>OV725080.1:101312287-102657188 GCA_928085145.1 Nezara viridula | reverse complement strand
AGAGCTCCTGATTCTACTCTGTATAGTTCTGATTATCTGAAATTAGCAGCACTGTGTGGTGAGACAATTTTATGGTTTAATTATTCACCTTTCAATATTGCATTTTATTTTTGTTCAGAGCAATTTTATTTAATAATGAGAATTTTTTTTATGTACATAAAATTATTATTATAATACATATTTTTTTTCAATCTAGCCTCATAATACACCTTATCTTTTTCATGTATATTGCAGAATTATTAATTATATATATATATATATATATTGTGTGAGTTTTATTTTATGCTGATGTTTTCACTAATTACAATTCTTCACTATTTTTATGTATTTCCTTCAATTCTTTTTCACTCTACATGCCTAATTGAGGTCATTACTCTCAAAAACAACCGAAGGAACAAGATCAAAGCTGACTTTGCAGTCTTAGGAACTGACAAAGACAACATATCTCGAAAATTCATTCATGTACGTTTAGTTAACCTCTTTCAATGTTAGCACAATCTCTTGACCATAGACTACTCATTGAATTATAGTTTGTTTGTTTATAGAATTATAGAATTTATGTTTATACGAGTACAGAGAAAATGAAAAAAGCACAAATTAAATAAATGAATCTTCAACTGAACAAGAATATCATATATTATATATATATACATATATATATATAATATAATTAAGAGCTAGTAAGAAAAAAACATCAATGATAGCACATAATTCTTAAAAATAATCTATTAATGTATTTAATTAAAAAAAGAAAACTAACAAATTTCTGCTAAATCCTTGAATACAATAAATTATAGTATTTATAACTGTAACAAATGTACTACAATCCAGAATCAATACCGTAAGTTTTATAGAAAAAATTAGATAAAAGGCAAATTTTCAATACTGATATGTTTGCTAAATATATGTCGTTTAAGATGTCCTTTATACTTAGCTTTATAGGAACAATGTGGGCAGTGAAACTGTGGGTCCTTACCACACTCATATCTTGTATGCTGGCTTATTCCTTGTTTTGTTTTATAAACCCTTTGGCAAACATTACATTCATAAGTTTGTTGAGTATTTTGTCCTGTACAAAAAAATTAATATAATAATTTACTGTTATCAAACTTATTTTTGTTAAAATTATATGCAAAACTAAAAATAATAATATGATTAATAAAATAACATTATAAAAATAAGATTAATACAATAAAATTATAAAAATAACAATACAATAAGCATTATTTTATATGAAAATCAATGTTTGAAAGTAATTGTGAATGAATATAAAAAGAAAATAAGTAACTTTAAAGATATAGAAATTATTTTTATTCATTAAATTATAAATACAAGAAACATAATTTACAAACAGTCCTAAATAACATTTAAATATTGTGATACAAGAGTAAACATTTTTCTGAAAATATTTCTTTTAAGCTTGTCTTTTTATATAAAACAATTTAGACATACAGACCATAACATTTTCCTATTCATATATTATGGCTGGTTAATTTATCGGTGATAAATTTTCTCTATAACAAAAATTACTTTCGTTTGGGGTTGTAGTGGTTGAGGAACACAAATAAAATTATTTTTATTCATGTTTTTCAATGACTACAAATCCAAATTTCCCAACCATATTATCTTCAGTCAATTATTTATTCACTATGAATTACTTTCATAAGATAATGGAATACTGAACAATTTTGCAAGACAAAAATATTAAAACAATACTGATATAATGGGTGATAGATAGGACGCAGTCAGTTTTTAAGATTTTTATTGCCAAAGTTTCAACCCAAGCTTGTGAATCATCATCATCATGGCATGTTACCTACACTAACGGTTTTTAAGTACTCACAGAAGTATATGAATGCCTTCAGTGCTGGTAACATGCCCTAATGATGACCCACAAGCGAAGGTTAAAAGTTTGGCAATAAAAATCTAAAAAACTGACTGCTTCCTGGCTATTTCTCACCAGTGATACGTAGAAAAGTTGACTAACTTCCATCAAGAATATTGGATATATATTGTTTCATCATTTTTCTATTACAGGGGGACTTAATTATCACTGGAATAGAGCAAAGTTTACAAATCTTAAATTGATCCAAACTGTGAAGCAAGTTGTGTTTAATATTTTGATTAACAGTTCCTTAGACCTTAGATCATATAATAAATCAATATAAAATGGTTGAGTCTATGTATATTTTTTTTTATTAACCATCCCTATCAACAAATAGTTCTGCTAATTTTAAGAATATATCAATTATTTTATGAGAAGGAGTTAGTCGAGTGTGCGGTCAAATAAATTAAAATATATTAATTATTTTAATTTTTGCCGACGTTTCGACCCACTTTGCAGGTCGTCTTCAGGGTGTAGGATGTGGCACTGCGGGAGGCAGTTGAAACACTGGTCAATTATTTTAAATTATTAAATTAAATCAATTATTTTAAATTAAAAAAAGGAACTTATTTATTCATTAATTTTTTTTCAATGAATATTTGAAATTTTTAATATGAAAATTTGAATAACAATTATTTAGCTTCATTAATCTGATTTGTTATAAGCAATGATCTTAGAACTCAGATGTTTTTTTAATTATAAAAAATAATATTAATATACTTCGTAAAATAAATTGACGTACTTTTCATTTCTTTGTTTTATTTTTCTAATCAAATGCAAATAATTTTTAATCTGAAAATAACTTCTTCTTATTTAATAATCTCTTCTACCTTTCGGTGTAGAGATTCTAAAAATAACAATAATTACGAAACTTAAAAATATCAACAGTTAATTACTACTTTTTTTGATAAATTGAAAATTAATAAACGGTCAGAAAAATGATATAATAACAAAAGAACACATTAATAAAAAACAATTAATGAATTTGATCTAGAGCTATATAGTGAGAAAACAGAATAGCTACCAAGGATCTCACTTTTCCTCCTTTTCCTACTTCACGATCAATACATTCACAGTTTATACTTACAGACTTCAACATTTAATGAAGAACATAAAAACAGATGGTAGAACATATAAATGACACTGTTGTAAAAATCTTCATCAGAAACAATAGGAGGAGGAAGTTATCATTTTTTTTTAATATTAATAATTTTTCATTTTTTAAATAATCTACTTTTTCTATTTAAATATGTATTGTTTAATTTAATGATATGGCAGATATCATAATAGAGTAAAATATAAAAATTGAGGAAAATAAAAGCTCAGAAATATTTAACTAAATAAAATATTATCAAGATCTGGCTTTAATCTTTTCAATTGTTTCTTCCTTACCTACTTTAATAAATTAACAATCACTATAGCTTCAACAAACCATAAATAGTTGACATCCCAAGAGTGAATTCATATGGCACTAATAAGGGTTGTTTACAATTAGTGGGTCATCAATCTCAAACAAATTTTTTTCAGTGATACTACATCGAAAAATATTTGACACATGTACTGTCGCTCATTTAAATGGGTCCTAGGAAACGAGAAAAAAAAAAATACATATATATATGTTATTTCAAACAAAATTTATGTTATTTATTTTTGTCTTTGCTTTTCCTAGATTTCAGGTCATTATATATCAATTAATTTCTTTTTTATTAAAGAAGAAAAAAATAAGAAGAATAAGAAAAAAATATTTAATGTGGTATTAAATGAGTTATAATGCATCAATTATTACAAAACCAAAAGGCAGACGCTTCCAGTAAAGTAAGTCAAGTAAACTTTTGTAATAAAAATACAGGTTAAATCCATTTTTAGTGTTCTTTAAACTCATAAATACGAATTTTTATATAAATAAAAAAATTGAAATTTAAGAACTTGATTATCTTGGAGAATATTTTTTTCTCGCCAATAACTACAGCATTCATAACTTCTCAGGATTTTCTCCTTTATTTCTATCATATCAACAATATCAACTTTATTTCTTTGAAAATAAAATCTTTTACTCTAGATACAAGGCAGGTTAAATATTGTATTTGCTAGATAGCTACAGTATGGGAATACTTTGGACCAACCAACGTAGCAATGTGGGGGTATATATTTTTATAAGAAGAAACAAAGTTGATATATGTTTTTCGCACCTCAAAAAATTCTTAAGCACAAAATTTTTTCCTTGCTGGACTCTTCATAAAGCAGACAATGAAAAATATTGAATGTGTGATCCAGGTACAAGATTGGAGATCATCAGAATTTCTGAATGTGAACAAAGTTAAAAACCAAGTATTTGGTATCGGATCAAGCTCTGAGACTGACTGGTACCAGAGTTTCATTTTGCTCTTATAAGTTTGTTTACCTGTCAGAGTTAGTCTACCTGGGATAAATAGTAACCTGCAATAACAATGAAGTAGTGAATATTAGGAGAATATTCACTGCCAATTGCTGCTATTTTGGACTCCAGAAGCATCTCTTCAGCAGTTTGATTACCAGACGAACAAAACCATGTACTGTACAAAACAAATACAAAACCATTACCATGTACAGGACTTTAATTCATCCTATACTAAATTATACCAGCGCTGAAGACCACTCCAAAACCACTCCTCCTCACATTTGAACAGAAAGTTTTACACCAAATTTATTGAGGTGAGTAAGTGAACAATGAATTGAAGCAGAGAAACAATCAAGAGCTTTATGATCTGTATTATCAGCCAGATGTAGGTTACGCAGGACATCTTATGAAAATGTCTGTCAACCTACCTCATAAGAAAATTTTGATCGAGCCCCTTTTTAGTCGTTGGAAGGTTGAAAGGCCAAAACGGCGGTATATAAGAAAATACTAGAAGTGATTTTGCAGCAAAACTGGATGGCACCAGCACAGAATACAGATGCAGAGCAGCAATGAAGCCAGGGCCCTTTAAGGAAGAAGATTTTGTTGACAACCACAAAAATTATGATAGCTCCAGGATGACATCACCAATTCACATAACAATAATTAGGGCTTTATGGCTCTAAATGCTTCACAAAATGGTACAAATCCAACTTCCATAGAAAAATTAGAACTAAAGATATGAAATAAAATTACTGAGTTTTTTCTTAATTTATATCTTAAAAAGGAATGAAGTAGATTGGAAGAATAGTAATTTAATGATTGCACTAACGTTGAATTTGAAGAAAACCCTGAGATGTTATAAATGCTTCAGTTATCAGCTAGAAAAAAATCCTCCATGGAAATCAAGTATTAAAATTTCCAAGTTTTGATTTCAATAAAAATTTGTATTTATGAGTTTTAAAGGACACTAATAATGAATCTAAATTGCTCTTTCATAACAATAATTTATTTGGCCTACTTCACTCTGGAAGCGCCTTTTGGTTTTTGTAAATTATGATATATTATAACTCATTTAATACCATAGTCAATATTTTTTTCTTTTCAAGTTAATTTATTATTAGCCATATTTACACCAATTTTTAAAAAAAATTTGTCACTTAATGACTACTCATCACAATGACGACGTTTCGGCTCGTCGAGCCATTTTCAAGTCTAAAAAAATTTTTCATTTACAATCATATTAACTTTAACATATTTCAAATTATAAAGATTCTTATTATGTACCTAAAATACCCATCATGTACCTGTCCTTTTCACTTATGCGAATTGCAAGCGTCTACTCATAATAAAATTCCTTATTATTGTCATGTTCACCTTTAATTATTTAACAACGTTATTATTACTCAATTCTTTACTATTAAATGATTCAAATAAGTTAAAATTACCTTGTTTCTGAGTCACCCACATGTATCCATCTCATTTCTATTCAGTGACTGATTATTCTTATAGGAGTAGGGGAAGACTATTTATTATAAACATATATAATGCTGTTTCTCAATATTATGTGTGGATCTATTTTAAGTAATATTAGCTAATTTATTTCAAATTTTGATTTTTTCAATTGAACTAGCGTAAAATGTATTCATATTATCCACGTCTGTATGATTATTTACTGAGTTTTTAAAGTTTTTAGTTATGTATATTGCTTCCTTAATTCTATGTTTATTCGTATTTCTTTCATTATGTAGGATTTTGGCATTTTTGAAATCAAATTCATGTTTAGTTTGCATATTATGTTGAGAGAGTCCAGTAGCTAATTTAATTTTTGTGTTTTTTGAATTACAATTTTGTTTATGCTGTTTAAACCTTTTTTCAAACCATTGGGATGTCTGTCCAAAATATGCTTTGTTGTTGCAATTTTTACAATTTATTTTATAAATAATATTCGTTAATTTATCGATAGGTACTTTATCTTTAGTTTTCAAATAAACTGTATCTAATTTATTAATTGGTTTGCTTGCAAATTTAATTTCATTTACATCGTATTGTTTAAATGTTCTTTCAATTTTATCAGTTAAGTTTCTAATATATGAGACGCTAAAATATTTTTTAGGTTGTTGTTTGTTTCCATTACATTTTTCAATTTGTGTCTTAATGTCATGTATATCATTCATAGAAGGTTTTTGTTTTACTGCATTTTCAGTTTTAAAATAATTTGTTATTAAATTCGGTTCTTTATTAATTTTAATATTTTGCTTCACTTACTTGCTCCTATCATCGCTAATATCAATAATCTGTTTGTTACTACTGTCATTTATAATTAACTTTATATTTTTATACCATAATTTAGTTATTAATCGAATGGGGCACCAATTTTCTAATAGAATTTGATATATT
The DNA here is from genome assembly GCA_928085145.1 of Nezara viridula. Classification (NCBI taxonomy): domain Eukaryota; kingdom Metazoa; phylum Arthropoda; class Insecta; order Hemiptera; family Pentatomidae; genus Nezara; species Nezara viridula. The sequence continues at coordinate 102,650,529 of OV725080.1, read as the reverse complement.
TGTGCTTTGATTTCTTTTATATGATTTTGATCTGTTATTAATTTTGCCTTATTTATTAAATTTTTAGTTGTGTTAATTATTATATGTTTTTTGTGGTCACTGTGCCAATTTAGGATTCTATCACTGGTTATTGTTTTTTTGCACCATGCCGTGCTAAGATCGCCACTTTCGTTTCTGTGAATAAACATATCAAGATATCTTATTTTGTTGTTATTCTCAATTTCCATTGTGAATTTTAGTTTATCTGATATATCATTTAGTTTATCAAGAAAATTAACAGATTCTTTTTTATTTATTATTGCAAGTATATCGTCAACGTATTTTATAATAAGCTTCAGTTTTTTTTCCCATTTAATTATAGCATTATCTATTAGATTGTTCAGATATATGCCCGAAAGATTGATTGACATACATCCCCCCATCGGTAGACCATTTTTCATTTTGTAATAATTATTATTATAGGAGAAATAGCCATTTTCGCAAATTAATTTGATTTCTTCCATAAAAACATTTTTATCTTTTATTTCTGTGTACGGTTCTATTTCATCCCATCGTTTTTCCAGTATTCTATATATTTCATTAAGTGGAACATTCGTAAATAGGGATTCCGCCTCATAGCTTACTAGATTTTCGTTTTCCTCTATCCTATTTATACTATTATTTTTTTCTTTTACTTGCATTGCATTATTCACATCGTATCTATTATTATTGTTTAAGGCTGAGTTAAGGAATTTAGCCAATTTTTCAGTAATGCCATTTATATTATTTACAATTGGTCTAAGAGGTCTGTCATTTTTATGTAATTTGCTCAGACCATGTATTCGTGGTATTGTATAATGTCTAGTTATGAGTTTTTCTTTATCCTTTTCAAAATGTTTTTATGGAAGGAATCAAATTAATTTGCGAAAATGGCTATTTCTCCTATAATAATAATTATTACAAAATGAAAAAATTGTCTAGAAGGCGGGATCAGAGCGCTGTTCTCTTCATCGACTCCCAAGCAGCCATCCTTGCTGTTACAAGCACGAATGAATGTTTATCGAGTGCTATATTGGAATGTAAATCCCTCCTCTCTAACCTGACACACCGAGGCACCAATGTGGTCCTACAGTGGATCCCCAGCCATTGTGGGATTCCGGGTAACGTTGAGGCTGATAGTCTTGCCAAGCGAGGAACAGATTTGCCTCAGCCGATACATCCAAAACCCTACTACTCAATACGGCGAATGGTAAAGATGGTAGTGAAGAAAGAAATAAGAAAAGCACATTTCGGCAAAGTGGAAGAGAAGCGTTACGAGTGGTTGAAGGATAATCCGATTCCAGCTGAGCTGCCGAGAAGAGATGCAGTTGCCTGCTTCCACCTGGCCACTGGTCACGACTATCTGCAGTCATCTCTACAAGATAGGCGTGGCTGAGGATATGTAAATATATGTAAATTGTGTCATCAAGGAACAATGGATGCAGACCATCTAGACGCATGTCCTGCCTTGAGGGACATAACAGAAAAAATATTTTCAAATATACATATCAGAAAGTCTAAATTATACTGGGCAGCAAGATGTCGGATGGCCAAATGACCAATGACTGGCATAAGAAAAAAAATAAAAAAATAATAAGGAATTTTATTATGAGTAGACGCTTGCAATTCGCATAAGTGAAAAGGACAGGTACATGATGGGTATTTTAGGTACATAATAAGAATCTTTATAATTTGAAATATGTTAAAGTTAATATATATATGATTGTAAATGAAAAAAATTTTTTAGACTTGAAAATGGCTCGACGAGCCGAAACGTCATTGTGATGAGTGGTCATTAAGTGACATAATTTTTTTTTTAAATTGGTGTAAATATGGCTAATAATAAATTAACTTGAAAATAAATAGTATGCACCGAAGAAGAAGTGAGAAATATTGTGAATGATTTTTTCTTATTCTCCACAAATAATAATAATAAAACAAGTTATTGATATATAACCTAAAAATCTGAGCAAAGCAAAGGCAAAAATAAATAACACAAATTTTGTTCAAAATTACATAAAATATTTTTTTTTCTCGGTTTTAATAGCCAACTGGAATGAACGGCAAGACATGAGTAATATTTTTGATCCAGTAACACCAAAAAAAAATTTAGGTGAAATCAGTGACCCGCTGACTGTAAGCCCCCTTGTTGTAAGTTGAAACCAAAAATATTTTTTCCCTTAAATTCTAATTTTGCAAAATATTTACAAATATATGCAAATATAAGAAGATTACAATACCATATTATAATATATGTACATATTTGTAAGTATAATAGAAATCAAGAAAAAAACAAAATATTTATTTCAACTTAATGCCACATTAGTTTTTGCCCAAGAGGTACCAATTAATTGTTCAAACCCAGGTTGGAACTTTGTGACTCTTAATCACACCATTATAATGTCTATCATCAATATTCAAATATCCACTAGTTTGCAAGTGGTGGTATTTCAAAATAGCACCAATAGAAAGAGGAAACTCAAGTACATAAGAATTTTATAATTGGAGGATAATTTGTTTCAAGCCAACATGAAACTCCATGTCACCTAGATACTTAAAAACGCTCTGCTAAAGTTGGCAGAAGCACAGTACCAGCAGAAAAAACTTTAAATTTACATTTTTTTGGCTTGGTGCATTTTGGCAAATACCAAGGAAACAGCTATTCATTTGAAGTTAATTATTTATGATAGAGTACTTTGTAGTGCATTATATCAACTTAAATTTGAGCCGTGATAGCTATTGACATTCAATAGTTCTAGAGAAACAGTCTATCAAAATACAAAAAGGTTTTTAAAAACATAATAAATTACCATTTTGGGATTTTACTACAGCAAATATTCCAAATAATGAGGATAAAATAAACTTAAAACTAATAAATATTACAAATTAAGTTTGCCAACAGCAGTTCACAACTTTCATAATAGAAAAATAAGAGTAAAAAAGTATATACACAGCAACTAAGTAACAATAACAAAACATTTAATAATACAATAAAGTCTACATAGAATTATTAAATGCTTCGAAAAACCTCTTTACTATGAAACATGTACATATTCTGAGTGTAAAACCATCTACCATAACAGTGCAAAAGGGAAAAGTAGTAGACCAATTGTTTAGAAAATAAATCAAAATTACTTTTCCATGGATGATATTTTAATAATACATTTCATCTTATTTCTTTAATTTGCATGCATTGGTACTAAGAATACAAATTGTAATTAATAAATAAAATTATAAACATACAATGCTGAATAGATTTTTCCATAGATGAATGAAAAGTAAAAATTGTTACAAACTAAAATATAAATTAAATGATTAAAAAAACAATTATTCAAACTAATAATCACTTATCTTGCTTTATATTTCAAAGTATAAGCAAGAAATATTTACGACCTTTTTAATAAAAATAATTTTTTTTCTGCTAAGGTAAGTTATTCATTTTCAAATGCTTTGATATAACATGACACTTTAAGCTGCCTTTATGCTTGGTTCTATGGGGGCAATGAGGACATTGAAACTGAGGTTCCTTTCCACACTCAAATCTTATGTGTCCATTAATACCTTGACGAGATCGGTACTTCCGATCACAGTTGGTACATTGATACTTATAGCTCTTTTCAGATGAAGTACGATTTCCACCAATAGTGCACAATAAATCTGAAACAAAAATAACATTAGTTGTTAATTTAAATGAAAGTATATAACTACATTGAGAAAACTTACCATTGCTGTATAAATCATAATTATAGCAGAGATTTTTTTTTTTTTTTTTTTTCATTCTGATGAGGAGATTAGATATCTGAGAAAATAGAAGTTATCATTTCTAATAAAAAGAAGCTGATTTAGGAAAAAATATTTTCAACAAATAAATTGATCATTTCTTTTCAATTTATTGAATATATCATTGAATATTTATTAAATATATCAACCTCAAAAAAAAGAGCTGTACATATTTTTTTAAATCTCTATTTGTTAAATAACTATTCTTTGGTCTAATTTATCCTTTTTGAAAGTTAAATAGCATTCTATGGTTCAACAATCCAATTCTGGAGAGACAGAATCTATTTAATTAATAACCATAGTATGAAATTTGGTGGCAGTAAGTCCTGATGATTTTCCACAACCTGAATAGCCCAGTAGTAACCTTGTACACAATAAGTTGCATCAAATGGGGGTAGAAGGTCTCTTTTTATTTTCTCGTATGGGATGTTATTGAGATGCAAAATCCAAGTTTTTGACCTCAGCGCTCCTCCTCCCCCCCTTTCCCTGATCACTTTTGAATATCCCAAAACCGCTATATTTTCACACTTTTTTTTGGTTTCCCCGCATTTAATCCATGAAAGCAGCTACTAATTTTTAAACAAGAATAATTACGTTACTTATTTACAGGCTTGGTAAATTAAATAGCACACAAAATACAGGTTTTCAAAGTTTGGAATATTTTATTTCCCATTTAAATTATATTTTATGTTTGATCATATGCAATTGTCTTTTATCTTCAATAAACTGTCTGATACGAGTCAGTGAAGTACACATTTATTCATTTTAATATTTTGAAGGAGGGGTGATGGAGGGGAAGAAGATTTGGAGGGAGAGGGTAGTCCGTGTACCAGACAACTCTTCCGTGCACCCTGCCCCCACATCATTATAAATTGCATATCATTGTGTTCCTTGTAACTATATATTTTAAAAAAACAATGCTCCTCCCCAAAAAAGTGACCACACTGTCCCAAAACGGCATTTAAACAAGGCGGATTGACGACATTGACTTAAGTTAGTTTTTCGGTCACTGAAATTTAGGACTTGGCTTAATTTTGTCATAATTGATGTTTTGTTAAAGATGGATAGTCAGAGAATAATAAAACATAAAAAAACTCAGATCATTCTAGCTCATTTATTTTATCAATTAGCTTATAATATTAGATTCACATAAATCAACATAGGTTTCTAGAGAGCCGAGGTCAAAAACTTGGATTTTGCATCTCAGTCACATCTCATACAAAAATAAAAGAAATCTTCTACCCGCATTTGATGCCACTTAGACCCCTGTTTTCATGGCACGGTTACTAGGCTATAATTTTGTTTTGCAAGGTTGAATTTCAACTGCTCATGATACAGTCAGTAGACCGCAAACCATAGAGACCTAGTCACCTCAATAAATTTCCTCCATTTTGATCGATCAAGAGCAATTAGCTGATAGTTAATAATTAACTAAAGGTGACTGGTTGTATCTCTACTACACAGCCCTTTGAATTTTTTATATACAATATTTTGAAATTCAATAATTTTAATAAATGATGAATATTTAGCATATTACTTGGAATATAAACGGAATCCTGGAAAATAAACAATCAGGAAATGAGTCAAAAATATTTAGTTATGTATACTAATGGCATAAATATCATCATAAGTCAATTTTTTACTTAAGTACAGTCTTAACTCCCACCACACTCATTATTAATTTTATAATATATTCCTAAAGAATGTTCTCAAAATAATTTTTAAGACTTAATTCTAGAAGAATAAAATCTCTTGACAGATCAACTATTTATGACGTGGACTAAATTAGAATCATAGTAACTGGGCTACAATTGATATTACTTGAAAAATTAGTATATTATACTAGTATACTCGCTGAGAACTAAAAGAAACACTTTTATTGAGTCATAAATCTCCTTATTTTAGGATAAACTCTTAAAAATGACAAAGTGGAGACTATCTATTATAAATTTGATAATAGATGATAGTATATAATACGTGTTAACTATATCTCTGAAAAGATAAAACAATATTTTAACAGTAAAAGAACTTGACGAGATAAGTTGGTAAGACTGATCTCAATGCCTCAAACTGACTATCATACAATATTTATTTCAAGTTCTATTATTTGTCCAGGAGGCCATGCAGGAGCAGACTCAGTCACCATTAAGTATTACCTGCTCTTTAAAAGGGTTAGGTGAGAACCTAATAATTGAGCAAGAATAAATTTGTCCTCGGCTGTAAACAGTTGTGGGACAAAAGAAAAATAATTTGTTTTCCACATTGATTATTTTACTAATTTATTCATGTAGAAAAATAATTAATACTGGTCTGAGATGCAAGTTTTACAATCTTCAGAACTAGGAAGCTATGTATTTTCAGTAACTGAGTATGACATTGAAACAAACCATTAGGAAATTCAATGAAAATAAACAATATAATTACTAATTGAAGGAGGAATATAAAAAGAATTGTTGTTGGCAATGTATATTTTATTATAATGCACAGTAATAATTTTGTGGATTAAATAGTAAAATAAAATAAATTTTAATATCTAATAGATATTAAAAGGTTCTAAAACTGCCAGAATAACTCCTAAAAATGGTATCACAAAATACAGAAGCAATCAACTTTATACAGTTAAATTCATATGTTTTGATATTATATGACTGGTAAGGCTGCCTTTTCTTTTTGTTCTATAAGAGCAGTGTGGGCATTGAAATTGAGGCTCCTTTCCACATTCGTATTTTTGATGATTATAGAGACTTTCTCTGTATTTATATGACTTACTGCATCCACTACATTGAAATATGCTGGCCTTAACTTCATAAGATTTCTTATTTATACCTGCAAAATTCTTTCAAGTTAAGAATACATATACCATATACAAGAGTGAAACTTGAAAACTAAATTAAAGTTAAGGTGTTAAGAACTTGAATATTACAATAACTTACTACAGTTAAATGTTCAGATATCTGCATAGATGCACTAAACTTCATTATGTACTACACTGAATTTCTAATCAGCAGATACTGGAAAGGCACGATTGTGCACGAAAATCTTGTGAAAAAACAAGAGTATTAAATTTGATATGGAAGTACACAGAACTGCTTAAGGGACTTATATTAAAACAATATTTTATTAGATATAAACAATTTCCACTATTATTACAGAAAACAAAAGAAAACAAATGGCAATTTTTCTTAATGACTAAACAAATATCATGAATTCCATCAGTAATGACAATTTACTTAGGTTATGGCATGCATTTTAAATAGTTAAATAGGGAAAGGGGAAAATAAAATATCACAAACAATGGTTAAATTTATTCATTATTTTTACTGTTGTTGCAGGAAGAAATGGTTGCAGGATGTGGAGGAAGGCATGGCTGCCAAAGGCCTTCGAGAGGGAGACTGGTTGGACCGAAAAACTTTTGGATACGATAAACAACAAAGTTATAAATTTATCGTTAATAACAAATTATTATTGTTATTGAAGATCTAAACTGAGATAATTGACGTAGATGATTGACAATCTATAAAAATAATTCAATTATTTGAAAAAATTAAACTTTTTTTGCCCTCCCATTCCTTGCCTTTTAGGCTGTATGGGGTTTTCCCGGACCAGGGAATGAGAGCAGGGGATTAATGACATAGATAAGCCCCCTCCGGCACCAGGACATGAACTCGTACTTCTTTTTATGTTATTATCTTTGATCCGGATTGTCAGGCTACACGCGGTAATATGCTCACGCGTTAGTCCGCTTGGCCACCCTGCCCTTGTAACATTTAAAAACTGATATTAGTAAACGTGGCAATATATTTATATGTTCACATAATACCACCTTCAAGATCCTTTGAAACAGTACTCAATCCCTAATATCATCATTTCATAAATCCCAAACCAATGATTTTGAACCAGATAACATCTAAATTCATAAATCCCAAAACCATGATTTCTGACCAAATAACATCTCAGTTAAACTGATCAAAGCCTCACTTTCATTCTTCCTATCCTTTATCATATGTACAACTTTTGTTACTATCCCTAGTACCTGGAAAACTGTAGTTCATCCATCGAATAAAACCTCCAATCCAGTAACCCTCAATGATTTCCACCCAGTTTCTCTGTTATTTAATCAACCTAACTTTTAGTATATAGTTCAGTCCTAATGATCCTACTATCCAAAAATTCAAAATAACTTTTTGAATCACCTCCATTCCTCTTTTATGCCTGACTACTCTATTCCTTCTCTCATTTAAATCTCTCAAGATCTCCTCACAGCTAGAGACCAACAGAAACTCACCATTCGTATTCTCCTTGATTTTACCAAAGCCTTTGATGAATCAGTAGATCACAATATTCTCCTAACTGAACTTAAAAATATCTCCATATTTTACCAAAAATATCTAAAAAAAAAGTATCTCCTTGATTTTACTAAAACCTTTGACTCAGTAGACAGCAATATCCTCCTAACTGTACTTAAAAATATCTCCATGTCTTCTAGTGCCCTTTATTGGTTCCAATCTTTCCTTTCCAGTGGTTCCCAGTATATTGTAATCCCTAACAAACCTCCATCAGAATCTCTACTCTTGTCCAGAGGTGTTATATCTCACCCCATTTTCCATCTATATCAATTACCTCTCCTGTATCCAGCAATGTCAATATTACCTGTGAGCCAACAACATCTAAATTTATCTTTCTTTTGATCCGTCTGATTCCTTTGATGATATCCTAAGATTCTAGAAATACATCAACAGAAAATGTACCTGAGCAAATCTCCAAAAGTATTACTCTTATTGAGTCGTACAAAAATTACTAGAAATGATATTAGAAATAAAAACATTTGAAATAATTTTGCTAAAATTAAATGATAGATATCTGTACATATACATCAAAACTTTATTCAAAATTTACTATTCTGAAGTTCTTATCAGCAGAGGCTGGAGAGTCACGTTTGTGCATTAAAAGCTTGCGGAAAAATAAGAGTATTAAATTTGATAGAGAATAAAAAGTAAAAGAAGAGTATTTTAAATTACCACATGTGTTGAGATGTCTTGGAGTAATGTACTGCCTCAAATTTATGTGTATTTTTTAGACTGTTTACTAATGTCTAAGACTGAAATAGTCGAAGTAATATGCAAGCTAAAGTTTTACTCTTATTGGGTCATAACAAAATCAACAGAAAAGATATTAGCAATAAGATAATTTGGAATGATTTAGAGATTAGTCTCCATTTATAAGACATAAATGTACACTATAATCATGTCATAGAATAAACCAATTATAGATTCATAGAAAATGAAACTTTTAGTTTCTCTAATATTAACTTAATTGATTGGAAATGATTATGTAGGTATACAAACCAGGATTAAGATAAGCGGGAGCCTCAGAGATAAAAATTTTGAGACTCCCCAAAATTAAGACATATTTGTTCAAATGACAAAAATTCGTCATTTTGCAAACAATTACCAACTGTCAAAGGATGAAAATTTGTCTTTTGTATACTGCAGAAAATAATTGATTCTCATTTGTTTGTTGGGGCTTTAAGGTATAAAATTTCAAGGTGATCAACACCTCTAAATTACTTTTGTTTATCTTTGACCTAAATTTATTCTTGTTCTTTTAATTCTAAATAAATTAAATTCTAATTTTTACCAAACAGAGATAAAAAGATGTTAGCATTTTGTGAATGGTGGTGCAAAATATTACTGGAGGAATATGAGTTAAAATCTCAACTTAAAGGTGATCAATTTAATATTATGTTTTTAAATTTGTTCGATTATTTTTTTAAACCTAATTGGTAATTTCCAAAATTTTACTTCCAGATGTTTTAAGAAGATCTAGAGGCCCTTAGCTATCCAGGGCGCTAGACAATTGCTTGCCTCTTAATCTATTCCTGTCACTAATATATTAAATAATATTTATGGCATATTATTTGGGGTTGCATGTTAAAAGCATGGGTTAATACAAAACACACATCTCATTAATTTATAATATGTAATATATTATATGCCTACAGCAAAGACCTAATGAAAATATTATCGAACATACATATTAATTATAAAGAACATAGTGATAGACTTAACTATTTAAAGATTTTTTTGTATTAAGTATTGCTTTATTCAAATACATGTACAATATCTAATAAAAATTAAATTTAAGGTCTCTTCCCTCTGTTAATAGGACTAATTCAATTCTCATTGTTTCTGGAATGGGTTCCTCACAGCAGATGAACTGAATGTTTTAAGACAATATGTCTTCGCAAACATTGTTTTTGCTTGGCCTTATACCTACAGTACGGACACTTAAATTGTGGATCTTTGCCACATTCATATTTCTGATGAGTGTGAAGGTTTCGTTTATACATATAATTTTTTCCACATTGGTAACAATTAAAAGTAATATTCTTCTCAGTCTTCCCACAAGGAAAAGAATCTACAACATAAATAAATATTAACATATATTAATTAATATACTGACTATACTTTGCTTAATAAAAAAAAAAAAGTTAAGAATTTTATTTATATATTCTATAGAGTACATTGCAAGCAAAATACTCATTGAAAAAGATATGAAGTACATTAAATTAAAAATTAAAAGAATATTAAAAATCCTATTATTAATGAAGAAAAAAAATTATTATTAAAAAATATTTATTATAAATATTTCATCATAAATTGTAATGCTTATGAAATTTTATAAAGAATTTTAGGTATTAACATTTAATTATATTTTTCCAAATTGATTTTTAGTTAAAACAAATAATATATATACAATTTTCCAAAACATAACGTTTCATATGAAATAAGAATTAAAAATTTACAAGGTGAGGCCATAGAAAATTCAATGGAATTTTATACAAATATGGTTGATTTTTTTTAAATCCATGAGATTTACTCTCCCCAGCACCGGATATTCCAGGACTCAATAATCAACAGAAGGAAGAATAGAGTCACATCCAGCTTAAGACAGCTTTTAAGATTTATTCTCATTAGAGGATTTGGTGAGATTTATTAAAATCCCAGAAGTAGAACTTTCAAAATGTCAGCTCCCTGAGAGATTACATCAGCGTTTTGAAGATTATCTCATAAGTCTTGCTTCAGAGGAACAAATGATTTTCAAGATAATAGTCTTTCTCAACTAGATTCTGAAATTTGGAAGATGGCCATCAAAGAGGAGTATGCTTCACTTCTGAGAAACCAATCTTGGAAATTGATTGATACGTCAAGGACTACAACCTGATCAAGTACAAATAGGTATTTCACAAAAACCCATTTGGAATCCCATGATGGAAACTTGAATGATATTATGAAGAAATATTTTCATCAGTGGGTGAGGATCACCACATACAGAATTTTACTTGATCTAGCTGCATCAAATTTGTAGAGTAATTGGACAAATGGATGCTGTCACAATCTTTATACAGCCTCACCTTTCTCAAGATGTTCAGCTTGTTCAATTGTATGCCTCTTATGAAGGGGACTCCAATGAACTCTAAGGAACTCCTAAAGCTCATGAAAAATAAGGATTTTCAGAGTGCTGATTTCACTTACAGCATCACACATCTATACTGCCAACTGCACTAGGCCACACTTATCTCTTGCAATGGGGTACTGAGCAGATTTAACCAATATATACCAATGGCCTCGCTTGATAAACTTGTAACTGATTTTTTGTTGGCAGTAATTTATTTTATTTTTCAAATTAAATAAAAACTTCTAATTTGATAGCTCTGTAGCTTAAAAATTGGCAGCAACCCTCTAAATATCATTTTTGAAACCAAGGAGTTATCAGATAAGAAATTTTCAATTAAATTATGAAAAAATAAATTATGACAGCCCAGTCAAATGAGGTGAGAAAAAAAGCTAAATCTCAAAATGAAAGATATAATACTGAAAATTGGAAGAATCTTAATTTTGACTTCATAATTGGCTGAAAAGTCTCATGAAATCTCATGTTGGTGCCTAAAGTTATTAAAAGCCAAAGATTGAAAAAAAAAAAAAAAATCAGGAATTTGTAGACATCTCATTTCTTATGTATTTTACATTTTTATAAAGGTGATTATAACATTTGTAGAAAACTGAATTATCTATGAGTTTTCTCCTATTTATTTTTTTAAATATATCTAACTATTCTTTGGATGGTACACATGGAGTGGAAAATGACCATCTCCATGCAGGATAATCTTATGTAAATTGTGAGGCTTAGGCACACAGCTCTCATTAAAGATTTAATTATCAACATTTATAATTAATTATTTTGAAACAAAATCATACCAGCTGGAAAGTAAAAAAAAAAAATGTTTTTTTTGTCCTCCCCTTCCTTGACTTTTAGGCTACATGGGTTTTTTCCCGGTCCAGGAGAGGGGGCGAGAGAATTATGGCGAGTTAAAATTCCCAGGAGATGCCAGGATTTGAATTCATAATAGTTTTCCATTTAACTTCAGTTATCAGGTTGCCAAGCAACACGCACTGCTGTGCACACGCGTTAGCCCACTGGGCCACTCCACTTCAGAATATAGAGAACTGACCTAAATTGAGGTTTAGAAAATATTTATTCCACAATATTACATTGTAAGTATGATGTGACAAAACCCCTATCAAAGAAGCAATATTTTATCCTATTTCTCATTTATTTTTTAGAATTCAAAATACTTTATGAATACGTGTTTGATAGACTTATAATTTCAAAATATATTAAACTTTCATCACCTCACTAATTTATCCAAAATTAAATTGATTCACTTTTGTGTTGAGTTATGATGTTTATTAACATCCATAAACTATTGTATAAACATATACACAATGGTTCAATTGAATCTTTTATTAGTAAATTAATGCATTTGTAATCTCATTATTAAAAAACTACTGATTTTGGTAAAATTATTATTAGCATTTATCTACCAAATGGATGAAATAAAAGGCATAAAAATATGAAAAGCAAAATTATTGATGGAAGTTTGTCGATTCTTCTACATATCATGAGTGATAGACAGTCAGGACACAATCAATTTTTAATTTTTTTATTGCTAACATTTTAACCTAATCTTTTGGGTCATCATCAATGCTGGAAACATGCCCTGAAGCTCTGAAAACAAGCTTCGGTTGAAATGTTGGCAATGAAAAACTTAGAAATTGATTGCGTCCTAACTATCTATTACTCACGATATTTAGAAGAATTGACAAACTTCCAACAATAAGTTTAACCCATGAAAAGCAAACATGTAATGTAAAAAACAAATAATGCAATAAAGGAAAGTAATTGTAATATAAAATATTTTATAACTGTTGATAAATTAGTAGTTTTCAAAATTATTATATGAATTCCAGTAAAACCTGGTTTATTCCAGTGTACCATTTATAATAACTATTATAGGCTAAATTACTTTTAAGTAAACTATTTTTGAAAACTGAGATCCATACATGTCAAATTTCATAGACAGTGATGACAGTTACGGCAAGATGTTTTCTAGAGATGAATGTTTCAAAGCGAGGTGTTTTCTAAGACAAATTTTCTGCCTTCCTTTGTAATCACAATGTGGACATTTGAACTGAGGTTCTTTCCCACATTCATATTTCTGATGAGTGTACAGGCTTTGTTTGTATTTATAATTTTTACCACACTGAATACAGTTGAAATAGGATGCTGATGATTTCTTAAAAATTTCTTGGCAAACTACAAAAACAACAATTTCGTCAATTATGGGTATTTTATGTATAGAAAACGTAAATAATTACTATACTAATATTAAAAAGTAATTTAATGGTTTTAAGCCTGAATAATGTAGGTGTACACCTTGGCCAATTAATGAAGGTTGAGCAGTAGAAGAATGGATGGCCTTTACGAACTGGCCAAGGTATATCTGTCAATATTGCTGTGTTTATATACACATAACATAATAAATTTTTTAACTCACTTAAAAACAAATCACATAGCCATCATATGCAGCCATCTCAAAAGTAAGTCATCAATAGTCAAACATAGAGTACGATCAAACATTTATTGCCGAATAAAGAAAGAGTTAAAGAGCAGGAATAAAATGAAATGGGGATGGCCTTCAATTTACAGCCAAATTATTATAACGAAGTAATGGATTTCATTAATTACAAACCATAAAGCCATTTCTGACTAAGTTTAATTTTTTTTTATTTATATTTTTATACAATAAGCAACTTTATATATCCTTATACTTTTTCCTAGTTTATAGCTTTTATTATCAAACATTATCCAAACTAATAGTGATAAATTAATTAAATATACTTGCTGCCAATGGACAAATATAGAATTGAGAAGATGTTAAAGTTGTTGCAGCTTTCGTAGACATCCATACTTCAAAAACCTCATTCACAGTTCGCAGACTTAAAAAGAAAGAGAAAAAATAGGTATAGGATTTGATTTATTATAAATCAATATGGCAATTCAACCATAGCTAGGACAAATATAGTTTTCATGAAATTGAAGATATTAAAATATTACCAATGTTTTGATATAGCTATTATTTTATATAATAAAATAATTAGTATTGGTAGCTACTATAGTAAGTACCTGATGGTAGCTACAGGTCCTATGTTTTTGTATATATTAGCGATAATTTATTCATGTGCTTTGCTATTATGTGACTTTTTAAACTTCCTTTCCTTTTGGCTTTGTACGAACAGTGAGGACACTTAAACTGAGGTTCTTTTCCGCACTCAAATTTCTGGTGGGTGTACAATCCTTGCCTATATTTAAATTGTTTACCACAGCCAGAGCAACCAAATGAAGTACAGACCATTCCTCCTGAAAAATTGAAAATCAGTATTACTTCAATGCAACTTATATAACAAATAAATATTCTTTCAATAATAATAAAATAATCAGATACTCACATTTTGAAGTGGATAGTATAAAATAGATTAGAAAGTACATAAAACTTCCCTTCATTAGGTAGTGCAAGAAAAATCTGAAATATTACTAAACATTTTTTGAAATTAGAGGAGCAAAATGTATTTTGTTTATTGATGCATTTAAGGAAATCAAAAGTATAATATTATTATTTTATAAAATTTAGTCAACACAATACAAATCTTAAACTAATAGCACCTTTTAAAATTTGTTGCAGATCATTTATTTACAATATTATCAATCTCTTAGTATTAAAAAATTAAAAAGAATTACAACTTTTTCAGATGTGAAAGCCACGGATTCTCAGCTATAGGAATGAAACTTGATTCATAGACTAGTTGTCAACAATATGAAAAAGGGAGCGAATAAAAAAGGAATGAAAGAGTTACTGAAAGGACAACTTCACAAAATATTAATTAGTTTATTTTTTGCAAAATTTTATTTAATGAACCTGTGATACAAATTCATGGAACATTTCCAATGACAGTTCTTTATATAGTAAGAATTCACAAAACGTTTAGGAGTTTTTCCCTTCATTTATTAATAGAGACAAAAATTGATTATCTCTATAAAAACATCATGACTTGAGAAATATCAAAATTGGAATTAAAATTAACAAAAGTGATACTCCTCTCTTAGGCATTAATTTAACTATTTTTATTGGACAAAAATAATTTAAAAAGTAGATATCAGAAATAATTATCATTAAACTAAATTATAATATATATATATATATATATATATATATATATATATATATATATATATACACACACATATATATATACATATATAGCAAAACTAATAGAAAATTTTGATACCATTGCTCAACTCAGAAGTTAACAAACTTAGTACATAAACAAAGGCAAAAAATTAATTTTTTACTTAAGGCAATGCCTTAGTGAAATATTTTTAAAATATAAATAATATGTGAGGAGATTAGAATAAGAGTAGAACAAGTCAACTTTGCATTTTGTCAAGAAAGTATATTTGTATTATTGAAGAATATAGTATTTACTTTAATAATATATAAATAATATATGAATAATATACACAGGGTGTCCCTAAGTATAAAAAAATAGTTAAAGCAGACCTCAAGAGCTACAAAAAAATTTTATGTAAACAAAGGAAATTTAAGTTTCATGGTTTTTTAACTAGGCTTTATCATTTTAAAAAATCATGAATTATTTACATTTTTTTTTTTCAACCCTCAACAGTATTACAGACACTTCACTTTAAAAAATACTTCCTTATTTCATGATCTTTAAGTCGATAATAATTAAGTAGATGTTTATAACAAAATAAGTTGAGATTCAGCTCGTTAAATAAAAAAACGATGTGATTTGATATACTGTCAACTAAAAGTACTCATATTCTGAACCAAAATGACTGCAATGCTTAAATGTCTTTTTCTTCATGACCTGGAATATATTATAATAAATATAAATTTATATACGTTTATTGCCATGAAAAATGGTTACTAGACTCAAAAATGATTAGGCTTTAACACATCCAACGATCAAGACCTCAATATGTCACACAATGTCATTAATTCAGTTGCTTTATTTACAGGCTAAAATTAATTTATCTCATAAACTTATGTATTCTTTTTTAGAATTCCCAACTAGTGGCGAGCACCCCTCCAACCTGTCACCCCCGAGCAAATGCCATGGTTGCCCTGCCTTAAGTCTGCTACTGTATATATAATCAAAGCACATTCACAAAACATTCTCTTTTTGAAGAGAAAGCAATATTGACTTCCTCTACTGTCATTGAAACTCTCTATTATAAACTCTTTCTCATAGTCTCATATCATAGGAAGATAAATAATAATGATCCTCAAACATCTTTCCTCTATTGTATTGTTTGATGTTTAACTAGCCATTATTGACAATTTTCTGATTTTTTTTTTTTTTTTCCACCAAGATACATTATTCCAGCATTATTTTTTTTCTATGGATTTTTCAAATTTTAATGATGCCTTTCTATTTTTATTTTTTTTTTATATACATAAGTAATAGAATATGAGTTTGAAAATTGTTAAATAGAAAATGGCCAGAGATTGCAGTCAAATAAATACAGAATAAATGTAATTTATTTTTATTTTGACTATAATGTAATCCCAAACCATATTCTCTTCAACAATACCTTCCAGTAGTCAACAATTTTTCAAAAAGTTTGAAGGTTATTTTTATTTGTCTGCTTACACTATTACATATTGAAATAAAGCAACAAAATAAAAACTTAGCCATTTATATTTTTAATAGATTTTGATCATAGATCTATTAAAAAATCGGATATATCTTTCCATAAAAATCAACCAAATTTTTAATATTTCATACTACACAGGTAATAAAACATATAAAAATGGAAAGAAACATAACTTTATTTCTTATCTGACACAGAATAAACGTATTAGTGAGAAAATAAAAATGTTATAATTATTTAAAAGAAAAAATATAGAAAATCGGTTTAACACAAAATTTTCTAATGTGATTCTAAGGAAAAACTTCCACAATGTTTTGAAAATAAATGAAATTTGAGAGTAGCATACTGTATGACTTTAAATAGGCAATACGAGAAGGCAATCTGTGGCTGTTTTCTGCACCCATACCAGTAATGGTAATACAATCCTCGATATCTTGATAGTAACAATTTTGAGAAATCATAATCATTTAAAAAGAAACAAACAAAAATATAGAAAATAATAAAGACTAGAGTAGAATTTTTTTTTAAGAATGGGGATGGTTCAGATTTTATTTACACAAAATAAAAATAAAAAATAAATAAATATATATATATATATATGGGGCCGGGTTAACCGTATGGACTAAGGTGCTTGCAATATCGGGGGCGGGGTGGCCGAATAAGCTAAAGCGTGTGCACAGCACCGCTAGATGCCTGGCAACCGGATAACAGAGATTTGAGATGATATAAAAAGTACGAGTTCGCGTCCCGGTGCCGGAGGGGATTTTAAATTCCCCGCCCTCACCCCCCGGCCCGGGAAAATCCCGTATAGCCTAAAAGGCGAGGTAGGGAAGAACAAAAAAAAAAAAAAAAAAAAAAAAAAAAAAAAAAAAAAAAAAAAAAAAAGGTGCTTGCAATAGGTAATCAAAGTTAAGCAATGTCGAGAGTGGTTAGTACTTGGATGGGTGACCGCCCGATTTAGATGACCTTTCAACCAGGGAAAGCCATGCTGCCCGAGATTCTCTCCCTCTCCGGATATGTGATGCCCGTCAGCTTACTGGAGGTAACTCACACTGACCGGGCATAGGACTGATGAACCTACTCCGTGTACTTAAATTGGGAATCAGGAGGTGGTTTAACAGGATGTTAGTAGCCCCTCTGAGGTTTGGTCCATGGACAGTCTGTTTCAGGGAAAGAAATATAGGTCCTCGTGCGCCTGCTGACTCTGAGCAGTCATAATCTATGCATCTAGACTGATTTGTCAATGTCCTTGAACCCGAGTGAGTCGGTGGGAAGGACACGGCTAGATTGGCCTCAATTTTTCATAGCAAGGCATAAATATGAGACGATAACATTTCGAAATCCAGCACAAAATAGTATTGTATTAATCGACTTAATTCAAGATTATAAAAAAAAAGATATAATATTACAGTCAGAAAAATAGTAATCAATATATGTTATATATAAATATAATGGTCAAAATAAAAAGTTCACAGATTACAAATAACGGTGATTTATTTATTATTTGTAGTGAAATTCGTCGAAGTCTGGAATTTGTAATAAAAACTTTTTATTTCAAAGTTAAAGAATTTAGTCAAATAAGTTAGGTGAAAATAAAAAAAATCTGTAACTCTAGGACTCATGGAGAATCCTGGATTCAGAACTTCATAAGGAAGTACTGTTTCCAATTAACAATTATTGTTTTTAAGTAGTGTTTCTTATTACTAAAAAGTAAACATAATTATTAAAAGCTCTATTCTTCAAAAATATAAATTATAATTATCTTATCACAGACAATCATGTGTATTATTTTTTAAAATAACAGCATTGTATCATAATTAAAAAAATTCTCAGTAAAAGCGCAACACCATAACTATTTAAATATATTGTTAAATAATATAAATCTTTTTAATAGTCTAATTTTTATTTTTATTATTATTAATCTGATTTTATTAAAATTTCATATCTATGCGATTATATTTAAACTAAAGAGATTTAACTGACACTTACCCAAATGTAAATAATCTCTCCTCATGACTTAATAATGTTTATTATCACCAATAATAATTTTTTTTCTCATTAAATTATCTAAAATAATCAATTGTGGGTTGATGGTTGACTGTAGTGAATAATAAAGAGAAGGATGATTGGGGTGATCAATCAAAATAAAAATGGCAAAAGTTCATAATAATATTTACTTTAACATTTGCGATGTTTCAACCCAAAGTTCAGGTCTTCTTCAGGGCTGAGAAAAGAACCAGATAACAATAGGTTTGAGAAACAAACAATATAGGTAGAAAAATTGAAGTAGATAAGTGAACATGAAAGTGAAGTTTTCCAGTTTTTGATAGAATAGATAGAAAAATAATTTTATTCTGGGACACAGTCCCTTGAGAATAACAAAATAGAACAAAATTAAAAGATCACATCTGGCCAAAATAAAATCAATCGAAAAAAAGAAATAATGTAAAAAAAATATAAGGTAAACATTCTATATAAAAAAAACGAAACTATATACAAAACAATTAATACTATGACAAGGCACTTAAAGCTATTTGCACTAGTATACACTTTTAAGAAAATAATAAAGAATTAAAAAATAAAAATGTATCAATGAATCAATCAATGAATTTGTATGTATCAAATTCTCTATTAAAATCAGCTCGAATGGTTAGCAACTATCTGACTGTTCTTGGGACAGGAATTGGAATAGGAGGGTTTTGAATTTGGATATGGATGGGGAATGTCGAATTTTGATAGGGAGGGAATTCCAGAAATTGACAGAGCGAACAACAAAGGAATTTTGGAATGAGGCAGATCTGTGAGAAGGCATGTAAAGATTAGAAGGTCGAGATCTTGTGGACAGGGAATGGACTGAGGATTTGAACTGGAGAAGATTGTAGGCGTAAGAAGGACGATGGCTGTTGATGATTTGGTAGAGGAACGTACCTAGGAAATATTGTCTTCGGTAGGAGGGGAAAAGCCACTTTAACTCAGCATAGTGGTGAGAAACATGGGAGTATCTTGGGGCCCCGATCACAAATCTTACACAGCTGTTCATTAGTCTTTTTCTACCAATATTGTTTATGTTTCTCAAACCTATTGTTATCTGGTTCTTTTTTCAGCCCTGATGAAAAGCCTGAACTTCGGCTCGAAACATCGGCAAATATTAAAATAAATATTATTATTTATTTTTGCCATTTATATTTTGACTGATCACCCCAACCATCCTTCTCTTTAAAATAATCAATATTAGTGAAATGAAGTAGGTAGAAAACATACATGAAAACATAATCAATACCATTAATACTGGTCATATAAATGTATAAACTATTTAAAATAAAATATTTTTGAAGAGATGAAACAGAAGTGAACTATTTCACAATTTCTAAATATAATTTTTATTTAATTTGTTTACTTGATAAACTTAATATGGGCGTATTTAAAAGAAGGATTGATAAGTTAGGATCAACATAATATATATATATAGGTGCTTTGTCAAGCATCAATACATATTTTTATGATTGAAATAAGTAGAAAATTTACACAAAAGTAGCAATTTTATAGAAAACAAATAATGATTTAAATGTCTACTAATAATAATGTAGTAAATTCAATAAATAACACAGCCTATTAAAATCAAATAAATTATAACTTTTGCCTAGTAAAAATAAATAAATTAAGTATTTTGAGTATATCAAAGAAGAACCAGGTACATTTATGAGCTCAAAATATAAACACAACAGTTTCATATATAAACAAAACTCAAAATTTAAAATATAAACAAAACTTTCATTATTTTAATTTAAATAAAATAATATTATTTTGTATTATACCTTTTTCATCTTTAAACTTATAGAAATTGTAATAACTTAAAACATATGAAAATGAATAAGAGAAAATTAACATTCGCTAATTATAATCAGACTTTTTATAATTAAACTATACCCGTATGGTTAACAATAACAGTAGATCACTCATGAAATACAAATTGACAACAAAATAATAAGCCTTATTTAATGTACTAATTATAGAAAAACAAAATAAAACAAAGAAAAAATTTAATTATAACGAAGCAAAAAAACAAATAATTTTATAGATATTAAATGCTGCTCTGCTCCTTATCCCAATATTCCGATGGCTAAAACTATTCCTCTTATTATTGCCAACATACTTCAAAATAAATGAAAGTATTATGTTATTGTGTATCATTTTAAAAATTGTTTTATAACTTAACATTTAAAACAATTAAAAAGTAGTCGACATTTTTATTTGAATTATTCAGAAAGTAATATGGCTATTTGACATCTACCTTTAGTCATATAAAATCAATACATTTTGCTATTCACTTGAAAAATCTTGCTATTAACTACATGTGTATAAGTAAAAATGAAATAAATTCTATGTAATACATTCTACTTTATGGGACAATATAGGTTCCTTTCTAAAGTGGAAAATCCCTTTCATAATTGACTAAGTTTTATTTAGAAGGCAAATGTACTTCAACAAAATAACATAAGGAGCAAAAAGCAGCAACCTTAATCGTTCATGTAAATAAGTAATTTAATTATTTACATGGTGGCTTTGAGATCTAAATGTCTTGATATAACATGAGTTTTAAGGCTGGATTTATGCTTTGTCCGGTAAGGGCAATTAGGACACTGAAATTGTGGTTCTTTTCCACATTCAAACTTTAGGTGACGGTAAAGTCCATTCTTGTAACGATAAACTTTATAGCATTGAGTACAATTATAACCTTGTTCTGAATAAGTTGACCTTTTAACTTTTCTTCGTAATATTATATCTGAAAAACAATAAAGTTATTAGGATTTTGATGAAAGTAAAAATGATTTTCAAATTGAAGTATCAGCACACAGATTGCTATACAAAATAATAATGAAAGAACAAAGAAGTGCAAATAAAAACTAAAAACATAGCTATAATGCTGAAAGAAACATGGAAATCACAACTACAAACCGTAACTACACAAAATAAATAAGCTTTAAGTAAGCACTCCTAAATATCATGCTTTTGCATTCCTTCAACTTTATAACAATATCTAATAATGTTTCCAAGGCATCAGAAAATAAAGTGAAAGTCTGACAGCTAGTGTGTTACTGCTGGGTGATTGTTATGCAAGCCATATACAATCTTATATTCCGAAAACATTGCATTTAATTATTATATTAAATTATAAACTTCCGAATTTAAAACAATTATTTAATAAAAAATGTTTTCCTTAATGAAAAAAAAGTCATCAAGAATAAAATTTTAAAACAAAATTAAAATAAATCTTAAGATCTACACTTGGCTCATTCATCAACTATATTTTGCGGATTACATTTAAAGCTCATCAATTTATCGTGGATTACAAAATATGTTGCGAGAAATGTCAAGAGCATTTAAATGCAACAATCCCATAGTAAAAATTATGATTTAAATTATTAATATCTTCATTATATTCAATAGAACAAATAAATAAATATAAATTATTCTATTAATAAAAGGATAACTAAAGTTTGATGAGTAAACCCAAACATAAGGCAAATAAAATAGACGATTATAAAGTTATCAAATAAATATGAAGAAAAATGTGAAGAAAGAATGAAATCGTTTAACTAAAATAACAGAAAATAATAAGAAATATGAATAATTATAAAGTTTGATTAGTCAGTGTAGCCCTAAAAAAATTCTCAATCATACAGGAAAAAGAAATATTCTGTAGCGGTTAATAAATAAAAGCTAAACTTAGAAAACTACCTTATTCAGAGTTTTATCGTTTAGAGAAATACAATTTTTCTTTTTTAGAAATATCTTTGAAGGCTCTACTGTTCAGATTATGTTAAAACTATAGAATAAAAGGAGTTACAAGAAAAAAGAAAATACTTGGAAAAAATTGTTAATAGTAAAACGTAATGCATACAGAATTTTAACTCCTTCAAAAGAAATTCAAAGGAGACCTGGATCTCATCTTGTAAACTGTAAAATAATTCTCTTTTTTTTTTTTTTTTTAAGGCATTAGGCTTAGCTTTTATCTAATAGGATTAAGAATTTATAAGAATATAGCAAGAGTCTATTGCTAACTCTTATTAAACATAAATTCGAGCAAACTGTTTTTCCTTTCTATTCTTCAAATATCTGAAGTCATCTATTTATGCAATGCAGTATAATCTTAATAAATTACACTTCCATTTAATTATAATTTTTTCAACAGAATATTACAAAACATCATTACTATTTGTGTACTAAATAGGATTTTTTTATTAGGATCCATACAAGATACATTAAACAAAATATGAGTTTAAAATTTTAATATTTTGATACTGCAAATCAATTATATTGTAGTTTATTATTTCAATTACGTATTTATATAACTAATACATATTTGTTTTCTGTTTTAGTTTCTTGAATATTAAAAAAGATAAAAGATTTCAAAACATTTTATACTCCCATCTTCATAAATGGTGAATCAGACTAGGCAATATTTCAAATAAAGTATTTTAAAATACCAAATGAAATATATTTTTCATATTTTGCATTTTGAGAAGTAAAAAAAAAAAAAAGATTGTAATTGTATTTTATTTCCAAGATACTAAAATATAAAAAATTTATTTTATTTTATATTTTAAATACACAAAATAAATTATCACAAAATATTTAAAATATAATTTTTTTCCAGGTCTATGATCAAGATATGTTAAATAGAATATACCATTAACTGATTATTTAGAAACAAAATGGTGGATGTTGTAATGTCGAGTTGATTTTTTTGACAAATGTGAAAAATGTGGGCCAGTAATCTTGAAGATAAGCCATGGATAAATTTTCGGATTCTGCAGTAAAATCTCAAATTTTGAGGGGTGTTTCATTTTTTCTTTATACATGTAGAATACATAGCAATAATAATTTGTTTAGAATCAATACATTGTCATTTAATTTTTACCACTGCCTAACTCAATTTTTGATAAAAATGAGTTAGATGTCAATATTAATTAGGTTTTTCATGCCCAATAGTAGAATGGTACCCATTCCAACAAGATATAAAGGCCTAAATAAGAGAAAAAAGACTTAAAAACAACATGGTCTTATTATCATCATTTCATAATGCTTACCGCACAACCTAACTCAAGATCATATCAAAGTTAAATCTCTTAGATTTTTACCACATTCCTCTGTAGGTATTTACTACAGAATACAATTCATACATTCGTATGAAACCAATTAAATCTTAATAAAACTGTTTTGTTAATGATCTATTGGTCGGTGAACGTGAATTATATTCATAAGTTTGAAGAAATGGCTAAATAGTAGATACACAGCCAAAACCCTAGATATTGTTGATCTAGTTGAGTTTTCTTACAATTATAAGAAGTTCTTAACCTGACAATTTTAACTCTTATATTTACTGAATGTTCTTAACAAAACATCTAATGAGAAATTTCTAGATTATTATTTTCTGTATAAATAGATCAAAGTTATTAAGTTTTTTATTCAGTATGTACAATTATGGCTCAGAGTACATACTTGTGACGAAACAGGATTAATAAGATTTCAGACTGTTTCATTTTGATGACATTTAAATGTGCATTGATGTTTCAGACATGTTTAAAAATTTGTATGCAGATTATTATTAAACCTTATGTATAGGAAACTGAAGCCTATCTTTTCAACTTTTAATTCCTTTTGATCTAGTTCTTGCGGATCTGATTAGAATGATCAGCAGATTTGCATCAATTATGACAATGATTCAATCGACATTTTAATTATATAATATTTCATGCTTCCCCATTGCAAGTCACTGGGGTGTGCAGAAGGAAATAAATAAATAAATAAACTGAAAAGTACAATCCAAATGAGTGTTTTCCTCCTTTCTGTAGGATTGGTAATTGGGTACCAAATAAATTATCTTGTTCTCGAAATATAAAAAAAACAGAAAAGAAATCAATTTAAAAAAAATATACACCATAAAATGGGTGGATTTGGTGAGAAAAAAAAAGGAGATCCTGAAAATAGGTACAATCCTAACTTCAACTCAATTTACATACTAAACTTCAATGCTTTAAATACATTTGGAAGGACTGTAGAGGTGCTTCTTTTTACCTATACGTTGGAACCAGTCCTCTTAGTTCTATGCCATCACCTTCAATTTGCCAAGTTTTTCTCACCTCTTTCAATGCCTAACATGGCGATAACTTTGTTGTATAAAATCTAGAGTCTACTTTTTTGTTGAGCTCCTATTATTTTTTTTTGGGTCTAAGATCTTGCGGGTTCGGCCTCCATGTCCGAATTACTTTAGAAGATGGTTTTTAATGGAGACATGACCAACTAATCACTTATTATCTCATTTTTGATGTGATCTCTTTGTGCCTAACCTCAGCCGACTGTCGGAGACATACAGCATTCTTGGCAGGTAAAGTGCTTTGAAAATGTGCAACTTGACCTGATTGATGACCCCTAAGAAGAAGCCAAAGCTATCTCCTTGCTTTACACGCATAGTTTGCAAATATAGTTTTCTCAATTCCCAATTTTCTGTTGCCCAATTACAGTTTTTTCCATCCTTCTCTTACATATCTAGTGAATTTTAAGCGTCAACATGATGAGAAGAAGAAGACTAAGGCTATTTCCTTGTTTTATAAACCACATGTCACATGGAAAGTTTTTGAACTAATATCATTCATTCTGAAAATACCTTTGGGGTATTGATATGTTGATTTGATTGCCTGAATCCTGGGGACAAGCAAATTTTTCACACTTAAGGCTTTGAGTATATGAAATAAATTATATATGAATTCTCATGGACATAGCCGAATGCTGATTTAAGATCCAGAAGTGCCTGATACATATTTGTCTCTAGCCCAACACTTCTCCATTATGTTTCAGAGCACAAAAATATTGTCTTGAGCCTGTCTACCCAGCATGAATGCAATCTTCCTCAATATCATCCTCAACATGTTTTCTTAGTGTATGCTCCAAGATTGAAGTGTACATTTTATAGACAACTGCAAAGGGGCATACTGGCTTATAGTTAATACTCTCATTATAGATTCTTTTTTTCTGAATTAGTACTATTATATTCAGTTCCCATTCCTACTCACCA
Source organism: Nezara viridula (assembly GCA_928085145.1). Taxonomy (NCBI): domain Eukaryota; kingdom Metazoa; phylum Arthropoda; class Insecta; order Hemiptera; family Pentatomidae; genus Nezara; species Nezara viridula. Next base: position 102,624,581 of record OV725080.1, on the reverse strand, counting down.
AGATCATATCTGGGCCACTATATTTGATATAATGCCTTATTTTGTCAGTATAAATTAAAACTTGTTTCTAAATTTAATTGTTCCCAGTTGTGTGTTTTATGCATGACACACAATGAGTGTTTTATCCATGTTTTAATCGATAACACATTGCAGATGTTCGGGATTTAGGATTTTTCCCGTTGTGTTATGTTAATTTTTTTCATCAGTTGAATAGTACAACTTTTAAATGCGTCTCGCAGTAGAGTAGGTTGGGATGAGAATCAAAATAAGTAACTCCCTAATTATTTAAGAATTCATAACTTTGGTTCTATTCAATACTTCGTTTTCATTTAAAGCCTATGTTTTAAGTCAAGAAAACCTAAATATGTCAACATTTCAAAAGTCTAACATTAGCCATTGCTGAGCTTATCCCTGACAAAATTTCGTTGGACAATGCGGACATACAGACAAAAATTGCTTTAAAAGTGGATTTGGTTCCACTGTTCCAATGAATGAAACAGAAAGATATCCTGAAACGGGTTGATTCTATTCAATGTATAGACAAAACTTCTATTTTATTTATATAGATATAATTTAAAATACTTCATTATAATTAATATTTTAATCATTTATAATTAGGGTAAAATGTATTTGTAATAGATCCTTCCATTATTGAGAAGAGTCTGATAAAACTCTAGATAGTTCTGATGATGGGAAAATATATCCTGAAACGTCAACATGTAATGTAATGCTATGTGACAAATAAAGTAAATACAGGAGTTACAAAGGAATTTAGATTTGCCAACCTCATTAAATAATGTTTTAATAAAAGACATGAAACGGGACCATGTACTTAACTTAAATTGCTACACAGTCCATAGAAAACCTAGGTAGTAAATTTTGTACAATTTTTCCTATAAGAAAATATTGACAGCCTGTAAATAACTAATGAAAGCTCCATTTTTTTAAAAATAAGTATATAAAATTGAAGTACACAATAATCAGCCTTAGAAGAGTCCAAAGGATAAAACACTCAAAAAGATCATTCTTCCACAAAAAATAATATGAAAATAATTGTTAATCAGAATTCTGATTGCACAGGACTAGGAGATGTGCAACACCGAGCACTGCTATACGCAAAATGAACATTACCAAAATATTTTATCAATGAAGATGCCTGAATTGGAGAAAATTTAGATGATTTTATTATAAATGATGTTATGACTGAGGCCTACATTATGACCTATAAGAAAATAACTTTGATATGGAAAAGATGGTTCGAGATGTTGGTAAAAAAAAAAAGGACTTCAAATAGTGTAAACTATTTACTGAAAATTTTTCAACCCATTGTAGATCTTCATCAAGCAGAAAAGGCATACTGCACGCCAGAAGATTCACTCACCTGCAAGTAGGTAAACATTTGGTTTCAATAAGTAGTTTGCACTATTTAAAGTTCCTTTTTTTTATAACAATCCTGAACATTTCTTTCCTCATCCTATACGCAGTGAATTAATAAATATAAAATTTTAATATTTTAAGCAAACGCCTATGTATAACTAATAACCAAATAATAAAATTTTGTATCGAGTCACTGTAACATTAAGTGCTGCATTTCTAATTGACATAAATTTTTGTAAGTGTCAATCTCCATTTAGCAACTCCAATAAAAGTAAAATATCAGTGAGATTTTTTTCCTTAAATTTCGATGCCTAAATAATAATTTAAAAAATAAATAATGTAAGTCAAATCAAAATTGATAGTTAAACTAAGTCCATAAATATAAATGTTTTACAAGAAAGTTTATTTCATAGTATTGATTTAAGTTCCTCAAGGTCAAAAGATTTTACTAACTTGCACTAACAAACTTCTCTAAGAATCCGATAAATTCTACACATAATAGAAATATTTCCATGCCATCTCCAGTCATAAAATGGAAACGGTTTATCATTTATGAATTTTACACAAATAAACCTGAAATTTGCAATAATCACAAAATTTCATTAAGGACTGTTTCAAATGACTAATTTTACAAGAAACAAAGCCATCTGTTCGAGGACTCTCCTACAGTTTGAAACTTTTAAACCTGGATAGCTGTGAATACCTACTTCATAAAAGTTAACAATCTTCAATGTAAATTACTTCATAATTGGGGAATGCCTAAATTAAAGCCTTTCCCCACATTCAAATCAAAATCACATTTTAGTGTTTACCTCGAATAAAAATTATATAAATTTACTGATGAAGAAATTAATTATTAAGTTACAAATAAATATATTAGTAAGTAGTACTTTGTACTGGTCTCTTATTTATTAGTAATGTCTAAAAGTTAGAATTCTGGAATGAAGATAAAGTTATTTCAAAATGATTTTAATTCTCTATAACACCTACCTTAATACAATAGTTTTATAAAAAAAAAAAAAAAAAAAAAACCAATGAAAATTGCAATCAGCACTCTTGTGGCACATCAAATAGAAAAAAAAATCCTTGTATAGATATTTTTTCAAATTTCACTTACACTCAGAAATAAAAAAAATGTCTCAGGGAATTTCTGATTTAGTCACTGAAAGAATGCTACACAAGCTCTGTTTTAGTCCAATGTTTCAAAAAATCTAGAATTTAAATGCGGGAACAGATTATATGTGACACCCAATCGTTTTTATTTTCTTTTTTTTTAATTAGCATTATGACATCTTTTAAACATTTCCTTAATTAAAACCACTAGATTGCCATCCAATTGAGTTTCAAAAATTTATAAGAACTAGACTTTACAAATTTACAATTATTTCTTCAGAAATGTAATGTATAAAATATGGGAGAAAAAAAGAAAGAAAAGGACTTAATATATTTAAAATACGAAACAAATCTACTGCAAAAATATTTATTCAAATTAAATTTTACATAAATATTGAACAAAATACCCATCGAATATTACACACTGAAAATTTGTAGTATGTAAATCAAAAGAAAATATACTAAAACCAAATATCAGGTATCTATCTCAAGTAGCATGAATGAGTTAAATAATATTTGGTCAGTAGGACCAAAGTGTGCCTGCAATAATTCAACTCATTTCTTTTTTTTAAAGGTTACCTAATTTATTAATCTAGACTATTAAAATAATTAAAAGGACTTTTTTAGTTGAAATTAAATCTGGACCATCGCAAGAGTTGTAGATGCTCAGGGTAAAATTTCAACAGACATTCTCCGTGAGACTCCAAAGAATCAGAAAGTACTTATTTTATAAGTTAGGTAACCTATTTTTTCATATGTGTGAGTTATGGGGACCTTACCAGACCATCTGATCACTTATGTCTACTTTTTTTCGGATACACTTGACCATTCTCAGTATTTCAATTATGAGGTGATCATGGATATTGTGCCAACTTCAGGCTAACACGTGTGTGCACAGCTACAGGCCTTGCCGGACAACATGATAAACGATAAAATAATTGAAAGTTCATGTCCCGGTGCCAAGGAGGTCTTTTAACTGGGCATGAATCTTCTGCTCTCAACCTCTGGTTTGGGAAAACCCTGTACAGCCTAAAAGGCAAGGAAACGGAGAAAAAAAAAAAAAAAGGATCCTGTTTCACCTACTAAAGTAAACTGTCACCTAAATCCCTTTTCCGGCTCTCAGAAACAATGGATTTCAACAAATAAGGAGTCAGAAGAAAGGAAATTTTACAGAGAAGTGATAAATCCTTTTTCAATTCTTAAATTGTTACTACAACTATAAACAACAAAGTAGTTGTTTCAAAACTACAAGTTGGTAAGTTGACAGATCAAGGTGAGACAAATTGCATTTCAAAGATTTCGACAGAGAAATCAAGACCATGTACATTCTGAAGGAGGCCTAGTGATATAGAGCCATAAAATATATAATTTTTAAAATAAACTACAATTCATGCCAACAATCTCCTGGGTGCTTTAGTTGCCATGGGATACTAACCACATGTCAATTAAGTTTTTAAAAATTATAATTTTGTTATTGACCAAAGTCTATGACAAACTAAAAATCTATTACAAAAGTTAAATGAAGGAGAATAGCCCTGGAGAACTTTGGGCACCTCAGATAATATGAATTCAACTTTTTGATATTTAAAAAAAACAACACATTTTTTGGACAGATTTTAATTTTATTGGTTATTAATTTCACAATAGCAGCGATGAAGTTCTTATTCAGGTCTAGCTTATATCCTCCACTCTTAATAAGTGAGAGAACTACAAAACAAGGATTCTGCCCTTTTGACCAATCCAACAGTACTCAAAAACAAAAGGATATTTTACAATAGGAGAAGCTAATTACTTATTAAAATGCATTTGTCATTTCATAATCATTAAGTGAAAGCAAGTTTTTTAAGTTTTATAATTGTTGGTTTAAAATCTGAATAATTGTTACATTTCATCAGCCCTAAAAATTACAAAGACAAATAAATTAATGAAACATGTTAAATAGAACTACATAAACAGAAAGTAACTTAATAAAGTAATAATCATCTTATTTTAGAACTGACAATTAAATTTGCAATACATTAATAATAAATTCTAATTTCAGGCACTTGCTTAATTCCTCTAGAGTTGAAAGCCCCCTGATCTTCAAAAATAAAAATCAACAAAGAAATAAAATAAAAGCAGGGTCTCGGAATGGAATAATAGCTATATTCGATTAATTAGTAATTAAAAGGTCATAAGAATCAAGAAGTGTGGTGTATGGGACAACAGAATATGTTCAAGTAAATTTTATGATTTTTTTTTTAGTTATTCAAAAATTATGCCTGATTATCTGGAGGTTTCAATATTTGATATTATAGACTTCCAATCCTTTGTACATAAAATTAAAAAATATGTAGAGGTTCTTGTCTTAATATTTTCCTTCTTCTTAAATTTTTATAATTGGGAATTTCTTCTTTAGAAAAGAGGTATACCTAGCAGGTAGCACTTCTTATAAATACTGAACACTAAAATAATTAGTGCCTGTACTTTGTGTACAAAATAAATTAGATTCTTGAAGTCCATTGCTGATTAAATGTCAGTGCCACAGGGTGTTGTAGAACCTAATCATTTTATATTTCTCTGCACAATTATAGTTGTTGGCAAAAAAAAAAAAAAATAAGAAGAAAAGAAATTACTGGACAGAAAAATTTAAATGGGTGTGGACAATTAGCTATCAGAAATAAATAAAACAGAAGTGTGGGAGGGCATGTTAAAAAGATAACTATAGGACACATCTTTTGTAGGTTTGATAAAGAATCTTTAAATTCATTATACCATATTTTCATTTAAAAAAGATAACATTACATGCTTTGAGCAATGGCTAGGATTCAGCAATAGTTAAACAAAAATAACATCATATCACATAAGTAAAGGAAATAAATCAGTCAACATAACATAATCATTCACCTCTTAGAAAAAAAAAAGGTTTACAATACATTTTTATAGTTAATTTGAGCTATGTGGTTTTAAATAATATAAGTATGCAATCCTGAATAAAAAAAAAGTAAAATTCTGTAACACAAAAAGGCATTTCCTATTTTCTGCATTACATATGTCTAGAAATCATATGACATTTGATGCTTGATCTGTGTTTTGCTCGGTATGAGCAATGAGGACATTGAAACTGAGGCATCTTTCCACACTCATATTTCTGATGCCGTGTCAATGAAAACTTGTTTTTATACTTTCTTGAACAATAGTTACAAAAAAAATCAAAACCTGAAATTAGAAATATTTAAATTAAAATATAGAAACATTCAAAATTATTCTGACAAATTATCGAAGAAAAATAATTTAATAAAAAAAAAAAACAAGGAAAAAGGAAAATTATATAAGACCAAAATATAGTAGATAACAATTTTTATTAATGCATAATCAATACAAAATATAAAACAGTACACATTAATGTTGACGTACAAATATGTCCTATGGATTCGTTGGCTTCTCATGGGTTCGGAGATGTTCTCTAACTAAGCGTCGTAGATGAGACTTGAAAGAACAATAAGGGCACCAATATTGAGGAGGTTTCAATTTTTTTCTGCGATTTGAAGTGCCTAAAACCAAATTGAAAAAATTAATTAGAGAAGAGCAAAGTAATAATGGATTCCAAAAAAAGTATTTTGAACAGATCAAATATACAGATTTCAATAATAAGAACATATAATAAATTAAATGAACTTTTAACTAGTTTTATAACGGATAGATAATTCTTCGAGTTTTTGATGGCATATAATAATTATTATTTTAGATATAGATATAGAATAGTTTGTTATTTTTATTATTATTTTTTTAGAAAGTTTTTTTTTTCAGTATTTATAAAACATGAATTAAAAAAATTTAAAAAAAGACTGCGTCCTGAATATTTACCACACATGATATGTAGAACAGTCGACTAACTTTTTTCAAGAACATGTATTTTATTATTGTCCACCAATAAGATATGAAAATGTCTAATAGCAAAAAGGGATAATTCTAAATTCTAAAATTTTGAAGAAAAAAAAACATGCCTAAAAATATTTTTAATAAGGAGAAATAGTAGACTGCGGATCGTATGGTTGGAGGATTCAGTCAAAGAGAAAAAAAAGGTATATTTTTTTAATTTTTCATAATTTAAGGCCATATTACACCAACATTTTATTTTTATCATATTCATGACAACATTTTGGCCTAAACTAGGCCTATTTTCAAGTCTGGAAATTTTTTATTTTTTTTTCTGAGACTGCAACTCAAAGGAATGAAGTTATCTTCATTTGTTAATAGATGCCTAATATATGTTTCTAAAAAAAAATCTGGTGCGGTGCGCGCATCACACATCTTTCACTTACCACCCTTTTCTTAACAGATATAAGCACTTTCAGAAAAAGGAGAAGTGAAAATAAAAATTGTAAACGCTATATTGATTTATATTTCATTGGGGTTATTTTTATTTGTATATATATATATCAGGGTACTTATACAAATCAAAATAACCACAATGAAATATAAATCAATATAGCGTTTACAATTTTTATTTTCACTTCTCCTTTGTCTGAAAGTGCTTATATATAAAAATTTTAATATTTATATCACTGTGATCTACACAATTAAACATTAAATAATAACAACAACAGCACTTATGAAAATCACATATGTATATTTATATAATATTGTCGGAGTCCGTATTATATTAAGCTCATGTTATGTATTCTATTCTATCTTACGTATTGTATGTTGCGTTTTCTAATCTTTCAGGCAAGTTCGGGTGCCCTTGATTCCTTCGATTCCTCAATTACAACTATTCTCCGTTACGATTTCTTATTTCTCCTTTAGTTAATTATCAAATTCTTTCATATTTTACATTAAACTATCTTTTACATTAGAGATTAATGTGAAATGGTCAATTGTTTCAAATAAAATAAATTAATGGTACTTTACATAAAGCTTATATTGAAAATTAGCCATTTAAGCTCTGTTAGAGAACATCAATCAGAATAAAAACTACATTTTATTTAAAAGTGCTTAATTTTACACTGATATGATAAATTTAATCAAAATCGTTAGAGCTGATTTTTAAGAAAACCGTAAAAATTTGTTTAATCCATCATATAAAGCCACATCCAGTTAGCCGATTTTGACAGAAAAGTTGCTGTAACATCCCTAGAATATAAAAACTTTAAATATGCAATTTCACTTTCGTGCGACTTTTCGTTTTTGAGCTAGACTGTTAACACACAGACACACACACGGACTTAGTTATTTGGACTCAGGGGGCCTCAAACGTATTTCCGTTGAAAACTGAGATTTGAAAATTTTTAAGAAAGCAATACTTTCTTTTACTATATATTTCATGTATAGGTAAGTGAAAGTAAGATTAATGTATATTTGACTGTTAAAAAATACTTATAAAATAATAAAAAATACTTTGAGAAAACAAAATTATTAGATTACATTTGTAAAAGTTTAATAAATACATGCTGAGTTCTAAGTCTACTAACTTACAACTACTAAAAAAATCATGCCCACTATTATAACTGAGTATAAAATAATTTTTCATTCAGCCAATTATTTCCATCATTTTACTAACTTTGTAACCTATAGAAATGTAGTAATTTCAACTCAGATGTAAAAAGTTTGAAATTAACAAAACATCTTTTAATGAAAAATCTCTCAGTGTCACAAACCCAATATAACAACACCCACTGACCAAGCAAAACTGTTCTGAAATAGTAGTTAGTTCTATAATAGTTTAATACAGGAAATTAATAAATAGATTAACAAAAGGAGATTATATTGGTTTAGAAACATGAACAAAGTGAAGAAACCTTAACAATAAACTGAAAGCAACTTGAAACCATGGAATAAAGCCTGAAATAGCACAGATAAACTACAACATACAACTCCATAAGAGATAAATGATTAATTAATAAGAAAACTTAAAACTACAAATAAATCAACTATATAACTACAGCTATTTTAATTACTAATTTGTAATTTTATATTAATATCTTAAAATCAATAAATAATTTTTAATACATTTGTAGGCCATCAACCAATTATTTTAAAAAATGGAAAAGCAAAAGTGCTACTAAATTAATTTTAATTAAAAAAAAAAAATCAAAGTAAAGAAGGTCATTGCTGAAAAGATAAAGAAAAAAGAAAATGTTGAGTCAACGTGCAACTATGTCACTCATCTCATATGAGTAAGGAAAAAAATCACTAAAAAGTATAGTTACCTCCTAGTAACAGCAATAAAAAAAAATTCTTAAGTTAAAAATTTTGTTAGTTCTATTTCTGTTTACACCTCTCTCTTTAGAGCATTCATTGATTGGACTTCTTGTATTGTTTCTCATCACCCCATCAGATTTCCAATGTTGAATATTCATTTGACAATGTGGTTTGATGAGAATCTCTAAACAATTTTGATGCCTGTTATTATCACATGATAGCTCTACAATCTAAGCAGATTGTTACAATGTTTATAGATTGCTGGAATAACTAGAAGAATAAGGGCTGTGGCTGTTACTGGCATTAAAAATAAATATTAAATGATTTAGTTCTGTATGTATGCAGAAACATCTCAGCACTTCACATTTTAAGAGATCTTCAGATAACAGATGAGAGCAAAGTTGGAGAGAGAAAAAAGATTTAATTGATTTAAGATCTATTGGTAGAATAAGAGTTAGTAAGCTCCGACTATGAAAAAAGTATGGTTAATCAAGTGAATGATAAAGAACTCCATAAGAATAATTTAAGATACTTGAGAAAGAAAACGGCTAGTGTGTAGATGTATAGACAATTTATAAAGGTGTAAGTGCTCTCAATGTCCTTAAACCGAAAGGCAGGAAAAAAGACAATCAGTAAATTAGAATAAGTGAAATGTATGTGGCAAAATATTAAAATATATTTGTTCATTAAATCTTCAAAAATATATTGTATATGATTAAAAGAAATAATTATAATGTAGTATACAAATAGAAAAGGGTGGAGTAAAACATAAATAAAATGGAAGGGTTGAAATAAAAGTAATAAAACAAACTTATATCAAGTGAAAGCGTGCAGCCAATGTATTAGAAAAGCGAGTAACATACAAAGTTTTAAAGGCATATTAGTGCTATATAAAAACAATTTAATGCTCTCAAAGGAAATTTACAGAAGCATTGTCTCTTCAAAAAGCATAGTTCTTCAAAATTACTGATGTAAGTTGATATCTGATGTTGACCAATACCTGCAATAAGTTTGAACTATATTAAATAACTGGATAATTGGTAAGAAAAGCTATATCAAATAAGTAAAATACTTACATGAGTGATAGTTGCAACTTTATAAATATATATATATATATATATTTTTTTTTTAAGTTTATATTTTAGAAATACAAAATAAAACTATGGCAAGATCCAAGCTGTTAAAAATATAGAGTATTTTAATCTCATTATTCTATGAACAATACAAATTAATTTACATAAATTTGTCAAAAAATTTCAAAACAAAATTACTTGATTAATTTACAAACTATTGAAATGAATACATTGATAAGATTTGTAAATAAAAATAATCATAATAGACCAGTGACTTAAAAAACATTAAAAAGGACAAGCCATCATGTTGATAGTTTTCAAAATGATGTTTATATCTTATCAACTATCCCTTGATAATTGAATTAATGTTTTTTAAGATGTATTGATTGATAAGAATAAAAAATAAATAACCATATAGATAATAATAAATTATTTAATAGCCTTCAGAACATTTTTCTTTATTAGTCTAATTTCAACTTTAGTGTAATGAATAAAATGCAACATTCTCCTAAACTATTATTAGAAATTAATTATTAATCTTAAAGGAAAATTATAAAAAAGTAAATAAATTAAAAAAAAAATGAAAACAATGAACAAAATACCTTTATTACCAAAACTTTAAATTTTGAACTACTTTAAAAATAAAATTAATAATAACATCACTAACAAATATCCACTTAATAAATAGATAATTTATTGATGATTGCTAAAAAAAATGTTAACATAATTATTTTCCATAATATAACTTGTCAATAATTACTGAAGTTGTGAATTATGAATATGAAATATATGTAGCCTAAGGTGACATTTATGGTATGACTTGTAAGGGCAATAAGGACAACCAAATTGAGGTTCTTTACCACATTCATATCTCTTGTGACGAGACAGAGAAACTTTGTTCATGTAACTCCTAGAGCAAGAATCACAGGCAAACTTTTCTCTTTGGGCCAAACCTATACAAAACCATTAATGTATTAAACCAGAGGAATAATTTATAATTCTATTACAAACTACACATAAAGTAGAAATGATAGATTTAAGAATATCTTTTAAGTCTCAACATTCGAATTACAACTACATTCTATTTTTTTCGGGCTGAAGCCCTCTTCCCTCCCTCCACCCACCAAATGGTAAAATATCACCATGTTTTACAGAAAAAAATATTAAAAACTATCACTTAAAGTATTCTTGTTTGTATAATTACATTTAATAGACTTCAAGAACCACTTAAACACCATTTCATATATGTAGTCAATTTCTTTCTTTCTTTCAAATTAATTATCGTTATATGTATATGAACAAAAAATCTTTCGGGCTGAAGCCCCTCAAAATTAAATCCTGGATCCGCCAGTGCTATGAATATACTTTTTAAGCTTCTACCCTGGCTGTTTGTCATATTTTTCTTTTTCGATATTTCATCCACCATTCCAGGTTTCTCTCCACAGAAAAATAGGAAATTTAAGTTTCCAATTTTTTTTAACGGTCAGGTTTTTCATTGAATAGGAAGTGATAACTAATAATAATAATAATAAGGCTTAGCGAACCCGAAGGTTCGATGCCGACACCACCAATCGCTTATTACACACCTCCCTCCACCGTTCGCCGTCCAAACCCAGTCCCTTCACCTTCGCTTCGGTCTACCCCTCGGACGCTTACCATTCGGCACAGCAAATATTAACCTTTTAGGAATTCTCTCGTTATTAAGCCCAACAACTTTACAAGCCCATTTGATTCGCCGCGATGAAATTGCCTCAATTATATTACCCGGATACAGCTCACGCAATTCGGCGTTGTGTAACAGTCTCCAGTATGAGTAACTCTCCAGTTAACTCATCCTTCTTCGGTCCGAATATTCTACGCAATACTTTATTTTCAAAAACCTTAAGACGCTGCTCATCTCTTAATGTAAGCGGCCAAGTTTCGCATCCATAAAGAACTGTAGGCAAGATAATTGTTTTATAGATTCTAATTTTTAAGTTTCGGGACAAGAGGCGCGAACTGAGTAGTTTTGTCACAGAAAAATAACAAGCATTCCCCGCCTTCAGTCTAACCTTAATCTCTTCTTCAATTTCGTTTTTTCTAGTTATTGTAGAACCTAGATACCTAAATTTATCTACCTGTTCAAACATATTACCATCTATATCGATATCGCCATTTTTGCAGCTAACCATATATTTTGTTTTATCCACGTTTATTTCGAGTCCTAGTTCTTTACCGGCTTTCATTAACGTTGTCGTATTTAGTTTTATAGTTTCAACGTCTTCGCTTAACAGTACCAGATCATCAGCATAGCCCAACACGGATGTTGTCCCGCCCAAATCCAACCCTTTCTCGGTTCGCATTACCTCCCTAATGGCATGTTCTAATGCCAAATTGAACAGGACAGGCGAAAGAGAATCCCCCTGTTTTAAGCCCGAACGAACCTCAAATTTTTCGGACAAATTATTACCGATTCTAACTTTATTGAGTGTCTCCGTCAAGCACATCCTGACTAGATTTACTAGTTTTTTTGGAATCCCCTGCTCGATTAGAATATTATACAGTTTCTGGCGGTCAATGGAATCATAAGCCTTTTTAAAATCTATATACAGCTGGTGAACAATACCGTTATACTCCAATTTTTTCTCTAATATTTGCCGTAAAGAAAATATTTGATCAATAGTCGAACGATTCCGTCTAAATCCGCATTGGTAGTCTCCGATAATTTCCTCGGCGTATTCCGTGATTCGACTGGTTAAGATTAAAGTGAATATTTTATAACATACCGGAAGGAGTGAAATTCCTCGATAGTTATTACAATCCGTCCTCGGTCCCTTTTTGTGAATCGGAATAAGAATAGATTCTTTCCATTCTTCAGGTAATTTCTCGTTCACCCAGATCTTTTTAATCAACAGATGTATTTTAGAAACTCCAGCTTCCCCGCATGCCTTAATTAGTTCAGTAGGAATATTATCGATTCCCGCTGCTTTATATGATTTTAATTTTCCGATAGCTACTTCAACTTCCTCTTTACTTGGTCCTTCTATTAACGGTTCAGCACTCTGGTACTCAGGAGGACACAGATCATAATTTCCCGTATTTAAAATATTGTCAAAGTGGTCCTTAAACTTATTCAATATGTCAACCGAATCGGTCAGAATATTGTTATTATCATCCCTAATTCCAGACGTTACGGGCCCTACATATTTACGTGATCTGTTTATACCTTTGTACATGTCTCTTACGTTATTTTCGATTCCATTAGTTTCTATTTCAATTATTTTATTTTTAAGATACCCCCTTTTTTTATTTTTGAGCAATTTTGTCGTTTCGTTCTTTGAGATTCGGAAGTATTCCAGAGTGATAACTAAAAAAGTATTTAAATTAAATAATTAACAATTCATTTACAGAATTAACTAGACAAAATTTACTTAAAATTAAAGTAGAGTTTGCCATTACTAAAACCATTTAAAAAGGACTTTTGAGCGGATAAATAAAGTTAACAAAGTTCTGTTTCTCATAAAAATCAAGAAATATTCGATTTTTTTTTTTTTTTTTTTTTTTTTTTTTTTTTTTTTTTTTTTTTTTTTTTTTATCGCTCTCCAACTATAGTAGTGACATACCTCTTTTAAAAAAACTTACTTGTTAAATAAGCTACAAGTCCATGTTAATTAAGTTGAAGATATAACAAAATGTTGAGATTGACCTCCAGCTATGTAAAAAAAAATAATGTGATTTGATATTTTTTCACCATTGAGTAATAGTGATTTCAGTAAAAATAACTACAATAAATTATTATGAAACTTTAATTTTTTTTTTTTTCTGTGAACTAGGGTGAATTATGATAAATTAATGACGAAAATACACTTTTTATTTAATAAAAAAGAAGACTTGCCACCTAACAGTACCTGTAAAAGACACTACAATAAATTATTGAAAAACTATTTGAATTCTTTTTTTTCCATGACCTGTATTATAATAAATATATCTGCATAACTACTACCCAGTTTATTTACAAAAAGTTAAAATAATAATTTTTCGAATATTTATCAATTAAAGTTATAATGAAATTGAGTTCTTTATTAAGATTTCTATAATAGAAATTTAACAAAGCTGTGACTGTACAAAACCCTAATTAGGCCTGTTCTCACCTAAGGTGCTGAGGCGTGAACGCTGACCAGGGCATTGGAGGAAGACTTACGCCGCTTTGAAGGGAAAGTGCTCAGGAGGATTTTGGGACCAATCTATGATCCAGAGGGACCCACCAGGTGAAGGCGAACAAACCAAGAAATAATGACCATGTACAAGGATAGGGACATCATCCGTTTTATAAAGGTGGGACAGCTCCGGTGGGCTGGTCATGTGGGTAGGAAGAGCCCAGAGGAGCCAACTCGAAAGATCCGGATGAGATGATCGAAGCCAAAAGAAGAGTTGGACGCTCAAGGCTGCGCTGGCAGGACAGTGTGATATCGGACGCCCGATCCATACTGGGAACAAGAAACTGGAGAGCAGCGGCACAAAGAAGACAGGACTGGCAGAAATCATTACAGGAGGCCCTGACCCCTCGTGGGTGGTAGTGCTATTAAATAATAATAATAATAGAAATTGATCCAATGTTTTATAATTGACCAAATAAATGTTTCAAATCCAAATATTTAAACCTAAAATAAACTAAAAAAATAAAATAAACCTGATTGCCTGAATTACTTTCATGAAAATATAAATATTAGGATTAAGAACATTTAGTTGGTCACTTATAAATATGAATCAATTCCTATTATAGAGATACTGGTAAAAACCACAGTTTCATTACCACTTTAGCAGATAAATATTCGTAAATCATTATTTTTAACTTTTTTTTTTTTAAATGAAATGTGTATTGATGCAGTCATGTTTATAATGCATAATTATAATGCAGTCATGTTTATCTCTACCCTCAAAATATTCCATCGTTTCCGCCATCTTCTGCCACAACATATGCCTAGACGCGTAGACTCCTAGTTTTCTCTCATCTTCCCCACTTTGACTACAGCTGTGTGGAGTACGATGGCCTCTTGGTGGAGCTCCGTGATAGACTGAAAAGGCTAATGAATGAATAGCTTCATAAGATATGTAATTGAGACCCTGAGACATTCCGTGTCTCTCACCACTACAGTGAGTTAAGGTGGCTCTTCCTTCTCTTCCAAAGACAATATTTCCTAGCCACTTTCCTCTATCAAATCAACAACAACCATCGTCAATCTTATGCCTACAACCTTCTCCGGTTCAAGTCCTCAGTGCGTTCCCTTACCTTTTTGACCTGTACATCCCTTCTCACAAATCTGCCTCATACTAAAACTCTTTTGTCGCCCGCTCTGTCGATTTATGGAATTCCCTTCATATCAAAATTTGGCATTTCCCCTCCTTCTTCATTCAAAACCCTGCTACTCTAATTCCTGTCCCGAAAACAGTCAGATTCCTGCTGACCTTTTGATAATAATGTATAAACATTTATTTCACGTAATTTATCATCAAAGGGTAGAGCTGTTCTTTGATAGGGCCATTACAAGAATTTCTTACTTTAGATATCACTCAATGCATTTTTTGTTTTAAAACTTTATTTATTTTATAATAATTAAAATACTATGCATAGCTGCGTTAAAAATGATCACGCTCTTTACATGTTGTATTTGTATATTTTATGTATTATATGGACTCTCTTTATCCAGCTCTCTTTTAAGCTTAGTGGAAACTCAGCTTATTGATAAGAAGATTTTAATTTATTTTTTAATTCTTTTTTCCTTAGAAATGTATACTGTTTTACCATGCTGTATAGTTTTAAGTGTTTTGTTCATAGTTCTATTCATTTTGTAAATAGCATGTTCACTTAATGTTTTCTTTAATTTTTTTATTGTTTTACACTTCATGCCAGAGGGAATCTTTTATTTTTATACAATTTTATTCTCGAGGGACTTTGTCCCAGAACAAAGTTATTTTCTATTCTATTTTAATACATTCCATGTAATGGGAAAAAAATAATTGAAGAGAAAAACTAGATAACAATAAGTATGGAGAAATAATTAACTTTAAAAAGAAAATAATAATACGTAGGTAAAAGGTATAGTCTAAAAAATGTAGGTAGAATTAAACTTAAATTAAAATAAAGCAGGTAGAATAAATTTAAAGTAAAATAAAGTAGGTAGAATAAACTTAAATTAAAATAAAATAGGTAGAATAAACTTAAAGTAGGTAGAATAAACCTAAAGTAAAATAAAGTAGGTAGAATAAACATAAAGGAAAATAAAGTAGGTAGAATAAACTTAAAGTAAAATAAACTAGGTGGAATAAACGTCGGCAAAAATAAAAATAAATATAATTTATTTATTTTTGACAGAGTAGCCCAATCTCCTCTTCAATTATTCACTACAGTCATCCATCAATCCAAAAACGTATTTTGTTATTAACATCTACTTAATTAACATGAACTTCAATCTTATTAAACAAGGAAGTTTTTCTTAAAATGTCTTTAGTATAATTGGAGGGTGGAAAAAAAAATCGTGAATAATTCATGATGTTTTTAAAAAACAGAACTTCACTTAGTTTAGTCGCTCAAAAGTCATCTTTAAATGACTTTAGCCATGACAAACTCTACTTTTATTTTAAGTAAATTTTGTCAAGTTTATTGTGAAGCAATTTTTAATTACTTTAATTAAATTTGTTTTTTTAGTTATCACTTCCTATTCAACAAGAAGTGAATAGGAAAAAAATGCAAAACTAAAATTTCCTACTTTTCGGTAGAAAGTTAGACCATTTTTAATATGAACTTTTTTGTAGTTCTTGAGGTCTGCTATCTCCCCTTTAAATATGTCTCTCTAATTATAGGACACCCGATATATATGTATGCCTGAGTTCCCGAGGGAGAGAGGGGAAATGTAAATCAACTTAAATGCTTCCCACACTCAAGCGGATGATATAATAAAAAAATGGCAGAGGAAAAAGTTGTAACTACTGTAGAATTTTACTTCTCTAGTTGTAATAACTGCTATACTGCTCTTTCAACTTTTGGCAAAAACATGAGGATTAAATAGTAAGTGTTATCTGTAAACCATGAGTTTGAGTGCACCAATTTAAAAACAATACTAGTAACTAAAGAAGTAGAGCTACAACTTTTTCCTCCAGAATTTTTCGGTTAGATCATCTATGAAAAATATTCATCCATAGGCTATGAGAAACACTTGAACCAATTTACACTGTACAAGGTTTTTATGTACATATATATTTACCTAAAAATGCAGTAATTATATATAATCAAATAAAAGACAAATAAAAATACATACAGTTATAAAGATGAGCTAATAGCTTTTTCGGGATGCACTAAAACAAAGTGCCTCTTTATTGATCCCCAATATCTGCATTTATACCTGCAACAAGGGCATTGAAACTGTGGCTCTTTTCCACATTCGTACTTCTTGTGTCGATTTAGAGAAATCTTGTTTTTATATTTTCTTGGGCATTTGTCACAAGGATGAAAAAAAAAACCTTCAAAACACCATATTTTTGTTAATATTGGATAAAAAAATTCTTAAGAAATCATTCACCAAAGCAAACATTCAATAATTATTTTATATATATCTATATCTATATATATATATATATATATATATATATATATATATATATATATATATATATATATATATATATATATATAATACATGTGTGTATGTGAGAATGTTGAAACTGAAGTAAGTTTTTTTAAAATTTTTAATAACATACAATGCTTGTTGAAGGTATGTGTTAACTCCATAGAATAGAGATCCATACTGTTGAAATGTTGAAAATCACACATACCTTCATTACCAATTTCAAGCCATCGGGAGATTAGCTATTTCAGGTGGAATAAGTCATCTACTCAGGGGAATTGGTTGCTCTACAATTTTTATTCTATGCATTTTTTTTTTCTATCAGGAAACATTTCCTAGCAGCAGGGCCATGTATAGTAATTTATCCCAACTTTTAACCAAAATCAGCATTCGTTGACCGTGGCTTTCGAAAATATCACTTAACCAACATATTACGTTTAGGTACTCATTCGATGCACAATTTAATGTTATTTAATTTCTTAAAGAGTACGTTTTTTGCTTCGAAGTAGAATTCTTCAGGAGTTAATATGGAGTAATAGTCTATTATCCAGTTTGGGATAGAGCTAGGGGGAAAAAGGAGGGAGCGGCCAGGAACATCTCTCCCCGGGTGCCTAGATTAAATGTGATTGAAATAAGAAAAAAAAAATTTTTTGATGTTACTTATGTCTATAAAATGTCTTGTAAGGTAATAGAATTTTTATTAACCAATAAAAAATCGTACAGTATTATTTTAGTTAATCTTTGAAGAAGCAATGCTTAACTAAAGCTGATGTTTGCAGATGTAATATATTTTTTTACATTTATATAATGAAAGTCTAAATAAATAATGAGTCAATGAGAGAAAAAAAATAAAAAGAGGCACAGAAAATTTTGTATCTAATTATTTTATAAGAGTACAAAGCAAATAATATTTCTTATGTCTACATAAGAATAGATATTTGGGCCTACCTAAGAAATAGTATGTATTTCTTACAATCTGTCCCAATATAGCTTTGCTTTTTCCAGAATTATTATGAAATGGTAAAATATTTGTCATACATATGACAATTAACAGGTCAGCAATGAAATGAGTGTACAGATGAAAATAAAAATTTAAAATACTACTAAAGCAACATATTTAGTTTTTCCTTAATCTTCAGTAGCAAAATATTTATGAAAATATTCTACTAAGAAATGAAAAATAACAAACAATAATCTTTTTTTTTTATTAATACAAATATATGAATAATGAAATAATATATTTTGTAAAAATATTCCTTCAAAATGAACAATGTCGAAGTATCATATGTCTTTTTACATAAGTTTCTCTTGAGCTTTTATAATTACATTGGGGACAACAATGTAAACGATCTTTTCCACATTCATGTTTTTTATGAGCATACCAACTAGATCTGTGTTTGTACTGCCTGCCACATCGATCACATGAGTATTGTTCTAGAGTAAAATCTTTTAAGAAATCTTGAACAAAGAAAAAAACAATGATTTAGACTGATAACACGTCAAAATATTATTTGAATGGATAATTTGTATTTAATTAGTTTATATATATATATATATATAATAATGAGTTCAAGATTTTACTATTTTTCAAATCTGAAAAAACAAAAAATCATTACTTTATATTTCAACCCAAACTTAGTAGAAAAATTAATAAATAATATATTACAAAAGAATTATATTTATAAGAAAATTAAACATTATTTTAATAATACATATTAGAATCCCAACAGTTTATGATACATATGAATTTGTTTATACACTTAGCTTAAAAACGGTATTTATCCTATAATATTTCTGGGGGAAAATATTAATCCTTATTTGTGAGCTTTGTTGAATAAAGTAATTATTTTAAGGATGAAAGAAAAATAAATATATATATGTTCTATGACAATAACAAAATAGGAGGGGAAAAAACATACAGTTCAAGACACTATTTCATTAAAATGCTTTAAATAAACATGACTTTTGAGATGACCTTTACGTTTAGCACTATAAGAACAATATGGACAGGAGAATTGTGGTTCTTTACCACCACATTCAAAATTTCTATGGTTCCAAAGACTCTTCCTATGGCGGTATTTCTTACCACAATGGCAGATAAATTTATTGGGGTCATCAAAAATTTGGATTACACCTACAAAAAAAAAACAAAAAACAAAATCAAATATACATAAATACATAATTTTACATGTGCACAGGCACATGCAAACATATAATGCAAACATTATTCTACAACAGTTAATAATAGCTATATAAAATATAATTGAGGAAGAACATCTACATAAGTTATAATAAATTGAACACAGATTTAATTTCCATTGGACGAGTTTTACAATAAAAGTGAAAACTTATAAAAATAATAATAAACAGAATTAAAACAAAATCATTCAAAAATATACATTTAGGAATAAGAAAAAAATACTGGAGTGCAAGTTATACATCATATAATATTTTATTTTTATAGATAGAAATAATACACCTAGTTAATTGATTAATTTATTACATTTAAGGTGGATTAAATTATTATAAATATATATGAGCCAAAACTTAAATTTGGAATAATTGAAACAATGAGAATAACATTATAATAACATAAATTATTTCTTTTTAAATTAAATAAAACCATGAGATTAAGTGGAGCTTTTACTTTTTCTGTTGCATTTAATTTATATATGTATATAAATCAACTTAACAATTATATCTATATATATATATATATATATATCGTCTCTTTATAACAGTCAATCACAGACAGACAGCAATATCATTTAAGAACTCAGTCTCAGTCCCTCAAAGAGGCGGAAGATTATATAAGGATGTTTATATCATAAATATGCATTATATATATATATATATATATATACATATATATATATATATATATATATATATATAGAGAGAGAGAGAGAGAGAGAGAGATATTTTAATATATTCTTTATTACCAGATCGGCTTAGTGAGCCGTATAAAATAAAATGTATCTATCTATCTTAGACTGACCAAATGCAGGAATAGTTAAGGAGGCCACTTTTAACCCCAAATATCACCTATTTTTAAGGATGTCTAGACAGACTCCTCTGATATCTGCAGAGGCAATCGAATAGGGTCAGAACTTCTGGTGGACCATAAAACTACAACAATTTATATTATACTTTATATCAATTACTCTAAATAAAAAAAGTATGTTAAACTACAGGATTTTATTTAATACAAAAAGCAGCAAGAATGACTTAAAAGAAACAGTAAAATATAAGAAGATAATAGTTGATATTATAGAACATCAATTAATGTCATAAAGCAATAAAATCAATAAGATATTAATATAAGATATATTAATATAAGATTAATTATATTAATATATTAATATAAGATAACAAAATGAAAAAAAAAAATATCCATATAACAAGTTGTGGAAAAGTAATTTATCCTTAGAACAATTTAAAATATTGGTTTAAATCTATACTGAGCCACTTTGAGTACCCAGCTCTCCAAATATAACTAAAATATATGAACTTATATTATAAATAGAAACAAGTATAGATTATTATTTCAACTGAAATAGTTATCATACATGGTTAAATAAGGTATATGCTATACAAGTTAAATATGGTACATGACTAGATTGAAACTGAAATAAGAAGAAAACACAAAACAAAATGAATAATGTGTGTTGAGTAGATTGAACAATTCATAAATTAGCAAATGATTGACTGTTTTCATGCTTACTATACATGTGTACTTTAAGGGATGATTTCCTTGTGGCTCGGTATGAACAGATAGAACAAGGAAATTGAGGCTCTTTTCCATATTCATATTTTCTATAGTTATGCAAACTAGTTCGGTGACTATATGATTGCCACAATTGCAATTATAACGTTTTTGTACTACTGTTTCATCTGAGTACATACCTAATAAACAGACATAAACAGCAAACTAATGAAAAACATATCTGCTAAAAAATATTTGTCATAAAATAATAAAGTACAGCATTTCTTGGTTTAAATAAAAATGAAGAATGGGTTTTTGCAGTTATGTACAAAACAAAATTAATATCTACTTAAAGTACAAACATGAGAATCACTTTAATACTTAAATTATACAATACTGTCCTTATAATATATTTTTTAAAAATAAAACAATAAAATGAATAATTATTCAAACAATAATTAGAAAAATCATATTTTTTTATTATTAAGTTGAAATTGACATTTCTTTCATTGAAATAACACAGTAAATTAAATATTTTAAAATGTTAGTGTAAACTTAAGTTTTCATGTTTCTCATTACTAACTTATACTTAGGATTCAATTTCAAATCCTTATCTTTGAGCATTTTACACCTCCTTGAACTAATATTCTTCTTCAACATGTTTATAATGCAATCAAATTTTAAAGAATCCATTGCTTTTTCATAATCTAGAAGGAATAAATTTAAATTATTTGGCTTTCTTTACCATGAAAATAATGTCTATTTAGAAAACTTCGTTCGGTATAATGGAGGTAAATTTCTATTTAATAAATAAATAACATTATGGTAAAACGAAAAATGCCATAATTTTGAAAATCTTAAATTTTATAACACTAACTAGATTGAAAATAAAAAATAATTCTTAAGCACAGTAATTTTATCATCCGCTGTTGAATTTTCTTTCTTTTCTTGTATATTTATAAATATATCCATTAGCAATCCAAATATTCAGTTAATGTTAAAATACGTAATACATGTTCTGATCTAGTCCCAAGTTTTTCTATGTTTTGGTAACATACATTTTTGGCAAAATATGGCCTAAAATTTGCATCAGAGCAATAGTTCTTGCTTAGTGTATATAACTGGTATCACTGCAATATTTTGTTTGAAGTCAAGTGCTTCATGTTTTCTTGACATGATGACTGTCATTTTCTGGTGAAAACCATAATTTGAGGGAAAAAATACAAGTAAAACTGTCATAAGAGCAACTGATACTTTACCAGACAATTATATTATACATTAAGTTTCATTAATTTACTATTTTACAACATTCTGAGTTATATAGAGGTATGTTTGTGTCCATTGGTTTATTTTAAACAATAAAATACAACTATTTCTGTACAAAACACTTTAAAATGTGGAATTAAAGAAAAGAAAAAAAAGAAGACGTGCTTTCTTTGTTTTTTCATAATCATGTAGAATTTTCACGGTATGTATATATAAATTAAAGTTATGAGGAATAGTTTATTGAAGCATTACTTTCAAAATTACTGGCACACAAAGTACATATATAAGTGCCTGTTAAAATGTCAAGCAACTGAATGGGTTGATAGATTCACTGTTTAAATAAGTTTTTTTTTTTTTGGTAGTTTAAAAAATATTTACTTTGGATTTAATGTAAGAGAAGCTAATTGAGAGAATAATAAAAGCCTGATTGAATCAAAATAAAACATCCGGTAAGACTTTACTGTTCAATGCGTAGTAAGATTTTAGTCCACTTTGTAATATTGCTTCAGGCTTGTTATTTTTTTTTTTCTTATTAGAAATGGACCTAATGAAGTGAGTTGAAACACATATACTAAACAGTGAGCATGCAATGTGTCATATTTTTTCTCAACCATTATCTCCTTTTATTTTTCAATTATAAAGAACTTTTTTTTAAGGAAGTTCTTAGCAAAATTTCCAGAACATGTTAAAAAAATCCAGTCAATTACTGAGCCCTGCATGCTTCAAGTAATGATGACTTTTTAAATGCACTTTCTGTTTGCATCTATAAGGGCAATAAAGACACTGGAACTGGGGCTCTTTTCCACATTCATACTTCCTATGTTGGTATAGACCAGATTTATATGTATAAGATCTGTCACAATCTAGACATTTAAACTTTCTTTCCATGGAAGTAGATTTCAAACCTACAACATATAAATAAATAAGAAAAGGAATGTTGAAAGTTTACCAATAAATAAGAGAACACTATTGAAATTAATAAAAGTCAAACTAAATTATAATAACTTAATACACATATTTTATACAAACAAATATTTTAACAAAGACATGCCATTACAAACCATGAAAAGTTTTGGGTTCAATACTTATGGAGTACTATTTCTAGAACAAGGACTGTGCTAGGAAGTGATCTGACCAAGATCACACACAATTGCCAAATTTGTTACACCACTTAATTAAGAATAACCATTTTATAGAGAGAGAGGGGGCCTCAAAAGGGTCTTCTGACCTCACGATCAATCCATAGCTGATGTATCAGAAAAAATTATCTGCCATAGCCGAACTTGGAGCACATTTTTTATACAACAGTCTCTCTCTATTATTGTCTCTTTATAACAGTTAATTAATCGATTAATCCAATCGAAGATAAGGAGTCCTTCAAATTAAAGAAAATACAGCAAAAGAATTTAAGAACTCAGTCTCAATACTCAGAACTCAGAAGGCGTAAGATTATATAAGGATGTTTGTATAATATATATATATATATATATATATATATATATATATATATATATATATATATATATATATATATATATATATATATATATGTGTGTGTGTGTGTGTGTGTGTGTATAAACAAATATATACAGAAATAAAGAAAATAAATCAATTTTAAATCATGAATTTTTATTAAAAACAAAACATCACTATCATAAATAATAATTTTATTTTTCAATTATAACTTGATCAGTCTTAATTTAAGACACAATCATTTGTAGGTAGTTTAGAACTATGTTGATAACTACACTGATTAATGATGATCATTAACTTTTTTTTCTTTGAAGATCAATAAAAGATTGTCAATATATATAAAAAAAATAAATCATTAAAAATCATAAAGTACTAAATTATATCACAGTTGAACAGTCCATAGTCACGTTTCTAAAAACAGAATAAATTGACATACATGTTTAAATTTGATTTGTTCAAGATAAAATTAAAATATAAAGATAAAATAAATACTATATAAATAACTCATAGATAACAAACAATGACAATTATAGATAAATTTTCTTTTAGAAACAACAAACACAATGAGATATGAACAAACTGAAGGATAGAATGATTTTACTAAATATTATCAATAAGTCAAAATCATTCGGATATAGAGATATCAGAGCCATAGAGACGGAATTACAAAACCTCTAATCATAATTTACAATCCTTGAAGATTTAAGAATTAATATTGAAATTTAATTTGTTAAAAAATGAGGTATTCAAGAAGCCTCAAACCAGCTCATACCCATTCACCATAGTACAAAACTCTCTATTTTCCTTATGTCACAAAAGATTAAATTATCCCTAACATAAAATCATTGTATTAATTCCTGTAATACAGACTTTGCACAAAATCAATTAGTTATCTACATAAATTTCAGGTCCACAATGCAAAGTTGGTGGTCATGAAAATCATTGGATAGACTGATGGCTGCTTCATTTTTTCTTATCTACCTGCTTGAATAGAGACACACAACTACAGTCCTATAGTATCATTTTCTAATAATACATCATATTTAAACAATAGAGAACTATTCCTACACCTTTGCTGCTTAATGTAACTTATTTATTATTAATTTTAATTTTTTTTTTAAATAAAATTATTGGGAGAGAGGAGGGAGAAACGATATTCTCGTCTCCTCAATATTTTTATTGGAGAGGTAATTGCCCTCCTCTCTCCCCTGAAGTCTAGGTCTAATAATGCAATAATAAAAGGTCAATTATGACAGAATTGAGCCAATGTGGGGGCATCGGCTTTTCTTTTTAATAAATAGATACAAGGAACACAACAATATGCAATTTATAGGGATGTGGGAAAGAGGGGAGGTGCATCGTAGGGTGGTCTGGTCCCATTGACTAATACTCCTTACTTAATGAGCCTGATGTAGCAAAAAATGTTAAGTTCAGTAGTCTGTGCTGGATGGAGCATGTCTCTAGGATGTTGCTGCCTGAGATACCGAAAAAAATTGCTTGAGGAAGATTTACATGGATTTCTCCAAGAGAGCACCCAAAGTTGCGATAGGTGGATGATGTTGGAGAGGATTCAAGGATCCTGCTTGGAAATCAAAATTAGAGGACAGTTACAGTTCCTCTTCATCCATTAAACTGGCAAAAGTTGCTTGAGGAGGCCAAGACCCAGTAAAGGGCGTTACACAGATTAAGAAATGAGTAAGACATAGACACAAACTTTCAGTTTTGATTGGGAGGAGGAAAAAACAAAAAAAAACAAAAAAAAAATGAGAGTTTACACCATGTGCAAAAATACAACATAATTATTGTGAAGCAGACAAATATAATAATACATATTTTAAAATAAATGTATAGTTGTAGGTATGTTTTTTTTTTTTAAACCCAATGGATATAATTGAAAATATCTGACTGACCAAAACAATTTAATGTACTATTTATTTGTAAACGTTAAAGACAGGAAGGGTTGGAGACACCTTTTAAAACATAAAATGAATAATGTTAGAGACTGAAAAATATTTTTGATTTCTTAATTTGCAAAACTCCAAAATAAAAATACTAAATATTTCACAATCTGACTATTTATGTAAAAATATCAAAAAAATCATTTTCTATAAAATATATTTATACTTATAAACTTGCACTTATACTTATTAAATATATTTTTTCAACTTTGCTGCAGAAAATTTGATAAGAATACCACATTAAAAGGAGAGGTGCAAATGAGGAGTAAATGAATCACAAATATATATATATTATTATCTTTAAGTTGTGATAGTTACATTGCTACTGCTAGACCTTAGCTTCTAGCTAGTCGACTTTTTATTTATCGATTTTAGTTTAAATATTTTATTCATTCATGTAGCTTATTTATTGTTAATTTTTTTTTTTTAATGAAATTGTTGGAGGAGAGGAGGGAGAAGCAATATTCTCGCCCCCTCAATATTTTTATTTGACAGGTAATTGTCCTCCTCTCTCCCCTGAAGTCTGGGTCTAAACTCAATACTAGAGACTTTGTCTAACTGGTTCTTGCAGGTGTTAAGTTGACAGCTACTTGTCAATATTTCAGTCCTGATGAAAACCAATGATGTGGGTCAAAACAATGTTCACAAATAAATAGATAGCATATTTGATTTTTTTCCTGATTGGCTCCTGGACAGTTACTTCTTGATTTATCATAGGTCAACTATCAAAAAATATAATACTGAAAAATAAACTAAACCATTAGATTTAATCTAATTTAAATTAAACTGAGACTGCAATGCCTTTATTTTGAGATTAGTTCTGTACACAGAATTAGATAGGTTGCCAAGATGAACATTACAGATATGAGTCTTCATTGTTGCTTTTTGTTTAGACTTGTAAGGACAGTGTGGGCATTGAAATTGTGGTTCTTTTCCACATTCATATTTTTTATGCTGATAAAGTCCTGCTTTATAAGTGTATGCCTTTTCACATGTATCACATTTAAATTGTTTCTGCTTACAAGGAGTATAATAATGACCTAAAATATAAATTAATTATTAGAAACTAATAGATAAACCATACATAAATAAATTAACAGATACTGCTTACCTAAACTTTTCATAATTATTTTCCCCATACAGTAAATTAAAAAAAATCAGAATAGTTATCATTCTTATGACTGGAAATGGAACAGAAATCTCAAACTCCATATCTAATTCCTCAGATTATTTTTAAGTTGTACATATTGTAGCTCATGTATAAATCATTATTATTGCTTAAATTATCAGTTCTCATCAATAGTTCAAAATTCAAAACTAATCAAAATAAAAATTGTTAATATTATTATTTATGATCAAGCAAATTTAAAGCTTTGAAAATAAGTATAAACTAAAAATGAGTTTTTAAAACAAGAAATGTATATATGTTTTCATTATATACACTATACAAAATAGATGTAAATTAAGAGGAGGCTATTTAATTTAAACCAAGAAACAAAATAACAAAAGCCAATATTAATTTCCCAAAATAACTTCCTAAGAAGGAAAATCAAAAGGTAGAGCCAATCAGATAAAGGTTTTCAACTTTTAAATTATTAGTTTATCTTTTCTTTTTTTTTTACATCACATAAAAAGATTGTTTTGTTTAAGATCTCTTAATGAATTAATAACAATATTTTTCCAAATAAGAGAGATCAAAACTAGGAACTATAAGATAACTAAACATGTTAATCCAACCATAACATTAATTTTAAAAAGTTGTCACATTTAAAATTATACTTCATAAAAATACAACATATGGGTAAGAAAAAACCGACAAATGATAATTATGGATTTGTTTATCTTCAATAAAGTTATTCTAAATTAGAAAAACATTATACATTTATGATACGAGTAAACTTTTAACATCACTACAAAAGAATTAAATAATACATAAATTAAACAAATTTATTAAATATAATTATATTTGTATGCTCAATTATGTACTGAGAATATTAACTTTTTAAAAATGATATATTATTTATTTAAAATTTAAGAGTGTTATTTGGGAGTAATATATCTCTGTGTATTAAGAACATGTGGGACTTAAGATTCTGTTTTTGTTTTGCTCTGTAAACACAGTAAGGACAAGAAAATTGTGGCTCCTTTCCACATTCATATTTCTGGTGGCTATAAAGGCTTTCCTTTAATCTGTAACCCCTGTTACACTTGCTACAAACAAATGGAAACTGCTTCACACCTAAAAAAGACGAAAAAGAAAAGAGAATTACATTAATTTAATAAAAGTAAAGAATTATATCTTTTTTTTTTTTTTTTTATCAGATTCAATATATATGAACAATATGCTCTAGAGTTAAGATTAATTTTACATTTACTTTCAATAAGTAATTTAGAAGAAATGATTAACTTAAGGTTAATCGGATTATATTTTTTTTTAGAAAATATTGTCTTTTTCTGTAACCGGGTTACATTTTAATTATTATGGAAATGAGTTGAAACAATGTACAGTGCTGGATGGTGAGGGGCACACCATAATTTTCAACATTTTCTGCCATTGCACTAGTGATATCAACAGAGTCTTGATCTGAGGATTGTTTTGATATTTTGAGACTTGCCAGTCATAAAATAATCTTGTTCCAGATTTTTTGCTCTGTTATAGTGCTAATTAATTGCTCTTCAGTAGTTTTTGTTAACTACTTCAATAGTATATATTTAGAACAAAATGGCAAAAATATGCTCGTTGTGGCACAATACATGTCAGCATAATGGTATTATAAGGTTCATCTAGAATCCTGATTGTAAGACTTCTTTTCTTCAGGAAAGAGAGGATGACACCAGATAGTTGTTCGGGTATTCAAGACCTACAAGCTTACACCATAGAATACTGTGAGACAGATGTTTTATAACTAAAAAAAAAAACCAAGACTCATAGATTAACAATTTAAACGTCTTTAAAATTTATATCACCATTAAAAACAAATATTACATTTTAATGCTTCAAAATAATGAAATAAGACAAAACTTTTTCTATTTTAAATTCCCATGGTTCCACCTTGAAGCATTCCTCCTCAGCCTTATTACAAGTTCTTAATTTCAGAACAGTGGCAGAACCTGATTGATACATTTTATAAAAAGTTGTTATACTTTCTGTTCTTAAAATGGCCTCCAAACTATTCAAAGCTAGTTCTGTGCTGCCTTTAACCTTCTTTGTCATGCCATTAAAACAGGGCAATAGCTAATGAGATGGGCTATTGTGTCATTACTTTTTTTGCACAATGGACAGCTCTCTTCTGTCTTGAAGGAGATCACTTTTTGGCAAAGTGACTTCTTGATGCATGCTCCTGCCCTATTAGTCTTATTAGAGATTAGATAGATTTTTTCCTAGGTGTCTTCATGTTTCAGTAAGGTAACTCTATGTCTTTGCTCAGTCAGTAGTTCTGAGCTTTCTCAATAATCCCATTCAAATATTCCTTTGACAGGAAGGACTGTGACTGTAATATGCAAGTCTATGTATTTGGCTACTCTATTTCTTTTTTGGGATGATACTATAGTTTTGTTTACGTTTCCTGTCAGTAACTTAATTGGCAGTATTCTGAGATTGTATTCAGTTTATTTTCATTTGTCTGCTAGGATCACTAGATCATCAGCATACAGCATAAGAATCAGTGCTTTCAAAGAAAAAATTTCAATGCTCCTAGCTTCCATTATGATATAAAATATCAGTTATTTAGAGGAGGAACAGTAGCCAGCCCAAATCGTCATCCTGGAAGCACCAGACTAGTTAGCTTCCGAACTAAATATTTATCTCGTTATATACCCTTGATATTTATTTATTTATTTTCCTTTGAATTTATTTCCTTCCTCCAGCACCAATCCATTGTATTGAAGAGGTTTCTGTGATATTTTTTTGATAGACATAAAAACTGAAAAGTGGTTTTTTATGCGTATACTGTCATAGTATTTTGTCTCACCCATATTTCTAGTTTTAGCAGAGCCTCATTAAACAAACTTTGAGTGAGGGGCCACCAGCATCATTAAGCTTGGATCATCAAGAAAAGAGGATACATTAACAATTAATGTCATCTATGGAAGAGTTTCGGTATCATATTTACACACCTGCTCCTTTAATGAACAACTTGGAACCAGATTGAACCATAAGAAGAGAAATTTGTTTACAAAACATTTAAACAGAATTTGTCACCATTCTTTAATTAAAACACACAACTTGAAAATTAGTACTTTTTACTTGAACTATTGAGTATGAATAGAATTGACAATTAGTGATAAACACAATTCATCAGACATGATTAAAAAATACTGTAAAGCATATTAACAATATATATATTAAAATATTTAAACAAATTATAATATTTCATGTGTTTTTGTATAAGCTTTAGATTGTCTGAAAGATTCAATATAAATTAAATAACAGGATTAAATTTGAATGGAAAATTATCCTAAAAACATTTTACCTTTTTAATTTATAAAAATATCCACTATGGCTGAAGAACAGGTTGATGGTGTTTCAAAACTATATGTTTCTTAAGATTTGGTTTCTGTTTGGCCTTATAAGGGCAATATGGACAAGGGAACTGAGGATCAATTCCACATTCATGTTTCTGGTGACTGTAAAGGCTTTGTTTGATTCTGTATCTCTTGTTACATTTAGTACAAACAAACGGTAACACTGTAAGATCAATAATAAAATTAATAAAACACTAGGTTTATTTAGAGATTTACAAAGGCATTTATTCACCTTGGATCTTTTAGTTGGTACTATTAATTAATAGTAAATATAAATATAAAACAATAAAAAATATATTTTAAGAATGAAAAATGGTCAGGATGTGCAGAGAAATAGTTCATGTTTAAAAAAAAATCATGTTTATCGATTACGAAAATTGTTTGTTTGATTGCACATTCTGACCATTTTTCATACTCACAGTTTCAACAGTCAACTATATATCCATCTCGGAAAAATACATTTATTTTAAATAAAATTTAAGACAATTCAATGATTAAAATTACATCACGTTAGGGTAACTGGAAAACTAACATACACATATTTACTTTCATTTTTAATTTTATAGAAGTGATGATTGAATTCATTTCTCCAGTCCTAAAAATGTTAAAAAACAAGCAACAAAAATGCTGACTTTCATATTATATTAAGAACATTAACAAACTTTTATACAAAACTATTATTATTTTTACAAATTTTACAAAGTTATCAAAAAACATTCTTATTTTTTTATCAATATTAACACATAAAGGTGATGGTGATACTAATATTAAAATCAAAAATATTTAGTGGGAAATCTTAAGTTGATACATTTTTATTTTTATTTTGAAGATCAGTTGTTAACTGTTGGTAATGCTTTAAAATAATATGCTTTTTTAAATTTGGTTTCTGTTTGGCTTTGTAAGAACAATAAGGACAGAAAAACTGAGGATCTAAACCGCAATCAAATTTTTGGTGGCTATAGAGACTTTTCTTGATTCTATATGCCTTATTACACCTGTTACAAACATAAGGAAAATCTGCACCACCTATAAATAAAATCAAACAGAGTATATTAGACTAAATATATCGTAAACATATTGAATGTTTATCAAATAAAAATATTTATTTTTGACAAATAAATGTACATACATTAAATGGGATTAAAGATTTTCAACAGCACTCGACCCTTTACTAGTTTGTGAATAAGGGAAAATCTGGAAAATGGCATGGAATAAATATACTAGTTTGTTACAAAAGTAATTTTTCATGCACACAACCTGAAAAATAGGTTAAGCTCAAAGGTAGCCGCCAAAGAAATTTGTGCCATAGGTGAGTCAGTTATCTATCTAAATACTGCCGCACTTTGATTCAGGCATTTTAACAATGGGAATATGAGCCTTGCAGATGCACCCAGATTAGGTTGCCCATCAGTCATTGATGATGCTCTTCTTTAATATATGAACCAGAATCCATATTATAACTACTCATGATTTATAGGCCATTGTAGAGGCTTCTATTGCAACAGTGGCTTTATTCTTAAAAATGTGGGCATAATAAGCCATTTTGCAACACGACAATGCCTCTGAACACCATTCGAGTTTGACCAAGGAAAAATTATCAGAACTGCAAGCAGTAAATATATTGCCTCACCCTCCGTATAGCCCAGATATTTTGCCATCAAATTATGGTTTGTTTAGATCAATGGCTCATTTTTTAGAAAGTCAGATCTTCGATAATTATGAGGATGTGAAGAGTTCTTTGCCTCAAAATCAAAGGAGGAACATATATATGTGTGTGTGTGTGTTGCGTGTGCGCGCGTGTGTGTGTGTGTGTGTGTAGTTGATGGAATTTAATATGAATTACCAAAATATGGAGGTGAAGATCTGAAGAAAGCCATTTATGCCCTGATACCATACCAGAGCATAGATGACTTTCTTCAGATCTTCACCTCCATATTTGAATCCCAACAACTACACAGGATCATAAATAGAACTACACACCGATGTACACATAAACTTACGGTGATGTACAACTGAAAATGGAAACTGATGGGATAAATATAATGCATCAAATATACATGTCTTTAAAAAATCACTATTATTACTGTTAGGCCATACCTGATATTCCAGGAGTTTG
The DNA here is from genome assembly GCA_928085145.1 of Nezara viridula. Classification (NCBI taxonomy): domain Eukaryota; kingdom Metazoa; phylum Arthropoda; class Insecta; order Hemiptera; family Pentatomidae; genus Nezara; species Nezara viridula. The sequence continues at coordinate 102,592,191 of OV725080.1, read as the reverse complement.
TTAGAATTCTAATTTAAAAATGTATATATAAATAAGGAATCAATAGTCTAAATTTTAATATGTATAAAGATAACTAAAAAATTTTTTAGTCAAGTATACATATTCAAATATCACTAATACCTCACTCATTTATTCCTCAAACACTCTTAATGTTACACAAAATACAATTATAGCATATAGAACAATAAATTGACTTGCCAGCTAACATTCCTTATTACACTGATAATATGTCAGAATCTTTCTTATAATAGGCAAACCACTCAATAAATATAAAAAAATCCATGGTACTTTATGTTGACTCATAATCTGACTTTCTCTGTTTTTACAACATATATTTGTAAACACAAATATTCCTCTACAGTGTACGATCTATGAACTAACATTTAACATTGGTGTTCTGAACTGAATTATTGTGCAAAAATCACATAGTAAAAATTTAATTATATCACATTTTGTTAAAAAACACTAATGACCTCCATTTTGTCAAGAAAACATTTTTAATTTTTCAAACTTATCACAGAACTCTGTTACGTCTTAATAACTTTTTTACATAAAATATACTTCTTTGTATAAAAACCGAACACATTGTTCTATTTTGTTTAATTTAGAATTAGGTGATATATTTCAAAGTAAACTTTAATATTTTATTTAATCTAGACATATATTTTTATCTTCTACACATCATGGCAAATGCTTACATATAACATGTTTCTTAAGACTGGCTTTTTGTTTTGCTCCATAAGAACAGTATGGACAATAAAATTGAGGATCCTTCCCACATTCATATGTTTGATGTCTTCGAAGGCTTTTCAAATTTCTATATGCCTTATCACATATTGCACAAGGAAATGAACCACCATGTCCTATTTAAAACACAAACATATAATACATTGAATTTTTTTATTATCATTTGAAAAAATCAATACAAGGGAGTAAATATATAATTAATAATAAAAAAAAAATGATCTCAAGAATAATTAGAAAATATGAAGAAGCTAATACCACACAATTATGGCTGATGATGTGCCAGTGTGATTGCCAGGCGGAGTAAGTTGGAGATTGATGCTGTTAAAACACAACTAAAAATATTGTATAAGTTATTTATCAGAAATACTGTAAGTTTTCTATAAACAGTTAATTGGAAAATTCTGTTAGTATAAAGCTTCTATATATCGAGTCAGTTGTTTTGTTTTTTCACACCAGGCATATGTAATAGGTATTTATATTTATAATCCAAATTTACTAAAGCTGCGGAGTGCAGCTAGTACACATAATCTAAATATAGTGCAATAAAGTCATGAACACTATAGAATATCTTGTAACCATTAACCTAAAATAGACATTTACTTTGAAACTAACAGAATACAAATCATGCATTGATTGTATTTAATATAACAATAATTGTACAGTTCACTAAGAAAAAAAATTCAACCTCTGTAGGAGATAAATAAGTGAAGGTAAACTTAACTATTGTTGATGTTTTGATATGAGATTAAAATGATAAATATAAAATTTTTACTATAATCTTTTTTTTTTTTTTTGGTTTGCGCTACAGACCATGAAGATCTTTGGCCGCGAGATGTGGTCTCCTTACAGAGGTACGTTGTTGCGGGAGCACAGATAGCCTAGAGGAGTTCACCCAACATCATATTGCTACGAATCATGGTCTCTATGGTGCAGCGGCAGGCCACCCATAGCTCCATAGCCTATCCCTTTGGGGCCAATCTGGCAGTGTCATTCCCACTGACTTACTCGGATTCAAGTACAGTGACAAATCGGTCTAGATCCATGGAATATGGCTGCACAGAATCACCAGGCACACGAGGAACTATATCTCTTTCCCCGAAACAGACCGTCCATGGACCAAACCTCATGGGGGCTTCTAACATCCTGGCAAACCACATCCCGATTTCCGATTTTAGTACACGGGGTAGGGTCATCAAGCGGTTGGTGTGAGTTGCCTCTAGTAGGCTGAGGGACCTCACATACCCGAAGCAAAAGGGAGAATCTTGGGCAGCATGCAAGTACTAACCACGCTCGACGTTGCTCAACTTTGCTTACCTATTGCAAGCGCCTTAGCACGTAAGGCTAGCCAGGACCCCTAGATGAAGTATATATATGGATATATATACCACATCTAGAGATATATATATCACAGGAAGAAAGAACTAAAAATATCATTTACATATTATAATTGTCATATCATCTTTAAATAGTTGAAAGCACACTGCACTTGAAAAACTTTATTAATATAAAGCCATCAAACTGAAGATGTTTTCAAGTATGTTTTTTTTTAAAGATTTATTCTTTTGTTGTCCAAATAGATTTCAGATGTAATTCAAGTAATCAGATGCACATGATCATTTCACGTAAAGTGGCAAATAATCCAGGCAAGTATAATCCAAATGTTTTGTGGGTGGAACTGCAGGGCATAGCTATTATAAAATAAAAGCAATATAGAATTTATTTTCTGTTTTGTTTCTTCATAAGCCTTCAAAATAAATGAGAGGATGTTGATGACTTTTTTATTATAGATTTAAATTATGGTATATTTAAATTGTTAAATAAAATATTTAAGAATCACAAAACTAATTTCAACTGTTCTTTCTAATATCACTATTTTTAGTGACTACTGCTTACATAAATTGTCTAATATAGTTTATATTAATACCAACTCGATAGAAATTACACCCCTACTATTGCAGTGTTGCAACACATTTTTAGCTCTTTTCATAGTCAAATTGCCAAAGATTGGGACATGAGAGACTTGAATTTAGCTGAATTTAATAATTTTAGAACTCAATGGATCCAATGTTTGATACTCCAAAACTTTGTTTAGTGATTTTTTCTGTTAGATTACTAATTTCCTATCTAAAGAGTCATACACAGTATATAAGAAAGTTAGGAAAATTTTGACAATGACTTTCAACAAACCACTTGACTGGATTTTTAAGTTAAGGTACTCATCAAATGCAGAAATTATAGGTGAAAAAACAAGAGCCCTGTGCAATTTTGAGCGTGTTTTATGCTATAAAAAGTTTTCCAAAGGTCACTTGTGTTACCATATTTGTTTTTTTACAATTGGTTCCATGCTAAATTCATAAATGTTCAAACTCTCAACATTCCAGAACAAAAAAAGTTGTATTCTTCTTTGTATAAGTTAATTTTATTTTTTTCTGCTAGTGTTACATTCAGAGCCCATACGTGGAAAGTAGCGTCTAGACCCATGATTCTGTGGTAGGGAGATTAAGAGGGTTCTAGTAAATCCCCATCAAAAACTGAAATATTTCATAATTAAATTTTTAAACATTGTTAAATTGAAACATAACATATTAAAAATATAAATTATTATGGTATCTTTAATATTTGCTCACAGACACAAATTATTTGGGGAGAAGGAAGGAACCGAACCAGTAGCAGGGCCTGGTCAAAAGATGTGTATACACAGAAGGATGAAAGTTATAATGCTCTCCTGAAAAGTAGTGAATTTTCATTTGTAAGTTTAGCATGGGGCCAACAATACAAACAACTTAAAAAAAATAAAAGCGGTACTTATTTAGTAGCGGGTAGCGTCCGACTGCTATCTGCCAATGTTTATAACCTTACCAATGATAAGTTCTTTGTATTCATATTTATAGTATTGTATTGATATTATTGATATTGTCAACAAAAACAGAAACAAATTTAATAATAAAAAAATACTTTTATTTTACAAAATGTATATTAAAATAGACCAAAACATTATAGAAACATTATTGACCTGTATAATATGTCATGGGCACAAACTTCTCTTAAAAATTTGTTCCATGTTACGACAGTTGTGATGGATAGTTTGAGCTGCTCTTTCTCCCTCTGTATTATTGTTAAATTGTGGGACCACCCATAAATGAATTTGAAAGCCGTTAAAGAAGATATCCTCGATCCCTCTAACCACATTCCTTTCCTTATAGAAACGGTTTTGTTACAACTACGAAAGCATCTCCATTTAATCTTCCTGTCGAACTTCATTTTATGACCTCCATCACAATATTTGACCTTTGCAAATATCTCGACGTCTTGAAAATATTTTATAGCCTCTTCTTCTGAAGACGCCAATTCCCACAATGTGATAACATCCATAATTAAATAACACTAACCCACAGCTAACACAAGAAACAAAAAATAAACAAGGGAATAACTTAGGTTAGATGAGATAAGGGAGGTAATGTGAAATGAGATTAGATAAGAAGGGAGGTTTTGACGCTACCCGCTATTAAATAAGTACCATTAGAGCTTTTAGTCCACTGTTTGAAACATATCACCTTGTTTTATCCTTTAATGACCCTCTTATTTGTTTGTTATCCCGATATCCATCACCCAATATCAACAACCATCATCCTGGGAATTGAAATAACATACTAAAATATAGAAACAAGTAAAAGGATATAATATTGTTTTGGAAGGTAATAAAAAATTAATTCTATTTAAAAAATATGTTTAGTAATCTTATTGAAATATATATTTTTTATTAACTTAAAAAAATAATAAAAACTAATGAACATCTAATTTAAATTTAAAAAGTAAATTAATGATAATAAAGTAAAAATGTGATAATATGGCACTTGAATTCTTTTATCCTTCGAGCAGATTCATCGAACTAGATATTATATGCCACATTACAGAATAATTATTACAATGGATATTAATGCAACAAATTCTCAAACAGAATTTTAGTTAGAGCACACATCAAAATTATAACAATCAATATGATTTACTGCCATTTTCAGTAAACAATTCTTAATTTAAGAATTCATTCAAAAATAATATTAGGATATACAATGCATATAAATCATGTGGGATTTTAAATTTGAACGGTGTTTTGCCTTATGTGAACAATAAGGACACTGGAACTGAGGCTCTTTCCCACATTCATATTTTTGGTGCCTTTTGAGGCTTCCTGAGTAACTGTAATTCTTTCCACACTTATCACAGCAGTATCCATTGCCAATAACTGCTGAAACAAAAATAAAGGAGGAAAGAAATTGTTATTCTGTAAGAGATACTGAAAAAAATCTCTAAAAATTTCTAAGAAAGCGAGATTGAAGAAAAAGAATAGGAAAAAATGGCATGCTGTAAAATGAATGTTTCAAAAGAGGAAATAAGAGCTCAAATTGCAAATGCAAACTAATGCACTCCACCAAATTCATTCAAAAGTTAAAGACTAATTATTGTATTGAAATCAATTATATCATGTGCCTATATAAATTACATTAATACTTAAATCTATGAAAAAAGTTTTAATTTTAATTTTTCATGATTTAAAAAAGCATTTTAAACTATTCAATGGATTAATTATGAAAGAAAAGAAAGTAGAGATGCACCGGGTAACAGATTTTATTGGGTAGTGGGTAATAACAAGCTATTGATCTGTCTGGATATCGGATAGAAAGGGCTATGGGCTTCTTCAGGTGCTCGTAACAGGCAATAAGTTCATTGGGATATTTTTCTGCAAAGTAAAAATTAAATTATTGTATTTTATTATTACTGACAACCATCAAAAACTGGTTCAACCATTCAAGTTAGTGGATAAAACTTCAAAATAGTTGTAAGATTTAAATACTTCAAACACTAACCCTTCTTCCTTCGAATTTAGAAGAAATGGGAAATACCTGTTATTTTGGCATCATTTGAAGGTCATTTTTATTACATGAAAATATAAAAACAATTATTTATACTAAATTATATAATTCCAAATTTTTAATACTGAAAATGGTGAGAATATGCACTGTCCTGCTTTGTTGGATAAATTGGAGAACTTAGACATTTCTGAACAACACCAGAAGAAATGTAAAAAACTTGATTTTGTATAGCTGGTATCATGTTATGAATTATCCAGATTCTAAGCAAATTCTGGGTATTGGGTAAACACTGGTCACCAAAAATGAAGCTGGATAAGCCTGGTTTGAGTTAAAAACCAGTTACCCAGCGCAACACTAGAGAAAAGTAATTAGTAAGAAACGAAAGAGAAAAAGTAAGATAATTGAACAAAGGTGGCTCTGATGAATAAAAATAGGATGCAATTTTAGGGAGAAATCTATTTGAATTGACAACAAAATAATAAAAATAAAAACAATTTATTAATACTACTATCAATAGAAAAATTCATAAAATTAATAAAAATATTACATCAACAACTATTATTTTTTAAAACTAATTTGTTAATGAACAGAATTCATATTTTTTTCCTTAAAAAAAAAAAGAAGTAAAATAATGATGTTGAAGTACATTTCATTTATATCATGCTGTTCAAGTTAAAATGTTTTAAGTGATGAGCTGATTTAGATTTCTTTGAAGTTTTGACTAATGAGTATGGTGAAGACACTGCAACTGTTTTTTATTTTGTTTTTTCTACATTCATATTTCTGGTGATATTTTAAGAAGAAGAGATTAACAGCATTCAAATGGTGAGGGGTCATTCAGGTTATCCTTTGCAATATTAATCTAATTTATTCACCTACCTTCAAATGATATATATTTTAAAAAAATATTATAATTGTGTAAAAATGTTGTTTTGCCAACAGAAATTCAGATTACAGCAAGCACAACTCAAATCTCATAATTCTTAAATAAAAATGAATTAATGTATATTTTTATAACGAGTCAAATGGATTCAGCAGTTTCGAGCATTCACAAATGCATACAATAAATAAACATGTGATTATGCAGGTGTGGAGGGACATTTTTTGTTTAAGAAAGAGTAAAATAATGAGTGAATAAAGATTTTAACCTAAGGAGAATATTTTAATTTAAAAAAAAAAATTAAATTGATGGACGCACTTTCATGCAAGCATTAACAATTTTGAAATCCTGAAATAAATTAACTAAAATTATTTCATGAATATGGTGTATAATTTTTGGAATCTTATATACAGATAGCTCCAGCTAAAGTATCTCAATTTATAAGAAAAGATTATTATTTCAAGCATGGTTTCATTTTAATTTTTAATTTTTAAACATCATAAGACACAAAAGCTTGTTCTTTTAAAGCATTCCATTAATGTTCTAAAAACATTGATTGAGAATATTCCAAGTAGGCATTGAACAGAGATAAAAGCTTTTTAATATTAAAACTTAGTTTTTTTATAAATCCATTCTTACACATTGAAATTTTCCTCAATTAAATCATTTCATGAAAAAATATGACCATTAGCAATCAGATTATAATCTTACTTATTTTTAAAACTCAATAAGCATTTCATAAACAACAAAATCAAAGAATGTGCAAAACAAAAATGATATTTTTTTCAATCGTGAAAGAAAATTTAACAACAAAAACAATAATTTACAATATAAGGACTCCACAGAATTGATCAAATGCTAAGAATAGTACCTTAAACAACTAATATTTGAAATGATAGAGATATTTTTACAATAGATGTCACTAAGAAGATGGTTGGAGTTTAATCAAGAAAGAAATACAAAGTGTAATACTGTTTTAATGTGTGCTTGGTTTGAGTGAAGCTCATTTGATCCGGAAATTCTGAACAAAATCTAAAACTTAGGCTGAAACATCAACACACATTAAAAAAAAATATTATATTTACTATGTAATGTTTTCTTGACAGCACTCCAACCATGTTCTCTTTGAAACAACATTTAAAATTACAACTATAATGTTGAGAGTGAGATTAACGCAACAGTAATCCAGACTTTAATTACAGGAAAACTGCATTACTTGACCAGCATCCACTTTAATCATTACCCATAGAGACATTTTCCAGGTATCCAATACATTAAGTTAGTTATGTAAATTCTTTATATGCCCATTTTCCAGCATCCAGAAAGAATACATGAGAATAGTCTACTTTTCTTTAAAGACTTAAAATTCTTGGGTCATAAATGCTAATTTATTCAAGTAGTAATGGCTAATATAACTAAGTCAGAATGTAAGGTCTCATTAGACATGTAAGAAAGAAATTTATTCAGTTGAAATATTTTCAACTGAAATGCCAGTATGGGATTGTACAACTCCAGAACCAAAACTCATTTAAAATCATCATGAAAATATTACATTCTTGGATCAGCTACAAATTTCACACTTTCAGTAATCCTGTAGTAACACTGAGAAGTAACACAAGAACCAAATAAAGTGGCTCATCTCAGAAGAGTATCAATTAACAATATATGTCAGTAAATAAAGTTTATTAGAATCCCATAAATAATTTGAAGAAAAACATAATTTTTCCTTCCCTTACTCACCTCTTTGACTATACAGGGTTTTTCCTGAGCCATGGAGGGGGATAGGAGATAAATCCCAGAGTTAAAAGCCTTCCCTGGGATGAAGTTGCGAACTCGTAATTATTTTTTCATTTTATCTTCAGTTTGCCAGACAAAGAGTGTTTTGCACACACATCAGTCTGCTTGGCCACCCTTCCTATAGTTAATTAATATATTCAGTAATACAGTCCAACTACATTAAGCTTCAAGAAACGATGGAAGTTCTAGGGGATGGAGATCTCTCAAATCAAACAGTCAAGATTTCTATTTTTTTTTTTTTTTTTTTTTGCCACCTAGTTCTCTATGGTAACCAACGCCAAAATTAAAACTAACAATTCAACAAATAAGGCAACTGGTCATAAAACAGTATTTGATGTTTTTTGTGGATTGAAGTTTAAGACAAAACTGGATTTCTCAGGGCTGATTTCAAAGATAGTATGTAGATAGAATATGAAATTAGCTTCCTTAAAGAGAAATTTTTGTATTAAGAAATGCTTACAACGTTAAGCATTGTAATTAAAGAAATTCTAATATTACAACATTTTTCATTTGCCATATTTTTTGAAATAGTGTCTGAAATTTTCCTAAAAAATATTTATATAACATTCACATAGAAAAATCATTTGTATATAAATTTATTTTTATTTAAATATATAAGTTATATCTTATATACTAAAATGACCACAACTAAAATTAAAAAAAAAAAGCAACATATGAAGTAAAGTGACATTCAAGATTAAATAAAATGTATGAATGATTAAATAAAATGACATTCAAGATAAAATGTGCATTTACAAATTATAAAAATTAAGAATGAAATTTTATTTAAATGATACAAATTAATTAGAAGCTAATGATGGTATTAGCAGTTTAACAATTAAAGTTTTATCAATTTTAGACCTCTTAATAATCATAATTTTCTTAAGTCAAAATAATAAATTTAATATGGATACGATTAAGAATTATTAGTTTAAAAATTATTAGATAGAAGACGGATTCATCTAACGTTCAGATCTAAAGTCAAATATCAAACATTAAGGAGGTAAATGAATATTAACACTGAAAAGTAAACAAAATTTATTTGAGAAACAAATTACAAATTAAAGGTAGTATTTCAATTAAATGAACTAAATATAATCTGTTTCAAATCATATTGCAACATTATGTACAGCTAAATGTTTCATTAAAATATGTTTTTTCAAACTTTTTAGATATTTGGTTTTATGTGGACAGTATGGACATTGAAACTGAGGTTCTTTGCCACATTCATATTTTTTGTGGCTTTGCAAACTACTAGCATGGCGATATTTCTTTTGGCAAGTATGACATTCATATTTCTTCTCATCGAATGGAGCATATCCTGTGAAAAGTTTAAATTGTCAGAAAAAAATAACAGAATTCATTATAAATTTTTAAATTGATTTTTATTTATCATTGCTGTTTAAGAACTTATCCAACAGGCAACATAAAAGTTGAGTGAATACTCAAACCTAATAAAAGCAAAATAAATTGATTGAAAAACAACTAAACCATCTTCTAAAAACATAAAATATAATCATCTTTTTATCTTTTATGAAGTTTCATGGTTTCATGTCGTTGAAACTAACACCAACAAGCAAATATTCTACTTTAATATGGGTTGATAATTACTGTTCAAAGTATTAATGGTTTCTCAGACAGTTTTCACATCCAGTAGTCAGTTCTATAGAATCTCCTGTTACCAATTGAAGAAACCCTACAGAACATAATAATTAGTAAAATAGTAAGATCTTAATACCTTCACAAAATTAACAAAATAAGTTATTATTGTCAACTCTATATTTGACCCATAACCTGTAGCGTAATACCAAGTGATTCCTTTTAATGGCAGTGTTTCATTTAATACTTCTGATAAACTAAGCTAGACTAATATATAACTAACATAAATGTCTATAATATTAGCTTCGTCCTTTAAATTGAATTTAATTATAGGATTTTATTACAAAAAACTTAAAACAGCACTATTAATTTCAGAATGGGTTTTCACAAATCCAAAATGAATTTAACTGAAAATGAATCAAATTAAATTTTACTTAGTTCTATTAAAAATAAAAACCTGTACCATTAAAACCCATGAAGGGTCTTGGGTTCAGTACTGTGAAAGGAAGTACTGTTGTGTTTTTATTAAAAATATGAAAATTAAATGAAATAAAAAAAGTAAAAGCATTTAAGAATGCAAATTAAAAAAGTCTTTATTTATTAAAATTAAGTCTTCATAGAAATGAAGATTTCCTTTTCACATCCTTAATTTCTCTTGATTTAGTAAATAATATCATAAAACTTCTTAACTTCTAGGCATCTATGTAATCGAAGAAAGAAAAAAAAAACAATATAAATATTTTTCAAAACTGTATCTCAAGTTATTAACTATAATAATTAATCTTTGTTCTTGTTTGGAAATCTATAATGAAAAAATAAATACCTTATTGTAAGATATTAAAACAAAAAATTAATTAATATTATGGAAAAATGCTCTAAGGATTTTAATATTTTTAAAGCTATAAAAAATTGTATCCATTGCTTTTAAACTTACAATAATAAAAGGAATGTTTAACATTATCAGAATGTACTAAAACAATATGGTGTTTCAAATGAAACCCTATAGTTTGCTTTATATGGACAGGTAGAACAATAAAATTGAGGGTTTTTCCACATTCATACCGCAAATGTTGAATTAATCCATTGCGGTATTCATAAGATTTTCCACGTTTGCTGCACAAATGTTTAATTAGATAACCTAAAATTACAGAATAAATTATATAAGAAAAATATGTAAAATTTTCTATATTTAAAAAATTAAAAATAAGTAATACTATACTTATGCTAAGAAAAAATAAGAAACATGTTTCTCTTTATAGTTTATGTTTGTAAGAAATATACTCCAACTAGGGTTAGGGGTATTGGAAAAGGTTAAGTTATTAATTCTTGGAGTAAGAAGGTCAAGATTAAAATTAGCACACAGCATAAGTAAAAATAATTGTATATATATATATATATATAGTATATATATATATATATATATATATATATTTATATATATTATATATATATCGCCTTACTGAAATTTTTAAGACAGACCAAGTTTGATTAATATGTTAAAGAAGAGCAATATAAAAAAAAGTTTTGTTGATTTATTTTTCATATTTAGTTTTATCTTTTCTTTTTTCTGCTTTATGTTTCTGTGCAGCAATATAATTTAAAATAAAAAGTAACAAATAATATATAATGTGTGATCATGGGATGAACCATGTTGGTATTTGATAAGCCATGCTAACTTTTATTGGTAAAATGTCCTATCAAGACACCATGAAAAAAAAAATCTGGTATTGTGCGCATCACACAACTTTCACTGACTGACCTTAGAATACATAGGAATTTTCATTTATACAAAAGTCAAAGTGAAAACAATGGTATAACTTCATTTAAAACAATTAGCTACCATATTTTACCTGCCTATCTGTTAAATTTATTTAAGTTTAATCTGTTTAAATTTAAGTTAAATCTCTTTAATTTTAAGTTTTATTTAAGTTTAATCTGCTGAATCTGTTTAAATTTAAGAGTACTTGAAAGCGCTCGAAGTGCTCCGAGTGCACGAGTACTTCCAAGTGCTCGAACCATGCCCTGACGATGACCCTTATGCTTGGGTTGAAACGTTGACACAAATAAAAAATTAAAATTTTTTTTAAAAGACTGCGTTGAATATTTATAATAAATTAATTTATGAATATTTATCACACATCATTTATTACCCCTGTTAAATTTATATTTTTGCATAGTTTTTCATTTCATACGACGACTGTGTATAGTATCTAACAATACTAATAATTCTATTGTTTTTTGATTGCCATCTTCGAGATAATCGAAACAATATGTAAAATCAATGATATAAAGTGGCACTTCCAGAGAGCCGATTTTGACAAAATAGTTGCAATAACATCTCAAGCATGTACAAACCTTAAATACCCAATTTCAATTGCGTAGGACTTTTCTTTTTTTAGCTAGACTGTTCACATACATACAACCACAGACCATTTTGTGGGACTTGGTTATATGAACTTAGAAGACCTTAAAACATGTATTTGCATTGAAAATTCTGATTCCAAAATTTCATGATTGCAATACTTTCTCTTTCTATATATTAAATATATAGGTAAATGAAAGTTAAAAAAGTACCACAACAATCAATCACCTTAGATAAGAATCTTATAATTGTATGGTAAACATATAAAACCACATGAAGTAAATAAAACCGATAAGTATAAAAAATAATGAAGAATAAAAACAATTCTACTTTTAATAATACATCTAAAGATAACATTAAACACCTATTATTTTTTCTAGAAAGAAAGACTTTCTATTTATATTTAAGTTAGTTTTTCATACATTAATTATAAAATATGAATTAAAAAAAAAAGCAACACACCATAAACTAATTAACATATTGAAATCAGTAATCATTTTCTAGAAAAATTAGGCTATCACAGATTATTTTTCTATAATAAATTAACACAAACAGGGAAACTTTTAAAATATTTTTTAAGAAATATATCGTTGGTTTACTGCAAACAGTCACTAAGTGGATTTCTGATAAAGGTCGACTTTCAAATATATTTTTTTGACCTTATTTATCTATACAAAACACTGACAGAGAATGAAAATGACTCATAGCGATTTATTTATTATATACAGCAACATTAAGTGCACAATTTTCTGATTTCATAAAGGAAAAATTTATCAAAGTTCTTGATTTTTTGAGGCTATGAAATGTTGCTTAATGACTTTTTGCAATAAACTGACAATATACAGTTTAAAATATCACACATTAATAATTCCATGAGTGTCATTTTGCTATAAATGCAAATAACACTCATTGTCACCTTTGGTAAAATATTTTGAAGTTAAAGTCAACATTGTACAATAAATCAAGCAAAGTATCAGAGTAACTACTACTAAATAATAAAAAATTATCAAAAGATCTTTCTTATTATTATTTTATTTTTGTAAATAATGAATTTATTGAGGAATCAATACATTACTCACACAAAAAACAAACTCCTACATTATGAAGCTTTTCGTAAGAGATTCATCAAAATTGTTAATTATTAAAAAGTGACAACTGTTAAGTTAATGCTTCTTCTTCATCTTCTTCCTCCTTGTGCCTTTCAGCGCCGAGGTTAAGTTAATGCATTAGGTGCAATTATTCCAAAATCAACCAGTATTTTACAATGCGTTGCCATATGTCTCTTCAGATCTCCTTTCCTTTTAGATTTGTGAGGACATTGTGGGCATTGAAACTGAGGTTCTTTTCCACAATCAAACTTTTGATGTAAGTAAAACCCAGCTTTTGATTTATAAATCTTCAAACATGCTTCACACTGAAAATAGTTGTCTAATGGAGGTTCCCTCCATTGAATATCTGAAAACAAAAAATTAATTAAGGAAAATTAACGGAACAATAAAGAAAACATAATGTCAATTTTTTAGTCTTTTTATTTCTAATATAATGAACTATCTTTATCAATAAGAATAAATCTGAGAAAAATTAATTAATAAATTGAACAAAAATTATGAAAATTGGAAAAATTATAACTTTAAAATAAGGAAAGGTAATGGACAAAAAATCTCTTAGTAATTGTAACATCTTTATAATATAAATATAAAATATGCTTTCATTACAATACTACTATCTGCACAAATGTATATTACACTAAAAAAGTGTAAATTAGGATATATAGCAGAACATAAAATGGAATGCATCTCCAAATCATAAAATAAAGTTAAGATCTATCTGGTAACCATACAAAACTACACGTTTAAAGCATTAATTAATGAATCTGTCTTTAAAAGGTTTCTCCTATTTGATGTTTTAGAATTACATGGGATTTTAAATTGACTGTCTGCTTGGCTTTGTAAGGGCAATAAGGACATTTGAACTGTGCCTCTTTGCCACAATAGTATCTTTTGTGAACATACAATCCAGTTTTTGATCTATAGCTTCTTTGACAAACTTCACAAACAAGGAATGGAGTATTATTCAATTTATATTTCTCACCAGAACCTGAAAATCAATCAGCTGTTAGATAAATATTAGTTTTCCATAAAGTTAGTTTCCATAAAGTAAAACAAAATGTTTATTTTATTTTGCCAAGAATTTTATTTATTAAACATTAATAAAAAATGCAATTTATCAAATAAAAGAAAAAACATCAAATATAAATACTTTAACAGTTAATGAAGGGGGGACAAAAAACAACATTCAATTAAAACAAATTGTAATAATTAAACTGAGATTATATAGGAGATGAAATTTGTTTTTACTGATTTAGTAAATTTAAATAAATACCATGAATCACGTTATAACCAAATGAAACAATCAGTTTTTAATATCCTCACAGAGTTCAATATTTCAGCAATATTTGAGATTTTCAATTAGCTGTCTATTCTTAGGTAAAGCCAATAAAAATCACTTCAAATTTCTTTATTTTTATGAGAATATAAACCAACTTATTTTATTTTTTAAAAAGAATTATCATATTCGACATCGACTCAGATTCTGCAAAAGAAAAAAACAAGAAATAAACAATATACTATACTTAAAATGTTCTATGAATATAAAGAGTTACATTTAATAAATAGTAAAACTATATAGATGATTGGTAATAGAATTCAAGTAACTGATGAGCAGTAATAATGTGATATAATGATAAATGTGTTCTAAAATTCTAGCTTAGTTGTAGGTACATCACATCTATTTATAACGCTGAATTATATGCAATACTGCAAGCTCTTAAGTTCATAAACAGAACAAGTGAAAATAAATTCATAATAATAACGGATAGTATGAGTTCATTATTAGTAATTAAAAATAACAGCAATTTAGATAAAAATAACATTTTAGTTAATTTAATTCAAGAACACTTTTACGCAATAAAAATCAAATAATATTTATGGGGGTCAAAGCACATGTGGGAATTACGGAAAATGATGAGGTAGACCGCCATGCTAAACTTCTGTTAACCTACCTCATGTTACAGATATTATTTTTCAATGATTAAAGGAATTATTTTAGATAAATGATACCAGTATTATGAGGAGTCTTCCACGAATTTTGATCAAGCCTTGGCTTTTTGAATTGAATCTGTCGAAAGACAAAGTAAAGAATTTTTCTTGACTTAGAACAAATCACGGATTATGCATAGATTACCTTCAACATATTGGAGTCAAAAACTCTCCAAAATGCGATAAATGTAACTAAAAAGAAACCTTCAAACATATAATTTTGGAAAGCCATGCTTATAAAAATCAAAGGAAAAAATTTCTAAACATTTATAATAATGACGACATATATAAGAAATGGTTAACATTCAACAATCCTGAAGAAATAGGCAATGTCACACAGTACCTATATTCAATGAATAAATATATTTAGATTGGAAATATATTTCATGATTTTATATCTGGCTGTTTGGGAAATTCTAATTCCAAGAGAAAAAAATCTGGTATGTCCACTCACATGACTTTCCTACCTATTTCAGAAAAGTATTTATATCTTTACATATGTTCATCAAGAAATAAAAAAAAATTGAATTAGATTTATTTTCCTGAAAATTGATCAAAGAAAAGATTTGAGTACGATTTATTTGATAAACTAGAGCAATGTAAACTGGCTTAAGGTACATCAGTGTAAACATATTGCTATACCCTCTCATATTGCTGATCAAAAACTTTTTGCCATAGCATAATTTTGTCAACAATAATTTCTGTTAAAAGTAGTGGAAATAGTGAAGCTTGTGTGATGCAGGCTACAGATTTTCTTACTTTCACTTAGTATCTTTTTTCACTCATTCAACCCTTTCTGACACCAGGATATGAACCTGTAATTTTACATTGGAAATTGAATTGCTATAACTTTGTTAGTAGTTGCAACAAAATCGGTTCACTAGTTTCCAAGAAACTAGTGACAGACCAATGGCACAGACAGACAGACCAATGGCTAAAAATGTGTTTTTCGAATTCAGTGGGCTCTTAAACGTATAGATTCGTCAAAAACCGCATATCAGAAATTTGACCCGATCGCAATACTTTCCTTACCTAGTATAGGCAGGAAAGTAAAAAAAAAAACACATTATTGTAAAATAATTGTTTTAGGACTCAAAACATCCTAAAACTCATGAATTTAATTAAAAATAAACAATTTAAAAAAAAGTTGTGACTGTAATATCTTTTTTTATCATTTGAAGTTAAAAAAGTAAAATGGATAATAGATAAGGATTAATTCAATTCATGCAATAAATATAAACTTGTACACATATACGTAATTATTTAAATAACTTCAGATTATCAATAAGTCAATGGAAAGTACTACAGTGAATTGTTAATTATATTGCATACAAATGTAAAAAATAAAAGATAATTTATTATAAACTAATAAACTTCAACATCTGTAGAAAAATATTGATAAATAACATATAGAAGAGTGATACAAATTTATAAAAAGTAATTCAAACCTTACCCGTCAAGAGAAAAATTTCTAGTACCATGGTGTAAACGAAGTATATGCCTCTTCAGGTCATAGAATCTGTTTGTTCTATATTTGCACTCAGGACAACAAAACCGCAAATCAACACCACAATCATTTCTCAAATGGCTTAACAAACTATGACGTACTTTGTAAAATTTACCACACCTAGGACAATTTTGACCTAGATAATTAAAAATGACCCCTGTAAATATAATTTCATATTAAACCTGCTTCAATCAAAACTGATTTTAAAAAATTAAAATATATGTATTAGTTAAAAGCAGTGAATTCTTCAGTAATTTCATAAATCTTACAATTTTTAACACTAAAAGGTTGATAAAAAGTGTATATTGTCAGTTAATTGTGAAAAATCATTAAGTAACATTTAATGAAATTAAATTATGATGTACTTTGATGAATTGACATATAATAAGTTGATGTTATTTTAATGCAATTAATGAGTTTTTACATCAATAAATAAGATCAAAATTCACAAATACTTACAATTTTAACTCCATAAAAAATATACTTAGTGACTTTTTGCAATATAATTTATTGAATTGAATTGGGTAAAATAAAAACAATTTTAATAAATATAATAGGCAAAAACATATTCAAGAAAAATATTTTTAAAAAGTAATAAATTCTAATAATATATCATTATAAAAATAAAATTAAATATCTTAGTAAAATGTTAGTCATTAAGATCAATCATTTCAACCAGACATAGACAAAACCACAGTGAAAAGAATTAACTAGAGATGACATCGACCTCTTGGAACAGAGCAGGGTATGCTTTCATCTCCTACCACTCGGGTACCATCCTTCCCGGACTGTTATTATAATTTCCTTGGATTTCAAGATATCTTATTTTTTTTTTCAAATATAATTTTAATTGAAAAATGTAGAAGAACTAATTTAATCTAAAAATGACATTGATTGAAGCTGAGAAATAAGTGAACACACTAATTCAGATGTCAGCTGAGTATATTTTTTCTATTCTTTTTTCAAGGACTACAATCCTCAGTACCTGGTATCTCTGATTACATCAAACGAGAATCATTACAATATAAGAACTTTCACAAGATCATTCTTGGTTTTTAGATGTTTTAAGGCCTTAAGACAGGTTCAATGATACAGATACTGGATATTATGTGGTCCTGATCCTGGTTTTGCTTCCATTTGTAGAATTGGGTGCAGTAATTATTCCTCCAGTGAATAGCCGCCTTCTTATGTCAGAGGGAATGGAAGTGGATTAATCTTATGCTTTAATTTTTTACGAGGAAATCTGCAAGTGCCAATGCTTATCCTCATATTTAATGCTTTTCTATTGATATCAAGAGGCGCTTGTTTCGTTTCTCACTTCCATCATCAAGCTAAAGACATAACAAAGCACTTTGGCTCTCTCTTCTTTATTACTTATCTTGTACTTGTCTCTATTTATTCATTTATTATTTCTTTTCATGCCTTCGGGCAACACAGAATTCAGCAGGAGTAGATCATAGATACTAACTCTCTTATTATACAATTATAGACCTATGAAGTACATCGAGAATTCATGCATCAGCTCACCTGTTTCAAGGTTTATCTTGAAATGGTATACCCCAATCGCCATTTTCCACCTGCACACTAAGGCTCCACCGGAAGGCCTCATTTGCAGAAAAAAAAAACAAGTCAATTATTTTTGAGACCAAACATACCAAAGTACAAGAAAAAGAACAATCTTAGAGCCCTCCTTCTCTCTCCCCCCCCCTCTCTCCTTGAGGGGCTCAAATAATTCTACAGTGAAAAAAAAAATTAACAATTATTTTTGGAGAACTTCGGATTGGAATAAAAAAATATAAAATAATAATTTTAGGGGCAAAACATACCATGGACAGCACTAAAATAATATAAAACAATGATCTGTGCAATCGGAGGGTGCCCCTAATCATTCTATGGCAACAAAAAAGTACAAAATATTTATTTTGGGCCCCAAAATTTTTGAATATTAACGAATACAAAACAATTATTTTTGTGACCAAATATACCACGGACATTCAAAGAATAATACAAAACAATGATCTTTGGCACATTCAAAGGGGGCTCCCCAAATCACTCTATGGTGATAAAAAAGTACAAAAACATTACATTGGTGGTCCACCAGAAGAGCCCCAAAAATTTGCAGAAATAAACGAACAAAACAATTAATTTTGGAGCCTTCAGAGGAATCCCCAACCAGTCTATATGAAAACAAAACACTAGTAAAAATGTTGACCGACAAAAAGAAGTTTTTACCTACATAGAAGATATTGACAAATAGTTTTATCAAAAATTTAGACAGATGGTAATGATGTTGGAAAATGCCCAAAAAGGCCAACAGTTAAGTTACAAATGTGTATGAAATAATTTTTGGGATGAAAAAATGGGTCCAAATTGGTTAACTATTGATTAATAATTATATACCATCACAAAACCAGTCCTTGAAACTGAATACTTTTGTAGTTTTGAAAAATATATTTTTAACCCATATTTATAGATTTAATTTTAATTTTAACTTAAAAAAAATTTGTTGATCATTTTAAGTGACAGTTTCATATTAAACAACATCTATAATCTTGATTTTTATAATGTATTTTCATAATGTATAATTTGCCTTGTATAAGTAGTGCACTCCTCATTCTCCCAAGAAATTTTAATGAGTTCATGTTCAGTAGAATTATACAATTACACTAGCTCGCTATTCCATTTTTTCTTGTTCTCTCTGAATTAAAAGTACCTACATATTGAAAAAAAAAATATATATATATCTTCAAAAATTTTGAACTCCATAAAAATTTGCCTCTCAAAAGTTTGGATGGCACATTTTGCTAAACGCCACCCTATCCGCCACTATTTTAGCTACTATTTTAGCTAGCCTACTCGAATCTGATCATATTGACTGAAATCCCTATCAATCATTTGCCAACCCTAAAGTGTAGTGTCTATCAGCAGTAGTCTTATCAATATTTTTTTCAGATATAACCTACAAATACACTTGAAGCAGGTGGCATTCCACTGTATTTTGAGTTACAGGCAAATGATCTATACCAATTTATTTATTAATAAAATATTTTTCCTTCTATATTGTTAGGTTGCTTGTTTTAACAAATCTTGACTAAATATACCTTAAAATTTTTTTGGGTTATCCAAAATGGAAATCCCACTCACATAAAATTTTAGATTCTATGATATTCTTGAAATCAGAAGATTTAATTTTGCCAAATAAATCACTGATGATGTCATTAAATCATGAATGTTAAGGCAGTAACAAACTTTGCCTCTTCTACTAGAGAGCATCTAAATCTAAATCTAACCCTTAAATAACTAAATTTCATTTTATTTTATTTAAAATTTGTATAAAACTTGTGAGCTAAGATAACGTAAAACATATTTTATCAAAAATGTCTGTTTAAAAAATTAAAATAGGTTTTTCAACAATATATAACTTTCAGTTTTTAGGCTTATGTTCTGTTATTTGTATTGATTTTCCAAAACCAATATAATTCTCATTTCATAATTCTCATGAAATTTATTGAATTTCTATACTACACTTGATTTTTTAAAAATACTTTAATGTGCTTTTTTTAAATGATGGTAATGGTGTTGCATGTTAGCTACCATTTTCAACAAGAATCATTTTTGTTTTAATTAATTTCATCTCTAACATTTCCACTATACTAGGCTACACCTGAGGGAAAAGCATGACCTTGAACACAATTCAAAATTATATTTAATTATAATAACCTATGTAAACAATCTGAAAAATTACACACATTTTTTTTTATTAAACTAGTTCTTAAAAAAGTCTATTTATAATAGTGCATTTTTATTTCTTTTTGATTAAATTTGTAACTCTAAAATTCTAATTTGATTTTTTAGCACTATCGAAAGGTTGCATAAATCAAAGAAAATTATTATTGGATCTCTAATGGTAATTCGCAAAAACCAAAATTAGGTAAGTTATTATTACTTTATAGCTAATGTTATATAACCCTTTTACACTATAGATAGGGTCCATTCCAAGTATATATACAATTTCAATTTACAGAGAGTTCTAGTAATGCTTCTTATCAGTTGAAATGTAATGGATAAAAAAATTATTCTTAATTTAATTTATTCTTCATTTATGGCAAACAAAACACTGGTCATTATCTAGTGGGTATCATCTTACCAATCATTACCTTTTGATTTAATTTCGAAAACGATGTGAACATTATTTTTTCAGTCCGACAAAGTAATAATTTTCACATGTATATATTATTCATACATACAAATATGCGAATATAAACTCAGAAATAACCTGACAATTGCCAATCTCATCTGTAAAGAATAAATGGCTAACCTTGGGAACTGGATAAATTGTGTGAATAAAATATCCTCTTTACGTGAAGGGAGATTTTAGCAATTAATGCAATTTTATAACAATATAATAATGCAATTTACTGTATTCCAACAAATTTAAAATGAACAGTGAAAACATATGATGAACCTATCCTAGCTATGTACCATATTTATGATGTGAATAAGTTAAAGTAGTTTATGTAAATTCATTTAGTATAAATTAAGGTAGTTTATAATCTTTAAGAATTCGAAGAGGTACTTTTACAACTCCCTTAACAAAGGGGAATGCTCAAATCCCAAAATGAGTAATTTTTTTTTTTAAACTATACATACTTTAATATCATAAATGCAGTTTCTTGAGTATATATATTTAAAAGTTATTTGAGATAAGAGGAAAAACATGTTTAGCAAATCTATTAACTCTTACTTTTTTTTTTTTATTTATTAAAATCCATGCATTGCTACAATCTATGATATGTCCCGGGTACAGTACTTGATAAGGAAGTAATATTTCTGCCTCAGCAGCTATGCAAGGAGGTGATATGATTATTTAACAATACATTAAGATTTCAACGATACATAGGTATTTTTCTTAAAAGATGGTGGTGATATAAAACAATTTTAAGACCTCGAGAGCATTATTAAACCTTATTTTAACAACTAAAGAGACCGATATTTTGTTAAAAATATAAAGATTTAATTTTATCCAGATTGTCATATGGTAGGATAATCACGTTAAAGAATTTCAAACTGTGTTGAATAAAATCCATAATTTATTTTACTGGCTTTAATATTTTCCTATCCAAACTGTAAGACTTCATCAGAGCTAAAAAGGAATGAGGGTATATAAGTATGTATCTCCTTAATGAACTCCATTCTCCATTCTTTTTAACCCTAATCAAGACCTGAATAAAAGACTTAAAATATCAGTGAATGACATTTATAGGATTTAAGGAAATACTTTTCAAAAGATTTTTATTTTTATTTTAACAATAAATAAAAATTATAATACAAATATCAAAATTGTATACATAATGTTATTGAAATGAGTCACTTTCTAACACTTTAACATGTTTTATAAATGTATGGCGCCTTAAATTTTTCAATAATCTTGCTTTATAAGAACAATAAGAACATTCGAACTGAGGAGCCTTTCCTCCACACTCATACTTCTTATGAACACGTAGGCTTGCCTTGTGCCTATAGGTTTTTCCACAATCACAGGTAAATTCTTTCATATTAAAATTCTTACCTGAAAAGATAGGTAATTGATATAACTAATCTGAAAAAAATTATAAATTTGGATGTTTAAGATTAATCAGAAAATAATATTTTTTCATAAAATAAATAATACATTTGGTAAGAGTTAAAAAAATATAATGCAAAATTCAAGCATTAAATCAATAAATATTTCAATTGAATAAATGTTTTGATACGTCCAATACTTAGTTTGCTACTCTTTCACAATTCAATTAAATAAGTTATGACATGAAAGAAAATGATACTGCCAATAAATAATAAGCCTTTAAGTCTCACATCATTGTTTAATTATTTTCATAATGATCAAGCAGCAATGAAATCTAGATTAAAAAAATACTATTATTAAAATAATAATACACAACATTGAGTAAATAAATCAATATTCAAAATCTGTCAACAAACAAAATTTAGAAAATAAAAGGAGGAAGATCAGATAAAGTTGAATAAAAGAATTAACAATTAATAATATCACTTAACAATAATTATTTGGTTTGTAATCAAGTTGATAGAGGTACCATTGATGATGAACGCCTGCCTTATAGTGAATGAAGATGATTTGAATTCAAATTTTTTGTAACTCAAAAAACTATTTATTTCATCTTTATCTCCCAACATAGAGTCTGACATAAGGTCCAGTACTTGATAGGCATTACTGTTTCTTGACTGGGACTACAATGAGTTTATCAGACCAAAAACTTCAAGATTTTCTCCAAGCCA
Organism: Nezara viridula; assembly: GCA_928085145.1. Taxonomy (NCBI): domain Eukaryota; kingdom Metazoa; phylum Arthropoda; class Insecta; order Hemiptera; family Pentatomidae; genus Nezara; species Nezara viridula. Next base: position 102,569,036 of record OV725080.1, on the reverse strand, counting down.
GGAAAAAATAGATGCTGTCCAAGAGGTTCTCTCAACAACAGAGACAATCTATTGCTGAATTAATGTTTTCAGCAAAGACCGATTCAAACCTAGGCCTGGAAAATTAAGATATTCAGTGCCTTACGTAATGAGTTCTCTATTCCTTAAAAATTGAAAATTTAGATAAATTAAGAAAGCCAAAAACAAATTGAGCAACAATTAGTTCAAATGGATATAGGGTAACTAAAAGATGATCATTCAAAAATATGGGTAGGAAGAAAGGAAGGGAAAGTATTATTCAGGTGAGGAAATATTCTAATTTATTTATTTTTCATAAAACAAATAAATAAAAAAATATCCTATTCTTAAATCTAGTTATTAAAATTAAGTCTTTAGAAATAATATTTTGTTAAAATACAATGTATTTTTATCCTACTTAACATATCATACTACAAGGATTATGTTATAAAAATAAATCACATCAAAGACCAGTAACAAACTATTAAGTTTTACATTATAAAATAAAACAAACAGTATTCCCATTAAAAAAAAAAAAAAAAAAATATGGGATCATGGGTGTACTGTATAAAGATGTAAATACTTTCTAATAAAATATGTTTTTTACAGTTAAAATATGCAGATTAACTTTCATACAGAATTTATAAGCCCATTTTCTACAGAAATATATAAAGCTCCATGCCTAGTACCGATATGAGATTTAAGATTGCTCTTTATTTTCGTTTTGTAAGGACAATGGGGACACATGTATTGAGGTTCTTTACCACATTCGTTTCTTTTATGTGCAGACAGATTTCCTTTATATTTGTATGTTCGGCCACATTCACAAACATAAACTTCAGATGTTAGAGCTAAAGAAACAATAAAAAAATTAATTAATTAATAAAGTAACATTGAGAATAGAAAACTAATCTAATATATTTTATACATAAATAATAAAAATTGCCTATAGGGTATTTATAAAGTAATTATATAATAAATATAATAACAGATGTTTTTGTTTTTTTTTCTAATGCAAATCTTAGTCGTTTTTGACTATTGAGGCTTCTGTAATGTGCTGCTTACATCACGCAACTTCACTTACCACTATATTTTAGTAGAAATAAATATTTTTAGACAAAGGAAAGTGAAAGTAAAAATTATAGACGACATGAAATATGATTTAAAACAATTAATCATCACATGTTTTTCATAGCTTTCTAAAGTATTATATTTATGTTTTTTTATCATTAAGAATTTTTTTCTTTCAACCGTATATTTTAATTAATTATTTCATAATAATAAATAATTAAGTGCCATAAAATACTTTTATTCTGACAAGAGTGTCTGCAACTGATCAGGAAGGTAGCTATGTTAATTTATATATTTCAGTGTAGATATGTTTATTTGTTTAAACATTGGTATATACACAAATTTTAATATTTAAATTGCTGGAATCTAAAAAATTTAATATTAAATAATATCAACACTAGCATTTATGAAAACTGCATATGTATATGTGTATATTATTATCATCAGAGCCTGTATTATATTAAGCATGCTTAATCTTTGAAAGCCTATTCTAACTTTTCAGCCAAGCTTGGGTTACTTCCGTTCATCTATTACTGCTATTCTCTGTAATAATCCCTTATTTCTCCTTAAGTTAAATATTAAATTCTTTCTTATTTTATATTTATCTAGTTTTTATAGCAGACTACAATGTGAAATGGCTAATTATTCCAAATAAAATAAATAAAGGTAATTGAGAGAAAGAAATATTAAAAGTTAGACATTTAAGCTCTGTTAGAGAATATCAATGAGAATTAGACTTACATTATGTTAAAAACTGCTTAATTTTACACTGATATAATGAATTTAATCAAAATTATTAAAGCTGTGTTTGAGAAAATCGTAAAAATGGATAAAATCAATGATATAAAGTGGCACTTTCGGTTAGCCAATTTCCAGGAAAAAGTTGCTGTAATACCAATCTTAAATATATAATACCATTTTACATTTTTTTCATTTTTGAGCTATACTGATCACTTACACACATATAGACCATTCTGCAGGACTTGGTTATTTGAACTCAGAGGACCTCAAAACATGTATTTCCGTTGATAACTCAGATTCGAAAATTTTTATTATTGCAATACTTTCCCTTACTGAATATCACATAAAAGTAAAAAAAAAACTGTCAAAAAGTAAAATAGAATAATCAAGTTTTAACACTCCTGTAATTAGATGATAACCTATTTAAGTGCATATTTTTTTTTAGTAGCCGAGCGGGCTAACAGTTGTGCAAAACAAACGTTGCCTGGCAATAACATGATAAAATAATTATACATTTGAGTCCCAGTGGTGGGAGCTTATAATTCTGGCATAAATTCTCTGCCCTCTTCCTTGACCCAGAAAAAAAAACCTGGATAGTCCAAAAGGCGAGGAAGAAGAGGAAAAAAAGGTATCATGATGTAGCTGATGTTCAATTACATTGTTTAATTCTGTTTCACTGCATTGCTACTAAATTTTCAACTGAAGGTCAGAAAATGTAGTAGAAAAGCAGTGAAACAGAATTTAACAATGTAATTAAACATTGCCTGAAAAAATAACAATAAAAAGTTTTGGAAAATGAGATTTTAAAATGCTGATACCAACAATCATAGTCTATGTGTTTTTATCCACTGTAAGGCCTTAAAAACCCAAATCTCAGAATTAACATTATTCCAATAAGATCTCTAGACTTTTACACACTGATTTATCACTGATTACCTTTCAAGATATTTGTTTATTATGAAACCCAACAACTATGCCCTTTTCAAACTCGACAATTTGACTATGTACTTCGATTATATTTAATAGATAAAACCTGAAATTTCATAAATAAACAAAAAAAATAAATAAACAGAATTTTAATATAATTTTTCACTATTAACATAATGATGAAATACAAAAATAATTAGGTCACTAAACTTTCAGTTAAATTAATACAATGAATTTAAGAAATGTACATAATAATAATCAGTTAATGACTAGTCTTAATAACATGACTGCACTGAGTAAGAGATATACAAAAAAATTTACTCTTAGATTAACGTGATATTAATATTTTAAAATTTTATTTATTTATTTCCTCTCCCTCATTTCTCTTTTAACAATACAGGATTCTAATTTTTTGTATAGAACAATAAAAAAATATCGGAAATTTTAATATGAAATGAAATACACATCATTATCTTCAGATCTAAACAGTCTGTCAATTTCTTTCTATCCAAGGGTCATCCAGAATAGAATTTGTAGGAGTTGCTGACTTCTTCGCCTTACCCCCAAGTCAAAATGAGCAATGTCCACTATTTTCTTCCTCCCATACATAAACGTTTTGTGATATGGATATTCTTTGCGAGTAGAATAGAAGGAATAGAGGCCAGCAGAGGTAAATCATTTACATTGAAACTGCAGAACCTAGTACATCTCTTTAGCTTGGCCCTCAGCGCCTTAAATGATGTTCATATTAATACATTAAACTATTAAGTACATAAATAATTACATAAACTATTACACAATTCATTTCGTTATAAAAACAAGTTTAAATTGACAGTATACCTACAAGAAATTACAAACAAACTATAAATTAAACAAATTTTGGAGCAATGCAAACTTTTTTTTTCTTTTGGCTTTACTGTGTTTTGACCTATGGCATCTTAGGAAAAAATAGGTATCATTTACTTGTAAGAAAATTGAGGTTTGTCAAAGATTGATCTTAATCTATAATACAAATATTATTTTACCGATTACAAACAATAAGAATGGGGGAAACCTCTATATTTTGACAGGATTAGCCAGCGGAACTCAAAAGGAGGTTTCATGGTACAAGTAGCGCCTTCAAAATTTTTGGAGAGGGCACATTTTGACGAGGTTTTGAATTATTGAGGGATACATTTGGAGGAGGTTATGAATTTTCGGAGGAAAAGTTTCAAACTAGGGAACAAGAGAAAAAACATGGACGAGACAGCATTTACATATGATACACAGTAAGTGCAATTGCATATGATCTATGATTTTTCTAATTCTACTTAGGCATGATGCACCGTTTTTAAAAAGAGGAGAGGAATTGGCACCTCTTGGGTAAGCATCACTACAATACCACCCTATACGACCATTATGCTATCTTGTAAAAATTATAGGAATTAAATTTGTATGACATGCCTTTTTCAAGCACTTTCTTGTAAAATATACTAAAATGAAGTTTTGGGGTTTTCATTGCGTATTGTCAATATGTTTTATCCACTCTCACCAATCCCCAATAAACATATGACTTGTCAGTCAAGGTGTATTCCAAAACTAAGATTACCGGACCTCTGTTTTAGAATACACCTCATAATTTAATACTACCAAAAATAATTAAACATTGGGTGTTAACCCTATAGATTGAATCATCAAATGAAAATCGCCAAATGGAATTAAATGGTTTATTTACAGTAATTAAAAAAAAATTATTGGAATGAGAATAATTTTATGTTTCACAGAATTATAATTAAATTATGAGCAAAAATTTTAATTTCGTCAATCAGAATCAAGTAATTATGGGATTCAATTGCTTTATAACAGGTTTGGGTCATAAAGCATGGCATGTTTAACACCAATGTGTGTTCTCAAACTTCTCTTTACTTTTGCTCTGTAAGGACAGTGAGGACAACTGAATTGAGGTTCTTTTCCACATTCATGTTTCTTGTGGGCATATAAGCTAGCTTTATGCTTATAAGATCGACCACATTCACAAAAATATACTTCATTTGCAACAATTCCTGCAAAAAAAAATTTAAATAAATAAAAGAAGAATTAAGAGACTTTTTTTAAAATTTCATTAATGGGAAATTAAAAGGTAATTAAGAACAGCTTTATTAAATTAATACTTTGAACAAAAGCTAAATTAGCTATTTAGTTATGGATGATTGCATATTAAAATGATTTATTTTAATCCTTTTACCTGCTTCAAAACCGTTCATTAAAAGTAATAAATTTCAATTCGATCATTTTATCTCAACATTTTTTATTCTCATCTTGAGCATATAGGCAAGGAGGACCTTATAGTAATAATAGTAAATGAAGCAAGACATGTTTAGATAAATTAGTCTATATTGAAGTTTAGATATAATAAGGTTCTGGAACATTGGAGAAAAGAATAAAAATATACTGAGAAAAAATTAATAAATTGAAGTTAAATAAAAAAAAAAAAAAAAATTAAAGAAAGAAATTCCATAGTATATGATAACTGTCTTTGCCATTTTTATATCAACAATATTAACTGTATCCAGAGAATCTTCAAAAACAAATGTATACAAGCTATTTCAGTCAATTTCACTGATAATTATAAACTTAGTTAGACCACAGTTTCCCATACATCCAGGGTAATAACCTTTCTACTCCATCACTTGTTGGATTTAATGAAATATATAATGAATTTTCGAAATAAATATTTGTATATGTTGTCACATCAAATTTAAAACAGATAATATTTTCTACACATCTTCAAATTCAAAGCTTTGGATTGAAAATAGGGAAAATTGTTTTAAATAAATCCCATACCTTAATGGGCTTTAAAAGATAGTAACAAATTATGATGGACACCTCCTGTAATCCTTTATAATGTTGATTTTATTAGTTCCAGAAGGCACTTATATATAAAGGTAACCATTTAGATATAATTTAAAGATTAAGTGGATATCAAAACCATCAGAAAAATCTTAAAATTCAATAATTCAAAAACTTAAATGAAAATTAAATAATTATCAAAAACTGCTATATTATATTATAATAACACTTTAGGAGGTTAAAAAATAAATAAAATAAAAAATATAATTATTAGTTGGTTTTAGCTAAGTTTGTTGATATTGTGCAGCCGCTATTGTGCAAATAGGACTCGATTTGTAACACAAGAATCAGTGGCCAAAACCCTATGAAACAAAAAACTCAACAAAATTGGTCCACCCATTCAAAAGATGATTCTGACACAGACCTATAGCTGAAAATGCTTTTTTTTTGGACTCGAGGAACTCCAAAACATAAAAATCTGTTGAAAACCGCACATCAAACATTCGATACGATAATGATACTTATCTTATACAGCAGTAAGAAAGAAAAAAAAAATATACAATTTCTTTTAAGGTTTATGTTATCTTAAACAAATAAATAATCCAGAAATATAATCATTAAAATATTATTGCTATTAGCTTCAACTGTTATGTCATTAATCAGTATTTTGTTTAAAAGCTCTACATAACTTGTATTTCCCCTCTTCTCCACTTTATAGTAAAAAGAAAAATCAATAATTGAAAAACAATTCAGATAATTATAGTCTCTGAACTAGCCCCGCCCTACCGTGAACTCACCACCCCTCTCACATCCATATAAATTGCATATCGTTGTGTTCTTCTTAACTAATTATTAAAAATAAGCCAACGTTCCCACAAAAAAAGTGGAGACGCTGTCCTGAAATGGCGTCCAAACATGGCGGACTGATGATTTTGACTTTATTTAGTTTTTTGGTCACTGAGAATCAGCATTTGGCTTAATTTCGTCATAGTTGGTCTTCTATTAAATCTGGATAGTCAGAGAATAATAAAACATGTAAAAATATTAAAAAAGTAATTGGCTTAGGCAATAAAAAACACCAGTAAAGTCAATTTTCTTAAACAAAAATTTTTTCAAGTTGAAAATCAAGTGTTGTTTGTAATTAAATGGCCAATAATAACGGAAAATGTGCTGAAATAAAACATCTGGAGAATATATTTTTCTTTCTAAAACACTGATTACTTAATAAATATTTGAAGCAGTTCCATAGAAAATGTACATAAGTGGCAGAAAAGTGGTACCGGCATAGGTGCCTACAGGCCTCCCTCTACCACACCATTCAGTACTCATAAATGTCTTCTCATAGTTATAAAGCTATAATAACGTTTTTGGTACATTATATTGATTTTATTAATGAACAAATATTAATGCAATAATTTAATTGTCCAAACAATTTTTTTTTTAATGTATTATTATTTTTTCTCAATTTAACTTCCTTTATTCTATACGGAGGTCATTTAAGAAGGCCTCTATTGTAAAAGTGATATAATTATAATAATAAAACTTAATTCAAAAATACTTTGCTGAATATCTTGAATTTTTTATTTAACATTCACAATTCAACACTTTGTTTTGTATTTTTACTGATTCTTAGAGGTAATTTAAATTGTATATACTTCCCCGGAAATGAGTCAAGTTAATACCTGTTTTACAAACTAAAATATATACCTAATCTGAATTACATATAATGAATAGTTGCTGGGTTGTTTATAAAATCTCATATATCACTAATAAATAAATTAATTTAAATCGAACTGCTGCGCGTAGATAGGCAACAAATGCAAAGATATATTTCTCCACTTTTTCAATGTATAGTGAATAATATGCCATTAGAAAATGATATGATAGGACGGTAGTTTTGTCCCTTTGCAAGAAAGGAGATACTAGGAAATGTAATACCCATCGAGATTCATTCTTGTTTAGTGCTAGAACTCTATTCAAGAATCGTGGAAACTAGAATAAGAAATATTGTCGATTGCCAGAGGGATATGGATTGAGAAATTCAAGTTGCAAATTGGGACTGTTTTCACTTTAAGGCAGGTTTTAGAGAAGTCCATCAAGAAAAAAAATAACTCCATCTGCTTAGTGCCTCACACTTTGGATTGTGCTAAAATCTTTTTTTTTGTTTTTTTTGTTTTGTGTCTTCCCCTTCCTTGCCTTCAAGGCTATATGGAGTTTTCCCGAGCCAGGGTGTGTGGGCAGGGATTTAAAAGACTCCCCCGGCACCAGGAACTCGTGATTATTTTAAATCCATTGTCTCATAGATCAGATTGCCTGGTAACGGCGGTGCTGTGCACACACATTAGCCCGTTCTGCCACCCCACCCACTTTGTTCTAATATATATATATATATATATATATATATATTTTTTTTTTTTTTTTTTTTACCGCTATACGGGATTTTTCCGGGCCAGGGAGTGTGGGCGGGGATTTAAAAGACTCCCCCCGCCACCGGGACGCGAACTCGTGACTATTTTTATATCTTTGATTCATATATCTGGTTGCCGGGCAACAGCGGTGCAGTGCACACGCTTTAGCCCATTCGGCCACCCCGCCCACGTTTGTACTAATATCTAATTGTTTTTCAGAAAAGCTTGTTTACCTTTTAGATTCCTTAAAAAATCTTTTGCAAATGCACTAAATGGAAAGAGAGCTATTTCAGTTTCTCGATAAACCTCTCTATAACCTGCTTCAAAGAGAAGATAGTCCTAATGTGCACTTCAGTAGCAATCGAAAATAAAGTGGTTTTCACCATAATAAACCTCGATCATCCACTTAATACCACGCCAAACTGCCAAACTGCATTTGACCCCCTTTTAGCAGCATCTTGAAATATTCTTTTCATCTGTCTACTAAACATTCATTTAGCCATATTGGATACTGATCCTTGTTTCCTTTTCCGAGATTGGCACTTCCTTTCTCGGTCGCTTAATATATTTTTCTAATTTTTGGGTTCAATTCCGCGTTTTCTCTCATTTTGAGACTAAACGCTAACAATCAGTTCTGGTTAACTAGAAGAACTTATAGCTTTCCTTCTTTCTTTGTGCCGACAGAATAATGCATTCAATATTAAAATTTCCTATTTTTTTATGATATAGTCCAACTTCGAACAAAATAAAGGAAATTAAAATTAATTTTTTTGGTACAGATATAAGAGTTTTACTGAACAACTCAGTAACTATTCATTACATGTAGTTCAGATTAGGTATATATTTTAGTTTATAAAACAGGGATTAATATGACTCATTTCCAGAGAAGTATATACAATTTAAATTATATCTAAAAATCAGTCAATATACAAAACAATGTGGTGAATTGCAAATGTTAAATAAAAAATTCAAGATATTCAGCAAAGTATTTTTGAATTAAGTTTTATTATTGTAATTTTATCACTTTTAAAATAGAGTCCTTCTTAAACAACATCTATATAGAATAAAGGAGGTTAAATTGAGAAAAAATAGTAAAAAAAAATTGTTTTATTTGCTTGGACAATTAAATTATTGCATTAATATTTGTTCATTAATACAATCAATATAATGTACCAAAAACGTTATTATAGCTTTATAACTAAGAGAAGACATTTATGAGTACTGAATGGTGTGGTAGAGGCCTGTAGGCACCTACGCCGGTACCACTTTTCTGCCACTTATGTACATTTTCTATGGAACTGCTTCAAATATTTATTAAGTAATCAGTGTTTTAGAAAGAGAAATATATTCTCCAGATGTTTTATTTCAGCACATTTTCCATTATTGTTGGCCATTTAATTACAAATGACAAAAATTTACTTTGCTGGTGTTTTTAACCCAATTATTTTTTCATGTTTTATTATTCTCTGACTATTTAGCTTTAATAAAAGACCAACTATGATGAAATTAGGCCAAATGCTGATTCTCAGTGATGAAAAAACTAACTAAAATCAAAGTCATCAGTCCGCCATGTTTGGACACCATTTTGGGGCAATGCGTTCACTTTTTTTGCAGGAACATCGGCTTTTTTTCAATAAATAGTTACAAGAAACACAACAATGTGCTATTTATAGGGATGTGGGGAGGGGGGTGCACTGTAGGAGAGACTGGCCCACCGTACAATTAGTTTGCAATGTAAGAAAATGAAACTATAAAGAGTAATCATAGAAAAAGTAAACAAGTACTTAACTATAATAAAGAGGCAATGCAATGTATAAATATCTAATCTTTTATATTGTTCATCATCTTTACAATAATAGTTAAATGTTATAAAAAACAAAAAAAAACTTAGTAGTAATTAGAGTCATAATAACAAAGACCAGCAATAGTAATAAGAATTAAAAAAATTAACTTAACTTGCCACCTAACATTTCTCATATCCTCCTAAATTAGGTTCAAAAAATAATAGATTTTACTTTTAACAATGAATTCAAAAGAAATAATTTTAACATGAGGTCATTCATGCATCATCACCATGCAAATTAAAACTTTAGAGGACATTCAATTAATAAGAAAAAATAATGTTATATTTCTTCAAGACAAAGATATAAAAAAAGGGTACTATTTATGATCCTGTTAAACAAAAAATCAAGATAGCATAACTATTGAAATATTTAGAACTTAATCATCATAGATTTTTGAAGATGTTTCAATATAATATGTTGTTTTAAATTGGTGGAATATCTTGTCTTATGATCACAATAAGGACATTGACACTGTGGTTCTTTACCACCACATGCAAATTTCCTATGAAGAAAAAGACCCTTTCTTGAGCTGTACTCTTTTGAACACTTTTCACATTTATATTCTTTATAACTATCAAAAGGTTGAGACAGTCCTGCAAACAAAAATAAAATTACAAAAAGAAAAGAAAAAAAATTACATTTATGTACCAAAGAAAAAATAATAAATTTTGTATAAATAAAAATAATTTAACTATTACTCAAATTCAGAATTTGGGTAATGTTTGCTAATTGTGGATTTAAAAATACATTCTAACAAATCATCATAATTTATATAAAATATCAGACAACACAATATTTACCATATTTAATCACGTACATAAAGACATAAAGTTTTTAAAAAATTATTTAGGTTCTAAATCAATCTAAGATTGGACTGTCAGTCAATAGGTCAGCTAACTAAGATGGTGAAGCTTCATTCAATTGATCTGCTAAAAAATTAATTATAACAATTTTTGGGAAGGGAGAGGAAATGGAACCACAAAGATATATTTCCAATGTAGTGTGCCAAAAATTATAGGTTGATAAGTATCAGATTTTATAACAAGCTTAATTAATGCATACTTACAGAAACCGTCCCTCCCCCCCAAAAAAGAATAATAATAAACAGTAAATAATCTTTCATCAATCAATATTTTCAGACAAACAGGAAGTAAAAGTAAAAGTAATATGCACTATATTTATTTATATTTCATTATGGGTATTTGTATTTGTTTAAGTAACCTCATATATAAAAATTTTAATATTTACATTGTTGCAATCAATACAACCAGTTGCAGTAGTATAAAGCTCCAACCTACTTATACGAGCTATTAAAAAGCTATCTTTAGGGCCAAAATTTTAAAATAGAGGGTAGCTTCTTTGAAGTAGAAGAATCTATGGAAAGAGGTAGTCCCCAGGGTTCTTCTCTAGATCCTGTCCTGTGAAAATTCTTCTTCAATTAGTTGTTGGGAGTACTGGAAGGGGAGCGGTCCTCACCACAGCTTATGTAGATGATCTGGCCATTGTAGTGACCTTGAATAGCAGAGCCAGATTGAAAGAAGCTGAACAGTACACCAACCTAGTTGGAGAGTGGTGTGAAGGGAAGAAATCGAGGGAGAGAATGGTAAGGAGCACGACTGATAGCACTCACCCTATAACTATGATTATACAAGAATCAAAAAGATGAGTGAGGTTGAGACTTACCTCTTAGGATTAGAAAAAAATTCAACGTGACACCTCTCTTGGACTATTTGATTAGTAGGGTGATCCTATCCCTTACCGGACTCAGTCGTAGGGAAGACCTTTCAGCAGAAGGCTCTGTTTCGAGTCAAAAGATCAAATAAGGTGATTTTGGCAGGAGGAATAACTCTCGACCTCCTGCTGAGAGAAGACTATTACAGGTAAATTAAATTAGAAGAGAATGCTTAGCGGATCTACCGGTGTACCTCAGAGTGAGAACAGGAGAAGATCCCTACATGATTGATGACTCTAAAAGAGCCAACCCTGAGAAAGTACTTTCCCACCAGCGGATCCCTGTTAGAAGCAGCTTGGTTCTTTCTGGACTACAGGATATTATAGGGCATGGCGGATTCTGAACAAAGCTAGCTCAGTTTGGGGTAAACATCTATCTCCTATGCTCTAGTTGTGATAGATCTGAGCATATAGTATTAACGTGTACTGTAGATCTGAGCATATAGTATTAACGTGTACTGCCTATGAGTAACTAAAGGTAAAGCTATTGAGGGAGACAGGCCTCTACTCGTATATACTTACAGAGAGAGATCTCCTCCTTTAACTATTGACCAAAGACAGCTTTAACTTCTTTAAAACTGTCATAAACGGACGGAAAGAAATATTTGTGCAATCTGGGAAGAAGAGGAGGAGCTGCACCAATGAGGCCACAGGAATGAGAAAGAGATAAGAGGACAAAGCTGAAGAAGGAAGTGCACAGTTTTTTTTATTAACAATTTTTTTACAACTTAGTTGTTTATCGTATCCAAGTTTTTGCCACTTTTTTCGGCCTAGCCAGTCTCATTCTCGAAGACCTCTGGCAGCCATGTCTTCATCCACATGCTGCAACCATTTCTTCCTTAGTAGTCCTCAAATTCACCATGATCAGGAAGTGGTTTGTAAGGCTATTTCTGATTTTTACCCTCGCTCTAGCACCATTAAACAAGCATTTGATGGATTTTATTATATAATTTCCTACCCCTATGTTCTGTAAGGATTCCCACAGTCTGCACAATGGAACTGTATCATAGGCTTTTGCAGATCTATGAAAATCATGTGTACCTCCAGCGCAGATAAAGAAGGCAAAGAATGTTAAAAGTGCAGAAGTCGGTTGCTACGAACAGTAATATCCCACTGCTGAAATAACCCGTATTGCCTGAGATAAAGGGCAGGGTTGAAAATAAATAAAAAATCTCACTGAGGTGATTATATTTTAAAATAACAATAATTTTTCATAAAATCATGTTTTGTTTTTTTCTCTAACATTGGTAATTCAATATGCCTACTTTAAGGGCTTAAGGAGTATGTGCATACGAACTTTCTGGAAAACTCATTATTCAAGAAGTAGTGAAGGTTGCGCGGAAATTTCCAGATGATTATTTCATAAACTTCCTAATATTATATTTAATATTAGTTGTAAATCTTATTTTCTTTAACGAGGACTATTTTAAACTCTTCTATTAAAAATATTTTTTACATTTGATGATTACTTTGTTGATGTTATCATAAAAAAATATTAAAAACATTTTGAGATTTATATTTTACAATTTTAAGTGGCAGTTATGGAAGTGGAATGTGGAGTATAATCGAATAATCTATAAACAACGTTTTACACCTCACTGAACATTCGTAACAGAGTTGTGAATGCCCCCAAAAAAGCAGCAACCTTAGTTCAGGGTTTGGAGCTAACAAGATAATTACACACTTACTCCACCTAACCTTATTTTATTATGTTTAATGATGAAGCGTCCAGCTCATTATTAGCCAGCACTAGAATACGAGTGAGGAAAACTTTCCTAAAATTTTGAGCACATATAATGTAAGACTTTATTTCAAAAATTAATCTATTACATTCTGAAATAAAATCTTGACATGAATACTACTTTAACAACTCAGGTTATATGAAAAATTAAAAAGTTACTGTATTAACTTACATTTGTGAAAGAAAATGGAAGGAAGGTCTGCTTGGAGTACCAACTATTAGTACATTCTGGTCACTAATCAGTGCAGTTAAGCTAATTAAATACTATTAACTATTTACCAGTGGAATTAATTTTATTGTAAAATATTTATAGGAAAATAATTAAATTGGCCTCACAAAAGCCATGAAGAATCAAGAGGATAAGTATTAGTAGATATACTTTATTTTCAACCTTATAATATTCATGGGAAAAAGCACTGTATTCAAATTTTCTGTTAATTGTCCTGAAACCAAATGTCAAATACTCATTAATTTACTGATAGGATCTTTCATGCAATGCGTAGATTAATGTGATGAATGTTCTGGTTCATTCCAGCCAAAGATGGGCAGAAATAACTTATTTTAAAAATAACTAGGATACTTAACAGAATGTTATAGGATACTTAACTTTTTTTCTACCTGTTTATGGTATTTTTCCTTCTTCTGCCAGCAAGCAAAATATGCAATTAATGAGAAATACAAATGTATCCAATTATCAATTATTATTAATAAAATAGTTAATTACTTTTTTTTATTTAAGTCACTGCCCATCTGTAATTTTGAATGGATATAGGGATGAAATCTACATTTAATCAACTAATTCTAGATATATTACAAAGATTAAAATGTATTCTTTGGTACACAGGAAATAACAAAATAACGGTTAACCTTTTTGACATGGATAAGAGCCAAACCACAATGAGCCAAGTGCATCATGTTTTTGTACCAACATACGTGACCATTGTGATTCAAGTAAAGAAATATTAATTCAGTTGAATCAAAATGGAATTGAAGTTTCAACATTTAGATCACTTTTTAGATTTTACATGGTAAGTACAAGTGATAATTGAGCAGAAATAATTATTAACAATTATTTGTCATTTATAAAATTTAGGCAAAAAAAAATTATCAAAAATAAAAAAAACTGAAACCATGACAGGTTTCACCCAGTTTAAAAATAGCCAAAATAATTTTTAAAAACCTAATATTCAAAGATTCTAAATCTTGAAACTACTAAAATGGTTGAAACCATTTAAACTGGGTGCAACCATGACAGGTTTCACCCAGTTTAAAAATAGCCAAAATAATTTTTAAAAACCTAATATTCAAAGATTCTAAATCTTGAAACTACTAAAATAACTTTTTCCACATCAACTACCAAATGTAAGGCATTAATAAGTAGGCCAGGACTTAAGCTGACCAGCCACCGAAAGCGCAGCTAAGTCAGCTACCAAAACCGAATCAAAGGTTTAAGACCCACTACGCAGCCGGATGTTGAACCTCTCTTGCTACGCTCAGCTCAGCTCAGCTGCGTTGTAATATTATGTGATATATAGCGCTTTTGGTGGCTGGTCAGCCTTATGATACAATCAAAATGTAAAACCATTTCATATCAATAAAACACAAGTTAAGATTTTCATGCACTGTTTAAACCTCAAATACATTTTAAATTTTCTAATAAATATAAATGATAGATTATACTTGGAACATAATATTAATTAAAACAACAATTTTGTTATGGATATCTATTTTATTTTGCTTACAGATTTTGTTTCAATAATTTATAATTTCTATACAGGATAATTTATAATTTGAATAAAAGAAACAATGTCTCTCACAAGTTCAGTCAACTTCATATATAAAGATATGATCACCATTAACAATGATTTTTTTTTTTATGACCCTAAAGCTGTGTAAGCTAAAGTGTCTATTGCAGATGATTGATGATTAGTTTCTGTGAGCAGGTTTTAAGATGGAATGATTTCAAGTTTCTCAGAGCATGATAGAACTTGTTAAAAAAAACAAAAAATAGAAGAAACCAATTTAAAGAAATATATTTTAAACATCTAAAGAAAAACAAGTTTTATAACCATTTTATTAATATATACATGAGTTACTAAAATAAAAAAAGGAATAAATAAACTCATCGCAATTGATTATTTTAAACCTATGCAGTTAAAATGTTAAGTACTTTTATTACTGAAAAATTTATTTATTCACTTAACAATAAATAAATAACTTTTTACATTTAAAAAATCATTATAATTAATAACCTTTTTATACCTAAATTATTACTAATATTAAATATTTTTAATAAAAGTTATAAGGATCACAAACATTAAAAACCAAATTATAATAAACATTTAATTAAAATTAAACACATAATGTACTGAGTTTTAACTAGGTTATAAATTAATTAAATATTGATGTTTCATCATTATAAATAAAAATTGACAATAATAATTAACATTAAATGGTATTAGAATACAAATAATGCTAACTTCTAATTCACAATTTAATAACATTTCACGAGGAACAATTACACGACTCAATTGCCACTAGACATTGGAACATCAGACTCATAAACAATTTATTAAAATATCAAATTCATTGACATTCACATGCACATTTTTTACTTTGAAGTAAAACAAAATTTAAATATTGAATTAAAGTTCCTTAATCATCACGAACATCCAGCCATATTTACTAAATGTCGTGCTACCAAGTGACTTTTAAGGTGTGAATTATGTTTAGCTCTATACGGACAATGTGGGCAAGGAAACTGCGGCTCTTTACCACATTCAAATTTCCGATGATTGTAAAGACCAGAATAATAACTATAAGATCTGTCGCATGTATCACACTTAAATTTCTTTTCTTTTGATTCCTGCCTGAAAAATGGCGAATTTCCTGAAATAAATGATCTAAAATTAATTTTTAATTTCCTAAGTGAAATATATATATATATATATATATATATATATATATATATATATATATATATATATATATATATATATATATATAAAATTCTAAATGCTATTTATAGGCAAGGACATATATTCAAATAAACTCTGTGGCCACTATTTTGATAAAATTTCTAAATTTGAACTGTATAGTAATTGAAAAAAAATCAAAATTTAGTACTATTAGTTGCCCCTAAACAAAATAATAAATTCATCCTCACATAAATAATTCGCATAGTATATTTGTCCGTGAAAAAATGGTGATATAATATAACCATGCATTATTAGAGAGAGGAATTAATTACATTTTTCTAGGTCAAATCATAGTGATTCATTAAAAATAAAAGAGCAAAACATGTACAAATTACAATTTGTTAAAAATGGTCCAATTTTTTTTTTCATTTCTTTTTTTTAAGCAAATCACATGTCAAATCCATTGCTCCTGAGAGCTGGAAGAGGAATTTATACTATCCATAATGTATATAAATAATTAATTAAGGGGGAAAACCTGGCAGTTAAGCGTGATCTCGGTCAAATCACCTCCTTGCACAACCGTTGACCTAGAAACAGTGCTTTCCCTAAATAGTACTAAGCCCCAGACCCTTCATGGATTGTAGTGGTACAGGTTTTTTTTTTTTTTTTTTTTTGTAATATTAGTTAAGTTTCATATACCATCAATCACTATATTTTATTATTTACCATTATCGGTCGTATAATATCATATCTCTGAATGTATTTTAAAATTTTCAGACATGATGACGAGCCACATATTTAGGTTGAAACGTCGGCAATAAAAAATTAAAAATTTTTTACGATGACTGCGTCCTGATTATTTATCACCCATAAATATATAAAGTATATAATTCAAATATATGAATATAAAGAATGGCTAAACACATGCAAGCTATTTTTAAACTTAGGTTAACTTCTATAAAACCCATCTAATATATTATCCAATACATAAAAAAATTATATAAGACATAAAGATTATCCTAGTTCCTACAAAAAAAAAAAAAAAAAAATCTTAAAAGAGATTTTTGGTACATAAAAAATTAAAAATAGTAGGCAAAAGATGGAATAACAACATACTGCCAGTTAAAGTCAGTTTAACTTCTACACCATTTCTATTGGATGGATAATTACTAATATTTTAAGGACAATGATTTTTTGAGATTGAAAACATTAATAAAATAAAATCGTTTCGGAATAAAATTCATATAACAAATCATTTTTAAAACATAAGCATGTCAAGGAAAATATATTTGAGTATGATGAAATAAAAGTAGGGGAAAGAATTTGATAAAATTGATACTAGACTGCTCAGAAATAAATATTAACTGACCCTGCTTGGAATTGAACCCACTATCTTCAAAATCAAGGACTGAACATTTTAAGTTTCCCAATCCAATGCTTGGCCACCATGTCATCTAACTTTAGGCCAAATCAGACAAACCGTTTTGGAAATGTAGGTGTGTCCAGAAAAACATATTTGCCAACGTGCAGACATAAGTAGAGGATGGAATTTTATAAAATTAATGTGGGACCGAGACATCACGGTACAAACTCACTCAAGTGTTTAAGTCTAGTGGTGCAGATTCGAATCAGGCCTAGACAGGTAGAAATTTAATTCATGGCAGACGCACAAAAAGAATCTTGACTCATTTACTCTGGTTAGAACTTGGAATGTTACCTCTTGGAAAAATTGTCCAATACCTACATGAAAACAAAGTTTGTCTAGCTTTGATAGTGAGAAAGTGAAATGAAACATTGATAAATATAAGTGAGTGTGAGAGTGTGTCTCATATGCAATCTTAGAGGGAATATTAATTTTTTAAAATCATCATAATTTTTATTATTCTATTTCTTTTCCAATTTGTCAGCAGGACTCAATGGAAGAGCTTATTTCTAATTCCAGTTTTGTAATCTGGATGAATACCTTTTTGATCACAATATTCGGATTTGATTCCTTTCGAGAAAAACAAATTGCTGTTGATGGAACACTGATTTGATTATTATAAAACACAGTAAATTCCCTAATGAGAAATACTTCTAAATCTTGGCACTTCTTTTAACAACTCCACCCTCTCTGTGTATATTTTCATAATCTTCTCAGTTTTTGATTTTTGTTTTAAAATTTGTTAAACCTTCTGAAATTCATTTTTAATGGTATGAAAACTGTGGCCTCGAAATGTAAAAGCAATATTGATTATGTTAGCAGAAGAAAGTTTTTTAACACAAAGAAAGAAGACGAACATCGCATTCTCATCACTAAATGAATGATGAATATCACGGCTTGGATCAAGATAGTTAAGGGATGAAGTGAGGTAGACATAACTTTCACTATTGTGTATATTGGATGATTGATATTGTATTTAGGCCCAAAACACAAAGGAAAATATCTTTAGATTAAAGATAAATGAAACATTAAAAACAAAATTTGTTTTAAAACTTGATCTCTGAAGATAACAAATATTCTGAATTTAATAAAATTAAATGAAAAGATGCTGTTCACTGAACTGGCAAATGAGATATGTTTCCTGTTATTCGAAACTGATAAACTTCTAAGTCATTTACCCCGTTAAATCAGTTAAATAATTCCTTTAAGTAGAATAAAAAAAAATAGTTATAATAAAATGAATGCTTATTAAGCTGCCTAACGGATAAAATTTCAATTTATCTATCCATCTATCTGTCTACACACATACATTTACAAGACACTCAGTATTAATAAAATTAATGAAATTATTTGATTGACGATCAATTATCTTGTGTTAAATTTTGTGCCCATCTCCTATACACACAATCTTCCATTTCTGACAGTGGTTCAGTAGTCTGGTAATAATGAGGTGGTCATTTTATTGTAGTGAGTAGAAATTCAGGATTTTAATGAGGAAAAACATCAGTTCACTTTATATAATGAATTATTTTAATCCTTTCTTAAATAAAAACATCCCTAAAAACAGACAAAAGCACAAACATAAATGCCTCCTATGCACATAAAAAAGTTAATCAATTACTATAGGACAGGGGTCTCAAACTTTTTGGCCCATTGGCCACATTGAGACTTTTACCAATTACCGCAGGCCATGGATTGTGCTAAAAAAAAGATTTGTTTTATAAATGATACTTCAGCTGTGAAATGAGGTTTTGAAAAAAAAAGAACTAATACATAAATGTTGTAGGAACCTTATGTTTGAGTTATTTATTAAATTTCATATTTTTTAAAATTTAACTACAAAATTAAAGAAACTTTTCCGGGTAGTAGTTTGGAGACCCCTGCCAAAGGAGATAGACTATTATACCAGGATTAAGAAGGGAAACAATACATTATCATTAAAGTGAAGTACAAGAAGATTTTGTTTATAAAAAATGAATTTATTTATTTAAATACTGTCTAATTATTGATTCAGAGCCATCCAATGAAGCAGCAAATAGTAACGAATACTCAACAATAGAATTTCAATATACAAGGATCAATGAGTTTACATTAAGAAACATGCTAAAATTAAATGATAAAATAAAAAATATTATTTTTGATCAGACTATTTCATTATTTATTCAGCAATATTGAAAAATCATGACTCCTTAGGAATGCAGTGTTTTATAATTATATGAGTCTTCAAATTCTGCTTTTGTTTGGCACGGTAATCACAATGAGGGCACATGAACTGAGGTTCTTTCCCACACTCATATCGTTTATGAGAAGCAAGGCCTTGTTTGTAGCGATAACATTTTCCACATCTATCACAGTCAAATCCTACACAATAAAAAAAAGTATCAAATTAAAATAGAATTAGTTTCCCTAAAGTAAAATGTAGTCAATGAATAAGTTTACTTACAATAAACAAAACTATACACGTGCTGCACAAGTCATTCTAACTAAAAAGCAGACAGAATATATTGTTTTTATAAAAATGTGAAATATGATTAGTACACATTAATTATCATTTTGGAAATCTTGGAAGGAGAGCATATTTAAAACTAAGATAATACTATAATCAAACACTTAACTCTAATAAATAATGAATGGGATTTATATACTATAGTTTTTTATAATATAATACTTTTACGTGTTGGGTCAGCGCTTAAAGACAAGAACAGAACTGATATCTCTAGAAACCTGGAATTGTGTTGTTGGCAGAAACAGACAATAAATTTCAACCTTTTCACTCAGCTTGTGACAGAGGCATACAGAATAACTTTGAACACCTTTCCTGCCTCAGTAAGATTACATATGGATGTTGACGAAAGTATGGTTTATCATAATATGATAAAAAAAAAAACTGCTGTCAATGATTTGTAAAAAAAAAAGAAGGTCAAATTACTTCAAGAAATCTGACGGATAATGTTTTATTTATATTAAATACCATAAAATTGAGTTATCCTACCAATCAACCTATAACTGCCTTGGTACAAAGAATGAAATTTATTCTGCATGTCTGTCACAAATAAAAAAAACTAGTTAATTTTACTATAAATTGTTTCGCACGTAATGAAATGATATATGAAAACATTTTTTTATTATCCTGGGACTGTTGTCCCTTTAGGACAAATTATAGATACAGAAAAAATGACTGTTTGGCCACACATTACATTAAATATTTACGAATCTCATTAAAATTAAAATATTGCAAGAAGAAAAAAACAAACAAACACTAAAAGTATACAGTTTATATATATATATATATATGAAATGTATATATATATAAAAATGTATATGTATATATAAAATGTATATATATATATAAAATGTATATAAGAGAACTTTTTAAGTTCCCCAGTAATGATTTTGTTTACTCATGTTATTTTATTTTCTCATGTTTGTTTTATATATATATATATTTATATATATATATAAAACAAACATGAGAAAATAAAATAACATGAGTAAACAAAATCATTACTGGGGGAACTTAAAAAGTTCTCTTATATACATTTCGTGATCAATCAGGTTGGGAAAGGACTAGGTGCTCAAAAAGGAGAGATTTAAATGAGGAAATTGATTGTGCATATCAGATATCGGGAGGGATGGTATTCCAGAGGGAGATTGCTTGAATTATAAAGGATTTGTCAAACACAGCAGTTCAGTGAGGAGGTGGATACAGGTCGGAAGTACAGGATCTAATGGACGGGATTGAATGGAATGTTTAAATTTGGCCTTGAATTCTCCTGAGAGTCAGCCGTACACAAGACAGCCATAGTCAAAGTGGGAAAACATAAGAGAGGAAACCAGGAGTTGATGGAATTTATATGGAAGGAGATAGCGGAGACAATTAAACTGTTTCAGGGTAGAGATAGTAGTTATAGTTGTAGTTCAGGATAGTTATAGTGTAAACCATTGGTCTCAAAACAAGGGCCAGCCATATTTTGACTAAATTATACAATTTTAAATACATAAATCATATAAGTTAACAATCAGATATGTTTATTTAACAACCCTTTAAAAAAACATCATAACTAACATGCATAATGAAAGTGAACATTTTAAATACAATTAATGTTACAGTCCTCCCCATGGTTTGGAAGCTAATTCACAACAACCATACTTTTCATTGATCAAAAGGAAATATTAATAAAAAACTATACTTCAATATTATTCATACTATAAATTAAAACCAAATATTAAATGTCAAGGGGTGTATACACTGTGTGTACACAAAAGTGATAGTACACTTCATAAAAATTTAAAAATGCTTTGTTAGGGAATATCTGTATTTCGAATAGAATTGGTACACCAAAAGAAATTTGTTGTTTCTGCTCATTCTGAGTATACACTCATTTTTTTTTTAATAGTGAGTAGAATTCATAAGTTTCTCAATCAAATCATCATACATTATCATTATAAATCATACATATCATCATTAAATATTTTATAACATCAAATGTACCATGGTAGAGATATTATTAACCATAGATAAAATAGTAAAATCTGGTTGGGATGCAGTCAAAGATGAAAGTACAAGAAAATAAAACTTTTTGTGAGTATTTTCATTTTTCATTACTCTTCCTTTATACTGCATTATTTCATCAAAGTATTACTTAATGATTAAATTAAAGTGGTTATAAGTAAAATGTACAACTAGTAATAACTTTTCTTCCCAGTTTCATTTAAATCTATTTTCTCGTCTGATTGCTAACAGGAATAAGTAAACCTTCTGCTATTTGCAAATGTATGATTATTTATGATGAGGTGAAGGCAATATGAAAAAACTTCAATCACAAACGTTTGGGAGAAACAAATTTTTGGTGTTAACACAGGTGTGTTGTTAAAGATTTAAAGCATGAAAAATACAGCTCACTTCACCCTTCAACAAAAATTCACCCGTATTCACTTGAAAAGTAAGGTAGTTAAAAAGGCATTGGCATAAGGGTTTCTCAATTCACTAAAACTACAGAACAGATAATTCTAGATTCCTATCATCAAGTAATAAGTAGGGAAAATGATTTTTTAGTGTGTTCCTGAGTAGAGTGTACATTAAAATAATATAAATAAATTACAAAAGATAGCACACTGTTCACAAATTTTAGACAATGAAATATGATTAAGTTTTAATAAACATGAATAGAATAATAATTTTTTTTTCCCTTGTTATTCGTTTGTTTATGAATAGATATGAACAACTGACTATAAATGAACATACTAGATTAATATTATAATAATTAAATCACATAGATAATAAAGAAGGACGGTATCCAGTGATAATTCCTGTAATCTTCATTATTAGAAGAAGAAAAAAACTATAACAGGGTAAATAAGTTTATTTAAAAAATATGACAATCAAACTAATATACATTTAATAAAAATTGTATATCAACACTGAAACCCATCTGAATATCAATACAAATGAAAAACATAAAAGTAATTTCTTTATACCATGAAAAAGCAATGTGCCGAACAGTAAACAGGACAACAATATTTTTCTTTATTTTGATTTACAAAGAATATGTAAAATAGTTTATTTCACAAGTAATTAACAATAGAATGGTAATTCATTCTAATGATAGTCTGTAAAAATACCGGTACTAAGGAAGGCAATTTATTAAATATTAAGGAAAATCAAACATAATGTTGGTTGAGGAGATTCAATAGGAAAGCAAGTTCAAAATTCAATGCATGTGTCTACTATATTGAGAAAATTAACAATATCATACTTTTTCTGTACTTAAAATTTACTTGAGGCGTTATATAATCAAATTTTAATTAAATTATGATTGAATATTATTTCTCATGAGTTTATATAAACAGTAGTTGAAAAATTCAGTAAGAGGAGGAAATCATTGCATAAGAAAAATGTAAAGTATGAAACAAATAATATTTCAATCAATAAGCATCAGTAATTCTTTATCAACCTGTGGTTAACAGTTGACAGAATTCGATATTTTTCATTAATCTTAAATATTCATCAGAATTATAAATATTTTTTTAATAGTTGCTGGGCATGCCTGAGAGCTATGTGTTTCTTCATGTTTGATTTGACTTTACATTTATGTGGACAATGAGGACATTGGAATTGAGGTTCTTTTCCACATTCATTTTTTTGGTGTTGTGTCAAACTTTCTTTATGTTTATAGCAGCGACTACACTTTGAACAAACAAAACGCTGAAAATACTGTCCTGAAATAACATTAAAAAACAAGTAAATATATTAATACATCAATAAATATTAACATGTTTATAAGGCCATGATAGTCAAAATATAAGTAAATAAACAAATTTTGATGATTACTCGTTCAAAATAACTGTACTTATATTAATTAATATTAAGCAATATTTCTATGTTGTAAATTCCCAGTTTATATTTTTTTATTGTAATATTAATCCTTTTAAATATATACTTAATAATACTTAATAATAACTTTAATACAAAATAATAATACTTAATACAAATACTTAATAATAAATGTTTTCCCTAACATATTTATGAAGTAAATAGTATAATAAGTAAAATATAAAATAAAATAATATAGAAGTAAAACAATATAGAACAAAATATTCAGCTTTATACTATACATTTATTATGTATTATTATAGAACCATGTAAAAATTATTTACAAATTATTAATGGCACCAACCGATAGATGTTGCCATCTGGTTGGACCAAATGTAATTATTGGTTTATAAACTATAAACTCTTATTAAATCCATCAGTTTAAAATGATGAAACACCACTACTTTAATTTCAAAAATACCACTGGTTTATACCAGAAAAATATAGGATGTAGTTGTACAAAACTATAGGATACAAAATATAGGATGTAGAGTTAACATTAAAGTTTGAAACTTTATTTAGTAAAAAAAAAATAATTTGAAATAATATGAGAAAAATAATTTTAGTCTGAGACTAAGACCCCCTTAGAATAATAAAGATGTTCAGACATGCATATCAGTAAAGTAAAATATTTACTAAATGGTACTTAATTATCAATTTGTATTAATTGTTATTGCAGAAATAAACATTACTTAAATTGACAAAAATACTTACATATTGATTACAATGGTAGTTTGATAGGCAGTACATAGAGGCATATATGTTGTATAGTGGAATATGTTAAAGAAGATTAAAATAGGCGAAGAAGGTATTATGTATTACAGGTATGGTAAGAATTCTGAAAGGAAGTAGCAGTTTTATGGAATAAGATGTATATAGACTGATATTTAGTATTTAGAGATTTAATGGAGGAATGTAGAGCAAGGAGTTCAAGGATATAGAGAAGTTTTTTGGCTTCTAAGCACTTGGAAAAGAAAGAAACCATGGAGGAGTTGCAGTTGAAAATAAGATAATGCCATTTCAACTCAGGGTACCAACAAGGAACATAGATAGTACCTGGGAATTCCAAAGATGAATCTTCTGAAACAATTCATACATTTATTCAGTCTCAGGTCAAGCATAGATAGACAAATCCTACTGTCAGTATCGAAAAATTTAAATACTACTTCAGTTGATGATAGATAATTAACTAAAGTATTGTTTAAATTCTTCATAGTACTTAAATTTCAGTAAAGTACTAGGTACTCAAATTAAAGAAGTAGGAGTACCTTTCACCCAATACTGATCCCCAGTCAAGCAGGTAGTCCAGTCTGGTAGATAGTGAACCAAGGAGGTGCTAGGAACCGATGACAATGGCTTAGGTTTTTTTCAACATTGAGCCTCAGTTCATAGATTTTTGCCCATGTGTTGACATTATCAATATCTTCTTGTAACTTTCGTGTTGCCTTATGCATCTTGGAAGAATGGAATGATGGGTGAATTTGAAAATAATAAGTATATAACTGGTATTGGGAGTTGTGAATGGAGTCAGATAGATCACTAATATAAACAGAGAAAATGGTCTGATCGAGATTTGTCAGGAATGATAACTCTCCCTGAGCGATGAAATAAGAAGAGGAACCGCTTTAAAACAGTATTTGACAAGAGAAGGATTTGGAGTTGATCTTATGATTAACTGAATCAAAATATTTTGAAAAATTAAATGGGACTAGGGTAGGGATTTTCTGTTTACCTAGGGAAGATCATAGGTAATTTTAGTTTCAACAACGTATTAAGATAAAGAACCAGATTGCATAGGATTGAAAAGGTTCTGCTGGAGGATGTTACCAGCTGAAAGTAGACTAACCTTTCCAGTGAGCAGGATAACATGGAGATAGGTTTGAAGTTAATCACTAAAAAATGAGAGCAAACTTTGGTCAACTTCTTGGTTTGCTACTATTAAATTAAAAACAAACAATAACATTTACCTTTAAGTTATTTCTATAAACTACTTTTTCCTACCAGAACATCTCTGGTCAAGGATCATTCAGAAATTAATAATTATACAAGACCTGTGCTGAAAAAAAATAGACATACATCACAAAGTTTAATATATCTCGCCAAGAATCAAGATGATGATTAGGCATGCAATCAGAGAAACAAGTGAAACAAACAGTAAATAATGTTGGGAGTTTTACCCATGGTCCGTCTTACAGCACCTTTCGTGAGAGCAGCCCTGAAATGGCAAAAATAAAAATAAATATAATTTTTTTTTTTTTTTTTGTTTGTTTGATTGAACATCCTAACCAACTTCTTTTCAATATATCTATGACAGTCAATTATTAATCCACTATCATGAATCTACCTAAATGGGGCCAACAACTAGATGACTATCTCCCAACCACTTACCACCGAACCAGATATCATAATAATAAATAATGTTTATTATTAGCAATAAATAATTATTTTCTGTTTTATTTTCCTTTAATAATTAAATAGCTAGTTCTTGCAATAAAACAAGAGGAAAACATAAAAACAAATCACAGTTATGTGCATTTTTTATTTGAGTTATTTTGAAAATTTTCTTAGAAAATTAATGTTATAAATATATCAATTAAAGGTATTTCATTTACAAGAGTCAGTTGTTTTATCAATTTAGAGTATAATTTGTTATTTATACTCATAATTAAGAGCACAGAATTTAACCTTGTAGCCTTAATAGACTAGGAGCAAGCCACAGATGATCCCACGGCAGTAGTGGGAAGTCGAGATTCGATCCTATGATCTTTACTTAACTAGTGTAGTGCACTAACCACTCTGCTATACCAGCCCCAACCATATTAAACATTAGATGATCTCCATGTGAACATACTCCTGTAGAGTGTCGATTAAAAACATTGAGGACAACAAACATTTTTGTTGGCGAATAAAACACATGCATCCTTCCACACACAAACCCTTCACACAAAATGCTCTGGATAAAATTTATTTTGTTGGATTTTGTCAACTTTAACTTTGTATAGAATAGTTTTACGATAAATAAACTGTTACGGATCTGTGGGCAAAAGCTGAGAAAAATGTAAATATTTTAGATTATAATCTAACCATTAAATTACTTGAGTTCTCAAAAGATTGATGCCATAATGAATATAAAAAATAATTATTCAACTTTAACTTTGTATAGAATAGTTTTACGATAAATAAACTGTTACGGATCTATGGGCAAAAGTTGAGAAAAATGTAAATATTTTAGATTATAATCTAACCATTAAATTACTTGAGTTCTCAAAAGATTGATGCCATAATGAATATAAAAAATAATTATTCAACTTTAACTTTGTATAGAATAGTTTTACGATAAATAAACTGTTACGGATCTATGGGCAAAAGTTGAGAAAAATGTAAATATTTTAGATTATAATCTAACCATTAAATTACTTGAGTTCTCACAAGATTGATGACATAATAAATATAAAAAATAATTATTTAATACAAAAAATTAATAAGTTTAATAATATAATTACCATTAAAAAATAAAGCATTGAGATAAGACTGTACCATAACTGTTTTGTTCTTTTAATTGTTTTTTAACTTACTTTTTAATTATGATTAATATAATGCTATCAATATATAAACTTGGAATAATTAACAAATTATACTTCAATGGAGAAATAAAGTACAATGCAAATAAATTGGAGAATAGATAAAAACATTAGTATGTTTTCATAATTAATTTTTGCAGGACAACAAAAAATATATATCAGGTAGTGTACATGTTTACATCTATCCTTCTAGAGTTACTATTAAAAATGGATAGTTCAATAATATCAAACAATTAACCATACTCCATTGTTTTTAATTGACTAAATAAAAGTCTTGAAAGGAGAGATAAAAACATACTTAAAAAGGCAAAAGCTTTTTAATAATTATTTTAATACTTAGACTCTTATAACTTTAAAAGTTAAAAAATAAAAATTGTCATGAATAAGATGAAGAATTAACTACAACTGTACAATATTCATAAGTCAAAGAGTTAACATTTAAAAATGTTTGGAAAATAAAAACTAACGGAAAATGCTTTGTAGATGGATGATTCAATTGATATGAAACAAAACTTTATTTTTAGTCTTAACTCAGTAAAAGAGAGCCAACATGTTTGGCAATGATATGTTTCTTCAGGTCACCTTTTAATCTTGCTTTGTAAATACAATGAGGGCACTGAAATTGTGGATCTTTTCCACACTCATATTTTTTATGACTATAGAGTCCGACAACATGTATATAAGATCGTGGGCAAGCATTACAATGATATCTTCCATCAGAACCTTTTAATGTCTTCACAACTTTCCAAACGTCTAAAATAATACATCTCAAAATTAGTATGATTATGTATGCAGGATAAGATGAGAGCACATTTTTTAAAACTACAGAATATACTATATATATCATACAAACTAACCAAGTAAATATAAATTTTTATTTAAAAAAAAAAAAAAGAAAGAAATATTTTCATTATATTAATGTTTTCTTCAGTGAAACTTTTCAGACTTCATGTTCATAGGTCGTAAGCTCAAAGATTAAAAATATATATATTAACAGAAATAAAAGTAACAACTACAAAAATAATGCTCCATGGAAATACATTCATACAACTTTTGACTGACATTAAATCATTTATCATAGGAAATCGTAGTTTAATAAAATCAGCATCACTAAACATTAATTATACTTAAAATCTTTATATCATTGTAAAATTTAATTTAAATATGAAAGTTTTAATACTAAGACTAATCTTCTAAACTGTAAAGTTATGAGAAAAATATATGATTGATAGAAAAAAAAAAATACTAAAACTTAATTTTGAAGTTCAAATAACAAAAATATACTATAATATTAAAACATATAAAAATAAAAGTATTCTTATAATTTAAAATTATAAAATCTCTTGTATTATTAATAAGTTGGATACAAAATATAATTAACTTCATAGCATAAAAATATGTGAATATTTACAATTCTAGATATAAATCACAAATATGAAAATTTATAATTAATATATAATTAAATGGTTTTCAAATGAGTATTTCTTTCAGTGGTTAATTACTTTCTTCTTTATTTAAAACCTGTAGAGGGAGATTAAAATGTTTAGTAATAATATGCTGCTTTAAACCACTTTTATATCTTGCTTTGTAATTACAATGAGGACAGTGAAACTGTGGATCTTTCCCGCACTCATACTTTTTATGAGTATACAAACCTTCAGCATGCCTGTATGATTTTACACAATTATCACAATAATATCTTCCATCAAAGGCTTTCAGTGCTTTAACAGTTTTCCAAATTTCACCTGAAATGATATTTATTCCTGAATTAATATACACACAACCACTAGAAATTTTATTTCCAGCTAATTTTTTTAAATATGTAATAAAAATCAATATGTGAATGCATATGTTTCAATTATTTAAGCACACATTTAGCCGGTCATAACATTTAAAATGTTCTTAGACTACATATTCATATATAGATCAAAATATAAAGAAATGAAAAATTCTGGTATTTTTAAAGTTTGGTCACTGATACACAATATAAATTTACATTTTACTTAAAACTAATAATTTGAGTAATCTTTAGAAACTATTAATTTATAATGTTTAGTGATAATGTGCTTCTTTAGATCCCCCTTATATCTTGCAACGTGTAAACAATGAGGACACGGAAATTGAGGAGCTATACCACAAGCATATTTCTTATGAGTGTAGAGAGATTTGGCATTGCTAAATGATTTATGACAACCATTGCAATGGTACTTTCCATCAAAGCCTTTTAAATTCTTCACAGTTTGCCAAATTGTCTCTAAAATAACATATACAACAAAATTAGTTTGAAATAAAACTATGTTTTTGATTACATAAACAAAAGTTTTTCTTCCATTGGCATATTTATTAAGAATACATGAATGAATATTAAGGTTATGGTTATATGAATGAAATATCTTTGTAATATGAAATGTCAACATCAAAAAGATGTAACAGAGTCCATAAATTTCCTACTAAGTTTCTAGGAAAACTGTGGAAACGTACAAAGAAATTTAAAAGTTAATTACATAAACTATGCAATTGTAAAATACACAGAAAACTGTAACCTATTTAAAATCTCTTAACTTTTTTTTATAAATGTATACAAACACACTAAAAAAACATTTTTAATGTAAATTAGTAAACTGTTCTACATATGATGGGCGATAAATAGTCATAATGCAGTCAGTTTTTAAAATTTGTACTGTTGCCAACGTTTCAACCCAAGATTGCGGGTCATCGATCAGAACATGTTACCAGCAATCCTTGAACACCTTCAGTGCTGGTAACTTGCCCTGATGTGACTCACAAGCTTGGTTGAAACATTAGTAAAAACAAAAATCTTAAAATTGACTGTGTTCTGAGTATTTAACATCCCTAAAAGATATTTGAACTTGTATATGTCAAATGCTTGCTTAGATTTGTAATATAACAAAAGTAAACTCAAAATTAAAACAAGAGTTACCTCAAAATAAAATTTCTGGTGGACATATATAACCTGTACCACTAACAACCCATGAAGGGAAGTACTGTTACAAGGCCAACGGTTGTGCAGGGAGGTGACGGCCCAATATCACGCTCAACCGCCAGGTTATTCCAAGTAATTAATTATTTAATTAAGAGTATCCACTTTATAGAGGCGGGGTTTGCCCCAAGCAGGGTCTCCCAGCCCCAGGGTCAACCAACGGCTGATGAAAAATTCTTGTAATCTATCATTACTGTATTTCGAAACTCTGAAATTCAAGGACTGGCCAGTGTTGGTATTTATGTACCAGATATATATAATCTTTAGAACTAAGAAAAATATTCTGATCCTTAACATAAATTCCAATTTCTTTTAAGTTTTCTTGAATCTCAAAAATTGTCATAAATAAGTCTTAAGTCTATTGAATCTGTTCTGAATATTGAATTTATTGAGTTATATTAGATCTATTTTTATTCCACTAAAATTTATCTTTCATCCAATTCTATTAACCATAAAATAGATAAACAGTAAATTATTTCCCTTATCTTCCTCATTTTGTATTTCCTCAAATCTTATTAAGAAATTCTTTTGCCAATTCTCAGATTCTTTCTTGAATACTCTTTTTGTTCTTTTCATAATTACCTTGTTTTATTTTTGCCTTTTGCACTTACAAGTACATTTTTATACTTCTTCTCTATCTTCCTCCTTTGTTTCTTTCAGCATGGAGCTCCCTCAATCCATGTTAGCCAGACGTCATTTTTCATTAATTGTCATGGTAGCACTGAATAAATTATATTTTAAAGGGGCAAATTAATTCTTTAGTAGATTTTTAAATACAACAATACCTTTTTGGACTTGACACATATCTTCTTTGATTTCTATTTCTGGAACTATGTTCCTTTCTCTATCAGTCACTTAAATACTCATCCTAAATTTAAATCTGTCAGGGTCTCTATCAAGCCTCTATAATTTTCATTGTTTGTAATTCACAAGCAATATATTACTAGTTAATAAAACATATGTATCATATCAAGTTAATAGATGTCATAGGTAAACCTCTTTTCAAACATTAAGCCTTTTTTATGATGCTAATATGCTTTTTATGCTGCATAGGGTTTCTTTTTGCTTGCCTATCATAATTATTCCAAGATTTCCTTTTCATAAGTAGGCATTACAGACTCCTCTGCTTTACATTATCCAACCAATTTCAAGTGAAAACAAAACTTCAAGTTATTATTTGAATACAATTTCCTGTTAAGAACAACCTTATCTTGAATGAAAAAGGGAAAAAGATGATAGTAACAGATTTGAGTCACCTCCCTAAAATCAACCGCACTTCCTACTTCTTCGAGAAAACCCAAAAAAATCTCATCCAAAGGTAAAATTCTAAGAAATATTCTTGACTAAAATAATAATGGTGAAACTTTAAAATTTAGTTTAATACTAAACATTTACTTTAAAGTATCTATATTACAGGCTCATGTTCAGCAATCCTTTATGCATAAATATTTTTCCTTCATTCATGTATGTATTTTTTATTATTCCCTTATGTCATCCCCAAACTTCTTTATAGCAAATATTCTGTTTGTATCCTGATACTCCTTCATCATACAGAGATGTCCGGAAAACTGACCCCACAGCAAGTCATTGCAGTCCTGAAGCAAGGTGGCACTCAGGCAGCCACTCTGAAGGAAACAGCAAAGATGTTTATTAGAGAGACATATCCCAGGGATGATCCATCACAGAATGCTAATGACCATGCATTTGTGAGAACAGCCATGGTATACCCACCTGGGACGGACCTGTGCCCATCATGGGACATTTGGGACCTCCGTAGTGACGTGGAAAGGCAAAAGACTGGCCAGACCCCAGGTTTAGATGCGGCAATGCTCAAGAATAGTATTCCCTATTTAGAGAATAGGCTGCTTGCGATTCTCAACAACTGCCTGGATAGGGGATATTTTCGAAGAAGCTGGAAAATTGCTGATGTCAGACTCTTCTATAAAGGAAGAGACAAGGACAAGCAACTCAAATCATACAGGCCTATTTGTCTCCTCCCTGTAATGAGCAAGGTATTGGAAAACCTGATAGTCTTAAGCCTTCGGCAAGTAAGTCTTATCAAGATCGAGACATTCACGGCAATATGGATCCACTAAAGGCAAGCGCACCACAGATGCCAGGTTGGCAAACTTTGTCTATTTAATTAGGTGAAAGATATCTTGAACACAAAGTCGATAAAAAAGGTGGCCTTCAAAAACATTCAGGTGTTTGGCCTATATAACCTCGTTATTTTGACTATTCGGGGTGTAGGGCACACCAAACAGCTCAATATTTTTGAATGCCAACCTTTTTCTCGACTCTATGTTCATGTTATGTTATGATTAAAGCAGAAAGCAAATGAGTTTTTAGTACCTAATTAAATAGACAAAGTTTGCCGACCTCCAGATTGAAAACGCCCCAATTCCGAGAATTTTCATAAATAAAATATTTTTAGGTTACGATGAGATGAAACTATTTACAAAGTTTCAGTTGGATGTTAATAATTTGACAAAAAATATTCTGTACCACGGACAAATATTAAAACTAGAGTTACAGTGGACCTAAATGCACTCAGTAGTGTCGGGGTCGTCTTCTGGAGTCTCAGTTACCCAGCTACAATGACTATTTACAAAGGAGTCATTACTGAGATATGCGCATATTCTGAGATATGCGTCCCCAGACTGGAACCTAAACCTCTCGTACCGACAGAAGAGTAAGCTAGCATCGATTCAGAGATTGGCTTTACTTCGGGCCACTAGAGCCTATAGAACGGTATCTCTTGAGGCAGTGCAATTCAAGTACCGGCAGAGGGAACACCTCCTGCGAGAAGACTATTACTTCTTTAAAATGCAAAGAGAAGGTTCAGCAGATCTACGGGAACATTGATGAAGACCCAAGAAGATGGAAAAGAATTATCAGGGAGGACACAGTTGATGAATGAAACTGGCGATGAATGGCAACTCCAAAAGGGGCCACCCTAAGAAAGTACTTCCCATGGCAAGATGGGTCCTCCTGGATTACTGGGTATCTCAACTCCTCACAGGACATGGGAGCTTTTGAGCAAAGCTCGTTAAACACGGGAAGAATATTGATCCGGTATGCTTCAACTGCAACGTTCCAGAGACCGCCGAACATGCGGTTGTAGAATACACTGCCTATGAGGCACTAAGAGCTAAGCTCCTGAGAGAGAGGGGGATATATAGGCTGACAGACAGCATGTTCCTCTAGCTAATGAGCAGAGAAATGTACCCATATAATAGGGAATTCACATATGGGAGGAAAGATGCTGTAAGCCCTACACATTTTAATCTGGGAAGAAGAGAAGGAACTTAAGACAAGCTGCAGCTGCTTAGAGGTGGAAGAAGGAGGAAGAATGGAGAAAAGGAAAAGCATGGGCTTGTGCACACATACAAGTCTACATCTCAGTTTCCACAATAACAATTATAAATAATAAATGCTAAACAAATTTTAATTATTTTAAAATTTTTTAAATTTAAAAAAAAAATTTAATTTTAATTAAATAGACCTACACTGCCAGCAATGGCATACACATATAACCTGGGTAATACCCCATTGCTGCTACAACACATATTGCCTGAAAGTCAAGGCAGGGAAGAAAAAAAAAAAAAAAGGTTCTCCTTTATCGGATTTTTTTTTTACCCTGGCAAACACATAACTTAATTTGACATAGATAGCTTTGCTTCCATAAATAGTTAAGCACAGTATTGTAATCAAAATATTTTTTTAAAAATAATATCTTAGGCCAGCCAAGGTTTTTCTTCCCAACTACAACTTTGCACAATAATCAACTCTTCATCATAATTGAAAGGTGATTTCAGCAAAGGGTAATTACCTGCAATTCCTCATGGAACACTTTAACACCAGCACTCTTAATTTCATTCAAAGCTTATACACCAGTGAAAATGTTCAACAATAATTCTTTTGGCTAACTTTGGGAATTTATTACAAACTTGTATACGTGTTCATGAACTCTTGATGCCTTTCCTTTTTTTTTCCTAATAAATTTGAAGTAAAAAGGATATCAGAAAAACATTTTTATTCATATAAAAAATATATAATCAAGTTTAACCAATGGATATAACTTACAGGAAAATATCTCTTTAGTTAAGCTAATATGACTCAGCAATCTGTAAAGTAATATTAACTCAATTTAGTTTACGTAAATAGCCTATACGATTTGAAGCTTTGAAATGCACAGGGATATTACATTCCGAAGCCACTGAAATCTTTAAAGTACAATTAATTCCATTTCAATCTGTTAATTTACCAACATTGGCGATTCGTAACCTTTTACTTTTCCCAATGATTTATATTAATTTTTTAGTACAAATTTAAGAGTCCAAATTTAAATTCATCAACTTTAAATGAAATTTTCTTTCTTTTGATGGCTGAGGTGAGAAAGAGTGAGGGATGAGAAATAGAATGGAGAAGTGGAGGTAGCCTTTAATTTACTGTCACAGGATAGTAAATACAATCATTGAAAAAAATATATTTCATATTAATCAGAAAGCTTTCATAATACTGAAATTGGTCATTAATAAAATATTTAGAAAAGCAGAAATATAATGTAAAGATAAAATTACAAAAAGTGTTACTCCTGAGTTAAGGGTATTGTGAGCACATGATAAATCAAGCTTTCTGCACATTGCTACATAGTTGGTAAGCCACATCCCACCTCATATTTAGAGTTGTAAGTTTACCAACTTCTTTAAACTGTGCAGAAGGCAAAACCAAATGTAAATTATGTGGTGAAGATTTGGAAAAGTTTGCAAGGAGTCAATACATGCCAAGACCTCTGGTATAAAATTTATTAAGTTTCTAATATTGTGTAGTATTAATTTTTTAAGAAGAGTTGTTAGGACAACAAATATTGAAAACCAATTCATAACAAACTTTTAATTAAAATTAAACACACAAAGGACAGAGTTTTAAAAGGTTATAAATTTATTAAACATTTAATAAAGCATTGCAATTACAAACTAACAATAATGATTAACAATAAATAAATAGTATTAAAATACTAATAATACAAACTAACTAAAAATTTCATAACATTTAATGAGGAACAATTACATGAGTTAAAATCATCACTAGATTATTGACAAATCATCAACTCATAAACAATTTATTAAGTAATTGATATGCCCATGCATATTTTATATTATGTATAAGTTATAAATATTTGCATGCACATTTTTTTGCTTTGAAGCAATATAAAAGTGAAAGATTCATGAATTTAAATTTCTTAATCATCATGAACTTCCAGCCATATTAACTAAATGTCTTGCCACCAAGTGACTTCTAAGATGTGCATTATGCTTAGCTCTATATGGACAATGTGGGCATGGATACTGTGGCTGTTTACCACATTCATTTTTTATATGATTATAAAGACCTGATCTGGACTGATAGATTTTAGGACATTTGTCACAATAATATTTATCATCACTTCCTTTAAGTTTTTTGACATAATCACCTAAATTACCTGAAAATACAAAATTAAATGTTAGTAGTTCTTAAATTATGAAAACTATATATTTTATAAAAAATATATTTTAGATATAATTGTAATAGAATTTGATCGACAAAAATATGTACATATGTCAACAAAGCAATAAAACATTTGGTCGTGTGTATGGTTAAGAAAGAAAGCACATGGTAAGTATAATACTTCTTTTAATGTGTGTTGATGTTTCTGCATAAGTTATTGGCCTAAAAAAGTTTAAAAGTACCATAAATATACACAAGTAATGAATAATAAATATATAATAGGAAATTTATAGGAGCATGTAGAACGATTGAATAGCACATAAATAGAAATATATGGAAAATTCTAGCATCATGTGATATTAGTTGACACTATGTTAAAGTGATGAATTTTAACCTGTTTAACATTGCATATTCCTTACTTTAACATGGTGCTGACAATATAATAATGAAAATTGAAACTGAGGAATAAATAAAAGGATGAAACATAAACATGAAAGAATATATATATATATATATATATATATATATATATATATGCAAGGCGTAGAAAAGACGCTTAGATTTTTTCACTGTGTTATTTTATATTCCTTTGCTTTATATTACTTCTTTATATATATAAAGTAATATAAAGCAAAGGAATATAAAATAACACAGTGAAAAAATCTAAGCGTCTTTTCTACGCCTTGCAAATACTGGCACAGCTGCTTATTAGTTCTAATTCTCTATTGTCCATATTTGTCAATTCTAATTCTACACACCTGGACCGCAGAAACATAGAAAAAAGAAAAAGATGTACGGTAAGAAAAAATAAAAAAAATAAAGAGAGATGTATACTTCACAAGTTCGAGATGAGATTCCATAGTATGAAATTTAATAAAATTTGAAGCCACAGATATAATGCTCTTGAAATGGAATGGATAAAAATATTCACATTGGAATGAAGTGCACTAAATTTTGGTATATAAAAGAATAGATATGATAAAAGGCAATAGGGGTTTTGT
The DNA here is from genome assembly GCA_928085145.1 of Nezara viridula. Taxonomy (NCBI): domain Eukaryota; kingdom Metazoa; phylum Arthropoda; class Insecta; order Hemiptera; family Pentatomidae; genus Nezara; species Nezara viridula. The sequence continues at coordinate 102,531,960 of OV725080.1, read as the reverse complement.
TATACTTTACAAGCTGAAAACACTTAAATTGTTTAGATAAATTTTGTTGATTTAGAGATGAGATTCTAAGATGATAAAGATGAATTTTGAGAGGAGTGGTTTATTATAGTTGGGAGTAGGGGGTAGGATCGAAATTTTGTAAAAATAAAAAGATTTAAAGATAAGAAGTTATAGAAAAGTTCAGAACCAGCAGAGTTTTAGAAAAAAATAGAATATTCATACTAGGGCGATACAGTGATAAAGATTTATAGTTTTACTAATTTAAGGCGCATTACAATTAGGAGTGCAACAAGGCGTGTGGCTGTAGTATACAATATTGGAGTGACGCTTAAGAGAAATAGGATGTTTTAAAAACATGCTTAAATATTGGAAAGTTTTTTGTGGGATCTACAGGCAAGTTGAGGGTAATTAAGAATGAGAATTTTTAAATAAAATCCAGAAGGGGAATTTAAGATAGGGATCTATAAGAGATCTAGGAACATATGAGAATTTTGCCCCAACTTTGTGATCTATCTCCTTATTCCAAAAATAATAGCTAATATCTAAACCAGTAATTCCACTAGTATTGCATAGAGGAACATCATGGAGACTATAATCTTCCAAAATAATTAGCAGAAATATGTAACTTCGGTCCGAAAAGGTTAATCCTCACGGACCGAAACTACGAAAACGGTTAGCGGCAAGACACGAAAGTATCATTATCCTTAACGGACGCGCGCTTGAAATTCGTACGGTCATCGAGGGTCGTGCCGAGCCTACCCGTGACGTACCCTATAATTTTCCCGACCGGACTGTCACCCAAACACAAAATCTTGCCTTCGAAAGGATGCATCGGGCTGCCAAAGCGAGCCGCAAGCTGAGCGGTGATGAACGTGTACTGGCTTCCAGAGTCCAGCAAAAGACGTGCCGAGGCTTTACGCTTCGATCCGGACAGCACCGCCTGTGCCGTACCCATCAGTGCCTCAGAAGAGGAGTCAGACGAAACAGAGGCGCGGCGAGCGTGACCAACGAAATCGCCCGCCCCCACGGAAGTTTCCTTAGTGTTCAAATCGGAACTATTTTTCTTATGTAGCACGCTATGGTGCTTTTCGCTGCAAAATGTGCACGTAAATGCGGAGAAGCATTCGGAACCTCAATGGCCGAATCTGAGACAGTTATAACAGAGTCTGTTCGATTGTACAAATGCGTAGCGTTCCTCGATTGACAGAGCAAGAAATCTGAAACACTGCGCCAGATGATGCTCTCCCCTGCAGTGAGGACACGGATCCTTATTGGGTGAGATGGATTTACTCCGCGGAATCTCCTCCAGTGATCGTCGGCGTCGGGACCCACTCTTCAGATTCCTGTCCAAAGACGTCCGTTTAGGCGATGTCGTGTATTTAAACGTGGTGGGAAGAACATCCGCCTTGCCGGCAAGCAAAGTTACTCCTTTTCTTCTGTTATTCGTGGTCTGGACGCGCGGTGCGTCGGAAGGTACCGCTTCAAATTCGCGGGCCATCTTGGAGGACATCATGCGATGCCTCACAAAAGCGATGATTTCATCCGCGGTAGGGAACTCGCCGTTCGCGTGAGAGAGCTCAAATTGACGTCTGGTGGCAGGGTCCAACGCGCGGAGAGCCAAGGTGGACATGATTACTTCCCCTTCGTTTTCCAGAGCCAATGCGCGCAAGCGCGCTATACTTTCTTCTACAGCCGCGAGGTAAGCTGAGTGTTTGAAATACTCGCTGCCAGAAGTAGGGGCCCTATGATTTAAAACCCTCTGGAGGCAACGTGATGCGAGAACGCGCGGGTTGTTGTACTCTCGCATGAGAGCGTCCCAGGCCAGCTGGTATGAGCCGGAATCGAATGAAAACGCCGAGAGAAGGGACGCCGGTTCACCGATAAGCGCATTTTTCAAGTAATGCATTTTGCTTATCGGCGTTAAGTGGGTGTTGTCGTGGATCAGGGACACGTAGGTGTCGCGAAAGCGCGTCCAATTTGACAAATCACCGTTGAAGACGGGCACGTCTATGACCGGAAGTTGAGGCGGATAAAGCGAAGGGGTTGAGCCAGACTTGGCGTTATTATCAACCGCGGAGCAATGCGAGCTTAATCTCCGATATCCCGCCTCTATTTTACGTACTTCCCTCCGAACGGCGTCGTAGCCTGTTTCCCAGTCGGGCGGATAGCCTGAAGCACCCTGGGACGTGTAGAGCGCATCCAATTCCTCCCATATGTTTTCAAATTTGTCCCACATTAACTTTGATTCCTCGTAAAAGACTTCGTACTCGAAGAAGTCCCCACTGCCTAAATCTGTGGCTTGGATAAACAATTTGTTGAGACCGCGCTTGAGATGGCGAAGCTTACGCTCAAGCGCGTCACCGTGGCCAGAAAAGTCGTTCAACTGTTCGTTACCCATTGTTCGATTGAATTTAAGATTTCGAGGAGCTAATCACTAAGTATATCTAACCAAGTCGCAAAATTGTGAGAGAAGCAAGAAAAATATTTAAGTACTTAAATGTGAAGCAAAATACAACAAATTATCGGATAACTATATATAATCCGCATATAAATTAATCAAGATAAATAATTAAATAAATATTTATGCATATAAACTAATTGAATATAAATAATTAAATAACTAACCATGCATAAAAATGAATGAAATATGACCAATATAATAAATATTTATAACAATAAATTAGACATGCATGAAAAAACAAGGTAATAAATATATATAAAATCACTCTCCCTCCCTCCCTCCCTTTATGGCTTTATCAATAAGCATGCAGGCAAACAAGCTACCACATAAAAAAAAGATAAGGAAGGTTTGGTAGGGAATAGTAAATAATATTAATTGCTGATGTAGGCGTAATTTTAAGGGTAATTCTTAAAGATTTGTAGAGAGGGCAGTTGGATTTCGCTAAGCTACATGTTTAACTTCAATGAAGGTCCACTATCTAGGCCAAAATATCAAAACACATTTAAAGAAGGACTACAATTACTGTATATGCTCTCTTGAATGCACACCCAACCAATTTATTGCTTAAATCTGAAGTTAATGATACCTCCACCATATACAACTTAAGTTGAGAACAAACAATGATTAGAAAACTAAAAGACAACTATTATACTAACTTAAATAATACATAACACTGTACATTAAAAAAAAAATAAAACTACAAAACTGAGAGAAGTACGAATGTTTATAAAATGGTAACAATAATTTATCTTTTACTAATTTAAAAAAGGTGATAATAAAATTAAATAATTAGTGGAACTATAATCATAATTATTAATTATCATTGTTAACTTACCATTTGGCTTGAACATTATTTTTTAATAAAATGCATTTGGGAAAGTTAGTAACTAAGCCAACCTACGGTATAGATCATAGGTGGAGAACCTTTTTATCATTGGAGTCCCCAGTAGGGATAGGCAGTGCTAATGGAGACCACAATAATGCTTTATATTTTATTGTTGCTATTTTTTTATCATTAAATACACACACCCATATACATGTATTCTACTTAATTCTATAACATTTGGAGGCTGCGGCTACATCACAGACTTTGCAGGTTCCACATCTTTGGTATAGATTAATTTTGCCTAAGTGAATCGCTTTTGTAAAAGTGAAAATTACAATATATTGATGGTTTACCATACAGCAAATGGAGAAAGAAATGGTCGAGTTGTCAGTTAAAAATAACATTTTAAATAATGAGAACTATTTATTAATTGTTGAAGGTCCGAATAAAGTTGTATATCTTCATTAGGGCTTAAAAGAGAAAAATACAAAGATGATGAATATTAAAATTTGTTCACCTTGTAAGGTGAAAACAAACTAGCAGTATAAAAATGGTATAAATATGAGAAAAGAGAAAAATAGAAATAATAAATAAGTTAAAAGTGAAAAAATAGAAACTAGTTATGAAATTAATTGAAAACTAATATGTAATAAAATAATAAATTAGTATTAATTATAATAGAATCTATTAGTTCTAAAGTATTAGTAACTATGATTTCATCATTAACTTAGTACTATTTTTCATATTCATGCAAATTTTAATTTTATACTACAATAGTGTCAATTTCTTTGTATCTTGAGAACTTTTTAGCCCACATGGAAAACTACAATTTATACAAAAAGCATTTAATAAATAGTTCTCTCTAGTTTACGTTATTCTTAACCACTACCCAGACCATCTCCTAGAAAATTTAATTTCAATAATAGGTACAGAAATATATTAAAACAGCTGTCCATGCATATTCTTGGAATAATATAATCCTAATTTATTAACCACTTAACTATTCTACTAAAACTAAAAGAAAAAAATGTATAATTGGTTTCTATTTAGCCTAAGGAAAATCCAGTCAATAGTTCATTTTTTTTCTTGAATTAACCCTATCCCCAGACTGCATAGGTTGATAAGTAACTTAGAGAAGACTTACTCTAAAACTATACCAGTACTTACTATCTATAAAAGGATGTCAACTGATTCGAAATTTTAACTCGACAAGTAACAAAAGTGAATTCAACTCTTCAAGCCTACATATTTATTTGAGCAGAGTAAATTTTTGTATAAATTATTTTACAAAAAATAACTTAAAATTTAATAATTGATCCTAAACTATTTTATATACACATCATTTTAACTTTATCACTTTACTATATCAGTATTTCAAAACAAATAATAAATAAGCACAAACTCTTTCACCAAAATACATGGGTATTGTAAAATATATAACATAATTAAAAAACATTACCACTAAATGAAGTAGTAATTGATGGGGTACACCTTAAAAATGATTAACACCTAAAAATCAAACAAATTAAGGTTGAGCAGGGAAGAAAAGTAATAAAAAACAAATACAGTCTTTCATAGTGGATTTGCAGAAAAATAATCACAGAAAAAACAAGGAATAAAACAAATGAAAATCTAATAATAGCTGAAAAAGAAAAATTAATTTTTATAAATAATACAGGAATTAAAACTGCATTTTTTAAACACTGCAAATTGCTACAGAACAATAATAATAACATAAAGATCACAAGTGCAAATCCGGCTGGTTATCATACGAAATTAAACCAAAACTCGCAAGATGAGAATTGAGATAGGCCTGCAAGTTGATGAATTTTAAGCTAGTAGTAATAACATCAGTTATCAATAACTTTAAAGCAGCAGTTTACCTTCTTTCTAATTTGGAATGAAAGATCCATGAGTTGAAGGGCTGGTTTGCTATATTGTTAAGCATTATTTTATTTTCAAGAGCAATTTTGTTGACCTACTAAATTACTAGAAACTAACTATTATATATTTTAGAAGTCAGTTAGTTTTTAACTTCATTTTATTTAGGTGCTAACATCCACTGCTACTGAAGCAGCCCTGAAAAGTGAGGCCACCTATAATTTCTTAATTGTCCAGCTAACCTTAACAAATATTATAATTCACAACTACCAAATTTACTTCAAATACAACAGTAAACATTTGATTATTTGTATTAATCTTACAATTTTTTCCTATTAAAAATATAAACTCAACTAAATATTATTCATTTCACATACATTAAATAAATACGAAAAAATAGTTTGACATGGATTTAATTCATAGTTATTAAGGTAATGGTTTGGAGTGTAGTTAAAAATAAAATACAGTAAAACTGTTTATTATTCCAAATATTTATTATTAAATGTTCTATTTTTGACATCGCCTGACCACCAGTATTGAATAAACATATAAATGGAGCAACTTACAGCATCTTGGAGGGAAAAAAAGAGTAGATTGTTAATTAAAAAATAATGAGTAATTTAAGGATAAACAACAAAAATTTAACTAAATATTTATAGTTTAATTTAATATAAAATAAAAATAATCACATTTTTATGAATAAATGTTAAAATTAGTGAAATACATAGCCTACTTAATCAATGAAACCTGGAAATTACATACATCATTAATCAGTATCAAAATGAATTTTTAAAACCAATTTTACTATAAGTAATGCTTTGGGAAATTCATAGTTCCGTTACAATAAATTGGATATAAATAAACAATATGCAAACAGCATAGTTTTATTTAAAAAAAACTTACATGAGCTCTTAATGTGATAGTAAATTTGAGAAGTAAATTAAACTAAAAGCTGTTTTTTCAATATTATCTATAATTCCATTTCTATAAAGGCAATGTATGAAATACAAAAGATAAATTAACTTCATCAACATGTTTAAAATAATTATATTTAAAGGCTTTATAACATAATAAAGTTCAGTTCCATTAATTTATCGTTATACCTACGCTAATGCATTCGCAAATGTTTATTAATATACTAGTATCTTGGCTTACTTTTAGACAGAAGACTGTGGAAGATCCTTTTAGACAACCACATACCAGACTCAAAATACAAGAACTTGACCAAAGATTCGGCCAGCTATACAGATTACTGACTGGTATTACAGATGAACACTTGTTCAGAGTTCGGCAGAGTACATGATTGATCAAATATTTTCAAAAGCACATACATTTACTTTAAAATGCTTGACATACACTTTTAGATACTAGTATATTTACTAACAAACAATTTTATTAATTTAAATAATATTTTTTCTTGGATTGTATTACCCAAATGAACTTCACATGCTAAACAGCAGAAGGGAATTTTAACCAGTTTAAATGGAAAGAGAGGAACAGTGTGAGCACTTATGAGCTATCATATAGCCTAGACAACCAAGTATCTGGATTATTGCGGTCCTATTGCAAAAACATTTATATATATATATATATATATATATATATATATATATATATATATATATATATATATATATATATAAAAATAATAAAATCTAAAAAATCAATTTTTCTATTACTAGATATTATGTTAAACACAAATAAAAAACAGACAATAAAGACATCTATAAAATACATAATTTAAGGATTAATCATCAAAATGAGAAGTATGCTTATTACTATAATGTTTATTACTGTAATGAAGCTTAAGAAGCCATCGATATCTGGCTTTATAGGGACAGTGAGGACATTGAAACTGGGGTTCCTTTCCACATTCATATTTCTTATGTTGTACTAATCCCTGCTTCAGCTTGTACTGCCTGTAGCAGACATCACATTCGTACTTCTTGCCCTGGAGGTGTGTTTGTGAAAACACTAAAACATATTCATTATTTTTAATGAGCATTTAAATTAAATTGATCCATAAGACCAACCTAGTTTATCAAACTTATATACAAGATTTAATAAAAAAAAAAAAGAAAATAGGAGATAATTCAGTAGAATTATCTTAATCAAAATAGAAGCAACCATCATAGAGCTAAAAGGAGTTAAACTAAATCTTTTAGAACAATTAATCATTATAAGAAAACTATCAACCAAAATGTTATTAAACTACACAAGAAACTAAAGCATAAACTAAAAAAGAAGGGAACAAGATTCAACAAAGGTTTTATACCATTTGATATTGTAAAACATATATTTACTTAATTTATTTAAGAACATATTACAACAAACATAATAAAATTTACTTTAAATTCATAATAGTTCCAAGTGTCATGGCCGCAGCTACAGTTCAATGCTTGCATCGCTCTGTCTTTGTTACCCTGTCATCTGTTTATTTCTATAAAAACTGTTGCTTTAAGTTGTTAACATTTTATAGAGACAACACAACTGATTGGTAATTTCCTTGTGGGTCTTGCCTTATCTACGTAAGATTCACAGTCAAGGCGCTCTGTGTATAAACATTCTTTTCTTAAGTTGGTTTCAAGTTGTAACCTAAGTACATAAGATTTCTTTTTTCTTTCTCTTTTTAATTATTTTATTTTTCTTAGATACTTTTATTTTTATTTATGTACATTAAGAATGATTTATTTTACTTTTCACTTAGAGCATTAATATTTTTTTTTCACTCTAATTTTTTAAAATGGAACCAGATAACAAAACATCTTTTAAGAATCGGAGGAAGAGACCCCATTCTCAGAATTAAGTGAAACTGACTCGCAATATTTGAAAAGAAGAACCCTATAAAAGCTCCACCGAAATTCTGTTTCCTGGTCTGAATGCAAATCACCTAATAAAAAAAAAAAATTCCAATGCCAGTAACTTAAAGATAAAAAATCATACAGGATTGTCTTAAGAGGTCTGCATCCAACTACCACTATAGCGGCCATCAAAACTGACCTTGAAGAAATAGGACACAGCGTCCAGAAACATACCATCAGTTCTGCGTACAAGGGAAAAATATCCCCTACCCTTATTTTTTGTCGACCTTGAACCAGCCAAAAACAATACAGAAATATTTCAAGTGAAACGCCTGATATACTCTATGGTATATTTTGAAGAACCGAGACAAAACCTATAATAGTCCAATGCACTAAATGTCAAAATATAGGAGACACAAAGCCTTACTGCCATCATCAGGCCAGAAGATTTGTCAGATGTGCAGGATCTCACCCATCTGACACTTGCCAGAAATCAACATGTGCTCTTTGTGGCAAAGCTCAACCTGTGAGCTAGAGGCTGCAAAGTGTACGAAAATCTCCTCCATCACAGAACTCATAACTTCGCGATGAAAAGCCTTATTTCATCTGCTCAGGAAAATCACACCCAAACACCTAGAATGGAAACCAAAGACATTTTCCCAAAACTGGCAAAATCATCAGGTCAACCCAGCCAACCACAATCGTCAAGCTCAACACCACAACAGAATACCAGAAATCCTCATTTCCCAACTATGATTAAGAAACAGCAGACTCAATGTCAGGCGTATCAGGCTTCCCAATCCAAGCCTAAATCCTCTAATCCTCAGAATCAATCTTCACATTTGCATGTTCCTCCTCATCCCCTTAAGAGTCAACTTTCTCCAGAAGGAAAACCCAGTTCCATCCATTCCTAATCTGATGACACCTTATCCACAGAATTTATATTCAACTCCTGGTACATCATGTTGTGCACATCCTCCTATCAACATTCCTAGTTGCACAAATCAACCACTGCAAACTAATGATCCAAATCCACTTCACAGCCACAAATTAACAGACATCAGTTCGATTCTAACATCCTTTCTGATAGATCTTCAAGACGCTAACAAACTGCTCATCACCCTTCTTACTAGAATCCTTTCCGAAATCCCATTCTACTTTCTTGATGAACACAAAGCCCCTAGCTATCCTCTTATGGAATGTTAATGGACTACAAAACCACCGTGACGGCAATCATATTGGCATAACCCTCCTGACAGAAACTCACTTCACTCAACGGTCAAACTTATACATCTGTGACTACATTACTTACAGATCAGATCACCCCAACAACACTTTCCACGCCGGCTCCATATAACCACCTTGATACATTATTCTAATCCCTCAGACCGCTGGAGGAGACTATAATGCAAAACACACACAATGGGGTTGTCGAACATTCAACTCCCGTGGTAACATCCTATCTTATGTCTCATCTTCCAATATTTATTCTATCCTCTCGCCCATTAAAGCTACCTATTGGCCAACATCCCTCAAAAAACGCCCTGATACCCTGGCCATATTTGTCGCTTCCCAGTTTTTCTGTTCCCATGTCACAATCAAATCCCTGGATAACCTTTCATCAGATCATAGTCCAGTTCTGTTTTTATTACACTCAACTTTCGCTTCCAAGCCCCCCTCTTCTCCTACTTTGATTACAGAACAAATAGACTGGGACAACTTTCGTGATGATTTGGAAAACAAACTGGACTTAAAAATTCCGCTTAAGACAAGACAGAACAGGACATTGACAAAGCCATAGAAAAACTTAACACATCAATACCAATCAGCATAAATGATAATACATTCACCAATAAAAACAAAAACACGCGACATAGTAACTTGCCACAACATATTCAAATCTTATTAAGGGAAAAACGCAGAGCGAGATCGAAGTGGCACAGGACCAGATATCCTACAAATGAAACTTAGTATAACAAATTGACTGACAAACTAAAAGTAGAAATCAGAAAATTCAAAATCCAAAATTTATTTAGCCTAACTGAAAAATCACTATGGACAACAGCTAAAAAAACTCCTGAAGTTTAAAACTTTAATCATATACTTCTTACTGAAGCTCAAACCTGGTACAAATCTGACAAAGATAAATTCCTCATATCTGCACGCCATCTCTTCAAAACCTTCTATCCACACCCTGATATCCTTAATCCAAATCACCTTGAATGTATTGAAGCAGAATTGGATATTCCTCTCTAAATGACTCCTCCAGCTAAAGCATTTCATACTTCAGAAATAGCCAATATCATTCACAGATTACCCTCCCGCAAAGCTCCTGGCCACGATCTAATAAACTGCTTCCTCGGAAAGGCATCCTGTTCCTTTATATATATATATATATATATATATATATATATATATATATATATATATATATATATATATATATATATATATATATATATATATATATATATGGGTACCCTTAATTAAATAATTAATTAAAGGGGAAAACCTGGCATTTGAGCGTGATCTTGGTCAAATCACCTGCTTGCACAACCGTTGACCAAAACGACAGCATTATATATATATATAATGCTGTATTCAGATCCACATATATTCCTGACCCCTGGAAACTATCTATTGTTAAAATGATACACAAACCCAAAAAGACAGCCGAACACTCATCTTCTTACCGTCCCGATCTCTCTATCACCTATAGAGTGAAACCTGTCCGATTTCGATTATTTTTTTTTCCTTTTGTAGGGACTTTAGTAATCTTTTATATAATCATCGGCAAGGGAAAAGTGTGTAATTTTTAAGTTATTCGCAAATAAAGTTTGTTTTCTTTCATAACTTGTTTGCCTGAATTTTCGGGGTGATTGGACTATTTTGAATGCCTGAAGAAGAAAGAAGCCTTCGAAATTGGTGGCTCAATCTTGAGATTTGGTGAAGAATTAACGATGATATGGCTTGCAGATCTAAAACACCATCGATAAATAATATAATTCTCCTTCTATCTCGATCATAGAGACCTCAAGTCGCCGAAATGAGACGTGTATTCAATGACAGTACTACAATTAACGTAAGGTTGTGTGGATGCGAACCCTTTGCCTTGCGTTATCTCGAAAATTGTCTGTTTTGGGGTTTAAAAACGCAAGATTCGATAGTTCCAACGGAACTATCTGGGTCTTGCTGTACGCATCAAAATCTTCACGGTCCAATTTGTTCCGTATCGATCTACAGACCTACCACAGTTCCAATATTGAAGCCTTGCAAAATGTTTGTATCGACTTTATTTATTTTAGAAAGAAAAACAAAAGTGGATTTCTTCGCTAACCCTCCGTGAAATTCTGAATCCAACGGTACCCCATTCATGGTACTTGGGCACAACAGGAGCTTATATTTGGTATAAAACCGATTTCGAGTCTTACTGTAATAATATATGTGGTGATACTTTATTTTTTCTGGAACAAGTTCCTTTAGAATAATACAAAAATACAGAAATGTGGGCTAAGGAGCCTCAGAGATACATAAATAATATTCACAAAAAAATAAACAGTCATAATAAAAAAAAACGAAATTAAAAAAAAAATTTACTTATAAAACATTAGTAAAAATAATTAGGAATGGTCTAATAATTTATATAAATATTTACAGTAGTAAATATTTATCAATTCACAATTTTATGGAGATTTTATGGGTGGATAAAAAATGATTAAACAGGCGGGATATAAAGGTAAGTGAGGGTATTGGAGCGACAGATTTTTGCGAATTTTGCCTCCACTAAAACAAATATATTTTATTCTTGCAGTCAATCTCTTCTGCCTGGCTAACCAATAGAGGAATTTATTGGTGGGCGCCATGATTTCACTCACATAAACGCGGTGCGAGTCATTCTCTCTCCAGCCTAGATGTCCTGTGGAGAAATCTCTCTTTGCTCTTCGCTGTTGCACTAACTTATCTTTCTCCGTCTGTCAAATGAATCTTGCAATAATTGGGCCCAGTGCCCGTCCTGCTTGGGCTTGAGTCTCACGGCGTGATCAAGATCTTCCGGACTCAACTTCACGCCCAGACCCGCTCCGACGCTAACAATTGTGAGTTTCCGGGATTCCTCTTATTTCGATTGTATTTTTTAGTTGAAACTGTTCTGTTGAGTCTAGTCGCCTTTCCAGCTCAGATATTTTTGTTTTTAGTATACCATTTTCAATAGTTAAATTTTCAACATGGATTTTCTTTTCTTCTAAGGGTGTTTCTATTTTTAATAACCAGTCCATGTTTTCACATGATAGTTCCGACTGCTTCTGCAGGATTTCTTTTATCCCCTTCAGTTCCTCTAGTCCCTAAAGTTTGGACTTCATTTCCTTGACTTCCTCGGTTAGCGGCCTCAGTAAGCACTAGCGGATCCAGGATTTAATTTTTGGGGGGGGGCTTCAGCCCGGAAGCTTTTTTTCATAAAAATAACGATATTTACTTTGGAAAAACAGAAAGAAACTACCTATATGAAATGGTGTTTAAGTGATTCCTTAAGTCCTTTTAAATGTAATTAAACCAACAATAATACTTTAAGAGGTATTTTTTAATTTTTTTTTTCCCATAAAACGTGGTTATGTTTTACCATTTTTGGGGGGGGGAGCTTCAGCCCGAAAGCCCTCCCCCCCACCCATAGATTCGCCGTGTCAGTAAGTAAAGTATATTACTAGACTCAACAGCTGGCAACGTACGCGAAGCTAACTCGCTATCAGTACATCTTCATAATAAGGTTATATTTTTAACTTTGGTAATAAATGGTCAGGACATAGTCACTTTAAGATTTTTATTGTTGATGACGATATTTTGAATACTTGAACACCTTCAGTGCTGGTCACTAACAGTTCCAAGATTTAATTTGGGGAGGGGGAGAAGGGTGTTTCAGCCCTAAAAATTCTTTAAGAAACTAAGTACCTAAATGGTGTTTAAGTGATTCTTCAAGTCCCATTAAATGTAATTATACGAACAATAATACTTTTAGAGATAATTTTTTTCATAAAACATGGTTATATTTCCCATTTTGGTGAGTTTTCTCTTGGCGGCCAGTGTTAGCTATTTTATTTTTTAGATGTTTGAACCTATATACAAGTTAACAAAATAAGAACTTTTCCCACATTTTTGTAATATAATGCCCTTTTACTTTTATATTTATAATATAAACGTTTTGATCCTTAAATTAATTAATTTTTTGAAATTGGCAACTAGATGAAATCAACAATTGTGATATCGTCGGCACTATTTTAAAGTAACGAATGTGCAACGTTGGTCAGGTTAGCATTCGTTACTTTAACACGATGGCGACGATATACATAATTTAAAAGATTAGAATTTAAAAAATAAACATATTTTTTAAATATATAATTATAAGAACAATTAAATAAATTAATAAATAAATCAGGTCATTGTGATGCCTGGAAGTGAGAGGGTCGAGGCTAAAAGAATTGAAGCATTCCTTGCTGAGTGCGAGAGCAAGGGATGATATACTTGCTGTGCTATTATGGCCAGGTGGTACTAGGCTTGAGCGAGTCTTTAGATTTGTTGCCCTTCAGTAAGCACTGTATTATGAAATAATAATATTAATTTCACCTATTGATAATTATAACCAATAAGTTGTAAAATATATTAATTGTTGCTACTGTTAATAACACATTTCCTGAAAGATATAATCTTATTCAGTTATAATCAACATTTTATTTTCAGATGCAATTTTTGTAATTTAAGATACGAATGTTTAGATTTATGTGTATATTATAAGAATGAATAGTTTAAAAAATCTAATAACAGAGACATTAGTTGGTTCAGAGTGATGATGCCATCAAATATCGTTAGTTTGTGCTGATAAAGCTCTAGTTCATCACAAACTGGCATTAATGGTTATTGTAAAAAAAAAAAGTGACAGTAGTTGTTGCTTCTGTAAACAATGGGTAACTGCTGGATCACATATTTTGAAAAATGGTCAATAGGAAGAATCATTATTCCAAAGGAAGCAAAAGGCGAATTTGGAAAACGTGTGCTCAAAGTTCTGAAATTATAATGGCCTTGGCCACTGGATATTTATAACTATCCACTTTACCACATCCCTGTTTGTTCTATTGTGAACAATCAGAAAATACTATATACACCTTTGACTGTGATACCCAGCTTTCATAAGAAAAAATAATGTTATAACAGATAGTGTACAACAAACCCACACTATAAATTAGATATAACAAAAATTACAAGAAATTATGGCAATGAGTTCTATCCTTCCTTTGTGTCTTTGCTTAATTCAGCAAACACCAAAAGATCATAATTTATTCCAATAAATAGCTCAATTTATAAGAAATTGACAATTCAAAAGGTTAGGGGTCATCATAATGTTTAAGAACTGTTTTTCTTCACTCTAAATCCAAGAAATTTGACTGACAAAATATCCATACTGTCCGTATAATAGGTTGTATTATGAATTGATAATATATTTTTTCTAGTTACTTCCGACAAGTAAGTGCTAATTATTTGCAGTCCTCCGGTTATCAATAATTTCAAATTTTAACATCCATGATTAAACACATGCATTTTTTTCTTCTTTTTCTGGAAAGTTTTAGCTTCATACTAGTGAGCTTGGCAAAAATAACTTCTTTAGTAAGATATATTCACTTTATTTGTCACATATTATTATAAATTTGACTTTTTGGGAACATCTTCCCTACCACCATAACTGTCTAGAGTTTTTATGAAAACCAACGATACTGCCTTCAGCGCCTCTAACCATTCAGTACTCATAAATAGCATAGTTATGTTTTTGGTAACTAAGTAACTATATTACTTTGATTGTATTAATAAAAATCTGGTGCGCGCAACACACAACTTTCACTTACCGCTCTAATTTGAATACAAATTATTTTCTGGCAATGTTGGACTATTATAAAATTTTTGTAGCGTTTTTTAAACAGAGATAAAGCTTAAAGCTTACAGATAACAAATCATTACGACCATTACATTTACAAATGTCTGTTTATTATATCGACGGTAGGCAATAAAAATCTAGTTCCTCCATTTGCTTTTATAAACCACACAACTTCAGTGTATACCTTTATTATACTATGAATAATGGTATGCATTTTGCCACTAGAAGTATCACTAAAATTAATAATAAAGAATGTTTAAATTGAAGTTAGTCATTCTGTCAACCGAAAGGCTCATATATGCCTCACTAGCGGATCCAGCCGGGGGACGCCCTCCCCTCCCTGAGGGCTGGAAATAAAAATCCGAAAAAGTTCCATAAAACACCTATTTAAAAAAAAAGAGAAATATAGGGAAAATTCATTCTCACATACGATGAATTTCCTAATGTAAAATAAAAAAAAAATTATCATGGCCAACACTAGCGAATCTGCCAGGGGACCCGCCCTCCTTAGGATGGTGGAAAAAAATTTCGATAAAAGCGACAAAAACACCTATTTAGAGAAAAGAGAAATGTAGGGAAAATTCATCCTCATTCACGAATTTCCTAATGTAATATAAAGAAAAAATGACTATCGTGATGACCAGCACTAATAAATTCTGCCAGGAGGCGCGCCCTCCCTTCGATGATGGAAAAAAAATTCCAAAAAACCACCGGTTTAAAAAAAAAAAAGAAATATAGGGAAAATTCATCCTCATACACGAATTTCTTAATGAAATAAAAAAAACATATTACCGTGACCAGCAATAGCGAATTCTGCCAGAGGAGGCACCCTCCCTTGGATGGTGAAAAAAAATTCCGAAAATGAGCTTCATCTATTCTTTCGAACAACCTTTTATTCGATCACAAGAACTCTCCAACAACTATAGCCTCTTTGATGAATCCATAACATTCATAAAACTAGTCACGATAATAATTTGTATATTTCTCATTAGAAAGAACAACTTATTTTATTAAAATAACTGCTGTTGGAAACGTTTTCATGAAGAAATGCACTAATTATTTGGTCTCCAATTTGATCGGAATCTGATTATCTGGGTTTTTTTATCCTAGAGAACTCATTTACAAGCTGTAGGGCCATTTAAAGTAATCTTTCTCAGATTTTGAGAACATAGGTAAAAATTAGCGTTCATTGGCCGTGGTTATTGAGCATATCGCTTAACCAAATTATTAAGTTTAGGTACTCGTTCGAAGCACAATTTGACGTTATTTAATTCCTTGAAGAATACATTTTTCGCTTTGATGTACTGTTTAGTAGTAATACATGAAAAAAAAAAACGCAGCAAATTATTTCACATTAAAGTAACATTACCTTCCTAGTGACAAAGAAAAAGAACTAAAAGGTGATTCCAACTATTGGACTAAATTTTTTTTTTTTTTTACTTTCACTTCCCTATATATTAAGTGTAAGTATTGCGATCGTGAATTTTTTTTAATCTGAGTTTTCAACGGAAATACACGTTTTGAGGTTCCCTGAGTCGAAATAACCAAGTCCCGAAAAATGATCTGAGTGTTTTTATGTTAGCAGTCTAGCTCGAAAACGAAAAGTCCTACGAAACTGATATTACATATTTAAGATAGGTATATGCCTTAGACGTGACAGCAACTTTTTCCTTATCGGCTAACCGGAAGTGCCACTTTATATCAGCGCTGAAATACATTTTTACAATTTTCTCAAAAACGGCTCTAACACGATTTTGATTAAACTCGGTGTATCATTGCATAATTAAGTAGTCTTTAATATCAATTAGGTCTTATCCCCGTTGATATCACTTTACCGGGCTTAAATGCCCTATGTTCATATACGTTTTCCTCTAAAGTCCCTTTAATAAGATTTATTTTAAATAATTAATCATCTCATATTATTAAAAAGTTCCAAAAAAATGCTAAATATAACTTTTGAAAGAATTTGATAATTGAATAAACGATAAACAAATAAAAATGCTTATCCAGTTCGAAAATGAATCTTCGGGACTTGGTTATTTCGACTCAGGGTACCCAAAAAACGTGTATTTCCGTTGAAAATTCAGATTAAAAAATTTTCTCGATCACAATCCTTATCCTTACTATATATTACATATATACATAAGTGAAAGTAAAAATGTATAAATAATTATCAAAATTATTTTTAAAAAATAGAAATATACTAAATAAATCATACAAATCCCTTTTTCTGATAATTGTATTTAAATAAGAAGATTCCTTGTCTAACGACATCTCTGAGCAAAAAAATGAGTTTTTTTTTTCAATTTCTCTTTGTCTTCCATGTTTAGTTAC
Organism: Nezara viridula; assembly: GCA_928085145.1. Classification (NCBI taxonomy): domain Eukaryota; kingdom Metazoa; phylum Arthropoda; class Insecta; order Hemiptera; family Pentatomidae; genus Nezara; species Nezara viridula. The sequence continues at coordinate 102,514,744 of OV725080.1, read as the reverse complement.
AGATATTAGCTCCGCGGAGGGAGTTCTCTTAGACTGTTCCTCATGCAAGTCCTCAAGTATTCCACAGGTAGTAAGCAAATGTGCAATGGCATCATCTTCAGTTGTATACAAGGATCATACTTTTTCTTGAAGAGTGAAGACTTGACCTTGAATATAGATACTCGAACGTTTATGGCCTGCTAGACGAATTTGTAATATCAGATGGATTATTTTAAAATCAGTTTTTATAGCTAAATGAGGCGCTTCCACTATCCTGTACGTTCTCAATAGACAAGTCTAAAAGAGTTCTTGATAGCAGAATCGACATATTTGGAGATCATATGGTAATAAGATTTTTCTATAATATATTTCGTTTGCTCCTTGTCCATTAATCTCAGCTCCTTCCAAAAATCCTCGCATTGTAGGGTGAAGAGATGAATTCATAATACCAATGTCAAATCAAAGGAATTATAAAAATTTTGAGTTTTCATTAAAGTAATACAGCAAGCTTTAGAAGTATTCGAGTTAGGCTGGGACAAGTTTTACCACCAATAGAGCATTATTATAAATACTTTATGATACAGAAGAATATATCCGGCTTTCCAATCTAACAAAACTGCTGGATTTGTACCTTGGGAGATGTACAATTCTTTTTAAACAAGCAATCTGAGCCTTCTCTGTCCTAAACTCCGAGACCCATATTTCTCACCGATATAGAAGTACGGTCACAGACATGGCTTGGAATAATTTAGATTTTGTCTCCCATACACTTGCAACTTAAGAGAATAAGAGAGAGGAGCAAAAAAAAAACACTCAGACATATAAATCTATCGACCACCCTCAATACAGTGATTCGGTGAGTTAGGTTCAAGTGCCTTCCAAGTTTACCTAATTACTGGAACGCCAAGACAACTGTTTTATCTATGTTGACCTAGATTTTTTTTTATTTGGCAGTATGATTCCAGAATCTGTAGCTTTTGTCTCAGGTCAGTTGTATCCCAGGATTACTGAGTCATCTGTACAGAGGAATAAGAGTGAGAGTTCAATTACGTTCATTATTCCTTCACTTTTCCGGACATTGAAGAATTCCAGAATATCCGAGATATATAACAGGAAAAAAAGGACTAAAATTTTCTTCCTGCAGCACACCCTTTACTTGTTGGGATCTCCTTAGATGAATTTCCTTCATTTACAATTTAGAGTGTATAGCGCTTCTCGTTAAATTTTGTTCGTACATTTCCCTGTATTTTTTAGGTTTTTCCCATACCTTTCTTCCTTGCAGTCAATTTAAAAATACAAACGCTTTTCTGACATAGGAATTAAATAATCAAAAATTCAACTAATAAGGTCTGCTGCCTTTAATGTATGATAAAAACTCCTATAGCAACCTATACTCGTGTTAAACTTTTTTTTTACGCAAAGGATATTCAATTACTGATCTACACAATATAAATGCAAACAGTAAACAATGCAATATCAAAATTCAATTATTCACTTTTACTACACAAAACAACACATCTCCTTATTGTCAAGATTATAAAAAGCCCTATTTTAGTCCTATCTTTTACGGGGAATAATATATTCTTGCAGTTTATCGAAGGTTGTAATAGGTAATTGCATTTTTATCCTTCTCAGAATCCCTGGAACACGATTGTTGGAGTTCCGGAAATTTCTGATGTATATATTTATTATAATTTTTTTAAAGGGAGTCACTTTATATCAAATGAGCTCTGTATTTAAATTGAGTAGGAGTTTGAAGGATGACTTTTGGGAGTGACATTTTCATTCCGGTTTTTAAGGCTTTGCCCTTCAAATCAATATATAGGGATACAAAGTGTGAATTGAGTTGATGTGAGAAAAATTCTTTAGATTCTCTAAATATTCCACCCCACCTCCCGCCAATTTTATTAATTAAATTCGTAAACAAATTATAACATGTTTAACAACAAATATGAAAACATGAATTATCTATCCAAATAATCCATATTTTTATATGTATTTGGTATGATTTTTGTCTATCTCTTTAGCCAAACCGTCTGTTCTATTTTCTTTAATACTTTTTTTTCCCCTGATATAAACTTCTTCTTCCTTTTCTTTCGCACATTTGCCATTCAGCGTGTGGATGACGTATATAAAGTAAATTGTATATATAGTAAATATTCAGTTTAAAAAAATCTTAAAAATTATTTTCTTTATTTTGTTTTATGTTTAAAAATTTCTCAATAGAAAGTACGAATGTTAAATTTTAATATAGACATAATATAATTTAATAATATTAGATGGATAAAAGAGATAAGAAAAAATATTTAATAGAACAACATAATTTCTTAGATTTAAAATCCGAACAAAAATTTTAAAATCTAGTGCGTCCACTCTCACGACTTTCCTGCCGCTTTTAGACTAACTTAAACAGAGAGAGAAACACTTTATTTTCATAAAATATAATATATAAAGGATTGCTGCCCAATTATATTGGGTTGCTATATACACAGCATACTCTTCTATCCTTAGGACAATATATGAACTTATATATAAATATACAGAAGTATTAGTTAATATTAGTAATATATATATATATATATACTCATTTTTATTATTTTTTTTTCCATTTTTTTTTCTTTCCTTCCTTCCTTCCTTTCATTGTTCATGCTTTTTTTTTTTGCTTTTTTTTAAACATTTAGTTTCCCTTTCTCTCACTTCTCTCTCTTTATCTCTATTGTTTTCAATTATTCATTAAATAAATAAATAAATACATAAATTAAAACTCTCGGGCTAGCCATGCACGTGGTGGTGAATGTTCCCAGGGAGTCGAGGACTATATTTTCAGCCAACCTCGCTACGTCCTTTACCCTAATAAGGCTAAGGGAACTTAGGTTCGATGACGATACCACCAATCGATGCATTCTCCCATCTGCCAGGCGCCGCACAGAGGTCTGAGGGCGGCAAGAATTGCTATTTTCAAGGTGTTAAGATAATTAGAATTTCTATATTTTTAATGTCTGGCATAGTTACCTCATATATTCCTGAAGTTCAGGCATGAAAAAAAATACCAGTTTCCCAAGTTTTCAAAGAAATATAAATAAAAACCCAGTCTCTACAACATTAACAATCAATGCAACTTGTTATAAATCACTAAATATATTTTAGGCGTTTTTGCTGAATTATCAAAATATTTTTTGTTGTCTAATTTCTCAATAAATTAAATAAGAAAAGATTCAACTAAGTACTTAAATAAGTTGTTTCTTAATAAATAAAAAAATAAAAAATCGTATTTTCATAAGACAAGTTATCACTCAACGAATCTTAGAATGTTTTTTTTCATCGAAAAGTACTTTGCGCCAACGACCGCCAAGGCCTTACTGTAATCAAAATGTTCTTTGAACCCTCAGCTAATGATAAATGCAAAAATCAGCTGCAGTAACTTAAGGTTTTGGTTATTATCTGGCAAATTCAGTCAAGAAAGCTATACCAAAAATGAATAAACAAAATTCCTACAAACTGAAAGATGATGCGAATGGAAAGATTGAAGAGAAATTCAAACAATTTTGTGACTCATAATTGATATTGTTTTCTGCTCACTACAATGTATTTGGTTTTATCTTCATTTAGTTATACGTTGATTTGCTCTTCATTTATCACTATGTCCTCTTGATATTAATATAGGTAATAGATATTTAAAATTGATTCGATCAATAACCTTATATAATTAATTTTCATTTTCACTATATATTACATACAAAATATATTTTATGTATTTCTGAAAAAAGTTAACAATAATAATAATGGTAGGTCTTACCAAAAAAGATGAAAAATCAATCATCCGACTCTTCGGACGACAAAATTATAATTTTAATAGTATTTTTTTTAATAGTAATTGATATTTACTGACCCAAATAAATTTCAAGTTCTTAGTTCTCTTACCTTTTGATTCCAATTTTTGGGCCAGGGCGTTCCATGATTTCTCCTGTTCATCCCTATTTGAGTATTCTTTACTTGTAGTATCGTATATTGCAGGATATTCATCAACTGCTTTAACAAAGGTCATATTGAAGTTCTCTGTGTCGACTAATATAGTTGAAGGGTGGATGGAAGGTTTGAAATTAGAACACTATGCCTCCTAATTGCAATATGAAATAAAATTGAAAAGAAAATGTGAGAATCCGACGAAGTTATTAGATAAGAAGTCACTAGATACTAGGAGCTCGCGGTTCTTAGTAAATATTAATCAACTAGCTGGGCTTAAAAATGGATGAGGTAGGACATGGAAAAGTTGATCATATAGGAAGTAATAAAAATCAATGGATGATAAAGTTCACAATAAGATTAACATTATTTATATTTTGTTTACTTTTTTTTTACTAACGATTTATTGCAATTTTTAATCTTCCATGGTAATAACAAGAAAAATAGGTAAAAACATATAGAGCAATAGTTGAAAATCAGAACAATTGATAAAAAATAAAAACCTATAGTTAGAAATAAATTTAACAATGGATAAAAAAAAAATAAAACGATAGTTGAAAAGTAAAAAGCAAAAACTATTTTTTTTTTTCCAAACCAGCGGCGAATGGTCCCTTCCTGACAACATCTTACCCCGAACGCCTTGGTAATATTTCTTGCAGCTTGGGCTGCCGAATGTTTAAATCCATAAATAAAATTACTCGAAAATCGCGTGCTTCCATGGTTAAATTTGATGGCATTCTAAATAAGTGCAATAAATTGGAATGATAGTAAATATTATAAAAAGAGAGGATTAATAATGACTCATTATAAACTGTAAACATAAATTTAATAAACACTTTAAGTCCACTAATCCCACATCGAATTTCTGAAATAAAAATGGACATTTCGTATGAAATGATGCAGTACAAAACCTATTCTTTCCATCTTTAGAAACATATTATTTATAGTGATTGGTCCGGTTTTAAAACATTTATTTTGCAATCGTTGGCCGACTAAATTATATTGATAAATGATAATATCTCAATAATAATAGAAAATAAAATAATAAATTATATATCTACATAAAAAGAGCACAGCAAATAGAAATAAAAAAGTTTCAAAATAAAATTTTTTTTAAAGGAATTTTTGAAAAATTACCGTACAATTCCACTCTCTCGTTATTTTCTCGTACGCTGGACACCCTGAATTATAAACCTTTCCTGGCTGGTATAAATAAATATGGAGTCAGTATTTTCCCTCGTAATTCAAGCTCATGAAGCCTTTGCCACAACTGCTCATGGTTGACAGAATCAAAAGCTGGTTTAAAATCTACAAATGTTACTACTACAACTTTCCTCCGTATAAACATTATGTATAATCTCTGAACATTAGAGCCATATTTAAGATAGGGTAAGAAATGTATACATTGTTTCTACAACTTTTATTCCTCCTGAATCCTATCTGTATATTTGGGATCAGTTGATTTTGTTCTGCCCAATTGATTATTCTACAGTACATAATATTAGTGAATAATTTTAGTATATTATTTAAAATGAAAATTCCTCTACAGCTAAGCTATTCTTCACAAGAGAATGAATTTAACTAATTCTTATTTTTGGCTAACTCTAAGAGATGCTTCCATTTCGCCAGACTAAATTAAATAGCTCAAGTAAAACACGAATCCAGTTTTTATCCATGGTCTTAGGCCCATGCACACTCCAGGATCTTAAACACTGGACTGTGTATTACATAGAGAGCTTTCACACCGAAGATGCAAGTGCGTCCTGCAGCCTAGATGCAAGAGGCATGTGCGTCTTAGGAACCAGCCAGCTGGAGATTTTTAGCGTGCATCTTTGGTTTACTGGTTATACATACTCGCCCCTTCCACCTCGGCCCACCCAAAGCAAAATATTTTTGAGGAGCAATCATCGGGTTCGATCGGCTTACACCGCCAACGCTCGGTGACGGCTCTGATTGTTTTCTTTCTTTTTTTGTCAATTGTTTAACTTTTTTGTAACTATAGGTTTTTTTATCAATTGCTCTGATTTTCAACTATTTCTTCATATGTTTTTACCTATTTTTCTTGTTATTATCATGGAAGATTTAAAATTGTATGCCAAAATTGCAATAAATCGTTAGTAATCTTTTTCTATTGAAATGACGAGTTAATGTCATAAAGTGGTGTGACCCTAGGATTTATTTTATTTTCTGTCCTGATGATGTCTGAATTGGCGAATCGTTAACGGCTTATTTGGCTTATTTTATTCTTTACCTGCATTTTAAAGACACAAAGCTGTGAGGTGGGGGTTTTCCAATTATAAGGTAGAATTTATTTTTCTCCCTCCCTCCCCAAGATGTGGTATTGATACTTTTAATATACAACGTTATAAAAAATATTTCTAAGTACGGTTTTCAATCTTTAGCTACATTACCTCAGAAATATGAGCAGTCTTTCTTTCGCAGATACACACAACCGACAATTTGTATCCCGACAACTCAGTGACGGTTCCATGAGATAAACAACTTGGTAAAGTCGAAATCTCCATTTTATAGTAAGCCTGAAACTTTACTAGATGGTTCAGTAATTGCTGAGGGTTATAATTTCCAGCATTATTCCAGTATGGATGCTCCCATAAACGATTTCTTCTTTGTCTTCGTCTTCTTCTTACTGCACAAGCCAGAATTATAATTTCGTCGCCTGAAGAGTCGGATGATTCATTATTCATCTTTCACTCACGTACTAAACTAAAAGAGATGATGGATATAAATTCAAGATGCCTCTTGCATCTTCGGTGTGAAAGGGGCCTTAAAGCACTCATTAGGGATGAAATCCACTCCTGGGGCTTTGTTTTTCTTGCTAAAGTTTACGGCAATGTGTAGTTCATCATATGTTACTTCACAATCCAGATCTGACATATCTGAGAATGCCAGGTTTCTGTCTATGTCTAATTTGGTGGAGGGGGTGAGAGTAGTATTTTTTGAAAACATTCTTCCTGTTGCTCTTGATTGAGATCCCATTTTTCTTGAAGTTCTTAAAGTTGGATTTCCAATTGCATACCAGAATTCAGATGGATTTTTACTAAATCTAATCTTAATTTTAAATTTAACATAATACCCAGTCTTTGGCTAATTAGATAATCCTCTTAGGACATATTTGTATTTAATTTTGATGAATTTCCTTGTTTCTTAGCACTATTTAACAAACTATGATTGTGTTTCTCAACGATCCATCAATTGCATCCCAAACTCTCCAATCACACATCACAAGTCTTGAAGAATGGTGTCAAAACTGGAGGAATAAAATAAACTCCAATAAATCCCATCAAATTACCTTTACCCTGCGTCGCAAACCTATGACCTCATGTCCTACAGTATTCTTTAACAATTCCCCACTTATCCCAGTTGGACAAATCCGTTACCTAGGACTCCACCTCGACAAACGACTCACATGGAATCCTCATACAAGACTGAAACGACAAGAAGCCGCTCGACGTTTCCGACTACTCCAACACTTAAAAGACAAACGCTCCAAGCTTTCAATCAACTACAAACGACTCATATATATGGTAATAATAAGACCTATTTAGACTTACGGAATTGAGCTCTGGGGCTCCACTAAACCATCGAATTCCTCTCGTATCCAATCCTTACAATCCAAAATCCTTTGTAAAATCCTCAACGCTCCTTACTTTGTCACAAACAAAATCATCCATAAAGACATTAATGTTCCATATGTTTCCGATTTGGCCCAATCCAGATACCTATCCTTCCATAACAAACTGCTGAACCATCCGAACCCTCTTGTTTCAAACCTTGCTTCCTCCTCGATCCCTAATAACCTTCCGAGGCGTCTGAAAAGAAGATGGCCTCGGGATCTTCTAAAATAGAACTTTAATTTGAGTTCTACCAATGGGTAGTTTCTCTTCATGTTTTACATGTCATGTTACCAATGTCACATTTACTTGCTGTATTTTTAATGTAATACAGTTGTAAATGTCATTAAAATAAAATAAAATAAAAAAAAAAAAAGATTAGTCTGGTTTCTACAAAGGGATCCAGTAATGTTTGTCTTGTCCCTCTCCTGTCCATTCTCCAATTGAAGGATTCTAAGAAAATGGTTAGACATACCAGATTCATTATCAATTACAAAATCAGAAACAAATGGTAAGAAAGAGTAGGATATTTAAATATAATCCACAATACTGCTACCATTGAGGCTTATGCATGTTTAATCCGCAAGAGTATCTATCACTTGGTAATCTTCCATTACACACAAATAAACCCATTTCTTCCATTATTTTTACCAATGCTTCTCCTATTTGGGGATCCACAAAGCCATCGAATTCCTCACGTATCCAATCCTTACAATCCAAAATCTTTCATAAAATTCTCAATGCTCCTTTCTTTGTCACTAATAAAATCATTCATAAAGATCTTAATGTTCCTTATGTTTCCGAATTGGCCCAATCCAGATACCTATCCTTCCATAATAAACTTCAGAACCATCCGAACCCTCTTGTTTCTAGCCTTGCTTCCTCCTCGATCCCCGATAACCTTCTGAGGTGTCTGAAAAGAAGATGCCCTCGAGATCTCCTATTGTAAATAATTACTTTTTTTTTAGAATTGTACCAGTGGGTAGTTTCTCAATAAGTGTTTTTATTTTCTGTTATCACATTTACTTAATGTATTTTTTCTTAATACAGTTGTAAATACCATAACTAAAAAAATAAAAAATACTTCTCCTCTCTTGTTGCATTTTTTATCTAAGGATATTTGTTAACCTGTGAATGGTTGGCAATCAAAGGTCTCTTCAGTTAAACTGTTCAACCCTAGAGCATTCCAATCCTCTCCTATAACATAATCACAGTAACTACAATTAAGAATATCAATAATATCGGTGATACCCTGTACGATATAATCATTAATAGCTCCTTGATTGCAGTAAATTTTTCCAATCAGAAATTTAGGGGCACCATATTCCACGAGAATGCACATAAAATAATCTTTCCTACACATAATATCAACAGATTTGAAAATATCATCCCTGAAGAAGATGTCTTCCACAGTCTTCTACTTTCTGTTTCTCTTGAAGTTTGTTTTATAGCATAACTGTAATATTCAAGAAAAAAAGGTTTGTTTGTCTTTTCACAGGTGATCCAAGTTTCAAAAGGCAGAATGTTAAGTATACTAAAGCCTCTGATATTCCAAAATAGCATTTTTAAAATTGGTAAGAATTTTTCTCTTCTTATTGTAAGAGGGTGTTTCATTTTCCACCTGGCCTTTCAATAAATAATTCTCATATCACCATCTCTATTCACTGATTTTCTATTTCTTTTAGTAGCCTTTTTAGAGGTTATAGTACTAAATACAGAAGAATCTGTTTCGTGTTTGAGGTCATCCTCCGAAATCTCCAAATCATAATCTCTTTGTTGCAAATCCAGTGCCTCAATCTCATAGAGTGAACAAGCCATTACTGAATTATCATTTGATTTGTAATATATATATCATTGATTATAAATATATCTAGTTCTTAGTCCAAACATTAGTTGTTGTTTTTTCCCTTCGGTTTACAAGTTCAAAAAAATACTCTTTATGGGGAGAGTGTGCATTAATATATACTGAATTCTGAAGTCTTAACGCCCATACAAAAGGATTATCCCTCAAACATAAATAGTTTGTTAGAGGATTAATATAAAGAAAACATGAAATCCTGAAAGATTTTCCAGACAACACTATAATTTTTTACTTGATTGACAATTATCTCGAACGAAAAACCAGGGAATTAAAAATTTTAATTTGTTCTTTTATCTTTTCTTAGTTGAACGATAAAGATGTTCCACTGGGTTAATATTAATAAATGGAGAGGGAGATTTTTATTTATTTGGTTTTTATTTTTAAGTTTAAGAAGTTTTTTTAAGCAATTGACTTTCATGTAATTTGTTACTTATATTAACCTCTGGCATCTAGTTTATTTTGAATTATAATTTAAAGTTGTATAACTCATCAGTCTTTTGTTGTACTCATGAATATATCACTTGTATTCTAAGTTTCACCAAAAAAAATATGGTTTAAAAATATTAATTTAATAAAGGCAGGATAAAGAAATAACAAAATTCTTATTTTAAATATTTATTTATTCAACATTAAAGACATTGTTTGTTCTTTAAGCAATATTTAAAATACAAATATTTACTTTTAGCAATATTCTTTGGTTTTACATAATACAATTATTTTAACTGATGGCAAACAATTATTGTAATTCACAGACAATTGAAAATGCTTATAACTCAGAGAAAAATAAAATAGATAGCTTATGATCAATATAAACAAGAATGATTTATTACAGAGAAATTAATAAAACATTAGGAATATAATTACATTGAATGTTAACAAAAATAAAATTTAGCATACAAAAAACCTTATCTCATTTTAAGCCTAAAAAAATGGTCAAATAATTGAATCATCAAATAGATAAGAGGACTAATTTAAAAATATATATATTTTACTAGATATTCTCATAATTTGGACCAAGAAGCCTCACTTGGTAGTAAGAGTAAAAAAGTTATCATTTGGCAACTTGATTCTGAGACCTGTAAATTCTTCAACAGGAGAAGAAGGAACCAAGTCAGTTGTCATGGTTTCCAGCTATGTAGCATTGCAAAATTCAATAATTTCATGGCTAAGGAACTGTAAAATTCAAGGTGCTTTTCATTAATTTATTGGATTAAATGGGAAAAGAATCAAAGTCATAAAATATTATATTTGGTCGACTTGTGATACAATTCAGAATTTGGAACAAATTGAAATAATTATAAAAGTTACATCCCTGTTTGATAATGGAGAATTGATATTATTAATATTTATACAAAAATATTAACATGTACAAAATTATTAAATATGGTTCCAATATTTAAATGATTATATTTATTACCTAAATTATTATAATAATAAAAATAATTAAAGTTTATAGTTTTAATAGGTAAAAGATGAAACTTTCTGATTAATCAGAAAAGAGGTGCCAAAAGGTTATTTTTTACTATTTAGATTTTTTAAAATTACTGTAATGGAAAAAAAAAAAGGGCAGGTTTTAGTGCCTCCTGAAAAGTTGTTTTCAGACTTAGTTCCCTTTACAACATGATGATTCAATTAATGAATTAATTTGTTTTGTTTTATCATGGGTGGAAATAAAACAAAAAATATGATTGTGTTCCATTAAATTAAACAGATAAAATTAAATTGCAACTTATTTGGTTTCTTTTTGTATAAAATGTTTGATTAATATAATATATAAGTCTTTAATATAATTTTGTTCAATTTGTTTTGTAAATAATAATAACATAAAATGTTTGGTAATTTCAGTTATACACAATGCTTATTAGATTCTGAAATATGAAAACTCAAAATTATTTTATCTTTAGCAACAATATTGACATTTTGTCACTTTGGTAAATATTAAAAAAATTTAATTTGTTTAGCAGAACACCATTAAATTTAAAAGTAAAGGAGTACTAAGAGGAAGAAAAAAAAATAGAACCTTTTTTGATATACACACATCTATCTTTGAAGATACAAAACAGATAAAAGATCTACTAAGTAACACAATAAGAGAAAATTATATCAATGAGTATTCAATAAAAAATGAATAATTTTTTGTAACACCGTCCAATAATGTCATTAATTAGAATACCACAAAGCTGCAAGTTTTACTACTTAATATACTGCCATAAATTTTATATTGGCCAAAACGTAATTGTAACAGACAAAAAATGCAGTACATTAAAACTGCATTATTTCAAATTCATGTGGTGTTAATAGAAAGTTAAATTAACAATTTAATGAATATCATGAACAAATAACAAATTTGTTTATTGAAATTTCAAACAAAACTCCATTTGTTGCAAATATATAATTAATAATATTAAAATTGTTTTCAAATAATTTTAAATGCAACTAAATAGCTGTCATCAGCAATTGTTAAAACAATATCCAAAATTATTTAAAAATGTAATCCCATCATATATATTCTAACACCACCAAACTTAATTTTTACAAAAATGAAGTAGGTAGATTTTTGGTATTTGTTTCAATGACATTTTAGGTTGAAATATGCACTAACTTATACATAAAAGGTCATTAATTAGAAAGTTTATTAAGTTCTTGAAGTAAAGTTTTGGGAATTGAGCTAGGAAGTGTTAGAATTTATATGATGATATAGTACTTTGAAAAAGAACATATTTCAAATAGAAATTTACAATTTGTAATAATGATAATGATTTGTTGCGTTCAAAAAATATTCAAGATTAGTCATAAAAATAAAAATTCATATTAAACAATAATATTAATTATACTGGATCGTAATGAGTAAACACCAACAATATTTGTTTATCAAATATATTGAGAAACGTAGTTTATCATAAAATGTTTTATTAATAAAAATAAATACTATATGACCCCTAAATTATTTACAAAATATACAGATTATTTTTAATTAGTGGATAATATATTACTAAAATAAAAAAACTTATGACAAAGGCACTAAAAGTTACTTGCACCACAGTGTTGTAAAAACTATTTACTTAACTTTTATGGATACAATTAAAATAGAATAAAAAAAAAACAAAGGATGTATATTCTGATTCATTTCTAATACTAATAAATGGGAAAAATATAAAGGCTAAATATAAAGAATCACATAAATTTATAACTTCCATAAGAATAATAGCAACTATCCAAAGCTGCTTGGATAGTAGAACAAAACAAAAGAAAATAGGTACCTTATATTAAATAACATTTTAAATTTTTTACAATAAAATTAATTATTTAAAAAAAATAACAGTGAACAATTTGCATCAAAATAAGCATTAATATTTATGATTTATTTCAAAAGATTACTATTAATTATTTCAGAATACACCTTTATAAACACACACATACAGTGGAATTTCAAGTTTTAATTTTACCAACATGTTGATAATCTATAATTAAGCTATACTTTTTTAATCAGAATTGAAATTCATGACATAATCAAGGATGGTGTCTTAAGTGTCATATAAGTTACTTCATAATGAAACAGATAAAATCACCAACTCTAACATAAAAATAGGTCTGAGTTCTAAAGATATAGATGCTAATATGATCTTTAGGGTAAAAACCAACTAACTATTCTCTGGAAAACGTCAGATCAGACTCATTAAAAAAATAAATAAATAAAATACAATGGCAAAACCTAATATCATTCCAATTAAAAATAATGCAGTATTTTAAATTATCGCCAAACCTTAAATATTAAATGTTTTCTCCCTCCATTTTTTTATTTTTTAATAAAGAGGAGGTATTGAAAAGGCATCTATTATTGAAATGTTACCAATTATTGACACTAGTAACAAATTGGATAAAATAAACCTTTACTAGTAACTTAAATTGGATAAAATAAACCTTTAAGTTCATGTAGGATTTCAAACTTGGTGCACTTTCAAAGGCTGATTACTGTGCCAAATTTGAAATTCTACATGAATCTAAACGCTTATTTTATCCAATTTAAATTATAAGTGTTAATAATTGGTAACATGTCAATAATAGGTGCCTTTATCCTACCTAATATAATTGTGAAAAAAAAAATCATAATAAAACCATACATACTCCATTGACAATAAACATAGAAAATGTAAAGATTCAAAATGTTCTGGAGTAAAAAGTTCAACATATTCAAAATAGAATCCATTCCATATGTGATGTATGGAAATATTTAATGACAAATCAAGAAATATATGTTCAATTTAAAATGTTGTTGTTTTTTTTTCTTACAAAAATACAACAATTAATTCTCTAGAGATGTTAAATAGTAAAAAAGACCATTATGTGTGTGTTCATGTATGTTTTAATGATTAAAAGAATTTTAGATAATATATATATATATATATATATATATATATATATATATATATATATACATTTATATATATAATGTTATGTACATTATTACTGTTACAAATGCAAAACTTGAAACAAAATAAAAACAATTTTCTTTCTTTATTGAAATATACCATATGATTAACAAGGCACATCAAAAATAATAACAGACCATTAGACATTTATAGCTTAATTATTAACTGTTCACAGAATCTGCAGATTCAACATTTACAGACTGCGAAGATTCTGAGAGACGAAAACCTGAACAAATAGTCCGATGCCTTTGAAATGATCTTTCATACTTATAACCCTTTCCACATGCACAAACTAGAGTTGCCATCGATGGAACAGTACGTTTTTCTTTCTCAAGCTTCAATTCGGGAGTAACAACAGGATTAACACCTCTTTCTTGAAGAAAACTAAGTGCTCTAAATATAGAACATTTTCTTTGATGACGTCGTAAACCACGCTTATACTTATACGTCTTATCACATTCGGGACACTTTAAAGGCTTCACATCAGTTCCACAGTACTGCTGATGTCGCTTTAATCCTCTATAGTACTTATATGTATTATTGCACCTTTCGCAGACAAGCCTTGGTTGTTCCTTCCCACAATAGTTTAAGTGACGGATAAGATCTTTCTTATTTTTATAAGTGTTAGGACACTGTTCACACTTCCATGGATGGTCTATTGGTACTTCAAAACAGTTCTTGCGATGATCCTGATATTGTTTTCTAGTTGGAAAGGCTTCACCACATCTGTTACATGACCAAGGAAACATGAGAGAGCCAGTAGCCTGCATAAGGAGCTCGTTAACATCAACATCCTCCTCCACATCACCCTTGATACTTGCATCAGATTCATCATCTGTATCCACATCTGAATTGTCTGAACCTGTCAACAGAATCAAAATGAAAAAAAAAGATCGAGAATAAAATATTACAAATTTACTTACCAGTGTTTCATTTTCAAATTAAACTTCTGAGATTCTTCAATGAATTTTAATATTTCACCAAATCAAACCAAATATGTAATTGAAATATCCAAAACCAACACACTTGTGAAGAAGAACACTTGAAAAGATTATAGAAATGACCGATGCCTCTAATAATTTATAATTCAATGAATGAATTACAAAATCTTAGTTTCTCAAAACCAATGAAAATTTCGATATATATAAATAAATGGTATAATAAATAGCTACGATAACTTCTAAAGATTTTTAGACAAATTAATGTTCGAAGTGAATATTTGAAGTGAAGTAAAATACATTTACTTCATCAACAAGCATAAAAAATACAATATATGAATCAATTACTTCAAATGATTTACAAATTAATATGAAGAGAAAAATACCTAGGACCTTGCCACAGTTAACATGCAAAACTATTAAGATGAGAAATAAAACTCTCTCTTTCACCTACCTTTTAAAGTTCACCTGAAATTTTGTGAAAAACTTAAAATTAATAATAAAATTATTTAATAATTTCACTAATCTTTGTTTTAAGAAAACTGACATAGGTCTTAACTGATTAATATTTAGAAAATATTACTAACAAAATAAGTGAAGAAAAATTGAAAATAATGAGATGATAAAACCAAGGATCAATTATTAAGATATTATTATTAACCAATTTGATCAACAACATATAATTCACATCAGTAATTTCCAAGGAATCAACTCTTAAAGCAACTACTAATAATCATAATCAAAATTAACAACTATCTTGATTTATCCACTAATTTATATAAAATAGGTTGGACTTGGTTGGTTACAATGTAGAACTATCTAGAATTTACAATCGAAAATCCTCAAAGTAAAACTCATTAATTTATTTTAATTTTTGACTGAATATTTAATGAAACATCAATGGATATTTTATTTAGCCAAATTATATTGGCATATTACAGTTGAAAGTATTAACTATAAGTATATCTAGCGCTCCCTCCCCTTCTCTTTCAAGTCAATTTCACTAATTGCATGAACATTAAAATTCATACCATGGTCATTGGATATGATAGCACTCCCATAAGTTCACGAAAATTTTCTATTTGTCCTTTTCACACCTAATCATATTCAATTATTCACCGCACTATTCAAAGAAAGTCAAATTTTAACCCCTAAATAAAATAACCAACCCCATTAGTCAGAAAAAAATTGAGTTACTCATCTTTCTTAATTCCTTGCAGAGGCTAGCCTTGAGTATGGCTAGTGAGGATTAAAGCTCCTCTAGGTACCCCAGTTCAGTAAACAGCACAAATACACACATAACACAACACTATACATGTAAACTGACACAAGGACATATGCACTACTCACCCTAGGGCTTCCTTCCCTGGGAAGCCATCCCGGAGGGGGAGCAAGTCAGAGTGCTCCGAGCCATTATCGCTGGGTGGACAGTGGTCTTATTGAAAAGAAGAACCACACTATTATAGTATAGCTGCCACAGAAAGAATCATACGTTCGAAACTGGATCCGTAGTGAGAGGACAAATGACACCAAGTTATTGTATTCTCTCCCATTAATGAATGACTTTGTACTCTTCGTATCAAAGGAGTGTTTTATAATTACAGCCTTATCAGCTGCCATGCTCCTACCGAAGTACCGAGTGAAGAAGAAAAGGAGAATTTCTAACACACATTAGAAAGAGCTCATGACATATGCTCTAGGAGTGACATAAAGATTCTGTTGGGAGATTTTAATCCTAACATTGGGAAGGAAGAAATATACATAACAACCATTGGCCTCCAGAATATTCAAGAAGAGTGCAATGACAATGAAAAAAAGAGTTGTAAATTTTGCTGCATCTCGAAACGATTATAGGAAGCACAGTATTAACGGGACTATTTGATCATTGCTCGGATTAAGGGGATAATCTCTAGTGCAAAGATATGTAAATCAATAGCACAAAAGAGGTGGAATATAATGAAACTGAAAAAAGCTGATACGCTCACTTCCTTTCAAAAACGACTAGATGAAAGAATGAAAGAAACTACGTGCCATCAATTTAGATAATATTCAGGATACATTGCAAGGTCTGGAAACAGTCATAACCAAGACATTAGAGGCTACCCTTGGATTTAAAGATCCCGAAAAGAGATCCCCGTGATTTGATGAAGAATGTAGGAGGACAACCGAGGCAAAGAACGTATCCTACAGACTGATGGTACAGAAGTGGTATACAAGGCAGGCAACAGAAAAATTTAGAATGGAAAGAAAAGTTGAGAAGAGAAGTGGAGACTCTGAGAAATACCAATAAGTATAGAACGTTTTTCCAAAAAGTTAATAAGAGGAGGATCCCTTTTAGGGCGAGATTTCAATCAAGCAGAAAGGAAAATGGCTCACTTCTCACTAATAAGAAGGAAGTACTTGAAAGATGGGCTAGACATTTTAATGACCTATTGAATGAGAGAGCGGCTGAATCAGAGCTGGATTCTAGGAGTCACAATAACATGATGCTCGATGATAGGGAAATAGAACCCTCTCAGCTTGAAGAGATCCAGGATGCGATTGCAAAGATGAAAAATCATAAGGCACCAGGAGGTGATGGACTACCACCGGAGCTATTTAAATATGGTGCCGAAGAGCTACATAAGCTCATTTATGATCTGATATTCTGGAGACAGGAAAGAATGCTTTTTCAATGGAAATCTGCAGTCATATGTCCTGTACACAAGAAAGGAGAACAATTGGAATACACCAAGTACCGACAGATTTCGTTACTGCAGTGTGCATGTAAGATTGTCTCCAACATCCTCTACAACAGAGTAGCCCCATTCACTGATTGCCAAATTGTAAAATGCCAAGCTGGTTTTCAAAAGGGAAGATCAACTATTGATCAAATATTTACTCTCCGGACGATTCTAGAAAGATATCATGAGTATAAAATTCCCATCCATCATCTGTTTATTGACTTCAAGAGTGCCTATGACAACATAAGGAGATACAAGTTGTATGAAGCAATGAAAGAACGAAACATCCCCTCTAAACTAATTCCTCTGGTAAAAATGATAATGCAGGACGTACAGCACGGAGTAAGCATTCATTCAGAATACTCCTTGGAGTTTCCCACCAATAAAGGACTGAGACAAGATGATTCTTTGACATGTTTATTGTTAATTTGGCTCTGGAGAAGGTAGTGAGGGACTGGCATTCAGACTAAGGGCGCGATATTTACAAATATGGTGCAACTGCTAGGTTACGCAGAAGACATTGATATTGGTTCACGGTCTTTTGCAGCTCTCGAAGATGCCATCCTTGAATTGCAAAAAGCTGCAGCTAAGATGGGGCTCCACATTAATGAGAATTATGAGAAAATATATGTATAGAAGAGGGAGAGAATCCCCAAAACCAAAGAATATCTCTAGGCCCTTACACCTTTGAGAACGTCCGACAATTCTCTTATCTGGGATCTCAAATTATGACAAAAAATGAGACGTCACTTGAAATAAAGCGGAGAATAGCAGCTGCAAATTGATGCTATTTTGGCCTAACTAAGCATGAGAAGCTCACTAATTAGTAGAAGTATGAAGCTGCAGCTCTATAAAACGCTCATTGGGCCAATTCTTATCTATGGTAGCCAAACATGGACCTTAACAAAAAATGACAAAAAAGACCTTTTGGTCTTTGAAAGGAAAATCCTTAGAAGAATATTTGGCCCTATAAAGGAGGGACTGGATTGGAGAATTCGGAAGAATAGAGAGGTCTACGAATTGTTTAATGAACCTAATGTGGCCAGAATAATAAAATTAAGAAGGCTGAGTTGGGCAGGACACATAGCTCGAATGGAGAGGTCTGAAATCTCGATAAGAGTGCTTGAGGAGCCATTACACTATACCAGAAGAGCTGGTAGACTGAAATTGAGATGGGCAGATGGTGTGGCAGGTGACATGAGAGACTTGATGAGAGTCAGGAATTGGAAAATGGCCACACAGAATAGAGAAATTTTGTGGAAGCTCATTGAGGAGGCCAGGACCTGCTAAGGGCTGTAGAGCCATATTATCTATTATTGTCTCCATATTATGTTATAGAAAGATAGATAGATCATTCTTAAATCTTTATTTACATGTATTGTGGGAAATGAAAAATAAATTAATCACCAATGATATTAATGACAATTGTTTCTAGTTCCTTTTTCTAATAAATTCCAAATTTTGCAATTAAAACCCTTGTCAATTGATTAGACCAAATCCTCTTCTAAAATCAACATTTCCTAAATATTCTGTCACTATTTTGTCTCTTTTTATCTGTTTTACCAATTTGTAGTTTCTCCCTTAACACACACAAAAGCTTTTACACCTTATTTACCAACTAATTTCAGTTAAATAAGGATGCGCTGATTGATAATAATATTTTTAAGACGGATGCTATGACAAACATTTAATGAATTTCATTGTCTAATGTGCACAAGATCTGAGTGTACCAGAAACTCAGGAGAACCAGCTTTTACACCAAGAAGAAGTATCTTTCAATATTTCTAGATTACTTTTGATATAAAACTGTATTCATACCATTTAATTTTTAACTTTTACAATTAAAATTTTCAAACACTTTTTAAACATCAAATCAAGCTTCTGAATTTAATATTCTTTCCACAGAGCCACAGCTTATAACAGCTCATTCCTAAGTCTCCTTTCAATCCTATGTAATGTATTTCCATCTTTTGAAATTTTGTGAAATAATGTGAATATCAGAATGACTGATGACCAGAACTACAAGCTTATCTGCTAATCATAAGTTTATTATGATAATTGATAACTGTACAAGTAATACACACCAAAACTTGAAAAACTATCAAAAACTCTAGTGGACAATAGATTGGAAGAAAAACAAAAACAGACTGCTTTACGATCTCTAATACCCACTGAAGACTATATTGTAGCCATAATTTAGAGGATTGGGAAAATTGGGAACAAGAGAGAAATATTGATCAGGACTTTTCGGAAAATTCAACAGTATTTGATTTGATCTCAGAGGAACAGAACAAACTAAAAGCAAAGAATTACCCAGAAGACCTTATTAATCAACTTATTGACAAAAAATAAATAAACTAATTGACTTAGGCAATAAGGATATATTATTTGAAAAAAACAAGAGATAAACTTAAAAAAAAATAAGGGAACAGCTAATGCGAGAGGTTGTGTTTCCACCTCGACTCCCAGAATTTACTTGTTTTTCAGGGAGATCTCTGTGATTTTTCATACAATAAAGGTCAAGTGTACATCAGAACAGTTGATATTTACAGTCTGCACAGTTAAAAACTTTGAATTTAATTTATTTTTTCCTTTCTATTATAATGTGTTATTATCATCAAGTCATGTGCAGTAAGACGCCAACTAAGAGGACTCGTCAGACGGATCTACCCCTCGTCGTTCACCAGCGAAACAAAGAATTTGTCACAACCTACGGGAAACTCTTCCAGTGAATACACCCGTAGAATCTTTAGAATCTCAATCTCAGCCTCAACCAGGTACATCTACACAAGAAACATCGAAGAATCCCCTTTCTATACTCTAAACCCGTATCAAGTGCTTCAAAATGACAGAGAGGTAATGAAGTCTGCAGCAATACCCAAAGAACCAAGGCCTCCTCTGATACTTCTAAAAAATATAAAGAATTTTTGGATGTACTGCACCCAACTAAATAAAATCTGCTCTGGCAGTTATTCATGCCCTAACAGGACCACTAAAACCAAAATTACACCTGATTCGGCTGAAGCCTACCAAAAAATAGTGAAGTACCTACCAGAAACAAATGCGAATTTTCATATGTCCAGCTGAGGCAGGAGAGAGCGTTACGAGTGGTGATAAGAAATTTGCATTCCTCAACCCCAACTGAAGTGATTAATGATGCTTGGTTAACAACATTTTGAAAGAGAACAAGGAGCAGCCAGAGTTAAGAAATAAAATCCCACTACCATTGTTTTTTGTAGACTTGGAGCCATCACCAGATATCGAAAAAATATTATATTACAAGGTTATACTACACAATGGTGAAAGTAGAGAAACCATACCCCAAGAGAGAAATCGTGTAGTGCCATAATTGTCAGGCATAAGGCCACATGAAGACTTGCTGTCACCATCTGCCTAGTTGTGTGAAATGCGATGAACAGCAAAAACCTGTGGAGTGCACCAAACCCATACATGATTCTGCAGTTTGTGCACTATGCCTGGAGGGACACCCAGCCAACTGCAAAGACTGCTAAACTTACAAAAATTTCAAATCCAGACTCCAGAAAGATCAGGCCTTCTAGTGAACAATAGTGTATCGTTCTCCAAACTACTTGGAGGTAAGAACTCAACTGATAAATATAAAGCTCTGCCACAACAACAACCTTAACTCCAAACTCATTCATCCTAATACACCTAACCATCAACAACAAATTCACCATATCCTCCTT
The DNA here is from genome assembly GCA_928085145.1 of Nezara viridula. Classification (NCBI taxonomy): domain Eukaryota; kingdom Metazoa; phylum Arthropoda; class Insecta; order Hemiptera; family Pentatomidae; genus Nezara; species Nezara viridula. The sequence continues at coordinate 102,493,511 of OV725080.1, read as the reverse complement.
CTTCAAATGGCACAGATCTCACCAGTTTGTTAGCATCTTTCCTCACCGATTTCAAATCCCTAGTTACTCACTCATATCACTCCTAACAAATCTTGTATCTCACCTCATCCCTCCTTTAAAAAATCTTTAAATGACTCACATCACGAAACCCATATCCACTCTCCTTTGTAATGCAAATGGTGTAAGAAATCATGTTGACGAACTAATAGCTTTACTACTGGATAAGAACGTCAACGTAGCACTAATTATAGAAACTTGACTGACCAGAAAACAGTTTTGAAAAATACCTCAATACATAATCTACCGTACTGAACATCCTGTCGGTGAGCACATGACGGTACTGCTGTTATTGTACCAATCCCTCTCTCATCACCTGCTCCCATTACCTATTCCAAATTTTGTACAATCCACCGCCATTGGAATCAAAATCTTCTCCTTTCCCGTTACCCTTTTTTGTATCTCCTCTCTGGTCCTGGCCGGAGGAATCATGACGAGTTAAAAGTCTCACCGGTCTCCAGAATTTGAACTTGTAATTATTTGATTATCTCAAAACTTGGTATCAGATTGCTGAGCAATGCATGGTGCTGTGCGTTAGCCCACTCGGCCACCCCACCCCTATGTATGATATATTATCGTAGCATCCTATGAACAACCCACTTTCCTCTTTTAAGGAAACATTCCATTATTATCCTATTTCTAAAACCAGGTAAACCTCCCTACAGACCATTTAGCTTACTTCCAATCCTTTAAAAAATTCTTGAAAAGATCCTCCTGAAATGAATCCAACCCATTATAAAATCTCAAAATCTTCCTTCACATCAGTTCGGATTTCATTCGCCACAGTCCAACAAGGAATTTTGAGTGATCGATCATATTTCTGCAACCATGGAAAGCAAGCAATATTGCTCAGGTGTATTTCTGGACAAAAGCTCAAGGTTTTGACTGAGTATGACATGCCGGGCCACAATTTAAACTTAAAATCCATCTGCCTCAGTCCTTATAACTTGTACTTTGCTCCAACCACTCTGATCGCATCTTCCAAGTTCTCTGCGGCGGCACTGAATTTTCCAATTGCTATCCAGTTGCAGCCAGTGTTCCTCAAGGTAGCGTTTTGGGTCCCGTCCTTTAGATCCTCTTTACCACCGATATCCCTGTCCATCCTGATACCTTTCTGGCAACATTTGCTGATGACAACGCCATTGTATCATACAACTCAGATCCTGAAATAGCCTTAAATCTCACATCCTTAAATCTTCAAAGACACTTCTCTACGATTGAGCACTGATGTTATAAATGACGCATTTAAGTAAATGAATCCAAATACCAACATATTACATTGACACTCCCACTCAATTCCTGCCCGCCAGTACACTTTAATTCCATTCAGCTTCCTTTCTCAGACTTTGCTTCCATCTTGGCTTTCTCTTAGACAGAGGACTACCGTGAAACCCACACACTAGACTTAAAAGACAGGAACTTAACCGACAATACGGCCAACTATACAGACTAATAAATAGAAATAGAAACTTTCTATTGAAAACAAATTACAAATCAACAAGACAATACTAAAACCTATTTGGACTTACAAAATTGAACTATAGGAATGGTCGGAGGAAATTCCTTAGATGTTCATCTGGGCTAAGTTTGATGGATTCTTTGACCAACAATGAAAGTAGCCCCAGGCTTGCAGGAGTTTGTGGCATAGGATTGAATGCCTTATTCAGCTCAGATATCTTTAGTTCATTCTAGTTTATTCTTAATTTAATGCTTTTCTCAGTTCGATCAACTGTCTCCCAATTATCTTAATTTATTGTTTGAGCTTGTGAATGTGCCAAAAAAAAAATTGCGTAGTAAATTAACAATTATTTTTTATTAAAATGAATAAATTTTACCAATTTTAAAAATAATATGTGATTTTTGTTGATTTTTTAAAAAATAAATGTTATACTTTGATATAGTAAAAAAAAACAGTTTTAAATTCAATCCCTGGTTCTAGCTGTTTTCTGATTAAATAAAAGAATCAATGATGGATCTGAAGGAGCAATTTTCATGGTTAAATTGATTAATAAGTATGCTCGCAAACAAAAGCAGTTAACTTTTATAAAGTAATAATTAGGGCTCGGATTTTTAGGATTTATCTTTTTTTTTCTTTTCTGTTTGAGGGAAAACAAAGTTCTCAACAGATCTATGCCAATCTTGAATAAAACATTTAAAATACAAAATCTTATAGAATCTTGTTTGTAATTTTGCACTAAAATATGCGACTTAGCTCTAAATACAATAGATCCACTTAATATAACCCAAGTGTTCTTATATCTCAATTTACTTTACATAGTTATATTCAGTTTAATTTCTGTCTGTATGGGCTAATTCTCAAATCAGCACTAAGCTCATCAATAGCATCGGATCATCTCTAAACTGGGCGAAACAATGACATCAATGAACAAAACACTGAGTTAAGAAACTTGCCCTTTTTATATCTGTTTTGAAATTCACCACTTCTATAGATAGGTTTTTCTTTATACATTTTTTTTTTAATTTTCATGTGTTTAGTAACCTTCCGTTAATAAGTGTTAACATTTCGCTGGAATCCCAATATGGTCATTCCTGAACTGAGTATAAATCGCTGTCCAATGCCTCTGGTTTGAATAAATTGATAGGAATCTATCGATGAAATTAGCGATGAGTTGAGGAACTTACCCTTTTTGATATTAAGTAATGTTAATCCTTAAACTTCTAATTTTTTGAAACATTATGGTTTACTATATTGATTTATTCTATGATTAAACTCAACAAATACAATCTAAAAATTGATTTTTACTATGTATTCTTTAGAAACTTCTGATCTTCAGATCTGAGCCTTAATAATAAGACTTTCCATTGTTAACATTCTGATAAAATCCACAAAAATTAGTCAGCTTACCCTCCTAACAACCTCCCATTCAAACATATATATGGTCAGCTGCTTCAAAATTCTAGCTTCTTTTTAAGGCAGCTCTTGTTCACCCATTTAATAGAATGGATCTCTTTTTTTCCATTGCAAAGGTTACGTATCCAAGAAATGTTTTTATATTTCACTTTTCGTTCACACAAATACAACGTAATAGTATTTTAAACAATGTCATTGACTTGATTTGGTGAATTTTAAATACTTTTTTTTCAAACAAACAAATGTTTAAAAGTTTACATTTAGTTAGTAAATTTCCTTTAAATTCCTTGGAAGTGATTACTTATAATTTCACATCACTCTCCATTTCCTTCTACAACTTTCAATATTAGATATTGTTTTTTTTTCTAAAATTCTCCGCTTTACAAAAATATATTATACGTATACCTTCTATTATTTCTGAAAATCATTTTCGACCTAAATAAACATTTTAACTTTTCTCTTCATTTTTAAATTATAAAATTCTTTTAAAAGTTATTATTTAGCATTTCTTCATAACTCCTAACAATTAGAGATAGCTAATTATTTAAAATAAACCAAATTATTCAATAAACATTGGGCATTCAGGCCCTGAAAAGTGACATCACTAGAAATAAGACCTAAATAATATTAAAGACCACTTAATTATACAATGATAAACAGAGTTTAATCAAAATATTTAGTGTCGTTTTTTGAGAAAATTGTGAAAATGTGTAAAATTTATGACATTAAGTGGCATTGCCGGTTAGCCATTTTTAAGGAAAACGTTGCTGTAACATCTCAGCCATATTTTTAATCTGTAAGGTTAATCTTAAATACGTAGTATCACTTTTGAACTTTTCGTTTTTGAGCTACATACACACCCAGACCACTTTGCGAGACTTGGTTATTTAACCTCAGGTATTTCCGTTGAAAACTCATATTCAAAAATTTTCACTAACGCAATACTTTCCCTTATTATATATTACATATATATATAGATAAGTGAAAGTAAAAATTCAACATAATTATTCTGAAACGAACTAATATAATACTGAATATTTAAAAATAAATTAATCTGAACAAAACTATTGGATATATTACATATTTATATACATTAAACATGGAGGGAGTGAGACAGTCTCCATTACAAATGCACTTCTTGATTTTTCCACATCTTTCAACCACTCTATCATCTACACTAAATTAAAATTTCTATCCTTCTACAACACATTTATTCTTTGTTTTCAGTGTTTTCTTTCTGACTGGAGCCAAGCAGTTAGTATTCCAAACCAATCCTTATCTTACTTCCTTGCACTGTCCTCTGGAGTGGCCCTGGGTTCAAGCATTTTCCTTCTCTTTTTTAATTCCTACATAAATGATCTACCTAATTCTACTCACGATTGTTTACACCATCTATACGCTGACGACTTCCAAATCTATTTATCCTTTCAACCTTCAGAACTATTAGTTACGTTCGCCAATATTCAGGTAGACCTAGATAGAATCAGTGCCTAGGCAAGCTTGAATCATTTAAGACTAAATGCGATTAAAACACTGTCCATTGGTATAGGCTCCAATCCTCTACTTAAATACTTCTCCTACTTTCCTCCTTTAGTCACCAATGATGATCCCGTCACATTCAGCTTCTCCGTTAAAAACCTAGGAATCAGCATTGACGAAAACCTCTCCTGGAAACCTCATATCACCCTCATCTCTCGAAGGTCAATAGGTGCGATGAAGTTATTTCATCACTCCCCTCATCTACTCCCACAACCTATCCACAAACTCCTTGTATCTTCTCTTATTTTCCCCTAATTTCCCATCAGATCACTTCTCTGCACAACCGTTAGCCTTGAAACAGTACTCTTTGCAAAGTACTGAACCCAAGGCCCTTCATGGGTTGTAGTGGTACAGGTTTGTTTTTTTTATTTATACTTTTGTTTTTTTTTTAGAAAATAGAACTTTATTCTGGAACTAAGTCTGAGAATAAAGTTACAGCTCCTTCCACCCCTAAAATATTTATACATATTAAATATATTTTTTCAACTTTTCAACAGAAAATGTTATACAGATGTCACATGAAAATGAACAAGAGGTTCATTGGTGCACTGTGTGCACTTATGTGCTTATGGTGCACATAAGAGGTGAATGAAACATAAAATCCTATAATATGTTGTTATATTATTATTCCTGGATATAAATAAATATTCGAATAAATGATCGGGGTGAAATAGTTTCGTACCTACTTCTAGTTCTTAGCCTAACAACCAGCTAGTCGACTTTTCTTATTTTCATAGTCGAGTTTAGTTTATATATTTTATTTATTAAAATAGCTTATTTGTTATGAATTTAATTTTTTTCTTCAATTATTAAAAGGAGGAGAAACGATATCCTCATCTCCTCAATATTTTTATTGGGCAAAATCGCTCCTCCCCTCCCTGAAGTTTGCACCTATGCCTAAAACTTTACTTCACTTAACTTCTGATCCATCATCAGCACTTATTTTTTCCCTTTTATTTTTTCTTCTTCTCATTTTAACTACAGCTCCTTTTCAATAATTGATCAGTGGAATCCTTTGATATAATAACGTTTAACAGCCATATTGTTAAGTTTGACTAACTTGTTTTGTGTAAAATTGAATCGCAAATTTGAAGAAAGCTTTTTCAAAATAAAAAACAAAAACAAATAACTGATTATTTTTAGAAACATATTTTTATTTATTCTTTTATGCAATGACATATTCATTACAGATAAATTATAAGTGCTTTTTGTTATGAACTAATTTGTAGCATTATTTAAATATTTTGATGTAATAATGTGTTTTACTCTACAACCTTATATTTTTTTTCTATACAAGGGTTAACCCTAAATTTCACACATCTCCAGCAATCAAGTCACTCAATAACAAAGATAATTGGGATTTGTCTGAACTAAGTAAACATTATGAAAAGATAGATTGGAAAGTCATTGAATGAGGACTTATAATGGTTGTAAAATTAAAATTAATAATTTAAAATAAAAATTACCATTTTTTAAATATTGTTCCTCTTCAGAAGCAGCATCAGCTTAGATTGTAATGAAAGAGAGAGTGCTATTTAAAAATATATATATTTGAGATCTTTAGAATCAAAACTTAACATTAAATTGATTTTCAAGAAATAAAAAAAAAATATTAAAAGTATAGTATATTTCTCAACCAACTAATGATATGATGAAGTGAATTTAACGGGTATTGATTCAAATTTCCTGGCCCTTAGATACAAGACTGTTTGAACATTAAAATTGACAAAAAAATGAAAAATTCAAAGTTTATGGATTTAATAAGTTTTGATTCTAAAATTCTAAATGTATCATTTTCTTAAGTATGTATACAAATAATCACTAAAATAATTAAAAAAGCAAACTACTTCCTACAACTGTGGCTGGAGGTGGCACTAACAACCGGCCTGTTTAGTTAATATGACAGCTTTTATTACTGATAACTTCAATATTACATTAATTTAAAATTATTTGTGGATTGACTGGAGTACTAATAAATAATGAGAAAGAAAATCTGAAGGTTGAAGAGCCATACCATCAACAAATGCTCCATACATACCTCCCTCCACTGAACTCAGCAAAATTCAACTCGATGCTATCTTCTATGGATCTATGGATAAAAGTACCTTTTAAAGGATTTTTGTTTTAATAGCAGTATTATTGTCACTACTTTTTCCTATTTTTCAGAAAACATATGACTTACATGTTAAATGAATTAATTTTATTTGGAGACAATTTACTCAGCGCGACACTGTTTCTTATAGCAATAAATGAAATCACGTCCACAATCCAGACCCCCATTAAATGTTTTCTATTTGCTGATGACATAGTTATTTCAGCTCGAGGCAAATCTCTAGCATTTATCCAATGGAAGCTGCTAGAAGAGAATAGAAAGGAATAGAAAAGAATAGAAAATTGGTCAAAAGAAGCAGGATTCAAACTATCAGCTTCCAAAACCAAAATTATTCATTTTTGTAGACAACGAAAATGTCACCTTAATCCACAAATAGTATTAAGGGGCACTACTATCGATTATGTCGACAAATATAAATATTTGGGAATGATAATAGACAACAAGCTTTCATGGGTCCATCACATCAAATATTTAAGAGACGAATGCACAAAAAGGTTAGGACTTCTTAAGTGCATTGCTCATTCAACTTGGGGAGCCGATAGACTAACATTAATCAAAATATACCATAGTGTAGTTAGGAGTAAAATTGACTATGGAGCTCAAATATATGGAACAGGCAACAAGACGTCACTAAAAATGCTAGATTCCATGCACAATTCGGCTCTTAGAATCTGTACAGGAGCCTTCCGAACTTCTCCAGTCAAGAGTATATATACCGAATCTGGAGAACCTTCTCTAGAGATGAGACGAAAATACTTATCAATGAAATATATTTCAAAATTGAAAGCACATCCACAGCACCCATTAGCTTCAAAACTGTTTATAGAGGAATCTGAAAAGCGCGGGCTCAAAGACATAGAAGGAAACAAATTTAAATTGATGGTTTATCAAACGTTGTGTGATACAAGCATAGATCTGAACACAATAAGACCTATACCTGATCTCAAACTCCCTTGCTGGGAGAAATTCAGACCATCTGTAGACATATCGATGACTCAATATTCCAAAGAGTGTCCTCTAGATATACAAACTTATTTCTTTCGATTACTAGAAAGATATAAAGGTTATAAGGTCATTTACACCGACGCCTCTAAAGCAGAAAACAACATCGGTTGCGCTGTCCATACAACCGATAACCAACTACTATTCAACATACCAAAAGAGAGCTCCATATTCAGTGGAGAAGCGATTGGAATAATGAAGGCCCTTTATTGGATATCGAATTCCAAAGATAGAAAATGGATCATAGCAACCGACTCCAAAAGCGTTTTGGCAGCCTTAGATAACTCATGGCCTAACAACTCTCTCATTAGAGAAATAATAAACGTATTGTGGGAGATGAGAAAAAGATCAGTATGTGTGGTCTTTATCTGGGTTCCATCTCATAGTGGCATAATGGGTAATGAAAAAGCAGACCAAGCTGCTCATTTGGCGAGAAAGGGAGAGCTATCAGGCATAACAACAATAAATCACATCACCGTTGAAGATTGGATCCATGAAGCAAGAAAAAACCTATTTAAAAATTGGGAAGACCAATGGAAAATACAAAGAGCCAAACTATCCGAAATAAAAACCGAGTACAACACATGGACTACAAGCTTCAGAAAATCCAGAAGAGAAGAAATAATATTGTGCCGGATGCGAATCGGACACTGTCTTTTCACACATGGATACCTACTTAGAGGGCTCGAAGCACCAACCTGCGAAAACTGTGACAATACACCTCAAACAGTTAAACATCTACTATTAGAGTGCCCCCAATATAAAAAAAAGAGACAACAATTAAAGTTATCGACAACATTGAAAGATATTTTGGGAGACAAGGAGGAAAATATCGTCATTCTCTTTCAATATTTATTGGAAACAAATTACTATAGTAAAATATAAAAATTGAGAAAAACCGCCAATGACCCTCTAGGGTAGAGGCGAATACAAATAAAAAAAATAAAAAAAAAAAATAAAATTTTTGCATTCATCATAAGAACAGAAAGTCTGCTCAATATTTATTTATTTATTTAACATTTTTTAAAAATCATATACATAATATGGTCAGTTGTATATAATCCTTATCTGGTTCTGTGGAGTGATATATTATGACAAGTGAGATATCAAAAGAAAGAAAACGTGAAGGAGGAGTGACAAACCCAAAGTTCAGTCCAAAATTTATTGAAAAAGTAGGTTTCAAAACTCTGACATCAGTAAGAGGACGAATCAAGATAGGACAAAGTTCGTTTTCAAGATTTTGATGCAGACATCAAGACTCAATAAAGTTTCACAGAAATTTACTAGGCTCTGTGTTTTAAGGCCCTAAAATCAGAATTCTAGTCAAAAGCATTAAAGATGCCATGGGACCCATTTAACGTATTGCTAAGGTTTTTACAAATTAAAATATTGCTATAAAATTCCAATTTGTTCGATGATCAATATTATATGAATTATTCACATGAATCAACTAGTAATAATATAGTGTTATAAATGTGAAACATCATGACTCATAATATTAAGACATAATTAGAATGTAAAAATTATTTGTTCTTAACATATGATTACATATATTTTCTCTTTAAATATTTATATGATTGAAATGAATAAAAAATTGTAAATAATGAACAATTAGTTTACATTTTAAGGTAAATTAATAGGGGAAGGGGTGAAGTGCAGCCATTAATTAAATTGAAAACAAAAATAAGATACTTTGTTTTAATGCGAGCCTATGTTTTGAAGTAAGTTTTAGGATTCCATCTGGGGGAAAGTCTTGCAGGAAGTACCAAAGTTTAGATTAACTTTTAGTAGATAGCAGTTTTTATTTGTTAATTGTTAAATTATAGATATTTATATTACTATATTGTGAAAGAAATTTAATTTTTTATAGTACTTTGGAATAGTTGCAGTTTTAAACATTATACTATGGAAAACACAAAACAGATTTTACCCATTACTTAAAATATTATTATTCATAAATTTCAAACTAAAAATTATTTGTAAACAGACATATCTAATGGTAATAACATGTGTTAAATTGTTGGGTTTCAGGTGCAGATGAAGGAAGGTAGCAGCAAATAATGGTATTGGCATCAAATCTCCAGATTTGGTAATTTTTTTATTATAACTACAATAGTTTGTTAAACCATTAGGATTTTGTAAATAAAATAGCTTTTTATAATAAAAACAATGAAATTTAAATTTTTTTAAAAATCAAAATTATTTTGGAAGTTAATCAGATAAAAAGAACTATTATTTTTCAATAATAACAAAAAATTTAGATAATAAAAAACTAAGTGATGATCATAAGAAAAACTTAATTTAATTTATAACACATGGTAATTTTAAATAATTAACTAGACAGGCCAGCCACCTACAAGGTCAAGAAAATTAATTCTTACCTTGATTTTCCTCTGAAGTGGTAAGCTCACACTTCACGAGGGCTGAAAACAGACAAAATTTATCAGAAATATCAATATTATTGTTAAATAAGATAAATACTAAAAGACAAAAAGTGAGATAAATTAATCCCAAAGACACAATTGGAGGATTTCAAACATTAAGGTGATTGTGCTTTGAGTATTTAAGAGTCTCTTGAATCTTTCAATTGTGTCCTAACTAAATATCATCATCATAAAAAATAATAACAAAATATTTTAAAGATATGATATTTCAATGATTAGATGATCTAGATCTATGATTTAGAAAAAAAAAAGCTAACTATAAAAACATTTTTATACTTTATCAGAAAATAAATTCATAAGTAGATTAACAGTACAAATGTAACTTGAATAGGATAATTTGATAACTAAGAGTAATAAAACATAATTTTAAATAGTGAGAGTAAATTTAATTAAATGTAGTAATTGTATCCTTTAATTATGAATAGTTATAAAAAAAAAAAGAACCAGTGTGTGCTTAAGAACACACAGTCCATTGTGAAACAACAAATCGAAATTAATAATATGAAATATCATTTTTTTTTATTCTATATTCCCTAAGTAATAATATTTATAATATATACAATTATAATTACTATTAATAAATTACTCTGGTAAACTTTGCTAGGCTGATTTGTATCATCATCATCATTTGTATCATACTCTAATAATGATACAATAAGTTTATGACAATTAAAATATGCAATGATCGTATATCCTCATTATTTAAATATAATTTGTCATATTTAATATGACAATATTTAGTAAGAAATTCTTTACAATTTGGTATTTCACACTATACTATCTCTTTCCAACTCTTTAACTCAACATCACGTTATAATACAATTTTGATTAACTTATTACAAATAGGATGAAATGTTGAACATTTCCCTTGCTTATAGTAGGCAGATTAGATTTTTAGTTTCTGAAATATTTTAATCTAAATGCAAAAATTAGTAGACTCGATCCGACTTTACCCAAATGAGTGTTATACAGTCGAGCGTGACAGCCCAGTCTTATTCATTACCCACAAAGAAAAGTGCTAACCATGCCTACAGAAGTTTTCACTTTAAAAAAATTATAACATTTATACATGTTTAATAACTTTATAAACATTTAGGTAAGACCTAATGAATATCATTACTTTTATTAATGATCATTAACAATATACTTCAAAGCATTAATATGCTGCTCATACTTTTTATATTATTTCTATACCCTTGCAATTCTCTCATCATGGTAGTTAGGATACCTTAACAAGAGAGAATAAAAATCCTAGGTTAGGTATATATATAATGAATACATTTTTTCTATTGGACCTAAAAGTATATAAATAAAAAATCTCCTGTAATTATTTTATGTTAAAAAAGAATAGCTTCATAAATGGTCAAACTTAAGTTGGAATACGTTATTCAATTCCATATCATATAAAACTTTACACGAGTAACACATGGTTAATGACAGGATTTCACAGATATAGTTAATTGCAATACTTTAAATAACAATACAGTAATACAAATGTATTGGCATTAGTAAATATAGTGGAATTATAGACTTACTTTTAAGAAGATCTGGTGTAAGCACTTTTCTTTTCTTTTCAGCACTAATTTCAGTTAATTCACTATTATTGACACTATCACTCATTTCATGAGCCACATCACTCCCACTAGTATCAACACTTCCAGTTTCATTAACACTATCACATTTTTTAAAGTTATCAATGTTATTATTAGTAGAATGACGACGTTTCAATCTAGGAGTGCTTCCTCCAGATTTTTCAGACTTTGATTTATCAGTCAGTCCACGTATTTGTAGTACATTAGCAGCTTTCAAGAATCCTTCTAGTTCATTAAATGATACTTTCACTTCTCCACGATAACAAAAGTCCACAATTGACTTCAATTCAGAAAACTTGATGTCAAGAAACACAATAGGAAAGTTGTCACAATGATCACTTAACAACTCCTGAAACAAATGATTAAAAAAATATATATATTAATGAAACTTAGTTTGATTAAATTAATAAATAGGAGTGTAGTATCATTATTGGAATTCACTAAATAAGACGTTAAACAAAACAAAAAAAGACCAATTTCAAAACCTTACACATACCAAGCCCAATTGGGTTTACTGAATAGTATAAATAAGTACCCATATTTTATTGAACGAGAACATTCCATATCAGCAAATAATTAAGGAGAAAACTAAAACCTATAGGTAGTTAGATGTAAACAGAAAGGTTATGTAGTATATGTAAGTTTTTGAAAATATGAACTATACTAAATAAATAAGCAGTACAGCAGCTGAAGTTTCGAATTTTAGATTTATAATATTATCATGTAACTTAAAATTTTCATTGGTCCAATACTATATTCAAAAATAACATTTAAAACTTAAAACTCAATATTACCTCAAAATATGGACTACAAGCCATCAAAACCATTCTATGAGCTTTAATATATTTATCCTCTGCAGCTAGTGTACAGTCCACTAACATACTTCTCCTAAATAGAGTGCTAAAATATGAAATGAAAGCACTATGATGTTTTTCCCACTTCAAGAAATAATCATCTTCTTCCATAGCTGAGGACATCTCAAACGTTATGAAGCGAAATAAATTTAAAATATACTGTAAACAAAACTTGTTATAGGTGATAACAACAAACAACCACAATTTTAACAACCAATAGTGGTCGAAAAAAGCACTGAGAACAGCCAACACTAAACTGAAGTCTTCAGTGGAAGAAATCACAATAACCGTTATGACCACAATAAAAAACATAAATTAAATAAAAGATAGGAATAAACAAATTAATATTTTTAAAAAATATTTAACTTAAAAACATTCGTGTTTAAAATATTTTAAACGTTTTTTATTTATTACAAATTGTACTGTGTACGAACTTTATATCGGAGCTAGGCATAGCATCAGACGTTCTATCCACCAGCTTCCCTAAATTTCTTTTGAAGACAATTTGAAACAACTATTAAGGACAATATAGTCGCCCGATGAACTTTAATATAAAAAAAATAAAATAATAAACCTTATCGATAAGTATTTTTAAATAGAATGTACATCTTGTCACTGGCGGATCGACGGAATGAGAGGGGGGGGGTTTTCTGCTACCAAATGATTTAGTACCACTTTACAAGCGTTGCTCTACTTTGTTGGTGGCCACAAGAATATTATGTAAATATGTTTGCGCGCAAGTGAGTGACTGTGTGCGTGAGTTCGTGCATGCATGTGTTGTCAATCCACGGCTAATGTTATATAATAATGGTGAGTGCCACAGTCGGACTCGAACCTGGGACCAAGATAATGGAAGCACAGTGACTCTAATCTCACTATAAATCTAATTCCATTAATTAGCATTCCATTTATAAGTATTCCGAACATAAGCACAAACTTGTGAGGATGAGGAGGGAAGACGATCGCTGTCTCGATTATGTTAATTTTCACCCATAATTTTTACTTACAATATATAAATTCTCTGAACTTTTTTTGGTCCAACGCGTCCTCCCATCAAAATACGCCTATGGCCGATTATCGTACATTTTTTTAATTATTATAAATTAGACATTTGCTATTATGTCAATATTCATTCATCATATCATCTTAATTTCGTTGAGACTCATAAAGAACGTATGAATTTTCCCACTCTGCTATGATTATTAAAAGACTGCTGTGAATGTCACAGTTGTTCGGCTTTATCTCTTAAGGAGAAATTAGTGGCATAATTTTCACCACTGGTTAAAAACTAACCAAGTGAAAATTAACTGATAATGTTTTTTTTTTTTGCTTTACTCTTAGGCATATTAGCCAATATACCAGTTCATATAATGGAATACTTAACAATTTATTTTATTCGAAATCAAAAGATTAAATAAGGCGTACATTATGTTGGTCTATGAATTAATGTAACGCAGGGGTGCCCAGAAAAGAATTTCATGGTGCAAGTTGCGCCAACGAAATTTTTAAGGGGACATATTTTGACGGGTATTGGAATTTTTGAGAGGGCATATTTTGAACGGGGTTATGAATTTTCTGACCAACGGATAAGGGTAACACATGAAACTGATCACAGCAAGTGTATTTATATATAATCTGATTATATATGATACTTCTGACTTAGCTTGCTCAGTTTTTACGAAAGGTGAGCAACAAATATTTTGGGAGGAGGAGGGGTAGATTCTTGCGCCACAGACCTAGGGGGGAATGGGCAACCCTGATGTAACGATAGTGTTGTAGAGAGAGGGATATTTTTATTTTTATTTTTGATGAGGAAACATAATTAAATGTATGTATGCAATAAATAGAAATGTAGAAAACTGAAAAATGTTTCATAGAAAAAACCAACGACTCTATATGCTCTCGAGTTATAGATTTCGGTTACATACTATCTGAATATTATGTAAATATGTTTGCGCGCAAGTGAGTGACTGTGTGCGTGAGTTCGTGCATGCACGTGTTGTCAATCCACGGCTAATGTTATATAATAAATGGTAACCTGCCACAGTCGGACTCGAACCTGGGACCAAGATAATTGAAGCACGGTGCCTGACTCACTGAGTTACCCCGTTCCATATTACAATATCCGTCAAAATTACATGATATTAACATAAAAAAGGAACTGGCCCTATTCCTCGCTCCACCCGTCATTTCTTTTATTGAAGGAAGTTAGTCCACTGTTCTACATATCATAGGTGATAAATAGTGAGGACGCAGTCATTTTAAGATTAATATTGTTGTCAACGTTTTGTCCTAAGCATGTGGGTCATTATCGGGACATGTTACAAACACTGATGGCGAACCACAAGCTTGGATTGCAACGTCGGCAACAAAAAATATCTTTAAATGGCTGCGTCATGACTATTTATCACATTTTATAACTTCTAGAATGTTGGTTTGTAGACTCACTCAATCAATACTAAAAAGTTTCCCAATTTTCGGAGTTAAGTATTTAATAATGATAGAATGTAATTTAATTGTTAAAGGGCTATGATTTGTTAACAGGGGAAGCATCCTACTTAATTCAAGTAATTTTTTTGCAGAGGCTCGGTGTTGGAAGGGAGCAGATGCAGACCAGGGCAGAAACTATTATTTTGGACTCGTTGGGAATCCTCCATCACCACTTATATTGATCTAGGCCTTATTCGATTCTTTAAACCGTTCTTGGCATATCTGATTTGTATTCCAATGGTCCAGACCTAACTCTTACATATTTTTTTACAGTATTATCTATTGATTGATGAGTATGCTGTTTATTTAGTTATTTAACAACTCAACACTGTTGAACAGCCGTGCAATGTTGTTGTATTTCTTTCTTCCTAGGTTGGTAAGCGAAAGTTGTGTGAGGCACGCTGCAGCAGTTATTTTTTTCAGGCTTAGTTGGGTCCATCGAATCACATCGAACGCCTGATGTATATACAAGCAAGATAGAAGCTAGAAAAATGGGAAAAGTCAAGAATTTTTTTAGTACGTAAATATTGTTTTTCAAATTGGAAATAAATATATAGTGAATATTCGTTCGAGTCGAACAGTCGAACGGTTCGACCAGCGGTGCTCTTTGAATAGGCATTTATTAACCAGAAATATCACTGTTGGTGTCATATCGTCTCCACCAAGTTCTATAAAACTAACAGGTTCGCTCACTCAGGGGAAAATGGTGGGGAGGAATCGAGCTCTGACGTAACCACTAGACTGATAATACCCCTCCGGCCCTTGTTTCTGGACGTTGTAAAATTATTATTTATCTTTCCACATGAAATCAATACTTTAAGGTATAATAGACCATTAATTTATTAATATTAATAAATTAAAAAAGTGAGAGAAAGATTCATTTGCTATTTTGTTTATTTTAAAACAAATGAAATATAATTTTAGAAGTTGATGTGTGGGTTTTTGTTTCAGAAATTCAAAATACCACATTTTTTTTTAAATATTTGAAATAAATATAAAACATAATGTGTTAATGAAGGAAGCTAGTCGACTGTTCTACATATCATGGGTGATAAATATTCAGGACGCAGTCATTATACAATTTTTTTTATTTGTGCCAACGTTTCAACCCAAACATGTGGGTCATCTTCAGGACTGAAAATTTTAAAATACAATCAGAGATATAATATTATACGACCGATAATGGTAAATAATAAACTATAGTGATTGATGGTACATGAATCTTAACTATTATTACAATACACAATATTAAAAATGAAATAAGTAAAAAGTTATACAAACTAAAAATAATATATATAATCTATTTATAAAAGTTGTTGTAACATTTTCTCTTACTAACCATGGTTCGAGCACTGAAGATTTTCAAGTACTGGCACGTTTTGTAGGTAAGTGAAAATATCGGGGGAGGATTTCCCAGTTGTCATTTTTCAGATAGCAAAAGGTAGGTAAACATAGTCAGAGGAAGAGAGAGGTAACATTTCTGTTAGTAGAATGAAAATGCAAGAAGATGGGGGAATTTAGTCGTAAAAGCTTTTTTGGTTTTTTGAGATAGGACTGGGATGCAGAGGCGGATCCAAGATTTTTCTCAGAGAGGGGGGGGGGGCGCACCTCTGTACGAAATTTTTATTGCAAATCCTGATAATGTTTTTCATCACTATAATTTTATATTACATATTACAAATATTTTATATTACGCCAATTAAGAAGACCTTCAGGGCCCCTTACTCGGTCAATATTGAATTTCATCAATATATTAACCGTGAAGGGGCTACATGGCATCAATTATATTGACGTCAATCAAATTGGTTGATATAATTTTTAAGTAGAATGAAAATGCAAGAAGATGGGGGAATTCGGAAGTTAAAGCTTTTTTGATTTTTTGAGATAGGGCCGGGATGCAGTGGCGGATCCAAGATTCTCCCACTGTGGTGCTTCTCCCACCCATACCCTTTCCCCACCACTACCAACCCCCACTCCTTAGCTGGGTTTAGCTGCTCAAAAGTCTTCTTTAAATAGTTTTAACATAAGCAAACTCTATTTTAATTTAAAGTAAATTTTGTCTAGTTTACAGTGAAGCAATCATTAATTATTTAAATTAAATTTTTTTTTTGTTATCACTTCCTATTCAACACAAAACGTGGCTTACATGAAAAAATAAAAAAAATTTCACCCCCTACTTTCCTGCAGAAAATCGAACCATTATTTATATAAACTTTTCTGTATTTATTCAGTTCTGCTATTCCTTTAAATATTTTCCTCTACTTACAAGACACCCTGTATATGGGCTTAGACATGTAAAAAACTAAATTCTGACACTGGTCACAAGAGAAAACTTTTTACAGCCTAAAAATCCTGATTTATCTGATTTTTTTTTCATGTATTTCTACTAAATAGTGCATCAAAGCGAAAAACGTATTCTTTAAGAAATTAAAGAATGTCAAATTGTGCGTCGAATGAGTACCTAAACTTAATAATTTGATTAAGCGAGATGGTCGGAAACCACGGTCAATGAACGCTAATTTTTACTCACATTGTCAAAATCTGAGAAAGATTAATATACTCGTAAATGGACCTGCAGCTTGGAAATGAGTTCTTTAAGAAGAAAAACTCAGAATAATTTCTGATTTCAATAAATTCGGAGACCAAATAATTAGTACTTCCTTCATGAAAACGTTCCCAACAGCAGCTATTTCAAGAAAAGCACTAGCGGATCCAGGATTTAATTTTGGGGTGGGCTTCAGCCCGAAACCTTTTTTTTCAATAAAAATAACGATAATTACTATGGAAAAACAGAAAGAAACTAACTACCTATATGAAATGGTGTTTAAGTTATTCCTTAAGTACTTTTAAATGTAATCACACGAACAATAATACTTTAAGAGGTATTTTAAAATTTTTTTTTCCCATAAAACATGGTTATATTTTTCCATTTTGGAGGGGACTTCAGCCCGAAAGCCCCCCCCCTCCCCCGTAGATCCGCCCGTGAAGAAAAGTACAACGTTCTCTAATGAGAAATGTACAAATTATTATCTGAGAAGGAGTTGATCGAGGGTGCGGTCAAATAAATACTAAATTATACAAATAGTATTATTTAATTTTTTTGCCGACGTTTCGACCCACTTTGCAGATCTTCATCAGGGCGTAGGATCCAGCACTGCGGGAGGCAGTTGAAACACTGCTGAAAACAAACAAAAGACAAAAAACAGACATTGTTTCAACTGCCTCCCGCAGTGCTTGATCCTACGCCCTGATGAAAACCTGTAAAGTGGGTTGAAACATCGGCAAAAAAATTAAATAATAGTATTTGTATAATTTAGTATTTGTTTGCCCACACCCCACGATCAACTCCTTCTCATATCATATCACGGTCAACCATCTCTACACCATTACAAATTATTATCGTGACCAGTTTTATGAATGGCATAATTTCTTCAAGTACTAGCGGATCCAGCAGGGGACGCGTCCCACGCTCCCCTGAATCAGAGTTGGGCAAAAATTAACTATAGCTAACAGTTTACAGCTAAATTAGCTTTTAGCGGGCAGATAATACTGCAAATAAATTAGCTTTTAGCGGGACCAAGAAGCTAACTTTTAGCTTAAGTAAACTTTTAGCTTTTGTTACAGCTAACTGCTAATTAGCTTTATCTGTAACTTCAAATAAAAGCTAATAGCTAACTCTTAGGATTTAATTGATCTTAGAGTCAACTATCATGTTTTCGGAGGCAGTTTTTATGAAAATACTGTCGGATTTGAGATAGAGCCCCCGGACACCGACTTTTTATAACTTTTAGAATTTAATCGATATTAAAGTCGACTATTATGTTTTGGGGGGAGGGGGGCGATTTTAATGAAAATAATGTCGGATTTTAAATACTGCCCCCAGGCACCGAAGTTTTGTAACTTTTAGGATTTAATAGATATCAGGGTCGACTATTATGTTTTGGGAGGGCGCTTTTAATGAAAATATTGTCGGATTTTAGATAGTGCCACCGAGCAACGACTTTTTGTAACTTTAAGGATTTAATCGATATCAGGGTCGACTATTACGTTTTGGGGGGAGCTTTTAATGAAAACAATGTCGAATTGCTAGTCGTATTTATTTATTTATTTAATCGAAATTATCTTCAATCAAACGCTAAGAACACAGAAAAGTATTCTTTTCGATAAATTAAACAAGGAAAAAAAAAGAAAAAAGCACCTTGAAATAAACCTTGATTAATAGGCTGGAAAGAGTAATAGGTAGGTCTGGCGGTCTAGTCCTTACGTCACGTTTCAAGTTCCCCCACCACGCAGTTCTGAGTGAGCGAACCTGGTAGTTTTATAGACCTTGGTCTCTACCATGTAAAGTAACAATTGTGAGCCTGTTTAACATTAAACATTCGTTACTTTAACATGGTGCAGAAGATATGGATAATTATTATGCTGTTTATAGTAATAATGAAACTAAATTAATATTAGAATCTCCCATAGCTCAGTTTATTCTATAATAGAGAAAATCAGAGCTTTAGTCAGTTTTCTTTCATGTATAATAAATATAAATTTAATTATAAATTAATCATTTGTGTTCCCAGACATCTTGGTCTGGGAAAACTATTATTTAATAGGGAAAAGTCAGAGAATTTTACTTTAACTGTCTAGTGGCCACCCTGAACTACGAGATCTGGAGCTCATATGCTAAAAACTTCGAAGAGTCAACAATACTGAACTAAGCTTTTAAGCTATCCATGGTATAACTAACCTGGAACTCATACAGCAATGCTTCCAGCTCCTGGCAGAGGCAATAAGCCAAGGACTACGTCTTAAACTGCTCAAAACGGAGCTATTAAGCTGCTGCTAGAACTGGTCTGGAGCTCACACCAACGGATCCAGTTCCAGATAGAGCTAATAAGCCAAGATCAAGTTTGAACAGTTCTGATTAGAGTTATTATGCAGTTCATGTTGGAGCTGCTGAACGGCACCGAGTACGTTCAACGGCTTCACCAGTTACATAAGCCTCTCCAGCGAAATTGTACATTCAGGGATTCATTGTAATATTGAAATAGTTGTACCATAGGTTCATGATACCACCTATCACTAATATGGATTTACCCAATCGTAAAAAAGTTTCCAGATTGCTACCAAAAGATACTCAGAAAAAATCCTGGATACGTATATTAGAAGATTGTTTCTTATTAATTATTAATTATATTGTTATCATTGCTAACAAAACATAATCGCATTCTACATTTACTTTCCTCTTTGGATAGAAAAGGTTCTTTCTGTCACATTATGGCGGGAAATATACACGATTCTTCTATTTGTTAATGTTTTTAGTTTCTTAAATTATTAGAGATGCCGGTTTATTTAAAAATGTAAGTTACTTGTCCATTATCTCAAAAAGTAAGAAAGTTATAGTTTTAGTGTTCCTGAATTATTATGACGTTTCAGGAAAGATAATCCTTATACTTGGGGAATCATTGAAGTACAAGGAGATTTGGAGTCTAGAAATGGTGGAGCATTACAGTCACAGTTCGTTGGTGACCTGCACTACGTAATGCAGGTTAATATATTACTTTATTATTGAGGTAGATGTTCAATGTTTCTAGATGGAAGCCCTTGATAAAGATCTGCTTAACCACTCCAAGGCAGCAGTTATTGAAGGACCTGGTTCTTCATTATGTGCTAATATAATTGCCTTAAAAGTGACCCATGTAGGTCATCCTTCACAAATAATCAGCTCTATCTATAGTTGATATTCTCTATTTTCAACTTTTACTTTTTGTTTAACTTTATTATAAAATAATGAACAGTCGACTAAATTGGGCAGATGTGATCTTTAGGAAAATTATGAATCAATGTTAAACATATTTATATTTTCTCCCACTGTGCTCATGTATACCACTGGGGACCTTATCTGATGTCCCAGGTCTGAATCATGCTATGGCAGGTAATAATTGTTTTGATCGAACTTTAGGACCTTCCTAGGTCATACCAAGCCTTTATAAAATGGGCATTTTAATTATTTAATTAAGGGAGAAAATCTTACAGTTGAGCGTGACTTTGGCCCAAACACTTCCCTGCACAACTGTTATCCTTAAAACAGTAATTTTTTACCATGTATTGAACCCAATGCCCTTCTTGGGTTGTACTGGTACAAGATTATTTCCCCATTGCTCATGGTTACTATTATCGTACTTTTTGTACTACTGCACAAGTGTCGCTTCATTTTGATTAGTGGCACAAGATATCACAATCATGCAATAAATTGAATCTCAAGAATGACCCAGTGAGTCTGAAAGTGCACGGAGGTGACTGAACGGTCTGGCAAGATCCTGACTTCTGATAAAAACACTTTGGGGATTCATTTATCCCTTTTAAACAAACATAGCAAGCAGAAGTGGAAAGTAGATATGTGATTAAAGATAATTAAGGCCTTGATTTTAACTGAGTATGGAGTTCGTTGAAATCTTAAATAGGTTAACACGCAGCCATTATCAAAATCCCATGTATAGTCCAAGTAAAAAAACATTTGTACCGCAATTCCCTATTTTTGTTTATCATCGATGGTTACATTCTTGTATTGTACACCTTGTATTTTCCATACAATAATTTATACACCTTAGGTAACCTTAGTTACCTGAACTTACGAGTTTATGGGCCTATACTTAATGTATGGGTCCTTGTATCATTATTTGTTCTCATAAATATTTTGGATTTACTCGTCATCATACAAATGTGTTCATTTCTTTACATAAAAGTTTTATACAATCAACTGAGTCTGTTTTGCACATTTTACAAATGTTACTCCACCTTAATGAGTGCATACAAGAACTTATGATCACACCATAATTGGAAGTTTGAGAATAGCAGTATAAGAAAGTAGATAGAGGTGACCAAACTCGTTAGACACTTGTGATGTGGTGCTTCTGTATCTATTAGTAGTGAATAGTTTTTAAAAACAAGAGGTTTATCATTATTATTTTAAAAAATTATGATTTTTCAGAGTAATGGTGTCCCAACGTTGATTGTAGGGCATCACATCTTATATGGAAAAGCAATACCCCTTGAAAAACCTTTTGCTGTAATGGAAAAGAAAAAGACTGACATTACTACTGAGTATATTATAAAAGCTTTAGTTGATAAAAAACTTGTATTTAAAATAAGACCCAAACCAATAATTGCTGCAGTTCCTGGATGTTAATTATTGATTTCTTTGTTGTATATATACTGTAGATATAAATTTAATTAAAAAATTTTCAGCAATAGTAGTTTTTTCTCACCTTACATTTTTATTTAATTAAACTTTCTGGTTTAAAATTTAAGTTATACTTTAGAACATTGATTCTTGAACTGGTGGTCTGCAGACCCTCAGAAGTAGTAATGGGGCTTCATGAAACAATTTTGATGTAAGCAGTAGTACATCTCCCAACTTTTTCAAATTTCCAACTCACCAAAGATAGTACAATACCGACAGAATATTAAGAAAAACTCCACAAAATAATTGTCACCTTACCCGAACATCTAATATTCACAGACAGGGCAAAATCAAATACATCTGCTGCATCAGCCTTTGCCACTCCTGATACTATCTCCAAATGTAAATTACATGAATAAATTACTTTGTAAGTGTCTACACATCAGAAATTAATGCTAATGCAATGAGTCTGATAAGTCTTAAAGACACCAGTTGCAAATGTGGTTGTGGTGTCAGACTCTCTTAAGTACTTAAAAAGGCATGAATAACATAAATCCAGACCATCCACGGATACACAGTATTTTAAGTTTTATAAAAATGCTTCATGCAGGTAGAACAATGGTAAATTTTGTCTGGTCGCCTGGCCATATAGGTGTTAAAG
Organism: Nezara viridula; assembly: GCA_928085145.1. Classification (NCBI taxonomy): domain Eukaryota; kingdom Metazoa; phylum Arthropoda; class Insecta; order Hemiptera; family Pentatomidae; genus Nezara; species Nezara viridula. The sequence goes on along the minus strand of OV725080.1, from coordinate 102,470,713 downwards.
GAAACAAAATAGCTGATAGAACAGCAAATGCAACTTAACTTTCCAGGCCGCGGTAAAGCTTTCTTGACGTCTAAACTTCTGCGACTCATAAGAGAAACCATATCCAAAGTATAGCAAAGACGGGGATTGCAGTGCACCTTGCAAACTATAGACAATAAAGAAAGAGGTGCAACTGTGGAGCAGCCTCAAATGCAGCAGTTGGTTTGGACTGGAGTTGGACTCGCATGATTAAGAATCAGACATACTAAACTGGCACACCTCCCTCATAACAAAAGATCTCAGCCCCAGGTGTCAAAAGTGTGACAGAATATTAACTATAAAGCATGTTATGGAAGAGTGCCCATTTTACGCTGCAAGTTTGAAAGAACTTGCAATGCCACCGAATAGATCTGCGTTCCTGGGAAAAATGTTACTAAAGTAATCAAGTAATATATGACAAATTTATAGCAAATGAGCCTTTGCTGATTTTATTTTATTTTTTAAAGTTCATTTATCTATTAATTTTATTTCATTCATTTATTTTGTTATTATTTTTTTTAGTTTATTTATTTTATCTCATTATTATTATTTTTTTTAACCACCTAAATAGTTTAAGAATAGTGTTATTTAGTTGATCGGGCGCTGATGACCTGGATGTTTTGAGCCCAAACATCGAAACGCTCACCCCTCTATGGAAGCTTGTGCTTCAAAGATACGACCTCTTACTAAGTTAGTTACACCATGTATAAGATAGTAAATTAAATGTAAAGTTCTGGTGTGGTATGCACATCACACAACATTCGCTTTGAGTGGAAATATGTATTTTCATATAAACAGAAGTTAAAGGAAAAAATCATGTTTTTCCATACATCTATGAAATTGATGCTTTTTTTTTTTTTTCATTTCTGTCTACAACTGTATATTTTAATTATATGGATACCACTTAGTTTTTTACTTTCACTTACCTATATATGAAAATGTACAGTAAAGTATTGCGGTCATGAAAATTTTTGAATCTCAGTTTTCAATGGAATTACACATTTTAAGGTCCCCTGAGTCCAAATAACCAAGTCCTGCAAAATGATCTGTGTGTGCGTTAACAGTCTAGCTCAAAAACAAAAAGTCGTACAAAAGTGAAATTGCATATTTAAGGTTTTATGATAGGGATATAACAGCAACTTTTTCGTCAAAATCGGCTAACCGGAAGTGGCACATTACATATTTTTACGATTTTCTTGAAAATAGCTCATAACGATTTTGATTAAATTTCGGCATATCAGTGTAAAATTAAGCAGTTTTAAATAAACTGTAGTTTTTATTCCGATTGATGTTCTCTAAAAGGGCTTAAATGACTAATTTTCAATATTAGCTTCCCCTTAAGTACCTTTAATTTTTTTATTTGAAAAAATTGACCATTTCACATTAATCTCTAATATAAAAGATAGCTAAATATATCATATGAAAGAATTTGATAATTAACTAAAACAGAAATAAGAGTTAGTAATGGAGAATAGTTGTAATTGAGGAACCAAAGGAATATGAGCGCACCTGGGCTTGCCCGAATGATTAGAATATGCTTCTATTCGTAACATGAGCTTAGTATAATACGGACTCGACAATATTATATAAATATACATATGTGGTTTTCATAACATAAATAATTTTGTCGGTATTATTTAATATTTAATTGTAAAGATTACAGCGATATAAATATTAAATTTTTTTTATATAAGGGTACTTATACAAATCAAAATACCCACAATGAAATATATATAAATATAGTCTATAATTTTTTACTTTCACTTCCCCTTTGTCTGAAAATACCTTTTTCAGAAGAGAGTGGTAAGTGAAAGTTGTGTGATACGCGCATCGCACCAGATTTTTATTTTAATAAGAGTGCCATAGCGAAAATAAGTTAGAGAACTGCTAGTCTATAATAAAATAATAGGAAAATGTTTTTTACTGTTTAAAAAACTATTTCTTTGTATTTGGGTGAAATAAGAAATAAAATATAAAAATATTTCATGGATGTATAAAACATAATTTATAACCTTAAATATATTTACTGTAGTTTAATAACTCCATATCTAATGTTATATTTAAATCGTTAGGTATATATAGTCTGTTTACTCCTCCAGAAAATTAAGTCACATTTTCCATAATTAAATTAGTTAATAATTTGATGAATTTTCCCTCTGTGAAATCACAATATCCACTTACAAGCCAAGTCCAACATGGACAGGAAATAATTTTATTCAAAGCAGAGTAAGTGAAAGTTGTGTGATGCGTGCACCAGATTTTTACATATAGGTTTTATTTAGCTCATTATTTACATAAAATAGACAAGATATTGTGTGTATAAAGAATTGATTGAATAAATAAATAATATATGGTCATTAGTAATTATTTAAAGATTATATTGGTGTTACATGTTTTATGATAATCAATTAAAAACCATTTATTTACATTAAAGTACAATTAGGACAATTTTTTAGAACTTAAATATTTTAAATCACAGCATTTTTTAACATATTATTATTTACAACATTAAAAAAAAAATAACAATAATACAACCTAACTATCCATACTTATTTCATTGATATGAACAATTTTATTTTTGTAAGTTAAGTTCAGCAGGAATTGTGATTCCACCAGTATCTATTACAGTATTTTCAAAAAAGTTCTGGGATTCATCATCATCCATTAGTATTTCTACTGGCAAAGCAATCAGCTGTCCAGAATCTGAAACACAAATCATGTCAACATTAAACAAATAATCTTTTGTCATAATCTATAAAGCATAAATTGGGTTCATTACAATTTCTAATTTTAATCGATCGATTAAAAAACTTTAATCATCCATATTTAAATCAACATTTAATTATATAAAAAGGCTAGAGAGATTGACTAGATGTATCCCCACAAAGGAAGAAATCACAATTAGTATTGAGCATAAGGTGTTATATAGGCATAAATCCGGATATTATCGATAAAGAACAAAATCCACTTACAATGGGAGGTTATGGATTTTTGGCTATACTAGGTCAACAAATATTAGACGCATGTCTGAGGGTTTTCGCAATGCGCACTAGGAGAAAATTTTTTTTTTTTATAAAATATTATTTTTTTATGTTACTGTTTTCTGATGTTGCTCTGAATGAATTTACAAGTTATTATATATCAATCGCTTTGTATTTTTGTGTAAAATACATATATATTACAAAAACCCATAGAAGCTTCCAGTAAAGTAGGCCAAATAAATATCTGTTATGAAAAACTATTCAGATTCGTCTTTAGGGTTCACTAAAACTATTAAATAAATCAAAAATATAAATTTTTGGACGTCATTTTATGGGAGGAATTATTTTTTGGAAAACTAAATTATTGCTGTTAACAATTATATTGATAACTTTTAGATTTCATGGGTTTATAAGGAAGAAATAAATAAAACTCCCTAAATGTTTTTATTTTTTTATCTCCAAGCACAATTTATTTGCAGGATTGTGGTTTGTACCATTTTGTGGATATTATATGCCCCTAAATTCATGCTAATTTTCGTGTGCATAAGTGGAGGCATATCGAAGTTATCACAACTTTTGTGATTTTTGAAAAAAAAATTTATGGCTGGAGCCTAGGCGAAAATTTTGAGCAACAACTTTTTAGTGTGAAATACAAATCTCAACATTGTTTCTACTTAAAAAAATGTTTTATACCACTTTTCTCCTTAGAATAGTTCTATTTGTTTCAATATTGAACACATACTATAACTGTAGGCCAAGTATATATTTTTTTCTAAACCGGATGTGTATCAAAATGTTGTAATATTATATGCACAAAATATAGTATTTTATCGATATTCAACCCGAAAATAAGAATAAAGCATGTATTGTATATATTACACCATGAAATATATTTTTTTGAGATAAATAAATAATTAAATAATAAACATATTTCAAATAAGGCCTGAAAAAAATCAGGGAATTTCATAAAAAGGTTCCAGTAGACAATTAGTTGATAATTTTCCAATATTTAATATAATAATCTTTCCTCTTTTGGTTGCAACCAGTTGTAAAATGAGTTGTTAAATTTGTTTAATAAATAAATCATGAGTAAAAAATCATTTGAAGTTATTTCAATACACAAGAGGGAACCCATTCTTGGGTTCAACCAAAGTTTCTGAAGAGCTTGCATCACTTTTTTAGTAGAACATTCCTCGGTGCACCATTTGCCTATGACGGCCTTTGTATTTTTAACATAACCCCTTAAACTAAAAAAAATACAACACCATTCTCTTCTTAACAAACAGATCTAGATTTATCTTCAAACACCCACAATTGGGTCTGAGTCTTAGCTGGGACATCTTAGTAGTAAAACCAGGTTTCATCACCTGTCACAATACTTTCTACATTGCAGACTTTTCAATTTTTGAACTTCTTCATCATTTCACAGCACCATGAGATTCAGTGAAGCTATGGGGCATCCAAAGAATACAAAGCTTCCTTACATAAAGATGATGGTGTGTAAAATGTCAAAAACTGCTGATGCATTAATACCTAAGGACTTCTCTATCTGATGGTAGGAAACTCATACAGAATTAATGTTTTTTTTTTAGTCAACGATAAAGCTGGATGACCTGATATTGGAGCACCCTCAAGCTCAAACATAGATTAATTATTAATAATTGTGGGTTGATGGTTGAAGTGAATAAAATAGTAATAAAAAAAACAAAACAATTATTTATTTTTACTATTTCATTTTGACTCATCACCCCAACCATCCTTCTCTTCAATTAATTATTAATAAATAGAACAAAGCCTTGAGGTCCTATAATACAGGTAAATAGATAACCCGCCATCATCGCAACAATTAAGCTCCAATTAAATATTTAGATGTCTTTATATACTGTCTCAAGTTAAAGCCTTTTTCTTTGGAACTGTTGGTATGAGATGTGCTCTTTAAATTTAAAACCTTGACTTACCAACCATTACAGAAAGTGCTACCCAGAGAGGCAGAGTAAAATGTACAACATATCCAGAAAATCAAAACAAAAGTTACTCTGATCAAAGTTATATATTGAACTTGCAATAACTATTGTGCAATGAAACAAATTAATAATTGTCAGGTTTTAATTTTAAATTAATTTAGACAATAATGATGTAAAAAGAGTTATTGTCCATTTTACCTGTTCCTTCAACAGTCTCTGATAATGCACCGACATAAATAACTCGAGTTTCTTTACTAGGTTCTGTTTTACCATCTGTAACAATACCAATTATATTTAAAAAATAAATTATATCAATAAATACAATAATATAAAATATGTGAATCTTTAAAACAAAATTTTCAGTACAAAAGTTAAGAGTTAATGTGAAATTAATTTTTCTTTTTATTGTATTGACTCTATCATATATAAAGAAATTTGCTTATTAATGTAGGAAATAACAGGTTTTGTTTTGTAAGTTCACACAAAACTTAATTATCAAGCCCATCTTAATAACAGTAATTGACCAAGAATTGAAATGTAGAAATTTATTTACAATTCTTTCTTATATTTTTTATTACTTTAGTGCTTAGTTATTAATGAATTTTCATTCCTAGAGAGTTGTTGGTTTGAGAGGTGGTCGTTTTAATTAGTGAAAATGATCTCACTCAAATGTGGAATATTCTGTTTACAGAGAGAATTCAGTACATGGATAGTTAAGTGCACAACGATTATCAACTTACAATGAAGGCCAGTCATTTTAATCCTTTGAGAAAAAAAAAAAGTTGTAAATAGCCAATTCCTTACCTATACCATAGACGGGAACCTCTTTATCATTAGAGGCCACAGTAAGGTTTAGGCAGTGCTAATAAAGGCCGCAATAATTTTTTTATATTTCATCGATGCTATTTTAATTTATCACTGAATAAACACACCCACATATAAATATACAACTCAATTCTATTAATTTCCAAATTGTAGTTACTTAAATAATTAAATCTACCCCTGGATTAATAAATATCGCTAAAAAACGTTGTAGGCCACATCTGGCCTCCGAGGCCGCTGTTTAAAAGACATTTTTGTATTCAGGATAGATTAACTTATTGAACAAAATGCTAAGGTTAAATTTAAATTAGTTACAATTTTATTAATGCCTCACATACAGTTATATCTACTTAAATATGGAAAGAAATATAATAATAAAATACCATGATTTTTTATTATGTGGTTCTCAAGTGAATTCTTCGAGAGGGAGGTGAAAGAACAATGTTGACAAGAAAAAACTTCAGAAGAAGTAGGATGTTGAGTTTTTATATGTTTCTTCAAAGAACTACTCTGAATACAACTGTATTCACAATGAGGACAAGAATATGGTCTGACACGGGAATGTCGCCATGCATGTCGCCTGAGACAATTCTGGTCACCTACAAATAAGATATTTAAACAATTTATTCACATTTATTAATACAATAAATTATACCAAACTTCTTATTATTCTAAAAGTGGCCACCTGTTATAATTTGTTCTGACTTCAAATCATACAATAGATAATTAATACTTCCAAATTATTTGCAGTAAACAATTGACATTGTATAAAACAAACTGTGAGTAAAATTAAACAATATTACAAAAAAAATAAAATAATTTGATATAAAAATCTGGATTTGAACAGAATATTCATGAAGGATATTCTCATTCAAAACATTCTTTAATTCTAGAAGCAATTTACGTTAAGTTAGGTCTTCATTTTGTTGTATTCTTTACAAAATACAACAAGGAATTTGAAAATTATAACCCGTTATAATATCCAATTAATTTTAAGAATTATTATTATTGAGATAATTTTAAGTAGTTGATAAATATAGTAAGCTTTTCCTTTCTAATGTCTTATGTATATTAAAAATGGTTTATGCTGATGACTGTTAAGAAATACAGCCATTTATTTTTAACCTTAAACAGTATACCTGTAATAAATGGACAAAATGGGCAAGAAAATGGTTTTTCTCCAGTATGCTGACGTAAATGAAGAGTCATTCTATTTTTCAATGCAGATGTATGGCCACAAACATTACAAACATAAGGTCGTAAATTCGAATGAACTGCCTGAATATGCTTTTTAAGGGCTTTACTATCACAGAAGGTGCGTTTACATTGAGAACATTCTTGTTTTCTGGACCTGTAATATAAAAAATACATATTTGAATTAATTTTAATCAATTTAAAATATTAGACTGAATTTTCAAAGAATTACCAATTAGGAACATTGGCTGGATCAGACACTTTCAGATGACTAACCCTATGATTCTGCAACTGAAATGCTTGTTTAAATGTTTTACCACATTCAGTGCATAAATATCCTCTCTCATCATAATGTGTTTTAACATGGACTTCAAGTTTGGCTCTTAAAGCTGTTTTAAATTCACAATTCTGAAAAATTTAATTGTAATTATAATTTGAAAAACAAAATAAGTATTCTTAAATAAATAATCTAATTCATTAAACCAGATATCCAAATATAATTATTATTATTAATTTTTTATGAAAAATCAGTAAAAATGAAGTAATTTTCTATTAAAATTAATAGTATAATATCACTTATACTTACTGGACAGGAATAGAGATCTACATCTTCAGAATGTGATTTCCAAAGGTGATTAGCACACTCATACCACTTGCGAAATGGCTGAGAGCAATGGGGACAGGCAAAATTCCGAGAACTTACGTGGCACTCCCGATGTTTTTCAATCAAGTCTCGACAGGATAATCTAATTAAACAGCTTTCCACTGGACATCTAAATAATGAATAAGAAATAAGAATCTTGATATAAAATTCAAAATTTTATTATTAATGGAAACAATTTTGAAGATATCATACTCATCAGATCTTCCAGAATTTAACTGCCTTCAAATTGAAGGTACCGATTTGGAACAAACTTGCAAAATAAATAAAAAATAGAATAATAAAACATGAACAGTACTCAGTCACTAAGTTCAAATTTAGCATCATTTTAATTCGGAAAACATGAAAATTGTGATTAAATTGTTTCATTAATACTTATTGCAAGAAATTGAATTGCTGAATTTCTTTCTATTGTTTTTTTTATATAAGATTTCATTATTTTTTCCAAAATTAACATAATCAAAATGTTATCAACCTAATGCACTAAAGTCCTTCCTTCTATCAATGTTAAAATCAACAAAAGTCTATTTTTATTCATGCGAAGTTTTAATTTTCATGCAGCGTAGTGTGTCAGCCAATTTGTTCTATATCTATTCAACATAATTGTTTCCTAAGTGTTATGGGATAACTGAGTCTACAATACCAAATGCTTATTATTTCAAATTTTACTGCTACGGCATCAACTAAACAGGTTCATTGCTGCGGATAATAATAGGATTTAAAGCCAAATTGATGATCAGGATTTAATTTAATTAAGTGTTATTCAAAATGGTTTTAGTTACTAAATTTTTTTCATATTTTCACTTTAATTGACGATGCTACAATATATGAATGTTTAAAATACTTGTGAAATGATGCTGACAATAAAATTAAATGCTTTAAATTATTCCAGAGATTACAGCACAACATATTTTTAAAGAATGAAATACTAGAAAATTTAAATTACATTAAAATAAAGAATAATGTGCCTTTAAAAGAAAGAAATAGAACTTAATGTAATCTAAAATAACAAAGAGACACATGGATGGAAGGAATGTAAACTAATGAAGTTTCAATTGGAAAGTGAGTATGTAACAAGACATTTGCTCGCATGTCAATTTATTTATTTTAATTGTATAATTTTTTAGGTATTTAAAGACTTTGTTGTAGTTTTCTTTAAATAGTATAAATATCAACATTGATAGTAATAGTAATTCAGATAATGTTATAATGAATATCTATATCAAAGAAATTTAAAGCTTTATAATAAATCTGTACACAGACCCCCACAATATTATAATCAATTTTATTTTTTTGTGAAGTAACATCTTCCATTTCTAAATAAATTAGTGTTATGCTCCATCCTCGATATTTTGGGACCATAGACCATCTTCAAGGAACATTACAATTAGCATAATTAGTAATTATAACTACTTATTAATGAAAAGATCATTATATATATTGGTTTTATACGACAATGTTAATGAATGGCAGTAAAGAACCAGGGCTCAAAATAAACACGGATAAGACAAAATATATGGTTAGCTGCAAAAATGGTGATATTACTGGGGATATCGATATAGATGGTAATATGTTTGAACAGGTAGAGAAGTTTAGGTATCTAGGGTCTACGATAACTAGAAAAAACGAAATTTAGATGAGATTATTCGTCGTAAACCAACGACTTCCTGTCCTACAGTTTCCTTTAACAAATACTCCAATCTATCCCTGTGAGCAAAATCCGGATACCTAGGAGTCCACCTGGACAACGACTAACTTGGATTCCTAATACTAGACGAACGACAAGAAACCGCTCGACGTTTCCGATTTACTTCAGCACTTACAAGACAAACGCTCTAAACTTCCCATTTAATTACAAAAAGACTCTTATATTCACTATATAAGACCTATTAGGAACTTACAGACAGTTTAGCTATGGGGCTCCCACTTAAACCATCGAATTTTCTGCAACAATCCTTACAATCAAAAGCCTTCTAAAATCCTCAATGTTCCTTACTTTGTCACTAATAAAAAGTAATCCTTAAAGATCTTAATGTTGACGTTTACAATTGGTCAATTCCAGATACTATCCTTCCATAATAACTTCAGAATCATCCCAACGCTCTCGTTTCTAACCTTGCATCCTCTTCAATTCCTGATAACCCTCCGAGGCGTTGAAAAGAGATGGCCCGTTGTTCTCCTAATGTAGTCAGTATTAGTGTGCTACCAGTTGGTAGTTTACTAGCAAAGTGTATTCATGTCATTATATTAATTATGTCCAAATTTACTTGACGTTTTTATGTATACATGTTTATTAAATTCATAAAGAAATAAAAAAAAAAGAAGAGATTAAGGTTAGACTGAAGGCAAGAACTTAGCTCGTGCCTCTTGTCCCACAACTTAAAAATTAGAATCTATAAAATCATTGTCTTACCTACACTTCTTTATGGTTGCAAAACGTGGCCGCTTACATTAAGGGATGAGCAACATCTTAAGATTTTTGAAAATAAAGTATTGCCTACAATATTCGGACCGTAGAAGGATGAATTAACCGGAGAATTCAGACAGTTACACAACGCCGAATCATGTGAACTATATCTGGCTAATATAATTGAGGTGATTTCATCCCAGCGAATCAAATGGGTCTGTAAAATTGTTGACGTTAGAAACGAGAGAATTCCTACAAGGTTAATATTTGCTGTACCAAATGGTAAACGTCCGAAGTGTAGACCGAAGAGAAGGTGGGAAGATTGCATTAAAGCCGATCTGAAGGGAATAGGTTTGGACAGCGAACGATGGAGGGAGGTGTGTAATAAGCGATTGGTGGTGTCGGCATCAAACCTTCCGGTTCGTTAAGCCTTTTATTATTATTATTATATATTGGTTCATCTGTAATTATATTTTCCTAATCATAAAATGTTTGCAATACTCCACTCTTTGCTACACAGTTTAATTACATAGTTTGTAATTTTCATTAAAATTTCTGAAAATAAATTTTAGGTGGAGTGCGGCTGTGATGTTTCAATTGCCACACTACTCTTTTTGTCTGCAATTGAACTTAGTTTTCATATTTTATGCTTTTTATCCCCTCTCCTCTATTTATATCAATGAAATTATTTGAGTCCTATAGTAATGGATAATATTTTTAAAAAACTTCTCTAACATTAATATGAAAATTGAGTCTTTTATCCAAAAAGTTACCAGAAATTAATACTCGTCCCACACAAAAAAAATTAATTTTTAATTCATCATCCACATTAGGTATTACAATTTACTACCACAAACAAGGACTTATATCATTAAAGTTAAATGACATAAGTTGTTTGAATAACGATACAATCAAGTGCACTTTTGTGGGGAGAGAGGACGAAATTAATGCATTCATATATGTGTTTCATAATATGGAGTTAATCAACATACACAATTTTCTTTTCTTTTGTAGGTATGACATATTTAGCTTTTGGAGTGATTTGCTGTGGTTTGGACTTCTTTTGCATTGTTTCTAAGTCAACAGGTGGACCCCCATTTAATGCTTCGTTTTCAATTGTATCTTTGACTCCCATCACTATCTCATGAACCTTAAAAAAAAAAAAAATTAAAAACATGGTGGCCATATAATATTTTAATAAGAAAATAAGGTTGTATCAATAGTATCATACCATAGCCATATGAGACCTCCAATCAGAGAATGAAGCAAATGCCTCAGAGCACTTTCCACACATAAAGGCCATTTTTTCTGATAAGGCTTCTTTACTGGTATTTTCTGAAATTCATGCAAAAAAACAATTTTATTATTTTATTTATTTACATAGTTATGATCCAAAAAAACAAAAAAAAAAAAACAGTACCACTACAACCCAAGAAGGGTCTTGGGTTCAGTACTAGTTGAGGGAGTACTGTTACAAGGCTAAACAGTTGTGCAGGAAGGTAATTGGGCCAAGATCACACTCAACCGCTAGGTTTTCCCCCTTAATTAATTATTTAGAATAGAATAGAAAATAATTTTATTCTGGGACGAAGTCCCTTCAGAATAACAAAAAAGTACAGAAATTAAAATTTTACATCTGGCCAGATAAAAACAAACATAAAAAGTAAAGATAAAGATAAATCAGAGTACCCATAAATTTAATTAAGAGTACCCACATTATAGAGGCTGGGTATGCCCTAGGAGGGTTCATCGACTCAATGGCTGATGAAAAATTACTCATCACAATAAAAATAATAAATTTGCCTCAAATATTGATTATAGATGCAGCAGGGTAGCTCAGTGAGTAAGGTACTAAACTCCTATGCTCTGGGCTCCAGATTCTAACCAAGCTGTGGCAGGTTTGTTGATTTGTTCTATTACAGAAGCCATGGTTTGACATTGGGATCGGGCCCAACCTGTAAGAAGAGGGTACTCTTAGTTAAATAATTAAGGAAGAAAACCTGGTAGTTGACCATAATCTCAGTCAAATCACACCCTTAGAAAATCATTAACCAAGAAACAGTATTTCTTTAAAAAGGACTGAACCTAAGATCCTCTATGGGTTAGATGAAACAAGGGAAAAAAAAAAAAAATTGAGAAATTATTATACAATGAGAAACTGGAAAAGGGAGGAATTTATTAATGATAATATCATAAATACAAATAATGAGGAATTTATCATTCAAATTAAATGAAAATAATTTTATTATGTGACACAAGAACCCAAAGAATAATTGTTTTGTTCAGACTTTATGTACATTAAAAGAATGGACATCAATATATGCCATTGCCAGCAGCTGCATATATAGTCATTAATATTGATTGACTCTATTAAGGAATATGAAATTTATGGCGCTTTTTAGGTTGGTCGCACTGATAGCTAGCGAATTTTCTGACTCAATTGGTTTGGCTCTCAGACTTTTATTGATATAGTCTTCATTTTCCTGCATATACAATCATAAATAATTATATATTCTCTTATATTCGTTATTTACATCGATACACTGATAAAATAGTACTAGTTGCCCCATTTGAATAATTCCCATAGTATATTGATCAGTGAAGAAATGACAAAATAGTATAGAAATAAGATAACGTCTTGTATTATAAGACGGAGAAATTAATTTTCTTTTTTTTTTAGACAAATTACAAAAGTTCATTCACAAGAATAAACCAAAACACACAAATTACTAAGGCCTGTATACAGGCCTGGCTTACAACGGCCTCATTTTTTTTCTGTTTTGTCAGGAATTTAGTAAACTTTTAAGTTAAACTGGGTGTAATCCACCAAAAATTGCATATTCTTTCAGTTTCTTAAGCGCCTATAAAGTTTCTTTTTCTTCTTAACTTTTTCCCTGAATATTTTTGGAGATGACTATTTTCCCCACAAGGAGGAGAAGATAATCGTGAAAATGAAGCCTCAACCATTGGATTCGATGAAGCATTTACAAAGATATGGTCTACCGACAAAAAAAAAAAAAATTTGAGATATAAGATAAAGCAGATATTTATATTATTATGTAATTAGGAATGGTAACAGTGGTATCAAGATTTGCAATCGCTAGTATAACATTGACCTTATGTTTTATCTCAAAAAGGGTAAATTTTAGAGCTTTAAGACGAAGGGCCCATTATAGTTATGTAGACCTATATTGGGTCATGATGTTTGCATAAAAATGTTTAAAAAAACATTAATCCTGCCTCAATCTGTTGACTTTTGAAACCTCCTAATTTTTTCTATGAATTTTATAGTAATTGTAGTAAGGTTTTAAGTTTTTAAATTAGGATTTGTCACTTCTCCACGATATTCCCTATTGTTTGATAGCTCATTCATCAAGATAAATCGCTCCTGAGAGCCAGGAAAGGGATGCATATTATGGTATTATATATAGTGTAGATGATTACTTAACAAGTATGGAATAAGTAGTTCTTGAAAGAAAAATGTGAAGATTGACAAATAGAAATGGCCAAAGAATTTGAAAAACAAGTAGTATCAACTAAGTAGATTTGATAAGATTCATCTGTAACTTTCCCTGTTACATTCTAGTTGTTTGCGCACAGTTTAAGTTGCTTTAATTACCTATTCGAGGTTTCCTCATTCTAAAAATAAAAAAAAAAACTACTTGATATGTTTCCAAATAAATAAATAAAATATCTATGTGGTTTTTATCCTGACTAAAACATCATATTCTAACTAAAAACTAGATGTCAAGCACCTCCCAATTATATCAATGTGCTAAAAAAAATTTAATACTTATTAAAAACAATAAGTAGCTCAATCATACCCTTTTTGATCAAACTGTCTCCTTTTTCTGCATTCTAAAAGCAAACAATTATTAAAATAATATAATTATATTAATAAAAAAAAAAAAAAAATTCAAAATGGTCACAATAAAATAAAATTTACCTTTAGATGTAATGTTTTTAAATGTGTGGAAAGAGAAGCTCTGTCAGTAGCTTTAAAAGGGCACAATCTGCATTTGTATATTATGACAGTTTCTACTAAGTCTTCTATCAATAAATTATCAGTATTTACCTCAATATGGTCTGAACTGGGACTCTTAACTCCCACACCATCCTAAAAAAGTAAAAAATATTAACTGAAATTTCAGTTAACTAGATTAGATATAAACTGTATTCAAAATTAGGAAGCATTATTGGCACAAACACTTAGCCATTAAACCCACTCATTGAGATAAAACATATGGCAGTACGATTTTTAAAATGTCTGAAAAGTAGGGCTGTATAGCTTTTTCACTATTTCTATAAGTTTTAGAATAAAATTTAAGGGATGAGACTTTCTAAAATAAGTGGTAGGAATTTGATGAAAATTCATACTGGATTAATTGTTCCCAAAATAATTCCTAACTTTGAGTCAAATTGCATAGAAATAAAAGCAAGACAAAGGAAATATGTTTGCGCAGGTGTAAGCAATATACGGAATTTGAAAAATACTGGACCATTTTCACACCGGTCTCCCCAACATTCCTCTAACTTTGGGTCAAATCAGAAAAGTCGTTTTAAAAATGTAAATGAAAATACGTTTATGCATGATTAGGCAAAAGTTGTGGATGGAATTTGCTAAAGTTTATATGAATCATCTATAAAAGTACTCCAAAAACCTGTACAATACCTAAAAATATAATCAAAATTGAATTAATGGTAGTAGGCTTTATATTTTATCACATGGATTTGACTTCTGACAAACACAGATCGAAATTTGTTCCATTCCTACTGTAATCAGCATACGGAACATCTAACTAGGATTGACTCTCTGTTTCTAGTCAAGTTCCTGGCTTTGCAGAAATCTTTTCATCAAACAGTCCATATGCTCCAGATACAACTTCCTTGGTCAGCTTTGAGGTTTCCTATCATCAGGGAAACCTCACCACACAAGAAGTGTGTAGAGTTACAAGGAGATTATGTAGAAAAATAAAAAAAAAAATTCAGAAAAAAGGTCTTGTATTTTTGTTAGGTCGGAAACTTTTCAGACCACCCTCCCTCGTAAGGGTTCAATTGTGCAATTTAAAATCCAACAATATCTTCTTAAAAAGTGCTCCCTACAAAACAATAGTAGACCCGTATATCAAAGAAATCCGAAAAGTTACAAAAAGTTTTCTAATGAAATTTTTATATGGTAAATAACAAATAATAAGTAATGATTCAGACTATTTGTAAATAATGAATAACGAATAAATCACCTGTTAAAAGTAAACAAATAATAATAATTATCTATTATTCCTTATCTATAAATACTTATTCGAATAACCTCCAACTTCAATGGAACCCGTAGATCTGCCAATTAATATCAGAGGTGAAGAACTTGCGACCTAGAAGACGCATGTGGCTTTCGTGGGCTTGCTGTGGCCCTAGAGTCCGTGTGCAGCCTCCAAATGTTTTTGTGCAGTTTTATTAAACTAGCACTAGGATTAATTAATAGTTAATTATTTATGTTATGAAAATTGGAAAAATTAAGTTGAATATATGTATATGGGTGTGTACTTACTTATTAATAAAATTGCATTAGTAAAATCTGAAAAAAATATTGCAGCCTCCATTATCACTGCCTAACCTTACTGTGGCCTCTAATGGTAAAAAGATTAACTATACCACAGGTGAGGAAAGTATATATAGGAAATGTGAAAGCATATACATTTAATATATAATGTAATATAAATTATAGAAAATACCAATGACCCTTTAGGGTAGAAGTGGTAAAAAAAAAATCCTACTTCAATTAATTTTGAAGTTTTTTTCACTTAAATAATTACTCTCACTCTCTTTCTTGCATGATTAAATACTGCAAAAAACGTTTGGAGGTCACAGTGACATCATGGATACCACATACAGAGATGCCACCAGGTCACAGTTTCCCTACCTGTTGTAAAATAAATCTTTTTACCATTACAGGCCACAGTAAGGTTAGGCAGTGATAATGATAATGGAGGCTGCAATATTGTTTTCAGATTTTACTAATGCAATTTTTATTAATAAGTAAGTACACACCCATATACAGATATTCAACTTATTTTTTTCAATTTTCATAACATAAATAATTAACCATTAATTAATTCTAGTGCTAATTTAATAAAACTGCACAAAAAGATTTGGAGGCTGCATACGGCCTCTAGGGCCACGGCAAACTCACGAAAGCCACATGTGGCCTCTAGGTCGCAAGTTTCTCACCTCAGATATAAACTGGCAAATCTACAGGTTCCGTTGAGGTTGGGGGTTAGTCAAATAAGTATTTATCTAGATAAGGATTAATAGATACTTATTATTATTTGTTTACTTTTAACAGGTGATTTATTTGTTATTCATTATATACCAATAGTCTGATTCATCAATTACCTATTATTTGTTATTTACCATATAAAAATTTCATTAGAAAATTTTTTGGATTTCTTTGATATACGGGTACACTATTATGCTATAGGGGGCACTTTTTAAGAAGATGTTGTTGAATTTTAAATTGCACAATTAGATCCACAATTGAACCCTTACGAGGATAGTCTGAAAAGTTTTCGACCTAACAAAGATACAAAACATTTTTTCTGAATTTTTTTTTATTTTTCAACATAGTCTCCTTGTAACTCTACACACTTCTACCAGCAATGCTCCCTTCTCTGTAACACGTCCAAAAAGTACTTGGCGTTTTTCTCTGCAAAATAATTGTTCATGAAGGTGATTGCCTCTTCATTTGACGAAAATCTCTGTCCTCCGAGCGCAATTTTTAGGTAAGAGAACAAAAAGAAGTCGCTTGGTGTAAGACGGATAATCAAGCAGTTCAAACCATAATTTGTGGATTTTCACCATGGCAACCGGTGATGTATGGGATGGTGTGCTGTCTTGGTGAAACAGGATTTTCTTTTTCTGCAAATGTGGCCATTTTTCAGCAAGTTCTGCCTTCAGCTTGTCAAGTAATGATGTGTAGTATGCTTCTGTAATGGTTTTTCCTTTTTGAAGATAAGTCGATTAAAATAACTGCATGACTATCGCAAAAAACAGTCGCCATCACTTTCCCAGCCAAGAAAACAGCTTTTGCTTTTTTTGGAGCCGTTCCCCCTTTGCAGTCCACTGTTTGAACTGTAATTTTTTTGGGTGCACAATGGTGTATCCAAGTTTCACCTATAGTAAATAATCGGCAATAAAACTCGGATTTATTGCGTCTAAACTGCACCAACAGAGCGTAGGAAATGTTCATTTCCTCATTTTTGGTCTAACATGAGGAAATGCGGCACCTACAACGCGTCAACGTGCAGACAGCTTTCTCATATCTAAATGTTCATTTAATATGTAACAAACACGTTCTTTTGACAAGTTCATAACCTCTGCTATCTCTCTCTTTAATTCGGCGGTCGTCTAGCACCATTTGGTGAATTTTGGCGATGTTTTCATCGGTAGTTGCAGTTTTTGGACGTCCTGAACGTTGATCTCCTCTCAAGCTCATAGCATTGAAGGAAGCACTAACAGTGGCAGTGTACCCATTTCCTGTTTGACCTCACTTGCCGTCGTCTACAATGGCTATAAATACAGAAACACTATTTATTTATTGCTATCCAAAATCCAATCTATTGCAATCCAATTTCTATCCTCATATAGGCGCTAGCTGCACCACGATTTGCAGAGTTGCTGGTGAAGCATTATTGTTGTTCTTCCAGAGTAATTAACGTTGTAAAAATAATTGTTAATGATTTTAGTAAATAGTTAATAAGGAAGTTTTATGAAAGAAATATATGTTTTCATCGTTTCATGAACAACTGTGACCGAAGTGATAGTGAATCAAGCCTAATCTGAGCGGAAATCTTGTGAACTATCAAATACTTTAATTCTTGTATTACATTATATCAATATCACACAATATAGCCACTTTATTTGGCCTGAATCGTTTAGTTGTTTGTATGGAAACCATAACTTACTTTGCCGAAAAAGATACATTCAGCTTGCTTTTCGATTAAAGGAACAATGTTATCGCATGGTTTTAGCTGACCTGTCAATTGAACATAACACTACTGCAGTATCACTAATAAATTTCAACCTACCTAAGGCCGGATCCAAATCAATTAAGATTGTAGATGATAACACCTTAACAAGCTCAGCCATCACATTCTCAATCCTATTACTTAAATATGCTACTGAATTTGAAACCATCAGATTTACATTTGCTGTTATATTACAGTTCAATATTTTTTACAAAGGCTACCAAATGTTTTAATATATCTAATTAATTTTAAAGTATGTCTCTAATAAAATTTTAAATACTTAAATCTGGTTTAAAATAAATTATACACAATGGAAACAATACTACTATAAATAACTAAAAATTGCCATACTTCTTTAATGAAATCAATAGTGGTTTCGCTTGATCTATAATCAGAATCTTTAATGAAAACATCTTCATCAGTCATATAATTCCCATTTGCCAAACTGTTGGAGAGTAAGAGGGGGCAATCTAAAATTAACAGGCAGAAACAATGAGAGTAAAGCAATGTCAATTAATAAATACTTAGTTAAAAACATACCTGTGATGTTTTGCAACATTATATCTCCATTTTCAAGAATAACTAAAGGTACTGATTGGTCTTTGACTTCTAATTGCAAGCCATTATAATTCGATAAACTAACAGAATTATTTTCAGTTGAATCCAATACCAGTGGCAAAGTAAACAAATCATCATTTAAAACTTCCATTTTAGCTGAAACATGAGAAATAAATAGATAATTAAATATCGAAGAAAATGATAGATAAATATGTAATCATATTTAAAATATAATTACCTCAAAAGCAATTGGTTACTGTCAGTTCGAATTGATTTAAAAAATAATATCATATCAATAAGAACATTTAACTCGAAAAATCATATCATATAAAATGTAAGTATAAAAATAAATAAATTAAATAGTAAACATTGAGTGATAAAAGTATAGGTTAAATCACGTACATACCGGTCTACATTCATCTGAAAATCTTCAGTGCCTTTAAGATTGAAAGATAGATAACTTCAACTAAATTCACAAATAAAATTTTTAAATGTTCGCAAATAAGTATATAAAAATTTTTTTTTATATAAAATGGAAGAACTATTTTTTCCAATCGCTATCTGTGTATAAATCATAATGCATGACCCTAATCGAAGATGAACCTAGAAGAGAGAACCTCTTTGTTTTACCATTGTAACCTACTGAGACATCAACAATCACCAGTACCATCCGTTGACAATCACAATCAAAACCATTTTCAATATGGCAGAAGATGGTTATGATCAGGTAATTTTAATTTAAGCTTTGCATTTAATAATTGCTTCTTTGATTAATGTTTGTTTGCATCTTTCAGTTTGATGAAGATGAGCCTGATGGTATCCCTCTCTCAGGAAAGAAAAGATTATTTTCCAAGGAATTAAGGTGCATGATGTATGGATTCGGTGATGACCAAAACCCCTATACTGAAAGTGTTGATCTACTGGAGGACCTTGTTATTGAATATATTACTGATATGGTATTTTTCAAATGATAATTATTATTCAATTTATCTCAGACTGCCGTAATTCATTGTCATGGTGAAGGTGATGGTTAAGTTATTGTACTATATCCATTTACCTTAAATGTATTTAAGAAATTCTAGGCAATATGGGTTTTGCAGAACTGGGTTGTTACACGTCACTGCATAACTGCCTGCTTCTGCAACGAGACTAATTTTCGTATGCAGATTTGCTATTTATTGCCTTATTCCACTCCTCTTCTTTTATTGCTTCTTTTCACCCGTACTCAAATTCTTTGTAGTACCAGTAGTTTTCTTCCGTAACTAGTTGAGGGAAATCAGATTCTGTGAGAATATAGTGACCGGTCTCCCTCACCAATTTGGCCCTTAGCAACTCAAAGGCGGTGCAGTTTATGATAATGTGTTCATCAGTCTCCGGGATCCCACAGGTAGGGCATAGAGGATCAACATGTTTTCCAAATCCATGGTGCTTGTCTCGAAAGCCCCCATGCCCGGTAAGGAATTATGAGAGCCAGTAATCCGGGAGGACCCATTTGGCTTCCAGACGTGATTAAACGGTGGGAAAGTACTTCCTCAGAGTGGTCCCTTTCGGTCTTGTCCCCCACTGATTCCACACTTTAATTGTATTCTTTCGGATAATAGAATTATGGGGTTTTCGTCTATTCTCTCTTTGAGTTTTCCCAGTAGACTTGCTGAACCTTCTTTCTTATATATGTACCTGAATATATCTTTCCGCAGGAGGAGTTCGAGAGACACTCCTCCCGCTAGTAACTTCACCACCTCATGAGAAACAGTCCTGTACGCTCTGGTGATTCGCAGCAGAGCCGTTCGCTAGATTGTCGCCAACTTGCTCTTTTGTCGGTGCGAGAGGATTCGGTGCCCCCGATTCCATGCAGGGGACGCATTCCTCAGTATACCTACAACCATACCTTTATAAATGGTCATGGTTGCTGGGTATTTGAGACTCCCTACTCGACTTAGGCCGTTCAGATATTGGGCCACTCTATTCCGCAGGTAGTCCAAGTGAGGAGTAACATTGAAATCTCTTCCGAATCTGACACCAAGATAGATGACCTCCTCACTTGGACGTATTGTTGTTCCGTCAATCATTTTATTGATTGGGTGTGCCCTAGCAGTTTTTCCTTTCAATTGAATGGCCTGTGTCTTTGAAGCAGCCATAGTCAGCTTCTTCCTCTCACACCATTCTCCAACCAAGTTGCCGCATCATTCTGCTTGTAGTTTTAAGCCGGCTCTGCTGTTGGAGGACACCACTATGGCCAAATCATCTATGTAGCCAATGGCAGGGAACCACTCATCTTCTAGAACTCCCAGCAACTCGTCAAATACTAGCTTCCATAGAGCGAGGCCAAGAACTGATCCTTGTGGGCATCCCCTCTCTATGGAAGCTTCAGTTTATATGCATTATAATATAAAATGAGTGCATATCGTGATTATTTAAGTATTTAGCTTTGGTGGACTTTAGTCCGAAAGCCTTTCCTTTCTCCACGGGTTGGTCTCTATACTGTTAACTTATAATGCAAACAAGGCAAAGGTTGATCTGGTAGCAATAACTGAGATCAAGAGAAGGGAAGGGGAAAAGGCGAAGAGAGGATTAGAGATAACATTCTACTGTACTCGGGGACCACTAAAGAAAGAATAACCAGTAGAGGTATAGGTTTTATGTTTAGGGAAGCCTTAATGAATACAGTGATCAAAGAATGGAAATTCGTGAGTGATAGGTTGATGGTGATTGACATAAAAGATGGAGGTGCCTTAAAGACTGTTATTGTGGTCTACGGACCGCACGATAACGCCATAGCCACAGAGAAGGAAGAATTCTTTGAATGTATTCAGAGAGAAATAGATGATGCGCATGGAGAATCCATTGTCGTCGGAGACTTAAACGGCAGGGTTGGAAGAGATTCCCACTTGTGGCTGGATATTTTAGGGTCTCATGGAGAAGATGTCAAGAACGATAATGGGGAAAGAATATTCCAACTGTGTGCCAACAATGGTATGATCGTCGCTAATAGCAAATTCCCTCATAAAAATGCACACAAATTTACGATAGAGGAACTGAGTAGAAACGAAAAGTCTGTAATAGACTATTTTCTTGTTAAGAAACAATCTCTCAAAGATGTGATAGACGTGCGAGTTAAAAGAGGATTTGAAATAGGAAGCGACCACAACTTGTTAAAAATGGATCTGGTATGGAAAGGGAAGAGAAGAAACAGAAAGCATGCAAGAAGGGCCCAAATAGAAGTGGTTAAGGCGCATAGATTAAGAGAAGATGAAATTGCTAACTACTACCAGAAAGAAATTGAGAGAATGGCCAGAGATGTATGTTCTCAAAAGTTTGGCTATGAAAAATATATTCAGTAACTTTTTGTATTTAACTGATGGAATGTATGTACTATGAACCCTCAATATTACCCAGAAATGTGTTTTAATTTTTTTAATTTCTGCTCTCGAAAGTCAAATTCATATTATATTATAATATCGGTTAAGTCTATTATCTGAATATTTTATAGATTTTATTGTTTTAAAACAGTAATTACATCTTACAATAGAAGAGGTTTATTGCTGAAAAATTCTTACTTATAGTTTCACTTATTAAATTATAATGTGCTGATGGTGAAGCCTTACTATGTAATATATAGTAAGGGAAAGTTTTATTTATCAAGTACCCTTTTAGAAAACTAAATCAGTGAATAATTTGATTAATTTTTCCTTTGTAATATGTCAACATTATCCAATTACAAGTGTGACACCTTTTGTTCTATCTCTAGTAGGCAATGAAAATCTCGTAATTTCATTTTAGTAAACTTTACAATGATAAATAACTGTTTAATAACTTATAATCCTACAATACTTAATCATTTATAGGCTTTCATAATGATACATAAGCCGTTCAATTGACAGAATGACTCAAATTTCAACATTCTTTATTGTTAATTTTGGTGGCGTTTCTAGCAGCGAGAAATTTTCACCTTTATTCACAGTTCTATATTTTAACACTGCAATCACCAATTCTGGAATCAACTTAGTCACTGTCTGTGTAGATATAATTTCTCCTACAAAAAATATCACTAAAATGATTTTACTGAAAAATATTAAAATTAGAGTTAGTCATTCTGTCATCTGAAAGATATGCATAGCTCAGATACTGAAGTTAAGTGGTTTACGGAAACAGATGGCGTAACTAGATTTTTATTATCTACTGTCGATATAATAAATAGAGTTTTTGTTATTTTAATGGTTTGTTATCTGTAAGATTTAAGCTTTATTTATTATTTCTTATTTAAAATGCACTTCAAAAATTATAACAGTCCAACATTGTCAGAAAATAATTTCTATTCAAAGTAGAGTGGTAAGTGGAAGTTGTGTGTTGTGTGCACCAGAGTTTTTTTAATTAAGGTTGTTTTTAGATATTTTCACAAAGTTTCTGACCAATGACGCAATCATTCTTCAAAAATTTAAACGAATTATATTAAAAAAAAAATTTATTTAGCCTTGATTATGTCTTTTATTTATGGCAGTATATACAACATATTTTTTAATAATATGTTATGTTCATGAAAACAACAGATTATATGAAAGGGTGGAAAGGGCTGAGATATTTAGTTAAAATTTTAGTAACAATTATTAATTTCTGTATTTCACACAGGATAATAAAAATCCACGTATTTCACTACTTTTCTGTAATCTTGATTATTTCATTTATTAAATTTTGATCGTGTACTATTGAGTTGATCTTGAAGTTCTGTTAAAAACTTATCATTCGTTTCCTACTTTTATTTTTATTATTGTATCCATCACTATTGTTTTAATGAAATTTCTAAGGTTATAATTATTGTAAGCTATTCAAAATTGTCGTGATTATCATCAGTTAGAAACTTAAAAAGTGTGTTTTTTTTTTTTAGATATTATGCATGTAATATAACCAAAACATTGTAAATTTTGAAGTTTTGAAAATATGAAATAGTAAATCATCTAAAAAATGAAAATCTTATTTAATAATCTGAAATAGCTAATACCCGGCGGGTCAGACCCTCCCCCCCCCCACCATGCACCTTCCCTAATCCCCCCACAATCCTATAAATTGCATATCCTTTTGTTCCTTTTAACTATTTATTTTAAAAAAGCCAATGTCCGAATAGACCTGCTGACTTGCCAATTGCTTCGAACAAATCTTTCTTGCTGATGAAATGGTCTTCACCATAATAAACCTGCATTGTCCCCTTAATATCAACCAAACTACTATAGATTCGTTTAGCCATATAATGGATACTGATCCTTGTTTTCTCTTCCAAGATTTTGATACTTCCTCATTCGTTCGCTTATATATTTTTCCAATTTTTGGTTTCAATTTCGTGTTTTCCCTCATTTTGAGACCAAATACTAACAATCAGTTCCAGTTATCTAAAAGAACTTATAGCTTCGCCCTTTCCATCTTGCTTTGTGCAGAGTGAATAATGCATTAAATATTAAAATTTCCTATTTTCTTATGATACGGTCCCACTACCGAACAAGATAAAGGAAAGGAAATACAAATTAATTTTTTTATTAGTGATAGATGAGTTTTACTAAACTATTCATTATGTGTAGTTCAGATTAGGTATATATTATTTTAGTTTATAAAACAGGTATTAATATGACTCATTTCCAGGGAAGTATTTATAATTTAAATTACTTCTAAGAATCAGTAAATATACAAAACAAAGTGTTAAATTGCAAACGTTAGCAGCATCTTGAAATATTCTGTTCATCTGTCTATTATATATTCGTTTAGCCAAATAATTAATGGATACTGATCCTTATTTTCTCTTCCGAGATTTTGGCACTTTCTCACTCATTCGCTTAATATATTTTTCCAATTTTTGGGTTCAGTTTATAGAATAAAGGATGTTAAATTTGAAAAAAAAAGTAATAAATTAAAAAAAAAATTGTTTAATTTTTTTGACAATTAAATTATTGCATTGATATTTGTTGGTTATTACAATCAATACAAAGTACCAAAGCGTTATTATAGCACTATAGCTAAGCCATTTATGAGCACTGAATGGTGTGGTAGAGGCCTATAGTCACCTATGTCAGTACTAGCCCACCTCAATAACGGCTTCATGATTATCATGGGTTGAAAACATAAAAATTATGCTTTTTTTATATTTGGTTTGCATTATAATCTAAACATTATACATCTGTCCACAAAATTATTTTTTATTTAATAATAGGAAGGTTTAGATATTTGACGTATACCTTTAATTTTAGCCCAACAATTATATTGGTCAAAATTTGACTTGAACCCCTTGATTTCTTATCCTTTCAATTTAACCACATATTATCTTTTATAGTGGTAAATAGAGACAAATATAAAAAGTAGAGCACTAGTATTTTTTGTTGATAATTAATTTTGTATTAATAAATGTTTAACCTCATCGCATTAGCTTTTCAATTTTCAATACTATAATCAAATCAGTTGTTAAAATGGTCCTAATTTTAATAATGTTTATCAAAATAGTTATCAATAAATCGTCAGGTATTATAAAAAATTAACGAAGAAGTATCTTCCTTCCTAATTGGATTACTTGCCACAGTTATTAACTCTATTTATTCCTAAATATTCAACACATAGGATATATATATATTCAACTATTTGTATCTTTTTTATCACATTTCAGAAAGAAATGTTTAGATTTTTATTATTACACAATCTCATCAGTTTATTTTATTTATTTTTAGACACATCAGGCAATGGAAATAGGAAGGACTGGTAGAGTACAGGTGGAAGATATTATCTTTCTTGTCAGAAAAGACCAAAGAAAATATGCCAGGGTAAAAGATTTACTAACCATGAATGAAGAACTTAAAAAAGCTAGAAAGGCTTTTGATGAAGTGAAGTACGCCGTTCCTTAAACTTAAATTTGTGAAGAAATAAATGTGAATATTTTTATATTTTGTTAATAAAGCTATAGTATTTATTTATTTTTTGACTTAATTCCTTAATTTGTATTTGAATTGATGTTTGTCAAGCTATCTTTTACTTTATTTTAATTCATAAGTGATGTTCTTATAAGACATACTATCTTTCAGTTCCACATGCACTTCAAAGATTACTCAATTCTATGTGAACTAGTATGTTTCTTATACCGTTGTTAGTAATTATTATAAATTAGGAACTGTTTCTTTTATGTATTTAAATATTTTAGACAATAAATGTTATTGCAACACTCAGAATTATATTTATTATAGTAGAAATCATATTTTAATGAAAGGTATAGTAGACGATTTTGCACTGATGGGGATGGCATCCCTTTTTTTAAACAAAACTTATTTTCTACTGCCTAGCAGTTAATGCTAATAATTATTCAGAATTTAAGGTTACTTGACACCTCAATGAGATTGGATGAGTAGGTAAATTTCTATCTTTAGATATGAGTGTTTTGGGGACAAGTATAAAATTAGATATATTATTTTCATTATTAATTAGAGTAAGGAGGGAAATCCCTGTAGATCCCCTTTGGAGAGAATCACTGATGAGAAGGAGGTTGATTCACAATAATAACTCTAGGATCATGACTTTCTGGTTATCTTTAGGGAATGAAGTTCTTATATAATTTATAACTTGGTAGAATAAGTGAAATAGCCAGGAAGGGCATCAAACTTTGAAAATATTAAGGGCAGTATTATGCTGAAGGAAAACATGTAACTTGGGGATGGCTTAACGTTTCTAATTTTGAAGAAAATGGAGATTGAATTAAATTGGAAACTCTTTGAATGAAAAGAGACTTTATTTATTAAACGGTGGAACATCAAATTATTGGGCAATTCCAAATAATATTATTATTAACACATATCCATCCACATGATGAAAATTCATTGTTTCACAAACAATCACCAATAAATTATATAAATTTGTCATATTTATATTATAGAAAATAATTGATTCTTGTTATTTTAATTTAAATTCTAGTTTTTACCAAACAGAGATAAGGAAATGCCAATTGGCACATAATAGATATGTTGGACCCTTGTGCCATAAATGTGGCCAAGAGTCAGAAACTCCAGCTCTCGTGCTGGGCAATTGTCCACATAACATGTTCTTTGCTGGTACAACAATATAAAGCATTGTATAGCCAAATTCCTTGAAGTTAAGAACTATTAATGTTTCCTCGAAATATATTGCCTAGATACAGAAGGCTCAACAAGGTTCATTGCCATTTTGGCTCAGTGCGACTGAAAAGGAGGCACTCATAGTGGATCTCACGATCAGATTTGAAACCAATGATTAGGATCAGGACTTAAGGTACAGGCAGAGAAAGTAAATTTATATTAACCGTACCTGAAGGAAAAGTACAAAGACAAATTTGGCGAGAGGTAAATCTCCATTGAAGGGCTATGGTTCGGAAGCAGGGGAAGCATCTCTCTTAATACAAGTAATTTCTTGCTGGGGCTCATTGTTGGATGGGAGCAGTTGCAGGCTCATTGAGAATCCTCAATCACTACGTATATAAATCTAGGCCTCCAATTGTTTGATTCTACAGACCATTCTTGGCATATCTGATATGTATTCCAATGGTCAAACTTAACTCTCTCTTAAATTTTTTTTCACAGTAGTATTTATTGACTGATGAGTACGCTATGTTATTTAGCAACTCAATATAGTTCAGCAGCCCTGCAATGTTGTGGTATTTCTCTCTATTGAGAAAAAAAAAGACTCCTCTACAAAATTAAACTAGAGTAAATTGTCATCAGAAAAGACCCCATCAATGTTTCATTATTATCTATAATTTTGAGGATAGTGTCGACGGAAATTAAAAATAAATTAAAGTTGTTTTTTTCTATTTCCCGTCCAAGATTGACATATTGTTGCTGTTGATGGTGCTGCTATTGGAAATACTTAGTTGAATTTTTATTTAATAATTTTTAAACATTATTGTCTTGATGAAGCTTTTTTTTTAAATAAAAAAGTGTATTTTGGTAAAGTATTTAATAGGTGCTATTAATTAGTTCACATTAATAAAATTTTACGGTTCGTGATTGTTTTATTGAAAATACTGGTATTGAAGGAAGATGAAAGTTCACTTAACATAAGTTGTTTTCAAAACATGTCGAGCTTAAATCTTATTAAACAATGAAATAGGAATCTGTCAATCAGTAGAAGGCTGGAAGCCTTTTAAGTCCGCTAGAAATGGATTTTACCAAGAAATTTTGTATTGTTTACCATGTTTTTTCAACTTTTGGCTTTCACTTTTCTCTATCCATTTCATGAACTTTGTTCACCTTCAATTACCATCAGGAGTACCGATTCACCCCAAGATCGATGGCGCAAAAACCTACCTCCCCTCCCCCTCCCTCGCTCTCGTAAGATGTTTTATTGACCATATTTTCTTCAAAACAGAGAAAGCGAACATAGAATTAGAAAAATCGCAGATCATACACAGTTACACTTGCAGCGATCTATCCCATGTTTTCCGCTTGTCCCTTAGTCTGAAACTGTAATTCCGAAAATTCATATCTCCGTCAAAATGTGTCCCCCTCGAAAATTTAAAAACCCGTTAAAATATGCCTCTTTCCCTCAAAAATATTGCTTATGCAACTTGCGCCATGAAACGCCTTTCTGGGCACCCTTGATTGCCATATGGCTTGGAGTGCACTACCTTTGGAGGCATAGGCGGATCTGAGGGAGAGGCTTTTAGGCTGAAACCTCTCCTCTCCTCCCCCCAAAAAGTAAAATATAACCATGTCTTATAAACAAAATGTTAAAAATTTATCGTTCGAGTAATTACATTTAATAGAACTTCAAGAAGTAATAGTCTATTACCCCATGTTTAAATAGAGGAAGAGAGATGAATATAACAATAAAAATATGATATTAATTAATATAAATTAGTAAGAAAGTCACATTCAAAGAAGACCTGAAAGAAATGGGTTGCGAGGCAACTAGCATTGTAGATGCTTTATTCCGATTAGAGTATCCCTTAGACAACATTCTTCATGGACATCAGTAAAGAAATATTTCAGAAAGAAATATTCAATATCGAATCTATGTATTATTCATGCATAAAAATATAGTTAAAAGAAAATGATTCCTCAATGAGGTGTCAACAATATGGACCCACTAAATCTTACTGTAACCATGATCCAAGATGCATGCAATGCGATAGATTTCACGATACCATATCATGTACAAAACAATTGATAAGCTTGTTAAACATGTGAAGTTGAATGACCACACCCAGCAAACGAAAAAGGCTGTCAAATGTCGAAAATTCTCATTTCAAATGGCTCAAAGAAATTTTAAAAATGCTGAGTGGCCTACATAAGCCGAGCAACATGGACTTCCGGACCTGCAAGATTTCCCGTCTTTCAGACAACACCTTAACAGAATTAGACTACCATCGAATCGCAGCACCAATATCTATAACAGGAGACATTGTCGCCTATGAGAAATAATTTGATATGGGTTCGATTGAAGATAATTTTTCAAGAATGTTTTGCTGATGTAAAACAATATAGAAAGTTTATTTAATTCATTTTATGTTAATTGTGCACATCAAGAAAAAACATAATAATATAGGTTTTAATTATTGCCTTTATCCATTTACTCCTAAACTGTCCTTATACTACTCGACTTCTGCAAAGACTTCGATTCCATTAACCATTCCATCCTTTACAACAAACTAAAATCATTGTCCCTCTCCAATAGCTCCATCTCTTGGTTCCCATATTTCCTCTCACAATTTTTTTTTTGGGGGGGTCCTCTCCTTCCTCGCCTTTAAGGCTATACGGGGTATTCTCGGGCCAGGGGTGTGAGTGGGGATTTAAAAACTCCTTCGGCACCGGGATGCGAACTCGTGACTATTTTAAATCCATTGTTTCATAGATTAGGTTGCCGGGCAACGGCGGTGCTGTGCACACACGTTAGCCCATTCGGCCATCCCTCCCTCCAACCCCTCTCACAACTTACCCAAGCAGTCTCCATATCTAATCAACCATTAACTGCCTACCTTTCTTTATCCTCTGCAGTTGCCCAGAGATATAGCGTATCTCCTCTCCTTTTTAACTCTTATATTAACGAACTGCATGACTCAATTTTCTATTGTTCCCACCACCTTTATGTAGACAATTCTCAAATATATCTAACCTTTTCTCCCCCTGAGTTATTGGTAGTATTTACTAAGATCCAAGAAGACCTAGATCGAATCAGTGCCTGAGCAAACATAAACGAATTAAGGTTAAATGCTGCTAAAACTCAGGCCATTGTCAGTGGTTCCAAGCTCCTCCTCCGATCCAATTCCCCTTTTCCCACACTTCACCTAATTGATCAACCCATTACCTTTTACTCCTCTGTTAAAAACTTAGGTTTTTTCATTGATCAAACCCTCTCCTGGAATTATCACATTTCACACATCGCTCGACGACCAATTTCCACTATCAAATTATTCCATCGCTTCCGCCATCTTCTATCCGGACCTATCTGGAGTCTCCTAGTTTCTTCGCCCATCTTCCCCCACTTTGCCTTCGGCTGCGTGGTGTACGGCGGTCTCTCAGTGGGCCTTTAACCAGTCTAAGTACTGGTTTGATTTTGTATTTATAGTTTATTTACTTAAAGCTTTTTATCTAGCTACTTTTAAATGTAACAAGTTTTCTGGTCAGATGTTATTCTTTTTTTTCTTTTATTATTAAAGCACTTCCCAGAATAAAGTTATTTTCTATTGTATTCTATATGTATGTATATTCAATCTTCCTCGACTTCATTTCTATAAAGATAACCAATAGAGAAAAAACGATTAGGACCTTTTGTGGAGTGAATTCACTCTAATTTAATTTTATATACGGGTTATGTTTCACTAAATCCAATATTTACTGAGACATCTAGGAAGAAGAACAAAAAATTACGTTAATATGATTCCCCACCAAGTAGGCCTTTTAGAAATCCCTTTTTTCTTCTTTTTCTTTCTTTTTTTCTCTCTTCTATTTAACAATGTTTTGGGCTAATTTAACATAACTATTAATGGACACACAGTCAATTATCTTGTGATGTGTGACTTTTATTAATGTGTTTAAAATAAAAATTATTATTATTATTGCACATATATATTTGTGTATATGCTGATATACAGTCGTGGTCATAGAAATTGCATTATCTATTTCTTTTGAAAACATTGATTCCAATCATTATTTATTTAGTTACAAGAAAACTTTAACTAGGTTTCTCGATTCAGTTTTAACTGATGCCACGATAAAAGCTGTAATTATGTCCGGTTTCAAACAACTGTCCTCATCAGAAAATATTAAAATTGTGACGTTACCTGAAGTGAAGGAACTTCCGTGGAAAATAAGGAAGAGGAAATGGTGCCACCAATCAACCATAGTCTTAAATTTGAAAAAAAAAAAAAAACCTTTCTCAGGACATCATGGAGTGAAAGAAAGGAACTGGTTGGAAAAAACAAAACAAATGAACAATTTGACCGCTTGGTGCGATTGTTTTAGAATATCGCTTCAAAACTTGCAAAGAAATACTCATATTTATGCAGATAGCAATCTGGTAAATAAAATATAATTTTTACTGTGTGATGCAATTTCTATGACCACGAATGTATATGTATATGTAAATAAAGTGGTATTTTCACTTTATCACATATTAACTCATATCTGTAACATCTTTTCCTCCTCTGGCAAAATAGTTGAAGTCCACAATAAAAGAGGTAATCAAATGTATTCCAACATTAGCATGTTCCATAGGGTAAATTGTGCATTTAATACAAAACTACTTTTAAAACAGTGAGAATAATAATACAAATATTGATGATGTATCCAATTCTGAAAGCTATCATCCTGGCAGGTTGAGGACTAATCCTAATGGCGTAGACGAATGTATGATATAATCTGGCCAGGGTAAACAACAGAAAAAATGTAGATGCTAGGAGAGGATGAGGCTTCGTCAATAAATACATCGCACCCGTCGATAGGAAGATAGGGATGTTTTCTAGATCATTCAAGTGGGCTCTGAAACAGAAATCAAATCTTGAAACATATTGAAGTAATGTTAAAATATTGACAACTGAAGACATTAAAAATTGTTATCGGAAATAACATAATAATTGGTAGCAATGCCGGTCTGAAAGAGCGTCAGCCATTGGTTGGGAATTATAAAAAAATACAAAGCATGATAGATAAATTAATTTTAACATAATAATAAGGGATCTGCATTAGGGACAAATTGAATGAAATTAATTCAGACTTTGTATTTGTTGCTTAGACCATCCTGCACCGCTTTCCAGGTTTTGATGTCAGGAAATCACTTCAGGAAACAAATGAAGCTATGTTGGAAACTTTTACACCACAAAACAAAAAACACGTTTATTGCTCTACATATACATCAAACTATCGACTACTACTGTCTGGGTAATTTACCCAAGCCAATCATGCCTTTGTTTACAAGCTACAGTGCTGCCTGATAACATGCATTAACTCTACACCAGTTATCAATAAACTATCTAAACAGATAGAAATTCCCCTCACTCACCAACTGATGAAACTCATCATCAGTGAGAACATGGATCCAAGCAGAAGTAATTTACTTTATTCTCTGGCTTGAAGTGATATATCTTCCTGTCAACTCCAATGGAAGTTAATAACTTTTATGAAAAAGTTCCTCCGCATGTTACAAACCTTTTAAATAGTTTTTCGCAAAATATGGTATGATAATGTTATTTAAGTATATCTGGAAAAGCAGAAGCTCTTGAAAGAAGGCAGGTTGCTATTTCTGCTAACGGAATAATGTAACGGCAGTAGTGGCGGAGGATCTGTAAAACCAGTAACTTTAGCTGAGGTTGGGGTTGGTAATTACTATTACAAATTGTCAAACTTGAAAAACCTTGAGAGGAACCTAATTTATATATTTTCAAGAATATTTTGATTCAGGTTATTCTTTCAAAGAATTATTTTTTAAAATTAAATTTTTTTCTTTGGTTGTTATGAATTTTGTTTTATGTTTTTTAAAAATTTAGGAGTACATTTTTTTTTTTATTCTTACTGCGAATGCCTCCATTATAAATAGCTTTCTTCTTAACGATAGGTAATAACATTTACTTATTACATCAATAAATGTTTACCCATATTAATTCTTCATCATCATCATAGTGGGCGCTATGGGCCTCTAAAAATCTCTGCCAATTGGCTCGGTCTGTTGGTCTGAAAATTAGCTCTAAGCCGAGTTTAAATTTTGGCGGGAATTTCCTTGTCTGATCACATGCAAAAATGATAGGGCTGAAGCCCCCAAATTAAATCATAGATTCGCTATTGGTGAATATAATAAAAAAACAAATTTGGTGACTCAAAACTTTCACTTACCATCTTCCTGTTATCAAAAATATGTTTTTTTCTGACAAAAGGAAGTGAAAGTAAAAATTACAGACTGTACAATATATTATTTAAAACATAATTGTGGGTTGATGGTTGACTGCAGTCAATAATTGAATAGAAGAATGATGACTGGGGTGATCAGTCAAAATAAAATAGTAAAAATAAATAATTGTATTTATTTTCACATTCGCCGACGTTTCGGCCCGAAGTTCAGGCCTTCGTTAGGGCTAAGAAGAGAACCAGGTAACAATAGGTGTAAGAAACATTGAATAATAAAGAATTAAGATTAAAATAGGTGAAAGATATAGACTAAAAAATGTAGGTAGACAAACTTAAATGTAAAATGAAGTAAAAACTTAAAGTAAAGATGAAGATCTTTATTCTAAGATTACCATTGTTATGTAACCTTATTTTGATTATGTTTATTTCATTGGTCCGTGCTTTGTTACCGTTATTATTATTTATTTCTTAGTTCTCTGTCACTGCTTTTATTCTACCTACTTTATTTTGCTTTAATGTTCACTCTATCTACTTCATTTTACTTTAAGTTTTTCTACATACATTTTTTAGTCTATACCTTTCACTTTATTAATTTTAATTCTTTTTTATTCAATGTTTATAGTTTCTTATACCAATTGTTATCTGGTTCTTTTCTTAGCCCTAATAAAGGCCTGAACCTCCGAAACGTCGACGAATATGAAAATAAATACAATTATTTATTTTTACTATTTTATTTTGACTGATCACCCTAACCATCCTTCTCTTCAATTATTTAAAACAATTTACCATATGTTTTTCACAGCTGTCTCATGAATTTATATTTATAGTGTCTACGTTTTAATAACTTCTTTAATTATAATAAATAATTAAGTTGCTTAAAAATAGTTACTTAAGTGGCGAAATGAAATGATATCAGAGAGA
Source organism: Nezara viridula (assembly GCA_928085145.1). Classification (NCBI taxonomy): domain Eukaryota; kingdom Metazoa; phylum Arthropoda; class Insecta; order Hemiptera; family Pentatomidae; genus Nezara; species Nezara viridula. The sequence goes on along the minus strand of OV725080.1, from coordinate 102,436,836 downwards.
TTACTTGTTGATTTAATTGATTTTAGAAGTTACTTGATAACTTTTTGCAATAAACCGACAATAAAGCTATTTGAATGAGAACTTTTCGTAGCCTATTCTTCGATAGATTAGGGGCTTAATATTAACAATATGATGTTTGATTAATTTACCTCCTGGCCCTCTCTATGTCAGGGTCCTGGTATGACACCTTTCCTCTCCTAATAGTATCCTCTGGGCTTATAAAAATCTGAAAATATTTCAAAGTTAATTATTAAAGTAAAGTGTTTATACTAATAAATAATAAATTCAGTTTAGTACTATCTTTTTGCTGAATTATTGCTAGACTATTGCTCATTTTCAGTTTACCTCTTTAATATTTTATTTTAATGATAATCTGCTCAAAAATACTAAATTTTTAGATGGTGAGATTGGTTGGAACTACATCATTTCGATTATAGCAGCAGTGTTGGAATTAGGATTTATTTTTGTCGCCCCGTCGGGCGACAGAATGAAAGTCAATCCCCCTCCCGAATAAAAGTAAACAGCTTTATAATAATATTATGGTTAATAAATGTTTAAATATATATCAACTTATGGTAATATAAAAGAATTTCATTGACATAATCAAGATCAAAACAATAATAAAGCAGAAATAATGTTTTTTTATATAATCTAAAAATACTATTTTTCTCGAAATTGGTCGCCAGTGAAATACTTTCGAAGGCAAATGCCATCTTTGCCTCTGGCTAGTTGCAGCCAGTGCCAGCCTTAGGGCGGGGAAGCGGGGCGCCGCAAAATGGTCAAAATTGATAAAAGTCGGTATTTTGTTCTTCCGCGCAAAAGTTTTATTTCTTTCATATGAACTTTGACATACAAGTTTGTAAAGAGGATTTAAGTACCTAATGGGGTAAAAAAAAAATATATGGATTTTCTGAACTAATGAAAATTAAATATTTTTTATGCTATCTAATAGAAAATTTAATTCCGAGAAAGAAATGTTTTATTACTTTTTTGAGAAAACTCTTCTGAAGAAAGATATGATGAAAAATAATTTTTTAAAAAAACATGCAAATTTACGATTTTAAAATTGCAGTATTTTTCAAGGGGGGACGAGTTAGAATAAGACGTATGTCATCTTATTGGGCATGATACAGTGAACAAAACCCATCTAATTTTGTTAGGTACTAATTCTATCCAGCTGATATATCGAAATTCGAAGTTTTATATTTATTACTCAACATAACTTTTAAATCTTCCACATAAAAGCGCCAATAATGTATTTATTTCATTGATTTATTTAATTCGTATACATTCCTTATTATGTTCATTTATGTACACTTTCAGTGGAGATCAGCGCGTCAAATTTCAGTAGTATCCTCAGAAATCATCATCCACTGTTTTCTTTTTCTTCATTAGTCTAAATATATCTAAAATAAGTTTCAATTAATATTGTCCTTAGAGATATTATACATTACAATATATACATTATTGCCGCTTTACGTGGAAGATTTAAAAGTTATGTGTAGTAATAAATACAAATTTCCGAATTTCGATACCTTATCCGGATACAACTTGAGCCTAACCAAATTAGATTGGTTTTGTTCATTGTACCATGCGTTAAAAAATCACATAAGTCACATTCTATAACCCGTACACCCTAAAAAGATATTGCAGTTTTAAAATCGTATATTTGCACGTTTTTTTTTTTTTTTAGTTATTTCCTATCATCGCTTTCTTCAGAAGGGGTTTTCGCAAAAAAAGTAATAGAATATTTTCTTCTCGGAATTAAATTTTCATTAGTTGAGAAAATTCCTAACTTTTGTTTCTCCGTCTTGTCCCATTAGGTACTTAATCCTCATTACAAACTCTTATGTCAAAAATCATATGAAGGAAATTTACATTTTTTTCTTGAAAGAACAAAATGACAACTTTTATAAGTTTTGACCACTGTGCGCCGACCAGGAAAAGTTGGGGGCGCTGACCGATCTTCAGGGGCCCTCGCCACTTGTTAGAAATACATTTTAGCCTATCAATAAAGCAACTGTATAAGTGAAATATTGAATGAAATGACAATGTATTAAATAATATTAAAGAGCTTAAGAAATAAATTTAGATTTTTTTGGGAAGGGACGATGTCATTGCTCGGGTGCGCCGAATATCTAAGTTCTGGTTGCACCCCTGGATTGTCGATCTGTGTCAAGCATTTTATTGTACCTTTGATTAAAACAAAAGTTAATGATATTATAGTATACATTTTAAGCTTAACAATTTTATAAATCACATATATAATATTGAAAATCATGTCATTGACTTATCTATAAAGTGGATCAAAAATATAATTTAGGGTTACTACACACCCTTATATTTTATTTATTTATACAAAATAAAATCATGATTTAAAAAGGAATCTAACCTCTTTCTTGAGCCTCAGCCTGCCTATCAACGAAGCCATGAAAAGCATTTTGAGACTCAAAACACCGCTGCATAAAAAGTAAATTTTAATCTCAAAGCTTGCTAAATCGAACATCACTTATTCACTAAAATCGGAAAGCACAACTAAACAGGAGTTGTTTCAAAATATATTAATAATACTTCCTTACGACCTTCAGCCCATATCTTAAAATTTTACTTCCTTGTTCGAAATTTACGTCTTTTTTTGTCAGGAATGTTAGTTTATCATGGGCACATTCTAGGATATCTTGCGTTTAACATATTTAGTATTTATAAGCGCTAAATCTTTATTGTGATGACACATTTTCTTTTTTAATCACCTAAATGCATTATATTAGGATACATAAAATAAAATATCTTGTAATAACAATTATAATGTGGAGAATCTGGCCATTGCTAGAACTCCAAAATATCCATATTTACAAAAGGTCTCGTGGCCACTGCCGCTTTAACCTACGAAGGGGATTGTAGGGATGGGTGGTGCTTGATAGGGATTGTACAACGGGATTTGGGTGATGAGAAAGGTTCTGGTGAAATTTGGAAAATTTGGCTGGGATAAGATCAAGAATAAATGGGATATTAAGGTCATGGTGTAGGATTTTATTGGTTACATAGAAGGGAGCATTGACTATTGTACGGAGGACTTTAGACTGAAAGGATTGAATGCGTTTGATGTTAGAACATTTGGCTGTTCCCCATAGTTCTAGTCCGTAAGTCCAGATGGGTTTCAGTATTGTCTTGTAGATCAGTAATTTGTTTTCACCAGAAAGTTTAGATTTTCTATTCAGTAGTCTATATAGCTGGCCATATCGTCTGTTAAGTTCCTGTCTTTTAAGTCGAGTATGTGGATTCCATGTTAGTCGTCTGTCTAAGAGAAAGCCAAGATACCGGACTGTATCTGAGAAAGGAAGCTGGATGGAGTTAAAATAAACTGGTGGGCAGGTATTACGCCGAAGGGTGAAGGTAATGTGTTTACATTTAGATTCGTTTACCTTAATGCGCCATTTCTTACACCAGTGTTCAATCAGGAAGAGGTGCCTTTGTAAGTTTGCGGATCTGTTTCAGGATCTGAGTTGGAAGAAAGGATAGCAGTGTCATCAGCGAAAGTTGCCAGGAGGGTATCGGGATGGACAGGAATATCAGCGGTAAAGAGAATGTAAAGGATGGGGCCCAAGACGCTGCCTTGAGGAACGCCAGCCTCAATTGAGTAACAGTCGGAGAATTCGGTGCCAGAGCGAACTCGGAAGGAGCGGTCGGAAAGATAGGATCGGAGTACTAGGTATAAGGACTGTGGTAGATGGATTTTAAGCTTGAAGAGTAATCCGGCGTGCCATACCCGGTCAAAAGCTTGCGCTATGTCCAGAAATGCACCCGAGCAATACCGCTTGCTTTCTAGGGTTGAGGATATATGGTCAACAACTCGGAGTCCTTGCTGGACAGTGGAATGTTGGGAACGAAATCCGAATTGATGAGTAGGAAGGTTATAGGATTCAATTATAGGTAGGATTCGTTTCAGTAGGATCTTTTCAAAATTTTTTGAGAGGATTGGGAGTAGGCTAATTGGTCTATAGGATGCTGTATTGTTGGAAGGTTTGCCTGGTTTCAAGAAGAGGACGATGATGGAATGTTTCCATAAAAGAGGGAAGTGGGTAGTTCGTAGGATGCAATTGTATATATATGTAAGAAATATGACGGCTTTAGATGGGAGTTGTCGAAGGATCTGTGGGGTTAGAAGGTCATATCCAGGAGATTTGCGAGGTGTGATTTTCCGTAAAAGGTATTTGACCTCAGAGGGATTAACAGCTTTAGGTGGTAAGGAGAGTGGGATAGGTATTGAGAGGGATTCTTCTACTTTTACTGTGTGGCTGGGATGGGATTCTGGATGAGGAGCGAAAGTATAGGAAAGGTGTTTGGCAAATTCCTCGGCTTTATCTTCATCAGATGCTGCCCAGGAGCCATCATCTCGTCGAAGAGGGTGGGAAATATGATGGGATTTGAGGATTTTTCTGGTGATATTCCAAAGAGAATTATCATGAGCAGAGAGTGTGGTGAGGTAGGAATTGAATGATTGGGATCTGAAGGTGGCTAACTCTTGTTTTAATTTTTTACAGTGATAATTGTAGGAGTGGCGGTCGGCTGGATGTCTGGTACGTTGCCATAATAATCTGGCACGGCGTTTTATGTGGATTAGGTCAAGGAGGTGTTGAGGTAAATTATGTTTCTTAAGGATTTTTGAGGAGTGATCAGGGGAGGAAGCAGTCCAGACTGCTTCTTGAATTTTGGTAGTGAAGGAATGTACTGCATTGTCCAGGTCTTCAGAGGTTTTCAGGGTTACTCTGAGGTCAATTTTATCGGAGAGGATTTGATGAAAGAGTTTCCAGTTAACTGGGCCTCTGATGAAGGACGGAGGAGAGGGTTTAGGAATAGGAGCTAGTGATACTTGGAGTATTAATGGGCTGTGGTCTGAGGAAAGCTCGTCAAGACGGGCAACGGAATGGTTGAGAGCACCTAAACCATTATGGATAAAGAAAGAGGATATCGGGATTACGGTTAGGATCAGTGAGCCAGTAGGTAGGTGAGTTGGGTGGAAGAAGGGTAAAATTTTGGGAATTGAGTACAGACAGCAATGTTCGACCACGAGAATTCGTGGTTCTTGAACCCCATTGTTGATGCTTGGCGTTTAAGTCTGCACCCAAGATGAAATGATGTCCTAAGGAAATGAGGAAGGAACTAAATTGGATATTGGAGATGGATTGGTTTGGAGGGCAATACGCTGATGCAACGGTAATAGGAAAGGAGAAGGTTTTGATTACGACTGCGGTGGATTGTAGGAAATCGTGTGTAGGCAGTGGGAGTAGGTGATGGGAGAGGGATTGGTGCACAATGACTGCAGTACCGGCATGTGCTCTACCGTCAGGATGGTCGGTACGGTAAGTTATGTATTGTGGTATTTTTAGGAGCTGTTTTTTAGTCAGTCGAGTTTCCGTTATTAGGGCTACGTCTACGTTCTTGTCTTGTAGTAAGGCTGTTAGTTCGTGTATGTGATTTCTAACACCATTCGCATTCCAAAGGAGAATGGATATGGGTTTGATGGAAGTCATTTAAGGATTTTTTAAAGGAGGGATAAGGTGAGATACTAGGTTAGTGAGAAGTGATATCAGTGGGGTAACAAGGGATTTAAATTCTGAAAGAAAGGATGTCAATAAGCTGGTTAGATCTGTAGCATTAGGCGGTGGAGGAACATATTGGATTTGATGTTGGTGAGGTTGTTGTTGATTAGGTACATTAGGTGGGATAGGATATTGAGATTGGGGTTGAGTTTGTTCTTGCGGCAGGGCCTCACATACATTAGTCGGGTCTCTACCCCCAAGTAGCTTGGCAAAAGAAACCTTAGAGTTCACAATTTTAGCGGGTCCTCTTCTTGGTTTAGGTGTATCATCAGGGTCCCTGGGTTTCGTATATCTCGCTTTAAGATTTTTATAAATTTGGCAGCCTTTGTAGTTGGCTGGATGGCCTTCCAGGCATAGGGCACAGACTGCTGGTTCTGTAATTGGTTTATTACACTCGCCAGACTTGTGTGTTTTACCACATTTCACGCAGCGTGGTAAGTGGTGGCAATAAGACTTGGTGTGGCCATATGCTTGGCAATTATGGCACTGGATGAACTCTCTTTTTGGGTACGGTTTTTCGACCTTTACGCTGGTGTAGAAAATTCTATTCACATCGTATATTTTTTCGATCCCAGGCGATGGCTCTAGATCGACGAAAAATAAGGGCAATGGGATTTTATTCTTTACACCTGGTTGTTCTTTATTTTCTTTTAAAACATTGGTTATCTGACGTTATAATATTTAGTGTATTATTTTTTGTTTATTCATGCAAAAATTATGATCGACCGGTTGTTTTAGTAACAATTAGATAAATAAAATTAATATTCATAATAACAAAAATTAATGCAAAAGCATCCTACTATTGCATCAATTGTCCTTCAAAACCACCTCCATGATCTTGAAAAGTGTTTTGAAAAATGGAAAATAGTAATAAATCCACCCACGTTAGTGACTTCGCTGACGACACTGCTATTCTAACTTCACACAAAAATCCTACTATCGCATCAATTGTCCTACAAAACCATCTTCATGATCTTGAAAAATGGTTTGAAAACTGGAAAATCAAAATAAATAGTAATAAATCCACCCACGTTACTTTCTCTCTTAGGAAAGCCTCATGTCCACCCATAACGATTGCCAATAATCCAGTGCCTTCAAAGAACTATGTACGGTACCTTGGACTCTACATAGACAAAAGACTTACTGGGAACATACATACGAAATTAAAAAGACAAGAACTTACTAGACAATATAGCCAACTCTCACATCTTCTAGATTACATATCTTCACTTAACTTACGAAACAAGCGACTGATCAAACCACCTTATGAGACCAATATATGGAGCAGAACTTCGGGGTTCGGCAAAACAAACATACATAAACAAAATACAGTATATTTCAAATATTAATATACATTACGACTTAACAACCCCAACAGTAAAATCCTACATCCACGACAAATACACTACATTTTATTCTTCAACCCAAAATCATTCCAATCCTCTGATTCTTTTAATTTCCTGCTCCCTGTTACCTGAACGATGCAGATTAAGAAGAAAATGGCTAAGAGACCTACTATATCGATAAAAATGAAATCAAGCAAATATGCCAAAACAGTATAAATACAGGAAATTTATTAGATGCCCTGCCGCGCAAGTACAAATTAAATTGCGTAGAATATAAATAAATAATGCAAGTTATCATACAAACCAGGCTGTATGAATAAAGGCATTTCTGACTTTATGAAAGGGAAAGCAGCCACTGAACAGATCTTTTCTTTAAAAACACTGATGGAAAAGACCAAGGAATATGCTATACCGACCCATCACCTTCTCATGGACTATCAAGTAGCATATAAAAGTCTGATACGACAGGGCATGGTAGAGCTTGATATTTCAAGCAAAATAGTTCGCCTTGTGAGGAACACTATGAAAAAGTTGGAATGTATGGTAAAGACACAAGGAGAAACGCCTGACTGCTTCATGGCACAAAAAGGTCTCAGACAAAGATTGGTTAGCTTGCCCCTGTTTAACCTTACCTTAAAAATATTTCAACACACCTTGCTCCTTCGGTCGGAACAAATCGTTTAAATTTGACAAATTTCTAATCGATTTTTACGATTTTTTTTTTTTTGTTTTGTTGGAACTTGAGTGATCTTTCTCATTATTGGATACAATCAAGAAAAACTCCATGCTTTTTGAGCTGTTTGCAAATAAAGTTTCTTTTCCTTCATAACTTTTCCCCAGAAATTTCGGGGGGATATGACTATTTTTAGCACATGAAAAAGAAGAATATTTTCAAAATGAGTGGTCAATCATTGGATTTGACAAAACAAACAAACATGACGAAGTAATGCCGTACCGACAAAAAAACACCTTTTAGAAATAATATATTGGATTTAAAGATAGTGACCGTTTGTCCTTTCCTTTCCATCAAGTTCCTGACCCAAATGGTTCTGTTTTTCTTCTTCTTTTTTTCCAGATCTTTCAGATCGAAGTATTTCAGCACAAAGTATTTTGAAATCGGTTTTATAGCAATATGAAATGCGATCAGGCTTGTACTTGCGGTAACATTGCACAAGAACACAGCACAACATTTGGGAAGAACAGGTGCGAGTACACAGGTTCAGTAGCCATCCACTGTCAGGTCAAAAATTCGCACTGTGTGACCAGTCCCTTAGGACAGTAACTTGAGAATCGAAACGGAAAATTCATTGTGAAAAAAGTGAAAACATATTTTATTTTTTGACTTGCATATATTGGTTTAGGCATGTAAAAACAAAATTGCTAACACTAGCCACCAAAGGAAAACTTTTATAGCCAAAAAAAGGCAATATATATATTTTTTCACCGAAAAACATCCCCATAAAGTAATCAAAAAACGCTTAATTTTCCGTCAAATGAGTATCTAAACTTAATATTTTAGTTAATTAGTATAGTAACAAACTAAAACTACGCTATTCGAACGCTAAATTTTATCAAATTTGTCAAAAACTGAGAAAAATGGTCCTGCAACTTGGAAATGAGTGCTAAGATAAAAAACTCAACGAATAAAAGTTGTAGAGTATTAGATTCCGGGTTCACTGGACAACAACAGTTTTAGTGTAGGTCACTTATTCCGCTCGAAATCAAGTAGTGAATACTGATGGCTGGAAATTGGTAATAAAGAAATCTGTGATTTTTAAATATTTCAGCAGTATAGGTATCTATTCTACCGAATTATTATTGTTAAGAGTCCAGTATATGCAGTGTAGGACACTTTTCCGCCTCTCAGCAGGGAAAGATTTTGAGAAACGACGTATCAAAAGAAAACTAATTTCATGAGGAAATAACGAATTCCGATTCGAAAGGTATAATTTAAGTACATTAAAACTGTTGGTACTCAGTGGACGCGGAATTTGATGGTCTACAACTTTTATTAGATGATTTTTTTCTCTTAGATAACTCATTTTCAAGCTTCAGGGCCATTAATAGTAATTTGTCTCAGTTGTTGAAGAATTTGGTAAAAATCAACGCTCGTTGACCGTGGTTATCGACCATACCACTTAACCAAATGATTACGTTTAGGTACTCATTCGATGCACAACTTAGCGTTCTTTAATTTCTTTAAGAGAACGATTTTCGCTTCGATGCACCGTTTAGGAGTTATCAATGAAACAAAGATAAAAGATCGAAAAAAAAATATAGCTTTTTGGGCTATAAAATGTTTTCCCTTGGTAGCCTGCGTTAGCTATTTTGTTTTTTACGTGTCTAAACTAATATATATACAAGCAGGAGTGCCCCCCTCCCACAAGAAGCTGCCCTCCTCCCAAGATTTTTATTGCTCGCCTCTTCTTAAGAACAGAGCAAACAAAGGTAGAATTAGAAAAATTGTAGATCATATACAATTACACTTGCTGCGGTTTGTTCCATGTTTACCCTTTATCCCTTAATCCGAAAATTCATAACCCCGTTGAAATTCGCTCCCCTCAAAAATTCAAAAACCCGTCAAAATATGTCCTTATCAAAAATGCCCTCATAAATTTTCATGGCGCAATCATCGCTTTAGCGTTGTGTGTGAAACAACCATGTGTTTGACTGCTTTGAGTTTGTATATATTTTCTTTAGTTTAGAACAGTTATTTTAGTTAGAAATTAGATGAAACAGAATTAGTTTAGTTAGTTAGGTGGCCCTATAGAATTCATTATTTTTAGAGATGAGTGTTCTTTTTTTGTTTTGTTATTTTCTTTAAAATGGAGAAACAGTGGTTTACTGCTGAGAAAGCAGCTGAATTCATTACTTCTGCTTAAAGTGGTGATGAATTTTTGCCGTTAGATTGCGAATGGAGTGACATTGAAAGAACAGACAAAGCCATTTCGATTCCTTCTTAAAAATGTTTTAACTCCGCCAGTGTAGGTCCACTGGCCGAATCAAAAATAAGGATGGAAACAATAACTTAAGGTTACTACTAACAGCGAGTAGTAAAAGGTCGGCATTGAATGGTGGAAAAGAAGCAAAAAGTATTTAGCACAGATTGGTAGTCAGACGTTTTATTTCGCTCCGCGAGAGACGCGAACCACGTCATACGCAGCGGTGAAAAGATTAACACAATAAAAGTATCGATACTAAAGAAATCGAAAGTACTGAAGATTCCATCTTTTAGAAAAGAAAACATAGAAATAATTTAATATATACTATTAAATTAATATTAAGTCCTCATTAATCGAATTTAAAATCCTAGTCGAAACTAAGCAAATTGTACTACTCATCAAAATGGGACAATTTCTGATATAGGCATCATGGATTTGTGATGACGTAGACATTCTCTTGGGCTTCATTGCCACCATATTTGCCCAAGGTAAAGGTACGTACCGTTTATGAATTTTCTTATGTACGATATAGTTATGTTAGTTTTGCGATCTGATGTCTTTTTTTTGTTTTTTTTTCGAAAAATTAACATCACTGTATACTTTTTCCTTTTATTATTATTATTTGGTTCATGTCAAGACGTTTCATACACGTTCCGGACACATGTGGTCACATTTAGTAGCCATGTTATGTTTTCGTTTTATTTCAACTAGAAGTCTTATATATTTCAATTTATATTTTCTATTCTCTTCGTTTGTCCGGTTTGTTTTAATTCTTAGGAGTTTTTTTTTTTGTTAAAGCTAACCCTGCTTGCACATTGTCACATGTACAATGATATGTTAGTGTTAAAGCAACTGTTCATGAACTTCTGTCTTTTTATTTCAATGCTTTTTCAACAAAATTATTGTAAAATGTTACTTCCGAACTACTACTGTCACACCAACATAATAATGGAGGAGTACCAGATCACATGATCATACTCTTCATGAATATGGTGACCAATAGGTCAACCTTTCCACAGGTTAGGCTTCATTTCCAACACCAACAATTAAATGAAGCTGACTTAAGGAAACTGAAATAGTACCATAGGTGATAATACTCATAGCTTGGGAAAATAAAATTTTGTCGAAATTATCTAATTTAACTTGCACACATGGCTATATTTTTGTAATTCCATTGATCCCATTGACCATGTTGGGATCACATTTGCGTAGTAGAACAGTAACACTTGATTTGATCATTTGGCCAAGATCTCATTATCATTCTAAATATGGATTTCAGAGAAATGTCAAGAATTGAGAAGTGTAATCACTTCATATTTCTGTGATATCTGTTTAAAAATTCTCTACTGGTCCTTTTCAATTATAATCAGGGCGTTAATTTGCTTCAATTATATCTATGCATTTGATTTCACTTGAAAAGGTATAAACAAGCTCTCAACAGGTCCCCTTCAGTTTAGGTCATTAGCTTAGCTGACCATTCGATCACTTGTCTACTTTTGGCCATTCTTGGGATTCCATTTATGGTGAGATCATGGGATCTTTTGCAACCATTAAATTCTAAGGATACTTGTACAATATAATTGAAAATCTTGCTACTTCTAAGTAAAAAAAAATTCAATGTCAATACAATTCAATAATTTTTTTCTTCATATTTATTTTATGTACCTAATTGTTTTGATCCTTGTAAAGGCTTTTATGATGATATAACTTTCCCACTGTATAATATTAAAATGAAAGAATGTTGATTAAAAGAGTGCACTACTATCTGAAAAGCCTTTGAAGGGAAACTTGTTTTTTCTGTGAAACGAATTAAATTTATATATATGCTGTTAGTATTCACCAATTTTTACTTTCACTTACTCAATGGTTTATATATGTAATATGTAGTAAGGGTAAGTATTGCGAACGTGAAAATTTTCCAATCTCAGTTTTCAACGGAACTACATGTTTTGAGGTCCGCTGAGTTCAAATAACCAAGTGTCGCAATATGGTCTGTGTGTGTGTTTTAACAGTCTAGCTCATAAACGAAAAGTAGTACGAAACTGATACTAAGTATTTAAGGTTTGTATATGGGCTGGAAGTGCCACTTTATATGAATGCTGAAACACATTTTTACAATTTTCTAGAAAACGACTTAACGATTTTGATCAAACTCTATGTATCATTGTATAATTAAGTGGTCTTTAATATCATTTAGTTCTTATCCCCATTGATGTCTCTTTACAGGGCTTAAATGCCCAATGTTCATATAAGTCTTCCTCTAAAGTACCTTTAATATGGTTTATTTTAAAAAGTTAACCATTTCGCATTATTCAGAGTTTCGAAAAAATGCTACATATAACTTTTGAAAGAATTTGATAAATTAATAAAGGAGAAAAAAATAAAATTGCAGAAAAACCTGTGTTCCTACAGACTGTAGCGCCTAAACGAATTTATCAATTTCAATGAAACTTCTCTAAAGTCATTTTCTTGATACCCTTTAAATTTATCTATATAACATACTTCAACGAAAAGAAGCTGGAAAAAAAGTTACGAGGGATGTTAAAATTAAATTCCATACGGTTTTTTGTCGTTTTTGTGATAAAATGTTTCGATGATATTTAAATTCCCTGAAAAATGAAAGAAGTTTCATCGAAATCAAAGCACTATTAGTAGAGATATCGCGATTTTAAAATAAATTTCATCTCAAGAGATTTTTTTTTACAAAGTATAAAAGTTAACAAATAATAGACTTTTTCACCTGTTTTTATTATTTATCTAAATTTTTTTTAAACTTGCTTAAGTATTGTATAGTTACTTTTATTATTTACAGTTTTGATGCTGATATCGATCTTATTTCATGAATATTTATTACAAAGGTTCAAGAAAGATTCTCAATGTTCAATACTTAATTACTGTGCTGAGACATGCTAATTTTATTTTCAGGAAAAGTTATTGAAAACTAGAGGCCGGAATCTATGTGCAGTAAAAACCCAAATTATCTAAAATTGTGTAATTAATATCCAAGAATGTGCAAAATCATCTATCTGTTTTGTTTAATTTATAATATCAATGCATCACAATCTGATTAAACTTTTTTTACACTTCTAAATTAAAATGATGTGTAATAAGGAAGACAAATTATAATGCTATATCGAAATGAAAATACTAGGTTACTATCAACAAACAAAAAACATAATATAAATCAACAGTAAATAATGATTACCTTAATTTAGGGGATTTTTTTTTAACAATAAGTAGGATTAACATTGATTTAAATACCATCTATTATATAACAATGAAAATTTAATCATAAAAAAAAAAACGGATGGAATATCTATTGATTTTTTTTTCTCTACATAGGTCTAGGTAATTAAAGACAATTAAGATTGGTAATTATTCTTCTTTTCCTGATTGATTTTTTTTCCATAACTTGTGCTTGCGATCTGATAAGTACCAATGATCTCAGGCCAAGACCCCTTAGGGTCATATACTTGTTAAAATACAAGTTGACAGTATCGATCTTCATGGAGTAAAAGAAATTAAGTTGAATTTAATATAAATTGTAAATATTAAAATAGGTAACTGAGGGAATCAAATGAATGTGATTTTATCTGATGATTATCTATATATAAATTATTTTTCAGAAATATGGCGGATGTAGCTCCAGCCGGTGGCCGAGGAGGCTTTAGGGGTGGTTTTGGTGGTCGTGGGGGTGGACGTGGAGGACCACGAGGACGGGGCCGTGGCCGTGGCAGAGGCAGAGGACGTGGAAAGGAAGGAGAAAAGGAATGGGTTCCAGTTACAAAGCTAGGTCGTCTGGTCAGGGATGGAAAAATAAGAACTCTAGAAGATATATATCTGTTCTCTTTACCTATCAAGGTTAGAACCAAGTTTTAAAAATATTGTATGAATACATTTCAGGATATATTTTTTTCCTCTTAATTTGTTTTGAGTTGATTGATTGTCAACTGTTTTAGGAGTTTGAAATAATTGACTTTTTTATTGGACCTCTTTTAAAAGATGAAGTGCTTAAGATTATGCCAGTTCAAAAACAGACTAGAGCTGGTCAGAGAACAAGGTTCAAGGCTTTTGTGGGTTAGTATTCTATTAACAGTTCAGTCACTGAAGTGGTTCTTTAAAGTTTTTTGTCTGCCAAAACATTGAACTAAATTCATTGCACCATTATTATTTACTTTTAAAATTAATTAATACATCATAATAGTAAATTGAATAGAAAAGAGAATATAGAAATTAGTTTAAAACTGATATTATTTTTAATGATGAACTTTGTGATCAGACCTCTATTTATAATTTTATAATCATCCATTTATGATAAAGGAAAGTTAAGTGTTTCAAGATCATTGTACCAAAAAAAAAATGAAGTATCCATAATTTATTTATATTTTTTGATAAGTCTTTTCTCTCTGCTGGTGTACATTTGACAGCATGCTGTGAGAACCACTGTTCTAAAGCCTAACAATGTATACAATAACAAAATATTCTATTTATTGGTTGCTGATGTTGTAATAGCTATTGGCGACCACAATGGACACATTGGTCTGGGTGTGAAATGTTCGAAGGAAGTAGCTACTGCTATTCGTGGTGCTATCATCCTCGCTAAGCTCTCAGTCGTTCCAGTCAGACGTGGTTATTGGGGTAACAAGATTGGAAAGCCCCACACTGTACCTTGCAAGGTAAATTGTTTAATTAATTTTTTTATATTTGTATGAATTTTACAATTGTAGTTTATATAAAACACTGTTAAGATTTGGATACTTAGATTAAAAAATTGCGAAAATCATTCATTCACTATTTCTTTAAACCTAGTTTTGTTCTTGTTAGTATTTGTTAAAATTAGTGTTGTTAAACCTTTATTCAATATTTGTTTTGTTGTTTTTTTTTGAAAATATATTAAGGATTAATTAATATTATTTGGCTTTAATGATGAAAAATCCAACCCACTTTTTACTTTTTGTATGACAGGTATAATTACAAGTGATTAAAAAATATGCACTACTATCTGAAAAGCCTTTGTATAATTATTTGATCCATATTATTAATTTGTTACGCTTAAATAGTAAGGTGACATATATTGTCTGTTCAGGTCACAGGAAAGTGTGGTAGTGTACAAGTGCGCCTTATTCCAGCACCCAGAGGTACTGGTATTGTTGGTGCCCCTGTACCCAAGAAACTTCTTCAGATGGCAGGTATTGAGGATTGTTATACTTCTGCCAGAGGATCCACTGGAACACTAGGAAACTTTGGTAGGTCTAGTTTAATGTTTTATTTTGTATGTTAAACATTACGAAAAGAGATCCTGTAAACCAAACCAATCGAGTGCTCTTATTCCTTAATGCATCCAATGTACTACTTGGTTGGCCTCGTTTGTTTGTATTTTGATTTTATTTTCATGGTCAGTCATTAAATTTGACATTGAACTTAAACTTTATTATACGGATGAAAAACAAAGATCAATTTGGAATGGATCTTCTATAATTTAAACTTTCTTATTTATTGTTATTAAAAATTAGGAAGGTATATCCCCAAAAGATTATAACTATTGAGCTATGATGATAATCATGTTAAAACTTTTGCGGTTTCCACCAGAGGAATTTATTTCCCAGGATGGTTTACAAGTGTCTGAGCTCAAAATAAGAAACCTCTTTTAAAGAAAAATTGGTTTTTAGGGTTTTTTTTTTTTTTTTTTGTTTTGTTTTCTCAGGAAGTGAAGGGGTCCATTTATTTTCATCTATCGATTAAGGGACTCTTGTGGAAAAATTATTTTAAAAAATGCATATTTTTGTTACTATTAAGTAGAGGCTGTATTTTAGCACTAATGATTCCACATCAGACAACTTTCACTTACCGCCAATCCTACTTAGTAGAAAAGGTGAAAATAAAAATTATAGATGGAACAATTTATTAATTTAACACAATTCATTGCCATACTTTTTCCCGTTTGTCTAATCTATTGGATGTATTCATTCTTTGTCATTGTCCATTTCCTTTTACAACTTATTTTAATTAATTATTTAATATAAGAGTGACACGAATTTGTGTTAGTCTGACAATTATGCCAGCGAGGCTCTTCTATTTCTATGATATTTTAGGTATTTTTAATTGTAGGTATATAAACAAATTATAATTTTTATATTGTCATAATCTATATTATTAATGAATACCATTTATAAAAATGCAAATGTTTACATAAATATTATCAGAGCCTCAATGTTAATCATTTTTGACATAGTGTATTGTGGAGATATATGGATGCACCATTCCTAGTGGATCGGAAGAGGGGAGACCGGTAAAATGTTCAGAAGCCGTTCTTACTTATCCACCAAGCTCTATACTTAGGTGTTAACCGCTGTTTTTAGTCCTACCTCAGTGGTCCTTATTTTTTCTTTGTTAGATTATCTAATTCTTTTTTAGTTAGTATTTTACCATTTTATTATTATTACTGACAATGTGGAATTACATCCCATGTATACTTCTACTTTAAATACATAATTTCAGTTTCTTGCAACTTTTCGTTTTTGAGCTAGGTTGACACGCACAGACCATATATTTATGGTTATGGTTATTACATCTATTGCTATCTAAAACTAGAATTCAAAATTTTCTTAAAGGGTCATTGAACCAACATGTATTTATAATTTGTTGAGTCAGCAGATTATTAAGGAAATAAATGATAGTTTTTTTTAAACTATTTTATTTTATATTTTGGAAGTGTGGACTTCATCTAATTTGTCAATGATTTCTCTACACCCAACATATTACTAGGAAGAAACCAGAATTTAATATATTGCAAGCTTTAAAAAACTAGAACTGAGAGCAATGATGATGATTGTATTTAAACTTTTGCGGTTTCCACCAGAGGAATTTATTTCCTAGGATGGTTTAAAAGTGTCTGAGCTCACCTATAATCTATTGTCCATGTTTCATGAATATGTTAAATGTTGGATATTGATTTCTGAGATTTAGTAAATTGTTAGTTTTCCCCTTTTGACAAAGTTAAATATATTTTGTTTCCTAATTTTGATCCCATTCCATACCTACTACGATTCAGGTAGTTCCCAAGAAAAGAGATAGTAATTAGAGAGCAGATTAAGGGATATGATTCAGGTAGTTCCCAAGAAAAGAGATAGTAATTAGAGAGCAGTTTAAGAGATATTGGTGTTTGAAGTACTTACTTCTGTAAAGAAAATATTATTTTTCCTAGTAAAATGAATAATTTCAAGAAAACTTAACTAAATTCTTTCACTTCCTCTCAATGCTTCAATTCATTTTATTTATTACATCGTTTCAGGCCAACTTTGCCCATTTTCAAGTCTACCTTTTTATATCTTTATCTTATCCCCACCTTCTTCAAATAATTATTTTATAACTATTTATGAGAAGTCCATTCCTCAATTTAAAAATACTTTTGGACACATCTCACTAGTTAAAAAAAGTTCTATTAGCAACTTTTTGTGATATTGTGCGTCATATGCAACCAAATCAGGTAATGCTCTTAAAAACCGCTCTTCCAAATTCGTCATCATGATCTCGTGCGTTCTTCATAACACTTTCTCTCTATGAAACACTCACTAAACAAATGCATTTTGTTCGTTTGTATCCATTTTAAATTAATTTCTTTATATTCATTATTCATGTAAGGTCCGTGAATCTTTTTTAAAGAGCTATAGCGGTAAAATGGCAGGTCCAGCTTTTTTTGTTTAAGTCTATTTCAACTATTTCAAAATTTGGCTAGTAAGGACGTTTTCTGCCAAATATAGGCCATAAACTGAAAAAAGTGCCCTAAAAACATAGTTCCAGGATAAATTTTTGCTAGCAAACTTCAAATTTGTGTTCAGCGACCGAGAAAACATAAAGGGTAAGAAAATCAAAACTTATGAATGAGTCTATATGCCTAGTCTGCTAGTGGTGAAGTAAATTTATCAAACTGATACGATAAATTATTTAACTGAATGTTTAGTATTAGTTTTGCGATATAAATATTTATTTTGATTTTCTCATGAAACACTGATAAATTTTGAAAATGAATAAAAATATGATTTTGTGAAGTGATCCCAATACATGTAAAATAAAGTAAGTCAGTTTTAAGGCCAGTTCATGATTCAAATTTCTTTCTTGGTATGGATAAATTTTGTGATATTGAATTTCATGAATATACTGTACTGTCTCTAATTATCATAAATCAGCAAAATCGTATTTCCCATGATTAAGAGAAGGGCCTGTTTTAAAAGAATTCTATTAGTTCAATTAGTGATTTATTTTAATCAAACTAATTTGTTTATTTTCAAATTAATTGAGTTATTTCTTCCTTTAGTTAATTTAATGTACTTTACTGAGATTTTGAAAATTTGCTGTGTAGAGTAGTGTTCAGTAAAACACCAACGTATTTTGTAGACTAGTTAGCGGAGCTTTTGTCTTATTCTGTTATATATTATACTTAATAGATAATATTAATTTAGTAGATAATATTAATTTCTTCTAATTAGTGCTTTCCATGATTGCAGTCTGTTTTTACTAGGATAGTGAAATTGTTCCTTGGTCATAAATTTCATTCATTACATTTGTTACTTTTCAAAATATTATGTTAAATTTTAAGATCAAAATAAAACTGCTTCCCCTTAAGTTTCATACTTGTTTTCTGGTTTGGCTTTAAAATTAGGTTACTGTTTTCAAAACCTGATTTAATGAGAATTTATAAAAATCTATTTTAAAACATTCTTATTAACCACTGAGTTCATTGTTTTTTTTTTTGTTTTTTTATCACCAATGCTTAAAATGTTTATTTTTTAAATTGTTCATTCTATTAAACTTAGTTTCCTGAGCTGTGATGATAGTTTTATTTGAACTTTTGCGGTTTCCACCAGAGGAATCATTTCCTAGGATGGTTTAAAAGCGTCTGAGCTCAGTTTTATTAGATTATTAGTTCTAATTCTAAAGAAATTTTTCATGTTTAATGAAATTCTCCCCTCATCCATTTTTCAAAGACAGGTGTGGTTGAAATATGTTATAAAATTAGTTAAAAACGAAATCAGGCGTTTTGTTTTAAATTTTTTTCATAGTGTGTCTAAGATAAGTTAGCCTGTAGAGTAAGGGAGCTTGCATAGGCTTTCTCTTCTTTAAGTTGTATTTCCTCCTTCAGCCTAGCAATCACCTCATATCGGGTACGTTTTTTTTTTTTTTTTTTTTTTTCAATTTTCTTCTAAATCCTTGATTTCGTAAAAGAAATTTTTAAAAAATGATAAAAGAATAATAGGTTATTAAATAATTTGTAGAATTACATAAGAATGAGTGAAGACAAAAGAGTAGGGCATTAGCAGAAAAATGTTCCGCCATTACTTACCACCTCTCTCCCCTTCCACTCACCAGCAAACTTATCTTTAGACAGACTCAACAGTTGTGAGAATGTATATGATGAAATAACAGCATAATGTTGCTGTAAATAATTTTCTATCTCTATAGCATTATGGAGTTTAGTCTGAATTGCTTTTTCCATTTTTCTACATAAATCTGAGAAAATATCTAGATTTTATTTTGATGTTATTGAGTGGTGAGGTTATTATTGCTTAAAACATCTTGGCTCTGTATGTTAGTTGGATTTAGGTGTATTTGAATCTATATATAAAATACTCTTCTTACCTCAAGCATATAACACGATTTGCTCTATTGTATTTTTTTTAATTTTAAACATCTTTTCATTTAATTTTGTTGGAGTTAATGATAAATAAAGGAAATGAAACCTAGCAAGATGACAATTATCATTGAAGCTTCTTAGATATGATAACAACCTAGAACTGTTGTCTCATTCAAAAGCTTCAATGTTGTTTCGGGAGCAATCAAAGGAGAAGTATAAATAAGACGTCATACCTGCACTGCTGAGCAATGATTTCATACCTCAACTGGTATCAGTGGGTAGTACCAGCAACCTTCAGGCGATGCTAAGGATTAATAAATTTATGAGAGTTTTCATCAGTTTTAGTTATTATACTTCTTAAACTTTTAAGAACAACTAATATGTGTTAAATTTTGTACATCACCAATTCTACAGGTGTAGATTAGATATATGTAGATTAAAAAAAACAATGGTTTACAGTAGACAATATTGTTATTACAAAAATGTCTTTAATTAGAAATTATCAAAATTATCCAATTACATCAATTACCGAAATTAGTTGACACCAATGAATGGACAATGGGAATAAGTTTGATTGGAATCAGTTGCCATTTTCTCTTGAAAAGCAAACCATATAGTGCGAAGTTGTGTATATGATTATATGTGAAAGATATTTCATTGGTTTATTACAAAGTCTCAAAGAACATTTTTCATGAAGCTGAATTTAGGTGTGTTTTTGTGAATTTTGAAACCTTATTTATTGTTACACAAAGCGCACTTTTTTTTTTCATTGAGGAAAAATTTACCTAATTACTTTTTGCAATAAAGCTACAGTATACCATATTATATTTTCACTCAAAAACTAAATGAAAGTGAGTTGTTAATACAGCTTCTCTCAAGGTACTTAATTTTTTCAACATAATATATAAGGTGTTCGGGTTAGGGGTCAAATTTATAACTGATCTCTAGGTTCGAACTAGAATAACGAACATAAATATCACTTTTGATTCCCTAACATAAGGCCTCGGTACATTATCAATTTTTCATCTGTGTAAAAATATAGATGATAAAAATTATTTTAGTTTATCATAGACTACTGAGCAGTGATGAGAATAAATTTTTAACTTTTGCGGTTTCCACCAGAGGAATTTATTTCCTAGGATGGTCTAAAAGTGTCTGAGCTCAACTTCATATAGTTTTAATACATCTAAAAAGATGTTAAATATATGTGGTCTATATATAATTGGCCATTGCTTGATTTTAATGACTAATTATTTTATTTTTTTGTTATAGCTAAAGCCACCTACGCAGCAATCGCAAAAACCTACGCTTACTTAACACCAGATTTGTGGCGTGAGGTGCCATTGACTAAGGCGCCATATGTAGAGTTTGCGGACCACTTGGCGAAAAACCATGCTCCGGTCAGAGCTCCAGTTGGAACTGACTAAGTGTTGTCTCCTATTATGTGATCTTTCTCAGACAAAATAAATTGTCTATTGGAGTTTTATTAGTTCATTTATTTTTCATCCCTTGATTTACTTATACCTACAATATTCAGTGCATGTTTCTACATTGATATTGAAATATACTTGACTACAATATTTTCCTCTTGTAAAGTTTTTAATTTGTTTCGAGCTGCAATAGACCATAATAGAAAAAAAATTGTGTTTTAGAAATTGATCTACATCATTCGAAATGTTTAAAATCATTACTGTCTGGGTTTGACAGTAATAATAAACCCGTTTGGGTATAACGGGTTAAATCGTAATAAATTATTACAACTGAAAATAAAACTTAATGAACCTAATGAAACTGTCGATTTTATTCTTAATCTAATAGTATTAAAAATATAGCAAATACGTGACATGATTATCTGATAACAATTGTTATCAAAATCATTGTAATTGGTAATTATGATTTATGTCCATCTGTGGAGTCATGGAAAAATTATAACCCAGTGAAGAAAAAGACATTAGTTTTTTAATGTAATAATTTTTTTAATTCATTTGTTTATTAATCTCAATTCATTTATTGATTCTACTGCTATTTTTTAAAGTTTATTTATTTATACATCTTATTTTATTACCTATAAATGTCTATTATTATCCTTTTTTATTTTCTTATTTTATTTTATTTTTTTTGTATCAATCATCCAAATAGTATTAAATGATGTTATTTAGTTGATCGGGCGCTTATGACCTGGATGTTTTGCGCCTAGACATCGAAACAAACAAACATTAATTTTTTTCTCCAAGCTTAGCATTGAAGATTCTGATTCATACTTTTTCATGTAAGATTTATTTAATTAGAAATAAATAAGCTTGGTGAATTGCAAATGCAGGTGTCAAAGAAATATCGCTAAAAGCCTGCTCAATTAATTGTGCAGGGAGAAGGAGAGTTCTTTGTAAATTATAATTTTTAATCAGTTTTGTAAATAATTTAACATTAAAACATTAAGATGAGTTTTGAATCATTTTTCAAAACAGCATTACATAACTATTTAAAACTGTCTATGGCCATAATAAATTATTACAATTTTTTTTAATATTTATACAGCTATAAATTTAAGTTGTACCATAAATCAGTACATATGACCTAACAAAATATTTCAGAGACTAAGTGAATATCTCATTAATTTAATGAGATGAAGAGTTATTTAAGAGTTGCTTAGAACAAAATAATATGGAACTTATATTGAATCTTTTCTTATTGATTTTTAGAAGCCATATTAGAGAACATTTTTTAAAGAAAAGATAAGATTAGAGAGCATAATTATCGACACGAGAGTTATACAATAAAGGAGGAACATTTTTTTAAAATACTGATAAAAATGGTTGAGATTGTACTGAAGAACTACTATTGCTTCAAGTGTTAAAACATTTTTAAAATTTAAACTATCATAAATAATAGCCTTTGTTATCGTACTAATTTGAAATTATAGTAAGTCCATCTAAGATGTGCTACACTATACCAAATCGATTGTTTATAACGATTCGATTTTAAATTATTTGTATATTTAAATTAAAACATTGAGATTCTATAAGTTATTTTTCTTTGATTCAACTTTTTAATTCAGTTACAATATCTTGACAATGCTACCTGATTTATGTGTCTGCTTAATTTTTACAACTTTATCGCATATCTTAACCAGTCTAAATAATACACCTAACTTAATCTGCACTTCTAACAGTTATTGTAATTTAAAAAAAAAAATTCATTTTAATATGCTAATTAAACAATTTATGTTTTCCTGGGAAAACATCGACCTAATATTTGTCTTGTTTCATTTGTATTTGTAATGTATTACAAGGTGCTTTTATATTTTTAAGTAACTTCCTTTTCTAAGAAATTCTTTTTAGAACCAGGTGCTTTCCAGGTGATTATAGAATGGTCTCATAACTTTATTATTTTCAAGAATAGGTCAGTTTATTACCTACAAAATTTAGAAGTTCTTTGAGATTTTTATTAATCATTACCTTAGTAAGAAATTTGGACAAGTTGCAATAAAAAATTATTGAAATTTTGTTGTGTTTTCATCGATCACTGAAAGCACTACTTTCTTTCCATTAATAATATATTATTAAATACTCTAGAAAGTGATTGGACACAGGGTGTTTTCATAATTTCAGAATCGCTTTCTGCCTGTTTTATTTACCTAAGTAGAGAAGTAAAGAAAAAACTTCCAAGGGACCAGAAATTCATTGGTTGATTATTTCTAAATAAAAATAAATTGTTAATATAGATTATTTTTAAAATAAAAACCAATATCTATAATACTCAATACCTTCACTGGTCATATGTTTTTATAATGGTCAATGTGTTTTTTATTGAACCAATTTAAATTTATAGTTTTTATTTCTTGCATTTTAAAATTTTGCAATCTAAGGACCACTCATACTCAGCTGACGCAATGTAGGACAGAACAGAAAGTTTTTTATGTATTTCAAGTTAGTTGTAATGAAGTTATTTCTCAAAAGGGGTAAAAAAGTATTTCACTAAATGTAAGTGCTATAGGAAAATCAATCAATTTTTCTAAAGGATTTGATTTTCGTTTTCTTTAATGGTGTTCATTGCATCTCGGTTCCTATTAATGAAGTTATGCTGTACTGCTGATAGTAATATTGATATTGGTTATACATATAAAAATGTTTATCTAACATCACACATTCTTCAAACGTATCAGAGAGGATAGATATCTAATGAAAGAGTTCTCTTAAAAGTAATACTAGTACAACAATAATTTAAAAGTTATTTATTTCATCTGGAAAAATATTGGTTCATACTTTTTATTTCAATACATTTCTCAGTTAAAGATTTTTTTTTTTTTCAACTTATAGAAACCTTGAATAACAATAAAAAATAGTCATACTTTTCTCAAAAACTTCTAAGTATTCCACTCCTCTTATGTTCACCACTATTTGGAAACTTCTTATTACTTTCTTTTAACCAACAAAGGCAATGAAAGAAAAATACTATGATGCAAAAGAAGAAATTAAATTATGAGATTAGTTCTCAAATATTTCCCGACCTATTAAGGTCTATTACGCAACACTCAATGAACAGACACTTATAGGTTGTATCTATCTATGATTCTTTACCACTCCTTATCTTATTATCTCTAGAAACATTCATAATCAGAAGTATGATGACTAGTACCTCAACATGAACCAATCTATTTTAAGTTCTTATCGATGCGTTGATTTCCATTATCAAATGAATTCTATTGCAGCCAATGAACAGTCACTTACTGATTCAATGGAGAGAATTCAATAATATTGCTTTTCAAATGGTCCTCCTTCACTCTAAATACATTGAGAAGCGATAATGTGTGGAATGAAATAAACACACTAAGATTTCCACCTACATCAGCTTATGCTTAGGTTATTTCTATACCATTACATAATTCAGGCAAATGTAGTCAAATCACTCCATCGGTCTAAGATCCAATTGTTTATGATAATAAAACATACCTTTTTTTATATTTTAAGTAATAGAATTATGAATACCTGATGTCCCACAAGTATGACGTGTCATAATATGCTGTTTCAAATGACTTTGGGTTGCAGCACCATACTCACATAGCGAACACTGATAGGGCCTCTCTTTCGTATGTTTAATCATTATATGAGTTCTTAAATATGAGGCTCTTGGGGTCTTATATTCACAGAATGAACATTGAAGTTTTTCATTTGTGTGTTGGTTTCTTACATGAGCTTTTAAGCTGGATGGACATGCACTCTTGAAGTCACATATTGTACAAGTAAATGGCTTCTCATCAGAATGACGAACCCTAATATGTCTTTTTAAGTCACCAGATTGTGTTGACTTGTGATCACAATATGGGCACTTGTGTGGTTTCTCATTTGTATGATGTACTCGTATATGTGTTTGTAAATGACTAGATTTAGCTGTACTATAACCACATAATTGACACTGGTGGGGTTTCTCATTTGTATGATGTGTCATTATATGTATTTTTAAATTACTCGAGTGAATATATCTATAGTCACAAAATTGACATTTACGGGGCTTTTCTTTTGTGTGGTGGGACATCATGTGGGTTTTTAAATAAGTGGATCTTGCAGTTTTGTAATCACACAAGGAACACTGATGGGGTTTTTCAGAAGTATGCTGGGTCACTGTATGAGTTTTTAGAGCACTTGGTTGAGTACATTTATAATCACAGAATTTACACTTGTAGGGTTTTTCATTAGTATGCTGTGACATTATGTGTCGTTTCAAGTTTATTGACCAGGCAGTAGTGAAAGAACATACTGTACACTTAAATGGCTTATCCCGACTGCTTTGATTAATTAATTTTTTCATCAGACTTTCTAGATATTTTTTCATATTTTTTGTTAGCTTAATACCCGATTTTTCGGGTTTGATGATATCTGTCTTAATTTCATCCTCCATTTGTAGTCTTTTCTGTTCTATGCGTCTTCTTTTTTTCATAATTACTTTTATTTCTGGTATATGCACTAGTTTCATGTGTGATTCAAGAGATCTCATGCTATTGAAGTTTATTCCACAATGGAAACAGGTATATACAATGCAATTTTCACTGCCTGCAAAAATAATACAAAATAATTAATTAGATAAAATACAACAGTATTCCATTATTATTAATATTCAGCTACATATTATACAAACATACATTTCATCATGAAATTCACAAATTTTTAAGAAGAGATGTTTCAAATTAATAGGCAATAATTTTAATCATAAACCAGCAAAAGAAAGATATCTACTTAAAAATTAAATTTGTCAAATTTAAAAAAAAATTATTCAGATTAAAAATGAAAAAAATAAATACGTAGTTTACATGTAAATAGAGATTTACACATAAAATTATTTAAAAAAAAACAAATGAACTTACAAGAAGTTGAGGGTTTGGGGAAGATCTCTAGGATATGTGGTGGTTTCCTGGTTAGGAAATGTACACCAGCATCTGAACAAAACAAAAAATATTCAGAATTTCTTGAAATAAGGGTCTTTTCAAATTAAACCGTTAAGAAATCTACACTTAAAATCGGAAAAGTAATTATTTATTTTTATTTTTTAATAAATGACAACACAATATATCACAAATATACTAGTTGGCCCGTGCGAATAATTTGCAGTACATTGATCGTATATTACATATTTATAAATTATGATAGGCTGTATCTTTGTTAATAATAGTTTCATTTTGATTTTTTTTTTGTAGAGAGTTGTGTAATCTTTCAAATAATCATAATAATAATGAATATATTTTTAGTTCCTCGTCAATAAAGTTTCATTAATTTCATAACTTTTTTTCCTGAAATTTTGGAGGATGTGATGATTTTTCCCAATTGAAGATCTTAAAAATGAGGGATCAATCATTGGACTTGGTGAAGAATTAAGAAAGATATGGTGTACCAACAAAAAACACCTTTGAGAAATAATATATAAAAATCTGGTGTGGTGCGCGTATCACACAACTTTCACTTACCACCCTCTTAACAGAAATAAGTATTTTCAGACAAAGGAGAAGTGAAAGTAAAAATTATAAATGCTGCATTGATTTTATTTCATTGCGGGGTATTTTTATTTGTATGAGTACCGTTATATATATAAACTTTAATACTATATAATAATCGCTGTAATCTATACAATTATATTAAATGATACCAACAATAGCATTTATGAAAACCGCATATGTATATTTAAACAATGTTGTAGGAGTCCTTATATTATTAAGCTCATGTCAGGTATGTAAGTGTGTTCTAATCTTTCGGGTGCGCTCGTATTCCTTTGGTTCCTCAATTACGACTAATCTCCGTAACGATCTCTTATTTCTCCTTTAGTCAACTATCAAATTCTTTCATATTTTATATTTAACTATCTTTTATACTAGAAATGAATGTGAAATGATCAATTGTGTCAAATAAAAAAAATTAAAGATACTTTAGATGAAGATAGTATTGAAAATTAGCCATTTAAGTCCTGTTAGAGAACATCAATCAGAATAAAACTTACATTGTATTTGAAACTGCTTAATTTGACACTGATATAAATAATTTAATCAAAATCGTTAAAGCCATTTTCAAGAAAATCATAAAAATGTGTTTAGTCAATCATATAAAGTGCCACTTCTGGTTAGCTGATTTTGACGAAATGTAACATCCCAAGCATATAAAAACCTTAAATATCCAATTTCCCTTACGTATGAATTTTCGTTTCTGAGCTAGACTGTTAACACACACAAACCATTTTGGGGGACATGATTATTTCGACTCAGGGGACCAAAAAACATGTATTTCCGCTGAAAACTCAGATTTGAAAATATTCACAATCGCAATACTTCTTTTTACCATATATTTCATGTATAGGTAAGAGAAAGTAAAATAGTTGAGCTGGTTACCATAGAAACCATTTCATTTTGCCCTAGAATTTTTTTCCCCTGCTGTTCACTAAAACATTCTAAACTCCATAGGATTTTCTCTTAATTCAATGTATTTACAACTGCTAGAAAACTGAATTATTGCTCTTTAAGAGGATATCAATAATATTTAGATTTAAAACCTTTATAAAAAATAAATAAAGAAAAACTCCTCAAACGCTTTTATTTTATATCTCTAGTTCTAATATGTTTAGAAGGGTCTGGTCGGTGTCATTTCGTGTAGTTAAAGTGGCCCCACATTTTTGCTAACTCTCGTGTGGATATGTGGAGTCATATTGAAGATATCACACTTTTTGTAATTTAAAAAAAAATCCAAGGCCTAAGAGAGCTAGGTAGTAGAGGACTAGGAGGCTAGGTGAAAATTTGAAGGAACAAAATTTTACTTTTTGATTGATGTGAAAATTCGTATTTGAGACTTTTTCAACATGCTAAATACAAATCTCAACTTTGTTTCTTCTTAAAAAATATTTGAACCCACTTCAATTGGTACAAATTTTACTCATACCATGGGTTCATATATCAAATAAATAGGTTATAATAGAGCCTTCTTAAAGAAAATAAATTATAAATATCCGTAAACAAAAAAATGAGGAAGGAGATGGTCTGGGATGGCGGTCATGAAAAACTTAAAATAATGAAAAAACTATTTTAAATCTATTATTTTCATTATTATTATTCATATTTCTAAACTATTATTTTCACTATTCAAACTATGTCTTTTTATGACTGCCAACACAACAATAACACATCCAGTGCCGTTCTACCACTGCTGCTGATGCCGAGCCGGTCTGAATGCTAAAGGAAATTACTTTCAACAACATCTAATATGAACGTCAATGTTTAAATTTAATTAATAAAGTAGTTAGAACAAAAGAAAGGTTTTATTTATATCATATAGCGTAGCTAATTAATAACAACGGAAATCTTTAGGTGTGAATATCTCCTAAACAAAGCGTTTGCGGAAATATCTTCAGAGGAAATTTTTCTCTTCTTTTGAGGTCCTTAGTTTATTTTTGTAGTTTGGCCACTTGAACCTGAAAGAACCTGTATAATACAGTTATATCACCATTTCATATTATATAATTATGCTGCATTGTATAATTATGTAATTACTTTGTATTTGATATGCTGTAGCTGTATGTTAAATTAGAGGCTTTGTAAAAGAGATACAATATATTACATAAATATAAAGATAAAATGCTTACTTCATCTTTGGAATATTGTATTTTAAAATAATTATAATACTATTTTCTCAGGTCTCCTTCAATCTAATAAATCTATCTTTTGGTGATGTTTCCTTTCAAAAATAAGATGCCACCATTGAGTCATAAACATTACGAATTAAGCATCGAGTGACGTGATCGGAATTAGTTTGTCTCATTGGGATATTTGGTAAATGTTCAATTTTGAAATGAAACTAAAACTTGAAAGATAAATTTAATAATAATAAAGTAAAACAGAATCTGGTTTAAAATTTAAGAGAACGAGAAAATGATATAAAAAGCAACAAAGTCAGCCTGAACTTCAGGTCGAAACGTCGGCAAATGTCAAAATAAATATTATCATTTATTTTTGCCTCCTTATTTGACTGAGCACCCCAACCATTCTTCTCTTCATTAATCAATATTTAAAGAATAATTAAGGTTATCTAGCAATAAACCTATAATAAATTTGTGAATTACTAAACTAACTGCCTACCTAATTCCTAATGGTTTTTTTAAAATAGTTTTTGTTTGAAAAATGTTTGAAGCTCCATATATATATTTGACCATCTCCTTGACATATATATTTGACCCCGGACCATCTCCTTCCTCATGAATATACAACGATCAACCATGGAGTATCAAAACAAATTATATGTTCTTTTCCTTTCTCCTCCGAGCTTCTCAGCATCAAGTTAATAGGCATCGAATCCATTTATGCCAGCCATCAGTCGTTCGCCAGTCTCCTCTTAGGACACAACTGCTTGCCTCTTCTCTAAGACATATATATGCTTGATTATTTCCTACATCCATGTTTTTCAGGTTTATCCTATTGCCCTCTTTTCTATTGGTCTTACCTCAAGAAATTTATTCAGTTCTCTTTCTTCGTTCATCCTTACAATATGACCGAACCATTTCAGCATTTCCTTTTCTATGATTTTCAACACTGAATGCACTTTGCCCTTCTTATCTTTGACTCATTCATTTCAGATATGATCCTGTCTGATCTGGTCAGCGATTCTCCTTAAGATCATTTCAGTTGCAGTTAGTCTGCTTTTATACCTGTCCAATAAGATCCAGCTCTCACTACCTTACAGTAGGGTTCGAAGGTACAGCGTATATATATATATATATATATGTATATGTATCTAACTGAATAAAGTTCTATTTGACTTTGATGATTCTTTTTTGTTTTGTAATGAATTATTGTAATGGTTATCTTTCAAATAACCATGGGTGCAATCCACAATAAAATGTATACTTTTTGAGTTATTCGGAAATAAGTCTCTGTTACTTCAAAATTTGTTTTCCGAAAATTTCCAGTGAATTGGATTTGTTGAAGAATCAACAATGGTACGACCTACTGGCAAAAAAAAAAAAAAAGTGAGAAGAATAAAATATTCTTATTTTTTCAAGTTTGTAGCAAAATATAAATCAAACTAATATTATAGCACTGGCCCAATATTATACCTAGTTACTTGTATTTGATACTTAATTTAATATAGGATAAGATATAAAGTATTCATTTCACATACCTAGAAAAATTTAAATTAATAATATTATGGGGTAGTCTAATGGGGAAAGCTATTACTTAAAAAGTTCCTCATGACTCCTAACTAATCAGTTTCATACTCCTAAAGTTTCATTTTAAAACAATTTTATTGTTATGGAGAATGAGATAATTATAAGCAATAGCAATAGATTTTTTTAAAATAGCATTTTATAAAATTAAAATTTAATATATTAAATTAAGAATGATTGGTTTGGGCGCTTATGACCTGGATGTTTTGCGCCTAGACATCGAAACAAACAAACAAACAACAAACAAGAATTATTGGCGATAACTTTTTTTTTCAACTGATTATGATACTTTCACTATTTAAAATAAAGTTTAATCTTAACAACATTTGAAATTATACAGTAAAATTTAAATGCCCAGTTTCTTTAGATTAGTTTATTTTAGTTCAAGGAACTGCTTGGTAAGGTTTTGTTTTAGTTCAATAATCACATTCTTAATTTTCACATTAGGTTCTCTATTTTCACAAAATTGATTTAAAAGTTCTGCCTTAGTCTTTATTTAACCTGCAATCTACAATAAATAACCTCAGAATTAATAGTTAATAAAAAAATGAAACTATGTGAAAGAAACGTGAAGTGTTTAGAAAGGTGGGAGAGATGTAATGAAAATCAAGAACATAACTTGAAAAGCTAATACAGTTTATAAAATATTGACAGATAATTTTCTAAATAAGACATCCTCATGCTGCTCTAAGTTCTAGTCACATTTTTATGTGATTAAATATTCGAGCAATGAATGAATAACTGGGATAAAACTCTGAATGACCCATTCAAAAATTACACATTCTGAATAACAGCTGATTTTTACCTCTTTTAAATCAGAATGAGCATTTCTTTCTCCAATTTTATACTTCAACTTTTTTACCAAATCTTCTTAACAACAGCTTTCTAATTTTTATCGATGACATGACTTGATGGAACAAAAAAGGCTATAGTTGTTACCTAGCATTCTAATTAGCAAGAGACCTCTAATGGGATATGTCAGTATCATTTATTTTTTAAGTTTACTACTTCAATATAAATGCTTTCTTAAGGACAGATAGAAAATAATTTCCACTATCATTGAAGATGGAAAACAATACAATGGAATTTCACATTTTCTTAAGCTTTGTGCTTTGCATTATGAGTTTTTTATATTCAAAGAGTTATTATTATGGTGGAGATAATATTGACCATAGAACAAATAGTAGAAGGTTGATTGGGGATGCTGTCAAAGATGAAAGTATACACAAATAAAAAAATTATTTTCTTGTGATGCCAATGCTTCACCCTGATGAAGATCTACAAGTAAATTTAAAACAGTAAATGTATGTAAGGTTATAAACAGCTGTTTTACACATCCATGAAATATATTTATAGTTCACTTCTTCTTTCACACGAGTAAAATTAAATAGTTTTTTGAGCAATGTCATTCATTGCCTTGATTCGGTAGATATTAAAGACTTTTTTTTTCAAACTTAAAAATAATTTTAAAAGTTTACATTTAGTTAGGAAATTTTATTTAATTTCCATGGAAACATGTGATTTCCATTAAATAATATTAGTTTTCACAAATTATTATTTATAATTTCTTTGCCACTTTCCATTATCTTATACAAATTTTTATGAAAGATATTATTTTTTTCTAAAATTCTCAGCTTTCCAATGATATATTACACGTATACCTTCTGACTATTATTTCCAGAAATGCATTTTGACTTAAAATAAACATTTTTCCTTTTCCTCCTTTAGTCAATAATCAAATTTTTCCAAAGGTTATATTTAGCCTTTTTTTTTTAATTACTGCTAACAATAAGAGATAGTTAATTATTTAATATTAACCAAATTAAAGGTATTTTAGAGGAAGAAAATTTGTATATGGGACATCAAAGACCCGTTAGGTGACATCAATGAGTATAAGACCAAGCCAATATTAAAGACGATTTAATTGTACATTGATATACCGACTTTAATCAAAATCGTTAATGCCACATTCGAATAAATTGTAAAAATGTGTAAAGTCATTGATATAAAGTGGCACTTCAGGTTAGCTAATTTTAACGAAAAAGTTGCTGTCACATCACAGTCATATGCCTACCTTAAATACATAATTTCAGTTTCATGTAACTTATCGTTTTTGAGCAAGGCTATTCACATACACAAAGACCATTTTGTGGGACTTGGTGGGATGTACAAGGATTTGGACACAGGGGATGTAACACTAAACTTGTATTTCCGTTGAAAATTCAGATTCGAAAATTTTCATGATCGTTATACTTTTCTTTACTATATATTATCTATATAGGTAAGTGATACAAAATATCCAATCACATGAAATTGTGACAACCATGAAAACAACAGCTGAATATTTACACAATCTAACCTCCTGATATTCAGTGGCCAGCTAAAGTTTTCATACATGGACTGGTTGGAGATAAAAGAATTAATTCTTTTCAACATATTTTTTTATTTAAATGTGTAATTATAATTTCAATACCAATCTTATAAATTTTCTGAAAAATATTTGCCAAAAAATAGATAAATATATTTTAATGTCAATTTAAGTATAAAATAAGAATTTCAATGAAAGCAAAAGTTTTCATACATAGTTATATTATATAATAATTATTATTAGTCAGACATGAACTGCAAATCTATAGGAGCTATAATTGTTGGAAAAATAGAAGAAAATATCCTTCCAACTGACTTTGAAGTTGATCCAATCAATACCCAAATGACTCGAAATAGAACTCATTATAAATGATTGTATTTAAAATATAAATTAAACAATTTTGACTAGAATAAATTATTATATAATATGGCTATGAATGAAAACTCATGCTGCATAGTTATTCATATTTTATAATTAAATTGCTATTAAATACGTATGCATTTATTGCCAGGAAAATATTGTTGGAAGGATGGAATTGAATTTATAATAAAAAATTAATTTATAATTGGTAAAGGGAATTGAAATAAATTATTCTTCATTAATATAAAAAAATCTATATTATTTATTATTCTGGTTTATGATGTAAAATATATTTAAGACAGCAAATCACTATAAAATTAGTAAATTTAAAAATATTTAAAGGTGACCTACTTTTAATATTTATCAAATTAATTTTCAGTCATTTGAATTATGAAATAATCATAATTTCCAATTTAATAAAGAATTAAATTATTACAACAAAAGTAGTTACCATTTGATAAAATGCTTCGCATAGGCATTCCAGGCAGCGATATGTTTGAAACCATATCTGAAAAAAAAAAGAAATATGAATAAACAATATTTGTAATGTTGAGCTTTAGTTTCATAATAAAGAAAACAAAATAACTAAAATTCAATATGAATCATCATAGCTTTTATGCTTGTATTTTTTTAAATTCCAGAAAACATATTCATATTAAAAATAATAGTGCTAAAAAATTCATGTTCGATTTGTAGAGTCAAACAGGATATGATTCAGCAGATGAAAACAGACAATGAAAGAACTTGTGAAAAATAAGTAAGCTAAAAGTTTTGTATGATTCGTGAAGGATGCATGAGCAATTAATCATAAATGCAGAGTAGACATTGATACCAAAAGTTCTTGAAGCCTTCATAATTAGATCAAGATTTGGACAAGGAAATGGCTTCTTATTGAGACTGTTAAATGAGCCTCATTTAACATCATGAGTAATAGGAATAATGTTACAGAAAAATAGAGAAGCTTTTTGGTTCAAGCAAGTAAAAGTGTCTGAAAACATAAAATGCTGGAAGAATAAAAGGGTAAAACTGTAGTAATGTCATGTCTGGCTGACAGGTAATTCTTCATCACATTTATCACACTGTGCACTGTGTCAGAACTGTAGCTATCTGAGTGAATTTATCTTAAATCCAGAAGTGACACTAAAATAATTCCACTAAAAAAATGATAAATCTATATTAAATCTGAAACAAATCAAAAGTAAAATATTTACCATTAGTGAATATCCTATGGATGGCTAAAGCAGACATTGGTGCACTAGAATTGACACCTGTAATAAAAATTTAAAAAATAAAACAGTATATCAGAATGTATAAAACATTTATTAAGCAAATTGGAGAATCTAAGACCAAGAGAAATATTCTACAATTAATATACGATAAATATTTCAAACAATTACCGCAGGAT
Organism: Nezara viridula; assembly: GCA_928085145.1. Classification (NCBI taxonomy): domain Eukaryota; kingdom Metazoa; phylum Arthropoda; class Insecta; order Hemiptera; family Pentatomidae; genus Nezara; species Nezara viridula. Next base: position 102,402,495 of record OV725080.1, on the reverse strand, counting down.
AAAATCCTGTCGATAGGTAACTCAGGCAACGCTATGTTTGAATCCATCTCTGAAAAATAATGGGTTAAAACTATAAGTAGTAATGAAAGTAAAAATGTGCATTAGTAACAACTAAATAATAAAAAAAACAAATAACGTATTTATTCAGGGCTAAACAATTACAATTTTCATGATATATCAGAAGAGAAAGATGGTAATAGTGTCACGTCTTGTTGACAGGTAAATAAGTAAATCATCTCGAATATGGAATGCTGAAAGTCGTTGAGTGTTGACAACTTTGTTCTCAGGTGGGGACAAACAAACCTTCAACAGATCCTTGTGATGATCATCATTTATCTCTGTATAATTTCGGACACACTGCTACTTTTGGGTTTCTATACACTGTATGATATGATCTTGACTCATCTGTAAACTTTACATGACACTTGTGAACCAATACTAAAAATAATTTTGTCACATAGATAATGAATCACTTTTTCCAGATAATAATAAATAAATTTAACTATTACAAAAAATAGAATGACAATAGAATCAAAATTATCGAAAACTATAGATAATTATTGTCCAAATTTAATTTCCATGAAATATCATAAAAATTAAATTATTAACAAATCTAATAAACATAAAATATAAAAATGACCAAATGATAGCTATTATCAAGACTGAAACCAGTCCGATTCTTAAGAATAGAAATAGTTAGATACAGTAAATATTCTCACATGGTGACAGAAAACCAGTGTTGTGTAATAAAATACCAATAGAATAACAGCAAATAACCAGTTTTCCCTAACCCAATATTAATAGACCACAATTACTCTGTATTGAAAATTAATTCTTTTTATTGCCATCAATACAAGTGATTATTCATTATTTTGATTATATGAACACTCAAATACTCTAGTTAATCAAAATCATAGAAACATATCTGAAATATCACTTATCATCAGCAATGATTGAAGTTACTGATTACAGAAAAATCTAAAAGAGATTAATATAACATTCTAGGAGAAACAATATAACTGTTGTTTTTACCAACAAACTTAATTTGATTAATGATACTTTTATCGTTTTAATAAAACAAATTACCTTGATAATAAAATATAGGAATTAACAAAATATATTCTGTCAGGTTGATATTTAACCTTAACGTCATTGCTGTGTTCCAATTGGACAGAAAAATAGACCAATGATAACGCTAGCCGGTAAATTTAAAAATTATACATATTTTATTCATGTTATTAAAAGTAAGGATTTTGACTAGTTGAGAATCATTTATCATTTTATACTGTTTCACAGAGAACAGGTTACATTAAAAATGTATACATGTAAGAAATATGGTATTTGATTTTTTTTCCTTCATAATAGGAATTACTTGTGTCTTTGATTTAATGCCCTTATAGTCTGTGGGCCAGACCCCCTTACCGTGCACCCTCCCCACATCCCTATAAATTGCATATCATTGTGTTCCTTGTAACTATTTATTAAAAAAAAGCCAATGTTCCCACAAAAAAAAGTGAACGCACTGCCCCAAAATGGCGTCCAAAGATGGCGGATTGACGACTTTGACTTTAGTTAGTTTTTTGGTCACTGAGAATCAGCATTTGGCTTAATTTCCTCATAGTTGGTCTTTTATTAAAGCTGAATAGTTATAGAATAATAAAACATGAAGAAATATTAAAAAATAATTGGCTTAAGCTATGAAAAACACCAGTAAAGTCAATTTTTTTAATAAAAAAATTTTCAAGTTACAAATCAAGCGTCGTTTGTAATTAAACGGCCTACAATAACGCAAAACGTGCTCAAATAAACCATCTGGAGAATATATTTATCTTTCTAAAACGCTGATTATTTTTTACAAATGTTTAAGCAATTCTGTAGAAAATGCACTTATGCGGCAGAAAAGCGGTACTGGCGTGGCTGCCTACAGGCCTCTACCACACCATTCACTGCCCATAAATGGCTTAGTTATAGTGATATAATAACATTTTTGGTACATTATATTGGTTTAATTAACGAACAAATATTAATGCAATAATTTAAATGTAAAAAAAAAAATTATTATTATTTTTTTTTAATTTAACCTCCTTTATTCTGTACGTTGGTCGTTTAAGAAGACCTCAATTGTAAAAATGATATAATTATAATAATAAAAGTTAATTAAAAAATACTTTGCTAAATATCTTGATTTTTTTTTTATTTAACGTTTGCAATTGAACACTGTATTTGTATATTTACTGATTCTTAGAAGTAATTAAAATGTTTATATACTTCCCAGGAAATGAGTCATATTAATACCTTTTTTATAAACTAAAATAATATATACCTAATCTGAACTATATATAATGAATAGCTACCGGGTTGTTTAGTAAAACTCATATATCACTAATTAAAAAATTAATTTTTATTTCCTTTATTTTGTGCAGAAGTTGGGCTATATCATAAATAAATAGGAAATTTTAATATTGAATGAATTATTCTCTATGCACAAAGAAAGATAGAAGGGGTGATGCTATAAGTTCTTCTATAAACCAAAACTAATTGTTTGGATTTGATCTCAAAATGAGGAAAAACGCGAATAATACATTAAGGGAACGAGAAAGGAAGTACTAAAACCTCGGAATAGATAAAAAGGACCAGTACCCATTATATAGCTAAATGAATGTATAGTAGAGAGATGAACAGAATATTTCAAGATGCTGCTAAAACAGGATCAATTGCAGTTTGGATGATATTAAGTGGACGATGTAGGTTTATTATGGTGAAAACCACTTTATTTTCGATTGCTGAAGGTGCACATCGGGACTATATTTACTTTGAAGCAGGATATAGAGAGGTATATCGAGAAAGTTATAGCTCATAGCTTTCCTTCTGATTTTTTAAGGAATCTTATATTAGTTATAGCTCGTTATTGTTCAGAAATTGCGGAATAAATTGTTTGGAATTCGTACCATATCATAAAAAAATAGGAAATTTTAATATTGAATGTATTATTCTCTCTGCACAAATAAAGATGGAAAGGGCGAAACCGAACTGCTTTGATAGTTTTGCAATACATAGGCAACAAGCATATTAGAAAATAACATAAAAGGACTGTGGTTTTTATCTTTACAAGAAAGGAGGTACAAGGAAACGTAATACCCATCAAGATCCATTCCTGTTTAGTGTACCAAACAAATTATACTCAAGAATCGTAGAAGCTGGAATAAGAAATATTGTCGATTGCCAGAGTGATATGGATTGAGAAACTTAAGTTGCACATTGGAAGAGAAGTTGAAAATTGGGACTGTCTTCACTTTAAGGCAGGTTATAGAGAAGTCCACATAAAAAGAAAAATAGCTCTCTATCTTCTTAGTGCCTCACACTTTGGATTATGCTAATATCGAACTGTCTTTAAGAAAAGCTCGTTTTCCTTTTAGATTCCTTAACAAATTTTTTGCAAATGCACTAAACACAAGGAAACCTATGAGCTATAACTTTCTCGATATCTTGAAATATTCTGTTCATCTCTTTATTATACATTCATTTAGCTATATAATGGATACTGGTCCTTTTTATCTATTCCGAGGTTTTGGTACTTCCTTTCTCGTTCCCTTAATGTATTATTCGCGTTTTTCCTCATTTTGATATCAAATCCAAACAATCAGTTTTGGTTTATAGAACTTATAGCATCACCCCTTCTATATTTCTTTGTGCATAGAGAATAATTCATTCAATATTAATATTTCCTATTTATTTATGATATAGCCCAACTTCTGCACAAAATAAAGGAAATAAAAATTAATTTTTTAATTAGTGATATATGAGTTTTACTAAACAACCCGGTAGCTATTCATTATATATAGTTCAGATTAGGTATATATTATTTTAGTTTATAAAAAAGGTATTAATATGACTCATTTCCTGGGAAGTATATAAACATTTTAATTACTTCTAAGAATCAGTAAATATACAAAACACAGTGTTCAATTGCAAACGTTAAATAAAAAAAAAATCAAGATATTTAGCAAAGTATTTTTTAATTAACTTTTATTATTATAATTATATCATTTTTACAATTGAGGTCTTCTTAAACGACCAACGTACAGAATAAAGGAGGTTAAATTAAAAAAAAATAATAATAAATTTTTTTTTAAATTTTAATTTTTTTTTTACATTTAAATTATTGCATTAATATTTGTTCGTTAATTAAACCAATATAATGTACCAAAAATGTTATTATATCACTATAACTAAGCCATTTATGGGCACTGAATGGTGTGGTAGAGGCCTGTAGGCACCCACGCCAGTACCGCTTTTCTGCCGCATAAGTGCATTTTCTACGGAACTGCTTAAACATTTGTAAAAAATAATCAGCGTTTTAGAAAGAGAAATATATTCTCCAGATGGTTTATTTCAGCACGTTTTGCGTTATTGTAGGCCGTTTAATTACAAACGACGCTTGATTTGTAACTTGAAAATTTTTTTATTAAAAAAATTGACTTTACTGGTGTTTTTCATAGCCTAAGCCAATTATTTTTTAATATTTCTTCATGTTTTATTATTCTATAACTATTCAGCTTTAATAAAAGACCAACTATGAGGAAATTAAGCCAAATGCTGATTCTCAGTGACCAAAAAACTAACTAAAGTCAAAGTCGTCAATCCGCCATCTTTGGACGCCATTTTGGGGCAGTGCGTTCACTTTTTTTTGTGGGAACATTGGCTTTTTTTTAATAAATAGTTACAAGGAACACAACGATATGCAATTTATAGGGATGTGGGGGGGGGGGGTGCACGGTAAGGGGGTCTGGCCCACCGTGTATTATGGTTCCCATCTTCACTCAATAGCAAGGGTCCCCATCCTCCCCAAGGTCGATGTCGCATGAACCTTTCTCCTCCTCTCTCGAAAATATTTTATTGTTATCCTCTTCTTAAAAGCATTAGAAATGAAAGTTCCGTTAATCATACAATTACACTTGATGAGGTTTGTTCCATGTATTCCCTTTGTTTTCTTGTTTGAAACTTTACAATCCGATAATTCACTAATTCGTCGAAATGTGCCCCCCTCAAAAATTCAAAATCCCATCAAAATGTGGCCCCTTTACAATTTTGATGGCGTAACTTGTACCATGAAACCTCCTTCTGGGCACCCCCGCCCTATAGGTAGTGAAACTAGAACTGAACGGGAAAATAAGTGGGACGTGTGTCTTTGTAGCCAACCCTTGTCGGGCACCAAGAGGTTGCCACCAGGCATTAATTACAGTGGGTGCCAAGATTCCAAGATTGGGTGCCACTGAGAATTAAATATTAATGATCCATGTGGGAATCGAACCCAAGACGTTTCGAACAAGAGAGTGTGGAACCCTCGACCAAAAGTACACGGCCATCGACTCTTTTGTTTTTTTCAACTAGAAAAGTTGAAATAGAAGCCAATACTCAGCAACCTAAATCGACCTAGGTGAGCTCTTCACTGACTTCAGAATCCATAATTTCTGGAAAAGTGCGTTATTATGAGCCACTAGCGGATCCAGGATTTATTTTTGGGAGAGGGGCGTCAGCCCGAAAGTTTTTTTTTCATAAAAATAACGATAATTACTTTGGAAAAAAGAAACTAACTACCTGTATGAAATGGTGTTTAAGTTATTCCTAAAGCCCTTTTAAATGTAATTACACGAATAATAATACTTTAAAAGATACTTTTTAAATATTTTTTTTGATAAAACATGGTTATATTTTACCATTTTGGAGGGGCTTCAGCCCGAAAGCCTCCCCCCTTCGTAGATTCGCCCGTGTTATGTGCTGAAAAGTGCACTAAGCGGCAGAGTAGATATAACCGGTATATGTTGGGTGACCACTGAATTTCCGAAAACTGCTTCTCCCAGAGATTTTATTCTCATACGAAAAATTTGAGACCTTGTAATAGATATTTTTAGCCAATGAAAACGGTAAGGAAGCTATACTGATCTTACCATAATTTCACTCCTTCCGGTATGTTATAAAATATTCACATTAATCTGAACTAATCGAATCACGAAAAAAGCCGAGGAAACTACAGGGGACTACCAATGTGGGTTTAGGCGGAACCGTTTGACTATCGATCAAATATTTTCTTTGTGACAAATATTAGAGAAAAATTTAGAGTACAACTGCGTTGTTCATCAGCTATATGTCGATTTAAAAAAGGTTTACACGATTTTGTTGACCACCAGAAGCTGTATAATATTCTAATCGAGCAGGAGAATCCAAAAAAAATTATTAAATATAGTTAGGATGTGCTTGACGGAAACACTCAATAATGTTAGAATCGGTTATTATTTTATCGGTTATTATCCGAGAAATTTGAGGTCGTTGGGGCTTAAAACAAGGTGATTCTTCACTTGTCCCACTAGCGGATCCAGGATTTAATTTTGGGGGAGCTTCAGCCCGAAACCTTTTTTTTCATAAAAATAACGATAATTACTTTGGAAAAACAGAAAGAAACTAACAACCTATATGAAATGGTGTTTAAGCTATTCCTTAAGTACTTTTAAATGTAATTACACGAACAATAATACTTTAAGAGGTATTTTTTAAATTTTTTTCCCATAAAACATGGTTATATTTTTCCATTTTGGGGGGGGGGGGCTTCAGCCCGAAAGCCCCCCCATAGATCCGCCCGTGACTTGTCCTATTTAATTTTGGCATTAGAATATGTCATTAGGGATGTAATGCGTACCGAAAAAGGGTTGGACCTGGGTGGGACAACATCCCTGCTTGGCTATGCGGATGATCTGGTCCTGTTAAGCGAAGACACGGAAACTATAAAACTAAAGACGACAACGTTAATGAAAGCCGGTAAAGAACTAGGACTCGAGATAAATACGGATAAGACAAAATATATGGTTAGCTAAAAAAACAGCGACAATTTCTATGATATCGATATAAAACGGAACGTGCTTGAACACGTAGAGAAGTTTAGGTACTTAGGGTCTACGATAACTAGAAAAAACGAAATTGAAGAGGATATTAAGGTTAGGTTGAAGGCGGGAAATGCTTGTTATTTTTCTTTTTCAAAACTACTTAGTTCTCGCCTTCTGTCCCGAAACTTAAAAATTAGAATTTACAAAAGCATTATCCTTCCTACGGTTCTTTACGGATTCGAAACGTGGCCGCTTACATTATAGGATGAGCAACTTCTTGAGGTTTTTGAAAATAAAGTGAAAATATTGCGCAGAATATTCGGACCAAAGAAGGATGAGCCAACCAGAGAATTTAGGCGGTTACACAACACTAAACTGCTCAAACTGTATCCTGTTAATATAATTGAGATGAATAAAGTAGGCATGAAAATCGCTGGGATTGGTAATGAAAGAATTTCTAAAAAGTTAATATGCGCTGTGCCGAATTGTAAGCATCCGAGGGGTAGACCAAAACGAAGGTGGGTAGATTGCATTAAGACTGATCAACCGGGGTTGGGTTCAGACTGCGCCCGAAGAATGTGGAGTGATGGAAGAATGTGGACATAGATTGGTGCTATCGGCATCGAACTTTCGGGTTCGCCAAGCCTTATTATTATTACTCTTCTTAAAAAACAATGCTAAGTAGACTTAGAAAAATCGTGGATCATATACAATTACACTTGCTGTTATCCATGTTAAAAACGCTGCAAATTATTTCACAATGGTTTATTATTTCCAAACAATTTACATCTAAAGTAACATATCTTTGCTAATAATTGTCTGATCTTAACTTTTTTTTTTTTTTTTTTAGGAAATTTCGTAAACTTTAAAAAAACCATATACTGTATCGACCTTAGCAATCAATCTTACAAATACTTGTAAGGATACAATTTCATATTACAGACCTGTCACTCTCATTTGACTGTTATGTTGCTATTACTTACATATCATCAATATTGTTAATCAGAATGTTTACTTCTACTTAATTTATTTGAACTATATGGTTAGATTATTATGTTGTGTTAGCTAAAATTTTTTTTTTTTATAATGCAGGCAATTTTCATCTTTTTGTACATTATAATTGTTCTAAGGGGACTAAATGTCTCATAATAAAATTTATTTTTCTTTCGTTTTCACTATAGCTTTACAATGTTAAAAAAATTAGGAGTGTGTAAAAATATATGAGCAAAGTACAAATATAGAAATTAAAATAATGGCGAGTAATTGTTAACTATTGAAAGATATTGTTGAAGAGAAGTTGGTCGTTGGAAGTATAAGGTAAAAAGAAATTATACTTATTTTCTTTGTACCAACTTTATTAAATCGTGAAGAATTATATTAATTTTTAGTCATCAATTTCAAGACTAGTTTACCCAAACAAGAAATCTCAGAGTAGAGATATCTATTCTTTATCACCTTAATACATTCTAAGTATAAGTGATGTTAGGGTAATATGTTTATTCACATTAACAATATAATATTACCAAGAAAGTCTAATCAACACATATTTACTTCATATTAAATTAGCTTGCTGTACCATAAAATATCCCTTCAGTGTAACAGTTAAGCGATAAGCTATCTTTAAACTTTATTTGTTGCCAAAGAGCAGGGTTCTTGGTTTATAGCTCTGTAATTTTTAAAGAATGAAATATATTAATAACTTAACTAAGAAAGTTAAAATATGTCTACAAAACATATTTATTTTTATATAAAAAATCATAATCTGTCTTTCTGTATTATTCAGATATCAGATTATCCAAAGGATCTCAGAGCTATTCTACTTTTCATTGATTTTTAATTCACCCTCCTGTTGTACATTGCAATATTTTAATTTTTAAAAAACCTTAACTATATTTTATAAGATTCATCTTTGGGATCCCTAGGTGTTCTCATGTTTCCTGCTCATACTCCAAGTTGAAGTTGCTCCATCCTACTTTACCGACAGCAATTCCTTCTTGGTATTTTCCTTTTTCAAGTCCTCAGAACCTAAAATTCTCCCTACCTCTTAGAATTCCTTACTCTACGTTCCTCTATCCACTGTCTTAGTACCAGATTTCAACCTTGATTCAGATTCATACATCCCCCCTCTCATAAAACTATTTTCTTCAGTAAATCCTTTATCATTCGTGTTACCTCCTTTTGAAACTCCTTACCTATCTCAATACGTCAAACCACGTCCACAAATTCCTTCAAACAACTCCTATTCCTCGACCTACTATACATTTAAACTATATAGGATTGTGTTTTTCTAATGATTCTTTGTAGTATTAGTAATTTAACAACATGCCAGACTGATGTATATCTTTTTTGAACTCTGCTGTTATTCTAAGAGGACTTTGGTCCCAGAATAAAATTATTTTTCATTTCATAAGTTCTGCATGGCATTTATTTGACTATCTCTCGAATTAAGCTGAGCCTATGGATTATCTCTAAAACAGTACATTTTAAGGCTGTAAAATCCAGGGGCCAGTATATCCTAAAGGAATTTTATCTGAACTCTGGATCAAAATTGTTATAACATTTGTTCTGTCTCGATTTGTCGACTTAGCACTGTCACTGTTTTAAAAACTACTTTTTTCAATGACTTCTATGAAATTATAGTATGAATTTAAACATAGAAATTAGAATTTGTCACTTTTTCATGAAATTATCAGTCTTTTGACATCTCGTTTGTCGAAATCCATCACTCCTCAGAGGAACATGAGGGATCTACACTACTCCACTATATGTAGTGGTCACAAGTCACAGGCGGGAGGCAGTATAGGACTTCAGTGGGAGTCTTGGGCGGACAGGGGGAGGGATGGAGGGAAAGGGAGGGGACGAGAGAGGAGGTGAGCTTTCGGGCTGAAGCTCCCCCCCCCAAAAAGATAAAATATTACCATGTCTTACCAACTCCACCGTCAGTTCGCGACTAGAAGCGACTTGGGTCCTCCCGGACTACTGGATTTCACAGATTCTCACGGGGCATGGGGTTTCCGAGCAAAGCTCGTTCAGTATGGTATAAATATCGATCCCCTATGCCCAAGTTGTGGGGTACCAGAGACCGCTGAGCATGTAGTACTTACCTGTACGGTCTATGAGTCACTGAGGGCGAAACTGTTGAGAGAAACAGGTCTCTTTGTCGTAACAGAGAGAGATCTTCCTCAACTTATGGCCAAAGACAAATACGATCACTTCAAACGATTTATATATGGATGGAAAGAAGTTGTACTACCAACTCACTTCTCTTTGGGAAGAAGAAGAGAAGCTGCACCGGGGAGGCCACCAGAATAAGAAGAAAAGAAAACCAGATGCAAGCGAAGAGAAGAGCAAGCTGTGTGCATAGCTCAGAAAAATAATGTAATAGCCAAAAATGCAGCAGTGGGTTGTTATGTAACAGTAACATCCCACTGCTGCAAATACCCGTATTGCCTTCAGGCAGGGGAGGGTTGAAAATAAAATAAAAATAAATTACCATGCCTTAAAAAAACTATTTAAAAAATATCTCTAAAAGTATTATTGATCGTGTGATTACATTGAATAGGACTTCAAGAATCGCTTAATGAATGAAAACGTGTTTATTATCATAAAGCAAATAGATAAAAAATATAATATTCATATAAATGTTACAACATATAGACAATGAAAAATTCCGTCTGTTGAGGTCGATGTGATCTTTCTACAAAATATTTTCCATTTTATATCCTATAAATTAATGAGCAATAATATTTTTACATTATTATTAATAACATTTTAAATTGTTTCCCACTTCTCCACCCTTCAAAAATAAAAAACATTTTATCTAATAAACGTTAAAAGTTAGCAAAACCTGACCGACAAGCAATAAAACAATAAGTAACAATGATAAATAGTAAATACCCAAGTAGATTAAGTACATTTTATAACAAATAATAAACAATACAACCATAACAAATAAATAAGGCATTCCACTAATCATTCAGGAGCTAACTTGCTTTCTTCTTTGTATTGTGGCTTGCTGTGCATCATTACTTAGGGCCTTCCAATTAGCACCTCTCAATAGGCTAAATAATTCCTCCGGACAACATGTCTGCCAACCAAAATATTTTTCCCTTATCTCACTGTAGATATGACAGGACCTCAGTAAGTACATGGTGTCTTCTTTTTACCCGGAATTACAAACCGGACAATTATCATTACCCTCCTACACCTAGGGTTTAACACTTAAATTAAGTAATTCCGTCCTGTATTGGAAAATTGACCTTATCGATACAAGATCAAAACTGTCATTGATATAAGGTGACACAGAGGCAAATCACATAAACCTACATTTATAGAAAAATTGGACTGCAGACATTGCTTTGTTTTTCCGATTCCTCAACCATATACCTAACTGCAAACAAATTTACACGTACATTGAAGGTATTAGAAGTATCAAGCCTAATATGATAAAATTCCTCTAATTCCAACCACTTCCGGGAACAAAAAAATTTATTTTTGATTACTTCTTTTGTTAGAATGTATGGTAAACTGAAATTATGCATCTATAGAACTTTTAAAATATAGTCAAAGTGTATCTTTAGGATTTAAGCATATATAGAGGCGATACCCGTCTCATGCGCCAAAATGTAATCAGATGCATACCCCGGGAGGAGTAACAATTTTTCTATAAAATATCGTTTGAATTTCTTTTTTTTTTTGGAAAAATGCTAAAAATTAAAGGATCTTAGCAGAGAGCCCTTTCTTAGTCCTACTAAGGTTTCAAAAAAATTACTAAGCCCTTCCTTGTGATATACTGTCACTTTAGTCTTTAAATACTTACTTTTTAAGATATTTAAAAATTTATGTGACAACACAAAATTAATCAACTTAAAAAAAATGACTCCCTATCAATGTAATCAAAGGCTGCTTTAAAGTCTACAAAGAATGCATAGACTTTATAACGTTCTTTTGCTAGAGTCAGGTTAACGATGCTGAATAAAGTAAAAATGTGGAACACCATCGAAAAGTAGCCAGGTCGAAATTCTGCTTGAAAATCATTAATTCTGTTTGTTTTCACTCAGTTCCACAAAAGGTCCTATAAAACACTAGTGAATAGTTTAATAGTCACATTAATGAAGGAAATACCTCTATAATTTTCTTCTTTATGAACATCTCCCTTTTTAAATAACGGGTGAATGAACGATTCAGTGAAGCTCTGTGGGATATTTGCAGTATTCAAATAATCATTAAATATCTCAAAGATTTGCGACAAAACGCATTCTGGAGAATTTTTGAAGAATTCATAGGGCACAGAATTGAGTCCTGGCACCTTATTATTATTTGCCTTTGCAATTGTAATCTTTAATTCTCCTAGACTGATTTCCCTATCTAGCTCTAGATCTTTCCCATTTGGTGTGGTATACAAAATTTGAGGAGTTTTTATAATAGGATTCAACAGAAAGTTAAAATAATGTCTGAACTACTCTGAAATAATATTCAACTCACTAATGAAATTTCTGTTCTTAAATTGCTGTATTGATGTCCATACCTGTTTAGTATCCTTAATGAATTTAAATTAGTAACCTTAAGTTTTCATCAAGATTTTTATAATAATCCATTTTTTGGATAACTAATTTTTTATATTCAATATTTGCACTCAAATATAGTGATTTGATATAATTATTATTTCACTTTCTGTAAATATTCAAGAATCTAAAAGACTTGTTACGGAACTTTATACATTCACTGTCGAAACACTGTTGTTTTCCGAATTTTTACTTTCATTTATCTGTTTTTCCACTAAAAGTACATTCTATAATACATTTTAATTATAAGTTTAATTTTAAATGAGATTCGTTGACCTCATCCAAATTTATGTAATTTAATTTATTTTCTAATTCTGATTTAAAATATAGTTCATCTCACGGGCGGATCTACGGGGAAGGGACTTTCGGGATGAAGCCCCTCCCAAAATGGAAAAATATAACCATGTTTTATGGGAAAAAATTTGTTAAAAATACCTCTTAAAGTATTATTGTTCGTGTAATTACATTTAAAAGTACTTAAGGAGTAAATTAAACACCATTTCATATAGGTAGCTAGTTTCTTTTTGTTTTTCCAAAGTAATTATCGTTATTTTTATGAAAAAAAAAGGTTTCGGGCTGAAGCCCCCCCAAAATTAAATCCTGGATCCGCTAGTGGTTCATCTAGTCGTGACCATCGCAATCTACTTAGTAGGGACGGTTTACAATTCCTAATATTGTTTGGTTGATCAAAATCTAAGATAACTTTGATAGGCATATGCTGCGTATAATTTTTTGAGATAATTTTCAAATCTTTTACATATTTCAAAATAAGAACAGATGAAGAACAAATATCAATGACGGATATACTTCTCCCAGAAATTTATGTGGATTCTCCATCAGGATCACCCAGCGTACGGCCCTTTAATATTACTAAATCAAAATCACCACACAATTTCAGGTGTGAAATAATCTGTCTGTCTGTCAATGTAACATTCATATCTCCTACAAGAATGTACTTTTAGTTAACTGATGACAGAAAATTTAATAATTTTGAAAAATCTTCATTCCAAACACTATAATTTAAATAAAATGGTATAATATAAATTTTTTCATTAACACTATTTATTTCAATTCAATCCCACTTATCCCATTTGATAAACTTGCATGCCACATTACTTACAGTTAAATTATGTTTAATACCCAACAAAATCTCGCCAATTGCCTTACCTTTCTTATAAGTTTTATTTGCCTCAATCCATATTAAATTAAAATCATTAAAATACTTTTCATATTGATAGCTTAATTTTGCCAAAGTACTTATTTATTTTTCCTTTCCACAACTATCAAAAATAAACTTTTAGAAATTTTTTTTGTCGGTGTAGGTATAGCAATCAAATTAGATTTAATTGTAATATATATAACAAATATGCATGGCTGTTTTTAGATAAGTGACAATTACTCACTTGTAAAGCCTCACTACCTTTTTTTTTCTTCTCTTCTTTCATTTTCATAAACACAGTTATTAAGCAACTTTACTGAGAAAAACAAACAAAATTTTATAGCACAGAGTGAAGCACGTCTGATCCCTATGGGCTCACAACACAGACTCATTCAAAGTAATTGTCGTTATATTAAAATAAAAAAAAATAAAAGCTGAGGGCTTCAGCCCAATTTAATACACAGTGTATTAAACAGTTTTGCTCTAATACTCTAGCTATGGTAGAAAATATTATTATCAAACAATGCCGATACATAGGCAACCGTAACACAAACAAAAAATTCAGCAATATTTATACACACGAATATTTAATACATGAAAAAGTGCACGCTTCAATTAAAAATTAAACAATTCTAGAATTCAGAGTTACTACTTTTTATTAGAAGATGCTTTTTGAATTATTTATAAAACTAAAAAGCTGGCAACAGTTTTCAGTAGGAACCTTGGCGAAATAATTTTGAAAACATTTTAAAAGTCAGATACATTGTCTCTTAGCTAATTACGCATCAATTTTTAGTGAATTTTAACACTTTCCAGACGGAGGGAGGAGAGAAAGGTGTATACAACATAAAAAAAATTAATGTGATTTGAATACATAACTTAAGGTAAGTCTCATCAAATCATCATAGCAATTTAGGTGCTACATTAAAAAACAAACATGTTTTTTTTCTATTAAAAACCCCTAAAGTGCATACTGTCCTCTATTCGGTACATGGGTCAGGTACACATAAATGCATAGGTCTCTCACATAAATAAAATATCACTCTTTCTGTATCATACAATTATCTTCAATTTATTGTACAATACATTACTGATGAACTGCAATAGTAACAATTAACTTAATATGCAATTAATTTAGCATAATGGAAAAAATATAAAATATATGCCATAGCGACCCTGGCCAACACAGGTTACATTGGATGACCCTTAACCATGCATATTTCTGTCCCCTCTTGATCCGTCACATTGTTTTAATTCTTCATGAAATTGCCTTTCTTTTCATCTCATTCATAAAAATTGTTCCTGAGAGGCACAAAAAGGATCTTAAGAGAGAAATTATTTTTGTACCATTATTCATAATATTCAAAATTTCTATAGTTGTTATCATTCAATTCTTGAAACGTGTTATTTTATTTTCTTCTATTGAAGCTCTAATTTAGACAATACCGATGAAAAATAATTAAGCAATATCTTTTTTATATTGATTAATATTTCTCCTACATTTTTATTTAATTAAAAACTAAGATGTGGCTTAGAAAGTAGAAATGAGATTGGAAAAGTTAAAAAAAAGGAAAATGAAAAAATAAATCACTGAATAATAAACATTAATTAGAGTTATATTATATTTTTAAAACATAATATTTTGACTATATTGCGCCATTTCATTCAAATAAAGATAAATAATACTTAAATAATTTTATATAGATACACATAAAAAAAAATCTATTTAAAACACTAAAATTGAAACAACCAATTTCCTCCTAAATGTAGAAGGGATAACAAGTACATAAGGGTTAAAACAAGTTAAAGATATAGATATTCAGTTTACTGAATAAATGGTTGGGGACCATTCCAACCTTTTAGGTTAAGGCAATAACACTGACAATAGTTAAATGGAGGAATTTATTTTTCTTGTAGTTTATATTTATGCAACATTCTGAATAGAAGACCAAGGCTTCAAGAAACGTCCATGGTTTACTTCCCTTATCTGAAACGAAAAAAAAAAAAGGAAAATTATTGTAAAAGTTAAAGAGTATTTTTTAATGTTTAAATAAGATATTTTCTTAAAATATTAACAACATATACAGACGTAATGTGGGTTTCCATGTTTCCCAAAAACATTAGAAATGTACTACAAGATATGCTATAGGATTCCAGGCCAGAATTATTTCTCCCTCCTTATGGTTACAAATTGGCAATAAGAATAATTGTAATTATATAATAACATAAGTTAGCAATAATCACATTACAATAATATAAATATGGCTGCATAATATAAAGAAATTAGAAGATTGTCTAAATTGTGGTTTCGTTTCATTTCTTTTATGTTGATAAAACATAGTACAATCTGAATTACAGAATATATATAAATTACGGTTATACAATTTGAGCAACGAGTAGTACAATTAAATGAACAGTTGTGAAATTTCTAAAATGGAGGTTGGTCAGCCGTTAGGCAGACAAGGAGTACACCTCTAGTAATAATAAATAAAATAATCTATTAATTATAGAAGAATCAAAGATGTCGCTTCCAGAGTGTGTCTGGGAATATACTGCTTTACTAACAGTGTAGAACCAAGTAGAAATGGCAGTAATGAATTGTGGGTTTGTTTGAATTCAATGTGCATTGTATAGGCTTTACTAGCTTACTACTTACTTTATTATGAAAATATAAGTAGAAACACCAAATATCATACCATAAATATAGAATAAGAAAATTTTTGGTTTCATGTAATAAAGTAATGTTTAACATTGAAGTTAAACAAACAAAAGTATCTGCCGAAGAATTGAATTAAACAGAATGTAATTTTATGATTTTAAATTTGTATGACTCATACTAAAAATTGCAATCATTATAAGTCCTTAGACTTTTGTGTTTACTTCTGTAGCAGCAAATGTCAGCATTTTTAAGTGCAATGCAATTGATTTTACTTGTATGCAATGGCAGTGGCCTATTAATTTTAAAAATAAATCAGTGCATGATCAATTGAACATTCTAACATCTATTTATTTTCAACAGAATTGTTAGAAAATGGCTCATCGTAGAGCTCTAAGGAGTCAAGTTGAGAGACCAAAGAATAGAGATGATCATTATTAGTAATATGTGATTGTAAAGGAAAATGACAATGTTTTGAGGAATGCATTAAACGTGATTCCAAAAAAGGTTGAAAGTTATTATTTGTTTTAGTGAACTTATGAGTGTATATTTTGTTATGCTAAATATTTTTCATCAGAAATAATTCAATGTGACACAATAGCATTCAATTGGAATTGGCTTAGAAGAATTTTTTCTACAACACTATGTTATATTTTAGTGGGTAGTTTCTTCATAAGTAACATGTTTTATTAACCACATTTATTTATTTCATTATTTTTCTCCCTTTTTTGGCTCAAGAAGTCCTATACTGCACATTTCATTTCCAATATAGCTGTAAAACTCAACAAACAAATAAAATATATCAGTGCAGATATTGCCAAGCTTTGTTTATGGAGTTTAAATTATTAAATTGTTTATGACAAACTGTATACCTGATTTTGTTATCTTTCGGTTTTGGACAACCTAAACTAAGGTAATAAATCCATGTACTTATTCAGGTATTTTTTAAAAAAAGATTTAGAGTTTAGATAATCATATATGATGTGAAATTGTCATATATAGTGACATTAAATGGAACTGTAAGGAATATTAATATTTAAAAAAAAAGTATGTTTTAAGTTTTGAAGAAAAACATTTACAATAATTATATCAAAAAATAAAAACAAATCATATTTATGCATATCATTACTTACCATTAGCATATGAAGCTAGACTGATAAGGAAACAAAACTGTTGTACTGGGTTATGTTTCTTTTCAAGATATCTGCACACGGTCCGAGCACTCTTTCAAATCTAAAATAGAAATTTAAAGCTCAATATATATATTCATTAGTAACAACCATTCATTCAAGATGCTATCATTATTATTAGCATTATACCATCTATATTTTATTTTATTTATTTTTTCATTATTTCTCTATCATAATTGGACAGAACAGTTGTTTATTAAATAAATACAAATGCATAAAATATACTGTATTTTTTTTGCAAAAAATCATCAAGTAACATTTCATAATTTTATATCACTAAATCTTTGAAAATTTTCCCTCTGTGAAATCAGAACATTGTTCCCTTTATAAAATAAATTCTAATATCTACTAGGGTTCGTTTCAATTTGATGAACATACTGTATTTTTGCATTGATAAACAATATAAAAATTCATAAAAACACACTTCAGCCTTAACAAAAATGTGATTATGTTAGTGAATTTGTCCAATAAACCAATGATATGTGTGTTCCTTGTTATCTAAATATTTTTACAAAATTCATAAAGTTAAATTATTTATGTTTAAATGATAGCTGATTAAAAATTCACTTTCGAAGAGATTAATTGCTATATTAAATAATTAATATCTAAACTGTTATTAATGTTATGTACTTTCTTCTTATTCGGCGTTACGACCCACTAGTTGAGTCATAGCCTGCTCAAGCTTAGACCGCCAGTCCTCTCTGTTCCGTGCTGCTACCTTCCAGTTCATAACACCGAGCAGAGATATCGCGTCTGCAGCCACGCAGTCTGGGGCGTCCAACCCGCCTGGTATCATACATTTGTCCAGCTAAGACCTTATAAGGAACTTCATTTGGATCCATCCTTATGACGTGACCAGCCCAGCGAAGTCTTGATATCTTTACGAATGTTGATACGTCTATTTCTTTGTACCTCGCTCTTAACTCAGCATTCGTTCTTCTTCTCCATGCACCTCCCTCATATATACCACCATATTTAAGGCGAAGCACTTTTCTTTCGAAACGGTATGTACTTTATAAATCTAAAATAAAACTAGAAAATAATAATATAATGGTGACTCTAAGAAAAATTGAAAAAATAAAAATAAAAAATCACCTGATAAACAAATGAACAATAAACAGTGACAGTAGTTGCTCATCTGTTTGTCTAGTTCTGTGTGTTTTAGTGTGAGTGAATACTATGACACAGTTCAATTTATGATTACCATGGGAGATATAAATTTATTCACTTTTGCAGAACAGACATGCTTTTAACTTATGGCGAGATACATAGAAACGGTGCTGCTGCTCTTCGAAAATATCGTGAAAAATTTCCTAACCGAAGAATACCAAATAGTAAAACGTTTAAGGCCATTGAAAGACGCCTTAGGGATAATGTCACGCTAAAACTTATATGAGTAAACGCCGGTCCACAAAGATTTCGACGAACTGCAAATGTTGAAGAAGAAATACTCGGTGCTGTTCAGTTATCTCCTTCTACTAGTACCAGAAGATTATCACGTCGTTTCGATGTTTCCTCTACCAGCGTATGGCGAACTTTAGGCGAACAACAATTGTACAATTCACGTATCAAATTGGCAAGATTCGTTACCACAAGGTTATGACAATTTCTCCCAGTGGTTAATTTGGCAATACACACAAGATCCTAACTTCCTGAACTGCATTTTGTTTAATGATGAATCTTGCTTTAAAAGAAACGGGATTCTTAATTTTCGAAATACCCGTACTTGAGCTGAAGAAAACCCTC
This sequence comes from Nezara viridula, assembly GCA_928085145.1. Taxonomy (NCBI): domain Eukaryota; kingdom Metazoa; phylum Arthropoda; class Insecta; order Hemiptera; family Pentatomidae; genus Nezara; species Nezara viridula. Next base: position 102,383,302 of record OV725080.1, on the reverse strand, counting down.
ATACGACTGCTGTTGGACATTACCAACATACCTTTTGTTTAATTGTCTGATGTGGTCTTCTAAGCGACAACATTATCGGTCCCTTGTTTTTGCCACCTAGGCTGTCAGGTATATTTTACTTGCATTTTTTGCAAAATAATTTTCATACTCCTAGAAGATATTCCGCTAGGCATTAGGCAAAGGCTGTGATTTATGCATGATGGTGCTCCAGCTCACTTTTTTAATAATGTCACTGATTATTTAAATGTAACTAAAGGAGACTGATGGGCTGGTTGAAACGGACCTGTTAAATAGCCACCATGATCTCTAGATTTAACGCCATTAGATTATTTTGTGTGGGGCTGGATGAAGTCTATGGTTTATTCTGCGGCAGTTGGCAAGCAAGAGCTAAGATATCGGATCGTGGAAGCCGCAGTAACTATCAAGTTACTGATGCTATACGAAGAGCCAGAAAAGTATGGATTCGTCATGCTGAATGTTGCATTCAACAAAACGGAGGCCCCTTTGAACAGTTACTCTAAATGTTGTAATAATAATGAATAAATAGTAATAATAAATAATAAATCTTTAACCTTTGATATCTGTTTAATAAATGAGTTTGAGATGTATGTTAATATGAACTTTTTTGTTTATTTTGTGTTAGTGAACACATACCTAAAATAGAGCCGTGCAATTACGAAACACGCTGTATATATATATATATATATATATATATATATATATATATATATATATATATATATATATATATATATAATAGAATGTATTCTATTCTGTACAGAATATATTCTATTCTATTCTCTCTCTCTCTCTCTCTCTCTCTCTCTCTCTCTCTCTATATATATATATATATATATATATATATATATATATATATAATATATATATAATAGGGAAGAATGGGAAAATACCCAAAATAGAAATTTGATGTTGGAGGTAGACAGTTTACCTACCAGCACCTGTTATTGTTAGATATACCAGTTATTTTCACAAATAATCAAAACGTATTTTACTTTCCTACTTCCATAAGGTAAGGAAAGTATCTATTGTAATCAGTTGAGATTTTCAATGTGTATATTTTTCATTTGTTGGTTTTATCTGAACCATAATTATCCCTTTGACTGGTGGAACCATTTTTTTGTTCCATGGTTAACTGTTCAGATTGAACTTGTCCTAGAGCATTCTAGATGCTAATTTGAAAGACAATTAAATTACCTAAAAAGCTAAATTAAAAAAATCTGGTATAATGCACACATCACACAACTTTCACTTACCACTTAACTTATATAATTAAATATCTGCTCAAATAGGGCTAGTTAATATTTAATTAAATTAATATATTAACGTGGCTAAAGTTATCAAATGTTATTAATATATTTAACTCGTAAACACAGCTTGAAATATTTTCAGCAGTAAGCCCTTCTTAACATATTCTCTCACATACGAAAGTATAATATAATATTTTCTGAACAGTTACAGAATGACAATACAATGACTATATATTATGGTTTGTCAAGTTTAAGAATAATTGAAAAAGTTTCCATTTCGTTCTCGGCAAATGATACTAGTTTTCAGAAATACTTGTCATTTTTTTTCCATTCCCATTACCTTCTACCACTTTATATACTTGATATTAATTTCTCTTAAATCTTTAGCTTTCCAAGAATTTAACATTTTACAACTTCTCTTTTTAAAGCAAAACTAAGCTGTTATTAAAAAGCATGTGATTGTAAATTTCTATAAATTATGTTGTTTTTATATTTAGAAATAAAAAAAAATTATTGCCTTACCTTGCTCTATCCAGTTTGACACATTTCAGAGGTCCCTTTGCACAAACTGTCGCTGCACGAGGTCTATCCAATAACAATGCAATTTCACCTTCAATAATAAATCAGCCATATATTAATCTCACACAAATAAAGTTTCATTCACTATAGCTATAAAGATTATAGCTACCTCAATCATTGCCTAGCCGCACTTATTTTTTAGGAAAATTAAACTAAAAGATAGAAAAATTGTGAAAGGTAACCATCTTAATTTCACATTCACATTTCTAAATGGAGAGAAATGTATACCCAAGGTAGGTGGTCTGCTCATAAATTAATTAAAAAAACATTACTTTCCAATATAGCAAGAGGGAGATCGATAATTGAATAAAAAAAAAGAGTAGTTTATTTTTATTGATAAAATTAAAAACAACTCAATCTTTCATAAAAGCTCTGGTAGAATTAAATAATTGAATAGAAAATGAGAGTGTCTGTTTAAAGTTAAAATATGACGATTTGATCATTTTAAATTTTCACTGAAATTAGAACTCTGGATGAAAAATCTTTGATATTTAGATTTACTTCAAAAATAACAAAAGAAATTAGATAATAAATTTGAATTTATAAATTAAAAACAATCTAGGACAAATCTTTTAAAATTGACAATGTTATAATTATTACATACAGAATATTACCATTTTTGCAGAAAAAGTATTATTTCTTCATTTTATAAAACATTAAACTTTATTCTTACGATCTTATCAACATTAAAAAATTCTTTACTATGAGAGAAACAATGTAAGTTATTTATTAGTACTTAACAATTAAATATAAAATGAATATTAATTACCAAAATAGTCTGAGGGTCCCAGCTTGCCCACTTCAATGGCAGTATCCCCTTCTCCCCTGCATTGCAGAACCAACGCGGTCCCTTCGACAATGATGTAGAAGTCGTCACCAGGCTCACCTTGCCTCACGATGGTTTCACCATCAGAGAATGAGACTGGTTCAAGTGCATCTGCTACGGTCAGTCGCTCCCATTTGTCAAGGCTTTCTATAACAATATTGTCACATTAAAAGAAAAACAAAACTAAAAAATTTCTGATTTCAATAGATTTCTTAAAAAAACAATCATAAGTTCACTTTTTTTAAAAAATTATAATACAGAAATAATATTTTCTCCAAAATATGTCTTTGAAACAACTGATATTTATTTTCTTATAAAAATTTATTTACAATTCATACAAGAAAACAGGGATGTAGCCAACAATATTCTTCAATGGTATACACTCTGAATTTACTGAAATAAATTGGATTTTAATCAATACTTTCATACTCGGTAGTAACCAATAGTTTAAATGTAAAATAATAATATTATGGACAATTGCTGTGGGTGTGGTAAAGAAATATTGATCTTTTTACTTCAATCAACATTGTTCCCTGGAAAATAACAGAACAGTAATCATCTGAACAAAAATTACAACTTATTTATTTCATCTGTTGGCATTATACACATTATAGATCTTTTGAAGCCTTAATCAGCCTTTTCCATCTCTGCCAATCTTAGGCTACTTCTTTCCAGCTATCTGCTAGCATATCTGTTCTTTTGCCTATTATTCACTATGATTGTGTAGAGGTTTCCAGATAGATTGCTCCGAGCTATGTGCCCCAACCATCCTAACCTCCTTGCCTTCATATCATGAGATACTGATTGACCAGTTTCTCTAAGAAGCTCTTTCTTCTCTATGTGTTAGTACTCTAATTCCAGACCACTTCAGTCATCGGACAAAGGATTTTTCTCTCAAATGTTTCAATACTTCTTTTTAGGATGCTGGTTGGTGTCCAGGTACTGCAGCCATATATCAGAACTGGCTTTATCAAAGCATAGTACACCCTTAATTTGAGATTTCTTACAATTTTTCAGGATTTAAATACCTTTAAAAGAGAGAAGAATGCTCTGTTTGTATTTGCTATACGCTGGCCTATTTCTAACCATTGGTCATTCATTGAAGATATTGTAGAGTTATTTGAATTTGTCTACCCTCAGGAACAATTTCTCTTTATTTTATTATATGCATTAAGCAAAGCTCTTATTTTGAGCGTAGTAACTAAAGATTTCTTTTGATGCAGTGAAGATTCAAAGAAACCAAGAAAGTAAATGAGATGATTCAATTGAAAATGGGCAAACTGAATAAAAAATAAAATTAATTATCTTGTAGAGACATTAATGCAGATCCAATGTGATTTTCTGTAACAGGCTTTAATTCATTAACTGCAAATCCCAAAAATGGCTAGTACTCATCAATGCATAACTAAACAGTGAAAGTATAGATTCATAAGTTCATTGAATCAAATAGAAAAAGGTCAATAAAACTTTGAAGTTATGCAACTTCTGATAATTTAACTTAACTTGTTGATAATTTTATTACTTTTCAAAAGTTTTATTATAAATTTTACCATATAATATGTACTTAGCTAGTTAGGCCTCAAAACATTTTTCTTTTCTATACAACTTTTTCTCTGAATTTTCTCGGGAATTTGGTCCATATACAAAAATTGAAAGGTTAATTATTAGAACATTATAGGAAAGTTTCATGCAAAATTGTTAGAGCCGTTTTTGTGCTACAGACTATAGAAAAACAGTTTTTTAATTTATTGCACAACAGCTATTGTGCATGGAGCATCCAATTTCAGTCACAGGCATCAGTAGTCAAAACTCTACAAAATAAAAAAAGAAGCAACAAAGTCGGTTCAGTAGTTCCCGAGAAAATCTTGGCACAGACAGACAGACCAATGGGTAAAAATATGTTTTTTGGACTCAGGGGGCTCTGAAATGTATAGATTCGTCGAAAACCGCATATTGGAAATTTGACCCGATCACAATACATTCCTAACCTAGTAGAGGTAGGAAAGTAAAAAAAATGTTAAATCATGTAGACTTTAATCTTTATATGTTGATTCAGGATGGTCTATCATCTTCTGTATCTCCTCAGTCCAGCAGCCTCCTAGCATATTTTAAAACTATTTCTTGCCTTTCTCTCAGAGCTTCTGGATTACTGTGGACATAGCTCAATGCAGCCTATATAAGGAAACTTTCAAGAGTAGCAATAATCCAACGAACTACAAACATGTTTGAGACTCAAGACAAAGTGAGCATAAAAGTGAATCTAATGGGACCATTGCAAACAACAAATGCCATGTACAAGTTTTGTTGATGAGCCTCAATGTTCGCAACCAACTGATGATCAATTATTTTTTTAGTTCTTTTACCTTAATATCTTAACTTTCTTAGGGAAAGTTGTGATAACATTCCAAATTATAAATGAATACATACTTGTGCTAGTAATAGCGGCAATGTGTAATCTTATCAGTACAGGTTTTGGTTCAATTTTCAAGTCGGCTTCCTACCAAAAAGGGCAAAGAGAGATCAAGATATAAGTATGAGGATGCTATTTCTCCTTGGATGTGGAAAAAAAAAATATTAGGTATAAATGTAAGATGCTTTCTGGTTATGATAAATGGTAAGCTCAAATAAGAGACAATACATTAACGCAGATGAGACCTTCTGAACTGTTCTCTATTCAGTAGTTTTTACTGTCTCTAATGATAGTCTTACCTAGTATGGAGACCCTGGAAAGGAAGCCCTCGTACATCTTCCTCTTGCGGATGGTTGAACCCATTAGTATCCTGCGATATGAGTCCCTATCGATACCCCAAAGTTTTACCGCTGTCTTCGCTTTAACAGTGGCTGCTCGTGGGGTACCGTAGATGAGAGCTAGCTCTCCAAAGCTCGATCCCTCCCCTATTGTCGTCACCAGCTCGCTGTTTACATACACCTGTATATAATTATTTTCATTAGCATAGATCACTTTTAAGCAATACGAGTGCATTGAATTAGTAAATGTTTTAAGATAATCTCTTTCATTAATAAAAGGCTGACAGCATTGTGGATTGGAAAGAACGGTAGTTTTAACCTCTCATTTTCAAATTTACAAAATAAAAGAGGAACTATATATATATATATATATATATATATATATATATAAAGGAATAAATAAAACCTGTACCAATACAACCCATAAAAGGTCTTGGGTTCAGTACTATGTAGGGAAGATACTTATTCTTGGTCAACGGTTGTGCAACGAGGTGAATTGATCGAGATCACGCTCAACCGCCAGGTTTTCTCCATTAATTACTTATTTAATTAAGGATATCCACTTTATAGAGGCTGAGTGCGCCCCAAGAGGGTCTCCTGCCTCTAGGGTTGATCAACGGCCGATTAAACAGAATACAATTTTTTTTTTAAATTATAAAAAATAATTTATAAAAAAAAATTTACAGTTATACTTCAATACAAGATTTGTTTTTTGATAAAAGTATAAATAGTATTTAAATTCCTTTGAATTAGAAAACTGGTTAAATTCAAAATAATTTAGTTACAGTGGTTAGGGACTGTCTTCAGCTTTTGATTCTATGAATACAATTTTTCAGCTGGAGATAAGATTTTTCAGCAATAACTGTTCAATAAAAATAACAAACTCTTTTTGATAGCAAACTTATATGAAATAAAATATATAAGCATGATAATAAAATAAGTTATGACTTACTTCTACTTCACCCAGGTCAATAACGTAGAAGTTGTCTCCTTCATCACCTTGCTGAATGATGGTCTCCCCAGGTAAGAAATTGACGGGAAACATGGCATCAAATATATCTGATCTCTCATTCTCATCCAGATGGCTGAAAAGAACATTCTTCGCAATTGCTTTGGACAGTGCAGCCATTGTCTTATAGTCTTTAGGAACCACCTGCGGTATCAACACGTACATATTTAGTAGTCATTCAAGTCTAATACTGTAGTGTTCAGATGTAATAGATAAAATTATAAGAATTGTAATTAACATTATTTTTCTCAGTATCCATCCAAGAAAAAATAAAACAATTTAAAAATAATATGAAGCCATTATAATATCAAAAATATATTTTTTTCATATGAGCTGAATACTTCAAAATTCAAAATATGATTGCTTAAGTACGTAAATCAGGTAACTCACAGAAACAAATATAAACCAATAAGAAACAATTATTTTGAAATTATAATGCATCTATTAAGCTCCTAAATGTAAGCACCTTATCAATATTAAAATATTATGACTAGAAGCATTATTGTTCCTGTACAGTTTGTTTTCTTGATACCTTCAGGAACCATTTTAAACATTATTTTATATATGAGAAGGAGTTGGTCGGGAGATGCGGTCAAATAAATACTAAATTTTTAAATTAGTACTTCAATTTATTAATTGTTACGGTGATGTTTCAACCCACTTTGCAGGTCTTTATCAGGGCGTAGTATCAAGCACTGCAGCAAGCAATTGACAGTTCCTACAGTTTCTGATGCCACGCCCCGATGAAGAACTATAAAGTGGGTCAAAACATTGGCGTAACAATTAAAAATTTAGTATTTAGTGATTATAAATTTAGTGACCGCACGTCCCGACCAACTCCTTCTCATATTATACCATGGTTAACCATCTCTACATTATTATTATTTTATACAATTCCATTCTTTCTCTTCCAGAGTAATCATTGTGATAAAAATAAAAAAAAAGACCAAGTCCCAAGCTACGTCATCTATTTACCTTTTCAATAGGTTTTTAGCTCTTCCAAGACTATCATAAATAGCAATATTTTAATTTTTAATTGTAAGGTTTTACATTTTAAAAACATGATTCGTCACTTCTCCATAAAATTTCCTGTTGTTTGATACTTCATAAAATCGAAATACATCGCTCCTAGAGCCAGAAAAGGGATCTATATTATATAAAAATATTATATCTATACCATAGTATATGTAAAGTAGATTTAGGTTACCGGTTAAGCCTATAAGACCAAATTTAGCCAAACCTCCAGAATGTGTGACGTTATACCGACCTCAGCCATCAAATCAGTAAGCCTAGCATCGGGACTTGAAATATTGATATCTTTTGAAACAATCCTCGCGGAAAGCTCTAGTTTTCCCAAAAATGTTTGTGGATTTGTGCTGAATAATAATAATAAAATGTTTGAGCCCTTTACCTTCTTGACATAGCTGGTAGCATCCTCTTCAGTGACTGGTTCTGCAGATATTCCTCCTCGCCTTCGGGCTGCCTGGGCATGAGGAGCTGGGCTCAAGTCTTCCGTGTCTTCAGGAGATGTCACAGCTTGCTTTGCCTCCTCCATCGCCTGCTCCTGTAACCACATAAATCAGCTATAGTTAATTTTATTTATAATTGTTACTGCTATATAAAAAAAAAAAACATATAAAAGACCATCTTATACATGACTACACTAAATTGGAAAGGTACAGACATAAACTAGTCTAGACAGTCCTCTTTAAGGTTTATACATACAGAACACAATATGTTACGGCGATACGATATCCTTTTGTCAGTATTGTTGCAGATTAAGGCGCTTGGAGTAATCATAAGGTTTGTAAAAGTCTTTAATGGGGACCAATGGCCATTTTCAAAGAGGGATCTTCAAATAATATATAAAAAAATATATTTTTTGGAATTTGATGCATTTATGGAAGGGATTGATTTCTTGGAACTAAGTAACTAAAGAATAGCATTGAAGTCACCCTTAAATTTCCTATAATTATTTTATTGTTATTTGATTTTTTAGTTATAATTGATTTATTGCAATATTTATACTGTAAATATAATACCATTTTTTATTGTAATTATTTATAAAATATTGTATGTTATTAAATGTTTTTTTTTCATTTATTTATTTTTATTATTATTTTTTTTTATTTCTTCTGTTAATCAAATGTAAATGTGCACCCGTTTTCTCAACTGTCAATGAATTTAATCTTTGATCTGTGAATCACGTGAAAACTTGGTAAAACTCGAAATTTGGTTTGATTTGGAAGAAAATAGGTAGATCTATAAGAACAAAATCAGACCTGGGCAATATTCCAAATGAAATATTTTAAAATATAGTTTTTTGAATTTTACATTGCAGAAGTAAAATATAAAGTGTATGGTATGTAGCTATATTATTTTTTTAAACTATAAAAATGTATTTAAATTTTCTTTCTAAAATACATATAATTTACTTAAATTTATATTATGTTTATTTATTTATTATTAATTTGAATACACAAATAAATAGGTTGAATACACTAATTGGATAGGTTCATTTTAGTTAAATTGTGAGGCTGATCGTTAGGGTTCAGAATTCTCGCCCATAAAAATCGAGTTGCGATTTTTTTTAAGGTGGATCATATTTAATTTTTAATACAATTATGCTTTGCCATAAAATTAGTAGGATCGGAGGATGTATTTTATTGAATAAAAAAAGCAAAGGTAGAAAACTGACAGCTGGTTGGACAAAAACCATGCCATTTTTTAGTTTAAATAATATTTTCAAGAATTTTTTCACAAAGAAAAGAAATGATTCAACTGATATAACATCTCAGAAAATCCTTAAATAAAATAATTTGACCAAGCATCACTTTTGAAACACATTGTTAATCAGAAATAATATTAATTACTTTGACTTTATAGTAATAATAATAGACTTTCCTTTATTTGGCATCCTCCCACAACTCCTTTAATTGCAAAAAATTATGTTTGTTTTTTTAAATGAAATTAATTGAATTATTTTTAGTGATTAGTATTTAAATTTTTTTTTTGTAAACAAATCAAATAAGTAATATATTAATATAAATACAGTATTGAAACTAATAATTAAAGTTATTTTTGCCCCTAAGACTCAGAATAAAATCAGAGCTTATGGAGTATAAAGAAGCAACAACGAAATATAGTAATGTGTTACAAACATTTAAGTCTCTCCAACCAAGTATCCGCCAACTTTCCTCGTTATCAGACAAAGCTAATTAAACTTCTTCCACTAAGATTAAAAATCTGGTGCGCTTTCACTTACCCCTTTACTTTGAATAGAAATTATTTTCTGGCAATGCTGGGCTATTATAAAATTTTTGAAGTGCATTTTAAACGGAGCTAAAGCTTAAAGCTTACAGATAACAAATCATTAAGACCATTAACATTACAAAAAGTCTATTTATTATATCGACGGTAGTCAATAAAAATCTAGTTTTATAAATAACACAACTTCAGTCTCTGAGCATTTCAGTTGACAAAATGACGAACTTCAATTTTAACATTTTTGAGTAATGATAGTGATATTTCTAGTTGGAAAGGTTATATCTATACAGACAGTGAGCAAGTTGATTCCAGAGTAGATGATTGCAATGTTGAAATATAGAACTGTGAATAAAGGTATAAATTTTGCCACTAGAAACATAACTAAAATTAATAATAAAGAATGTTGAAATTGGAGTTAGTCATTCTGTCAACCGAAAGGCTATTATATGGCTAGTAGTATATGAATATAAAGTATATGAATATTTAACCGATAAATGATTATAGATTGTAGGGCTATTAGTTATTAAACGGTTATTTTCTGTTGTAAAGTTTACAAAATGAAATTATCATTATCTGCCATAAATAGGTCAAAAGCTGTCACACTAATTGTAACTGGTTAATGTTGCAATTTCGCAAAGGGAAAATTAATCAAATTATTCACTACTTGAATTTTCTAAAAGGTTACTTGATGATTTTTTGTAATAAACGGCCAATAGAAAACTAATTATTTAAATATAATATCCTACCTAGAGATATTAAACTGCAATAAATTTATTTAAGGTGATAAACATATCCATGAAATATTTTTATATTTCACTTCTTCTTTCACACAAGTACAATGAAAGAGTATTTTAAACAATGGCATTGGCTCGATTCGGTGGATTTTATATACTTTTTTTAAAACTTAAAAAAATTTAATAGTTTACTTTTAGTAAGATAATTACATTTAATTTCCTTGGAAACATGTGATTTACGTTAAATAATGTTTGTTTTCTGAAATTATTATTATATTCTTTTCGTCACTCTCCGTTACCTTCTACAACTTTATTTATTTGATATTATTTTCTGAAATTCTCCGCTTTCCAACGATATATTATAGGTATACTTTCTAACTGTTATTTCCGGAGATTTTCAACCTGGATAAGCATTTTTCTTTTTTTCTCCAGTTTCCAATTATCTTATGTTTTCAAACTTCCTTTTTAGCCATTTTTTATAGTTACTGTCAATAAAAGAGAATTAAATGTTAGATTTTAAATAAACTATATTAAAGGTACTTTAGAGGAAGACGTATATGAACAATGGGCATTTAAGCCCTGTAAACTGACCTCATTGGGAATAAGTCCTAATTGATAAGAAATTAAATGATAATTATACAATGATACACCGAGTTTAATCAAAATCGTTAAAGTCGTTTTTGGGAAAATTGTAAAAATTTCTATCACCGTTGATATAAACTGGCACTTCCAGTGAGCCGATTTTAAGGAAAAAGTTGCTGTAACATCTAAGGCATATACGTAATACGTAATATCACTTAGTACGTAATTTCGTACGACTTGTCGTTTTTGAGCTAGACTTACCTCATATACCACGCGCGCGAGCACACACACACACACACACACAGATCATTTTGCATGACTTGGTTATTTGGACTCAGGAGACCTCAAAACATGTATTTCCGATCGAAATAGTTACCCTTACAATGGATTTAAAATAATGACGGGGAGTCTTTTAAATCACCGTCCACAACCCCTAGCCCGGGAAAACCCCGAAAAAAAAAGTTTCAATATTTTTTGTTAGGATTTTTTTTTTTTTTTTTTTTTTTTTTTTTCTTACCCTCCAAAATGTTTATTGAAACAAATTACATATATAGTATACAATATAGAATATATACATGTGATAAATTCCTTCCACTGCCCGAGGGCATTTTAAGGATTGGGGATAGCTAAGGGTTACATATGTGGCAGAAGGCCTTGTGACTTTGACATTGAACGGGGAAGGACCGTTCTGCTAATTTTTTATTATTTACAATATATACAAATTAATGGGTTTGGACCGCAGAGACCAGACCACATCCTTCGGCGAGTATGTCCACCAAAGGGAGTTTACCTTGCCACCTCCCAGGTCTGGGTGGTGGTGAGATCTCATTGAACAGTGGGTTTGCACAGGCCTTCAGCCCATCAAAAAATTTGATGTGCCTCCGGCCTATGAACTCAGGTACCGAGGGGAGCTGGAGCTCCTCGCGTATTATTTGATTCTTAGCCCTTTGTAGGGTGGTGCCACGGACAATTCGCCGAAGGATAGAGTTCTGGAAGCCCTGTAGACTCGTAAGCGTGGATTTATATAGGTATCGCAGGAGAGGGGCCCCGTGGAGCAGTGTTGGTCTTATAATAGCTTTATAAATTTGGAGCTTGAGTCTCAGCGAGAGCTGCGGCGACGTCAGTAGGTGGTAGAGCCGGTGTGACTTCTTTCGTGCCAGCTTGATCCTCTGCCTAACGTGATTGGAGAAGGTCAAATGTCTATCTAGCGTGACGCAGAGGTAGACAATCGAGGTAGAGATTTTATGATAAGCTCCTCCAACGGTGAATTGTGTGGGTAGATGCTTCTTTCCCTTCTGGAACGACATGACAATAGCATCAGTCTTCGCAGGATTCACTCTGATACCGATCTCTTCTAGCTCTTCAACAATTGTGGCTGAAGCATTCTGTGCCAGAGTGAGTGCAGTCTCCGCGTTGATGCTAAAAGCATATATGCCAATGTCGTCCGCATAGGCTGCTACCACCGCCTTTGGATGCTTGAGTGCCACCACTGGCGCCGTGAAAACGACGAACAGTATTGGCCCCAACACAGACCCTTGAGGTACTCCGCAGGTGGTATCGACTGGGTTTGAGTAGTCTGTACCAACTCGTACGATGAGAGATCTTCCGCTGAGGTAGCTTCGGATCAGTCGGCATAGAGTGGTAGGAAACCTGAACTCTTCCAGACGGCGAAGTAGATGCGTGTGTGACACGCAGTCAAAGGCCTGGCTGCAGTCCAAACAGATGAGCGCCGTAGCTCTGTTGAGACTCATTTCATCTATTGTGTGGGCCTGAAGTTTAGCTAGGTGGTGTTCACACGCGACCCCTCTCTGGAAACCAGTCTGCTCTGGTGGTATGATGCTCTCTTTCCAGCAGTGCTTCATAAGCTGATGGTGGATTAGCCTCTCGAATATCTTGCTGATGTGCGAGAGGAGGCTGATCGGACGATAGTGCTCAGCTGAGTCCCCGTTCTTCACCGGCTTGAGTAACGGTACAACGATCGCTTGTTTCCATGCGGTAGGAAAATATGAGATTCGAAGACATGAGTTGAATATGTTCAGTAGAAAGGCTTTACCCTTCCTAGGGAGCATCTTCAGCAGTACGTACGGAATCTCATCCAGTCCAGACGCTTTGTTTCCTTTGGTGCGTCGTAGTGTCGACTCCAGCTGGTTGAAGGTAGAGAAGACGGGTTCTTCGTTGGGACTGGGCAGTGGTCCTTCCGGTATTGGTGGTGCATTTCTCGTCCGCTCAGCATCCCACGCTTCATAGCTTTTGGCCAGTAGTTCAGCCTGTTCCTTAGGTGTCAGCAGCTCATTCCCCGACGTCAGGTGGATATCACTTTATTTTTACTCTACATTCAACGTTTCAGGCCATTTTCACGGGAAGAAACCTTATTTTAATATACAAATAAAATCATATGGGTTAAATAGCTAAAATTGTCTATTACTGAAAATGCCATCTTGGTTTTACAGTCTTGCGTTAGTAATAATCTCAACTGACTAAATATCGTCAGTTTATAGCAAAAAGTTATAAAGTGACATTTCATTACCTTAAATCACTAAGAACTTCCCTTTGTGTAATTACAATATTGAGCACTTGTTGTTATATGACGTATAAAACTCTTTGACTCACTTACTTTCTTTTTATAGATAAGATAGAAATTCGCAAAAAAGTTGTTAAAAGTTCATCACTATCAAAAATGTACTAGCATTAGTGATTGTCTGCAATAAACTGACGATATGGAGGATTCAGAGAGAGAAAAAAAGTTAAGTCACTTTTTCTTTTGATCGAGTTTTTTATATCAATTGGAATCTTCCTTCATAAAATGGCACTGCCTTTTGAACATTAGAAGAAAGAGATGGAGGGGTAATAGACTACAATTGGTGTTATTGTCTAGGAACTTAGAGGTAGTGGAGGAAATTCCAACTAATGATATTTAGATATAACGATTAATTCAAGATTTCGATTATTTAAAACAAGAAGAGAGAGGAGTTCTCCGGAGGACTACATATATCAATAATATCTGCTTTATCGTTAAAATATATCTTCGTTGAAATACAAATTTAGAGAGCGAGGGTGGAAATAAATGGGCCGTTCGATATTCGCGACCACAATCTGGTTAGTATTCCAAGCGCGGTGCACCACCATCTTCACTCTTGTTTATAGCAAGTCAATTCATTAATCAAGGATTTACACTTAAAAAAGAACCAAAAAACCTTCCATCTAAATCATAGCGTTTAGCTAATTTATGTTCAGTCCTTTCAAAGATCAGATAGTCCAATAATTGACCACACCAACAGATCCGTTGGAACAACTTAAGAACTTTTTATTAGATGTGACCCGATTAAATCCTCATTAGTTTTTTTTTTAAATCGAATTTCGTCTTTGAACAAAGTAGGTATTAGAAATTACGAAAACGGCAGTGGATTTCAATGAAAAATTACGATATAAAATAATTACTACAACAAAGGTCAACAATTTTCTTTTAATTTTGAAAGTTCAGTTTAGATTTAATATTTAGATATGAAATCCATATATATTTTTTAACGATTCATGCGACAAAACAGGTGTTACACATACTGAAGGAAAAAAATGGGAGAAAAATATTCCTAATACTAGTGATGACTCGAGTTTGATAAAACTGCAATAGACTATGTGGCTAAAATAGTTAAGAGATAATCTTTTACAATCCGTCAGATACTGAAGTGCCGTTGCACAAGCAGGATTTTTTTTTTTTTTTTTGGAGGGGAGGGGGAGAGAGTGGCTCATTTTTTCTTCTTCTTTATTTAATAATAATAATTACTCAGGAAAATAAAAATAAATATAATAAATAAATAAAACAGTAATGACAGGAACAAGAATACATTTATAGATCATTTTTTTCTTACGATATTATTTAGTAGACATACAGTTATAAGTTTACTATATAATAGACCGACAATAACACTGCAAAAGCCTTTAAGCGCAAAAACTAAAATTATTTATTTTATAATATAATAGAAATAAAACGTGTATGCTTATTTTATCGACTAGTTTTCCGTTAAAATTTTATTGCAATCTTGAGACAAAGACGTAATATTTTAAATAACACTTTTCGTTTATATTTCTGAATCAGTGATAAGTGCATTTTGTACTAAAACTGTTTTTACAGGCTTTTGCAGTATCAATATATCGACGGCCATATTGTAATTGTTTGAGTGTCTAGCTTAGGTCACCATATAAACAAATACGGAACAATGGAAAAAAAAATCCATTTTTGGGGGAGGCTTCAGCTCAAAAGCACCACGTCGATCAGCCACTGCTGAGGTGGATAATTTGCGCCCCCTTCAATTATTATTCAAACCTCAGCGATATTATAAATTATAACACAAAGTCTATTTCAAAAATTTACATAATCTATGTATTTTTATATGCTATATAATAGTAAAAGAAGAAATATTATGTTAAAGAACGTCAGTGTGCTGGGCAGGTGTATTGCAATCATTCAGTATAATAACCTAAGCAGCATTATATTAAAATACCAAATGAACGAAATTTTTAGGCCCATACAATCTAACACCACCTCTTGAAATTTTATATGTGAAATTAAGAAACAAATATCAGTTTTAGTAATCAATCTGCTTCTTAGACGTATATGTTAAAAATGCGACAGCGGGTAACTTTGTGCCAGAAATTCGATATACTGTGCTCTAGTAAATGTGCATTCACAAGTGATGCTAATTGTCTCGATTTGTTTACTATATTTATTTACACAATATAACTCCAGCCTTGAAGCACTTTAAACGAAGATATATTTTAAATGTATGTAGATATTTATAATCTACAAGCACAATCTATTAGAAGTAAGAGTTGTACCAAGTTGTAAAAACTACATAAATGTACCAAAATGGATTTAAAAGGAAGTGAAGTAACATTAAATTATAAGACTCCTATAAGCGGGTAAAAACCACAGATTACCAAAAAATGCAAAATTGGTTCAAAGTAAACCATTTCAATGTTCCCACTCGAGAGTACGGCGGGCCACTTGCTACGGCTAGGAATCCATGAGTAGAATTTGTTTAAATTGTATATACATTTTTTTTTCCATCTAAAAATAAATTCGTTTTGGTAAGCCTTGTCGATATATAGTGATAATATAAATATTCTCAATATCAAAGACTTTACCTGCGATTGTTATTTAAAATCAACAAACACATTTTTCTGCTAATCCACAGTGAATCCATTATCAATTTAAATTTCAATTCTGCCAACTGAATAAAGCCGTACATATTGGCTGTTATTGAACATGACAATATTAGTATGTACCAGAAGCCCGATAACAGCAGGCATTTCCAGTAATGGGATGACATCGATTCCTATTAAATAAATGGCTCAGGAGGATGCATAGGTATTGTGGGCCAGGTATAGGCACAATGCTCTTACAATACTGTGATTAAATAATTATTATCACTACTTTGTAAACTTGTTAATTTACTCCTCATTCAATTTTAGTTTATTATTTTCAAAAATGAACTGTTATAATTGACTACGAAAGATATTTTGACTTCCTCAAAATTTTGTGTTCTACATTGGAAGGTACGTAGAATCCAAAAATTTAGTCTGTGGATGATAGCTGAATTCATAATAACCATTTGCCATTTCGTTTCAAAGCAGCTGAATATTGGATATTGCAAACTCCGGTATGTCAGTCAGTTAAAATTTCCAGGTGAAGTTGTCAACTAATTTAGGTAGAAAATTTAGTGAACAAATTTCTAGATTAGCAATCACATTGAAGTTCATTTTATTTCGTTATTATTTCATAATCGTTTGTAGAAAAAAAATGTACTACTCTATAAAATCGTATTGAAAGATTTGAGAGAAAAATCTTGCGCACTATAACCTGAGCGGGCTGTGATCAGATTACTAACGCATGGAGGAGAAGTAACAATAAAGCACAACACACAGAAATTAGTCGATAAATATTTTATTGTCATACGAGTTATTTAGTGTGTTAACGGCGGGTATGCAGTTCGGAGCAATCCATCAGGAAGCCTTCACACAACCATGAGTCGCTCAATAGTTATTAAGAGACTAAGTGAGAGACCAAAATCAAGATTATAGATAAAATTAAAGAAAGCTTCTACAGAACTGCAGGCAGAGAACTGGAAAGAAATATCTAAGGCAGAGATGAAGAAGGGTATAACATATGCAAAGTTTGTGAAGCCAACAGGAAAAAAAATGTATAAAAGGAATAGTATTAATTTAGGTAGTACTAATTTTTATTTTTCCCGGATTTCGAGGATTGTAATAGTTTGAAGGGAGACGGCCGTCAATATTTGGTTGGTTCGACTAGGCTTGCCAATTCTCTAATATTACATAATTGAAAGTAATAGTAGGTTAAGGTAACAAATAAAACGTTAGAGAGTTAGCTCGCGATGTGCCAGCTGATTTTGGTTCAGATGTAGCAGAGCAAGCTAATGCTTCCTACATACATATGTCTAATGACCATATGTATCAAGGACCAAGATAGGATTTATTTTATCTTTCAAAACTAAGTTCTCAGTTCCATAGAGAGGATTTACAAGTTTGGGACGGGTATGGGCGGAATGAAACACATCTAGATATGAGCCGATACGAGGACAGCCATCAACATAAAATTGTGCAACAGCTAGGCGACGAGACGAGAATGGCGACTGGAGGAGAGCGGGCGTGCACTGAATGCCTTGTGCAACGCCGGGCTAGGGCAATGCTTCCCAACAGCCTCGATTACGTGCTATATGCCAAGTCCTTATTTGGATCTTGCTCAGGGCTCCAGGCTTCCAGCCGGAACTTATGGAATCTTCTAAGGTATACCAATACTATTAACTGTAAGGACCTCGAGTTCATCAATTAAATAACAATACGAATCTTTGATAACTAAATGTATGAAAGTATATCAAGTTATAAACTGCGCCGGCCTTAGACATTTGGCGCTCTCCCTGGGCAATGTCGTAGTCTCTCCCCAAAAAATTTTATTTATTTCTTATGCTGAATTAATTATTCTCATACAATTTGTAATTTACTTTTTTATTACGAGTGGCGGGCGCCGACCTGAAGAGAGGAACGAGGCAGATGTCCGGTTCTAAGGGCGGCACTGGTTACAAATCAATGGAAGGAAACGTATATACACAGTAAACATAATAAGTCCGCCTAATAAGGGTGCTTCTGGCTCTATTGACCACAGCCACAACTAACTTGTCCTAGGAATGTAAATTTTGTTGTTTACTGTTTAATAAAAAAAAAAAAAAAAAAATGAGCAGCAAAGCTCTTGGGTGGAAAAACAGTGATTTAATTGTTATATAAGAACATTGACTGCCACGTTACTATTATGTTTTCCTTAATTGGATGTTTGGAAGAAAGTCCTAAAAAACATTTCTGTAAAATTAAAAATTTAGTAACAAATATTTCTACTTCATGATATAAATTTACTATATTTAAATTTATGATAAAAAAATGTATTTTGAATTGTAATAATTCAAATTCAAATATTGATTGTTGTTTAATGAATTGAAAATTATTTCTGACTAAATTTCACGCCATCTTGTATAAATAGGTTAAAATTCTTAAAGATTAAATTACTCGCTAACTAGAACTCATTAAATATTATTGCCGAAAAAGTTAAAATCTCATAAGTAATTTAATTATTTGTACCAAGAAATAACGGAAAATTAACCTATGCCACCGACAATATGCGGAATTACGGTAGCTAAACTTTATATCTCGGTATTAATCGTCCTCGTAATTTCGATAGTAAATACTTTAAGTCGTAGAATGGATGTGTTAATGCCTGCAGTAAAATTATTATTTTTAAAAATTATACAACTATTCAACAATTTTCTAATTGAAATATCCCCTTTTATTTTCGATTGCTTGCTGAACTACTTTTAACTTAATTTGATTTCTCTTGAAAAACCACCCTAGCTAATTTAGGTTTAGGTTTTCGGTATTCTCATAACCAATAAGAAACTTTACATCTGATCATTATTAAAGTACATACCATAAATAAATAAATATATCTAGAATAGAAAAACCAAATTTATTGTGGGACAAAGTCCCTGAAGAATAATAATAGCGTACAAAAAAACATCAATTCTGTAATTTAAATATATATAACTTTTTCTTTAATACAAAGTCATATCCACAAATGCAAGTTCCCCGAAATAGCAATTCCATTAAATATTTGAACGATTAAATCTGTTTTTTTCTTTTCCTCTTTGCTTCGTTACATCGTCTTGTCAACTAACCTCGTTGGAGCCTAACTTGTCCAAGCAAAAAACCGACTCTAATCGAAATATTTATGCTGAATCCTGTTTTAGATAACGCCTCCGCCTTCTTGAAAGATAATTATGGAGAACCGTAGAAAGGCTAAAGTAACGAGGGAGAAAAACGATAAAACAAACTTTTTTTCTAGTTGTTCACAAATGGACGTGCTAAAAAATCGTTCTGTTTAGTTCAATAACCATCAGTGTACACTGTATTATTGTAGTGTTAATATCCTTATGTAATCAATACAGATATATGAGAAGGGATGTATAGGTCGGAGGGTCGAGATCTTGTAGTGAGGGAATGGATTGACAACTTAAATTGGAGAAGGTTGTAGGCATAAGAAGGACGATGATCGGTAATGATTTGATAAAGGAAAGTGCCTAGGAAATATTGTCTTATATATATATTGTGCAATAAATAAAAAATAAAAAGCTGCTATTGACCCCTCAGGAATTTTAGTAAAGTCCGGGACGAACTGCACTCACTCTTCGCTTCCTTACGCCTTATGTTCGTTTTATAAAAAAAACATTTTTGAGTTGAGCGCCTTTATATATTCAATAAATAAGATGTAACAAGTTTAGCAGTCGTACAGCCCACTCCCTAATAGGGCTATTTCACCAATGGATACGCCCTTGTTTTGCCTCATTTTCTAATTCATTCATAATATTGTCACTTTGCATGTGCGGGACCACTTCTCCTAGATAGGGCTTTCATATCAAGATTCATAGAGTCGAGCAAAGGTTAGCGAATTCAAGGGAAAAAATGCAAAGAGTTTTTTTTCATTTAAGACTAACTTTAGCGGGATATCTTACAAAACAGGTGTAAAACTTTACAAGACATAAGACTTTACCGAAAGATAAGAACATTAATCATTCAAGAGTAAAAAAAAGATATTAATTTATTTATACTTTCGATTTAGGCTGTTACGAGTTGTTCAAATTAGTTAAAAAACTATGATTATTAATTAATATTATGTTTTATAATTCCAGACAAATCATACATCTGATGTACATAGTAAAAAAGATTATCAAAAACACAGGATTTTTTTTAAAAAATTGTTGCTCATAATTTAGTAATATGGTGCGCCAAACCTCGTAAATGTGAAAAATCAATGCTTTTTAACAATACCCCGGGTGTCGTTTATTATAGGTAATATTTATGAGACTATTTTCAATCTGTACGATATAAAAAAACGCTTTTAAAAACATATATTCATGCATGCATAAACAAACGTAATTGATGCAATTTGTTAACATTATTACGCACCCAAATTTACTTTAACTATGAGTCAATTTGGACGAGTCATATTGTGAAATATTGGCGTGTTAAGGAAAATACATTTCCACAGATGTATGCGAATGAAATGGGTAGATTTTTTGATATTCATTTGGAAACCTCTAGGTAACAATCAATACAATTCATGAAAATTGTACCAAATTTGTATTAACCAGGATTTTACCATTAGTAGGTTTGATAGATATCACCTGGTTTCGACGACAGGGAGATAGACAAGGAAATAAATCTTTTCATTGATGTATAAAACGTTTTCAGAGTGAATAGAAATTTCCGTTTTGAAAACAAACCTTTTTTTTTTCCAATTTCTACACGAATATAAATCTTTCCTATCTTGGGATAGTGTGAAAACAAAATCATTTCACTGATTGCCCTAGGTTTAGAGCTTATGAATTTTATTTCAATGAACATTTCACAACTCTCTCATAGATCTATTTTTACACAAAATAAAACATATTTGATTTTCAAACAACGTGATATAAAGGAGAGATAAATAAAACACTTACTATGTTTTAAAAACAGCTCGATTCGACCATTCAATTTAGAAGTCCAGCACCAACTGGAAATAAACACTTGACCCCCACAGTTAAAATAGAAATTCCTGTGCCCTTTCAAATAGAAGTAATATTGTGATAACAACGGTGACATTCAATGAAAATAATTCTTTTTTTATTTTATATATACTGTAAATGGAGTAATTCAAAATATATGACATTTTCTAAATGTCAAAAACACTTTTTCACAGAGATATTGATGTTTATATTCAATAATAGGCCGTGAGAATTCATGGAATTCAACAAACCGATAAATTACGTTGTTTTTCATTGCTTTATTACGAAGTATAAATCCAGAAGAGTGTCTCCTTGATTGAGAGCTAATGAAGTGAAAAGGATATGAAATCGTTTTGAATGAAACGAATATTTTTCCATCTTAACAAGTTTTTGAATGATACAAGATTCGATCTGCTAACCAAGGTATCTGCTATTCGCTCTCACGTTTCCTTCGTTCCAGTTCCGACCTTAAGGTGGGCCAACGGAGGCAATCGCTCCAGGGCGCCGCACAGTTGGATCTTTTACCAGTCTAGTGGGACAAAAGTCAGAACAGGCATCTATCATTTATCAAAAATCACGAGATGTTTAAGAAATAATAGATTATCCTAAAGATAATAAAACATTATTTAATCAAAATATCACTTATTACATTTTACTTTGACTCTGTTTAAGACAACTTTTATTTTAAATTAAATTTGATTAGTTCTTCTTATTTTTAAAAACAAGTAGTATAAAATATAACTAATTTTGTCGCACGGCAGTGGCCCCGCAACCTTTTATAGTTTGTAAATATTGGAGTTCTGGCAATGGCTAGATTCTCCACTAACGACATGAGTGTATGTGGCTAAAGCACTCTTGCTCAATCTCCATTGGGTTTAGCCCCAGTTACACGGTTGAGAGAGAAGTGCAGGGATCTCCTGAAGTCATGATTTTCCCTCCACAGTTGGAGGGACAAGTCTGGTACATGTGGACAAGTATCTATTGTAAATATTGTATATAGGTATGTATGTGTTCTTTTTATTTATTTATTTTTAGGTTCTTTTATTGTTATTTATTGTATATATATATTATTTTTCAGTATAATTTATTTTATTTATTGTACGTAGAGTGTGAATGTGATTTTTGAACACTATTATAAATGTCCTTTGAGACAGAATTTAATATTCTTCGCCGCAACATTTTTTTAACTTTTTAAAAGTTTTTTTTTAACGCCTCTTCAAAGATCTAAAGGTATGAAATTTATAAGTATAAATTATTAACAAGCCATAAAGTAATTTAAAATTAATTTTAGGTAAATATCCTTTTTTCGTTATCAGGCTGTGAATTAGCTTTGCACGGGTAATTCATATTTAGAAGCTGTTATATAGAACTGAATTTTACAGTTCTCATTATTTTGCACTGCAAAGCTCACTGAGAGATAGCTGCTGGTTTTATGATTAGAGTACTTAACACTCTGCCGCTTTAAGACGACTGTGTACTATGAAAAATCTTTCGGAGTTCAGCCAAAACTTAAAAAAACGAATCGACCGTTTATATCTCTATATACAAATTTTTTTAATTTTTCCATAAGGTAATATTGCGGATAAATCCAAATTTCGATGAATTTCTTGCTTAAAATATTCTGAAACATTTTGATATTGTATAAGTTAATTAAAAACTTACTTAAACTTATTTTATAATATTTTGTGTTCATCAGTATTCTATTTTAATCCTTTGGATGATCAAAAAAGAGGGTTTTTGTCATTGCCCAAGGGCGCCTAGTGTTTAAGGCCGACATTGCTTCACTAGATACTGGGAAGATTCAAGTAAAAATGCTATATAAAAAGTATTTTTAACAATTAAATTTCTGAATCTAAGCAAAGAGTTTTCCCTAGCTAATCAATAAAGCACTCACTGGTTGATAAAAAAATAGTCACTATTTTCCAATTTAAAATTAAATTAATTTCGTTAGCTCAATAGGCAAGGTTTTAATCACGCTAAAAGGTTTTTCAGTATAATTGAATATAAAAGTCTAATACCATAATTTCGAATTACGTTGTAGTATAGAATATTGCAAGTCAACAATTTGTTTGCAGGCTAATTAGTTTATTTAATCAATAATTTAAATTCAAGTACCACTGACTTAAAAATAAATGAATATGAATAAAAATAAAACATTTAAACGTTTGAATAAATCCGAACTTTCTACACCAAAAATGCTGATTTTAGCAACATTATGAAAGATTTATCAACGCTGCCTTATTAAAAATTTCAAAGAATAAATTCAGTGTACATATGTGTCTAGAAGCTAAAGAAAAAATAAAATAAAATGATTCTAATTCGTCCTTATCAACTTTAATGCTAGGTGTCCCGAGTCCCGAAAAATATTCACAAAAAGTGGATGTTCAGGTTTAGAGTACACGTAGCGTAGCCCAAACAGCTCCATATTTGAGCCTTTCAGTTGATAGAATGATCAGCTCCAATTTCAACGTTTTTGATAATTAATGTTAGTGACATTTCCAGTGAAAAAAATGCACACTCTTAATCACAGTTCTACATTCGAACATTATAATCACATACTCTGGAATTAACTTACTCAGAACACTTAGAAATATCACTAAAATGACTTTACTCAAAAATGTGGAAATTGAAGTTGGCCATTCTGTCCATTGAAAGGCTCATATTATATTCACATTCGTATATCATATTTCGAATTCGTTCATTCTTTATCATTCTGTACTCATTCATCGTTCTTTCCATACCGCATGATTCAAATCCGTCCAGTAATAATCACATGCGGATCTCTGTCCACTTCGGACTAGACTGGTCCGTGCGGATATTCCACTTCTTGTTGACTCTGAGTAAGTTATCGTTAGTGATGTCTATACAAAATAAATAAAATTATCAAGAATAACAATAGTATAAAACATCCTGAAATATGTGAATCACAATGATCTGACATCATTGATATATGAACTCCTACAATCAAGATCGCGAGAGGAAACAAAAGACATGGAAATAAGAAAAATATATATCTAAATAAGAGGAGGGAGATGGATAAGGAATGCGGACCGTTACTGCAGTAACACAGTTCCCAGCCGGTACCGCTAGTTCCTCAGCGGCGCATTCATCAAGTCGGATTAATGTGACGCTTAATTTGGTCACCAAGGCCGGTAACCGCTCCTTTCTTCACAGGCTACATCTAGTTACTTCGCCTCAAGTTAATGATCTTCCAGCGATACTGTACAAACAAGCAATAAAGAAATCGCTTTGATGTGGACGCTAGTTGTCTAAGATAAAGCAAGGATTTATTCATTCAAGAGTTCAATCAAGTCCTGATTTGATATAATATAACGGCGGTTTAGCTCAAAGAAATTTATTTCAATGCAATGCTTATTAAGGATTAGTGTTAGTGCCCAAAATCGGTCTTGGTCTTTACTTTTCAAGACCAAGACCAAGTCAGCCAAGATTAGGTAAACACTGACTGGTAAAAAAAGTCGATTTTTTAAATAAAAATTAAGGCAGAATAGTTAATAATACTTGACAATCATAGTTACTATATGTTAATAATTGGTATAAAGAATATAATTTTGCATTTAACTACTCTAATTTTTCATTCGGGCTTAGTTAGGTTTCTACTATCCAAAAAAATTACAGTAATATCACTATAGCGGTAAGCTAATAAGTAACTGCAAGACTGTTGCGAGACTCTTGAGCAAGGCCAATACCATGACCAAGACTGTGTTTGCAAGACCAAGACTCGTCTCGGTCTCGCATTTGGGTAACAGTATTATTAAGGATGGACAGATATAACTTTCAGAATTAAGTATGAAGGGTTATCAAGGATAAGTATATATGACTCTTGATAATCTTTAAATTTCAGAGATGCAACTAACCACAAGGATTCGTTAAAGAAAAATGAGACATAGTGTTTACCCGTCCAAGAGAAAACATTGGCGCTGATGATTAATATATCGTCGATACAAATGCTGACTGTCGAATCTGAAAATCAACAGTCTTATATCATTATCTATCCAGCTTAAACAACGAGGATGTTTTAATTTCCACACTAATACCTGATTTTATAAATGTTTGAAGATTTCTTATTAGCTCTTCTTATTAAAGTATTTAATTACAATTAAAATCGCTAGAGTGCATGGTTCAATTTTTTCTTATTTTCCTATTCGATAGTTAGCATTTGCATCGACGACATGAAAAACATGAACGCTTACTGCAAATCCTCAAGACAGACTCCCAGTTAAAAATACAGCAAACTTAACAATAAAAACCAATCGGAAATACAATTATAAAACACAGGACAATTATAAACACTAACCGATACGCAGCATCAATTTTATATATTATGTAAGAGAATGTTTCTGACATTTTGGCTAATCAATATGAATAGTTAACGAATTAAACTATTAAGTGATGGAGGATAATTATCAGCCCCGGAGGTGAAGTACACCATGTCCATTTTTTGATTAATTAATTTAGTAACAAAGAAACAAATTTTAATAATTAAAGTTTAATAAAATCACTGTACAAATGTGTCTAGAAGCTTAAGAAAAAATAAAATAAAATGATCCTAATTCGACCTTATCTACTTCAATGCTAGGTGTCCCGAGTCCCGAAAAATATTCCCAAAAAGTGGATGTTCAGGTTTAGAGCAAACAAAAAAACAAATATTTATATGTTGATTTGAAGAGAAAGTAGTTAACTAAGCACAGGTGATGTGGCGAGTTAAACGAAGCAATGGGACATCGGCAATTAGTAAAACCAATGATGATTCCCAGAACCGGTGTGTCCCAAATTGTCTTTAGTTAATTAATTAATTGGTCGAGTAATACGAGCCTCGCCTAGTTTAATCTGATACCAGCAAAGGTAGTCGTTTGGGGTAAGCTTATTCTTATATTATTTTATTTTTCTCTTTTCTGGTTCCTAATTTTTCTTTTATCATGAAGAGGATATTCTCATGCAAAACAGTCGATATCCTTTCAAAGATATTTGTGGGAGGCCAAGGTTGAGGCAAGGTTGGGAAAAACTCAACTGTTATCCAGATCTCAACCATTGAATCGCATAAATATAAAAATTTCTCAAATATTTTAGCTCAGTTCAATGCGGTGTTTAGACAATATCACACACATTTACACTTCTCACAATTTTCTAAAATATATCTTTCTTGAATTATTCCACAACTCCGAACTTAAATTATAAAAGCGGCTCTACCAAAACATCAAATTCATCTCGTATCCAAAATCCTTCGTAAAATCCTCAATACTCCCTACTTTGTTAAAAATAAAACCATCGATAACGACCTTAATGTTTCTTATGTTTCAGATATGGCCCAATCCAGACACCTATCCTTCCATAATAAACTTCAGAACGATCCCAACCATCTTCTTTCTAACCCTGCTTCCTCTTAAATTCCTGATAAGCCTTCGAGGCGTATGAAAAGAAGATGGCCCCATGATCTTCTAATGTAGACATATTATTAGAGTGCTACCAGTGGGTAGTTTCTTAACAAGGTTTCATGTCATTATATCCATTGCACAAATTTACTAGATGTATTTTTTTTATACAGTTTTAAATCTCATATATATAATATAAATATTGAAAAAATATATAAAAGCTAATTTAAATAATTATATTTTCAGCGCAGTTAATAAATCCAGAATTATTAATTATTCAAACATTAAGGAAACTTTGATGTTAAAATATCAATACTTGAGTTGACAACCGATTGCATCTGACGTGACATGACAAGGTAATTAACACGAATACTTTGCTGAGACTTGTAAAAACGACAATCAAGCAGTTCTAATTAGAGCTGGGATAGGAGAATGAAAACTAGGTATTATATCTGAGTTGTTGTTATATTATTTCCAAAGTGAACCCTACTCGTCGTTGACAATATCTCAGGAAACGCGAAAACTATATTTTTTATTCCAATTGCAATAACAAAATCAAAATTTAAAAACAAAACAAATTAAGGTATGTGCTTTTTATAATATCCGAAAATCACTGAATATTTGAATAGCAATTAAAAAAACATTGGAATTTAAGTAGAAATGTTTTTTTTGGAAATAAATTCCAAGATATTTTTTTTTAACAAAAAAAAAAGCTGATTGGGGCTCAGTTTGAAGAGAAAGATGGAGTAAGATCTGGAGGGAGGGGGAAAGTTTTAAATATTGTATTATGAAACAATTAACATTTTATTTACAATAATGGGACAATAAAATTAATTTACTTTTAATTAATCTAAGAAATTCAATGCTAGGTTTAATAAAAGGTTTAATAAAAATTCCAAAAGTATACCCTTAGGTCTCCAAAATGCAGGTGAAGAATAAAACCTGTCAACGTTTCCCCAATTCAGGTATAATCAGGAAAGAAAGAAAAGAGAAAGATAGAAGAGAAACAGAGGAATAGTTCTAAGAGCAAATCAATAAATGAAAAATAAATAATTTACCTCAACTGATCAGGTATGATTTTCAATATATTTTTCTTATAACAACTGTTTTTTTAGTAAAATAAATTAATAGATCTACTTACAACTAAAAAATTTAGAATTCATTCGGTCATTAGCTATTATCGTAGGTTTATGTACATTTTTGATGGAACGAAGCTTTTAAATACAATTTTCTGAATTTAAATATTAAATAAATAACACCAACCATTTCTATATCAAATATAACTAACTATATTTGATTTATTCCACAATGTTTTGATTTCATCAAAGGAAAATAAAACTAAGTATTTAGTGATTCAATTTTCTGAAATATTATTTAACGACTTTTTACATTCCTTAAACGAATCATAGCTATTGTATTTATCGTTACATCTCAACCCAACCACTAGACTTACCATTAGTTTGTAATTGACACTTCGCTATAAGTATACCTAATCCCTGTCATGAAGTAAATAAACCCTATATACTTATTTAATATTAATTCTTTGATAAGTATGTGTTATATTCTTTTTTATTTATTTTTTTTTTTTTTCGAAAATTTGTTTATTGAATAGTAATACAATCAGCCACTGATGGAGGGCTATAAGTATTAGGGCTAAAAGTTGTCATTCATACAATATATACAAATAATAGAGAAATAAATATAAATATAAAAAGTAAATAAATAATACTGATGAAGAAAGTAAATAAAAAGAAAAAAAAATAAACAAATAAAATAAAATAAAAACTTCTAAACACAATCATACCTATTTTTTTTTTTGTTCTACCCTACCTCGCCTTTTAGGCTATACGGGATTTTCCCGGGCCGGAGGGTGAGGGCGGGGAATTTAAAATCCCCTCTGGCACCGGGACGCGAACTCGTACTTTTTATATCATCTCAAATCTCTGTTATCCGGTTGCCAGGCAGCTAGCGGTGCTGTGCACACGCTTTAGCCTATTCGGCCACCCCGCCCCCACACACATACCTATATACAATATATACATTCGCCCAAGAATCTACGAGTCAGGATTTTTCCCTCACATGTGGAAGGCAAAGCAAGATTCCAGGAGATCCCAGTGCCACTTTTCCAGCCGCATCACTAGTATTAGAAGCCAGTGGAGACTAAAAGAGGACACTAGGGCCACAGACGTGTTATATTCTGGAGGAGAACATCGTAGATCTGCATTATTTTCTCTTAGTCTATTTCCTTTCTGGGACATCTTAGCAACTTTTTTTACTTTTTTGTCCAAGTGACAAGATTTAATGATCATCAAATTCTTGAATGTTGCAAATACGTGTTGAAAGCTTAAATGGGCTAACGCCACATACTATATATTGAAGTAAACTACATCAGATTTCCCCAATGTGGAATAGTCAATTTAGATCCTGCAGTGTTACCTTGGGTTAAAAAAAAAAAAAAAAAAAAAAAAAAAAAAACTTAAAATGTAATTGGGAAAACAATTGAGAGAGAAATTACGAATAATAAATAATAGAAGCGTATTTAATAAAATATAAAAATAAGCACACCTTGCGCAATAATATATGTTTCCATTTATCTAATTTGTTCCATTTCAATATGTTAATATCAATACATCTTGTTCCTTATCAATATGTTAATAACAGGTTATAAATAAGTGATTAATATAATGTTAATCAGGAGGGGATTTTGTAATTCTATCCTAACACTTGACAGATAATGGCCGACCTCATCTTTAAAAACAATAACTTTAAGGGTAAAAACGAAGTGGAGATAATTAACATAGAGTCAATATTGAGCAATTATTTATTTAAAAAAAAATATCATAATCTAAAAACACAATTTCATTCAAATGTTACCGTTTCTGAAATATTGCCAAACCAAGCAAATGAATGAATCCTGTGAAGTTGCCCCTCTCCCCCCCACCTAGTCAAAATCTAAAGTCGGTCATGGAGTGCTGATAGCTCCCTAAGAGTTCTCTACAATTTTAAGAAATATTTCAGTCGAGCAAAACAGAAGCCATTTAACTATCATTTTTATAACTACTATACTAGGATTTGGACTGTCAGAGTATATTCATATCGCATATTCACTATCGCTATGCTCCACATCCCTGGTGAACTCGAACCTGGAATGTTGAGAACCTCCTGGAGTTAGGCTCTATAAAGTGAGTACACTTAATTAAGTAATTAATGAAGGAGAAAACCTGAAACTTCATGTAGGTTGGATTTCTGGTGTATCCGTGCAAAAATATGCATTAATACCAATATTAACGACATTAAAAAACAACAACAAAATTTAGAACTAATTCATTTATTCATTATTTTATTTTTTGTTTAATCACTTATATTATTGTAATTTTATTTAAATATTTTTATTTATTTGATTTGATTTCTATATTTTTCCCTTTAAATATTTTTCAAAAACCTAGATTTTATAACCCAAATTAATTTAATATCAAGAATTTCTTATAAAATAAACGCCATATGATCTCAGAACACAATGTGTGAATGTTAAAAGCAATAAATGGTTCTTCAATAGGGTTAGCACTGTGAAAGACAGAAAGAAATAAACAAATAAAAAGAGAGAGATACAAAATATTTCTGAAAACCCAAATTTTGGTTATTTAATTGAGATTTTAAATGCTTAAATTAAGAGTCAATGTCACAGCCATTGAGATAGTGACAGTGCTATTTAGGTTCTGAAACTGGAATTCTATTTAGGTCGGAGGTTCTAAACTTTCTGCGATTATATTCAATAGCTTGCTGGAATTGGAGTGGCACCAATCTCGTGCTTGATACTTAACTATTGTGAAAAATTTCAAAATAGAATCTTTGTAATAAATATTATTTGTCTAAATCTATAAACAATAAAGAATTGTCCA
Source organism: Nezara viridula (assembly GCA_928085145.1). Taxonomy (NCBI): domain Eukaryota; kingdom Metazoa; phylum Arthropoda; class Insecta; order Hemiptera; family Pentatomidae; genus Nezara; species Nezara viridula. Next base: position 102,352,894 of record OV725080.1, on the reverse strand, counting down.
TTAAATTTCAATATCATTAATTCAAATAATGAATTCTGAATATTCAAATTTTAATCAGCATCTAGTAAACAATTTGTTCGTTCTAATTATCTGCAAAGGACTGTTGAGTAATTTAAGAGTAATTCCACTTCATCAATAATCAATCAGCCAGAAACAGTTTCGAATTAGTCAAATAACAATTTAACATGTGTATTAAAATTAATAAAATCTGTCAAGTTTTTAAATGAAAATATTCATATTTGAGCAACAAACGCAAATTTTAAAAATTATATCTGATAACCAATATAAGTCGGAAAAAGGAGAGTAGTCTTACTCACTGTCCGGTGAAGAAAAAGAGACAAACATTGAAAAAAATCTTTTTAAGTTCTAAAAGTACACATTTCTTAATAAAATCTTTTACAGTACATTTTTGCTTTACAATTAAAATATAAAGTAATGCCACTTTTTATCCTCAGACAAAATAAAAGCAAATTATCACATCATTGTTGTACAACTAATCAGAACTCCTAAATAACGATCTAGTCTCGTATTAATAATGTTTAAACGTAGCTATTGATTAATATGAGTAAACAAAATCAATGAGAGACAAAAATTGGATAGGTTATGATTGAAAAAATCCAACTGCTCAGCGTGGTTATCGCTAACTAATATGCTAGTGATTGAAATTTAATGATGTTAATTAATTTAACAGCATTTTTTGTATTTTTTATTTAACTAACCAATAAAGAGACAAGAAAGACTTTTAGTCTGTCGAAAAATTCTACGAAATTCGGATATAACTACTTAAGATATGAGTTGTAGATTTCTTTTTCCGGATATTCATTTCGGATTTTGCATCTCGTTTCACAATCTCGAACATAATTTTGCATTTTAGTCCCTTAATCTTCTCGCCAATTATTATAACTCACATACTCATGGGGAAAAATTAGTTAGTGCATTCAGATTTTGGGATATTCGAACCAGAACATCTGCTGTTCATATCTTTTTATAAAATACTAGATGAACCCGGCGGCCAAGCGTTGAAAAAGAAAGCAGATGTTTCTGATATATTTTATTTTACAGTACTTGTGGATATGCGGTATTTTTTGTTGTTCTATTCTTTGTATAAATATAGAGATTGCCTGGTTTTTCAAATCTAGAATACGAAACATATATTTGTCTATGTGAGAAGCAATCCGTCTCCAAATTAGCAAATAAAAAGTGCTAAATGTTAAAAACGTTTCATTTTGAGTAAAATATGCTAACTAATATGAGTAAAATATGCTAACTAATATGCTATTGATTGAAATTTAATGACGTTAATTAATTTAGCAGCATTTTTTGTATTTTTTATTTAACTAACCAATAAAGAGACAAGACAGACTTTTAGTCTGTCGAAAAATTCTACGAAATTCGGATATAACTAATTAAGATATGTGTTGATATGTGAGCTGATTCGTAAATATAATTCTGAATCCATAATTTTTTATTTATTTATTTAGAAATGTAATAATCTGTCACGTGGAGAATAATTATAGTGAGATATGAACATATGCACACAATATATACAGAGAACATAAAATTAACAAAAGTAAAATAATAATCAATAACTACGTACAATAAAATAACGTAAACATAAGTAAATTAAAAACATAAAATCACAGTGAAACCTATATATAATCAGGGAGGGAACCCCAAGCCCTGCTTGTTCCTCCAATTATAGAGAGAAAAGCAAGACTCCAAGAGATCTCTGCGCTACTCTCTCAACCGCGTTACTGGTGCTAAAGCCAGTGGAGATTGAGCAATCCATCATAACTTTTTTTTTCATACTCTTTTCGGAGAAGGATGTTATATACATAAATTAAAAGTACTTCAATGAGAAGACTTTATCCAAGTAATATTATAGTCGTTAGAGCCGTTTAGGCGCTACAGTCTATAGCGACTTACGGTTTTCGGCAATCTTTCCGAAACAAAAGGGCGGAGGGAATTAAATGCACATAAAAACACTTCTTAATCCAATAAAAACGTTATGTCAAAATTTCAAAGCAATCGGTGATGAAGTTTCGGAAATTAGCTGTTTTGAACTAACAATTACATATTTATTCATATAGATAAGCCTAGTCCTCGGCTCATTTGTCTAGTTATCGGCTTTATTCACTCGAATTTGTTAGATAGAATTTGTTTAAAATTCACATACAATTTTTGGTGTGAATGATTCCTCTGTAAATATTAGTGGGTAAATTCCTCTGTAAATTAAAATGGAGGTATTCTAATCGGATATGGCAACTTGACTTATTGAAACACAAACTTTGAGCGTCGAATTTCAACAGGAACAAAAGTTTTATTTAGTTTATTAGGTTCAAGTGTTGAACTATCCGCAAGTTGGGGCTGAAGGATAAACTAGCCAGAGAGTTTGTGAAGTTGAGGATAATATAGTTTAGGCCGCCATGAGTACTAAGTAGGTTTGCACGGGTCCGATTGGGAGCTGCCGCGTGACCGCTTGTCCGGTCTGCAACGGCTTGGGGCCATTATCGAATTTATTTAGCGAATAAGTAATGAAGATAAAATGCGAAACAGGTTTATGTTACTATTCTACTTCACTTATTTATGAGTGATTTAATTCCAAAATTAATACTAATCATCATTGACAAAATACATTTTCTATTCCCTTTGTAGGATCAAAATCAATATTTTTTAAAAAAATTTTGTATGTGTAACACATATTTCCGAAAATGTGTTTAACTATTATAGTAATAATATTATTTTTTAAATTATGATTTAAATAGCATTGTCTATTTCTTAATTTAGACCTTTATTGACAATTTTTTTTTGACACTTAAATAAATATATGCGGAAACGTACAAGATATAACAATAAAAAACCAATTTGAATATTATTAAACAGACCATAAGGAATATACTTCAGAGTGAAGAGATTTGATTGTGATAAAAAAATAAGATTTTAAAAAGAATTAAATTTTAAGGCTCATTTTTGGACAAAAAAAGAAGATTGATTTGTGTTTGGTTTGGGGAATAACGGTAAGATAAAATTAATTTATTTTTAATATTCATTTGAATAAAACTATTAAAAAACTTACGAAGAATACTTTTTTAAAGAATAGTTAAGAAATACAAGTTTCGTTAAGTTCCTTTAAAAAAAAAAAGAGGCTGGTTTCGGAAATTAATTATTTCCAGATAAGTTTTTAAAAAATTTAGGTTCGTTTTTTTTTTTAAATAGATAGAAAAAAATAGAAAATAGAAAAATAACTTTATTCTGGGACACAGTTCCTTGAGAATAACAAAATAGAACAAAATTAATATAAAATCTGGCCAAAATAAAATCAATCGAAAAAAAAATAGGATTCAATAAGTGTTTATAAATGGGAATCGATACTTGACTCGTTTTAAAAAAAAATATATTATTGATTATTTTTGACAAAAAACGGCTCAGTTATTGAAACGATTATTTTAGTTTTATTCATATCCACGGGCGGATCTACGGGGAGGGGGCTATCGGGCTGAAGCCCCCCCCCCAAAATGGAAAAACATAACGATGTTTTATGGGAAAATTTTTTTAAAAATATCTCTTAAAGTATTGTTGTTCGTGTAATTACATTTAAAAGTACTTAAGGAATAACTTAAACACCATTTCATATAGGTAGTTAGTTTCTTTCTGTTTTTCCAAAGTAATTATCGTTATTTTTATGAAAAAAAAAGGTTTCGGTCTGAAGCTCCCCCCAAAATTAAATCCTGGATCCGCTAGTGTTCTTATCTACCCTTAATCTATGAGCTCTATAAATAATTTCCTTTTTTAGTTTATTTTTGTTATGTTTTCAATATAATGTTGTTAAAATAAATAGGAATCAAATGTTAGGGGAGGGAGGAAGATACACCGAGGGAAGTAAAGTATATAGATTCAATAATTTAAAAAGAAAAATCAAGAAGTAAAGTAAGTCTGATAAAAAGAGTGATGTACTTGTTATTTCTCCCATGTAAATTGCGAATCAAATTACCTAGTCCTCAGTTAAAATCTCGATGTCTGTGATGTAACTATTTATGAAACTACTATACCACTCTTTACCGATGGAAAACGTGACCGCATGTACTTTGAGAAGACCTACATTTTTGAAAATAAGATTTATTTATTTATAAAGAAATGTTATTCATACATTCTTCCATTTTTATATTCAAGATTTTAAACATATAGATGCTAACCTACAATAAAGTTAAAAAAGGCTTAGCTAAACCAAGGTTTGATACCGACCAATCAATTGCTATCTACATACTAATAATAAAGATTCAACTACGTGGCAGTCAGATTCATCGTTGAAATATTAATTTCTATCGATAACTGATACAAAAAACGAAGAAGAGGGAGTAATGAAATTGTGAAGCTTCTTCATAAATAAATTTAGCCATTTAGCATCAGCTAAATCACCAGTGGATCCAAGATTTAATTTTTTTTTTGGGGGGGGAGGAGGGCGGCTTCATACCGAAAGCTTTTTTTTCATATATATAACGATAATGATTTTGAAAGAAAAAGAAAAGAAATATACTAACTACCTATATGAAATGGTGTTTAAGTGATTCTTGAAGTAATTTTAAATGGGAGAAGTCATTTTACACAACAATGAAACTTTTTTTTTAATTTTTTTACCATGAACCATGGTTACAATTTACCATTTTTGGGTTGGCGGACTTCTGCCAGAAAGCCCCTCTCCCCCCCTCCCACTCCCCGTAGAACAGCGTGTGAGCTAAACCCAGCCTTGATTATTTGAAATAATTACATTTAATTAATATCTGACACTTCTATTAATAAAATAAATATTTTTTTAGTGGTAATCATTCATTTATCGAATTTCATTCAAGTTCTCATAAGACACATCCAAACTATTTCATATATTTTTTTGAAATCAGCCTAAATGAAGAGAATGGATTGACGAAGACGTTGGGAAAGTGATTTACATGCAACAGTTAATGAAGCGGACAGAACAAACACGATACAGGGTGAAAGCTTGTTAGTTCGCATGTTCATGCATATCAATTCAGCTTACGTTGCTTTAATGGAGGGAACCTTGTCAGGCCATCAAATCGTTCCAATTGATTCCTCAGATATTAGAAATTAACAACATTATTTTTTTCATTTAGTTAATTATGGATTTAGGAAGAAAAATATGGACAGTTTTTTCACAACTGATGTACAACCTGTCATTATACAAACAATTGCACTGCCGTATTTTAGCTAACACTTTCAGTCCCAGTACAAAAAAGAAAAAAAAAAAAAAAAAAGAAAAATAGAATAATATTCAATATTGCTGTTTATGCTAAGCTTATTCGGATTCCTTTTAATGATTACAAGATGCAACTGTTTTATAAGATTCGCCATCTCAAGTTAAGATTATAAGATATGATGGGTTATGACCATAGAGTTCGAGTTAAGGTGACATGAAAGTCCAATAAGAGATTGATGTAGCTCCCTGTATATAGATAACAATATTATCTACCAATTTCGGCGCCCAAACATTGCTTCTATTGCTAAAGGGATATAACTGTAGTAGGATCTTCATCAACCATTTCAATAGGTTGAGCATACATTGGTGAAGGAATGGGATTTAATAATGACTAGGCAATAGCATTATAACTCACATGGTTGTCCATAAAAAGTAATAGGGCATAAAATTATGACATTTACGTATCCAATTCTTGCAGTCTAATGTCCCTAAATCGATAATGGTATATTCCATAACTTTCGAGGAACAGTTTTCGAAAAACTCTATTTTAATCAGTACAAGCTAAATAGCCTGTCGGTGGCTAACCAGAAACAAGGGAGATTTTGGTATTCAACAGCTAAAGTTGGGAAGCCGGGATTAGCTGGCTATTCACAGCCCGTCAGCGTGACACCATGGCGATGAAGCCCGGTTCATCAGATTCCAATGTTCTCTCTTGAATCATGCAACATGAGAGCGACAATCTCAAACATGTTACGAATTGGTCATCATGCAGTTGATAATGTTAAGGATCCACCTATATATAAAAACCTGTACCACTAACAACCCATGAAGGGTCTTTGGTTCAGTACAATGTGAGGAAGTACGAGGAGGTTGTGTGGAGAGGGTTTAAGTAAGTAAGTAAAAATTACATCAACTTATCAAGCTCTTGAAATGTCATTTAATTAAAAAATGATCTTTTATGCAATGCTAATAGTATGCATGTAAAGAAAACGGTAAACAAGGTTTTTTTTTAATAAGTCACAGAATCGGTTTTAATAGTTTTTATTTGAGAAAAATATCGAGATAAAGAAGATATCAATATTTTCTTTCATTAATTTAATTTTGAATAAACATTCTTAATCGTGGTCATAGAAATGATTATAGATATAGGAGAATAAATAAATATTCGTAGGCAAACATACTAATAGTTCTCTCCTATAAGGTGAGCTGGGGGAGGGAGCACCCAAAGGGTTCATTTTTTCAGTTTGCCACTTATATCAGAGATACCTTGCATCCTTGAGATAAAGATGTTCTATACAGAATTAAAGTTGTCCAAATTTGGAACAAAATTAATTATATTTATTTTTGCGCTATTTCGCATACTTCCAAAGGGTTTCCATGATCAATATTCGCTAATTTAAGAAGAAAAAAATTATCTCATCTCTTTTTTTTTGTTTGACTAAACAAAACTTTAACTTTTTCTTCAAAAGAAAATTCACAAAGAAGAAAGTTGTTGAGCGTTAGATTTTGTTCTTGAATGTCTATTACTTTACTATCTTATCAATCCTTAAAAAGTTAGGCAAAAAAAAAAGTTTTTAGTGTGTCATATTTTATATTAGTATTAGAACCGTAGGAGGTTAAATTAGCTCTCCTATTAGTTCTATAATTAGAACCACTTATATAGCTGTTCATTTAATTACATATGTGTTGAGCTCCTGTCACCTAATAGTCTCCTAATATAAAATAAAGATTTTAGACTAAAATTTTGTACGGGAAATGATATCTATTCATCTGGAGGAGTTAGTTTGATTTAACCTAGGTGACAGCAATTATGCTTCGACCTAGACATTTCTCCTTGACTACAATATATTAATTACTAGCTGATGTACCCATCGTTGACGGGTGTATAGTTAAAATTTGAGCATATTTTTTTAAAATAGATTTTGTATTATGGGATCCAAATTCAATTTCATAAAATTGAGTTGGGAGAGCGGAGATGGGTCGTTATGAAATTTTTATGGCGGGGCTTATGGAAGTCAAGGTTTTGCAATAGTCATGACAAACTTGATTTGTTTAGGTTATTTGTTTAGGTACCACACAACTAAACCGACCACAACCGATCCATTAAAATTTGTTAAGTGTTTAATTTTCATTTATGATTAAGCGAAGAGATTGTGGAGTCGATTAATTTATCAAAACGAGTTGTAGTCCGAACATCCAGACAACCAATTTTTTTTTTAAAACTGGATTTGGTGCCTATAATGTATAAAAAGGAAAGATATCATGAAACGGGTTGATTCTATTCAATGTACAGATAAAACGTCAAACGTAGGCAAAAATAAATTTTTTTTAAAAAAGACTGCGTCCTGAATGTTTGTCACCCATTACAGATAAAACCTTTATTTTATTTATATAGACGTTCTTCAACCTATAAACATATGTTTGTTATTAACATTTATTATCAACATTAACCGAGATCTTTAGACAAATTACTCAAGAATTCATAACTTTGGTTCTACTCAATATTTTGTTTTCATTTAAAGCCTATGTTTTAAGTCAAGCAAACCTTAATATAATGTCAAAATTTCAAAAGTCTACAATCAGCCATTGCCGAGCTTACCCCTGACAAAATTTTGCAATCCGGACATACAGACTGACAAAAAAATCTTTAAAAGTGGATTTGGTGTCTGCAATGTATGAAACGTCATGATATAAAAAAAGGCTTGATTCTATTCAATGTACAGACAAAATCTTTATTTTATTTATATTGATTATATTATATAAAATATTATTCATATTATATTGTGATATAATTATAATTATTATGAAATAGAATAGGAAGCTCGACAAGTTGAATATATATTATGGTTACAAAAAATCAAAATCAAATTAAAAAAAATTATTTATATATATATATATATATATATATATATATATATATAATAATATAAATTAACAATAATGCGCGACGTATAATATAGAATTTTAAAGAAATTAAAAATTTGTCCGAACTGCGGTTTCGATAACCTCCACCTCATAACAAAAGATTCTATCCCTAGATGTCAAAAGTGTAACCAATCACTAACTATAAAACATATTGTGGAAGAATGCCCTTTTTACACCGCAAGATTAAAAGATCTCGGAATACCCCAGAATATATCAGCATCCCTGGGAAATCAAGAAGAAATCGTTACCAAAGTCATCAAGTTCCTGGATAGTGAAAGACTTAAAAAACACATTTGACAGGCTTATAATTAATGATCCTTTGCAGATTTACTATTATTTTTTTTATTTATTAATTTTTTTATCTATTTATCTTTATTCTATTTTCTCTTATTATTTTTTTTTTTTTTCATTTGATTTCATTTCATTTTAAATTCATTTGTTTATTAATCTCAATTCATTTATTGATTCTACTGCTATTTTTTAAAGTTTATTTATTTATACATTTTTTATACATCTTATTACCTATAAATGTCTATTATTATCCTTATTTATTTATTTTATTCTATCAATCCATTTCTTTATTTTTTTTATTTTTTTTAATTCTTTTTTTTTTTTGTACTAATCATCCAAATAGTATTAAATGATATTATTTAGTTGATCGGGCGCTTATGACCTGGATGTTTTGCGCCTAGACATCGAAACAAACAAACAATGTTATGAAGTTATAATGGAATTATGGTCCGTATATTTCTCCATTTATTTCACGGCATTATTAATTTTGGGACAAGATTCAAGTAACATGATAGATGATTATTCTTGACTACCACAGATTTGAGGAAGCGGCAGTAAAGATTACAATGGCAATGACCTGGTATGGAAGGTAACCCCCTCCACCCACCACCGAAGTGTCGGAAGATTGCGAGTTCACTGGCTCGGATAGTTGACGCAGGACTGGTGATGACAGCTGCAACACCTGTCCACAGCGCTAACTCATTCGGAACACCTCGGTTCCTAAATAGAACGAGAATATCCCGAAAATCATGGCAAATGTTCGCTAAGGGAAACTGAAAGTAATACAATTTTAAATAAAACAGCGTTATGGAATATTCTTTAATTTTAATATATATATATATATATATATATATATATATATATATATACATATCTTCAGGTTATTTTATTTTTTATTGTACATAGTTTTTGATTATTATTTAGTTATTATTTTACTTTTGTTTATTTTATATTTTCTGTATGTATGATGTGAATGTGTTCATATATCACTATAATTATTGTCCAAGTGACAGATTATTATATTTCTATATAAACACATAAAAAATAAATAAATAAACAAAGTGTAATATCTTATCGGGGTGTAGGACACACCAAACGGCCCAATAGACCACCTTTTTTCTCGATTTTGTGCTGTAATTATCTTATGATCCAAGTGGAAAGAAAATGGGTATTTACGAATTTTTAGTACCTAATTAATCAGACAAAGTTTGCTGATCTCCAGATTGCAACTCCGATTCCGAGAATTTCGGTAAATAAAATAGTTGTAGAATACGATGAGACGAAACTATTTAAGACGTTTTAGGCGGATGTTAATAATTTGATAAAAAGGGGTCTGTATCACGGACAATTATAACCAGGGGCCGAGTTCTTATCCAGTAAAAACCCGAACAATATTTTCATATGCAGAATATAATAGAATAAGAAACATAAAACTCGAAATATTAAGCAAAATATGAATACAAAATATCCAACAATAGTAAGTATAAATATAAGCATATTTTTTTATATTTCTATAGCTACTGTCAAGAAAGGAGGAAAAATAACACACTTCCCACACAGCAGACTGTAGTGGGCAGCAACTTTGGAGCGAAATTTTATTTTTAGTTTAAGTAAAAAAATATTATCTTCAGTTTTTTCATCGTTTAGACCTTCCTTCAGGCAGAAAAAAATTAATGTAGACCTGAAGATATTTATTTCGAATTATTTAACGTAAATACTGTTAATAAACTGGTGGTGAAAAACAGGATGGCAAAATTAAGTTGGAAGAAAATAATCTGTCTCCAAGTCATAGCAGATTAAATTGAAAATAATAACTTTTCAATACAGTAATTTAAAATTTTAACCAACCTGAGATTTTATAGGAATATTTTAATCTAATCAGGGATATACACTTACGACCACTTGCGTTTCTGATTTAGACATTCTCGATGTCCGTGGACTTGTAAAATCCAAACATGAATTTAAGTTATTTTAGCCATAATTGGAATCAAACAATTATTTAGATTTGAAAAATGTGTTGTTCTTCATTTCTGTTATATATTAACATCGTTGTAAATAATTAACAACATATTAATAAAAGACCGTTTTCGTAAGTAACTCAATATATTTAATGGATGCGATAAAGCTGAAGTATTTAAGGAACTATATAGTCCTTATAGGCTTTTTATTTATTTTTTTTATGTAACGTAAATTTGTCTAAAGTTACCCAAAAAGAAAAAGATAATAAAAATATGCTAAAACCAATTAAAACGAATAAACCACGATTTAACCATAATTTAACACAAGTGTAAAAAAAAAATTAATAATGCCATGAAATAAATGAAGAAATATACGGACCGTAACTCCATTATAACTTCATAACATTATGACTCATAAAATTTGATGACATCTTGTTATGAACCTCTTTTATTATACAACCACCTTGTATCCTTGTAGAATGTACAACGACTCCCAAATGTATTACTTCTTCCGTTATTTTACCAATGCTTGACAATTTAAGCTTATGTAATTAATCCTGTTAGCAGTAATTATACTTTATAGTAATTACTTTTGATGGTGAATTTAGATTGACGTCTAAAAGGCAAGTTCGCCAGAAAAACCTAAATAACTAAGAAAAAGTTTTATCACATAACTTCAAATTAGACCAATTTAATGACTGTTTTTCGTAATTCAACATGAACATTCCTAAATAAAATCATCAGAAACCTATTGGACCTATAAAAAAAAAATTAACTTTTTCTGCAAATTCACAAAATGTCAGATATGAAGGCACTTATATATTTTTAAAATTTAATTAAATATGTCTGTTTTTTTTTTATTGTATGTCCCATCTTATTGAAAATAAATCAATGAAATGTCCTATTTCTTTTACACTCAATAACATTCTTTAAAATAAAATACATTCTCTTGATAACGAAAACTGTTGAGAGACACTGTGTGTATGTAAGGAAATATGAATATATATAATAAACAGTTTTATTATACATATACTTATAACGAATGCAAGATCGATCGAGGTATATATTTAGTAGGGAATAGAAAAGAGTAGTTAAAAGAAACAGAAAGGAAATTTTGAGGCGTTGGGAAGAGTTGGTTAAGCGAAGGATAAGAAAACAGAAAACTCACATGTACATCCTCACTATTCTACACCTTGAAACCAAATAAGTTCAGCACTCACCTAAAACAAAATAAACATTTAATTATAATATTTTATTTTTATTTATTCATGATATTTACAACTGTATTAAAAAATTAAATACATTAAGTAAATTAATTATAATTGAATAATAAAACAAGGAAGACATGACATAAATACTAATTTATTTATAGGAATAGTAAGCACAGCATAAATTAATCTACGATATCCCTTTCAATTTTTATTGTTTTAGTTTCTCCAGCTTTAGTTTTAAGAACCGGTATTTAAAAACTCGTCAAAATTTGGAACGCTTATCTAAGAAATAGGCCATCTAATCATGTAACAAAGATAAAAAACCTAGTATTTATCAGAGAACTATTTTTTTCTTATTTACTATATTTGCCATGGAGAGTATAAAAAATTATATTTAAAATATTTTACTTATTGAATTTCCACCAATTTTAAAAATTATTTTTCTAAAAAAACTAATAAAGAGATCAAATTGAAAGCGCAATAGGACCTGATATTTTTTTTTAAATTTAGAAACAAGCAATATATCTTTGCCTTATTAATTATTTTAGGGTTGGAAAATTAAGCCAGTAACCATTGGCAATTGTTAAGCTATTATTAATAATTGTTAATTTTTATTTATATACTTTTGATTCCATCTGTTGCTGCATACATTCAAATTACTTTTTACACATCATAAGTTAATGTTAGACCCGTTGTTTTTTCATATTTCTTATTTCTTTATTTCTACTATTGATTTAGTTAATTTATTTTTACTTTGTATATACTTATTTTTTTTTTCATGGTGTACTGATATTTGTATTTCATCATTATCTTATGTGCATTTTTCATCTTTTCATTTCGTATTGTTTACATACTCATTTTGCTGAAGTATTTTTTTTTTTATTCCTGATGATGATGACTCTTATGCGAAACGTCGGCATTTTTCATCCTAATACCAAATTTTATTAAATAATATTTTTGTTAATTAAAATTTAAATTATTCTTTATTTTCAAAATAATAAAAGTAAAACCGAATAAATGTAATTATATTGATATTGTTGATTAGATTTCCAGTTTTGAATAGTTTATATATTTTTTAAAATAATATAAAATATGAAACATTTCAACTATACAAAATGTAGAACCAATATACACAGGAATTTCAATTTATTCTAGATATAAATTGTTTTTTATCAATAAAGCTGGCTGGCTCTTCAATCAGTTATTGCTTAGTTATTTGTACAGGATTTTCCCAATCCCGATTCAAACGGAAGAGGACAAACAAAATATTAAAAAATACAAACAAAACAAAAAGGGTCAACAAAGATTTTAGTTTGTTTATCAGAGAAAAATCTAATTGACAATAAAGTATAAAGTAAGTAATGAAAAAATACTAAATTCAAACATTTTTGAAGGAGAGAAAAAAATTATAAATTTCTGTTTACCAAGCAACTCCCAGATTTCTTTTGTCACTCCCTCTCCCTTAAGAAATCTAAGAGATGAAAGGGGTAGAAATTCTTTTGTAATGTATGCTTTTATATACATAAGGAATTTATAAAAGGATTGAAAACTCTTGGAAATAGTCAAATCAAGGTCTGCACAAACGTTTTGCATGTACATCAAAGAGATATCCGAAGAAAGACCCGAAGAGAATTAGTAAACAATAAATATGTGATGAAATCCTTAATAATTTTTAACTTTAAACTATAAAATTTGTACTCAGATCTGTAAAGCATTGGTATATAAAAACATATGAATGGTCAACATTTCACAAATGTGTGCAACTGCAAATTTTATAATTTGAAATAAAAAATTCTAACATTAGACCCTGTATAAGGTATATAGTAAATATATTTTACTGTACACATTGTAATTTCTCAATTCAATTTCGTTCTTTGTAAAGAGGTTTGTTCGTATATATGTTTGATGTTAACTAGGACAGACCTAAATTTCACATTTTTTTTTTTTACAGTTTTAAACCCTTTTATGATTATTACAACAGTTAAAATAGTGAAGTTAATCTTAGATAGATGTTTCCACTCTAAGTAAAGAACATTCTTTAATTGATCAGAAAAGTACTTTAAAGTAGCTATTTAATGTGAAATAGTTTAAATATTATAGTGTCTTTTAATGGCTGATTGTATTCTGGGTAACGAATTCTGCTAACAAGACCACAGTCCTACGAATACAGTATGGAAAGTAAAAAGGGACGCAGTTGTATCGACCTTAATGCCTCATTAGTGACCAATGTAAGTAAGCTTTCTTTTCACAAAACATCGTGGAATAGAAAAATTAATTTATTTTGAAATCATTAGTAGTATTAAAATCGATATAAAGTCAAATTATTACATGATACGCTATGGGGTAAGGCACTACTCGAGTATACGATAAGTAGGTATATGTCATAGCACTAAAAAATATATGCTATAGCATAGGCATAGTCAACAAGTTTCTGGTAACATTATATTGTGTGGCCCTCTGTGAGATTTCATCTTTCTATTGAAATATTTCTTCCTCAATGTATGTGTACGAAAAGTATTAAATAATTGAAAACATGTACTTCGTCGTTATAACGCGTAAGTGCCACTACGAACCTAAGTCCTTTAGTTATTTGATATCCAAGAATACCAAAGTAACTGAAAGAATCGGGAAAATTTAGTGCATAGAAGGATAAAACAATAAGAAATTAACTTAGACTCGAAAGTTAATTAAATCGAATAATAGAATAACAAAGTTTTATATCCCTTTTATATTGCAAGCCCAAGTACGCTAAATATGAATATACATATTTAGTTAATTGGGAGTACTTCACAATGAATAAATGAAGAATAATATAATAACGCTGTTTAGATTTTATTATTATATTTTCTTGGCTAATTTACGAATTCTTGTTAATTTTAGATCAAGATAATAGTAGTCAGCAATGAATAATGTAGTTAGTTTCAATAAAAACTGCTTACAGGAATAAGTGGAATTGAATAGGTATTCTTTTAGTGGATAGATGGAGAAACCACGAGTTTCTACCCTTCATTAATCATTTAATTCAGAGTACTCACTTTATGGAGGCAGGGAGGGTCTCCCGACTCCAAGGTCGATACACGTCTGATGTAGCAGAACAAGAAATTACCTGCCACTGCCGGACTCAAATCTGGAACCCAGAGCATACGCCTGCCTTACTAGTTACACCGCTTCCAATTTTCTAACTTGAAAATCTCCAATAATAGCTTAAGTAATGCGCCTCCTACTCTCTTATATTCTGAATTATATTTTGTATTCATTTCTCCTTTGTCTTATTAGTTATCCATAACAATTACTGATGTTAACAGTCCACTCATACGATAAAAAAATAACAGCATCTAAAGAACTTCCAACGAGTACCTTCTAAACCTTCAAGTGAAGAAATCATTTATGCTTTGTTAATTATATTGTGAATTTAAAAAAAATCTATCTCGAAAACTTTTAAACGAGAAAAGGCAGAGCTATCGGGTACTGGTATCGAAGGGGAGGAAGTTCGGAAACAGGGCCTGTAGAAGTTATTATCAGCACTTGAAAGTATTCTCCCTGGTAATTTAATGGAGAGGGTAAAAAGATGGTCAGCCAACTGATGGATTGCTTTGTAAAATTCACTCGCTTTTTTTCTTTTTTTTTTTTTTTTAATACTCATTTCCTTTGAAAGGTACTTGCACAGAATCTTGTAAAATCTTTTTCCGGAAAAGATAATTCTTTTTTTTAAATTTTTTTTTCTCGTTCTAACCATAAAATTTGTTTTCTTTAGCATTGCCTTTCTTTTCTATATCGTCCGTTTATTGCAAAAAGTCATTATGTAACACATTAATTTATTATTTTTTATACTTGGATCTTGGCGTATCTGAATGGTCTTCGAATGGTATTCGAATGGTCCGACCTAACTCTCTCATATATTTTTATACAGTATTATCTATTCATTGATGAGTATGCTGTGTTATTAAGCAACTTGAGCATTTGCTAAATAATAAAGTTGAGCAGCCCTGCAATGTGTTGTATTTCTTCTTCTCTAGAAATTCTAAATATATATTCTATTTTGGAAAATTAATCAAAATACTTAACATATACAAAAAAAAAAAAATGAACAAAATTTTCGTTGCAATTTGAAAAATGTAATTTTTTTGCTCAATATTCTGCCTCATATTAATATCTCCTGTGAGATCCATCTATGTTTATAGCTTTATGGCAGATATTAGAAAAACAAAATACATTTATTTTTCGATTGCAACGGAAATGCTTGTTCAGGGGGCTTTTAGGGGTACGAAAAATGAATATCACATTTTTTATCCCAAACATATATATTTCTTGGTATAATAAGTACAATAAATGCTTTATTCTTATTGTCGGGTTAAATTTCAACAATATGCTTGAATTTGTGCATATGACCATACATTTGATAACCGTCCGCTTTAGAAAAAGATATATATATTTGGCATACAGCTATAGTATGTGTTCAATATTGAAACAAATAGTACTGACATAAGGAGTGAAGCAGGTTCAAATATTTGTTTAAAGTTAAACAAAGTTGAGATTTGTATTTCGCACCTCGAAAAATCCTTAAATAGAAAATTTCGTACTAACAGAAAAATAATTATTTTTTTCTCGAAAATCACAAAAGGTTCAATAACTTCGATATGGCTCCACTTATCCAAACGAAATTTAGCATGAATTCGGGGGCCTATGATATACACAAAATAGCATAAACCAGAATCCCGCAAATAAATCAGGTTCGGAGTTAAAAAAAAAAAAAAGATAA
Source organism: Nezara viridula (assembly GCA_928085145.1). Lineage (NCBI taxonomy): Eukaryota > Metazoa > Arthropoda > Insecta > Hemiptera > Pentatomidae > Nezara > Nezara viridula. The sequence goes on along the minus strand of OV725080.1, from coordinate 102,336,541 downwards.
GTTTTTATTTATTTATTCCTTATAAAATCTAAATATAGTTATGAATAGAAATAATTTAGTTTTCTAACGGTTGTTGTAACATCAACATAGGAGTCAAATCTGAGGAGTTACAAATATTTTAGTAAATGGCGTGAAAAAAAAAAGTCCTCCCAATAAATGACGTCCAAAACAAAGCTTTGTTTTTTTATTTCAAAACAAACTCGTATTTAAACATTTTAGTGAACCCTAAAAACGAACCTCAATAGTTTTTCCATAACAAAAATTTACTTGGTCCAGTTTACTGGAAGCGTCTATGGATTATTGTAATTTATTATATATAAGAATTCGCTTAGTACAATAAGCAATATGTTTTTCTTATTTTACACAAAAAAAAAAAAAAAATCAGTTGATGTATAAGAACTTGTGGATTCATTCAGATCAAAGTCAGAAAACAGTAACATAAAAAAATAATAAAATTTTGTAAAATATTTATTTTTCTTGGCTCCAAGGGCGTATTGGCAAGAACCTGGGTCTAATATTTTTCGACCTAGTATCACCAAAAAAAGTTTTATTGAAATAGGTACGTCCGTGTCCTCCCCTTGTTGGTTAGTTTTATTAACCTTTTGACCAATTATTGCAGTGAAAGAAGTCAATAAGTACCAGATATTTTTTTTTCTGTAAAGTCAGAACATCGTGCTTAGTGAAAATATTTTTATATATAAAAATATTTGTATTATTGTTATGCACCTTATAAGTTATTGTATCGATAAATATGATCGAAATCAATAACTACGTACCTTCAGGTAAAAATTGACAAAAAGTGTACTTTTTGCAATAAACCGACGATATAGTTTTAATGTTTCACTGATTTATTTTTTTGTATATTGGAAAAAATTGTTTATTCTTTCAAATTAGTTTTCTTGAAATATATATTCAACATTCTAGTATACGAATTCCATATTATTATATAACTAGGATTTCTCTCTCAAATGAAATGCAAGCTGGTAATTTTGACTGCATGTCCATCTCCTCGCAGTAACTGCATGCTGGACATAATAGCGACCTTCAATTATACGATTGGGTGTGTTCGCCCCACCATGTCAAACAACCCTGCTGAGTGATTGCTTGGAAATCTGTATCAGATAATTATCATGTGGTCAGGACGGTTGTTCCCACAATAGTGTGTGGCGTAAATGATTCAGAAGAGCTCCCCCTCCCCCCAGTAGTATCAATGCGCGACAACTACCTTCCCCTCCTCACTCATCCATTCTTACAGCACCTCCATAATGATACATAGTGCATCTAAGATGAGTTTGTCTATAGGGGAAGGGAACTCGCGCAGCGTTCCCCCACTCAAGTTCCAGTTCCTCAAAATCTTACCATCAATTTATATACGTTTTTGGTATGAGAGAGGATTGTTTTCTCTTTACCAAGTTTACTTGACATAGTAAACGAAAATTAGTAAAAGAAATGATAAAATAAAGTACGTACAAATGAGTAGAGGAGACAAAAGAGTGAAAGATCGGCGGAAAAATATCTTGCCTCTGCGATTCTAACTTCCCCTCTACTCACCGGCAAACTTATCTCAGTTGTTCTTTACTTAAATATAAGAAAACTTAAAAGGTATTCTTACAGTTCAGCTAAGTATTAAACAAAATTTAAACGGACTCTCATTTAACTCCGATTTATCCGGTTATCCGACATTAGATGAGCTCTTATTCAATGCTAATAAATTATTTTAGGAGCGCAGTAGCTATGTGGGTTAGCGCTGAGTTGCTTCGCTCAAGGTCCCAGGTTCGAGTCCGGTTGATGACTAGTAATTTTTCATCAGCCATGGATCGATGAGACCCTCCTGGGGCACACCCAGCCTCTATAAAGTGGGTACTATTAATTAAATAATTAATTAAGAGGGAATATCTGGCTGTTGAGAGTTTATCTCGGCCCAATCGCCTCCTTGCACAACCGTTGCACAGTGGGGCCGAGCCGATGACCGATCTAGGAGGACAAAATTCATTGACCATAATTTTCTACTGGAAATCATGTATTTGTCACAAATAAATCTAAATAAGACTTTTATGGTTTAAATTTATTTAGTATAACATTATTTTATAGTAAAAATTCCAGAATTTTTTTTAAAAAATAGTGAAAAAAACAATTGACTACTTATGATAACTATAATTCTCGATTATAAAGCATTTATTCAACACAAATAGATGAAACAGACCTTTATGGTTAAAATTACTTAATATAACATTAATTTATGTTAAGAATACAAAAAATATATATATTTCCTAGAACTTAAAAAAAAAATATTATATATAATAACCATAATATCGATTATAAATTTCGAATCGAAATCATGGATTCGTCACAAATAAATAAAAAATAAGACTTTTATAGTTTTAACTACTTAATAAAACATTACTTTATGGTGAAAATATATGTAGTTCCAGAGAAAAAAATTAACGTTAACATAAATAAAAGAAACATATTGTGTACAAATTTATTTCCTCATTTTCAGTATCGACATCCGTAGGAAAGATACTCTCTGACTGAAGTCCGTCATAGTCATAAAGCGATAATCCAGATAGTAAAGAACTACGTGCTTCTGGTTCTAAAACCGAAATTACTTCAACGCTCAGAGATGAAGAATGTTTTGAGTAGAAGTTCGAAAACCGTTAATTAGAGTGTCAGAACTAACTAAAAGCATATTAAGAATTTATCTATTTGAGGCTTCGCGGGTCTACTTTTGTGTTATGCTCTCGATATTAATGGCAATATTTATGTCGAGCTTCTATAGCTTCTTGTGCTAGTTATCCGATGGGCATAATATGAAATCTCAAAATCTCTGAACTATGCACTCAAAAATTCATAGCCCCGTAAAAATGTGCTCCCTCAAAATTTAGTTTGACGTAACTTGCACCATGCAGACTCCTCTGACAATTTCTTCTTCTAATAAAAAAAAGAAATCATTTGCCAAGCATTTTTCCAAAGCTCATTTAATTTTTATTTGAATAGGGCAACATTGTCTTTCTAATCTGTATAAATCACATAACACAATTCATAACATTTAATAAGATTAAAAACATTTGATTCCAAAACTTTAATTTATGTTTTCTGGAATAATTAAAAAAAACTGTGCTTAGCGCAAAGCTCCACAAAATGCTGCTTTAAAGAATACAAAAAATGCTTAAGAGTGAGAAAAAAAAAAAAGATACCCCGAAGGGTACTTCACAAACCATATAAACGTTTCTTATGTATTTCAAAGAATTGATTTAAGCAATTTTTTACATGCAATTTTAACCAACATCAAACTGGTTGAACCTAAATTAATCAGGTGATAAAAAAGATAATTAACCGAATTATCAAAAGGAGTCTCAAGCAATAACGCACACAGGCATTGATTCACACTATAAATAAAATAATGTCGAAACTATTTTTCAACGGGTGAAACTGAAGGCCTGCTCGCCCAAACCTTCATAATCCGTACTCTACTGTGAGAGTTTAAATGAACTTTGAAATTTTACTAGGCCACCAACTATCTATAAAAAGGATGATATATTACATTTATCATATTTTGAAAGTTGTTTTTGTCCTCCTAGATAGCGATAGGCCCCACTGTGGGTTGGCCTAGTAACAGTATTTACTCATATTGTACTGAACCCAAGTGGTAACAGGTAAATAAATTAACTGCTAGCAATTTCTACTCTAACCTTCGCATTTTCTCTAAATGAAAGAAAGCTTTCGACATTTCATATAATAAAGAGCTCGAGGTAGCTAAGATCAACGCTTAAGATTACTAGAGAATTTAGTCTTATATTACTCATCCTATTCCTCAGTTCAAACGAAAAACCTTTCCCTTCCACAATATAAATCACTTGTTTATTGTTTATTCTCTTGACAAACCAAAGAAATCGAGCCTGAAGAGTATGGCAGATGTCGTTTTTTTTTTTATCTCATACATTAGAGAGCTTTTTAATGCAGGCCAAAATAGGATCCATTTCAAAGCACAGAGCGTACATCACAAGGAGAGCTTGTTGTCCAGATAGAGATAGAAATAAATCTCAACATATGGCATGCTCTGAGGGGGAAATGATAAATAATACATTTGCTGGCCCCAGTGAATATATTTCTTGTCAGTATAGTATTTATTGGTACAGGATGAAAAGTTTATGAAATGTCTACTAATGTTTTTCTATTATATAAAATATTAATATTTTAAATATATCTTTTGAATATATTCACAGACACATTATAGAGTTTGAAAGAGAATGAATAATTAATTAGAAGATCAGTAAATATAAATAGAAAATTATACTGAAGCCGTTACAAGAATTCTTTCTTAATTTTTATATATTTAATTTTATTTAGAATATTTGTAACGACACTCATATTTTAAACAAATGTAAAAACACGATGTGCAGATTTTCATAGAAGATATTTGCAAAATCAATACATTTTGCTTTCATCATGATATCATTAAAAAAACAACGAAAACCTAACTTAAGACATTATTTGAAGTTACAAGGGGGGTATTCCCTGTCCCATTTTACAATTTATACAACTGTTCATTTAATTGTACTACTCGTTGCTCAAATTGAATAACTATAATATTATTATAATATGATAATTAATGTGTTGTTATCAAGATTGAAAAATCATTGCTGTTACCTAGGTAAAATCAAATATCCACCTCCAGATGAATAAATACCATTTCCTCTACCTCACTGTAACGCCCTACGCTTCTAATACTAAAATAAAATAAAATACGACATACACTAAATTTGTTTTTATATAATAGAGATATTAACACTGAACTTCAATTGAGTACTTAATCACGCTTTCCAGAAGTTAAAGAACATAATCTTTACAGAATTCCTACCACAATCTTATTGTAAGTTAATTCGACTTATACTTTAGAAATTTTTCACAGACAGAAGAAAATAATTCACAGGATCTGAACACAATCTAATCTCACCATCACGATTAGCGTTTAAAAACAGCCCTTCTTAAAGTATTTGGCCACTATTTCTATAAAAATTTCTCTTTATAAACCAGTAAAAGTTTATGCTAATTTTAATAGTCTCAACTTCCAACAAAATATCTCAGTGTAAATTCTCATCGTGAGGTAACGTTGAATGGTGTACAAATAAAATAAATTAAATGAATTCAAAGCATCTGTACCTCACGAAAATAAGCTTTTCAACCACTCAGGAACTAAAACAATTTAAAATAGACAAAATCCTTTGATTCAACTATGTCTCCCGACATGAACGTGGAAAACAAGGATGATGTTACAAATGAAATTACAAACAGTAGCAGAAAACTGATAAAGAGATCAATACGTTAAATACTAAGGGTGGGTTGTGAAGGGCTCAATGGGGGGGGGAGTGGGAGGAGGGGAGGTAAGATGTTTACAAGAGATGGCAACTGGGTCAAGGGCATATCGCTGGATCTTATTAGGGCACCTTTCCGAGGAGCAAACACCAAACCACACCGATATTTGAGTCTTCGGTATTGCTTTATATATATTAGTGGAGGGCCTCCACCGATATATATATATATATATATATATATATATATATATATATATATACTATATATTGATAAAAATTTATTACTTCATAACTTTTTGTGTTCTTTAAATTTTTTTTTAAATGTTTAAAAATATATGTATACATATATTTTTTTGACGTTGTTATAAAGTTTCAACCGGTACAATTGTGTCCAACTGTGAGTAAGGATTGATGGAACTTCATTTTGGAATTTCATATAGCAAAGTCAAAAGTTAACATGTAAAAATGTTTTGAGATATATACAATGATACAGTATATGGTACGTCTCGGGGCGAAATATTATTTAAAATATTTTAAATACTAAGTTAAAAAAAAATACGAAATGCGATTTATACACCAGTTAAACTGATCACAAGAATTTTAATGTGCGTGATTCAATATTTAAATGAATACCTGAAACTGAATGTCCTACTTACTACAGTTTGCTTCCTAAACACTTCTACACATAATATGTAATATGTTATTTGAAAACATATTACATATTATATTATGCTCTTAGTTTTTCTTTCTGCCTTTTTATTATTACATAATTATAGCTATTTCTCCTATTTTTCAACTGTCACAAATACTTCTAGATCAAAGACCTATTCCTTCTCATTTCCCTACTTCTATTATGTCAGTAGCTTACTTCCAGGATGAACCTTAATAGATGCTCTTTAGGAATTTAGCTAAGTATCGATTACCCATTAAAACATCCGATGAATCCGTTGATGCAATTATTTTTTCAAATATGAATCTAAAGATTAATTTTTTTTTTAAACGAATCTAAATATTATAATAAAGTTTATTCGGCTTTTTTTTAAAGAACATTATGATGATGATAGGATAAAGTACTTTAAAAAAATCATCGAAACCTTTTTAACCCTTTTATTCGAATGAATATTAAAATGTGGTATTTAAGGAAAATAGAGGAGAAAACAAGAAGAGATCGCTTGAGGAACGTGACCATAAGAACAAATCTGGACTGAGGCCTGCAGAGGAAATAATCCAAGAGAACCAACTCAGGTTGTTTGGACATGTCTCGTGAATGGCTGAAAACAGAATTTTCAGAGCTACCTGCGAAATCAGAGTGGACGGAAGGCGGCCACAGGGAAGACCAAGAAGATGGGAAGAAGGAATCAAAGAAGTCTTTGACAGAAGGGGAATGGACCGGAGGAGGAGAAGGCAGCTGAGGAAAGAGATTTTTGGATCAAGTTCAATAAGAAGGAACCTCAAACTGCCCAGCGGTAACAAAGAGGACTGGATTAAGTAAGTAAGTACGTAAGAAAATTAAAATTAAATTTAACTAATAGTACCATTATTGTAAAAAAAGAGTAAAAGTAACTCTCTTCCTCTTTCCCTCTCCTGAATCATACACCATTTTTATCTCGAAAACCAATCAAATATATTTTGTTCCAAAAAGTGCCTGGAAGTTTTTATGTTTTTTAGTCACTATTAAAATGACCAAAGATTTTCAGAATTATGAGCTACAGATAAAATAATTGATAACAAGAAGAAATAATTCTTATAAGAAGAAATTACAAAAATATAATATAGGATTGTATATTTTTCTTTACTTGAATCTAGAATGAACTTTGACTGAAATGACAGATGACCTTTATCACACCATTCCTACCTCTTCTGTCTTTCTAGTGCTTAGTTCTTAAACATTTATTCTATCTCTAAAACTAAAGATGATAAAGTCACTAAACTGAAGCAGAGAGAAGTAAAGTGGGAAACAGGAAAATGACAAGAAGCAGCAAATAAAGAGGGATTCAGTTTGCTTTGCCCTTCCAGCAAGGCACTAATGATCAAAGCTGAAAAGAGGAGAAACTAACTTGTTACAGCTAGACGTTTAAACTCGCAAATTGCCAAGCATTATTACGAATTCTCCTTCGTCGCACAAGGAAAAAATTTACCTCGACCGTAAGTGAAAAGGGCGCAAAGCTAACTTAAAGAACTCAAATACAACCCGAAAACTATGAAGAAGGAATGGAACTATATAATTCGTAATACACACTATTTTTTACCATAATATTAAAATCTGCTTGAAACTTCGTGAAGAGATATGAAGTAAATCTTATTGTAACCTAAAACTTCTTTATCAACGAAGATGATCAGAAACAGGGCGTTTTCGCTTTCAATTAATTAATTGAATAAGGGAATAAATACTTATGCTAATAAATAATTATACTTATCCATTTGTTATTCACTTCAATTGGAGTGCTACCAATGGGTAGTTTCTCCTCATGTTGTACATGTCATATTACTTGTTCATATTTACTTGTTGTATTTATTATTAATTAAAGTTGTAAATTTCGTTAATAAAAAAAAAAAAAAAACGTTATTCATATGAATCGTAAGTTAAATTGATAAAAAAAAAAAAGTATATATAAAAAAATGTAGAGCCGTTTGGCCTATTACATATCTAAGTTATTTTGGCATGTTGGGAGTGAAGGTCCCAAGGCAAATGGGACATATGTATCAATCTCCACTGAGTCGATTGAAAACGTTCAATATTCCAAAATTTTCTAAAATAAAAAAATTGTAGATTATTGTAAAATGAAACCATTCAGAATTGATGGATGTTAACAATTTGATAAAAATGGGTCTGTCTCGCGGATTAAAAAAATCAAAATTAATAATATAACATAGGTTACTCAATACAACTATTTTAATTAGAATACAAATTTAGAAAAAACATATCGTGGGCACTATGTTAAAGTAACGAATGTGAGCCTGTTTAACGTAACACTTTCGTTACTTTAACATGGTGCCGACTATTTGTAAGATTTATTAGATATACACAAAAAAGAAGAATCCTTACATTCACGATTATATTTTAGTATTCTTGAAAGATAAAAATTATTTGAAAGCTTAATGGATAAAGAAAACAAGCTAGAAATTATACCATAAAACTTTTACTTGATTAAATATATGTTTTTTTATATAATATAATCCCACCTTGAGGGCAGGACTGCCTGGCGATATTAAGGATATTTGAGAGGGAGGTGAGAGCTGGCAGGGGGACAGAGCAGAAATAGACCGCCGGGAATGCGACAGATATCAAAGATCCTGCAGGAATTTCATCCAGGTCATAACTCATCTCCTCCACATCCCACCAGCACTCTTTTATGGCCTCATTTCTCCGTCATGACCCCCCTGTCATTTCTTGATGGCTCCAGATGGTCGTTGTAAACTTCAAGAAATGTCTGACGGAAACTAATAAAAAATATCACCACATAAAGTAATTAGTACAGGGAACAAGTGGTGGAAAAATAGAAGTTGACCGAACCATACGAACTACATTCGGGTAATCCTGAGGAACATATCCAGATACGTAGATATCCTGAAACGTACGTTGTAATAAATTAGAACGTAGCCATTATAAATACATATCTCAGCATCTTATTAACAACTAGTACCTAAAAGAATGAAGAATCTCGGCAGTACTTTCCACCGCAGCGAATGACAGCGACTGCTGAGCAGTTGAGCACTACTTTCAGAAAATACAACACCTAGATTTATAACTTAAATTTAAATAATGCGGTTATTATTAAAATAAGATCAAAACTCCCCTACTACTGTATACATTTCTATCTTTGCTGTAAAAATGAAAATCATTAAATTTAAACGTAATGTTTTCATTCTAAAATATTTTAAGCTAAGATGTTTAATGCGAGAAGAATTGCGGAGTTTCAGCGAAATGTGAAAGCAGAAACGGTTGACAATGCCAGTGATAGTATAATAGTATCTTAATATTGATCATCATCATCTGTGGCAAGACATCCCGTTACCGAGACTGGGCCTCCTCCAAGAGCCTCCGCCAGTTGGCTTCTGCTGCAGCTCTCCAGTTCCGTAAACCAAGCAGGGTCCTCGCATCATAAGCCACGTTGTCCAACCACCTCGTCCTCGGCCTTCCTACCCATCTTGCGAGGTGCAGCTCCTCCATCATTATTTTCTTGGGTATCTCAACGGTGCTCATTCTGGCCACATGCCCTGCCCACCTTAATCTGGCCAATTTAATATAGGTGACTACGTCGATGTCTGTATGAAGAGAACTGAGATCCCTATTTTCTTTTCTTCCAGACATCACCCTCCTTTACTGGACCATAGATCCTTCTGAGAACTCCTCGCTCAAACACACTCAGCTTCATCTCATCGTTTTTAGTCATCGTCCAAGCCTCTGAGTCATATGTCAAAACAGGACGTACAAGGGTCTTGTATATGATCAGCTTGGTCTTCTTTGAGAGATACCTACTTCTTAAGTGGCGGCTAAGTCCAAAGACACATCTATTGGCAGCCGTGATCCTTCTCTGTATTTCTTGAGCCATGTCATTTTTGCTATTAATTTCAGACCCAAGGTATATAAAACTTTTTACTCTCTCAAACTTAAAAGAACCTACCTCAAATGGAGAGTTCAGATCCACCTCACCACCAACTCTCATATACTTAGTTTTCCTCTCGTTGACTTCTAGACCAAGTGGTCTTGCAGCTGCTTCAAGGCCTATAAACGCTTAATATTGATATATGTATGATAATTTTATGTTATATGATTGCATTCATCAATCATTATTACCTAAAAAAAAACTTGCTATTTTTGTTTTTCCAAACCGTTTTTCATTTTTGAAACTTGGTAAGAAATATTCTCAGTCAGTCGATTATTTTACATATACAAATCCATAAATAAAAGCACACAGCCGGACACATAATAACTGTTACTTTATAATTATTGTTATTTAATACATATATAAATAATTTTTAAAAATTATTTATATTTAGAGCATTTATTCTTTTTGACTTTTGACAGATTTATATGTTAGTAAAACCTATTTAAAACTAAATTAACACTTATGTTTCTACGAAAAAAATATTCAATTAATGTCATTCAATATTCACATTATTTTGAATAAAAAATCCTTATTTTTGTTTCATTATAATTTATTATTTATCTTATTATTAATAATATTAATGCTTATTATTTATTTTGTATCACTTGTATTTTTAATTTTTTTAAATTACTTAAATTTAGCACTAATTGATCTTGCCTTATGACAGTATTGTCTGCCTATAAAAAAGTATTTAAAACAAAATTAAAGATTCATAATTGTGGGTAAATGGTTGAATGTCGTGAATAATGAAGAGAAGAATAGTTGGGGTGATCAGTCAAATAAGAAGGCAAAAATAAATGATATTTATCACCCCAACTATTCTTCTCTTCAAAATTAAAGATTGTTTATTCAAAATCATGAAGTAATTAAATATTAATCTCCTAGTCAGAACATTTAAAACTTTGTAATATATTTATGGATTAATTTTAAACAATTCAAGTTCCCCAAAGGGCAAGTACGCACAGGTGCCTGAATAGGGTTTGTAATTACCCGGACATACTTAGTTTCATACAAGAGTTGTTATACAAATCATACATTAGTCTGAACAAAATGGTTACTGAAAAAGAATAAGTACAGCAATATAACGAATGTAACATGGATAGAACGAAAAATGACAGAAATGAAATAAGGGTTCAAGGATTATCAAATGCCTCATTCATCAATTGCCTTTATGAAGGAAAAAATGGAGACTACTTTTTTTTGAAATTCATTAATTAATGTAAAGACATTTGAGTGACAGTAATTGAAAAAATAAACCAAAAGAGTGAAAATGTGGCGCACACTTCAATATGAGAGAGGAAATAAACAGGAATGAAGCAGTATTTTCATCAGGAACACACAACTTTCCCAGGAAGTGATTGATATATATTTGAAATGGGTTATCGACCCCTATCCATTCCCATCCGAATAATCTTTCACTCAGGAATATGTAAAATCACATATTTCTTAAATTGTTCCATAAGTTTCTCAGTCCTCAGAGTGGAAAATGTTTATAAAAAAATGCTAAAACACCAAACACAGATACAGATCTCTAATCAAACCAAAGCAAAATTTGAGTACAACAGTATTGAATCGAAGATTCTAGATTTAGTATATACTAAATTGACTATTTTTGGCAAATTTAAAGTGGAATTAAAAAAACATATATTAAAATAATGAATGAGAAGCATACATTAATACGAAGCTCTACAATATCTAAAGCACCTATGTACTTTATAAAGTATTAACGTATCCCATATTAATTTTCAAATCGGAAAATAATGTTTTCAAATTTTCTATTTCGACTATATCTATTACTGATTATCGATCCATTGATAAAAATATGGCATTCCGTCGTAATACCAACCAATAGTCTATGAATGCTTCTTTTTGAAATTCACACTTCTCAACATCAAGTTGATCGAGTTGAACAGTAGTATTCATGGAATAATATACAGACATTTTTTTTTTCTGGCTAGTGTATCTTACACACTCACACTGCAATAACTTTTAAAGATACGCAATTAAATCAATGGTTAGTTGAATAATAATTTTATAGAAGTTCAATAAACAGAAAATTTATTCTTCATAAAAAACAATTAGAAGTACCACAAATTATACATTTCATCCATAATCATAATAAAGGCTTGTTTATAAGGCTATACAGCCGGTGCTCAAACACAAGGTATATATATACATGGTTAATGGAACTGAGGAGAGCTGATGACAAACAAAATCCATTAAGAGTAATGTCCCTGTTGTCCAGATAGGAGGAGATAAATAGAAAATATATCTAGATGGCACTGGTATTTATAGCTCTTAGTCAACACTGCACAATCAATTTCATTTTATCACTATCCACCTAATCAATAAAGTATATGAAAACAAAATATTAAAAATTGTTATTTCAGTATATTCCTAACAAAAGAATGAAAAATCTTAATGGATTGCTTTCTTGAAATCAATATAATAAATAATATTTTATTTATTTATTACTTCCTGATTACACCTGAAATATTAGATACACACATTGATATTTTTATTATCCTTTTGTTGACATAGTTAGTTTTATTATAAATATTTTATTTAAGCAGTAAAGCCAGGACAAATATTTTTTTTTGAATTTAAGATATCAGTAAAATTTATTAACTAAACTGTGTATTGACTTGATTTGAGATATCTTCAAGTTATTTTGACGATGAAAAAAAAAAACACAATAAATAATAGGATCGCAGACAATTGTTCATTGTTATGAAATTAATTATAAAATCAGTTTCCACTGGTTTCAAATAACAGTGACGCGGCTGAGAGAGAAGCACTGGGATCTCCTGGAGTCCTGCATTCGCTTATCACATCGGGGGATAAGGCATGACTCAGAGTCCCCTGGGTGAATGTAAATATTGTACATAGGTGTGAATGTGATTTATTTACTTTAATTTCATTTAGCTTTTATCTATTATTTCATTTTTTTATAGCACAGGCATATCAACTTATTTTATTTTTTTAGATTTCTTTTTCTTTATTATTGAAATATTAATTGTATTTATTTTGTATTTTTTTTTAAAGTTTTGTATTTTTATTTTGTATATTTGTACTTAAGTTTTGTATTTTTTGTTTATTTTGTACATATTGTGTTAATGAATCATGTAGCCTTAATGTTAATGCCCTTTAATGTGGCAGAATGTATTAATATTCAATAAAGAAAGTATTCCCATAAAAAATTATAAAATGTTACTAGTAACATCATTTTTAGCAAAATATTTGTTGTTAGCATACCTTATTATACATTTTATTGTTAGCATTTTGAAATTTACTATTTTTATCATAGGTCAATTGCGAAATGAAAATTTCCAACGAATTGTTATATATAAAAACAAACGTTATTGGAGAAAATCAATGAAACATGTAAGGAACAAATTTATTTATTTTTTTTAAAGTTCATTGAATAATAATATAATCTGCATCAGGAACAAATTTATAACTGATGACAAGCAGAAAATACAGTAAAATAGCTTCTATAAAAAAAAAAAAAAATTGTATATACAAAAATGCATTAAAAGTGCATACTTTATAAGTTAGCCGTCGTTCATTATGAAACTTCCGAAAACAGTTTGGAATAACGAAAGAGTTGAATATGCAAACAGTGTTATACTGACTTAATGGACAGATTTATTTAAATGGAAAATCCCTTATTCATAAGGAACCTTAGGCAATATTCGTTCCACCTCAATGGGGATGAGGCATTAGATATGATCCTTTCATCGGGTTTCGATATAACTCCTGGTCAAATTTATTCTTGAAAAGGAACTGTATAGTACTTTATTTATAATTTAAATGAAAATCAAAACGATTAAAAGTATTTGTTGATATTTACATTGAGATTATTATTGAATGTTTTATTGTCTATGGTCTCTCAAATGACAGTTAAAGACTCAACAGTTAGCGTAATAAATATCATCAGCACTTGTAGTATTTATTTAATTCCAATAGCGTTAATATAGGAACCATAATGCTTTTAGGTATAAAACTTTCATATTTTTTCTAAACACCTGCTTACATTTAATAAAAGATGTAGATTTTAAAAGATTATGATTAAATCATCATGATTTTAAAACACCATATTATGATTTTTTAGTTTTTGGCTTCGATAACTCCTAGAAACAAATATGAAACAATAAAAAAAAAAATTTTTTTTTTTAGAGTATGGATTACAGCCCGAAAGTCAACCGACAAAACAGAACTTCAGACTAACAGAATAAGAAATAGTTATAGAAAGGTGATGTAAAAATTGGGGAAACTTTTTGTCATTAGAGGCCGCAATGATTCTTTATATTTAACCGTTACTATTCCTATTTATCAATATCATTTTAAAATGGCTCATCTTATCGTAACCTATAATTTTTTATCTAAGAAAATTGTCAGAAACAAGGAATTTTCGCTTCAACATAATTAATTTAATAAAGTATTTAATACATATTTGCTATCTACATGAATCGTAAGATAATTTGATCACAAAATTGAGACAGTAAAAAAAGGTGTCCTACAATAATATTGCGCTTTTGGTCTATATAACCTCAATAGATCTTGAGGGAGGTCACGCCTAACGGCCAGTATTTTTGTGCCCAAAATTTTTTCTCGTTTTTGTGATCTCATTATCACACGGTTCTATCAGAAAGCAAATGGGTGTTCATGAGTTATTAGTACCTCACTAAATATTAAATAGTTTACCCATCTCCAGATTGAAAACGCCCCATTTCAATTTCCTAGCATTTTCCTAAATAAAAAAAAAATGTAGGTTACGATAAGATGAAGGCCACGAAGTTTTAGATGGATGTTAATAATTTGAAAAAGAGGGTCTGTAACGCGGACTGTTATTATTAACTAATTGAAATGTGGTGACTTATGATAATAAAAATATTGTACGACTAGCCTATACCATAGCTGGCGTACCGCGGCCTCAGAGGCCGCATGTGGCCTCTGCGATGTATTTGCGGAGTCCAAACGTTTTTGCACAAAATTGATTAATCTAATGCTTGAATTAATTAATATTTAATTATTTATGTAACGAAACTTTGGAAATAAATATATTTAAATTGAATGTATGTATGCGGGTGTGCGTATTTAGCATTTGGGTGCGAGTATACCGTCAGTTCCATCAACAAAGAAAAATATTTTGCTGTTACTATATCTGTCAGTTTTTAATATTGCTGGTCTTCGTCGGTTTGCTGTAAAGAAAAGTTTTCTGGTCTAAACTTCGTTTTAGATGGATATTAATACTTTTTGAAAAATCAAAACAAAAAAAGTCTATACCGCGAACTATATGGTAGACCGATATATTTTTAAAAATTTCACTATTAGAATTCTTATTTGCCTAAGCAGAATTTTATTTATCAATTTTAATTTTCAAATAGTCATGGCATATACCATCAAATATTGACTAATATCAGCGCATGAAATCCCCACGAAAACTTTAAGAGGCCGCACCATTCCTACCAATATTTTTTCTTAATAGAGATACTAGACAATATGCAACATTTTATCTAAAGACTTCCAAGAACAACCGTTTATCCCTTGTTTTTAAATATTAAAATATATTTTTCAGAAAGAAATTAAATTTAAAAAATAACCAATACACGTATATGAGGATGAAAAGACCAGCAATATTACAAACTGGCAGATATAGTAACAGCAAAATATTTTTGTTTGTTGATGGAACTGACGGTATACATTACAAGTCCATTACAGCCATACTTGAGAGAGCATACATTAACTATGAGCCCGCTAAACAGAGATAAATCTCACCAGTTAGATACGGATGTGGGCTTGTGGGATAAATAATACATTTGCTCACCGTCATGAATACATTTTCTGCTAACAGAATATTTATAGCTACTGGTTGAGTAGCTTTTTTTTTTCTTCTTTTTTTGTTCAAATATTCAACCAATAAATATTCAAGAACAGCTTAAGCTGTTAGAGCTTCCGGAACATGTTAAAAATTCGATACAATTTTAGATGAAATGCCGCAGTACTTGCAAATGCGGTGCCTCTGACCTGAGGTGTGGGTGATATGGAACCACTTTTTTCTATCTTTTGCCCTGATTTTTATCCTGTAAGTTTGATGTTTCAAAACAACTGATCAAATATCATTACGAATCAGTGAAACAGAGGCAAGAAGCTTCCTCAGGAGTAAGCTGCTAAGTACAAACATATATTTGTATAAATTCGTCTTGCATAAATCTATTCTAACTTATGACTGGGCACAGTGGCAAAGTTGGACAGATGTTTCATAATGAAATTTCATGTCAATGGGGATATTAATACAATAAATTACTTTTAAGTGGTGGTTACTCTGGATTGATAGAAGTGATAGCGTATTGAACGAAACATGAATTAAAATATTTATAAAATAAAATAGATGTGGGTATATTTACAAATAAACATAAAACAGAAGAAAAGTTTTACTATTTTTTCCCTTCTACGGGGATGTTGCAGAATGTTGTTTGATTTATAGGCTTATTTTCTGTTTATGTTTGTTTTGCTTGCCTAGAGATGGAACTTTCCTTAACTTATTTCAGAAGAGGAATTTTAATGTGTTATTTTACTGGAAGAAATCTCTTTCCTAACCGGGTAAAAAAAATCGATAGGTTTTAGAGTAAAATGAAATGAAAAAAATTTGTTCTCGAACTACAGTACCCCTAAGAATAATAACAGAGTTACAAATTTATGAATCTTAGCCTTGCTTAGAATAATGCAAACTAATTACTGTGGATTGTTATTGCAATTGTGCAGTTGATTGAATTAAACAGTATACAGACACAAGTAATTTTACATGTTTGCAGAGGTTTGAATGTGGAGTAAGTGATGAAACCGGAGTTGTTTGAAGGAATTTGGTTTGAATGTGAGGTTTGAATGTGGAGTAAGTGATGAAACCGGAGTTGATTGAAGGAATCGTAAGGAGATACATAAAGAGTTTCAAAAGGAGATAGCACGAATGATGAAGGATTTACTGAAGGAAGTAGTTTTATGGGAGGGGATATATAAATCTATAGGTTGAGACTTGGTATTAAGAGAGCGGTTAGAGGAACGTAGCGTAAGCAGTTCCAGGATATAGAGAGGGTTCTTAGTTTTGAGGACCTGGAAAAGGAAAACACCAAGGAGGAATTGTCGTCGGGAAGTAGGATAAAGTCACTTAAACTCCGTGTACCAGGATGAAACATGAGAACGCCTGAGGATTCCTAAGAAGTTTTTTATGAAACAGTTCATGAGTTTCTGCAGTCTCATATCTAACCTGGTAGATAGACCTCCATACACCAAGCAGCCGTAGTCAAAGTGGGGGAATATAAGGGAGGTTAAAAGGAGCTGTCTGACTTTTAGAGGAATACAAACAAGGAATCTCGGGAGTTGTTTAAGGACAGTTATGGATTTTCGGATTATTCCAGGAGAGATTCTGGTCAAAGGTTACTCCTATGTTTTTGATTCATGGGAAAAAATGGGTGGGATGGTTATTCAGGTAAAGTAGAGGAGAGTAAGGAAATGATGTGATGAGATGTCTGGACCCGATGAGAATAGCCTTAGTTTTTTCTGCATTCAGCTTAAACTCATTTATTTCTGCAGATCTGTTGATTAAGTCAAAATCCTCTTGTAGCTTTCCGGCAGCCTCAAGCATCTCAGAAGGTTGTAATGATTGGTAAATTTTGATATCATCGGCATTAAGGTAGTAACAGGAGTTTTGTATGGCGTTAGGAAATTAACTAATATAAATAGAGAAAAGGGGGGAGTGAGAACATATTTATTTTTATTTTGTAGCTTTTTCTACAATGTAAAATGTGTTTACTAGATAATAATGTTTTATCACACATAAATTTTAATAAGCCTAACACATCATCCCTAGCGTGGTTCTCTTAATCGTGTAGGGGAGCGTACCAGGGGTAATGGGTATGGTGGAACTCCTTGAAAGTTCTTTTTGGCCTCTGATGCATCTTGATGGATTCGCTTACCAACCATGAGAGCATTCGCCCAAACTTGCAGGAGGGTGTAGAAGGAGGATTGAACACCCTCCACACATATCTTACAATTACAAAATATCATTTCACATCTATTTTAGTTATTGATTTACAGTTTGAGTTTTTGGTCAGAATAAACCTTAATTTTTCTGTAAACCACTGTTAATCTTAAGGGATTTGTTCCAAAATAAAATTGTTTTTTCTATTCTGTTTTATTGTATAGTCCAGGATCTTACTATAGAAAAAAGCACATTATCCTCAAGGCAAACTAAACCTCCGTTAGAGTCCTGAGGTGTTTACTGCATTAGGGGATTCATGTCGTGAGTTGAAGTTGATAAAAATCCTTGCCGAGATTTTATTTTTTTAAATAACTGTCAAGAATAGTATTATTCGAAAATCTATAAATTGAATATAACTTATTTTATGATAAGCATCAGCATCAGTTATAAGGAAGATCGATTCTTACTGCTTGCTTATTCTTAACATTGATCTGCAGCAGCAGATATTTCTCTAATCATTCTAAGATAATTTATTACATCTTCTTCTTCTTTTGCCACCTCCTTAGTGCCATCAGCGTGGATGAACAACCACGGCTAGTGTTGCCCCCGTTGCTGTGCACACGCTTTAGCCCATTCGGCCACCCCGCCTCCAATTGCGCAAAAGTCTAGCAACAGTCTTGCAGTTACTATAGAGATATTGCTGTAATATTTAAGATAGGAGGAAACTAACTAAGCCCGAATGAAAAATTAGAGGAGTTAAAGTATATTGGTTCTAGCAATTATTAACATATAGTAACTAAAATTGTCGAGTATCAGTAACTATTTTCCCTTAATTTTTATTAAAAAATTGATTTTTTTTTTACCAGTCCTGGTCTTGGTCTTGCAACAGTTAGGCGGCCTTGGTCTTAGTCTTGCACTTTGCAACACCAAGACCGATTTTTGGCAACACTAACCTCGGCCCATCTCGTCCACTCATTCCTGTCACTGGCCCTTCTTATATCCATCATGGCGCTACCTCTGGCTCGCCCGAGTCTCTCCATGTAGTCAACAGCCTGGGTCTGCCTCTAGGTCGCCTTCCCTCTGGTTTTGCTTCAAGGAAACATTTTGCCTTTCGGTTATCACCCATCCGGTACACATAACCAAACCACCTCAGTTGGCGCTCCTCCATGACTTGGTTTACAGGCCTTATGTTTAGTTCATCTCCTATCCTGTCGTTCCTCCAGAGGTCTCTTCGTGTTTTTCCAAGAACTCTCCTTGCAGTACTTGCATGTTTGTCCAGGACCGTCCAACTCTCTGCACCATACAAAAGAAAAGGCAGAAATACTGTTTTAAACAAAGTTATTTTTGTTTTCTTCTTTACGTCCTGTTTCCCTAATAATGGAGACCAGATGGGGTAAAACACACCATTGGCCTTCTTGATTTATTACAATATTATTTAATATATCACAAACTAACTTTATCGATACTAAAAGAAAATCTAATATAAAAAAATAACTACCATACGCTACCATAAAAAGGTTCAGCATAACGACCTATGGGATCATTAAAAAGTTATATATCATATGTTGAATGGGGTGAGGAAGGAGGAAGGAGGGGGGGGGGATCGCTTTAAGTGAAAGATGAATGATGTTATCCTAAAGGGAATGATTTTCATAAAATATGTCATCCTCCTAACGGATACCATGCTTTAGCTACGAGCCTCTGTCTTCTGGCATCAATTCCATTTTTTTTTAACTAGAAGTTTTGATACTAAATTATTTTACCTCATAATAATAAAACAACACTGTTAATTCAACAATAATTATGAGTTCTGCGCATGCGTTAACCTTACACATATACTCTTTATTTCGTCTCTTATTAAGTGACTTTATTAACAGTGAAATAATTCATGTTATATGTGAAAAAGTAGTGTAAACTGTTAAGTTAACAATTAAGTTGAAACTGGACATAAACAAGGTGAGTAATCGCTTATTTATAACGGCATTGTGAACAGTGTAAATAGACCTGAGGATAGTGATAGATAACAAGCCGGCCATATACATTCGTTAATCCGACCAGTGGGCTGCTGCCCTTTGGCGGAAGCAGATTTACGTTACTTAGACTTCTACAAACTCGCGTAATATATACGTAATTGATAAAGGACATTTTTTTTTTCCAAATTATTACAGTTACCTCTAATTAAATTAATATGAGATGCGCTATTTTCATATGGTAATGTCGAGCAAAGGAAATAATCGAACTTTAAGATCTAGGAGTCTCGATACCACAAAGAGTTCACCCATCAAGAAAAGGGCTAGACGCTCTAAAAAAAATACCCCGCCAGCTACACCAGAGAGCTCAGTTGACGAAGTTGAAAATCAACCTGGCACATCATCACAAAATATGTCAACACAAGTTATACCAATACAAGGTACGCTAGAAGAATCGCCTTTTTTTACAGCTAATCCATTCCAAGTGCTGTCAAACACACAGAATGAACAAATGGAAGCAGTATCCATCCCTAGTGAACCTAAACCTCCACCAATATTCGTTAGAAATATAAAAAATTTCCAATTAATGTGTCAACAATTAAATAATACAGTGGGCTCAGGTAAATACGTATGCCAAAGCCGCACTAATGACACGAAATTAATGCCTGACATCCCAGATACGTACAGAAAAATTGTCAAGTATTTATCTGACACTAAGGCGGATTATCACACATATCAACTGCGCCAAGAGAGAGCGCTCAGGGTGGTGATCAGGAGATTACACCCATCAACACCGCTGGATGCCATTAAAGAAGAACTAACTGAGATGGGGTTCCGTGTTCGACAAATAGTGAATATATTCAAGGAAGATAGAGAACAGCCTGGTACAAAAAATAAAATACTTTAAAGTTTTTTTTAATGCAATATTTTTCAATATTAAATAGTGTAATATATTTTATTTACTCGACATTTCGACACATTTTGTAGGTATTCATCAGGACTAAAAAGAAAGGTATGAAGCATGTGAAACTATTTCAGGATTTTAAAAAAATACTAACAAAATTACAATAGGAAAGAATAAAGATCGTCAAGTTTTTCTCTCTTAATTAATTATCTAATTAAGACTATCCACTTTCAGAGATTCAGTGTGCCCCAAGAGCGTCTTCCTGATCCCATGGTCGATACACGGCTGATGTAACAGAATTAATGATTACCGGTCACGACTGGACTAAAACCTGCGACTTCAAGTATGACAAGTCAGCGTCTTACTCACTAAGCTACCCCGCCCCATTATAAAGCGATAAGAATAAGACAGATTAAAATGGGAAATTAAAAGTTTCTGAAACGATAATAGACTTAACCATTAAATTTTCGACAGTGATATTTTTAAATTTTATTTTAAAGAATTATTTTAACTTTTTCTGTCTCTTTATCTCAAAATGGTTTATGTTTTAAAAACGTTTTGCCAATCTTCGCTACCAATTATATAAAATAATCACATGAAAATAAAATGTGTAATGCACATAAAATTGCAGTGAATTTAATATATAATCTTGAAATTTATATAAATAAATTTAGATAAATAAATAGTTTACGGATTTCCTATTGATATGCATGTTTGTTTTTTTTCTAAATGAAAAATAATTTTTATTTTGGACAGCAGTGCTCTTAGAATAATAGTAGAGTTTAAAAAATATGTACATTAGTCTGGCATGTAGATATCATACAAATATATACAAAAACTACTTAGGAAATTATATGTATATATGTGTGTGTGTGTGTGTGTGTGTGTGTGTGTATTTAAAGATACTAAAGAAAATACAAATATATACAAAAAAAAATACAAAGTTTTCATAACAAAGGCGTTTCAAGATTAAACATAAATCTTATCATCAAGAAGACAACAAACTAATTCCCATTGCAAGCAATAAACTTCAACAAAGGGGAACAAATGAAATGCTAATCCGGCGAGACAGAAGAGTAAACAACAAAAGTACAATTGCCTCATTGAGGATAGTTTTAGGCTGACTCAGTTACGGAAGATGAAAACGTATTTCCCTGCAGAGCCCAAGAGAGGTGGCTTTGGAAACCACAGTCACCGTCGAGAACAAGGCTAACGACACAAAGGGACGAGCTCTCACTCATCAGGTTTCTCCTTTCATTGGTTTGTCCAAGCCGGGTCTACGTTTTGAGGTTCGGTACTGCTCGGAAAAACATTTTATCTAATTAACGTAGATTTTAACTATCATCAAACAAACAATAACGCTATCTCTATATCTTTTATATATATATAAAAAAAAATAGAGACCATATCTTTGCTCCTAACTGTCCGATTTTAACGATTTGTTTTTGTTTTTTTAGGAAATTCCGTAAACTTTTGAAAACCATACAATATCAACAACATTTTGAGTTATTTGGAATTAAATTTTACCATCCCTCGTAACTTTTTTTCCAGCTTCTTTTCGTTGAAGCATGTTACATAGATAAATTTAAAGGGTATCGAGAAAATGACTTTAGCGAAGTTTCATTGAAATTGGCACATTCGTTTAGGAGCTACAGTCTAGCAACGCAGGTTTTTCGGCCGCCAGTTTTGAAAGTAAACGGCGAACGGACAAAAAAAATTTTATTCGTTTTTCAAATTCTACACATCCTGAAAAGTGAAACCTCAAATTTTGAGAGGGTTTAAGTTTTTGAATTTTTTGGTCGATCACAATGGTTGATTATTGAAAATAATAAACCAAAATTGAGAGAGAGCGAGAATAATGTTTTGCCCCTCAAATATTTCGAAGAATAAAAATAAAATAACAATTAATCTTTATGAATTAATGAAATACCTAAACTGAAATCAATTAAGGAATTAGGAAAAGTCGACTAGATGGCTAAGATAAGGCTTATAATTAGGTTCACAAATATTTTACTGTATGTCCTATGTTTCTATTATTAAAATTTAAGTTTATATTCAAATATAATTAAATGTAAAAATATATTCTAGGATTTTATGATTTTGTCATGTGCAACCTTTCAATTTTACCTGAAGATTCGATCACATTTCATTCGACAAATTTGAAATATCTGAGAATTGAGAGGAGTCCATCTTACTGGTTGAAACCTTTAAATAAAGATAAAAATATGCAATGCAAGGGCCTAGCGGCGGATCAGCCACCATTTTACAAATTATGCAAATGAAAAAGGTATATGAAAGAAAGAAATTGTTGAAAACTTGCACCCTGAACAGTTAAAAAAAATCTTATCTGGATGATAGGATTAGGGCGCAGTATCCGGAAACCCGTACGGCGGCGGTGTTCTGCGGGTATTCCACCTGATATGTAAAATAAATATTACACGGCCACTACACATTTTTTTATAAAATGGAGAGATATTCAATTGCTTTGCTAACATCTTTTCAAATATATTTGAACGTGAAAATATACATAATTTTTATTTTACTTATAGTATTATACTGTTTGGGAGCGGAGTAGCTCAGCGGGGGAGCACTGACTTTCAAAGTTCAAGGTCTCAGGTTCGAATCCGGCTGATGACTAGTAACTTTTACACTGTACTAAACCCATAAGCCCTTCATGGGTTGTTAATGGTAAAGTTTTTTTTTATTATTATAATGTTCGTTTTATAATGATTTTGTTGATTATGTTAATTATTACTCATAATTTGTATACATAATATAAACTCCCGAACGTTTTTTGGGTGGGGTCTATCACTCCCCTCAACCAAAATGGAAAATCTACGCCAATGGGCTTGACACATCGAAACCAATTTCCCTAAATATATATTTTAAAATGTTTTTCTTTTTGAACAGTATAAGTCCTAAGTAATTATGATTGAATGGGATTGCCGATTTATTGTCGTAAGAAATTTCATTTGGCTGATAACTGGATACGCCAAAGCGGATCCAGAGGAGTTTATAAGATTATAAGATCCAAATTTATGTCATAAAAACAAATAAGATTTATTATATTTATATGTTCTTTCACATTTTGGTAGTTTCTTTTTTCTAGGTTCCTCATATCTTCGTTAATTCTTCATAAAATCCAATGATAGAGCCACGATTTTGATAGTTATTAAATCCTTTAAGTGCAAAAATAAGCATAACCTCCCAAAAAAGGTAGGGAAAAAATTATGAATAATACGAAATTTACTTGCGCGTAACTTAAAAATAATACAATTTGTGGTGAAAATAAATCGTAGCATTTTTTAACAAAGATACATAAAATAGTAATTTGAACACATGAGTGAAAACTAATTCCTCCCTCTCATGATACATTGAATTTATTTTATTTGCATATTTTATTGTCATTTATTGTAATATTTACTGAATAATTCGCTAATAATAATTAATGAGGATAATTCCCACAGGCCTACTAATATAGTAGAAACCAATAGTAATTAACAATTGGAATCTCATTAATTGGAAACAGGATATAACCTCGCATGGCAGGAAAACAATTTAATACAGCTGCTAATTGTATCACTTCATATTATACATAGTTAATCCTGGTTTGGATTCTAAGTGAAACAGTAGGAGTTCTGTTTTCATTGCCCTTAATTATTATAATACAATAAATTGTTAGGAAGATTTTCTTGGCATGTTTCTAAAGATGTTTGGTTAGAGAAAATCTGCACGCCAACAACTGCCATTACTTTAAAAGATAACAGCGGCTAGTTATTATAGCTATAATACAAGATCTCTTTGAATGGAAGACAAGAATATTGGAAATATTTAATCTTTTTATGAATTACTAGAAATATAGTCAATAATGCACTTAAAAAGCAATGTCTCGGTAATTTAATCAATCCATCAATCCAAGCATGACCGAATCCAAAGCGGGAGGACAAGGTGGGGCAGCTGTTTCCCATTCCAACGTGAAAATGTTTTAGGTAAAGTTGTAATTAATATGAAGAAACATTATTAAAAATTGGTTAACAGAGAAGAGTTAATTGTTAATATTTTAACAATATGAAAGATTGATTACCATCGTACTATTTTTAAATAATAGCCCTCCACTCTTAAATCCAATTTTAAGAAGAAGAAGAAGAAAAAAAGTAAATTTTATTCTGGAACGTTTAATCTAAGAATAAAAAAAATGAACAGTGACAATTACAATACAATATGAATTTGTCTAGCACAAAATAATAACGTTACAAAGTTGTGTAATATTAAAATTAAAAGCTAAATATACAAACGAGATGATGAATTTAAAGGCAAATAGATGGCCGTATGTTTACATATCTGCACGGTAAGCAATATAAACAATAACTGTGAATGTAGAGTAGAATAACATATTTGATTCTTATAAATATTCAGAAGATTGATGGTTGAGAAGATGGAGAAACAGTTGGTTTTTAAATGAAGTCACTGATGAGGTTTTGCGTATGGGGGTGGGTACGGAATTCCAAAACAAAATAGCACACATTATAAAGATTTTTTTTAATAATAACCTGTATTATGTGAAGGAATATACAGGAAGAAAGAATGGATAGAGAAACAGGGAGTAAACAAGTCAAGAAAGTAAGAAGGTATTCGGTTTGGAAGGATTCGGAAAAGGAATACACCTAGGAAATATTGCCGGCGATAAACTGGATATAGCCACTTCAATTTGGAATACCGACTGGAGACATGGGAGCATCTAAAGACTCCACAGATGAATCTAATGAAACAATTCATTAGTCTTTTCAGTCTAATCTCAAGTCCACCGTATACAAGGCAGCCGTAATTGAAGTTGGAAAAATAAGAGAGGAAACTAGAAGCCAACGGGTTTTAAGAGAGAAATAATTGCGGAATCTCAGAAACTGTAAAAGAGTATTGATAGATTTTCTGATAATTTGGGAAACACGATGATTCCAGAACACGTGTTGATAAAATATCATCCCAACATTCGTTTTCAACTTTATAAGTTTAAAATTACATACTAATTAATACTATCTCAATTCACATGTTTTATAATAACAGCAAGTTGCATTTTAACCGTTAGAGCTTTGCCAAGATAAATGTTTCTAAATTGTTAAACCGATTGGGAAACAGAGAGGAGAGGTGTGTGCAATATGTACCGTTCTGATTACACCTGTGCCAACAGATGGGCCGTGGAATGTGTGTACACTGGAGCAATGGCAACGGAATCATTGTGCTTACCGAGATCAAATGCAATGGCATAAATCTCAAGCATATGCTTCTTAGTCGCCCCTAGAACTACTGACACGTGATAATACAATTAATTTTTGAGGACA
The DNA here is from genome assembly GCA_928085145.1 of Nezara viridula. Lineage (NCBI taxonomy): Eukaryota > Metazoa > Arthropoda > Insecta > Hemiptera > Pentatomidae > Nezara > Nezara viridula. The sequence continues at coordinate 102,310,425 of OV725080.1, read as the reverse complement.
ATCGTGTCTGTCCACCTGTATTTATCAAAAACGTTTTTAAAATATATTTGAAGTTTTGCTTAAATAATTGGATGCTCCATATAGTAATATTGACAAATTTATGTAATAGAGTGACTGGTTTTAGTTGTATCTCTTGGATCAAGTTGTGGTATGTATATCCATCTTGATATAAATGATAAAACATAAAAAAACAAATAAACAATACAAAAACCTCTTTTCTTCGAAAAACTATTATTTATATAGAAAAACATATTATTGAATAAAATATCTCCGCTCGCACAACTTTACTTAAGCTGAACCTATACAGTCAGTCGGAATGACATTCCGAGTGATAATGGAAATTCTGACCGATCATGAAAAGTTAACATTGATGAATTGATGGCCTGACTGACGGATTTCCAGAAATTCAAGCATCAATCACCAGACTAATCGCCATTATATACTTGCAATTGTCATTTGAAATAAACAGTTTTTGTATTCTTACAAGTTTGTACTTTAAACTTCAAATAAAAAATGAATTATAACTATTAATTTGTTTTATGATAGTAAAATGAGCAATAAATAAAACAGATTAAAGACTGCTTTCATTTTACTAATACCATAATTTATCAATTAATTCAATTGTAGATTATTTTTCTTTCTTTTTTCAAACAGGAATATCTTTTCTTTAATTTTTGAAATGAGCCTATATGTTTTAAAATTTTATCTAAGAATAACTACTTGAGTTCCATTTTTCTATGCGATTCGATCCAATGCTAACTATAATAGATAAACAAACAAGTATATTTTTAAAGGAAGGAGATGGTCCGAGGTTGCGGTCATAAAAAGGCTAAATAGTGGTAAAACTATTTAGCCTTTTTATGACCGCAACCCCGGACCATCTCCTTCCTTTATAATGCAACGGTCAACTATTAAATATTCAATTCAAGTATATTTTTAAGTAAACACATTATTAATTGACAATGCACCAAATTTACTCTATCTAGTATCTCAATGTCAACAGCGCTAAAATAACATTCTAAAAATTAGAGAACATCGTAATTAAAGAAGTAATTTTTATCAGTTTCAAGAGAGTTATTCCTGACTGACTATATCCGATTCGCCTTAACGCATTGCCTGCTAAGGCCAATACAAAAATTATAATAATATTTTTTCTATGAGGCTTCTGTTTTATTAATTTATTTTATTTAGGTATAGTTTTTTTTTTTGGAAATTTTATTGACTTTATATATCTCCCATTAAGATAAAATATTGATAATGTAAAACAAAATTTGATTCAGAGAAAGCTGTAGCTTTATTATTTATAGAGCCATTAGCGACGCATTGGGGCTTGAAGGAAGATCAAAAGCATCTTAAGGAGGAATGAATAGACATGGAGAGGTTCTCGTGACAAATTACACGGATGAAGAGAGGACTTTGTGGAAGCGGCAGGTCTATGTCTGTTCCTCCTCCCTTTGCCTGAGGCTGTCTGAGGGCGGTCGGAGAGACGAGTCCGACAATAATTCCTTTGTCACCGCTAATTATTGTCGGGTTCAAAAACGTTATGAATACTTTAACTGTCAGGCACCGAATGAATGTATGAATGATAATTTTATAATTACCTATAATTATCCGTGGGTCGTTATTATATATTTATTTATTTTTTTTTATTGATAAATATTACAATCTGTCTCAATAAAGGACATTTATAATAGAGTTCTGAGAGCACATTCACACCATATTTATAAATTAAAAAAATAAAAATAAAAATAAAAATAAGCTAACTTCAAATAATATAAAGCTACAAAAGAACAAAATAAAATATCATAGTGAGAAAAAAAAAAAAAAAAGTAATGAAAATAAACATCTTAGAAGCAGGCATACCTATTACACTATTTACAGTCGGCCATAGGAACTCCGAACCATACTTATTCCCCCACACGTGGAGGGAAAGCAAGGCTTCAGGAGATCCCGCTTCTTCCTCAACCATTTCACTGGCATTGAAAGCCAGCGGAGATTGAGTAAGGGCGCTACAACCACGGACACTCATGACAATTATTATATTATTTGAATTTTATGAAACTCGGATTTTATTTATCTTAAAAAAATATTTACATAAAAAGAAATCATCTTTTCATATAAAATTTTATCATTATAGTATTTTCGATACTGTATTAAACAAACTTGAACTTTTCAAAAAACTTCACTTATTTTCAGTATTAGTTTTTTGTTTCCTTTTTTTTTTTTCAACAATGAACCGTTTTTTCTTTTATTAATAAAATTTTTAATTTTCAGTAAAAAAAAAAAGCCTTCCTAATATGAATCCATAACTAGATTTAGTAACAAAAAAAAAAGTAACACTAAAAAAGAAAAATAAGAAACCAGCATTTTATTTATTTTACATGATAAAGAAAATAAAAATTGCTTTTAAAAATAAAATTGACCAGAAATATGAATATAGATGTTATAGTTAACAAACTTGAGCTTTTCAACAAACTTTAATTTTTTTTTATCTATTTGTAATTTGTTTTCTCATTTTCAATAAACCTTCTTTTTTTCTTTTATTGAAGTATTATATAATGTCTCAATCAAGCACAATGATGACAGTCATGAAAGAGTACATTCACAGCATAACTACTGCTACTAATAAAATACTACCTTTTGCGATAAATAGAAATAAAAATAAAGTAAAATAAACACATTTAAATATACTCAAGAACTTAAATTTTGACAAACGAAAAATAAATTAACCCTCAGCTCAAAATTTGAGGTTATACTTTTGAAAAGACGTAGAAAGAATATATAATAATAAAAAAAAAACAATCCTTCCTAATGCGACACCAGAACTAGATCTAGTAATCAGGGATTGAAACTTTAATGGAACATTTTTAAAAAGTCCTATTTCAACAATTCCTGTGAAACGTTTTTTAAAAAAAAGGTCTTAAAACAAAAGTTCAAAGGTACTTTTTGTTTATTAAAGATCTAGATTTACGGTAAAAGTTTAACTTTTATTTATTTAAGATCTTAAAAAAAGTTCCGTTAAATAAGAAATAAACAGTAATTGGGATTAGATTAAAGTTATAATTTTTCTTAAATTAATTATACACATGATTGTAACAACAAACCATTTTTTAGATCGAAATTTTAGTGAAATATACAGAACTTTTAAATAAAATTTGTTAAAAATAAAAGTTCTGTAAAACCATTACTGGAAAAGTCGCAAGGGAAAAAATCTTAGTTAGAAATGAACAAAAAAGCTAAGACAATAAAAGTTGCAGTCATGCCGATACCTTTTAAAACTAGAAGTTTTTTTTTTCCTTTTCAAGCCCTGCTATAATAAAAAAAAAAAAGTAACAATCATGATCTTTCTACCTTAAATCACTAATAGTAAACCAACGACTTCTTGTCCTACAGTTTCCTTTAACAATACTCCACTTATCCCTGTTGAGCAAATCCGATACCTAGGACTCCACCTGGACAAACGACTAACTTGGAATCCTCATACTAGACTGAAACGACAAGAAACCGCTCGACGTTTCCGATTACTTCAGCACTTACTAGACAAACGCTCTAAACTTCCCATTAATTACAAAAGACTCATATACTTGACTATAATAAGACCTATTTGGACTGACGGAGTTGAGCTATGGGGCTCCACTAAACCATCGAATTCCTCTCGCATCCAATCCTTACAATCCAAAATCCTTCGTAAAATCCTCAATGCTCCTTACTTTGTCACTAATAAAATTATCCATAAAGATCTTAATGTTCCTTATGTTTCAGATCTGGCCCAATCCAGATATCTACCCTTCCATAATAAACTTCAGAATCATCCCAACCCTCTCGTTTCTAACCTTGCTTCCTCTTCAATTCCTGATAACCCTCCGAGGCGTCTGAAAAGAAGATGGCCCCGTGATCTCCTAATGTAGTCATATCATTAGAGTGCTACCATTGGGCAGTTACTCGGCAAGTGTATTCATGTCATTATATCAATTATGTCCAAATTTACTTGATGTATTTATGTAATACACTTGTAAATGTCATAAAGAAATTAAAGAAAAAAAAAAATCACTATTCCTAAAATGACCATGTGTATGGCAGATGTGAGAAAATATTCCCAAATAAATATCTCTAAACCCCTTATTATGCAGTTACCAGAAAACGCTTTCAGGTCCATTCTCAATATTTTCAATAAACAATGCTGCTGAAAAAGTCGGTAACACTGGTGACGATTTTATTTTACTAAACCTTTGGGGACTAACTATTCTAAACTTTTAACTCAAATTATTAGAGGAAACTGAAAAAAAAAATGTTATACTTAGTAATTCCATCATGTAATAGTAACACCCCATATGGTTAAAATGTACTTTTTAAACATCGAGAGACGTTTCCTAGCTTCTCATTAAGATTTTTTTTTTCTTGAGGATGGACAAAGTTTAATTTTAATGCTGTCATAGAATTTCTTCCAATAAAATCCAAATTTTATACCGAATAAAAAAAGTACACCACTTTGTTTAGAAGTTGAAAAAAAAAAAAGAAGAGAAATACGCACACAACTACAATATAAAATGAACAAATAAAATATACCAGAAAGGCCAGGACACATCTTCAGAGTTTGCCACAATTAGACCAACTATTTCCAGCCGGCAGTTTCAACATTGTCCAACTTCACGGTTCCAACAAATATTTATATTGATTTATGCCCATAAAGAAAGAGTTTAAAGTTGCACAAGAGTAGTGAATTATTCGATTTACATTTTATACAATTATTCGATAAAGCGTTATTTATTTTCATTTTATAATCTCATAAAATACCTAAAAAGTTATGATGCATGACGTATCTTCTATAATTTATCATTGTTTAGGGCATTTTTATTTACTTTATGATTTATAAAATACGAATTATATAGATTACATAATAATATTACATAGATTAAGAAAATTACAACTCTATCCATTAATGCACTACTAGAACAGTTGATGATCCCAAACATTTAAAAAGATAGTCGTTAAATTTTATTCTCTCTATAATGAACGAACATAATAGTCCGTGGTACAGACCTCTTTTTATCAAATTATTAACATCCGGCTGAAACTTCGTAAATAGCTTCTTCACATCGTAACCAACAAATCTTCTATTTACGAAAATTTTCGGAATTGGGGAGTTTTCAACATGGAGGTCGGCGAACTTTGTCTATTTAATTAGACATTAAAAATTCGTAAATACCCATTTACTTTCCACTTTAATTGAAAGGTAACTTCACCACAAAGTCGAGAAAAAATACCTTTTATTTTTTTTCTTTAAAAATATTGAACCGTTTGGCCTATATAAACTTGGGGGTGTAGGTCACACCAAACGACTCAATATTTTTGAAAGCAATCTTTTTTCTCGAATTTGTGCTCAAGTTATCTTACGATTAAAGTGGAACGCAAGTGGGTATTTACGAATTTTTAGTACCGAGAATTTTCGTAAATAAAATATTTGTAGGTTATATAAAGCTATTTACGCAGTTTCAGCTGGATGTTATTAATTTGATAAAAAGAGGGTCTGTACCACGGACTATATTTTGAAATTAACAGTTAGACAATTTCTTTTTTGGACTCCTCGGCGGAAGAATAACTATTAAACTGCCAAATTCTATTAATTATTGTGTACATACTATGTACAATCATAATGAACCTTTATATACATTAAATTTTAATTTTTGCTTCCGATTTGTTAATTTATATTAATTAACCAGAAGGAATTTTCGGAAATGAATTTATTCGTAACGGTAAGTTGTGGCGAACAAGAATCACATTCTAATTTTTCTACTCTGTATTAAATTTGTATTAACTTGATATAGAAGAAACTACTGCATCAAACCAAAGAACTGTACGGTTTATAACAAACGTTATGAAAAGGTAGAAGTTCATAGTAGGTAGTAAATCAATTAGAACTGATGCTAGTATACTACAGAAGATAATTGATCGATAAAAAAATAACCATTCAAGGCAAATAATTAGAAACATTAGTGACATGATTAAAGTAGACTCATAATTTTATTTAAATCCTAATGAGTACAATTCATCATTATAATGTCACTCAGTAAGTTTATCGCCTTATCATCAATACGTAAAGGAAATACATAATATGATATAAAGTAATATTGTTGAAAAAAAAATAACATGAGAAAATATGAAAGTGACATCTTGTGGAGTGATGGTGCTGGTAGTGACGCAAACCCACCCAAAGTAGAGATGTCTGCAACCCTCTTGACATTTTAATCACGGTTCCAGATGCAGGGCGAACAGTTATATAACTTGTTGTTATGTTTTTTCAATCCCTCAACAAACCACAAGAAAAGTTCTACTTTTTTTTCATTATTTCACCAATAAACCTTTGGTCAAATAAAAACCTTTGGTAAAAAAAAGAAGTTAATAAACTAAGAAAAAAAATTTAACTGATACTCAAAATTTGAGGTTTTACGCTTTAATATGTAGAATTTCAAAAAATAGAAAAAAAAATGTTCATCTGAAGAAAGTGACTGTTTTTCCATTGACCATGGAACTATTTATGAAGATGGAAAAAATATAATATTCATTTTGGAATCCTCAACGCAAAACAATATGCATAAAATAAAATCAATAACAATAAACTGAAAAATTAATCATTTATGAAGATAAAGAAAAATATAAACCATTTTGGAATCCTAAAACCATAAAAAAAAAAAACGCACACACACATTTATAATGAAGAGTGGTGAAGTGTAAGATAATAAACTATAGTTTTATAATTATCAAATATTCAAATCCCCATCCACACATATATACATATGCTCAAATACCATGAATGGAGTACCGTTGGATTCAGAATTTCACGGAGGGTTAGCAAATCGTATTCTCCGTTTTTGTTTTTCTTTCTAAAATAAATAAAGTCGATACAGACATTTTTCTAGGCTTCAATACTGGAACAGTGGTAGGTCTGCCGATCGATAGGGGATAAATTGGATCTTGAAGATTTTGATGCGTACAGCAAGACCCGGAACTATCGGAAGACCCGGAACTTTAAGCCCCAAAACGTACTATTTTCGAGATAACGCAAGACATAGGGTTCGCATCCACACAACCTTACATTAATTGTAGTACTGTCATTGAATACATGTCTCATTTCGTCGACTTGAGGTCTCTATGGTCGAGAGAGGAGGAGTTTATATTATTTATCGATTATTTTTTCACGAAATCTCAAGATTGAGCCACCAATTTCGAAGGCTTCCTGCTCCTTCAGGCGGGCAAAATAGTCCAATCACCCCGAAAATTCAGACAAACAAATTATGAAAGGAAACAAACTTTATTTGCGAATAACTAAAAAATTACACACTTTTCCATGGGTTATTGCCATGATTATACAAAACATTACTAAATTATCTACAAAAGGAAAAAAAAAAAATCATTGAAAACGGACAATTTTTCGCAAAGATACAGCTTACTGAAATTTGTATACATGTTGGTTCCAAACAAAAATGAAGATTAAAATTAATTTTTTTTTTCTTTGTCGATTATATTTATTGATAAAGGAACATTTGATTTCTTTACCTTTTGATATGTTGCATTATTTTATTTTCTTATTAATTTAGCATTTGATAACAATATGCGAATTTGTGCCTACGGGCCTACTAGTAAGTAAATATTTAAATTTTATGATTGAATCTATTTAGGACGATAATGAAAAATAAATCAGATATATTTTAGCTTGTTTTTACTGTTTTATTTAAAAATACGGCAATCCAGATATTCAGAAAGATAAAATAAAAGGATAATGGTAAATTGTCATATCAGTGTATATAAATAACATCTTAAATTTATATTATTATAGTATTTACGGCCGATGAAATGTTCACGTACTTAAAGTTTTCAATAATATAAATGAAATATGGGAGCTTGAACTGTATTACTCATATCACACTCATTTTATAACATTTTATTATAAACTAACGAATTGTAATATTAAACGATATATATATTTTTTGAATTCCATGAATAATCCAACTTAGCGGAATAAAGGACCCGAATTGTGGGGCCAACTCGAGGTTGATAAATCCTTTGTGACCCCACAAATCCCTGGCCTTTTCGTCACAAAGCCATCTTCATTTATTCCATGATTGCATTTTTCAAGAGGCCCTTCCCGCTGCCCGGGCTGGGCTTCAAATAACCAAGACCTCCTTGGAGCATAATCCAAAATCCAAGATGAAATATCTACGTGACCTCATCCAAAGCACAACGATAAGGCTAAAAGATAAATACCCCAACCATCGATGGAACTAACAACAAAGACAATTAATTTAACAGCTCCCTCTCGAAGCCTCGACCTAGAAGTTCCTTTCAGTGGGTTATTCCGTATATCGAGCCAAACATTTGGACTATTTCTTACTTCTTAACAGTTTGAAAATGAAGTTTTATTTCCTGTATTTTAAGTTTAAAGTGGAAAGATTTCATGCAGCCTTAAGATACAACACAACTAATGTGTCTGAAGGTGCCGTAGCGGCCGAAATGTCAATAATTTAGAATACATTTCTATTTCATTTCATCTTTCCACGTTTTAAGTTAAAGAGTTTATAATATTAAATAGTTAAAAATCATCAAATGCTTGAGATAACGTCTACGGTTGAGAGTTAAAAAAAAATTTAGAAGACTGAGAGTAAAAATACAGCAATGCAGGACAGTAATCCATTATTTTACAAAGGTTTATTCAACTTCGTAGTTACTTTTTTAACCCAAAATTAAAATTTTTCAATTTCACACATATCAGAACCAATTGCATTGCAGTTGGAAACTGTCTAATATAAGTATATAGAAACGTTTCACTTAAGACCAATTATCTAATACTAAGGACAAAAGGAGCTTAATAAATAAATAATTACGGAATGTGGTCAAATCTTCAATCTTTTCTCACTTGATACAATTCAAACTTACAATATCTGTGAGTTTGGCCTTAGAACCATATAAAAATCTATTGTTACTTGTTAGCTAATGAACAACTTGAATCAGAATAACATTGATCTAAAGAATAAAAAAAAAAATCAGAAACAAACTAAGATATAAAAAACGAAAAACAAAAATTAAATCTACTACTAAAAGCGTAGTATAGTTCAAATCATAGAAATTGGATGACCAAATGGAACCAGCTATAGAAATAAAGTTTTTAATACATTCAATATATCAATTATTAAGAGGTTGCAGTTGATATATTGAAATATTTGGTCAATGTAAATTTGTTGTGTATCATATCAAAGTTACATCATTGTTTTATAGAAGTTACAAAGTCGGTTACCTTATTTTGTAATCAGTGAAATCGCTTGAAAGATCGAGAAACTTACCTGCAACAAAAATAAAAATGTTTTTAATGTTCAATAAAAAAAAAAAAAACTGGTGCAATGCACGCATTACACAACTTTCACTTACCGACCTTAGAGTCTAAGTATTTTCTTATAGGAAATCGAATTAATACGAGGGTATAACTTTAATTAAAACAATTAATTATCCCACTAAAGTTTTTCCACCGATCGAATCAGTTAAATTTATACATAATTTGCATCCCTTTCCATTTCCTTTTACAACTGTGTATAGTATCAAATAAAACTGAGTGTGGGAAAAATGGATCTTTTGAAAAAATTCTGAGTTTTATCAAAAACCTTTATATTGCATATTATTTATATTAGTAAATCCTCAACGTTTCGCACGAAGACCTTTTTAAAAAATTATGGATAAGTGATACATAAAAGTTAAACTAACAATATTAAAGCTCTGTAAAGGGAGAGGATCGGCAAAGGTCGGGCGTTCTCGGTTAAACATCTTTCTACCCTTATTTCCCCTTTAGTTTCCACTATATTTCACAACTTTTATAGCAGTTTCAAATGTATAATGGTTAATTATTTCAAATAAAAAAAAAATGATACTTCAGAAGAAGATATTTAGGAAAAATCGGCATTTGAGCACTTCTAGGTTGCGTCGATGAGGATAAAACCTATCTTAAATTAAAAACTTAATATACACTGACCTAGAGAGTTTAATCAAAATCTTTAGAACCATTTTGAGAAAATCGTAAATATGTATTAGATGATGATTTAAGGTACCACTTCCGGTTCGCCGATTTTTACGAAAAAGTTGCTGCTATAACATCCAGGGCATATACAAACCTTAAAAACGTAATATCAGTTTTGTACGACATTTTTATTTTTATTTTTTTCTTACCCTCCAAAATATTTATTGAAACAATTACATACATAGTATACAATAATACAATATATACATGTAACAAATTCCTTCCACTGCCCGAGGGCATTTTAAGGATTGGGGATAGCTAAGGGTTACATATGTGGCAGAAGGCCTTGTGACTTTGACATTGAACGGGGAAGGACCGTTCTGCTAATTTTTTATTATTTACAATATATACAAATTAATGGGTTTGGACCGCAGAGACCAGACCACATCCTTCGGCGAGTAGGTCCACCAAAGGGAGTTTACCTTGCCACCTCCCAGGTCTGGGTGGTGGTGAGATCTCATTGAACAGTGGGTTTGCACAGGCCTTCAGCCCATCAAAAAATTTGATGTGCCTCTGGTTTTATGTGCCTTGCTGTTAACACACAAACAAATGCGCACACAAACACACACATTTTGCGGGACTTGGTTTTAGACTCAGACGAAACGTTTATTTCCGTTGAAATCACAGATTCAAAAAATTCTATGATAGCGATACTTACCCTTACTATATATTACATACACGGATAAGTGAAAGTAAACATTTTTTTGTGATTTTCATATTTTATTTTATTTTAGCATTAGGGCAGTAGAAGAAACAGGAGCTCGGAGATTATTTTACAAATTATACAACTGTTCATTTAATTACATACGTGTTTAGCACCTGTTAACTCCTACTCTCCTAATACAAAATAATTATTCACCATAAATAAAGGTTACGACCATACAGCCCCGCCGAAATCTGGAGTTGTATGTTGAATACCAGGGTCGGAGAATCTCCAACTCGGCTGATCAGAGACTGAATTTGACTGATCACGTCATAATAATGGAAGACTTTAAGTGTGCAATAAAAACGTACAGGAACACATCATGGGAGACAAGATTCGGAGGAAGACCCACATCACGTTGGAAGAATAGTGTCTACTGAAATGAGCATAGCTCGTGCTGCTATAATATACCGATTTGCACCTGTCCGTGACCTATTTGAAGAGTTCACCAGAAACTGCCTATATTTTTATTGACAGTTGCAGTAGTTAACGTGACTATCGATGTATCATGGGTTTATAACCAAAAAAAAAAAAAAAAAAAAAATGAAATTACTAAGTAACTTGATTTTTTTTTCACTATTTCTTATATTTTAAGATAACTCATAATATAATGGAAATACCTAAGCTGCAACGAGGCTCACTCCTACCAAGCAAAGAAATAATACTAGCTTCATGGTACTGAACCTGAACTTGGTCGAGTACTGGAACTGGGATCTCCGGTGGTCCTGTATTTATACTAATAAGTTTAGTAGAAGGGGTAAAGGAATAAATGATCCATTCTTATCATAAAATTGCTGAAGTTTGTATTTATAGATGATTAAAATTTTAATGTTTTTCATTTTGACTAGAATTTTCAATAACTAAATTAATTAGAGGGCATGAAATATAGCTTTTTTTACATCACTTGCAAATTATCGAGTTTTAATGCTTTTTTTTATATAATACTTCTCACTATAATTATGATCCACGTGACAGATTATGATATAACTAAATAAAAATAATAATAATACTGAGTTCTGCGCATGGGCTAGGTTCGATTAGCCACGTTACACATCGTCTTCCACAGTTCCTCTTTTTTTTACTTAAAATTAGTAACGCTGAAATCAAAACAGCAGCAACAACAATGGACTAATACCACAGTGAGTAATGTTGATATTTGCTGTGTACTCTATAAATAGTGAAGTCAGTGTCAAGGTGCGTTTGTTTGTTGGGGTTTGCTCTCTATTTTTTATTTAACAAAACATTAATACATGTTTACCCAAACATAAAAAAAAAATTGAAGCCTGAATTAGTGAATTCACTAATAAAGAGGTGTAGTGGATCAAGACGAGTTTGCGGAAAAGTAGAATGGGGATGGATGCGGGAGAGATGCGCAGTAGCAAAACATTTTCCCGCCGATCACCAACTCTTCTCTATGCATTCTCAGGTACTTCAACAATTTTTTTTTACAATTGGAAATTTCTTCTACCGATTTTCGTATGCTATGTGAAATAAACTGGGTGGAGGGAAAACTATCCACCTTCAGACCAAAAACGTAACTACGAACATATATAAAATCATGATAGTTTTGGGGAGGTGGAACTTCAAATGCTTTCTCTGCATAAAGCAAAACCGCAGAGCAGTATTCCTTTTTCTCAAAAGCAACAGAGATAGCATCTACTATCCGATCGCACTGTTGCACAATGGAGTGATAACAACGAAAGCCAAACTGGTGATTTGGTATCACTTTACTACTCTCTATGATAGGCTTTTTAGACGGTGCACGTGAAGTTTTTCAAATATTTTTCCCATTGTAGGAAGAAGTACTAAAGGACGATAGGATGAAGGAGTGATGGTAGATTTTGAAGGTTTAGGAATCATTTTAATTGTGGAAAGTTTCCAAAGGAGAGGAAAATAGATAATGCGTAAGATAGAGTTATAGAAGTGTGTAAGAAAGAGAACAGCTTTTTGAGGTAGATGTCGAACAATAAAGGTAGAGATCAGATCGTAGCCAGGAGCTTTTCTATTTGGAATATGTTTATTTCTTTTGGATAAAATGCTGGTGGGGATAGTGATAAGAGTACTGGTGTTGTCAATTCATCTTTTACTGTGATAGTGCGTGTATTGTTCTGTACCGTGTTTGTCCCAAATACTTGCGCAAGACATTTAGCGAATAAATTGGTTTCTTTTTCGCTTGTTATTGCTCAGGTGTTGTATGTAAGTCGGAGAGGGTATTGAATGTTTTATTTCTTCAGCATAAGTCTTGCTGTTGTCCATACTGATCAGTCATTATTGTTTATTGAGTCTATGTAGTCCATGTAGATGTCGTTTTTAAATTATGCTAATTCTTTGTGAAGTTTTTCGGTTAGTTTGTTTAGATCTGTTTTATATGGTAGATACCTGGTTCTTTGGCATAGACCTCTTTTTTCTTTTCCTCCTCTCGTTTTTCTTTTATAAGATTACGTATTGGCTGAGGTAAGAATCAAATTTAGTGTATGTCCTTTTTGGTCATGTCGAATGTCAAATAGCCTCTTGTATATCTTTTGTCAGTCAACGACATTGTCAGCTGTACTAATGAAAGTGTTTAAAGTAATTTTGTTGTTCTGAAAATGTTTGAAGTCGTCCCAGTTTATGTAGCCGTTAATTAATGTCGGAAGTTCAGTTTTAACGAAAGGATTGTTTGACAGTTCAAGTAAAACAGGGCTATGATCAGATGAAAGTTCAAAGATAGAAAAAGCGTTAGAATATGCATGTGGTAAAGTGCGTGTAACAAAAAAAATCAAGAAGATTGGGGAGACTTTGATATTGAAGTTGGCCAATAGGTAGGTTGAGATGGAGAATTTACATAATATTTTAAATCTTCAATGCAGTTTTCTAGCCTTTTTCCACGAGTGCTAGACGCTCTAGAGCCCCACCTTGTATTTTAAATACCTGAAACTCGATATTTAGCAAGTGATGTAAACAAAGCTATATTTCATGGTCCTAATTAAAATAGCTATAGAGAATTCTAATCAAGATGAAAGACATTAAAATTTTAATTATCTATAAATATAAACGTTAGCAATTTTATCATAACAATGAATCGTTTAATCCATTACCCCTTCCACTCAACTTATTAGTATAAATACAGGACCACCGGAGCTCCCAGTCAGTACCAGTCCTCGACCAGTTTCAGCACCATGAAGCAAGTATTATTTCTCTGTCTGGTAGGAGTGAGCTTCGTTGCGGGGAAGGTATGTCCATTACATTATGGAATGAAATGAAAAATTTAAAATATAAGAAATAGGTAAAAAAATAGTTACTTAGTGATTTCATTTTTGTTATAAACCCATGATACATCAATAGTCATGTCAACTACTCCAACTGTCAATAAAAAAATAGGCAGTTTCTGGTGAACTCTTCAAATAGGTCACGGACAGGTGCAAATCGGTATATTATAGCAGCACGTGCTATACTCATTTCAGTAGATACTATTCTCTTTCAACGTGATCAGGGTTTTCCTCTAAATCTTGTCTTCCATGACGTGTTTCAGTACGTTTTTAGACTACACCTTCAGTCTTCCATCCTGATGACGTGATCAGTCCATTGCAGTCTCTCCAACCTGGCCAAGTTGGAAATTCTCAAACCCTGGTATTCACCATACAATTCCACATTTCGAAGAAAACACTAAGATTCATAAACTTTTACTGGTCCAAGAATGCGCATTAGATGTCTTCCACTTGAATCGATCAAACCTTTGTGCAACCGACTTGTCAAAGTTTTCAAGTTTCGCATGCGTAAGTTCTTGCTATTGAATGTTATTTAATAAGTCTTTGTTATAAAAACACGATTTATCCAAAATCATCCTCAACTTAAAACCAGTTAAAACTCAAAACCTATATCGTTTTTGAGATAATCGAATTATTAATTTTTTCAATACTAGGGGGATACCCCGTGTCCGTCTAACGTCGGACTAACCCCCATTTTACAAATTATAAAAATGTTCATTTAATTGTAATACTCGTTGCTCAAACTGTATAACTTTTATTTATATGTATTCCGAAGACAGATTGTATTATTTTAATTAACAACAATTATTTTACATATAGTTATTTATCTCAGAAATATGAGCAGTCTTTCTTTCGCAGATACACACAACCGACAATTTGCATCCCGACGACTCAGTGGCGGTTCCATGAGATAGAAACTTAATAGAAATTAGGTCGTTATATTACAACGAATATAAAGCGTATACGACCAACCATTATATTACATATATATTTTTCTCTTAGACAGATGTCAACTACAACTGCGAGACCGTCGACTGCAACAACTGCTACTATGATCTAGACGACTGCACCGGCTGCTGCGGCAGCTACGACGTCGACTGCGATACTATGACCTGCAACGAATGCGACATCATGTACTGTGGCGAATGCTGCTGCGGATACGATCATTGCGATTTAGAAAAATACAAAAACCGTGTAAACCGTGTAAGGTAAAACTATTTTCATAGAAATAATTAACAAAAATAAATTGGGATACCAATTAATTGCTTAATTCATAATTAAAATTCCCTTTATATTCTTGTTTTCCTTACTGGTTTCTGCAATACATTTCAGTGGTAGTACAATAAATACTTCTGAATATTTAATAGTAGACCGTTGCATTATAAAGGAAGGAGATGGTCCGGGGTTGCGGTCATAAATAGGCTAAATAGTGGTAAAACTATTTTATTGAAAGCCGACGTTTCGACCCGACTTTGCAGGTCTTCATCAGGGCTAGAACGGACAAGATACAAAAAGATAGAGAATTGTGGCAGTTAAATAATATTTTGACATAATTTATAAACTATGTGAATAAGCTTATTAAAATTATAAACAGTAAAAATAATAATAATAATAATAAAAAGGCTTCGCGAATCCGAAGGTTCGATGCCGACACCACCAATCGCTTATTGCACACCTCCCTCCATTGTTCGCCGTCCAAACCCAGTCCCTTCAGATCAGCTTTAATGCAATCTTCCCACCTTCGCTTCGGTCTACCCCTCGGACGCTTACCATTCGGCACAGCATATATTAACCTTTTAGGAATTCTCTCGTTACTAAGTCCAACAACTTTACAAACCCATTTGATTCGCAGCGATGAAATTATCTCATTTATATTACTCGGATACAGTTCACGCAATTCGGCGTTGTGTAACCGTCTGAACTCTCCGGTTAACTCATCCTTCTTCGGTCCGAATATTCTACGCTTACACTAATACTTTATTTTCAAAAATCTTAAGACGCTGCTCATCCCTTAATGTAAGCGGCCAAGTTTCGCACCCATAAAGAACTGTAGGCAAGATAATTGTTTTATAGAATCTAATTTTTAAGTTTAGGGACAAGAGGCGCGAACTAAGTAGTTTTGTCACAGAAAAATAACAAGCATTTCCCGCCTTCAGTCTAACCTTAATTTCTTCTTCAATTTCGTTTTTTCTAGTTATCGTAGAACCTAGATACCTAAACTTATCTACCTGTTCAAACATATTTCCATCTATATCGATTTCACCAGTAGTATTGCCATTTTTGCAGCTAACCATATATTTTGTTTTATCCACGTTTATTTCGAGTCCTAGTTCTTTACCGGCTTTCATTAACGTTGTCGTATTTAGTTTTATAGTTTCAAGGTCTTCGCTTAACAGTACCAGATCATCCGCATAGCCCAGCACGGATGTTGTCCCACCCAGATCCAACCCTTTCTCGGTACGCATTACCTCCCTAATGGCATGTTCTAATGCCAAATTGAACAGGACAGGCGAAAGGGAATCCCCCTGTTTTAAACCCGAACGAACTTCAAATTTTTCGGACAGATTATTACCGATTCTAACTTTATTGAGTGTCTCCGTCAAGCACATCCTGACTAGATTTACTAATTTTTTAGGAATCCCCTGCTCGATTAGAATATTATACAGTTTCTGGCGGTCAATAGAATCGTAAGCCTTTTGAAAATCTATATACAGCTGGTGAACAATACCGTTGTACTCCAAGTTTTTCTCTAATATTTGCCGTAAAGAAAATATTTGATCAATAGTCGAACGATTCCGTCTAAATCCGCATTGGTAGTCTCCGATAATTTCCTCGGCGTATTTCGTGATTCGACTGGTTAAGATTAAAGCAAATATTTTTTAACATACCGGAAGGAGTGAAATTCCTCGATAGTTATTACAATCCGTCCTCGGTCCCTTTTTGTGAATCGGAATAAGAATAGATTCTTTCCATTCTTCAGGTAATTTCTCATTCACCCAGATCTTTTTAACCAACCGATGTATTTTAGAAACTCCAGCTTCCCCACATGCCTTAATTAGTTCAGTAGGAATATTGTCGGTTCCCGCTGCTTTATAAGATTTTAATTTTCCGATAGCTAATTCAACTTCCTCTTTACTCGGTCCTTCTATCAACGGTTCAGCACTCTGGTACTCAGAAGGAGGACACAGATCATAATTTCCCGTATTTAAAATATTGTCAAAGTGGTCCTTAAATTTATTCAATATGTCAACCGGATCGGTCAGAATATTGTTATTATCATCCCTAATTCCAGATGTTACGGACCCTACACATTTACGTGATCTGTTTATACCTTTGTACATGTCTCTTACGTTATTTTCGATTCTATTAGTTTCTATTTCAATTATTTTATTTTTAAGATACTCCCTTTTTTTATTTTTGAGCAATTTTGTCGTTTCGTTCTTTGAGGTTCGGAAGTATTCCAGATTGTCTTCGCTAGGATTATTTAGAGCTTTTAATTTAGCGGCTTTTCGTTTTTCGCACATGTTTAAGCAATCTTCATCAAACCACGGTTTGTTATTCTTATTTTCCTTTTTTCCTAGACACGAGTTACCGACCGCTTTAATATTATCCCTGATCTCTACCCATAACTTGTCAATATCCTCGTGGTCCTCGTCAGGAAGCTCTAAAGCTTCAAACCTATTCTTAACATCTAGCTCGAATTGGGTTCTAATTGATGGATTTTTTAATTTGTCCAAATTAAAATTCTCAAAATCGAAACGGTTTTCTTTTCTTTTTTATATTAAGTTTTTGTCGAAGTTTCGCGATTACTAATTCATGATCCGACCCACATTCTGCTCCGCGATAAGACCGTACATTAATTATACTGCTTTGCCAGCTATGTTGTATCAAGACATGATCGATTTGATTTCGTGTTTGCGAATCCGGTGATGTCCAAGTATATTTATGAATATCCTTATGTTTAAACGTCGTACTTTTAATTATCAGGTTTTTCGAGATGGCAAAGTTTATCAGACGGATCCCATTATCATTACTATATTCGTGCAAACTTTCTTTAACAATCGTCGGAATATAAACTTCTTCCCTTCCTACCTTTGCGTTCGCGTCACCTATAATTATTTTCATGTAGTTTCGCGGTAGTTTATCTTAAACCCATTCGAGTTTATCGTAAAATTCACTTTTGACTTCATCGTCACTGTCTTCGGTCGGACAATGTATGTTTATTAATGCGATTTTAAACCAACGTCCCTGAAATGTAGCTACCGAAATTCTATCACTAAAGAATTGTACGTCCCTCAAAGCGGATAGTAATCTACTCCTAATTAGAAACCCGGTACCCAAACAATGACTCCCGCTTCCTCCGTACCAAATAGTGTACTTTCCTTCCCACATCGAGCCCTCCCCTGGCCAGCGAACCTCAGTCCCCACCCGGAGACCCGAACGGGGGACTAGTTTACTTCCGGATAATGAGCGTTTCATCTTAGGGAGATCCATGACTATTTGTGGTGTTTGGTGAACTAAAGATATGTGAGTAGGGCGTTCAATCCTACGTCACTCCCTCCAGCAAGTCTGGTGGGTCCCTACCTCCAGCAAGTCTAAGTCTGGAGGGCCCCTCTCATTGTTGGTCAGCGAGTCCATCGGACTTAGCCGGGAGGAACTTCCAAGGAATTTCCACCGACCATCCCCACATCCGCCACCCGTGGGACGCTCCCCATGGGGAGGCCGGGCGAGGAAATTATAAACAGTAAGTACAATAAAATATGAACAAAGTAAGCTGAGTAACAAAATCCTAAACTGAAGTAAATAGATGCTAACAATTGTTGTAGTGGAATATATAATAAATGAAAATGTGAATATACTTCTACAAAATCTACAGGAGAGATTGAAAGAAAATGGAAAAGGATATAATATGAAATAATAGACATAAAGGAATGTGGAGAAAGAAAAGAAAAAGGAAATCAAAATTAGATAAATAAGTAAGTAAAATTGGAAGAATAAAATTAGAGACTTACAGATGTGTTCATCTAGGAGTTTCACTTACAACTGGAAAGCAAATGCTAAGGGTAGCAGGTATAGGGGAAGCTAACATGTGTTAACTGAGTAATTGGGAAAAACCTAGGAAATTATAGTATCTAAAATTTGAAGATATGGATGGATACAATGGAAAAATACTATATCTATGAAATATTAAATTATAAATATATAAATAAACATATAAAATAGAGATTATAACAAATAAAATTATGATTCACAGGATTCTGTTAGATGTGAATGTGGATAGATTCGGAAAAGAGTCTTTTTTCATGGTTAGGAACCGTGGAAAGGATAGAGGTTTTTTCAAATCAAATGAGTGGTTGAGGTTTAGAGCATGTTGTGAAAGTTTGGAGGCGGAAGGGTTCCGGGAAGTTATGGACGTTTTATGTTGGAAAATGCGGGGTTTGGTTTCACCAATATACGAGCTATTACAACTCTTTGTAATATTAATGTATCTATGTAATAAGATTTTGTATGATTATTTATAAATTTATAATTTAATATTTCATTTATTAGCATTTCCTTTCCAGTTGTAAGTGAAACTCCTAGATGAAGACATCTGTAAGTCTCTAATTTTATTCTTCCAATTTTACTTACTTATTTATCTAATTTTGGTTTCCTTTTTCTTTTCTTTCTCCACATTCCTTTATGTCTATTATTTCATATTATATCCTTTTTCCTTTTCTTTCAATCTCTCCTGTAGATTTTGTAGAAGTATATTCACATTTTCATTTATTATATATTCCACTACAACAATTGTTAGCATCTATTTACTTCAGTTTAGGATCTTGTTACTTAGCTTACTTTGTTCATATTTTATTGTACTTACTGTTTATAATGTTAATAAGCTTATTCACATAGTTTATAAATTATGTCAAAATATTATGTAACTGCCACAATTCTCTATCTTTTTGTATCTTGTCCGTTCTAGCCCTGATGAAGACCTGCAAAGTCGGGTCGAAACGTCGGCTTTCAATAAAATAGTTTTACCTCAATTTAGCCTATTTATGACCGCAACCCCGGGCCATCTTCTTCCTTAATAAATACTTTTCTGTTACAATTCTTTATAAATATTCAAGGCATTTCAATTAATTTTAAATATGTCTTCTGTTTCATTCTAGGCTAAAAGAGGCATCAAAGTTTTGTTAAGGGTGAAGTAAGGAAAGCTTTGTATTCGTGCGGAATGTTAGCATTTTTTTTTAACAGGTACAAATTCTTTTCTCTAGACTTTAAAATACCTAGTTCTGCCATAAATATTGTTACACAAGTTGAACTTTGTTTAAATCCTTGGGTATTTATTATATAGGTAATTCTTACCTCTATCAGGTTAGTTTCTTTCAATGTCAGGGTAATAATGCCAAGTAGTATTTTTCATTCGCTCAGATAACATCGAGTGGGATGATAAAGAAAACAGAATAGCTGTGATCGTCTTACACAAAGTTTTAAAATGTAGGTCAGAGGATCGGCTATGGAGCTATGGATGGAAATCATGGTTCGTAGCAACGTGACACACGTCTGTAAGGAGACCACATCTCGCGGCCAAAGATCTTTATGGTCTGTAGTGCCAGCCGAAAAAAAGGTACTTTAGAGAGAGATGTATAAACTTGTGCACTTAAGTCCTGTAAAGTGACATCAATGGGGATAACAACTAAATGATATTAAAGACCACTTAATTATACAATGATAAACAGAGTTTAATCAAAATTGTTGGAGCCGTTTTACAGAAAATTGTAAAAATGTGTTTCGCCGTTGACATAAAGTGGCACTTCCGGTTAGCTGATTTTAAGGAAAAAGTTGCTGTAATATCTAGGGCATACACCTATCTTAAAAACTTAATATCAGTTTGGAACGACTTTTTGTTTTGAGCTAGTGTTCTCATACACACAGACCATTTTTCGGGACTTGGTTATTTGAGGGTACCTCAAAACGTGTATTTCCGTTGAAAACTCAGATTCGAAAATTTTCACGATTCCAATACTCCTTACTATATATTACATATATAGGTAAATGAAAGTAATAATAAAATCTATAAAGCTAAAAGTAACTAGATACTAATCAGCTATTTTTACGAGGCCCAGATACCCAGCCCAGGTTTTAATTTTTTTTTTTATGTTGTGTCTTGATGGTATTGAACTCATTCGGCCATGCGAGGTCTAGCAGCCCAGTAAATTTCGCCTTCTGCCCTGGCTTTGTTTCTAATGCCCTGTAGTCCAGGGCAAGTCATGGAAAAGGGACAAACAGAGCAATCATGAATCCTTGTCGACAAAGTGGACATATTGCTGATTCGACAACTTCAATACGGAAGCCCATTGCTACTACTTCAACTCCAACTGCCATTTCTGTTCCACTTCTTCAATTAATAAATTAATTTTAATAAATTAGGTTTTAATAAATTCATATATGTTATTATTATTATTATTATTTATTTTATTTGCCAAAGAAATGTCTGCACAAACCAATATATAGATACTATTAATAATGTTAAATTTTGAGTCTAGTTCGGTGTTCAAACATAATATTAACAAAATAACGAATTAGCAACAATACATATAAATATATAATTAGTAAAACAATCTTTTAGTAGTAATTTTTTAAATAAACAATAATATATATATGCATTAACGTTTCTCTATAGTGATTAATTATTCTATTTAACAGTTTATTGAACATCCTTTTATGAAATATTATAGTTGATTCAATTTTTCGACGCTGCCCATCTTCGATATATCTTCTACGGTAATGTCGTCCTTGAATTCAACAAAAAATGTCTTTGAGAAGAACTTGTTTCTAGGTTCAACGAATTTGCTATAGCGAATCAAAAAATGAGGGTCAGTCACAAGGCAGTTTGACTGACATACTTCGTTAGATTTAATAGTGCGGCACGCATCTTTTACGTATACTTTTAAAAACACATTGCTTGCTACTCGGAGACGACTAACGGCTCTTAATTAATAAATTTATATACTGTACATTAAAAACAGATAAACATCCACAGGAATCATTATCTATAAGACATGGATGGTACTTAAATAAACATTTATTACAAAGTATTGGTCGAATTTATTTATTTTTGGTTCAGTAGACGAACTTCTACATATAAATAGTGCGATGATAATGATTATTATTATATTAATAATAAAGCAACAATCTAATGTAGATTTAACACGAGAAAACAATAACTTTTTTTTTTTAATGGGCGATTCCTAATTTCATACAAAAGTTTAATAGATTAAAGATAAGACGAACCTATGTTTCAAATTTTATATAACAAAAGCAATAAATATATATCCCATTCAAGGACAGAAGGCAAGCTTGAAGGAAAACAATTAAGGGAAGCAATAGCTGGAAACCCATTAAAGAGTAGCAAGGATCAGTAAAAAACTACTTAGGTCCCATCTCTTCAGGACAATAGGGAAGCAAGGAAGGTTCGACTTGTGGGCGAGCCTGGAGGAAGCGATTCCAGAGCTAATTCCAGCTCCTAATTGGGGTCTTATCGCCGGATCTACTCCAGGATCGGTTCTCCCATCTCCTACCACCGAAAAGTGGAACCGATTTCTGATTGTTGGAGGTTCCATCTTCCTAGGCTTAGGTAAAAATTAAGCTTTTTTATACTGTTTAAAAATATTTCTAGATAAATAAACGTATAATATGGTCTAATATATATAACAGCTGGAATAATAGCTCACTCTAAAAAAAATAAGACATGGTTAACGAAATAGCTGATTCAGTAAAACAGAAATTTTTCCTGGTGATATGCAAGAAAGTTTATGCTACGCGATTAGCTCAAAAAAAAAAAGAAAGAAAAAAAGGATAAAAGTATCTTTTTAACTCTTTCAATGAGTGCTTAGAAACCAAGTGAGTCTCATCAAACTTGATATTTATGTTCTGGTAAATAATACTTCAATCTAAAAAATATCAACAACAATGTCCAAAGTTAATACTTTTTTTGGTTAAAATGTATGTCTTCTGTTACCGTTTTTATGAAAAATTAATAATCTTTCGATTCGGGATTTTTAAATCTTATTTTTATATATGATACACATAAATGATTTTCCTATTCATTATTTTAACTCAATTTAATGACTATATTTAATCAATAAACGATTAATGTTTTAACAATATTAATCTCAGTCCTTACTTCATTATTAAAAAATATTATTAACAAAAAAATTTACTTTCTCCATATTATAATGTTACAGTTCTACAAGCCATTTACAAATAGCACTCTCCTCCTTTCCAAAAAATGAAAATTATAAATTATAAAACATTCATGTAACATAATTAATATAGTTTACTACACTATGGTGGGAACTGTTTTATTAAAATTATAATTTTGTTGTTCTTTTCTTATTCATCCTATACCAGGGCTTCTAGCTTTCATACTAGCTGTCATATTAGGGAAGGGGGTAAGACGGAATTTTTTTTTTTAGGAAAAGATTATCATTATTACAATTTATAAATATTTTATGAGAAGGAGTTAGTCGAGGGTGCGGTCAAATAAATAATAAATTAAAATATATTAATTATTTTAATTTTTGCCGACGTTTCGACCCACTTATCAGGTCGTCTTCAGGGCTACAAAAGATACAAAACATGTTGAAAGTAAAAAATAAATTTAAGTATATATAAAATAAGAAGAAGTTGTCAGATACAGAAATAAAAGATGGTATCAGAGATATAGTGGGTGACAATGTAGTTAAATATTAAGAATTATATATGTAGAAGATACAAATAAATGGAAAATAAGTATGAATAAAAATAAAAATAAAGGAGAATATAGCATGTAAGTTAAAAGTAAACAGATTGCGATAAAAGATAAGGAATAAGTGTATAACAAACTAATAGAGATTACATTAGATAACTGTGGGTTAACAGATAAGGAAAATAAATAAATGAATGTTAACGAATAAATAGATTGAAAATTGAATAAGTATTGTTATGTCAGTTTTATTTTCGTTATACTGAGTGGCAATATTTTATCTTTCACATTGTAAAAAACAAAAGGGCTAAAAATGATTCTGGGAATGAAGTTTTAATGGTTATAAAAGAAATTACTTCACTCGAGGACTGCACAAGTTCAAGGACTTTTTAGCAACTTCTTCGCCAGCTTTTTAACACTAATCTCCGGCATTAAAACTTCCATTTCAGGGGTTTCAGAAAAACTTGGGGTTATAATCCTTCCAAAAAAGTCTGAGCTTCGCTAGTCTATGTAAAAGTAAGATTTAAAGATAATTCCACAGATATAAAGCAGATTTCGTATTATCTTGATTTCAAATGAGATGGTTTATCAATTACTTACTGAAACTCGGAGAAAGATACGAATAGATAATAGAATAAACCATATAAAAATACAGTACATTTTAAATGTTTTTCCATCGGTCATTCTTTTTGCTACATTACATATAAACATAAGAAATTCTTCCATAAATGCAAACAAATTTTGTTTTGCTACACGTCAATTATAGTTGACGTTTCGGAATTATTTCCCTATTTCCCTTCTGGTTCCGGAACCTCACACTATAAAAAAAACGGCTAGCGTCGAATCAGAGAACAGCTCTGCTTCGGGTCACCAGAGCATACTGGATAACTTCGCATGAAGCTGTGCAGGTTCTAGTGGAGGTGGTGCCTCTCGACCTCCTCCTGCTAGAAGAAGTGACGAAATATTTTTATAAAAGGGAAGACTCTACAGTACTTTCGGACAATCTACAGGTGAGGATTATGGATGCGCGAATAAGATAGTCCGGGAGGATACGATTGAAGCATGGCGGTAGGTAGCTATCCCTAAAGGAAGTACATTGAGGAAGTACTTTCCCACGGTACAGTCGAGGCTTCAGGCTAAGTGGATCCTCCCAGACTATTGGATTTAACAGTTCCTCACTGGGCATGGAGGATTTCGGGATAAACTTCACGGTCTGGGTATTGATGTAGTTCCTCTATGCCCAACCTGTAGTGTTCCGGAAACTGTAGAGCACGTGGTCACGACATGCACCGCATTTGAAACGTTAAGAGCGACTATGACATTTCAATTTGGAAAAATAAAATGCTTGATATCTAGCTAAATCAAATAAAAAATATAATAGATAAAGAGTTCCAGAAATAAGAAAAAATAGATGGTAAAATATATATATATATATATATATATATATATATATATATATATATATATATATATATATATATATACATATATATGGGCTAAATATATTCCATCACGAAAAATCCTGTTACGATATATAAGTCAAATATAATTAAATACAGTACAAATCAAAATTAACATAAAAGCAGTAGAAAATTGGTTCATTCAACAACATAATTCCAAAGTTGATTTTAATACCCTTATGAGGAAAACTCGGAGTTTCTTGTCACAGTTAGTTTCGACAGTACAATCGACTAAAGCACTCCCAACTACCCTACTAAGGTCTAACCAAAATTACAAAGGAAATAGGCAGCCTTCGCTGTAATATCGAATAAAGGTTACAATCAGACCTAGATCCTCGACCTTTCTAACGAAGCCTGAACAATAACAATAGTGCAAACTGTCCTATCTTGCCCTTTATTATATTATCTATATTGTACAATATTCATAAGATACATAAAGAAATAGGATACAAGCAGAATGTGCTTGCATAATGGATTAAATAAAATATAGCAGTTAACAAACCGTATCCAAATAACTTCTTTGTAAATATACTTATCTACAGTATAGTAGACTAGGAGGGAACAACATCAAATTTACAAATAATACAACTGTTCATTTAAATGAATTACTCGTTGCTGGAATTTTATAATTTTAATTTACATGTATTATGCAGTTCGTATTGTATTATGTTTTATCAACATAAAATAAACTGAACAAACCACAGTTCAGACTATTTTTTAAATTATTTGATATACATTTTATCCATTACGTATTATTGCCAATTTATATTACTATACAATTATAATTATTCATATTGTCAATTAGTAACCATAATAATTGGTAATTGGTTGACTGTCGTGGATAATGAAGAGAAGAATAGTTGGGGTGGTCAGTTAAAAAGGAAGGCAAAAATAAATGATAATATTTATTTTTTACATATGCCGACGTTTCGACCTGAAGTTCAGGCCTTCATCAGGGCTGTCTCCTTAAGTGTCGCAGGGAGAAGAGAGGAAGAGGGTCGAAACGTCGGCATATGTAAAAAATAAATATTATCATTTATTTTTGCCTTCCTTTCTGACTGACCACCCCAACTATGCTTCTCTTCAGTAACCATAATATATATTCAACTTTACCAGCTTCATATAAGCCCAACAATAATTTGATTTATTTCTAATATTTTCATTGTACTTTATATTATAATTCCTTTTCTATTTCATAATAATAATAATTATCACTATATAATATAATAATTAATATATTGCATTCAAGGAAAATGTCTAGATGGAAAAATAATTGCTGTCACCTAGGATCAGACTACCACCTCCAGATGAATATCATTTCCCATACAAATTTTTAGTCCAAGATTTTTTTTTGTATTAGGAGAGTGAGAGGTAACAGCAGCTCAACACACATCTAATTAAATGAACACCTGTATAATTTGTAAAATAGTCGTTAAAAGTTGAGCTCCTGTTAACCCCTACTCTCAAAATACTAAAATAAAATATGAAAGTCACACTTTTTTTTTATATAATAGAGAGATATAACATACGATAGTATAGATTCCCTTTTCGGGCTCTCAGGTGCGATAGATTTCGATGAATGAGGTATCAAATGAAAGAGAATTTTATGGAGAAGTCTCGAATTTGTATTTCAAAATCTAAAACCTTACAATTACTACAATAAAAGTCACTGAAAAAATCACGAGGTTTCAAAATTTATATGGTTTCATAAGTCGGAGGATTGAGAGAGGATAAATTCTGTTTTAAAGATTTGGACGCGAACCCCCCGTCTTCGAGATAGATTGTAATTTTTTCCTTAAAACCTCTTAGATTCTATGGTTGTTATGGGATACTTATCGCACGGTCAGGTTTTAAATAATAAAATTTTGAAATTTATCAACGCATTCGATGATCCCAAAACCTTTTGATGAGCTTCGATGAAAAGAAGAGAAGGAGAAACGCAATATGGTCCATTCGGCACATGGAGTAACGTAGAAAGGAACTTATTGATTTTTTAAATAAATAACAAAAATATAAAAAATATATTACTTATTATCTGTATACATTACTTACTTTTACTCAATAAGTGAGAGAGCAACAAAGTAAGAAGCTTCAAAAATATATTTGTTTAGGTCCTGAGCGAGTACAATAATGGATTAAAATAAGTTCTCATGGGTAGTAGTGGTATTGATCAATAATTAAACTGGAATCAATAATATTTTCCAGTGGAACACAAGCTAAACACTTATAAAGTTTTATTTTATTTTTTAAACTATTTACTTTAACATTTACTGGTGAAGTAAGAAGGTTAACCAATCGGGTGTGGAATGGACTATTTTAATAATATTATATTGTAGGTAGGAATAAATAAATATTAATGTTGATGGCGCTTGTACGTCGAATGTATTAGCAAGGAGTCTACCTAATGTGAAAGTTCTCGTAGAGGTATACTAGAACCCACAGACGGGTCTACGGGGGAAGGGATGGAGGGAGGAGGGATGGAGGGAGGAGGGAGGCTTTGGGGCTGAAGCTCCCCCCAAAATGGTAAAATATAACCATGTTTTATGGAAAAATATATTTAAAAAATTATCTCTTTAAGTATTATTGTTCGTGTAATTACATTTAAAAGGACTTTAGGAATCATTTAAACGCCATTTCATATAGGTAGTTAGTTTCTTTCCTGTTTTCAAAAGTAATTATCGTTATTTTGATGAAAACAAAAGCTTTCGGGCTGAAGCCTCCCCCAAAATTAAATCCTGGATCCGCTAGTGCTAGAACCTATACAAATTAGAAATACTAAATTATTTCACGTACTATTATTTTCATTATCATATCACATTATTTATAAAATAACATTTAATTTTTTATTGGAATAATAACAAATACAATTTGCCACAATCGAGGGCATTATGTGTACATTATGCATTATGTGTATTAAGGCTTTATGTGTACATTCATACTATGATAGAATAGAATAGAAATAGAAAAATCATCTTTATTCTGGGACTAGGTCCCTTTAGAATAACAGTATTGTTCATATAAATTAACCATAAATCCGGCCAAAATACCTATTACAATGAATAATAACAAAATACTATTAATATATTAAGTATGATAGCTCTTAGGATAAATTAACGAGAACAGTTGGGTAATAGGGGTTCAGTACTACAATATTGGAGCTAAAACAATAGCATAATAATCACTGAATGAAATTATAAAGTAACGCAAAATCAATTTTATAGGCAAAGCATTGTAGTGATGGAATATAAAAATAATAATAATAATAATAATAACTGTTAATATGTAAAGAAATAAATTGTAAAAAAAAAATGATATACATATGTTCCATAAGCGATTACGCGTAAAGATTAGGAGAAGAAAAAATAAAATAAAGTGTATATTTATACACAATGAGGAAAAGTTATTATATACAAATTGAGAAGAAAGAAATAAGAAGAAAACATGTAAGTAAAAAATATGAAAGAATAACAAAAATATATAATACGTGTAAACATAAAAAAAAAAAACCACATTAAAAGGATAATAAAAAGAATAAGAAAACAAAATTATTTGCCACACAAATATTTAATTAAAGTTATAATTTAACATATTGCGGTCAGAGGTTTTATGCCGAGGCAATACGGCTGGAACAAGCATTAGATGGCTGGAGAAGAGGAAATTAGAAATTGATCTTATGCGATTTAATATCCATACAAGACATTACTTCTTTTGTATAAATGTCCAGCATTGGTAAGTATAAGAAAGCGGATTCCATATCACCAGGTTTTCCTATGCCATTTGCTTTTATAGCTGTTCAATTTGTGAGCTGAAATATAACTTGAAAATTATGCGATTTATAGATACGGGATAGTATTCAATTACTGTGTTGTTAGTTCCCTAATTCAAATTTCATTCCGCCCTATATAGGGATTTTCGGGTAGTAAGAGGGTGGAACGACCCCTAGCGAACCCTCAGAACTTTCGGGTCACTAGCAGCCTCTTCTAAACCAGTGGCTGCCTCCACATCTCCTATCAGTAAATCTTATAATAATTATATACCTCTAATATAGAGCGAATCTGATGAATTCACACTTTTTAAAAAAATATTTATTCCACATACAACTCCACACTAACAATAAAATCATATATATCGGTATTTTGAATATACAGGGTGAGTCAAAAGAATGGATTAAACTCTAGGTGAGGGACTAATACAGAAAAAAAAATAAAAAACCCGTATATTCTTATCCGATTTTGATATGCTTAAATTTCAAAGTCTAATTACAAATAAACAATAACTTGTGCATACATTTCGGTTATCGAAGTCTTATTTTAATAAATGTTCGTAAATACCATTGTTAACTACTAAACATATCGTCTTCGAAGGGTGGCAATTTCCCTCCTGATTGTTTCATATCTTCCTATAATGACGCCTGATTATTTTTAATACGTCGAATCGAAGTATCACTAATGTGTACTTTAACATTGTAAACTTCATCTTTGAGCCAGTGAGATCTTACATAAACAATAATCCAGTACTGTGAGGACCTTATTTCAGAAGGTTTGAATATTGATAACGAAAGTATACATATAACATTATAAGTAAAATAAGCGTTGTCTGTCATTTCAATCCTGCTGACTTTAAAAATGGTGGTCACGTTGAGACACCCAAAATTTCCAAAAGTGATCCTGATGCTATAAATTTGATAAAAAAATATTTCTACCAAAAGGTGTAGATATTTAGAGGAATCTAGAAGGGAGGTTGTGTGGGGCCCGGTCAAATTTTTTTAAGTTTTGAATTTTCGAGGGAGACACATTTTAGTCAGGTTAAGGGTTTTCGGAGAGAAACTTATTTTTGTAAAGTTTCAATTTGAAAGAAAACATGGAACAGATAGCTAGTGTAATTGTTTATGATATAAATGTTTTCCAATTAGACTTTGACTTTAGACACTGTTTTTAAGAAGAAAGGAGCAAGAAAATTTCTTGGGTGAATGAGAGGCCATTGCGATCTCGGAGGGTTGGACACCCCTTTCGGTTTAGCACAGTCTGTCGTTTCTAAACATTTTTGGCAGACTCAACATCAAATTTAAAATATCCACCTTCTTATAAATAAAAAAGAAATTTTAAATTCAAACGTAAAAAAAGTGTTATATGGAAATACACTAATCTGATTTTGTTAGCCGTAGCAGTCTACTGGCAGGCTCCGATTAAAACTTAACCAGGCCTCAAAATTAATCATCTTTAGAAGGCTTGAAATTTGACTAATTGAGAGTATTTGGTTTATAAAAAATAAACAACGTTTTCTACATATGATTGATTGGCCACTGAAATCACCAGTTCATCCTTATTGAAATTTTGGAGGTGAACTAACTGGACCATAGAGACCAATCTATCTGCAAACCTTCCATACATATGTTTAGAAAATGCTTAGAAGCCAAAGGTGGTATTATCGAACATTTATTAAAATAAGACTCCGACAACCAAAATGCCAATACATGAATGAAGTATTTTTATTTGTGAAATCTAGTTTATTTAGACTTAATTAAGTAATAAAATTTAAACAAATGATATCAGATCTAAATGTATGAGTTTTTAAAAATTATTTTCCTCTATATTATGTTCCTTCGGACTCTGTATATAATAGAAAATAAACTTTATTCTGGGACGAAGTCCCCCTAGAATAACAATAATTATCATTATAATGAGCAAATACAAAAGAAAAAATACATAGCTGGTCGAAAACTAACTTAATAAAGATTCTAGCAATATATACAATAATATAAATAATAGTATGTAGACAACTAGAAAACACAATAAAATCTTCTCAAGAATACTTACAGTTGTAATGAAGAAAAAAATAAAACATCTATAGAAAGAAAAAGTCAAACCTCCAGGAAAGAATAAATATCAAAAGTGAGTAAAGAAAAAGTATTGACTTTCTATGTTAAAACATAAAAAAATATAAATCTTCTAGCTAAAAAAAAAAAACAACTGAGTAAAATAGAATAAATTATTTGTATATGTTACTTCAGAGTTTTGAATGAATACTCGTACATAGAATCTTGTATCACAATTCAATGTGAAAACTGATACGAAATCATTCCAATTCATAAAAAAAAATGTTAATAATATAATAATAAATTAATAATAATAATAATATAAATGTATATGTATTTTTTAGACTTTAGGTAACTCATAAAAAGAAAAGTCTCTTAATCACAAAATTTAATTGAGAACGAAATGCCAATCAAAGACCTTTACAGCCCCGATTCACTGATTGCCTTTTCGTATGCTTGGAAAATCGATAAAATCATTCCTTTTGAGGACTATCCTTCTGAAATAAAAAGCGACAAGACGTAACACAATTCTCTTCTTCACATCAATTTCCTCCTAACTCTATCATAATACGGAGCGAGCCTGGGGTTTCTTTCTTTCTCTGAATCAAAATAAACCTGAGACCCGCGAATATATGGTACACGTGGAAGCGAAATCACTTTATTGACAGGATATTAAGAATTCTGTATTTCTTCACAGAGCGAACACATTTATATTATTTAGATATATAGGAGCCGGTAATGGAGGAAGGAGGGGACTTCCTGCTTGCTCATCACCCCGCTTCCATTATCTACAAAAAGTTTAACAAACTTTATAGATAATAATTACATTTAAGTTGGCCCGTACAAATAATTCGAATAAATGGCAACACAGTATAAGTAAATTCAATGCATTATAAGAGGAAGGAATTATAATATTTTATCATTCGTCGATTACAACTGTTCGTTCCAAACAAGAAATCGAAAATGAGTAAAAAATACAATTGATTGGACTTTGTTAATAATTTAATTGGATGTATTTTTTTTCTATTTTTTTTTTTAAATTTAGATATCTGTCAAACTCTATTTAGCACCATTAATTTAATACTTTTAGTAATGGTATGGCGGAGATGGCTGACCGTGGATTCTAATTTCAGAAGAAGTTAGCCGAGGGTGCGGTCAAAAAATACTATATTATATAATAGTATATTTATTACATTGTCCAACGTTTCGACCTAGGTCTTCTTCATGCCTATATAAGATACAAACAATAAATATTAGTTATTTAATTATATAAAAACAATATATATTAATTATAGCAAGTTACACCATATGTAAGATGACTATTGACATTCAGTCCAATTTGGAAAGGTAAATGGATTATATTTGCAGTATATTAAGACCTGACCGACAACAGACAGCCACTCGCCATACTGCCTTCAGTAATGCCAAACGGAATGGTATGTACTTACAACGTAGGTCGAAACGTTGGACAATGTAATAAATATACTATTATATAATATTGTATTTTTTGAACGCATTTTTTAACTAACTTCTTCTGAAATTAATACTTTTAGATTTATTCGCAAATAAAATTTTCTTTTTTCGTAACTTTTTTCCTGATTTTTTTTGGAGGAATGTGCTTATTTTTCTCACCTTAAGGAGAAAGTAATATTCAGAGTGATGGCTCAGCCATTAGATATAAAGAAGAATTGGCGTACCGACAAATAATATTTTTAAGAAATAATATATTGCATTATAATAGAGGTAATAAACAGATCACTGAGGTACTTTATGTATGGCGTCCCATCCCATAACCACCCACTTTTCCTCTAATACATTGAACTCTGTTATTATGCTGCTCTAAATATAATTAGAGAACGCATAATACTCTTAACCTACGTTACTCAACTTTAACATCCCATTGCCAGCACCACAGTCTCCGCTCGGTTACAGCAGACTCCATATATATATATATATATATATATTAATTTATATGTGTATATATATATATATATATATATATATATATATAAGATTTTATGATTACGTAGCAACAATATTTTTGGACTATTGGATACATTATAACCTGATACATATAAACCAGCTCTCGACTCTTACCAATTTTTCCTAATTGCCAATGATTTGATAAGGTGAAAACAATATATTGTTTGTTATGTGGATTTTTCAACATTGATATATATTGCTAATTCATTTTTGTTTTTTTTAACTTGAATTAGTGCTACTGTTTGCAAAAACAGGTAACATTATCAGTTCTCTAGGAAATAGTAAAAGTTGAAAGGAGAGCAATCCACGTAGGAAAGGTAGATATCGAAGGGCGAGACGACACCGAACAACGTAAAGAAACGGGATGCAAGTTAGACAGAGATGAAGACGGATGGCGTGGAAGAAGGATTGACCAATGAGCTGGCTGCCCCACCTGGGCCACTAAGAAAGACGGATCTGCTCCCACTGCCTCGAGGAGAGTGAAGTCAAAGCCTAGCACATGCTAGAGCAATTAATTAGAGCGGCAACATATCCCCATCAACGATTTCTTATCGAAAAATATTGGAGTATAATGATGATATAAAATAATCGATACAAGAAGTATTTTGATAGGACCAACTTAGCGGCGGTTAGTGTTAGGCAAACATGTGTGAATAATAAAAAAGTAGTCGATACGGATAAATGAATAATTCCTTAAGGGCCCGCATTATTCAGAACTAAAGTCAACACCATGTAAGCGAAACGGTCGGTATCAAGTTTCCATTACAAGGTTTTAACTCTGAAAAATAGAAAATGGCCAAGACAGCTAGTCGGTAGCTTATAGACATTTTCAGATAATTTGCTGTTTAATAATATAAACTTGATTTTCTAATCTGAATATAATAGTACACATATATATAAGTCTATAGTGTGTCTATACATATATATATAGCGCCTTGCTACGAACGAACGAATTTCGGATGTAATAAAAACATTTCAGAATATGTATTAACGATACATCAATTTTATTACTTTTGTCCCAGTTTGTTTTTACTTACTTTAAGGTTTCTGCAATATGGTTGTCGAAATACTACACGGCAGCTAAGTTAAAATGTCTGGTGTGTGGCTTTAAATGAATAACGAAATTTAACTAGTTAAGTTTTTCCATCACGATATGTATGTATCAGGATATAATGTAAATAGTCCAAAAATATTGCTGCTAGTCATACAATCTTATATATATATATTATATATCATATATGTATATTTACATTATATCCTGATACATACATACCATGATGGAAAAAGTTAACTAGTTAAATTTCGTTATTCATTTAAAAAAAACAAAACAAGAAAAGGTTATTGCTACTTGAGAATAAAAAACTTGACAAGGGATAACACGGTGACAGAGATAAATGGCTAGGAGAGATGAAGAAAAAGAAATAAAGAAAATGGAGACCACTTTGTTTGCTTCGAGGCGAAAAAGCGCTGAGGATAGGAAAAAAAATTCAAGGGTATCTTCATTGACATGTTCGACTTCGTAAAAGCATTGCTTTTTTTTTTTTAACCAAAAGAGAAATGAGACAGTGGCGACCCTCCTACGTCCAGAAGATTAGAATACATTTATTTTAAAAAGCGTTAAGTTAATTGTATGAAGAAAGATTTGAACACTGGTTTCCAAAAAAAAAACAAGACATGAAAACAATTTTTTTTTTATAAAAATAAGGATTTTTAGAATCCTTTAGGTAAAACAACATAAAGCGAGTCGTCCTTATTCGAATCTTACCGCTTTAACAAAAAAGCACTCCAAGAATTCGTGACTAGTTGAAAGAACTTGAAAGAGCTGGTCAACGATTGGAATGAGAATACAGCAATACAGCATAGGCAACGTTGCAATGTTGTAGAACTTCAACTGGTGAATAAATTTAATGAGGCTACAGAAATATGCTGAGCTTTGGCAAAGGAGACAGTCCAAGAATATCCCATTGACTAACAGCCCTCCTGCAATAAGTCTTCACATCACACCCGGCTAAATCGGTAGGCCTCAAACTCAACGCGCCATTAACCGTTTATTAATGTATAAAGCAAAAAAAAAAAAATCTAGCTTTTAAATATGTTGGCTTACGTTTAATAAATAGACAATTAATAGACGTTTAATTTATTTTGATAAAAATGTTAGCTGAAATATGATTATTATTATTATGAAACGAGAAGAAACATAATACACTAATCGGTAGCTTAATATCTAAATATGCAATGACTAAACAGTTTTTCTCCTTGTTTTCTCAATGGATTTTCTTTTCTATATTTTTGTTTAATAGCTATTGATGAACTTTAGTGTTATCAATAAAAAAAAAGAAGAATGAAAACAGTATATATAGATAAAAATGTAAATTTTGGGTTGTTAATAACAGCTAATCTCCAAAAATTCTAAACAGATAGCTTTGAAAATTTGATACAAAACTGCAATCAAATTCCAAACTGTTTTATATAAATGTTATTAACATCCGGCCTTTTGTTCCAAAATGACAACCGAAAAACGTGTGTGTCGCTATATAATAAAATAAAAAAAAATTTAAAGAATGCAACAAGTGAATAGTAATAACATAATATTTTTAAGAGAACATAAAGAAAGAAAATTAAATTAAATTATAAATAAAATGAAATCATTCTCCTTGAAGGTCATAAAGAGAATTTTTTGTACTTTTCAACTTCTTTCTTTCTTTTTTTTCATAATCGTGGCTTTTTGATTCAGTATTAGAAATTATTATGTTTCCTTTTTGACAGTATCGACCGTTACCCAGGTATATAATGAAATGGCTTTTATGTCAACGGCACAATAATGTGCCGGCATCGATTCGCCCCAATCACCGACCATAGAGAGCCATTGGCGCTCGCTCGTCCAATCATTGACAGCAACATTTGTCAACAAACCATTTAGGCCACGAACACGTGTGATCGATCTTATCTTCTTTTCAGGCAGCTTTATCACTTTAGCAGAGCGATTGACGATGCTTAATTATACATCCAGGATCATCACCACGAATTCAAGTTTACATTTGCTGCGAGTATTAAATCACTCTATCTAGGATATTTGTCCACATTGTTACAATCGAAAAGGTTTATACTTCTTGAAACAGAACTCGATGATGAATAAAATCTTGCCATTACCATAATCCCTAGTATTTCCCAAATGCGAGACAAAGACAAGTCTTGGTCTTGCGCAAGAGTACCGTAACAGTTTTGCAGTTACCTATTAGCATATTACTAATTTTTCAGATAGGGGAAATGTAACTAAGTCCAAAAGAAATATCGGAAGAGTTAAATACAAAAGTATATTGGTTATACCAATTCTTTACATACAGTAACTAAAATTTTCAACAGTAACTATTTTGCCTTAATTTTTATTCGTGATTTTTTCTGAGCAGTCTTGGTCTTGCAACAGTTAGGCGGCAAGACCAAGACCGATTTTGGGCAACACTAATAATCCAAAGTTATAACAATTAACTTAACTTAGTTAAATGTGATATAGGCCAACTTACAATTATATATAACTTAAAATGCTTAAAGCAATACTAAACGAACGATTCTCCCTACCCCTTATTTTTAATAAAAAAACATAAATAAATACAAGTAAATTTTATTCTGGGACATTTAGTCTCCAAAGAATGATTACAATGGGTAATAGAAATTATAGATATAGATGAGGTTTTGCGTACAGAGGTGTATATGAAATCACAAAACAAGATAGCACGCATAATAAAGGATTTTTTTAAAGGAACCAGTTTTTTGAGAAGAAATATACAGGTTTGGGGCTGGCATCTCGTGCTTAGAGAAGTGACAGAGGAACAAGAAGTAAACAAATCAAGAAGGTAAGTTTTTGTTGAATACATCTAGGACAGACCTATCGGCGTCGGGAAAGAGGGACATTGAAGATGAATCTAAACAAACAATTCATTAGTACCTTCATGGGAAATATGAATCCAAATACTATGAAAACGGAACGAATATTTCAGACGCACTCAGGTAATCTGTTTGTTTCCGCGACATGAGAGAAGACTTCAACCTATTTTTAACATTTACGTTACAACTACTACGATAGTAGTAACTGTGTTCCAATACAAATGCAATTTTATTTATTGTGGCCCACAATTTCAAATGATTTATACAAATTAATTCCTGAGAGAGGTTGTCTATGAATGAATCGGTTATTTTTTATTGGCTGCGCGGTGGGTTTTGTAGGATGAAATTCACAACTTTCACACCATTCCAAAATGGCCGGCCAATTTTCAAACTACGGTACATGGCGAGACCATCAGCCCTTCAGCGGGATTACTTCGACCACATCCGGTTACCAAGAGGTTACCAATCTTTTGGGCACATCCCGACGTCCGGTATCCTCATGCAGATTTCTAAACCATAAATCATGTTAGCATAACTTTAACGTCTTCTTAATCAAATCCGACGAGAAAAATGTATTGAAAAACAAACGTAACAATATTTATCTTTCATTGAAAGTTGATTCAAGCCCCATATATTTGTGTGTAAAAGCTTGTATCATTTTTTTAAATTTTGCTATAATACAAGTATTGCCGTTTCAATCGCGTCAAATTCGAACTATACATAACTTCATACATTAATAAGTACATACCCAAATGCGTCTATATGATAAACCGAGTATTATACGAAATTTATGAAGAAAATATTAAGAACCAATCAACAACAAAAAAACTATTTGATGGAAAGTGTCTTCATATTCGATGGTTCTATGCTAACAAAATTGTTTCACAAAGTTTCAAAATATGTAAAGAAAACTAGGGTTACTTCAGCGTAAAAGAAATTTTTGATCATTTCTTGCTGTAAGAATAAGAATATCACTGTAATTAAAAAAAAAATCTTAGGTGCATTAAATAGTTGACTACATACAAGAAAAAAGATTTCGAGTTCTGTGATAAAGCTCTTCAGTGATAATTTTAGGGTAGCTTAGTTCTTATATTCTTGAAAAATTAATGAAGGTTGATTTTATATTACATTACATGAAGATATTCAGTTAAAACTTAATAATCATTAGTTAAACAGAAACTTACAGACATATTTCACGGTTAGGAGCCACAAACGAAAAGTATTACCTGCGCGTACATACCCCAGGAATTACATAAAGTACTTTTTAACCTTTTGTATTGCATACATTTGTTTTATGACCAATATTGTTTTATGACCAGAATAAAGTTGATTCTTCTATTCTATTCTATTCTGTTGTTTCGGTAGTATTTTTAACAACGTACTACGATAATAATATATATCTCAACAAATTATTTATTCCAATAATTTGAACTATTGAATATTAATTTATAATGCTGAACTTAGTAACTCCTAGTCCGATTTGAAAAAATATTTTTCGGTCAGAAAGACTGTTTCTGAGAAAGGATTTAGGCCATTGGTTGCCGCCTGTATGCGGTGGCCGAACGTTTACATCAGTAATAATAAATAAAGGTTACTAGTTTATCAAGTTGATAATTAATGTGATTCTTTTCAAGTACCAACTATCAAAAAAAAAAAATTGTATTTTTTGAAAAGTGTAAATACGCAAAGAAAAATTAATAGATATATTTTTGGCTTACAAGTATAAATTAATGTTCGATGTCAAAATAATTTATTCAACAGAGACGAACAGAAAAAAAAAAGGGTTTAAAAATAACTATTTCTCTGACGATGGTGAACGTCCAATATAACCATATTAAAATCTTGATTTCAATAGGACGATCGAACTTTATGAATTCTGCGTATCTGCAATACTTGGTTTTATATGGACGAATGCATTTCTCATTTTATCTTTCAAATTGGATAAATCATTTTTTCCTTTATTACTTTTCACGTCCCGCACAGATATGAATAAAATACCAACACTTAATCGCATTTTTGGGAAGAGCTGGGTGTTCCACTATTTAAATTAATTACTTCTTAAACTTCGTTTTTAATGTTATAAATAACAAATAAATAATTTTTTTTATCCATAAAACCAATTTCATTTTGAGATGACTTATGACATTTGACATATTATCTTCTTAAGATGAATTTATGGACCAATAATATTTTTTTATATTGATATAAGCTTTAAATAGCTAATTATATTTTCCCTTAATAAAATTAAGTATTCTGTTAGGATGTGAATAATTTATTTATTGATACAAGTGTTACTGCTGCCAGAAGAAGAGTTTTAAGTGATGCATAAAATATATTTTGTAATTTTTCTATGTATAAAGGATGCAAAGGCATATACGAAACCGACACAAATACTCTAAATTTAACAAGAATGGAACCGCAAAAGAATAAAGTTTGTTAATATTTTTAGACTTTATATATTTAGACCACAGCAGACACAATATATATAATTTCATTACTTAACACGAAATATGAATCTGAATAATCAATGGCGATATGAATAAAAAGCTAACGAACCAGATTTAAAAAAAATATTCATTAAAGTTGCAATAATTTTCGGGAGAAAAACACAATCAACAACGATCTAGTTCTAATTGCTTTGGCGGCGTCGCGTGATGAAGGAGCAAAATTTGTCCAGATTTAACTTATTGGTTTAGCAAACAGCTAAATCAACCGATAGTTAATTTATTTTCATAACGACGAGCCAGCATCCAACATTTGGGCATCTAAACTCTTCATTTCGGAAATTGTACGATATAAATTTTAAAACAAAAAGACAGGAGTAACTAGATATATGTAACTAGATAGATAACTACACGAACTCCTTACTATAGCTTATTAACCTTATTATAGCAAAAGTAAAAAAAAAAAAGTTGCAATAAACCTGTAATGTACGACGTGCAATAAAAATACGTGCTTAAAACGCAGCAAATTATTAAACAATGGTTTATTATTTCCTAGCAATTATACATCAAAAGTAAAATTACTTTCCTTGTAAAATCAAGGTAAATAAATAAAATGTGATTCCTAACATTGGCCTAAATCGTTTATTAATTATCATCAGTAATTTGTTAAGAAAAATAAACAACATTGCTT
Source organism: Nezara viridula (assembly GCA_928085145.1). Classification (NCBI taxonomy): domain Eukaryota; kingdom Metazoa; phylum Arthropoda; class Insecta; order Hemiptera; family Pentatomidae; genus Nezara; species Nezara viridula. Next base: position 102,270,406 of record OV725080.1, on the reverse strand, counting down.
CAATTAATGAAAAACATCCGAAAAATCAAAAACAAAACAACGAGAAAGTTTTGAAGTAAAAAATACTTAGAACACTATATCTTTGCACCAATTCGTCCGATTTGTTTTGTAGGAAATTTCATAAACTTTTAAATAACAATTTCGGTCGCAAACTTAAAAGGGAAGGGCGGATAGTAATGTCGAGGTAGGAGGATCATCGTTGGATAATCTCACATTTTAATTCTGAAAATGAAAAAAATTGCTCCAATAGTCTCCAATACCCAAGGACAGCGGATGGACATTTTTTTTTTAAATTCGATTTTCGAGTTCTAGATATCCTGAAACATAAAACCTTAAATTTTTAGTGATGGGAGATAGGTTTTTGAATTGGTCGATTACAATAGAATCATTATTGAAAATAATAAACTAATCTCTCTATTATATAACAAAGTTTTTAGTGACTGCCATATTTTATTTTACATATACAAAGCGGGACGGACCGTAACTTCTCATTCCCAGAATTATTCTCCCTTATTATGGTTATTAATTGGCAATGACAATAATTATAACAGTTTGACTAATTACTCCACGTCACAGGCGGATTTACGGGGGGGGAGGGAGGCTTTCGGGCTGAAGCCCCCCTCAAAATGGGAAAATGTAAGCAAAAAAATTATCTCTTAAAGTATTATTGCTCGTTTAATTACATTTAAAATGACTTAAGGAATCACTTAAACACCATTTCATATAGGTAGTTAGTATCTTTATGTTTTTCCAAAGTAATTATCGTTATATATATAGAAAAAAAAAGCTTCCGAGCTGAAGCTCCTCCCCCCAAAAATTAAAACCTGGATCCGCGAGGACTAGGAATTTTATAATGTTATAACAAATTTAACACACTAATAAAAGAATAAAATAACAAAAAAAAAAAAAGACATTTAAATCACACAATACTTACAATGAAAGCAGACTGACACTCTGTACAAACAAATATTTTGTCGATCGTTCATGTTAATTCTACCTAGGGATGGGCGATAGTCGATTATACTATCGATATATCGATAGATTAAAACTATCGATAGTCCCAGTGACTATCGAATTTTGGAAACTAAGAGAAACACACGTTTCTTGCCTCCTATATGTCGTCAACGTACCTTGTTTGAATTCAACAATCAGGAAAATAAATGCAATTTACTTTTCCATATAAATGTATTTTTCCGTGAATAATTTTTTACATTATTAATTTAATAATTTCTATTAGTGCTATAAATTTAAGAATTTATCTAATAAAAATGGTAATTATTATAAAGCTTCATAATTGGTAATTGGTTGACTGTCGTAGATAATGAAGAGAAGAATAGTTGGGTGCTCAGTCAAAAAGGAAGGCAAAAATAAATTATAATATTTATTTTTTACATCTGCCGACGTTTCGACCTGAAGTTCAGGCCATCATCAGGGCTAAGAAAATAACCAGATAACAAGGTATGAGAAACTTAAGTAATGATGGTAAAAAAGATGATAACAAAAAAAAAGATGAGAAAATAAAATAGATTAGATCTAGATAAAATAGATCTAGATAAAATAAAAATAAAATAGATAGATATAAAGTAAAATAAAATTGTTAGAATAATGACTAAGAACTAAGAGATAAATGATACAGACTGTTACATAGTGTGGAATGATGTAGTAGGTATAATCAAAAAGGGGGTGACAAAAGTGTTACATTGGGAATCTTAGAATAAAATGTAAAAACATAAAAAAGAAATATAAAGTTATATAAGAAATGAGAATAAAATAAATAGTAAAATGAAAACATTGAGAATGCAGTAGTTTGATAGAAAATTGAGATGTTGTAAAGTCTATCAAGATGTACAGACAATGTATAATATAATAGAGAGTTAACAACAGAGAAAAGGAATGAAAGGAAGGAGGGAAGAAATTGAGAAAGCTGAAATAAGAAAGAAAAAATAAAAGAAGTAGTACCTTTCTCTTAAAATGTCAAAGTGAGAATGAAGTCGTTACAAAGAAGGTGGAGAGAGTAGGGATGTGGAGGTGGCGTCATCTGTAACGGTTATCGGACGAAGCTAGAACTAGAAGAATGCTAGAAGCCTAGATAGTTACGAGAGATATATTATGTAGAAAAATTATGGAATATTGAACGAAAGTTAATAGAAAGTGAAAGTGAATATATATATATATATATATATATATATATATATATATATATATATATATATATATGTGTGTATATATACACATACATATATATATATATATATATATATATATATATATATATATATATACACATATACATATATATACATATATATATATATATATGTATATATATACGGGAGTTGTCAGCAAAAAGGAAAGGAATATAACTATGAATGTTTTAATAAATTCAGAATTTGGCTATAGGTTAGAGAAAAGTTGTTTTTGTCAGACTTAAGATTCACTGTCTTTGGTTGAAGCTGGATGTGGAGGGTTTCAGAAATGAGTCGTTTGTCATGGTTGAGAACAGTGGCAAGGATGGATGTTTTGTCGAAGTCAAATGAATGATTGAGGGAGAGAGAATGTTCGGATAATTTGGAAGCGGTGAAATTACGAGAGGATACAGAATATTTATGTTGGGTTATGCGGTCTTTTAGGAGATTTTTGGTTTCACCAATATAGGATGAAAAACAATTGGGGGTAGAACATGGAATACGGTAAACGATATGAGAGCGGTGTGAGAGAGGAAGAGGATCTTTTAGGGATGTGTATAATTTCGAGAGAGTGTTGTGAGATTTGAATGCGAGTCGTAAGTTAGGGTTAGTGGATCGTAAAACTTTGTTGATGTTGTCTGAAAGGTTAGGAATATAAGGTAGAGATCTGTATATAGGGGCTGAAATGGGTTGTGGAGAATTAGAGAAAGTTGAGATTAAGGAAGAGCGATTATTGTGGTCCGTTATAAGTTTGTTAATGACATGGAGAGGAAAATTATTGTTTGACAGGATCTGTTTTATGCGTTTGGTATTGGTAACATGAAATTGGGGATCAGAGAGGGAGAGACTACGGTGGATGAGGTTTTTCGCAACGTTAATTTTTCGCAACGTTAATTCGCATCCCTACCACCAAAAAATTAACGTTGCGAAAAACCTCATCCACCGTAGTCTCTCCCTCTCTGATCCCCAATTTCATGTTACCAATACCAAACGCATAAAACAGATCCTGTCAAACAATAATTTTCCTCTCCATGTCATTAACAAACTTATAACGGACCACAATAATCGCTCTTCCTTAATCTCAACTTTCTCTAATTCTCCACAACCCATTTCAGCCCCTATATACAGATCTCTACCTTATATTCCTAACCTTTCAGACAACATCAACAAAGTTTTACGATCCACTAACCCTAACTTACGACTCGCATTCAAATCTCACAACACTCTCTCGAAATTATACACATCCCTAAAAGATCCTCTTCCTCTCTCACACCGCTCTCATATCGTTTACCGTATTCCATGTTCTACCCCCAATTGTTTTTCATCCTATATTGGTGAAACCAAAAATCTCCTAAAAGACCGCATAACCCAATATAAATATTCTGTATCCTCTCGTAATTTCACCGCTTCCAAATTATCCGAACATTCTCTCTCCCTCAATCATTCATTTGACTTCGACAAAACATCCATCCTTGCCACTGTTCTCAACCATGACAAACGACTCATTTCTGAAACCCTCCACATCCAGCTTCAACCAAAGACAGTGAATCTTAAGTCTGACAAAAACAACTTTTCTCTAACCTATAGCCAAATTCTGAATTTATTAAAACATTCATAGTTATATTCCTTTCCTTTTTGCTGACAACTCCCGTATATATATACATATATATATATATATATATGTATATATATGTATATGTGTATATATATATATATATATATATATATATATATATAAGATAAAGACCGGAGACCGGCGATATCAGCCTTAATACCGTCCTGAATGTAAATAAACATATGAAATGTATATAAGGAGGATTACTAAAGGAATAAATCAGTATCTTTTCTGAAACCGTGAGTGTTGCATTTCAAGCCCTTTCCTTTCTTTTTTTTTATTGTTAGAGTCCGCCGACGCTTAACTGGTGCCGAAACCCGGGACTACGACAGGAGAACAGAGAAGTAATTTTTTTTAAGTCATTTTTTTTTCTCTTGGTTTTTTTTCTTCTCCTAGTCATAAGGAAAGAGTGAAATGCCAACAGAGGGCTTAATCAGGCCGGGAGTGTTGAGCGCCCCGGAAATCCCTCAACCTCAAGAAATTCCGCAGATACCTCAGATCGCGCAGGCCCCTCAGGTGCCTCAGATACCTCAAATACCTCAGGTACCGCAGATTCCGCAGATCCAGGAGATCCCTCCCTTACCGAGGGACACATTGGCAGAAGCGCACGCTAACGCGCTGGAATGGATGAAAATAAGAGCGGCGACCACGCAGGACCTTCGAAGAGCCATTGCGGACCTGGAACGCTTCGGCGGCGAGGTAGGTGAGCTCAACCATTTCCTGAAAGGCGGAGACCGCCTCATGTCTAGAATAGAGGTAAAGGTGGCGGAGGACCTGGTAAACCTAGGGGACGCGGAAGCGTTGAAAGCGGCTCTGGTGTGCCGAGTAAGGAGGAGCATCCTGAACCAAATTCAGGCGGACAAGTGAGGCCGAGGAATGGACCCCGCAGGGAAGACAGGAAATGTCATGGGTGCGGAAAGCCAGGACATTTAGTTGCACAATGTCCGCGCACTAGGTGTTTCGAGTGCGGTACCGAAGGGCATATTGCTAGGCAGTGCCCGTACATATTCCGGAGGAGAGAAAGAACTCAAGACGAGCCCATGGAAGTAAACACGCAGAAGCTGACAAGACGGGCTAGGATGCAGCGGAAGGACGGATCTTCGGGAGAGGCAACCGAGGAGTCGGGAACTTCGGGGACAGAGACGGACGAACCAGGTAGCAGTGGAGGCGAAGGAGGCAGGAGCAGCCAACGGACCGAGCAGCGACGAACGGCGGCGGGGAGGAGGAAGCTGGGCGGCATCTGAGGAGTGTGGCAGCAGAGAGGCGACCGCACAGCAACATGCAACAACATCCGAGGTAAGCCATGCTGGTTGCCAATTATCGAGGTAGACGGGGGAGTAAAGTGCCTCGTGGATACCGGGAGCTCGAGCACTATTATGACCAGAGGGGCGTTAGGGAAAGTGTGCGGGAGTGAGAGGGCACTCCGGATCCAAAAATGCGATTGCCAACTAATCACTCTGGGTGGCCCCTGTAGCGTAGAGGGAGAAGCGACAATAAGACTTGATCGGTGGGCAGGAAAAGAGGGCGAACTGAAGGTACACGTAGTAAAAAACATGACTCGGGAATACCAGGTCATAGTGGGGTGCGATTTGTTGGGGCAGGTAGGGGCGAGCATTAGGAATCGTAGAGGAGCCTGGAGTGTTAGGTTGGGAAAGAGGAAGTTCGGATGTATAGGAGTCGCGAGAGAAAGAAGGGTGCGGATAGGGGCGGTGAACAGAGTGGAGGACTGGAGGGAGTTGCTACAGGAGGAGTTTAGGGACATTTTCTTCAGGGAAGGTGAGGTATTAGGGGTAACAGGGAGGACGGTGCATGAAATCCCACTGAAGCAGGATAGGGTAACTTACGTGAAAGAGAGAAGATACCCGCAGGCGTTGAGGCAGCATATTCGAGAGGAGCTAGATAGTCTAAAAGAACAAGGGATCATAGTTGATAGCACCTCACCATTCAATAGTCCCCTGTGGGCAGTGAAGAAGAAGGCAGCACCGGGGGATAATAAGGAAAAATACAGGGTGGTAGTAGACTATCGTAAATTGAACGATAACACGGTAGACGAGAAGTACCCGATCCCCAGATTCGAAGATATACTGGAAAACGAGAGTAGCAGGAATGATGAAAATAGATTATCGAAGATATGGGAAAAGCAAGATTCGCGTCATCTGGTCGCAACCCGGGGTGAGTGAAGAGCAAATTTGTACGGCACTGAAGGACGCCACGGAACCTGGAAAGACGCACCATCTTTATGTGGGGAATAACACGGTATGGGATAAAATAAAGCGGATGTGGAGATCCGAGCGAATTGGGGTGGACAGAACACTCATCCGTTGTAAGTACGCAGTGGAAACTATACAGGATGAGGAACAGCAACAGGCAGTCACATTAGCTTATCACCAGGGGAAAACCAACCACCGAGGCGTGAACGAGACACTGCAGGCATTACGTCGAAAGTATTTCTGGTGGGGCATGAAAAAATCCATCCAAGAGGTCATAGGGAAATGCGAGGTGTGTATGCGCACGAAATATGACCGACACCCCCCCAGAGGGATTCAGGAAGAGACACCGACGGGGAATATGCCACTACAGGACCTCCAGATTGATACATTTACCTGGAGAGGGTTCAAGTGGGTCACGGTCATCGACGTCTTTAGCAAGGTAGCTATGGCACACCAGGTCATGGACAAGTCTGCCAACGCAGTTGCGGAAGCCCTACAAACCTGGGTGCAGTTCTACGGGGTCCCTGAGAGGATCACATCGGACGGTGGTAGGGAGTTTGACAATGCCGCGATTAGGGAGGAGGTGAAACGACTAGGGATTCGTTGGCATTATAACACCCCGGGACATCCTAAGGGTAGAGGCGGCATTGAGCGGTTGCACAGCACGCTGAGTGATCACATCCGGGTGTATCAGGGGGAAAAAGGGTTGGAGCCGGATGTTGCAATGAAGAAAGCGGTAACAGCCTACAACCACTCGATTCACTCCGTCACGGGATTTTCGCCCGTGGAAGTACTATTCGGGATGCGCAGGCCAAGGCGAGATTGCGGGGAAACAACGGTTAATGAACCATTAGTCGAGCAAATCCAGAGCAATAGGGTGGAGATGGAAAAGACGTGGGGAAGAGTAACGGCGAAAATTAAGCGGGAAAAGGAGAAGCGGGTAGAGAGGCAGAATGTTCGCGTACGTGACCAAATGGGTGATCTAAAGATCGGGACAATAGTGTACCGTAGAGTAGGGACCAACAGAGGGAAACAATTGTTACGATACGAGGGTCCATTCAGAGTGATTGCTATTAGGGAGCATAATCTACTAACGATCGAAAGCGTTAATGAACCTAGAAAGAGGAGAACGGTTCACATTGAACAATTGAAGCTCCCAATGATAGAACCGGAACATAAACTAACGGATTCGTAGTACCCTCACCACGTTATAACAAATATGTTTTTTTTGGTTGTCTAAGCAAAAATATGGTGTATTTTTTTTTTATGTGTAAATAGAATCATAGCAATACAGTAGAGGAAAGTGTATTATTTTTTTTTTTCTTCTCTGTTTTTTTTTAGGATTTTAAGAGTTCTGTTTTTGGAAGCAAGTGTTGTGTTTAGTTCTGTTTTTTTTTATTTCTTTGTATTATTGTATGTCTCGAGTGAGTTTTACTTTCTTTCAACTTTATACTTGTAAAAACAATTGTAAGGTGTTAAGACTGATAATCGTTAGCTCCGATCTAGGAATATCTAAGTTTCCGAAAAATCCTGTTCGTAAACTGGTGGGGGGGAGATAAAGACCGGAGACCGGCGATATCAGCCTTAATACCGTCCTGAATGTAAATAAACATATGAAATGTATATAAGGAGGATTACTAAAGGAATAAATCAGTATCTTTTCTGAAACCGTGAGTGTTGCATTTCAAGCCCTTTCCTTTCTTTTTTTTTATTGTTAGAGTCCGCCGACGCTTAACTTATATATATATATATATATATATATATATATATATATATATATATATATATATATATATTCACTTTCACTTTCTATTAACTTTCGTTCAATATTCCATAATTTTTCTACATAATATATCTCTCGTAACTATCTAGGCTTCTAGCATTCTTCTAGTTCTAGCTTCGTCCGATAACCGTTACAGATGACGCCACCTCCACATCCCTACTCTCTCCACCTTCTTTGTAACGACTTCATTCTCACTTTGACATTTTAAGAGAAAGGTACTACTTCTTTTATTTTTTTCTTTCTTATTTCAGCTTTCTCAATTTCTTCCCTCCTTCCTTTCATTCCTTTTCTCTGTTGTTAACTCTCTATTATATTATACATTGTCTGTACATCTTGATAGACTTTACAACATCTCAATTTTCTATCAAACTACTGCATTCTCAATGTTTTCATTTTACTATTTATTTTATTCTCATTTCTTATATAACTTTATATTTCTTTTTTATGTTTTTACATTTTATTCTAAGATTCCCAATGTAACACTTTTGTCACCCCCTTTTTGATTATACCTACTTCATCATTCCACACTATGTAACAGTCTGTATCATTTATCTCTTAGTTCTTAGTCATTATTCTAACAATTTTATTTTACTTTATATCTATCTATTTTATTTTTATTTTATCTAGATCTATTTTATCTAGATCTAATCTATTTTATTTTCTCATCTTTTTTTTTGTTATCATCTTTTTTACCATCATTACTTAAGTTTCTCATACCTTGTTATCTGGTTATTTTCTTAGCCCTGATGATGGCCTGAACTTCAGGTCGAAACGTCGGCAGATGTAAAAAATAAATATTATAATTTATTTTTGCCTTCCTTTTTGACTGAGCACCCAACTATTCTTCTCTTCTTTATTATAAAGCTTATGAAGTATTTTAAAGTAAATAACTAATGAATACAGCGCAAACTACAGTACAATCTGAGTAATACAAGTAATACAATCTGAACTACAGAATGAATGTAAACTACAGTTATACAATTTCAGCAACGAGTAGTACTAATAAATGAATAGCTATAGAATTAGTAAAATAGGGGTGGGCGCCCCCATAGTAATTAATGAATTAACAATAATAATAAAAACAAATTAGTACATTTTTTTATTTTCATGAATCCGATTTCTGTATAGAAAACTAAGCTATTTATTTCATTTTGAAACAGATTTTTAAAAATTAAAATAGAGATTGAAAGATGCAAAAATAAATTGCTTTCAATTCATTAGGTAAATCTTAAATTCGTAATTTGCAGTGAATCATAATATATATATATATATATATATATATATATATATATATATATATATATATATATATTATATATATATATATATATATATATATATACCACAACGAACAAAATAGAGATTATTACTACGATTAAAAGTATTCAGAAAATAATAAGCGCTTGGCTTATCGAAATATCCAGAATTCATTAGAGCAGATATCCTCAGATAAATACATGTATTAGAAATGTTATAACGTTGTGTAACTATAAACACACATAAAACTTTAGATACAAACAAAAAGCTAAAATTAATGAGAAGCATCTACGCCCTTTATCTAAAGGTCAGATTCACCGCAATAAGGAAGAAAGGTCAATGGAGCAGTGGACACCAAATTCGAGCTTTGTAAGCTCATGTATTAAGTGTAATACTGTTTCGTAGCTAAGTTTCATCTATGGTAAATATAACATATGGTAAGATATATGTTACAATAACATAAAGCGATACAAAAGGCGATCTTGATGGAATCTTTTGTTGATTCTTGGACGAAAAATATTTGGCATATCAACATAATATATATGAATCACCATTGTCGAAAACCTCGCCTGGAAACCCCATATTGCCCTCATCTCGAGAAAGTCGATAGGTACCTCTAAGATACCACCTACTCCCACAATATATCCGTAAACTCCTTGTATCCTCTCTTATTTTACCCCACTTTGATTACGGCTGTGTGGTGTAAGGAGGCATCCCGATGGTACTCAAGGATAGATTGAAGCGACTCATGAATTCCTGCTTAAGATTTCGGTACTTCGGTACTTCGAGGCGGTCTCATGTGTTCCAACTTTACAACGAGTTAAAATGGCTATTCCCTTCTTTCCACAAACAATATTTCCTTGGATCTTTCCTATTCCCAATCACCCGACACCCTTCCTACATCTACAGTATAGAACTAAGACATTTGAATAATACTTTATTGTCGGATCCACTGCCTTCTGGAATTCCTTGCCATCTGATATCCGCCATGCCTCTTCCTTGTCCTCAATCAAATATCATCTCTACCAATTCCTTCTCATATCCCAAAATGACATTGTACAATGAAATAAATATTATGAATCAAATTTTGACTGAGGTGAGTGGTTGTTGAAATTATTTTGAGTTTTCATTTTAAAAATCAACCCCCCAGTGCTTATAATATTGTGTTTTTATTTTACCTGATTTATGTTTTGTTTTTTCATTTACATAATGTTTATTTTTTCAAACTTTTTTATTTGTTATAATATACTTTCACTGAAGATTTTTGGTCAGATGTGATTTTTATTTTTTGTTCACAATAGTTATTCATAAAGGATCTCGTACCAGAATAAAGTTTATTTTCTATTCTATTCTATTCCATATACATAATAAGATACCTTATAAAAAAAGTTTGTGTCGCGACATCCAAATTAAAATCATTTGTGCACCAAAGAGCTCAAAGGGGCCAACGTTTTTTTCTATTTTAATTTGAGCTCGTAGTTTAATTGTGATTCATCTTTCACTCTAATTAAACAATGTAAGTAGATTTTTTTTTTTATCTCAAGTGACATAACACATTCATAGTAGAAACATCTATAGAGACCTAGACCTTTTAATTTTTTAAAAACTACTTCTTTTTTTTTCATGATCTCAGTGCTCAAACATGAGGTAACGATTTTACTTTTCTTTGTTTCACTTATACAATTCATTATAGCTAAATTCATATTTTTAAATTTTTCTTCCTTTTCTTATTTTATCATATTCTATTTTCCATCTCAATTTTACTTATTTAGCTGCTTAAACGCAAATTTTTTATTTATTCTTTTAGCTCCAGACAATTATCGTTTTCTCACGATAATTTTTTCATCCCTTAACACGACTCGAACCATTGCTTTACTAATATCTTCATTTCCTCGTGGAATTCATTACAAAATTTCTTATTTAACAAATGAAGCGAAGAAGAGTAGAGAGTATCTTATATGTAATGAGGAAAGGAGCACCTTGTATGTTTTGTAAAGAAGGTTGTAAGGGATTATATCAAAATTTCAGAACACTTTTAGTTAAAACATTAGAAAGTTTATTTTGTAAATTTAGAAATGCGCTGAGTATGTCATAGATGGATACTATTAACATATAAAGGAATTCTTTTATGAATTTTACTTAATTTATTTTATAAACATTGAAATATATACCGAATGTTATCAAATCAATATATAAGTAAAACATAGTGTGAAAAGGGATAGAAAAATAGTAGGCAGCCACAAAGTGCCTGTTAAATTTTTCTTTTTCTATTATTGAGAATCATTTTTATAAATAATAAATAAAACTTATTAATAATATGCCAGAAAATGTCATATTCAAAAAGGACACTGGCTATAAAAGGCCTTTTGTAATATAAAACAAAAAAACGAGTAGTGTTATTTTTCCTAACTGGTTGCCGGTTGGTTTAGCCCTCAGACCACCCAAGCTAATGAACGGGCTCCGCTGGCACTGAAAAATGAGCCGTTGACAGACGCTGTATTTCACGGCAGAATTTCCACCATCGATTAATTTATCATCTTTTCGCCTATTTTATTTAGAGCTATGATAGGGTACGGGTGATGTTACAAATATTTTGCGGTGAGGATCATTTTTCTTTGAAAACTGCTACTTATATTCTCAAAAAATGTAGACAATAATTATTATTTAATAAAAATGAAATATTTCCTACTTTGTAGATTTGATATAGTAACATACATATTACTATATGAAATGATATGGCTATTTTTTCTATTATTTATTTATTTATTGAGCAATGTAATACTGCAGATAAATGGAAATAAATAGCCCGAGGCAGGCAGAGGCGGCCTAGATGGAATATATGGAGCAGGCTTGTTAAGGCTGCAAAAGATCTACATGATTTGTAATGCCAACATAAAGGAAGAAAAAAATAAAAGAATATTCTGTGACATGGACTATAATTATAGTGAGGTAAGACTACATGGACATTATATGTACAGAAACTATAAAGTAAAAAGAAGCAAAACAACAACCAAATAATAATCAAAAAGTAAATACAATAAATAAAAATAGAATAACTTGGAGATGAGTAAATAAATAAATAAAAAAAAAAAAATCAGGCATACCTTTTTATATACATATAGGCATACTATATATACCTATAAAAATAAAAATAAAAAGTAATCTAATTCAATTTTTAACTATAAAAATAAAAATTTATATTTAATTTTTTTTAATTTAATTTTTTTAATTAATATAAATTTTTTTTATATTTAATTTAATTTTAATTTTTTCACTATTTATAATCAGGAGAGGGAACTTCAAGCCAGGCTTGTCCTTGAAACTTTAGAAGGGAAAGCTGAACTCCAGGAGATCCCTGAGCTAATCTCTCAATCGCGTCACTGGTACTTAAGTCAGTGGAGATTGAGCGAGGGCGCTTTATCCACCTACACTCATGTCTTGAGTGGAAAATCTGGCCATTGCCAGAACTCCAATATAAATATAATACAAAAGATCGTAAGGGATATAATGTATAATAAAATCACAAGTGATCAACTTGCCTATTATTGAAGTTAAAGTAATTCAATTGAACTCGATACCAAGGACAAATGCTACTCTGTTTACCGAGTGCCAAGTATTTTACTCAAATACTAACTTTTTTTGAGTACCAAAGAATTTAATTACTACTTCAGGTGATGTCGAACGATTAACTGAAGTAGTGATTGAATTCCCAATAGTGATTTAATTTGAGTAAAACATTTGATACTCAGTACTCGGAGTAGCATTTGCCCATCTCTGCTCGGTACAAATATCAGAGGACAAAATTATATTATTTTTTTGTTTAAAGTATAATTTAATAAAAATCAGTTTACTTATGAAGGCTGTATTTATTAATAAAGACAATCTTAAAGTTTAAAACTGTTTATGGCTAGTTCATTAACAACGGGTCGAAGGTTAGATAAGGACGGCAGATGAAATTCTAACAGATAGATAATAAATATCAATCAATCCAAAGACAATAACGAAAGCCATTGATTGCCGTCCCCATGAATACTTATCCTAATTAACTCTTATCTATATCCAAAGTGGAAGTATTTGATATTAATCGGTGACAAAGAGAAAGGAGAATAAACAAAATCTGGTTTGTCCACTCACACGACTTACCTAACTATATCAGAAAAGTTTTTAAATCTTTACATATGTCCATCAAGAAACGAAAAACATTGAATTAGATTTATTTTCCTGAAAAATGATCAAAGAAAAGATTTGAGTATGATTTATTTGATAAACTAAAGCAATGTAAACCGACTTAAGGAATTTCGGTGTAAAAATGTTAATACCCTATAATAATATTGCTGATCAAAAAAGTTTTATTATAGAATATACTTAGCGAGTTAGGTCCCAAAACATTTTCTTTTCTTTATGATTTCTTTCTGATTTTTTTTTTCTCGGGAATTTAGACCAGATACTAAAATTGAAAAGACAATTATTAGAACATTATAGAAAAGTTTCATCAAAATAGGTAAAGCCGTTTTAGCGCTACAGTCTATTGAAAAATATTTTTTTCATTTATTGCGCAGCAGCTGTTGCGCATGGAGCACTCGATTTGTGCCACAATCATCAGTAGTTAAAACGCTACAAAAAAAAAAAAAAAAAAAAAGAAGAAACAAAACCGATCCAGTAGTTCCCTAGAAAATCATGGCACAGACAGATCAATGGCTAAAACGTGTTTTTCGGACTCAAGGGCCTCTGAAATGTATAGATCCGTCGAAAACCGCATATCAGAAATTTGACCCGATCGCAATACTTTCCTTACCTAGTATAGGTAGGAAAGTAAAAAAATTGACTGCCATGGATATTAATGTATGATTAGCCAAGAGATCACGAAGGTACTTATATTAAGGGCTCAATCTAACCTGTAAATAATAATTATAGTATAACTTTGAATCGTGTTCTTAAATTAAATTATACTAATTTAAAGAAATAATCATTTTTTATGCTATTCGGTAAAAAAACACAAATTTCAAATACATTTGGCATTATCAGTAGCGTTATATTCCTTGAAATGCATTTGCTATTTACAGTGGGTGAATATGCCATTGAGTTTACTGTTTCGCTCCTTTTATTAATATAACAATGCTTAATTGAACAATTAATAGAACAATGCCTTTTATTAATATACAATGCTTTCCGATCCTACAAAATCTTGGAATTACTAAAAGCGCAGTTATTAACAAATCTTTATTTATCCAACCACCGTCACTCCAATACCCTTCTCAACTTCAAATCCCGACTATTTAAACACTCCCTGTACTTTACTACAGTAGAAATAATATGGAAATCACATTAAGGTGGAATTAATTGCGACAAAAGGAATATAAATTTGTTTAAAAATAAATACGTGAACGTTGGCATATGTTAATTCTTTGTTGTTATTTATTTATTTTAATCAAAGGATTCTAATGGTTTCGACTTCCTCTAACATTATTATGAAGGGACAGGTCTTGGGAATAAATAAAGAATTATTATTTTCAAATATATCGAAGGGAATCAGTGAGATTTTCAAAAGTTTTTCATGGTAAAATCCTTCGACTATCGCTAATGGTAGTTCTGAAGAGGAGCCAACTAGCTCCCGGACTCACAAAGTAGTCTGAAATCGATCATGGCACTTAACAAACTTGCGAGTTGTTTAAACTTGTAGGATGAATCGGTACCATCATTAGTGTTATTGGCACTTCCTTTAATATCTAGGACACAGGATACCCTTGTTGCGAACCAAGCTCTCCCTCCCAGTAAGTTACATTTATCTCGTTATTCCCTTTTTACATAAAACCTCTTTTCCTTTTTCTTTTTCAAATAGAAGTATTTCATGAAAATGTTATTTTGGAGTTGTGTAAGCCTTATGAATATCAACTTTTATATCAATATAACACAATAATAAGGCTTAAGTACCCCGAGGTTCGATCCAAGCGATGGCCACAGATGTAATCTTCCCCATCAAACTCCATCTTAAACCTATTGCTTCTAATAACTGTTTCAAGGAAAAATATATATTTTATATAATTGTTATATGGATATTGAATGAGACTTATTCGACTTTAAGAACAAAGAAGCGAAAGATATATCATCACCCATCCTCTTCAAGAATTATTTTTCACTGATTCTGAACAATAAATCCCTTTCAGGGTAGAAAGTACAGCATTTTTTATACAAGCAATTGAATGGCCAGGACTCTACCTTCAGAGTGCCCAGCTAAAGTGGGGTCATGATTTACGCCCATGAAAAGCCATAAGGATGATACTCCACCATTTGTATGGGATACCCATTTTATCTATCATATATTTCTTAGACCCATGAAACACGTTTATATTCCTAATATTTGAATCAACCAAAAACTTAAAACTACCAATATTAGTACCGATCAAGTTATCAACTTGATAATCCAATGGAATTGAATGAAGTATTTGATCAATGGTTCTTTCCATGGTTCAATGGTTCAATATTTCTTTATGGGTGCGAAACTTGGCCACTTACATTAAGGGATGAGCAGCGTCTTAAGGTTTTTGAAAATAAAGTATTACGTAGAATATTCCGACCTAAGAAGGATGAGTTAACCGGAGAGTTCAGACGGTTCACAACGCCGAATTGCGTGAACTGTATCCGAGTAATATAATTGAGATAATTTCATCGCGGCGAATTAAATGGGCTAGTAAAGTTGTTGGACTTAGTAACGAGAGAATTCCACTGTGTTAATGTTTGCTGTGCCGAATGGTAAGCGTCCGAGGGGTAGACCGAAGCGAAGGTGGGAAGATTGCATTAAAGCCGATCTGGAGGGACTGGGTTTGGACGGCGAATGGTGGAGGGAGGTGTGTAATAAGCGATTGGTGGTGTCCGCATCGATCCTTCGGGTTCGCTAAACCTTTTTATTATTTATTATTATTATTATTATTATTATTTAATCAATGATGATTGTTAAAAAATATGAATAACAATGCTTGATCATAAAAAAGATATATGAGTACCTGATTCGATCTACAAAATACCTAACTAAGGCACTATCACTATTGAAAGGTGGAAGCAATAACCGACCGGCCTATTGAAGCTTCAGGCACAGAAAGCACCACTATTCCACGCCCAGGAAATAGAAGGTCTTTCCGAACGGGAATTTCTCTCCAACGATCTTCCCCACCAACAAAACCAATCTCCTAGGAATCGGGGCTGTAATGAGTCCCGTCAGCTGTGTTGGCATTGTGTAGATACAATCTATAATGAAAAATCACCAAGCCACGTGAAGTAAACGCATTGCCAATAAGTACACAAAGAATTTCCTTTAGGAATCTTGGATATTTTTCGGAAAACGTTCAAGTCTTTATATTGGTCTTAGGTGATATTGCATTATTATCTTCAAACAACGTTCTTACAATACCAAATTTTGAATTTTTTTCCCAAAACTAAGTCATTTTTTTAATGTATATCTATACCTTAAGAAGAGAGACTCTTCAAGATACGTTCCAAGAAAGCAATTTATATTTTTACATTAATAACAATCGATTTACATTTTTTTTTTTCGCTACTGTTAGTGCAAAAGATCGTAACAATTTTCGATGTTTATTCCATTTGTGCTAAAGCCGATTTTTTTAGACTGCAGCAGCTATAAGTAATCTGCTAATATGGAAAACAGCAAGAGAGGAATAAAATATGAAATTATACTAATAATTTACGAAGTAATAATCAGTTTTCTGTAAAAAAACTCAAATTTTACAAACGACCTTTTGCACTAACAGTAATGTGATATTCCTTGAAATGCAGTTGGTGAGTAAGCCATGGAGTTTACATTTTTACTCCTTTTATGACTAAAACTTCATCAAAATAGTGTTCATAAAGTTTCTTTGTATTTATTGAAGAAACAGACTCTGTTATAGCTAAAGATAATGTGTATCCATTCCATTTATATTGGAAAGAGCCGCTACAAAAATATTCTATCCTTCCTAAAATGGAAATAGAACTATATACATATATATTTTAATACAAGACCTATTTCAAATAGCGAATGAATAGTATTCTTGTATTCTTGTATTCTTGTATTCTTGTATTCACTGAAGTTGTATGCGGAATGACGAATCTGCGTGACTGATGGGATGACTTTGCCGAAAGGGGGATGATGACCTTGCTCTCAAATGGATCGTTGGAGATGTTTATGGTGCCAACGATTCAATCACCTACGTCGAAGCCATCACGACTTCTGTTGATGACTTTGCTTACGGCTCCAATCTTTGTGAAATCAATTCGGAGTCCTACGATGCCTGTTACCGGTCCGCTCTCGATGTATGTGGACCAGCTATAGAAAATATAGAGAGGATGAATTGGTATAAATATAGCAAGAAGCCATGGTGTCTGAGTTCAAGTGATGAGCTTTCACTAAAAGAGAATATATAGATACATTGCATATTTGCTTTTTATCTATATAACGAAATGGTTTTCATATAGATGGGTATGGTAACTAATTAAGACGTTCAAATTTCAAGCGAAGGTTTCATTTGATCATCAATCTTGAAATTCATTCATCACTTCATTCATTTCATTATTTAACCACTGTAATTTCTCTTATTTTTGGAGAATAGTTCATAACTAATGTAATTCATAAAGTCATTCATAATCACACCCGTTGACTAAAGATGTTGATGAAAAAAAAAGTTACGAGAACAATGGCAAAGAAAGTGGAATACATCAACAAACAAGCTACAAGACATCGTACCATGGACAATCTGTAACAGAAAGTGCAGATCAGAAGAAATAATCCTGACAGGGCTGAGAATTGGACCTGCAGCCTTCTTCCACGACTATCTAAGAGTCCAGAAGGCTGGAACCACAACTATGTGAGGTACGCAACACATCACATAACACTGAAATACATCGTAACTTGAATGAATTTTTAATAATACGGTTTATATAGGTTCTTATTTAATTTATCCTTACTACTGTATTTTATTCTGTTCAAATATATTAAGCCTTCGATTTATGTTTCGAAGAATACAGAACAATTTTCTCTCAGCCTTGTTCTAGTTCTTGCATTGTTTATCAAGTCCAAGTTCTGGGGCGGGTGTCAGCCTCAATATCCGTCAGTCTTAAAGAAAATTCCTCTTTAGTTCTCTTTCCCTGACCTTTTTTGATGGATTAGTTTCTTTACTCATCAATCATACAATATCACTTTAGTTAGAGTAGATTGTTTTCTTGCTGTACAACTACAACTTTTCTGCAAAAGCCTTAAGCGTTGTATACATAATAGTAGTAACATAACATTAAAGTTGGATTTTACTTTTATAGATGAATTATTGAAAAGTTTTTTTTTTTTTGACAAATTCTGACATTAATCCCTCACCAATATAAATAACACTTAGAGGTGTCTAGGTTCTTCGTAAAGGATGTTATTGTATCATGTATAGATAAGAAGTGCGCGCGTCAAATCAAAAATATCCAGAATTATTTCACAAAGTTTAATATAAATTCAATAAAATTTCAAAAAGCTAGGAGTGACATCAATTATGAATGTTTATAAGCTTGTAATCCAAAGTCGCAGGAAGAAGCATAAATTTCAAATACCATTTAAAACTACACCACTATAACTTTTGATTTTGAGTAGGTGGTAAAGACCTGTTCGAAAGACTTTTACGAAATTGATTGTACTCCGGAGGTAAAGAACACCAGGCACCAGGTCGGTACCTGTATTTATTCAAGGGGGTCAATTTTTCATAACTTTGAACTATTCAAATTTGTTTCTTTGTTACTAAATTATTAAATAAAAAAAATGGACATGGCTTTCTTTATCTCCGGGACACAGATATAGAAAATTATTTTTTTTATTTTTTTTATTTTTTATTTTTTTTATTTAGACATATAATATTCTGTCACAGGGACAATAATTATATTGATAAATGAACACATTCACACCGTATATACAAAAAAAAAAAAAAATTAACAAAAGTAAAATAATAACTAAATAATAATAAATAAAAACTATATAAATAAAAAAAAATAAAATAATCTAAATACAAGTAAATTAAAAACAGTCATACCTATATACAATATATACAATCAGGCGGGGAACCCAAATCCCCGCGCTACTCTCTCAACCGCCTCACCGGTGCTAAAGCCGGTGGAGTTTGAGCGAGAACGCTTTAGCACACATACATTCATGTCTTGAGTGGAGAATCTGGCCATTGCCAGAACTCCAAAATAAATACTATAAAAGATCTCTAGGCCACTGCTGCTTCAACCTTCGAGGAGGGTTGTAGGGATGAGTGGAACTAGATAGGGATTGGGCTAGGGGATTTGGATGATTGATAAGGTTCTGATGGAATTTTGAAAAATTTTCAGGGATAAGGTCAAGGACAAATGGGATATTAAGGTCATGATGTAGGGTTTTGTTGGTTACATAGAACGGAGCATCGACTATTGTTCGGAGGACTTTGGATTGAAAGGATTGGATGCGTTTGATGTTAGAGAATTTTGCTGTCCCCCAAAGTTCAAGTCCGTAGGTCCAAATAGGTTTCAGGATTGTCTTGTAGATCAGTAATTTGTTGTCAATTAAAAGTTGAGATTTTCTGGTCAGTAGTCTGTATAATTGGCCGTATCGTCGGTTAAGTTCTTGTCTTTTAAGTCTAGTATGTGGGTTCCACGTTAGTCTTCGGTCTAAGATAAAGCCAAGATACCGGACTGTGTCTGAAAAAGGAAGCTGGATGGAATTAAAGTGGACTGATGGACAGGATCTGCGGCGGAGTGTGAAGGTAATGTGTTTGCATTTGGATTAGTTTACTTTGATTCGCCATTTATTACACCAGTGCTCAATCATGGAGAGGTGTCTTTGCAGATTTAAAGATGCTATTTCGGGATCCGAGTTGGATGATAGGATGGTGGAGTCATTAGCAAATGTTGCCAGGAAGGTATTGGAATGGACAGGAATATCAGCGGTAAAGAGGATATAAAGGACGGGGCCCAACACGCTACCTTGAGGAACACCGGCTTCAACTGAGAAAATTATTAACTTATAAATGTTTTAACCGATTTATCGAGAACTGATTTTATATATCAGTTTTAATTTACTAAAAATAATGATTTTACTTAAAAGGCTTCAAAACATTGAAATAACCTATATTCGACTTGGGTCGTTGTCGTTTATTTCATTGCCATAGAGAGAATGTCGAGTTGTGCAATAGAAAATTTCGATGGAAGATCTTCAAGTGTTGAGAAAGAGTAGCTTAAGGAAAACAAGGCACAAATAATAAGTTTTTAATTTTTGACTAATGTCCAGAACAATCCATTGGTTTGATCCAATATGGGCAGTAACATTGCCACCACTGACAGCATTACTGTTTCAACGATACAATTCTATATAGTATTAATGCTGATACGACTTCTGTTATAATATATTTTGCTAAAGTAAAGTATTTAGCTTAACGATACGAGGGCTATTCTGGACATGGTAGCAATTTGCTTGGTCATCCTGTACTATTCAGGATGGCTAGAGGCGCGGTCTTGGTAAATTGGCTCTATTCTCTCCTATTGAAGGCCCACTAACAGAGTTGGGTTCATGTTGATACAAAACAGCACGAGCATAAGTGCAAATTATCAGCCATTCTGTTAATATCGGTGAAAAAATATTTTTATTTATTTATTTTGGGACAGTGTCTACCAATTGAATTGATTTTTAATTTTATATTACACAAATTTTATGTATATAATTTTTCGCTACTATCACACCAACTGATAAATGTAAGCACCTTAACAGTGAGTAGTCACCTTACAACTATATTTGTAATTAGGAGGAAACATTGTTTTATAAACCATTAATAAAAAAAAAAAAAAAACATTAACTGCGGCTTTGAACTCTCAAGTAAATACGAAATAACTGGTAAAAATAGAAAATGTCAAGGAACAAAATTAATTCAAATTGGGTGATTTCAAATGGATTGACCCCTGGATGAAATGTCGATAGAATATTTTTTTTTCTCTCTCTTTCATTCTTTCTTTCTGCACATATGATGATGCCTGAACTGGCGAAACGTAGGCATGTTAATTGTTCATATGTATGTTAAAGACACATGGCTTTGAATTTTGGATTTTTTCCATTCATAAAGTCTCTTTTGCATATTTTAGTAGTATTTATATGGATATGGCATCATTTTAATACCACATTTTTCTCTTTCAACAAAGTGTCGTATGTAGAATTCGTTTTGTAAATTCGACCTGAAGATTTCCAATACAACATTTACCATTTCCCCCCTTTTTTTTTTATCTCCAGCTAGAGATAGGATGAATCGCAAAGGCCTTTTTTTTTAAAAAAAAAAAAGGAGCTAAATTAGTTATTTCAGAAAAGGGTGTACAATGTCATATTGGACAACGGAAAGGAGTTTATTTAACAGAATAATTAAAAAAAATAGATAGATATGTTTTAGGCCGCTCCCACATACTGTGTAGGTAGGAATCAAAATTAGATTTTGGAAAACATTGTAATGAAATGAAAATAAAATGTAATTAAGCAAATGTAGAATAAAATTTAATTAATAAATCTCTTCTAAGCATCGTATTTATTTCTTGCAGTGTCTAATATTATTGATGAGTACAAATAATAATAATAATAATATGAATATGTATAATATGTATAAAGTTATAAAGGGCAAGTGATTATTGAAAAATTCACATTATAAAAACATTCATGTTTGAAATAAAATATCAAATATTTAAATTTATTAAATATGAAAATATTAAGTTTTTTAAGTGATTTTTACAATTTGTTGTGAATATTTTATAATTGAATTATAAGAATCAACAATGTGTAATGCTTTGTGTATTACGTATATATATATATATATATATATATATATGTATGAATTTATATATGTATGTATGTATGTGCTAGTGGACGGTGCTGAGACTGTCGGTGTGTCCCTGGCCTGATCGAAGCTCTATTTTTTAAAATTCTAGCTTTGAAGAGAATCCAATGGTTGACTAATAAAAAGAAAATACCGGGATCGAAACGTCAATAAACAGAAGAAATGAACATTCAATAGTTTATTAAATAATAATTAAATGACCTTATTCCCAATTAAATAGTTGTTTAAATTTAATACTCAAAGGTCGATTAAGGAAAAGTTGTAAATATATATATATATATATATATATATATATATATATATATATATATATATATATATATATATATATATATATATATATATATATATATATAGGATTATATCCTGATAAATAGGATTCGATTTAAATACAGCGAGCCACCGAGTTTCATGACTTTTGTCTAATGAGAGGACATGTTTGTTTCCTAAACTGCCATTACTAAAACACACTAAACTAGGCGTTAGCAGCTGAAATATTTACAGAACAACCGATAATAATACGCCAGCTAATCCTACGCACCTGTGCGCCAACTTGGATCAATGTCATCCTGCGCTGGTAACTTGTTCTTAAATAATACAACATATTAAAGGCACATACGAAGGGTATTGAACACACATATCAAGTTAGTATTCACACACTAAATACTAAAATTTTTAAAAAAATTCGGACTTGATTTAATTAAAAGCGTATAACTACCACTAAATCATGGCAAGGGCTGTTTATTTTGGCACATCTGGTAAATATATGATACTACCCTCTTAGGAGTTATTTCCAGCACCTGTGGTTCATTAGGTTAAATTAAAAATGTAATTGCTACAAGGGAGTAAGTTCATTGCTAGAAAATAACTTTTTGAAAGGGAAAGAACGAAAATATTTTAGTGAGACAGGTAATGTATAATTTAAGGTGAACAGACGTCCCGCTTTTGGCGGGACAGTCCGGATTATTTGACAATTTGTCCCGCGTCCCACGGCGTTTTCAAAAAGTTCCGATTTTCGGTAACCCCATACCTATTTCGCCAGAATATGAGTTTTATATTATTTTTGTTGGTTTTATAATGCTAAACTTTGTTAATACCGAATAATTGTTAAGAAACTGATTATCCAGAACTACTTAGCAAAGTTCGCATTGCTAATTAGTTGTTAGAATTCTACCGCCATTGCTTAGACTTAATGATAATAGACTTTTTTATGAGGCCTTAACTTCATTTAATACAGCGATTACCAAAATGTCACCTTAAATAAATGTTTAGCGTTTTGATAAAGAGCTATTTGATTGTCTACAAACTGCTGGCACAAAACATTTAAGTCTTATTATTATTGGAGTCATAAATTAGATGTCAAATAAATCACCAAATTATTCACTCTAAAAAACACACCATTAAAACTAAATTCTGAACCTCATTTATGCTGAATACTATCAATAGTTAAACTATTGGGAACCTCCCGCATCCCCTCCTCTCTCCCGGTCAATGGTGTCCCGCTTTATCAAATTTCAAATCTAGTCACCTTAGTATAATGTCTTGAATTATTTCAATTTTTACTTAACTGTTATGTTTCGTATCTAAAAAAAAAAGAAAAGATCTTATAGAAATTTTTTTATTCAAATTTACATTTACCTGTAAGTCGATTTCCGTAAAAGTTTCAAGAAGTTTGCTCCACATGCCAACCTTCGTAACATAATACAACTGTTTAGAGAGGAGTTCTCAGCGGTCGTGATCCGCTTGTGAATCGAAAGGAAGTAAGAGCTATCATATCCCATACTGAATAATAATTATTTATTACGAGCAATCATGTCTCATTGCTATATCTGACAGTTGTAGTTTTGTCCTACAGAAAAGCGACCGTAATTTCAAAAAGTTTTATAAAAGCACCAGCTTATCTAATAAGCACTGGCTTACGTTCTTATCTTCTTCCTAAATTTAAGAAGTTGAGCAATTAAAATATTTTTTTGATATTTCACGATTCGGGATTGTGCCTCCATCTTAAAAACATATGTTAGTCGTGAAACTTCAAAACCAACCAAATCCATCTTCCAATTTGTATTTATGCTGGTAACTGAATAGCAAAAAAAACATAAATAAATAAAAAACAGTTGAGTATTCATAATTTTAACTTGAGAGAGAAACACTTTATTTTAATAAAAGTGTTGCCCAATTATATTGGGTTACTAAATTGCTCAATCACAATGGACAATATTTAAAACTAATATATTACCTAACATATAAAACTAAGACATATATAAAACCCCACAATTTTTTATCAGTAGAGCAGACAAAATTTTCATTCCTAGGTATCGAATTTGTTCAACAGGGATGAGTGGTATTATTGTGTGTGATATTAAAGGATACGGTAAGAAAGGAAGCCATAAGTTAGCGACCTTTTGACACCATTCTTTAATGACAGTGTTAGGATGGTTTGGGATGTCAGCTGTATAATTTGTGTAAACGATGTGGTGACCTAGGATACAACCTTGAGGAAAACCAGCAGACTCGGAAAAGAGGAACGGATAACCATTATTCTGATTTACTTTGCAGTATCTATGAGTAAGGTAGAAACAGAAAATGAGAAAGTATGTAGGATGTTGGAATTTAGGGAGTTTGATTTTAAATAAAAAAATATTATGCAGTAAATGGATGCTATTATCAATGCCTAGTGACTCTAGATGTTATCAACATGGCTTCATATTAAATTTGAATATATAAAAATAAATAATAAAAAAAAAAATTAAAATATTAAGTTGAATAATATACAAAAACACCAGCTTAAACAAATAGTTTATAATAATAAAATCCCTTAATTGTTGGAGTTGGAGGTTTAAGACACAATAAAATAAAACTTAATGCAAGTACACCATTGAGATAGATAAACCAAAGGAGTTATAAGGTCAGACCCACTAAGAGAAACCCTGAAAAACTGTTGGCTGGTTGGGAAAGCACACTTAGCTGCCGGCCGAAGACATAGAGATCTCTCAACCAGCTAATGACTCTGTCTGGCCAAGCTTACTTTAGCCTCCTTCCACTTTTCCCTTTTAGTTGGAGAAAAGGATTGTACCGCCTCCTATTTATTCTAAGGATTCAAGATGGATTATGTGGCTTCTCTTGATACGTGGCTGGGATATTTGAAAAAATAGAGAATATATGAAATCAGTAAGAAGAAAAACAGTATTAATGTTTCATAAGGTCCTATGGGAAATTTCGGAAGCGATCCGTCGATGAGTTTATATTGATGATCTCCTGATTAATATTGGCACCTGAGTATGCAACCCTTTGTAGGGCTGCTATCCGATCTGGCAGGGTTAATGCTATTGTTGCGCATACTAAAGCGGGCAATAACTGCAACCAAAAGCTGTTATGCTAATCAAGAGTCATTAGAGCTGCTATAGTAGCCCTGATGCACCAGCCAGCTAATAGGAGCGGCTACACAGGTTTAGAAAGCAATATACCCCTCGCTACATTAGCTAAACAAACAAGGCTGTCACCTTACCTGCCCATATACACGACAATTTGGTCCCTGATAAGATAGCTAATCAGCCTCACAGCTAGTCTTGGGCATAATTATCACTATCTTAACACATCCGAAATTAGTATTACCTTAGTTGATACTTAAGATTTTAAAATAAAATTACGTTCTTCCTTCTTGTTTATTAGAAAAGCAAATGTTCAGACACTTTTGGTTTAATGTTCAAACGTTCATAGCTCCGCTTCTATAAATGCTAGAAAGGGAGGACTGACTTCGTTTTAGATAGTAAATGTGCCATTAGATATTGCAAAAACAATTTTAGAATTAGGTCTTAGAATTGATGTCACCGATAACACTTTCCGCCTAAAAATTAAGTAATTCTACGTAGTAAATTTTTTTCATACCTTATCTTTAATTTTTTTTTACAATTTTTAAAATTAAGGTCAAGAGTTTTGAAAACTTAAAAAAATATTTATATCCAGCAGCCATGATAAAAATGGACCGATTCAGAGATAAAGCGTAAAATTTTGATAAGTTATCAAGTTACAAGACTAAGGAGAATAGATGGTCCCGAAAATGCTGCTGGAGAAAGTTCTCCTACCAATCACTTAGGACAATCCCATTACTCCGTGCCCCGCTTCTCCCCTCGCTAATAACCAGATCCCCAAGTATTACATCCACCAACTGCAAGAGTATCGTTAGTGCCCCCCAAAATCGGTCTCGGTCTTGCACTTGACCAATACCAAGGCTACCTAACTGTTGCGAGACCAAGACCAGTACTGGTAAAAAAAATCGATTTTTTAAATAAACATTAAGACAAAATAGTTACTAATGCTTGACAATCTTAGTTACTATATGTTAATGATTGGTATAACCTATATACTTTTGCATTTAACTCCTCCAATTTTTCATTCGGGCTTAGTTAGGTTTCCGCTATCTAAAAAATTACAGTAATATCCCTATAGTAATAAGCTAATAAGTAACTGCAAGACTGCGATACTCTTGCGCAATACCAAGACTAGGTTTGCAAGACCAAGACTCGTCTCGGTCTCGCATTTGGGCAACACTAAGTATCGTACAAGTAATACTTACAAAAAATGTATTAGTAAGATTTTGTCTTAAATTATTTATAGCTATATTTTAACAAATTTATAAACTTTTAATAACGGATACTCTCCAATTTAACACGAAAGACTGGCTTGCTTACCAATAAATATGGGGTCATACGCGCAGACTTCACTAACTTCGCAGACCAATAAAAATGTTGAGGGGGAGAGAATATCGTTTCGCCCTCCCAATAAATAGAAGTAAAAAAAAAATAAACTAAATAAAATTTAAAACAAATAAGAAAACTAGCTGGCTAGCGCCTAAGGCTTACAAGTAGACAATGTAACGTAACTATTTTATCACGACCTAAATATTCCAATTATTTAGATTTTCATTTATATTCAGAGATTTTTTTTTTATATTATATGCAAATACTAGTTTTACGTCTGTTTAACTTATATTAATAAAAAATAGATTACGATACAGTACTCATATTAGGCTTTGATTGATGGAAATTGTTTTCCTTTTTTCCTCTTTCCAACTTGGAAATTACTCTAAAAAAGGAACTTTGTTACCAAAATGGAAACCCTGCTTATAAATTTTATGTACTTTTTTTGTGATATAAATTGAGGATCGACTTTGGAATAGACCCTCCTGACACAAAACCAATTTCAAAATTAACTTCATAGGATAGTTTCTATTTTATGTTATTGTTTACTTTTTTTTTCTTTTATTTACTTTCTTCATCAGTATTATTTATTTACTTTTTATATTTATATTTATTTCTCTATTATTTGTATATATTGTTTGAATGAGAACTCTTAGCCCTAATACTTATATCCCTCCAGCAGTGGCTGATTGTATTATTATTCAATAAATAGATCAAAAAAAAAAAAAACTTCATAGGATAAGTTAACAATGGTTGTGGAACCAATTTATATAACCTTGATTAAGATATCGATTATCAATTAACAATATTGAATTATTGAAAAGAAAATTAAGAAGACGTACAATGGAAAGCGGCATATTCTAATTACTACAAATAATTTTCCACCAAGTTCTTTTCACACATACCAAGTTTTTTATTTTGCCTTTTTCCCTAATAAATAAAAAATTATTATTTATACTTATTACTAGTACAGTCTGTCTCTTGTCTTCTAAAATATTATATATGGGACTGATGAGTAAGCTTTCTGAATTAGCAACAACACAGTTGAGCATCCTTGCAATTTTATTGTGGTTCTCTCTCTTTTTTTCCCTAGTATCTGTTTTACGTAATCGCTGATTACGAACTCCATAATAACTAATTAACACCAACGAGATGCTTATGAGAAAGAGCTGGATATAATTCAAATATTTCAATTCGAATCTCAACAATTTAAGATCGAGAAGATGAATTTATATAATTGATTATGTAAATTTCCCTGATTAAAATACTTAGAAATATAATTGGATAGATGAAAAATGATTTTTTATTGATTTAAATTGAACTGAAGCCATCCGAAGACGATGGACCTTGAGTTCATAATATATATTCATCTATGATATTTATTTGATAAATTACTGGATTTGAGTATTAAGTTCGGATATTTTAAAATTGGAATATGAAATTATATATATTCTGAAATTATTATATATTGTTTGAAAATTTATTAATAGTTAAAAAAAATTAAATAAAGGAACGTGTTAGCTCAACGAGAAAGGCACTGTGTTCCTATACTCCGGTGATCAGGAGACCTTCAAATGGGTATTCCGAATTAATTAAGAAAAATAACGGGCGGTTGAGCGGAATTTTCGAATCATCTCCTTGCAAATCTTTTAATCGAGAAATAGTTATTATTATACAACTTATTTAGTATTTAAAAATTTTTTTTTTAACTGAAATCATCCATAAAGACCTTAATGTACTGTATGTTTCAGATTTGGCCAAATCCAGATACCTGTCCTTCCGTAACTTCAGATACATCCGAACCCTCTCGTTTCAAATCTTGCTTCCTCCTCGATCTTTGATAAGCCTCCCAGACGTCTGAAAAGAAGGTGGCCTTCTTCTTCTAATGTAAATTCTAATATATTATTAGAGTATATTGTTTAAAAACTATATTGTTTTAAACTTCTATATAGGTTGGAACAGGTGTCACGATAATTTATTTTATTTTTACACAAATTTCTTTACATTATAATTTAATTTTAATATATCATATATATATATATATATATATATATATATATATATATATATATATATATATACATATTTATATTACTTTATGAACTTTGGTCGGTATGATGGTGTTATTCTACATGTATTTTATACATAAATTTCCAACACGTTACTTTAGTCTGTATATAGGGAGTGAATAAATACTCTTGAGTGTAGCAGATTGTGTTGTTTTTTGGAAAAATATGGGTAATCGTAAGATAAGGTAAATATTGAATCAAAATTGAACGCGTCTAAAAAAAAGAAGATTACCTACGTAAGAATTAATGATTATATGATTTAAGTTTTGATATAGCAGTGATTAATATAAGCCAGTTAAGACTCTTTTAAAACTATATATGACCAAACCGATTAATAGAAAAACAATTATTTTATATCGAAGATTTTAAATTTAAATTGGAATTTTAAATTCCGCCATGAAATTCGAGCTAGAAAATAATAAAGCAACTAAGCCAGAATATTAATAAACAAAAAAAGTTTTTCTTCGAAATTGTAACAAAGAAGTATTTAATAACAAGCACCAAACTGTATGAGACACGCTCAAATTTCGAGGAAAAAGTAATTAGCTATTCTTATCACTTGAATAAATTTTAGTCAATGCTCAAGAGATGGTGAAAAAAAAATTCAGTTTTTGGTAAAAAACAAGAAATAAGTGCTATACTTTATAGAATTTAGATATTTCAAGGTGTTAAAGGGCTCCGTCGATGTAAAAAAAAAAAGGACTTGGCAGAAAAGGGATTCCTTCGTATGGCAATCTAAGGAAGTGCCTCGGGAAAGGTGTGTTGACAGGAGGCGAACCCATAACATGGCCACACTACAGCATTTTCAAGAGCAAACAGTTCGATAAGTGTATTTATTTTAACCTTAGTAATAATTTAACTAGATTTTATTCTTATAGGAATGGTTATTATTTTTCTCGAACGCTATCAATTTGTCGATTATAAAGACTCTCTGGAAGCTTTAATAACTAAAGAAGTCGATATTGAAAGTCCGCTAAGTAGTATCCATACTTCAATGATAGATTGAAAAGCTAATTTCAGATGTGGATTTTTTTTTTTTTTTGGGGGGGGATTTGGAAATTTTTTCAAACTCTAATACTATTTACCGCTATTAATTTTATACTTTTTGAGTTATGTGCAAATATAATTCCTTTTACTTACTGGAACAATGTCCTCAATTACTGAACTGAACTTTAAGTCCTATAATGTTCCTCAAAAGTTGACAATTATATTCTTCAAGTGGAGTCAATTTTTCCACTTAACTATTGTGAGTCTGTGGATATTAATAAGTTACAGACAAAAAACAGGCTTAGCCAAAATATTAAGAGAAATTCTTGAAGATACTGAAGAAAGAATCAATAATTTGTTTGAATGTTTAAAGTTAATAGATTATTATAAAAGAATATATGACATAGTAAAACGCCAATGACCCTTGAGGGTAGAGGCGTGAAAGAGAGAAGAAAAAAAATTTCTTCTTAATCTTTTTTGCTGAAAATTCGGAGAGATGTATATGACTGTATTTCCCATTTAAAGGAGGAGATAATCTTCAAACTGACGGCTTGGAAAGCTAAATTTTATTCTTATAAAAATATTTTTAAGTTTTATGGAGTATCAATTTATTAGATGAATTATAAGGACCCTCTAGAGCCTTTAACTACAACTAAAGAATTCGATATTGAAAGACGAATTCAATGAAACAAAAGTTCTCCACCTATGCTGCAGATTATGAATAGTTTTGTCGATTTCAGAACTATTTCGATCCAATCTTAAAAGGAATATTTATTCAAGTCCGTGCTTCTCAATTTTCTTATAATAATGCCCCTCTTCTAAGTTTTCGAAGATTTAGAACCAAACCATTAAAAGTTTTTTCTTCAAAATTTATTTTCATTCGTAACATTCTTATAAAAAAGTAACAAGGCCGAGGGAATCTATTCAGGAGAAAACCTGAATCTACCACAATGCAGTTATCTACAATATTGGTAAACACCTTAGGAGAAACTGAAACTGATCAATTTATTTTTTATTATTAATAACAGAAGCCTCCGAGGCGCCTGAAAAGAAGATAGCCACGAGATCGCCTTTTGTAAACACACTTTTAGAGTGCTACCAGTGGATAGTTTCTCAACAAGTGGTTTCATGTTATTATATTCTTTTGTTCACATTTACTGAATGTATTTTTATCTGTAATACAGTTGTAAATATCATCAATAAAAAAAAACAAAAAAAAAAAAAACAGAATTTACAGGAATAATGCTTTTTAGGAACATTTTTAAAAATATTTTTCATAGATACGTAGTTATTTAAGTAGCTGAAGTACAAGCGTTTTAATTTTAAAATGAGTTGCTAAAAATGAGATATTGTGATTGCTTATGTATTTAGAATAATTGCACGGATCTCTCATAGAAACAAAAATGGACGAATGAAAAATAAATCAATATTCTATCTGGGAGGCCCGCTGAAGCAGTAATCTTTTAAGAATCAACATTGCTTAATTATCTCAACCTGGCTTATCATAGCTTAGTTTATGCTAGACATTATCAGACGAGATATAAGTTTCATATGAGTCACATGCTAAGTAAAAAACATTGTTATCTATATAAAAACGTACTGAAAATTATAAATTAAATGCAATCTGCATAATTCTATAAATTGATTATTGTGAATAATGCAAAGTATTACTTGCAGAATAGAAACAACCAAGACAAATTACAAAAGAAATAAACGTAATACTGATTAAGCTATAGCGAAAAAATGAAATTCATATTATAGTAAGTATAAAATAACGAAATCCTAAAAATATTCCTTGATTTTCAGTGAACAGGAACTTGAGTTGTAAAATGTTAAAATTGATGTCATTTATAGTTGCATTAAAATGGTGGAATAAGAGAAAGGAGCGAATTTGGTCAATGAAAAAAAGACTTCAGGAGGAGATAATTATTATGAGTTCGAATTATGCAGATAATTATTTATTCTGTTAGATCTGTCGTGGATTGATTCTTGGGTCAGGAGTCCAGACGTACTTGGACACACCCAGCCTCTATGGAGTGAGTATTCTTAATTATTTAAAGGGAAATTCTAGCAGTTAAACGTGATCTCTGCCAAATCGCCTCCTTGCACAACCATTTACCAAGAAACAGTACTTCCTTAGAAAGAAACCTAAGTTCGTAATGGTACAAGTTTTTATATATTTTTTTCAATGGACAAATACTCCTGCATCTTGTTTTGGCCACTAAAGAAGTTAGCAGACACGTCTGATCATTATAGGGTTAAGAGGCTTAAATGGGCATTCCTAGACTCACTTAAAGTGCTTGATTAAGGATAATGAACATTAATTGCACATCTACTATAATTGCTACTGCCTAGGCAACTCGTCCACCATTAAAGTTGCGAAATAACATTGCAGTACAATGCCAAGGTGGCAGTTGCCAATGACTCATTTCTGGTGAAAATTTTGGAGCTGAAGTTTAGCTTTTTTGAAGTAAAGTTCAAGCAAACAATACTAAACACAAAACAATCGCAAATGTAGAAGTGAAATCAAACGTAATACCCAGGCCTTGGGCAACCTACGCTTCAACCGAACAGGTTTTTTAAATATTGCGTTTTCATGGTAATGAGCCTTGGATAAGTAAAACAAAATAAGCCCTTCAAACTAATGAGTTGTGTGGGGGAGGGAGGGAGATTTCGCTACCTTTCAGTAAATGGTTAAATATACCCAAACTTATATTCTTTTTTCTAAACCACAACTTTTTCGATTGAGTCTCAAGAAATTTGTATATTATGCAGTCAATTTATCCACAATAGTCTACACCACATTCTCCTTCACTGCCCAGCATACAATGAATATAGACAAAAATTCCTCCATAACTTCATCTCAGAATCTTCTGATAGACCACAACATCGAAACTATATTGAATATCGACTGTATAGATAAAGTAAACAAAGTTTACTATTATATGATGGGAGTACAAAAAGTACATTCACAAAATTGTTGATCATAGCCCATGTTATATTAAGTGTTTGTTTTTAGTTTATGTTAAAAGTAATATTTTGTTTGTATATATACATATTTTTATTTTTTATTGTTCTACCATAGTAACAGGTTCATTGAACTATCATTATGCAGTAATCGTTTTATGTTTTTTAATGTTTTTAACTTTTATTGTTTTTCGTGCTTTGTAAAACCCATTATAAACGGAAAATATTGTAAAGTTTATTTATATTTAAATGATATGTAATGCTATGTAAATTTGTAAAACCATATTATTGTACAATAGCCAAGCTAGGCTCTATTTGTATGGGGAACCCCCCAAAAACAAATAAAATATCTATCTATATTCTTTTTTCTAGGAAGATGTATGTTATTCTTTGTTATTTGGCAATGATAACTTCCAATTAAACAATAATTGAATTTATTTGTTGTATTTCCAAATTACATGAACTCTAGATTCACCATGGCAGACACCCAATAATTGGTCCTAAAGCATGATGTTGCTCTGGATATTATATACCTTAATTTATTATAACATGAATTTAGAACCTGACAATGGAGCATCCTGACCATGCATCAACAAAAAAACATTGGGATTGTAATTCTGAAGATGGGAGTAAATATCCCGAAACGTTAACATGTAATTTGGAAATATAACAAATAAATTCAATTGTTGTTTAATTGGAAGTCATCATTACCAAATAACAAAGACAAACCTATATTATTTTTCGTCGTCTGAATCGTTATTATAAATGATGTTCTAAATAAACTTTCTTTATATCTTTTCCTAAAGTATTAGGCGATATTGTTTTGTTCCTCTATAATCTATTGAAGTTAAGAAAAATAAATGTCTCCAAAAATTACTTATTTTATAAAACAAAGATACAGACCTGCGACGTTACTTGTGATTTAAAAAAAAAATTATAGAAATATATTCTAATGAAAAATGTGAGGGAATTTGGAATATCCAGCAAACAGGTCAAAATAATAAGAGAGGAACCTGAAGAAGGATTAGAAGCAGAACAGGAGAATACACTCCATCAGCAAACTTATAATAATAAAATACCTCTCATGCCTTGTAACTAACTTCTGCAGTACAAGACCAACACGGAATTTTAAAGTTCTTAGTTAAGTTCAATACTTTGCTAAAGAATTTTTTAATAGAACACATTTTCTTTAGTACAAAGTGAAAAACTTGTTTTTCACTTCTTGTTTGTTATAATACGAACTTTTTCTTGAGTAATCAACGCGGGAGTGGTTGGCAAAATTAGTAAAATTTAAAAATCAGGTTTATTTTGTGATTTATTGATTTTATTTGGCTTTTTCAAGAGAATTACTATGGGGGAGGTGCAACCGGCTCTTTTTTTAATTCTTATGCCAGTACCGAAATAAGGTATATTTCTGAAAACTACACATTAAGCTTTACAAAAATACAAAGTTTGGTTATCCTGGGTTGAAAGTCAAAAATACCAAAGTTTCATGGTCGAACTTTCATTGAGTGCGAAAATGTAAGCATTTAAAAAAACAAAACAAGATATCTAAACCGAATTTTCTCAGTCTCTTTGGTGGATATTTAATAAAAATGTTCTAAAATTATAAACCAATTTTTTTTTTCTAAAAAAGTTATCATTTTAGGTAATCCTTGAACCGTGGTCGTACTTACCCCACCCACTTCCTCCTAAATAACGTATATATAAAATTTTCCGTTTATCTTTTTAACATCCATCCAACTTTTGTTAAATTTGAGAATTCCACGAGAATATATCTTTTAACGTTTTATACTCTATTGTTAAAAAATTGTTATTACATTAATTAAATAATTCACGATTCCAAAAGTTTGTAATGTGTTGTATTGCTAACAAACTAAGAAAAATTTTCATTTGACATTTAAATTTTTAAGAATATTCGAAAAATATTAATTCTACTAATTTAAATTGATTATTGGAAATAATATGTGGAGTTTGTCAAATGTATATAAAATGGAGAAATAATTTTAGATATATTTTATTATATACAATATAAACCCAATATATAGTGAAACGAATAACATATATATATCTTGTATAAATGATTATACTGAGGTGAAAATTATTCGACCGATGTATTTAGGTTGCGTATGGGTTTTGCCTTGGAAACCTCTGAAAGAAGGATATAGTATAAGAGGTATTTTTAATTCTGCCTTTTAAATAAAGACAATAGGTTATCTCTCCATTGTCATTTTCCCCATTCCAGAACGATTTCAGTTTCTATGGGGGGAGAGGGGGAGGGATGGTAGGAGGTAGGGCTTTGTGTATCCTTTCCACTGAAACCGACCGGAAATAAAACTGGCTCCTCTCTATGGATTTCTCACCGCACATCCGTTTAATCGTCGGAGAAATAGCCGTTGCTACGTTTATTATAATTTTTTGACCCGATGATATACAGTAATCTGTAGATAGTTATTTTTCAAGCAATTATAATTATATACATCCTACTATTTTAATTGACGTATGAATAAATAAATAATAAATAAGATATAATTTTTTTTTAGATAATTTAGAATTAATTACTTATTTCATATTATTATTATTAACATGTTTTCAGCCACATATACAAGTTAAACATTTTTTTTAATTAAAAAAGAAATAGTTATTATTAAATTAAAAATATTAATGAAATAGTCTAAATAATAAACGGTTATAATTACCGTTGCTTCGAACCTTAACTGTCTAGAATCAAGGTTCATTTTACGTAAAATAATAAACTTTCGTAATTCATATTGAAACCTTATTCTGTTAGGAGTGCCCTTATTAGGCCCTTATCTCTAGGTTTTGGTCTAGTTTAAGAGAATGTTAGATAAATGTCATGGTATAAAATGAAATTCGTGGGTTAAAAAAAAAAAGATTATTGGATGAACTAAAAAATAAGTTGATGTTTCGATTGTTCAAGAGATGGCCACAATTAAAATCCGCATACGGTTCAAATGAAGTTGAATGAGAGATCTCTTCGCTCATCTCTAAATATTTAAATAAAAATAGAAAGGGGTGCCGGTGGGCACTCTGTTCTCTCTCACACCTATCAAAGTCTTATTTACTATTCAACTTCCCGACAGCTTACTCATTATTGATTATAAATATTTCTAGCATGTGCGAATGAAAAATAAATTATTAACTTAAGTTTCGATTGTTAAAAATTTACTATTACAGGAATAGATAAAAAATACCAACGATTGACTCTGAATAGTTTTGAGCATTGATATCTACATATTGTCATTCCAATGCCTGGGTCGCGACATTTAGCTTAGGTAACAATATGGCCGCAAGGAAAAACTTTTGTAGCCTCTTGCTAATATGGTAGGTCTGAACGTATCACTAAGCAGTTACTTGAATAAATAAGGAGTGAACAGAAAACAATCTTTACAAAAATAATAATAATTTGTAAGGAAATAAGTATATCTGATTCGATTAAATCTGATGTGTTTTTTTTTTCAATTAATATGGAACGATTGTCTTGGGTTTTGGAGCGAATCGTTGCTGATTTTGTAGACAAATATTAAATTTAAAATTAAAAATTAAATTTAGAAAAAAAAATGTTTTTCAATAGGATCTTTGAAATTTATTGAACTCTAATTTAGATTATACCTATTTCTAGGAACTACCCCCTATCCAAAAGGTTTTCAACATTCAAACTACTTACATAAAAAATTTAAATAATAACCGGAAATATGTTCTGATAAAAAGAAAATAAACTATATACTAACATTTCTCATCCTAAAGAAGCCGCTATTAAAAATGCAATATTAAACATAGAAGTAGATTCTGGTTTTAAAAAATATTTTGTAGACCAATAATTTTGTCATATCAAAAAAATCATTTTTTTTAAATAAAAGAAATGTCTTTTTTTTTTAGATTGATTACATAATATCAGGAGCAACCATGCCACTGTTCAAAGCTTCAGGGAAGTCCAATTAATAAAATGTCATTTTTAATCGTATAAAAACCATTTCTAACTTTTTTTTTTACACCTACACAGTAAATCAAACCATGATTAATAAAGCTGGCTTATAAAAATAAAAATCCTCGAATGGGAGAGTAGATAAGCGAAAGGTCAGAGAAGCTTAGCCTGGCTGCGGTACGATACAAAATGACCTGGCTTTTAGTGCAAAGGGTAGCTGTGGGGGTGGTAATACCCTCGCCCAATCGCATGCCCTTATCGCTACCTGGGCCTGGCGGCTACCTCATCCACTGCTATCAGTATCCCATAAAATATTTCAACCGGGTATATCAGCTCCCCGGGGCTTCAGGAACAGAAAGGACAGCTTCCCGATGGTCTATTCCTAATTGAATAAAAAAAAAAAAAAAAATATATATATATATATATATATATAAATATATTTTAGAGTGCTTCCAGTGGGTAGTTTCTCAACAAGTCATTTCATGCTATTATTTTCTGTTATCAAATTTACTTATTGTATTTAATTTTTTAATAGAGTTGTAAATATCATGAATAAAAAAAAAATATATAGAAATATATAAAAACTAAGCTGTGTACTTTAGACCACACGATAGAAGCGAAAACAACAAGGCAAGATTAATAATATGAAATATAAATTATAAATA
Source organism: Nezara viridula (assembly GCA_928085145.1). Lineage (NCBI taxonomy): Eukaryota > Metazoa > Arthropoda > Insecta > Hemiptera > Pentatomidae > Nezara > Nezara viridula. The sequence goes on along the minus strand of OV725080.1, from coordinate 102,233,155 downwards.
ATAGCTCATTATAAAGAGTATGAAATGCTAAACAATCACCCAAGTTACAGTATGCAGGTCCAATTTTTAGTTTCTTAGATATTTCAATCCCCAAAAAAACTAGTAAATCTAGTCAGGATGTGCTTGACCGAGACACTCAATAAAGTTACAGTCGGTAATAATTTGTCCGAAAAATTTGAGGTTCGTTCGGGCTTAAAACAGGGAGATTCACTTTCGCCTGTCCTGTTCAATTTGGCATTAGAACATGCCATTAGGGAGGTAATGCGAACCGAGAAAGGGTTGGATCTGGGCGGGACAACATCCGTGCTGGGCTATGCTGATGATCTGGTACTGTTAAGCGAAGACGTTGAAACTATAAAACTAAATACGACAACGTTAATGAAAGCCGGGAAAGAACTAGGACTCGAAATAAACGTGGATAAAACAAAATATATGGTTAGCTGCAAAAATGGCGATACTACTGGTGATATCGATATAGATGGTAATATGTTTGAACAGGTAGATAAATTTAGGTATCTAGGTTCTAGGATAACTAGAAAGAACGAAATTGAAGAAGAGATTAAGGTTAGACTGAAGGCGGGGAATGCTTGTTATTTTTCTGTGACAAAACTACTTAGTTCGCGCCTCTTGTCCCGAAACTTAAATATTAGAATCTATAAAACAATTATCTTGCCTACAGTTCTTTATGGATGCGAAACTTGGCCGCTTACACTAAGGGATGAGCAGCGTCTTAAGGTTTTTGAAAATGAAGTATTGCGTAGAATATTCGGACCGAAGAAGGATGAGTTAACAGGAGAGTTCAGACGGTTACACAACGCCTAATTGCGTGAGCTGTATCCGGATAATATAATCGAGGTAATTTCATCGCGGCGAATCAAATGGGCTTGTAAAGTTGTTGGGCTTAGTAACGAGAGAATTCCTAAAAGGTTAATATTTGCTGTGCCGAATGGTAAGCGTCCGAGTGGTAGACCGAAGCGAAGGTGGGAAGATTGCATTAAAGCCGATCTGAAGGGACTGGGTTTGGACGGCGAACGGTGGAGGGAGATGTGTAACAAGCGATTGGTGGTGTCGGCATCGAGCCTTCGGGTTCGCTAAGCCTTATTATTATTATTAGATATTTCAATCCATATCCTCAATAAAACTCGCTATCATTTGGTTTTCGACACTATTTTTTTTTCCTTTTCGCCTCTCTAACACGGCGTCACGTTAAGATGAAATTTTGAATAATAACTCATTATAAAGAGTATGAAATGCTAAACAATTACCCAAGTTACAGTATGCAGGTCCAATTTTGAGTTTCTTAGATATTTCAATCCATATCCTCAATAAAACTCGCTATCATTTCGTTTTCGAAATTTTTTTTTTCCTTTTCGCCTCCATAACACGGCGTCACGTTAAGATGTAATGTTGAATAAAAGCTCATTACAAAGAGGATGAAATGATAAACATCTCCCTCCCTAACAACATGCAAGTCCGATTTTCAGTCTTTGAGATATTCTGACCCATATCAAAAAACAATTAGTCGACTCTAGCCGACTTTACGCGAGCGCTACTACACTTCGGAAATGTAATTCACTTAAATATTAAATATTACCAGTGCTAGCATTTATGAAAACTCCGTAAGTTTACAGTATGCTATATTATGTGCGTGTTACGTTTGGAAGCTTACCTTAACCTTTCGGTCAAGCTCGGGTGCGCGCTCGTGTTTCTTCGGTTCCACAATATCATCCCTTATTTCTTCTTTAGATAATTATCAAAATCATTCATAGTTTATATTTAACCATTTTATAACCATAGCTATGATATGAAGTGGTTAACTACTTCAAATAAACAAAATCAGAGATACTTAATAAGAGGTAGAAATTTGGAAAAATTGGCATTTAAACCTAGTTAAACATTTCAATAAAAATAACACCTAATGCTAAAGAAAATTTAATTTTACGCTGATACAATGAATTTCCTCAAAATCGTTGTTATAACATGTCACTTCCAGTTAGTCGATATCAGAGAAAACGTTGCTATAATATCCAAGGCGAAGTTAAAATTGAAGAAGATTTGAATAAAATAGCCACGAGTGTTATCATGTTAGTGGGTTTTATCATTTACACAACATCCGTTGAGGCCTAGATGGTTAGATATATCGGACTTTGACTAGGACGAACTAGTTTCGGAGGGTTGGCTGATAAAGTTGAGATGAGATTCAAGAGATAAATGAACTGTTTCTACAAGATCCGTCTTGGGGGTTCCAGGTGTTATGCTCCAAGTCTGGTTTGCAGAGTTAAGGCGGCTCAGTATCCATCTTTCCGTCAAGAGTAATCCCTCCAAGTTTTTTCTTTATTTATTAAAAATAACAATCCCTGTCGACCCAATCTGATAATTAATAAATGGTAAAAAAAAATATATCAAAACAGACCATTCAACACACACGATTGTTGAAGCTTCATAGCACGGTTGTTAAAGTAATAATTTATCTTAATAAGTGATTAGCTTGTTTCACGAGAAAGATGACAGACTGCGTTCCCTGAAGTTACAATAATCCATAATTGAATTCACTCAAGACATATGTATTTGTTTGGACCAGAAGAATATATCACTGAAAATATAAAAATCATAAATGTATATTTAATTATAAAAAAAGTTTTTTACTTTATTATGAACTCTTTGTTTAAGGGATCATAGTGATACACTTTTTTAGTTCGTCGAAGATTATCATAAATAGCAATATGTTAATTTTTAAAAACTTAACACATGATAGTTATCACATAACAACCATAGCAGCCAAGAGGCTTTCGGTAAGAATTATCTTTAAAACTGTACATTTTAAGCCTAAAAGCCTAAAATACAGCACATGGTATAGGACCAGGGATGGTCATCGGCAGTCGATATTATTGCATTTTTTTTTTTTTAATTCATTTATTCAGATATTTCTGAATAAATTAATCTGTCACAATTAAGATATTTATAATAGTGTCCAGAGAGCACATTCACACTCTATTTACAATGAATAAAAATAAATAATACAGAAACTAATAATAATAAAAGTTAATGTATATAAACAAAATAACTAAACTAATCAAAATAACAACTAAAACACACGCATACTATACATTTATTGAAATAAAATCGATATTTTACCATCGATGGTATCGACTACAGATATCGTCCCTAAGTAGAGTTGAATAGTGGGCGTGGAACCCTTCACACTCGGTAAATTCAATTTGCCCAAATTTGTTAGTTATAGCCAACTCAAACCAAGGCCACGAATTGTCAAAGAAATCTATGTAGAATGCGAATGAATTAGCATTTAGCTGAATCCAATCTATGGATGAACGAAGGGCATAATTGATTGAATGGAAATTTCTGGAAATTAGCTGTGGATGACTAAGTTTGACAGAACTAGAAAAAATAATTTTACCTAGGAAAGTAAAAGAATTGATATTTCCATTAATTAATTTATAGAGGAAAATAACATATTTTTTGATGCGCGCATCTGCTAGGAAATTATTATTTTTATTGATATCAAAATTGTTTATAGTATCGAAGAAAATATCGATCACCGATATTTGAAGTCCGATATTTGCTTAGGATATAACTAGTACATAAAGTCACATTTGATCAATTCAACAACCGCTCATTTTTTTTTTCCATATTTTGTTTATTTGTAATATAACTAACATTATGGTTTGAGTTGCCTCATTTTAATTATTTATTGGAATACTCGGTGTTGAAAGAACATATTAAAATGTCTTTAAAAAGAATATCATTTAGCAAATGAGAGGAAAAAAATACAAATTAAAACTAAACAAAAGATGAAGCTCCATTCAGTTTTAATAAGATCCGGACCCTGGAATGGTAAAGATCTTTCCTTATACTAATAAAAGCAGCCTGACAAATTACCTTTGATCTCCACAAAAAATAATAATTATTATTATTAGAGTGTTGTAAAAATGTAACAATTTTAATTGAAAATTTAATTAGACATATCATTTCAACTCTCAAACTAATAACTAGCTGAAAAAGATATACATTTACATATCGCTAATGTTAGTACTAAAGATCGTACGTAAAAATTGAGTGTTTTTTTTTACTACAAAAGAGCATTAAAAATGACTAGTTGGCGAATAATTCGCAGACAATTTTTTTTAGTGAAGAAATAGTAAAACGATATGGAAATAAGTAGATCCTATGTATTATGTGAGGGATGAATTAATATTTTTTCCTTGGTCGATTACAATATTCCATTTGACATAATAGACTAAATATTTTTGTCCAAATTGTTTTGCTAGGAAATATTTTTAAATTCTGAAGAATAATATGTAGAATTGTCCGATTTTTAAGATTTTTGTGTTTGTTTTGTAGGTAATTTAGTAATCTTTCTAATTATGATGAGTACAATCGAGAAAAAAAAATGAATACTTTTTGAGTTATTCGTGAATAAAGTTTCTTTTCCTTCATAACTTTTTTTACAGAAATTTCGAGAGGATAGGACTATTTTTCGCATGTGAAGGAGAAGAATATCTTCAAAATGTGTGGTCAATCATTGGATTTGATGAAGAATTGACGAAGTTATGCCGTACCGACACCTTTTAAAAACACCTTTTAGAAATAATAGATATGATGATTATTTCTACTAAATGTTACCTTTAGAACAAATAGAATTAGCGTAGAAAAATATTACATAAGACTTTTTTCATTAATAGCAACGATATATGACGATGGTTTCCAACTAAAACCTTGCAAATCTTACTCACACCCTATATATTTAATTGCAAGAGTAAAATATCGATGTGTACATGATAATACTTCCAATGCTGTGGCAGAACAAGGTTTTATGAAACAATAGTTAATATTATATGTTGTAAAAGCTAGTTAATATTTTAAAAAATGGAAAAATATAATAATGTTTTATTATATGATGGAAATCATGTGTTTTTAATTTCTGTTTGAAATACGCTATCTGTAAAAAAATAATAATTCAGTAGGTACGATCCTTTACTTTGTTATATCGCTGGCTCACCATCGACGAATAATTATTAAATAAAAAATAAAAAATATTAAATATTTGCTTGTAGAAGAATAAAATGAATGAAAGAAATCACAAAGCATTATTAAAATTAATAATTCATTTGTAATAGTGATCATTAATTAATAAGGAACATGAAAAAAATAATAAGAAAATATAAATGTGAAAGATTTGTCGGGGATTAGGCGGTTCTCTGTTAAAAAAAAAGAATAGAAGAATAAAAAAAAACATGTCACGGCAGGATATGAGAAATGAGAAATAGCTTTTTTATTCCGCCTGGCCCAACTTTCTCTCACGTTTATTCGGCTTAATTATCACCAACTCGCTACAGGGCCAGAATATTATTTAAAACTAGGAGTGTTTCATGAAATTTTATTAAACGTTATAGTTTGTAATAGTCGTATTAACGTAACTTAAATAAAACTAGTATAACATTTATAATATTAATTTCTTTTTTATATAGTAAGGTACAGAGTTTGTTGAAATTTAGACTCCACTGTGATTGTTAATTAAATAACGATAAGCAAAATAAATATAGATGAATTTACACTGAATGTCGCTAATATATATATATTAGATAAAATAATCCTAACTCATGGTAGAAGGTAATGGAATTTATTTTAAGGTTAAAAAATTTATTGTAACCTGTAATAATAAATTTTAGGTGCCTGAATTAGCATTAATCCAGAATTGTTTGCCTGAATACACATTCGTTTTTACTTTCACTTACCTATATATGAAATATATAGCAAAGGACAGTATTGTGATCGTGAATATTTTTGAATCCGAGTTTTCAACGGAAATATATATTTTGAGTCCAAATAATTGAGTCCTAGCTCAATAACGAAATGTTGTAGGAAAGTAAAATTATATATTTAAGGTTTATGTATATACCTTGTATGTTACAAAAACTTTTTTAATATCAATTACGTCTTATTTCAATTGATGTCCCTTCACAGGGCCTAAATGCCCAATGTTCATATACGTCTTCCTCTAAAGTACCTTTAATTTTTTGTATTTGAAACAATGAACCATTTCACATTGATCTCTGATGTAAAAGATAGTTAAATATAAAATATGAAAGTATTTGATAATTAACTAAAGGAAAAATAAGAGATCGTAATGGAGAAGAGTTGTAATGCAGGAACCGAAGGAATACGAGCGCGCCCGAGCTCACCCGTAAGATTAGAAGTCTTCCATACGTAACATAAATATAAATCTGTATGATCAATAAATGAAAACGATGATCAAAGATCCATAGTTCATGGATACAAAATAAGTATAATCGCATAATATCGATATTCCGGTTGAAAACAAACAACAGAATTGTATACATTAAAAGAATTTAAATTACTAAACATTAATTTACATGAATCATTAAAGATTGAAAATTGCATCGTTTTGACGAGCTTGATGATATGATCCGAACTATCAATAAAAGCTAGTAATCCATTAGGCTGACGATATTGACAAAACGAATTATGATATGGGATGTATTGATGTCAATACAAGCTAAATATAGGGGAATATTCAAATATTTTCTAATATAATGGCTATTAGCTAAGTGGTTTTATGATTATTATAAATATTGTAAGAACTGAATAAAATATTTAGATTATAGGATTGACAGCTGTATTGAGCTAATTAAATTTAAATGTAAATTTTTTGACTTAACGACTTTGTGCAATAAGCCGACTATATATTCTGACGAAGTACCAAATGTGTGAACGAGACTGATTGGGAAGGTGAAGTTACAAAAATGGCATGTATCTTGAAATGATATGGCAAATTGTTACTTTACAACGCGTGGTTTTGCATTTCATTAAAGATTCCTATAACTAAAGCACCGTGCTGAATTACTTTATTAATGCGCAGAGATAAATTCGGAAGTAGACTCCAACTGCAGTTAATTGCTCAATTACTGGTTAATAAAATAATTATCTCGAGGAGGTGAGTTGATTGAGACAGTTAAAGGCCTCATGGAACTTCCTCCATAACTGCCAATCTCCTGGCTCGTCTACTCCTACCGCTGGGTCTTATCTTATCTTCCAGATTATAGATTCTTAGTTAATCATTAAAATTATGAGGCTTATGTGTTATTTATTAAAAAAAGTCTAGTAGTATATACTGTAGATATTTTTATTTATCATAAAAATACATATAGTATATTTGACCAAAAGAAATATAATGACACGAAGAGTGATTTTGAGAAACTACTCACTTATATAGACCTGGGGCCAGTACTGAAAAAAAAACGTAGTATTTTTAGCAAATTTTCAACTTTCAGACTAATAGTACTCCTATTAGGTATTACGAAAATGCTAGCCTGCCAGCTCAGACAGCTGGATTTAAGGTTTTAGGGGCATTTGAACACACCAAGAACTTCAAAATTTTGGGGCGTTTTAAGCAGATTTTCTCTTCGTCGCGTTAAGATGTAATATTGAATAATAGCTCATTACGAAGAGGATGAACTGCTGAACATTTCTACTTTTTATTGTTCTATTTAAAATAATATGGCTTTTTCGGCCTTGCCTCATGGGACCATCTTCTTTTCTTCAACGTTCTCAAGGATCAAAGAGGAATCAAGGTTAGAACAGTGTAGACATTAAATTTAAAAACGAAGTGTTGTATAGAAGGTTGTTGAAATAAATAAACAAAACTGAGATTTATTCTAGTGAAAATGAATTCATAACCTTGAATTATGATTTAAACAGCTGCACAATTTAAAAAATAAATATAATCAACGCATTACAGCAAAGAGGCAAAATGTGTAACACGAGGAGGCGCAATCAATTCCGTACAGATGCCAGAATTAATTACGCCCCAGGCTATAATTGCCGGCGCTTAAAGCTGAGCAAATTGCTAACAGGCACTTAAAGGATCAGGCAGCCGAGCCGAAGTGGGAGGTGGGAAGTGTGCGGTTCCTTCCAAGTGGAGCCGAGTCTATTCAATGCCAATCAGCCAACTAGGTGAGGCGGGGAAGGAAATTAGCAAAGGAATAATTCTACTCAAGAAAGGTAGCTCTCTTATTTATTAAATTAGAGGAGGGAAATTAATAAAATCACTTTAATGCTTCTTTGTACTTCCAGCGGAAGAAGGATTAACACTAGAATGTCTTCAAACAGAGCTGGAATGGACGAGGTACTGTTCCACAAAGAGAGCTTCTCCAGTTCCCCAGGGAACTTCGCCATCACATCTCAAGAAAAACCTTCGCTTTTAAACTTTTCTTCCCGGAGGAATTCGAGGGGATGAAGGGATCAAAAGGCGGTCCCTGCTCAGCTTCTTGGGGCTTAAGTAAACCTTTCAGAGTGCTCGAGGCAGGAAACGTTCTAACAACACCAATTAGGGAAGTTTTTGTAAACCAAGACAAATAAGCTTTACCTTTGTTTAATCTTAGGTGATCCACGGATTTAAATGAGAAAGCCAAGAAACAAAAATAAATATGTTTGGTAAATTATTTCATAAATTACATTAATAAATATAAATTACAAATAAAAATAAATCACATTTACATAAATACACTCATCGTAACAGTTGAGTTTACAATGCCAACCAATTAAAATAATTATTTCTGAGCTAAAATAGTAAAAGATATTTAAATATAAAACATATTGTAATCATTGAAGATGAGGTGAGAATTTATAAATGGAATGTCCATTTTTATTATTTCAGAAAGTCAAAGTGAGATCAGTGAACTTTCGTTGTTTGCAGCGTTCATATTTACAGATTATAATGAGCCGTTATTAATCCTTTATTTTTTGATAATATTTACTACCATTCCAATTGACTGCACATTGTTTAGTATGCTAACTAAATAGTACGCCATATCCCCATGGAAACGCGAATTTCGAGTAATTTTTTAAAATAATTTGAACTTGGAAGAAGTTGCAAGCGTTCGAATTACCACAGCGTTCGGGGAAGTGTAACGAACGAACGATTCGCAGAGGATTTAAAAAAAAAAATGAATCCAAAATAATTATTGATTTATATGTGGTGGTCAATGGGAAAATTCATTTTTCATTTTTACACCGAGGTAAACCTCGAATTTTTCAGTTATTGGATTAAAACATTTATAACACATTAAGGAACATGCATAGAAAATGAGGGTAAATAATTTGAATAAAATGTTTTGATTTCTTAAAGTTGTTTCATTTGAGACGACCTGATAGACGTAACTGATTTTTTCAATGCAAGAAAAGTGATTTTTAAGCATTGAAAGCTCATAATAGACTGAAACGACAAGAAACCGCTCGACGTTTCCGATTACTTCAGCACTTACTAGACAAACGCTCTAAACTTCTAATTAATTACAAAAGACTCATATACTTGACTATAGTAAGGCCTATTTGGATTTAGGGAGGTTGAGCTATGGGGCTCCACTAAACTATCGAATTCCTCTCGTATCCAATCCTTACAATCCAAAATCCTTCGTAAAATCCTCAATGCTCCCTACTTTGTTACAAATAAAACCATCCATAATGTCCTTAATGTTTCTTTTGTTTCAGATCTGGCCCAATCCAGATACCTATCCTTCCATAACAAACTTCAGAATCATCCCAACCCTCTCGGTTTCTAACCTTGCTTCCTCTTCAATTCCTGATAACCCTCCGCGCCGTCTGAAAAGAAGATGGCCCCGTGATCTCCTAATGTAGTCGTATCATTAGAGTGCTACCATTGGGTAGTTACTCAGCAAGTGTTTTCATGTCATTATATCCATTATGTTCAAATTTACTAGATGTATTTATTTAATACAGCTGTAAATGTCATTAAGAAAAAAAAAAAGAAGTTTTGAAAGCTCGCTCACCATAGATATTTAGACCTGTCTGTGTCCGTCCATCATCTTTGAAGTCAAGTAAAATTTTAATGCATTAATGCGAAAATAAGTAATTCAAATAATTCGATGTTATTGTATATTATTTGACATCAAATGAAGGTTACCGCAGATAAAATGGAGGTTTGAGGCAGCACGGGATGCAATAGCTAAGGCAGGTGCAGTTAGTCAACTTGGTGACATGAGTGACATTTATCCCGCCCTGGGAATTAACAACTGCAATCAGCTTGCCTCACCAAAGGTCATGGCCGCCTCAATTCTGAGCGGAAATTTCTTAAATTTTGCTAAAACGCCAGTGAAAGGTTTGCTATTGTTGGCGTAAATCTCTGAACAGCCGGCCTACCTTGTTTGAAATGAAAGAGTAGTTTTGCGTTTTACATTAGTTTATATATATTTATTACAGACATATCGCTTAACTGGTAGAACAACGAGGAAATTGTAAAATGTTGATATTTTTTTTTATCAAATTAAATTGTCAGAAAGACTGGTTTAATTCAGAGATGTGCTAACTCGGAATCAATGATTACATGGTTACAACTGAAAATAAAACACAATGACTATGCCAATTTATACTTAATGCAATACCACTATAACCTGATTACAATCGTAATCGGAAACCTGATTACGATTGAAAACAAAATCACGTCATCAAAATCACTGTAATCGTAATAGTTAATTATGATTATGCCCATCTATGGCTTAATCCAACTGATGTTCTGGTATAATAAAAGCAAAATTTGAATTTTAAACTGGTACACTCAATTTTGAATATTATGTTATTTGTATAATTACAATCTTTAATACTTTATCTTTTCTAAAAAGTTTTATAAAATGCAGATACGTAATTATTTTACCAGATGAGCGTTATAACAAAAATGGATGTAAAAAAAGTATGGAGCTATGTCGTTATCTTAGTAGACGCTTAAAATGTCATTTTTATATTTATTTTTTTATCGATTGGCCAATTGGTTAGTAATCCAGTGCTGTATTTTTAGGTTAAATAAAAAATATTAATTTTTGTATCTTCATACTTTTGATCTTTATTTAGTCAGTAAGAAGAGTTAATGTTATCATATGACGATATTTATTTTGAAATATGTTACCTTAAACTCTGTTATAAAACTTTTATTTAGAGGGAGAAAGGGGATGGAGGTGAAAGAAGGGCGCCAAACTCAATTCCCGGTACTGCAAAAAGTAATTTAAAATTGTAATTCAGCTTTAAATAATTCCTTGAGAAGGACATAATACTTGTGGATAGGTCAAAGTAATAGTTATATAATATAAAGTGAGGAATAGACGGCTGTGATTAGCGCTTGAAAAAGAATAACTATGTTGCTTGGGCATACTAAAGCGATACAAGAATAGTTGCTTTAAGGGTGGTTAGGCACCTAATAATCAACGGACTAACAGTTACAATTATGAACTGTGAGCATAACTATTATAATTATAATGAATGACTCCGTAACTAATCACCAGTTGAGGTTATTTGTTATATGGTAAACATCATCCAATCCAACCTTATATTTAAGTAGCTACTCACTTATCTTTACGGTTTTGAAAGTCTTGTCGTCGGTATTTAGACTTTGTCCCCTATTTTTCTGAGGGATTACTGGTCATAGATACCTTTACATGACTGAGATCAAGTTGAGAGGTTGGTATTACCTGAATATTCAGGAATTTTGATTTATGTACGGTGAAATGGATATTCTTGAGAGGAGACAGAGGAGTGTAGTGGTAGAGAAGAGAGAGGAGAGGAGAACCCCAACGGACTGACTAATGACGAGGTGGAGAGCACTCCGGATGAACTAAGTGCTACCTACGGCAGGCTTACAGGCCCTTCAGGGCGCCCTAGGAGTCACCTGGCAACTTCACCGCTCATCAGGGCATGCCATCTCGGTTAATTATCATTAAGTTTTCAGTTAACAAAACTTGTAAGCCGGTGTGAAAATTTTTATCTTTATTTGATTATATAATCCAAAGATAAAAAAATAATAAATAACTTAAAATTACTCTCCCCTCCCAAAAAAAAAATATAAGGTTTCTTTATATAATATTTAATATTTCAATTTCTTGGTAAGAAAGAGTTTAATGGTTTTATTATTATGACTTTTTCTCCTCTCTTTCGTATAATCGTATTTATTTAATTTCCCAACGTTTCGGGCTCTTTTCCCATCCTCAGAAGCAATTTTATAACAGCTAATGGTCTTCTATCCATCTTATATTATTATACTGCAGAAAAACATTTATTTGTCTCTATATTCCAAATTGCGATTAAATAAATACATGTATGCCTAGTTGGATAATTTACATTGTCAATTTCTGGATATAAAGACTATCACCAGTTATAAAATTGTCTCTGAGGATGAGATGGATGAGAAAAACCCGAAAAGTTGGACAAATGAAATTAATACAATATAAATATATAATCAATAATGATTATATCAATATAATGATTATATTGAAGAGAGGAAAAAAAAACTCATAATAATTATACTTAAAATATACTGTTGAATAAAAATATAGAATGATAGGCATAATAATAAAAATTGCTTCCTCCAACATTAACTACTACAGGTCGCTATTCTTTGTCACTGCCATCCAGTTTTGCACGTTCAAGTACTCTCTCATGTCATTGGATACATAATTCCAGCACCTCAGCTTTGGTCTCCCGATTCAGCGATGACTGAAATGGGGTTCGATAAAAATCCTCTAGAGAGGTAGATCATCAACCGTTCTAGGGAGATTTCCAAACCATATGAAACTTTCAAGAATGATGAAACGGATATCCGGGTCATGTTACAGACCATACAGCTTTGATTTTTTTCTCTGTCTCAATTCAGCTCAAATATGAGATGGAGTTGTTCTTAAGCTCTGAATGTGACCCATGCCTCCGAGCCATAACAACATGGTACACGAGGAATGAGGCTTAAAAATTATATTTAAAGTTCGCCTGTTTATCAAATAGCTGTAATGATGCTTTCAGATATAAAATACCAGCGATCAGCAGCCCATACTCAACAAGCTCACTATTACAATAGAATACAGGTAGACAGGAGCACTGTTCAAACTGTTAGGGTACAAAAGAAACATTGGTAACTATCAATATCAAACTTTGATCCGAAATCAAGTATTCAGTTTTACTACTTGCATTAAATAATAATTTAGGGGCTATCTGATCGCCGTCATTTAATTGATGCTTATGTGATCCGCTATTTACATAATTAATCTATTTCGAAATAGTACATATATTAAGCTTATTGGTTATTCTGTCGCTAACAATATATTGCCAGACATTTTGTCGGAACCATGCTGAAGTAGCGAATGTGAATAATCACATTTTTCAATTTCGTTCGTTCAACATTGTATTCCATGGCCTGAGGCAAATATTTGAATCTGAACAGCGATCGGAAACCGGAATCAGTAATGCCATTTCTACTAATTTATAGATTTGTGAGATATGTACATGTTGTAGTAGAGAATAATCATTATAGAAAGACCACATGGTGCCGTCGATTTGACCTTAAAGGTAGCCACCGAATACAAATATTTATTGAACAAAATTAAATTTAAGTTGTACAATCTTCGAATGAATATAATTGGCAAAGAGATAAATATAATATGAAAGAGATAGTGAGAAGATGTTCAAATGAAAAATAACAAAAAAAAGGATGGATAGAATAAGTTAAATGATACATATTTTTTTTTAAAATGAACTATCACATAAAATGAACACATTTACAATAGCTGGTATTTAAACAAAAAATAAAAGTATTAACGTAAACGTTTTTAAAGAATAAAATATATAGACATCTTGAAAAAACAATTAACATAAGATACTAATTGAACTACAGTATTAAATTCCATCTTCATTTACTAATAATAAAGGTAATAAGTAGATAGAAGTAAACATGTAAGGAAAATAGGTTGATAACCAGAAGAATAGCTAACCGTTATAATACATAACTAGTAGGCCCGTGCGAAAAATTCGCACAGCATGTTGTTATCAAATGCCAGATTAATAAGAAAATAAAAAAAATGCAACCTATCAAAAGATAAAGAAATCAAATGTTACTTTATCGATAAATATAATCGACAAAGAAAACAAAAATTAATTTAAATCTTCATTATTGTTTGGAACCAACATGTTTACAAATTTCATTAAGCTGTATCTTTGCTAAAAATTGTCACCATCGATAAATAATATAAACTCCTCCTCTCTCGATCATAGAGACCTCAAGTCGACGAAATGAGACATGTATTCAATGGCAGTACTACAATTAACTTAAGGTTGTGTGTATGCGTACCCTATGCTTTGCGTTATCTCGAAAATGGTACGTTTTTGGGCTTAAAACGCAGAGGAACTATCTGGGTCTTGCTGTACGCATCAAAATCTTTTAAATCTAATTTGTCCCGTATCGATCTACAGACCTACCACTGCACTGTTCAAGTATTGAAGCCTAGCAAAATGTTTGTATTGACTTTATTTATTTTAGAAAGAAAAACAAAAGTGGAGAATACGATTCGCTAACCCCCCGTGAAATTCTGAATCCAACGGTACCCCATTCATGGTATTTGAGCATGACAGGAGCTTATATTTGGTACAAAACCGATTTCGATCCTTACTGTAATAATATATGTAAGGATAATAATATAAGAAATAATATCATGCTTTGATCATTTCACAACAAATCCTAACTAAATAACAGGTAAAAATAAAAACCAAGTCCTAGTAATATATCTTCTAATCGATCCTTAAACAATTTCAACACTAGTCCTTCCTCCCATCTCCCTTGCTTACCTTAACCAAAGTTTGTTGCTTCCTAACAACAGTTCCACTATCAGGGTTTAGGTGGCGAACCACTTAATTAGAATCAATACCTATTAGAACCAAATAGCCTTCGTAGATTCCAAATCTTCCCACCCGCCCACTGATTTGAATATCCATTCTCATTGGTTGCTTCCTTTGGAAAATTCAGTATTATTTGTCCTTTTTGTTTTACGCCTTGTACTACCTAATCCATCCCACGGTTCTAACTATTTACTAACGTCATTCTTGTATGAGGTAATCAGAATTCCCCCTCCTACATCCTGCCGAGTCGGTCATCTAAATCTTCCATTCAATACCGTTCAACATGACCACCGCCTTCTGACTACCCTCATCCCAACCAAACTGCTGCGTTTGACAAGTCCTTCTTATCCCCTGTGGCCTTCCTTTGGAGCTCTATCCTGCCTGAAATACACGTGAGTCATGCATCCTTCGTTTCCTCCACCATCCCCGCTTTTTAATATTATTATTATAATTTCAATTTTTAAAAATATTATATATTCTTTCATTTGCAAGTGTTTCTGTAATTACTCAAAGCACCTTGTAATGTTTTTGTTTTTTAATATATTTCTTCCATATTATTTTTTATATACAGTTCAATATATACATATTATTTTTCTCAACATACTGTTTTATTAATAAATACGAATTAATAAAGATGTAGAACGCGAGGACAAACTGCTTTGGTTAACATAAAATGTCCTCGTAGTTTGTACTAAACGGATTTATCTCCAAGAATAAATGAGATTTTTTTTTTCATTTCAATCAATCTTCGGGAATTTTTAACCCATTTAATTCATCATTTAATTCAACATTATAAATTATTCCTTAACCTCTAAATTAGCAACACATAAATTTAGTACCTACGTAAAAATTGTAAATACCAAAGACACTGTTTATTGACAATTACAATGGTATTTATTTTATTAATTATCCACTTCTGATAAATATTAATAAAGCCATTTGGACAAATTTAAATCGCATTCGTAACATTCCTATCAGTCATATTTATTTTGAAGATAATAAAATTTAGAAAAAACGGTTACCGCCTGTTTTTTTTTGTTTATTAGCCAACAAAACTCGTATTATCTTCGCATTATAGTCAACTTTAATATCGCGAGCTCGACTGTTTCAACGATATATAATAATAAATATTTAAATGTCCATTGGATGTGAATTTGATGGAGACTCCGATAAAACACCCTAATGACTTCTAAAACGTTTTTTAAAAAGCCGCAAGTTTCTGTTATGTATTTTTAATTATCAAGCCTTTACAAAAGGATGTTGATGAATCTTTTCGGTTTTGAAAATAATAGCTGACGTTATTGTTCCGCATAAGAAAATAAAAACGATTTAAGAAAACAAATGAAGAAATATTTCTCAAACGCATTTATAGGTGCAAATACGTTTTAATGCTTTAGAAAGGAAGAACAATGTAAATTTCGTAAGTTAAACACCCTAATAAGTCTTTGTTTAAAAATTAATAATAATTTTCTAAAATCAATAGAATTACTATAACTTTAAAATGCCGTACTATTGCAGAAAAATGGAAGCAAGGTTTAATACAAACTCACAAAGACCAATTAAGGGGTTTTGTAATTAATAAAAAATATATAACTTAATATCATTGAATATGTATGTATATACTTATATGTATATATTGTAATTGTACAATAAAATCACTGGAGGATGAAATAAAACATAAGATCGAGAAATAATCATAAACCCTTAAAATAATTTCCTATTTTTTTCTCTCTTCAGATTTAAACCCGCAATTGTCATTAAGTCCATAGTAGGTAGGCGGGGCTGATGTGAATTAGGAAAATCGAATGTTGGGCTTGAGAAAGAATTGTACCTAGCTGCACCTCGTCACAGTCAATAATTTCTTCCTTAATTCAGGAAAAGAGATCCTCCGTCCAGCTTATTTTGACTCACCTCCTAATGAGTATGTCAATTGTGCCCATATTGTGTTTAAGTCTATTGTTATATCCGTGTAGTTTAATATAAAATCGAGAGTAATAAATACGTGTGTGTTGGGACGATAATTGGTGGTCCTAAGTTGTTTTGTAAAATTTTGTTATTTACCTACCAGTGAGCTGCTGTTATTAATCTGTTTAAAAAGCAATTGGAAAAATATATACTTGGATGTATACTTAAGGAAATAATATGTTTTGAGCGAAGTAGAAGGAACTAATAATTACAACCAATCGGCACTTATTAAAAATGTGAAACAATTATTCTTTTATTGCAATAATTAATATTTTTATAAATGAATGAAAATATTATTCCTATTTTTAAAATAATCCAATGCGAATCTATGGTCACTTGAACAGAAAAACAATCTGTGATTTTCTACATTATAATAAAAAATAAAATAAATTGAAATTTATGCAGAAATGTTACTCGAAACAAAAGACGTTCATTTCTTTTTTATTAGGTTACTAATTTTCTATTTAGTTTACTTATTCTCTAAAACTTTTTGCGTTAAAAAAAGTAAATGACACCTATTCGTCATTTTTTTTAAACAAATCTAATTATTGAACCCTCATTTTGAAGATCTGCTTCTCTTTCAGGTGGGAATATAATCAAACCCTCTGAACTTCGAGGAAAAATGTTATGACGGTAAAAAAATCTTAATATGAGGTAGGCGTTGATGACCTAGAGGTTTTACGACTATAGAAAACAAAATGCAAATAACTCAAAAAGTATACAATTTTCGTTGATTGAATATAGTTATTTGAAAGGGACTTCAAACCGAAAGCGCTTCCCCTCCTTCCCCCCGTAGATCCGTTTGTGCTTCAATTTCTTCTGTATGTGATATTTTTGCCAAAAAGGGTGTTTGATTCTTGTAATGCATTTGTTCGTAGTTTTTTGCTGCTGTAATAAAAAAAAAAATAATTTCTCCATCAGTCATTAATGAATGGACCTTAACACCTGGAGCTGATAGCACCACCATTAAAGAGCACTTAATCACCCTCATCCTATTAACAAAGCACTCCTTCATCCGAGAAGGATGCCCACAAATATCCATATAATTAGGGAGCATTAATATTAAGGAGGCTAAGTGGTCTATACAATGGCCCAGAACCAAGGGAGAGGAAGGAAGACAAACGACGGGATGGCTCTCCAGGATAACCGCCGAAGATCGATTCCCCTCCCCGGTGCCTGCCACCGAGAGGCTCAAGGCCTTGTCCTCCTCTACTTCTATATCTACACCTTCTCTCCGGTCGAGCGCAGAGGTCTTAAGGGTTTGTTTAAAATAACAGGGTGTCGAAGGAGTATGAATAATTAATTTTATTGGCCCTTAATACAAGTAATGCGGCTGAATAAGAGGCGTTGGGATCTCCAAGAGTCTTGCCTTTGCTGCCACGAGTGAGGAGAAAGACATAACTCGGAGTACTCCCGAGTAAATGAATTTTGTAAATATTGTATAAAAGTAAGTTGTTATTTTATGTTCATACAAATAACAAAGTTTTTCGATCACATGTTCCACAACTTATTTTTGTTTTATAATTTTTATTTCATATGTACGTTTCGGCAATTGGCAATTATCAGCATATCTGAAAAAATACTCATACATTCTGCCTAACTAAATAACCTTTTATATAATCTGTACGTATCTTTAAAACAAAAATATATGGGGTGTCCACTCACACGACTTTCCTACCTATTTCAGAAAAGTTTTAATATCTTTACATATGTTCATAAAGAAACAATAAAGAATTGGACTAGATACATTTTCCTGAAAATTGATCAAACATAAGATTTGAGTACGATTTATTTGATAAACTAAAGTAATGTGAACTGGCTTAAGGTAGATCAGTGTAAAAATTTCAATACTTCCTAATATTGCTGATCAAAAACTTTTTGTCATAGCTTAGTATTGTCAAACAATAATTTTTGTTAAAAGTAGAGGAAATAGTGAAGATTGTGTGATGCAGGCAACAGATTTTCTTACTTTCATTTAGTCATCTTTATTCTCTCATTCACCCCTTTCTGACACCCGGATATGAAACCGTAATCTTACATTGGAAATTGAATAGCTGTAACTTCGTTAATACTCTCAGGGGGCTCTGAAACGTATAAATCGTTAAAGCCATTTTCGCGCTACAGTCTATAGAAAAATATTTTTTTCATCAATTGCGCATGGAGCACTCAATTTGTGTCACAAGCATCAGTAGTCAAAACCCTACAAAATAAAAAAAAAGCAAAAATTAGGTCCACTAGTTCCCGAGAAAATCGTGGCACAGACAGGCAGACCGATGGCTAAAAACGTGTTTTTCGGACTCAAGGGGTTCTTAAATGTATGGATCCGTCGAAAACCGCATATCGGAAATTTGACCCGATTGCAATACTTTCCTTACCTAGTATAGGTAGGAAAGTAAAAAATATATATAATTTACAATAATTACCTGGTATTCCTATTTATATAATATCTTTTTTTCTTGAAAAACAATTCAAACTTTATTATCGTCAATTTTCCATTTCGAAAAAACAATGGTCACTTTATTTTAAAAGACAATTTTTATTTAATTTACATATAAATTATCAAAATACTTAACAACAACAACTAAACAGTAAATTAAAATTATTAAAAAACACTCATTCACTTTAGACAATTAAAACCTGTTTATTTTATAACCTATTCCAATATAAATTATTACATTATTTTAAAACAATATTTTATCTAATTTATTGAAATTACTGCTGTATTAACATATGTTGTAGTAACATATTTTAATTAAATGATCTATTCCTATTAATGTTATTTTGTTCTATTTTCTGTTTGTTTATATATATTTACTTTTAGCCTTATTATTTTGCTTTTTAATTTATTTTTATTCGGTGTACATAAAGTGTGACTGAAGTACTCTATTACTATTACTAGCGTCAGACACAGCGCAATATTTCTCAATAAAGAATTGATTGATAGAAAAAAAAATCTTTGAATATCCATTGGAGGTGCTGTTGTTAAAATAAACTGAATTTCAACTTTTTCGAATGAACCATTATGGAAAATAATATCTGAAATAATAAATGTAATTCTGTCTAAGTTTTCTCCTAAATTTAACTATGGTTAATTTTTATTCTAAATAGTTTTTAAAAAAAAATTATAATGAAAACACCAAAAATTGACAGAACGTACTAATCTATACTTAATTTACAATTATATAAAAGTCCACACAGTACAGGGGTTATTGATTTAATCTTTTTTCTTTTCCCTCCTATCCGTCTATTTATGACTTACGGCCATGAGGAGGATGAGCGGGTTATACAACACATAACCAATCTATTCGATCCAAAGTGGGAAGATTGATTCGATGGATCCTTTACGATTCATTTTAACCCGCCTGGATTCGAATTCGGAAAAAACAAAAATTTCATGGAAAACATCATTAAGGTGACTAAGGACTTTGATTGGCTGTTTATCGGTAAGAGCTTACCTACAAAGGTAAGTCGAGAAACAAGAAACTTATTTTTAAAAAGACGAGTACAGCTAGTTTTTACTCTCCTTTCATGATTCGTTAAAAATATGGAATAGAATAGCTCCTTAAGGTACAATAAAGGTTTTAACTTTCTAGGGAGGGGTGGAGCGAATTCCTACAAATTATGAGCGCTGGGAATCATTTCTTTTTTCAACTACTGGAGAATAAAAGGAGAAGTGTTGACTTCATCGCAATACTGTTAACATTCAATTAGTCAATCAGGTGAACCTGAATGAAACATAAGATGTCTGAATACAATCATGGGGACTGATGTATAATGTAATAAAGCACTCAATACTGCGGTATAATATAATATAATTTCATAAGCACTTACTACAGTCCCTCAATGACTTAGGTTTCTATCCAAATTATGGGTTATTTCCAACTGAAAATTAATAGCTATAAAATAAGTAAGAGCGAATTTATAAATAACAGAAAAAAAAAACAGCAATAAATAGAAATAATAGTAGACATTATGCGTAATATAAAAACCAAAACTGTACAATTTAACAGCTATTAAAAAAGAATAAACAGTGCGAAAAGTAAAATACATAAAAGTTGAAATTCATTACAACTTGTATTAATTAACTTAATGTTAGATGTAAATAAGATATTATTCACATGACAAAACTCTCGATAGGAATTATATCTTAAAATTAGTTTATATCCAATAACATTTTCTTCAGAGTAAAGAATTTTGATATTGAGGAGTGTGGATGAATAAAAAGGAATCCTCGATACAGATATTTCGTCGCAGATATCTCCAGGAAAAAAGATTATTTGGCTCCTTCACCCGGATCTATTCAATAAGAATATAACTTATGAAAAAAAATAAAATAATATATCAGATTTTCTATTAGGAACGATCCTATATAGTATTGAAAAATAAGACAACAATGTACTCCAAAACTATTAGCTTCTGAGTAGGATTTTCACAAAAGCTGCAGCATCTTAAGTCTACATATATATATCTAATAAGGCCAAACTTTTATATAATACTGAAAACAGTAACTCCAATTCTTTCGGCACGTAAAAAGGATGAAAGACAAAAATGTCCAACAACTGTTTTCCTATACTATAAGTCTGACTGTAAAAAGAAAAAGGTCATCCAAGAGTAATCAGGAGGAAGATGAAAAAAGGAGGGATATCTCGACAGGAGAGTAAGACGAGATAAAGTTTTGGATATCGGAATTTAATAATTGTACAAAGCCGAAATAACAATAATAACTAGTTTTCGCCATAATCATTAGTTTACATTTGAGGAAAACATAAATGAATTTGGATGTTTCCAACATTGTTTTCTATTCAACATATTTATGCATTCAGTTTTATATGGACTTACAAAAGAAAATATTGCAGTATCATTTGTGAATTTATTAAGTTATTGGAAAATAACAATGTGAATTCATCGTTAGTTGTTATAAAAAAATATTTGAATCCCGTGAGTCATTCGCTGAAAATGTGAGGCAAAAGTTTGATTTTTCGATTGCGATGAAAATTTATATTTGATGTTTTTTCCAGTTGGGAAATTAAATCACTATTTGGCTTCTCCTAAAAAAAATATATATATTTGTACATATTGTTTCATTTCAACATTTTACTTATTTATATTCTGCATGATGCCAAATCTAAATTTTTCATAATAGAGCTCTCCTAAAAATTATAATTCGAAAAAAATGTAAAAAACAAATGCAATAAGATATCTTATCAGTTATGATTATTTTCTATTTCGATGATTTTTTTATGGAATTCAGGAAGATTTCATTTACTTATGAGTTTCATGAAACATAAATTGTGCCCTTTTTCAGTTATTCACGAATAAAATTCTGAATTAATTTTTTTCAGCCTCTCTTCGGGGAAGTAAGTTGTATACATAAATTAATAGGGCTTCAAGGAGAAGATTTTAGCCAAGTCTCATTAAAATCGTTACAGTCGTTTTGGCGCTATAGTCAAGGTTTGGCGCTATAGCAACTCAAGTTTTTCAACCGCCATTTCGGAACGAAAGGCTGGGTGGTGATGAAATATACATAAAAACACTTCTGAACATTTTTTTATTGAATTTATTATACCACTAAAACCTCGTCAATAAAAAAATAAACACAGAAAAAGAAAGTCAGTTGAGAAACAGTGAAGAAAAACGGACTGAACTGTTTTGCTAATAGTCAAAAATCTTTACATATTTAGTTAGAGGTACCACTCCAATTTAAAAAAATAATTTACTTGGGTAGTTAGTTGTCGAAAGCTTTAGTGTCTAAATCATCCTATGACCCTAGAGAAACGGAGCGTGACTATCTATATAACTGTCATCAGGTCTGCAAAGTTTTTTTTTTTTTTTTTTGAACGAGTCTTTTAAATTTCCACCACACAGGAAAACCCCGTATAGCCTTAAAGGCGAGGAAGGGGAAAACCACCTCACCCCTTCCCCCCAAAAAAAGGTCTGCAAAGTTCTGCGTAAATATCATTCGCAATCATCATAAATAATAGGCAGTGACAAACTTTTAAGGATACTGGAAGTCAGGAGAAGACTGTGTTTTCCCCACAGTTAACTACATAGTGACTTATCTATACCAGAAGGTGCAACGAAAACCTAGGTATATACTTACAGAGGAGTAGACAGTATATCGTCAGCTTATTGAAAAAATTACTACATATATTTTTAATGATGCAGACTTTTAAAAAAAAATGTTGAGACTTTTAATCTTGTTTATCGATAAAAAACTCAAAGAGAAAATTCATTAAAGTTGTTAGTGACTTAAGATTATAATAAGTACTTAATGTTTTTTCGCGATAAACCGTCGATATATATATCGACTCGAAGTACACTTGAGGGAGACAAAAACTAAAAAGGAAATATTCTGTGAATAGTCAGTATTAGTTAAATTTAACGTAGGTGAAACCAAATGTCATAGAAACGTATTTCCTGAAGATGCTTGGATTGATGTAAACCAATATATCATTCATTATTAATAGCAGACATCATAATTAATATAGATTAACACATTATGATAAACGCAAACGTTAAGATATCCTGTTATAATCCAAATCCTCGAGGATACCAGCTACTAAATGCGGGTGGCAGTTAATTTATTTTCGAGAAGAGAGTTATAAAAGATCGCATCAATCCTCCAGGAGGAGGGTAGAAGGGATATCTTTGCAATTCTAAGAGTAGGATTTATAGTGACCGTCATAAATATATCATCCGTCGAGTTTTATGTTTATGATTTTACATTAACAGCAGGATGGCCATGAAATAAAATAAAATATTACAAAATAAATATTAATAACACGTTTACGTTTATCATAATGCAATTGTTCTCACTCTTGAAGCATGTAAAAAAAAAAAAAAATTACTACACACATTATTTAAATTTTAATACCAAAAGAGAAAGGGAAACACACTGTAACAATATTAAAATTTGAAATAAATAAATTACTTTTAATTATACCAAGAACAAACTTGAAATCCTTGGAATACCAGACTGGAACGACAAGATAACGCTCGACGTTTCCGACTACTTCAGCACTTACTAGACAAACACTCTAAACTTCCAATTAACTACAAAAGACTCATATGCATGACTGTAACAAGGCCTATTTGGACTTACGGAGTTGAGCCATTGGGATCCAATAAACCATCGAATTCCTCTCGTACCAATCCCTAAAATCCAAAATCCTTCGTAAAATCCTCAATGCTCCTCACTTTATTACAAATAAAACCATCTGTAATGACCTTAATGTTCCTGATGTTTCATATTTGGCCCAATCTAGATACCTATCTGTACAATATTGTTTGTTTATAATCGTTTTATTTCTGTTTCTCAAGCAATGTGAAGGGACAACCTGTTTTATTGTGAATTTTTTTTTTTTTTAACTTGATTCTTCAACTCACACCTATCAGAAGTTCCGACAATCAGCGAGTGTGATGCCAAGATAAAGAGATTGGTCTTGGAATAGGCGTGAGGGAGAGGAGTACCCAGCGGCGTCCTTCCTGTCTTGAGCGTAATATTTATAGTTAGTGGAGCAGATCCCTCATCCAGCTTCTTTTTAAGCCTCCTTCGGGTGCTAATGGGCATGTTAGTTGTGGCCATGCCTCGAATCAATGAGTTTGTATGTCCGTGTAAGTTATTATGAAATCGTTTGTAGTATGTTCGTATGTGGTCGTTAACTGTTGGCATCTGTAAGTCTTTATGTAGAGTAATGCTACTGACGTACCAGGGAGCTTTGGTGATAGTCCTGAAAGTTTTAGATTGAAAAGTCTGTAACTTAAGTATGTGAGTCTTTTTGGCTGTCCCATATACCTGTAAAGCGTAGGTCCAAATAGGCTTGAGTAGGTAAGTATATGTATTCAATTTCTGTCTAAGTTTTAATTTCGAATTTCTTGCAAGGAGTGAGTACAATAGGCGTAGTCTTAGGTTTAGAGTTTTTGTTTTGTTTTTGATATGTTGGCCCCATGTTATTCTTCTGTCAAAGGTCAGTCCAAGATATTGAACTTTGTCTGTCTGAGGAATTTGGATATTGTCAAGGTAAATAGGGGGGCAAATTTCACGTCGAAGGGTAAAAGTGATATGTATTGATTTGTCTTGGTTGAGTCGAATTTTCCAGAGTTTGCACCAGTCGTAGAAATTGTTTAGGTGATATTGTAAAGTCTGTGAGGCGTATGTTGAATTTTGATGTCTTATCAAGATTGTTGTATCGTCTGCGTAAGTCGCGGTCAGAGTACCGAGAGGATCTGGAATATCATATGTGTAAATAATATACAACAGAGGAGCGAGTACTGACCCCTGAGGCACTCCTGCTAGGGCTGGTTTAATGGTAGATAGTTCTGTACCTTGGCAAACAGAGAAAAATCTGTCAGAAAGAAAATATTGAAGAATAAGATAGTAGGTTGGAGGGAGTATAGTCTTAACTTTGAAAAGAAGTCCCTTATTGTGAATTAATCAAACAATTTGACATATAGTTTGATGAGGGGCCGGTCTAGCGTCTGTGATCCGCCTTCTCTTTCTCGATTCGCCGCTCGTCCAATGTTTTGGAGCTGTGGTGTATATCCGAAGGGCTGTAATTCCATCATAGTGAACTGAGCAAGCCTTCCTTGAAGTCGACTGAGCAAGTAGGCCGTAAGCCGTAGGTTCCGTACCTACTTCGTCTTAGAAGAGTGGGGGTAGGACAGGATGAGACCGGGGGGCCTACGTGTTATTTATACAAGTCAATAATATAATATTATTAACAATAACAATTGTGGATGTAAACCCAACACTACCCTTTAATAATAAACTTCAGAACCATCCCAACCCTCTCGTTTCTAACCTTGCTCCCTCTTCAATTCCTGATAACCCTCCGAGGCGTCTGAAAAGATGTCCCCCGTGATCTCCTAATGTAGACATATTATTAGAGTGTTACCAATGGGCAATTTCTCAACAAGTGTTTTCAAGTATTTATATCCATTTGCACAAATTTGCTAGATATATTTCTTTAATATAGTTGTTTCTAAATATCATTAAAAAAAAACTTTTAATTAATTTATCAATGATAAAGAAGAGGACATGATTCATCAAATAAGACAAAAGAGAAAGGTGAGCTTTGTCTGAGTTGATACAGGAACACTACTTGCCTAGACAGACAAATAGCCATTGTATTGAGTCTATTAGCCCTCCTCACTTAATGTTAGTATTCAATCTCCGTCCGGATGCTACAAGACGGCTAGCACGGTCGATAGTCGCCTACTGTCCAAATTAAGCTATAGCTATATTTTAAGCACAGGATATGAGGAGAAAATAAATCGGTACGAAATAAAAATGTTTGAATTTATTCAAACAACAGTCACATCTCTTAGGCTAAAGATCTCCACTCAACTTACACAACAAGCGAAAAATCCACACCTCTATACTAAGACCATTTCTGGACATTCGGAGCAGAGCTTTGCGTTTCCGCAAAAGATGTCCATATGAACAAAATTCAAACCGCAAAGAACAAAATAATTTAAAAAATCGTAAATGCGCCTTGGTTTATTTCAAATCGAATTATACGCAAAAACGTGAATATACCAACAGTAAAATCCTACATACATAAAAAATAAACAACATTCTACTCTTCAACTAATAATCATCAAAATCCGCTTGTCCTCACTCCTTCTTCCTCCATGTTACCTGGTGAGCCTCAACGAAGACTTTAAAGGTAGTGGCTTAGAGATCTCCTAACAATATAAATAATAAAAAAAAAAACGAACTTTTCTGACTTTGCGTTTTGTCGTTTTTTCACACAGATGAACATTAAACCAAGGAAATCATTTCCTTGGTAAAAAAAAAAATATTATACCAGAAAACTTTCAGAAAAAATATGTTAAGCTAAATAATTTTTAAAAATATGTACGAAATTGTTTATATAATTGTCAATAAATCTTGCAATAACGAATAAATATAAATTTCTTATATGATCTGCATTGGGCTAACAAAAATTAAGAGTATATTTAATCGTCACTAATTAAAAAATAGTACAAATGGCATTTAATAAAACAATATGTAGAGAATAAATCTTTACTAGGTATGTGTGCGGGATTAAACATTTGAAAAAAAACTTAACAATTACTTTATTGTTCAGATTTATGGTTGAGGGAGAAGCGTAGGGATCTCCTAAGCCTCGCTTTTCTCTCCACATGAGGGGGGACAAGAGTGGTTCGGAGATTCCCAGGCTGACTGAAAATAGTGTATATAGGTATGCTTGTATTTGAATGTTTATTTTACGTTTATTTCTATTTTTACACACACACAAACACACACACACACACTTTCTTATTTCTAAGTATTCTTTTTTTTATTACTTTATTTATTTATGTTTCTGTATATAAGGTGTGAATGCACTCCCTGAATTCTATTACAAGTGCCCTTAACTGAGACAGATTGTAATATTTATCAATAAAAAAGTTAAAAATTGTTCAGATTTAATATCTTCAAGTTAATACATCTTGAAAATTATACCTTTAATTTCCTATTATTTTATAATATTTCATTGACGATATCATCAAATATTTTTAGTACCTGAGATGAGAAATAAAAAAATAAAATAAATTATAAATATTTCATACATTATTTATTTGGACGAGAATCCTAAATTATTACGCCTGTAATAAATTAGCCATATGTGCTATTATTTAAAGATTGTTAGATTAAATATTGTGTGCGCTGCCAGATATTTTATATATAATATTACATAAACATTGATAATGCACATTAATCAACTATTAATTAACAAGAGTAGAAACAATCAGAGGAAGCAAGGAATATTACTCGTTACGAGAAATCTAAACATTATTTAGAGTTTCGAGAAAAATAAGTTCTTATTTAGTTTAAATATAAATATGCAATATGAAAAATAAAACCATAGGGTGTTTCTTACACTACAGATATAGAACATAGTATCGTTTACTTACGCCAAGGTAAATGTTTCGTAACCACAGAGGACGGCGCTAGGTGTATACCACCCTGCACAACCATCAACTTCAGTTGATCAGTGATGACTCACAAGGAGAGGTTTTGGATTTTTTTTTTTTTTTTTTTTTTTTTTGTAAAATGCTATGAATATTTAAGATTTATTCGAGATGTAAAAAAACGAATACGAACTTTTTTTCTTCATAAAAAAAAATATTTTGTTTCCATCGGTGGATACTAATTGTTTTAGCATTCATACAATGGCTATACGAAAATCTAGAGTAAGATTAGATTATTATAATATAATACGATAAGCATATCTTAATTCCATTAAATATATTAATAGAAACTATTAAACAAATCAATACGTTCATAACATTCGATATGCAAATTAACAAGTATTAAAACCTTTTATGAGGGTTGAAGAATTTTGAAAGAAACTAAATTTGTTATAAGAAAGAAACAAATATATAAATATATATTTTAATTTGGTAAATAGGAAAAGCGATATTGTCGCATGGAGTGTGTAATTCTGTTTAAACTTAATTTTGGATTACCGTGTTGTCCCCAGTGACTTCTTTATTTATTTATTCACTCATTATTGAAGAAGTCGACTTCAGTTTTCCATGTTATATTATAGATTCTAATTACTTGGGATTGGGTAGACCCGAGAGAAAAAATACAAATATATATATAAACCATTCAAAGCAAGAAGAAGAAGACAATAGACGGAAGGAAAGAATAGTGGAGAGTATGTCAGGTACAGGACTGTCGTAGGAGGATGCGCTGAACCGGCAGAAATGGAGCAGGAGTTAGGTTGAGGAAAACTTAATATTGAAGAAATTCCTAGGAGAAAAAAAAATAGTTGGTCAACTATTACTAACTTTTGTTTTTGAAAAAATAATTAGTAAGTAATAAGGGCAGGTATGCCTAGGGAACGGGTAAAATTCTTTTTACAAATATCTGATAACATATCTTTTATAAGAAAAATATGTTTTATTAATTAATATAAGTTTCTGGAACTATTCACTATTTTTTGCTTCCTCGCTCCTAAAATTAGAGATTTTTATTCCTGCAGGAGTTTAAAAATAATTTGCTTGGAATCGGAAATTTCCATTGGCGTTTTACGTTTTGGAGATCAAGGAATAAATTTGGGTTCCGTATCGCTCTACCCGATTTACAGTAAAATCATTCTGATACCGTTATCCCACAGATCTTGATGCAATTTTCTGGTATTTTGAGGGTTAATACCTTGAAGGTGTCAAGGCGGAGTCATAAACGTATTTTTCCCTCCACGTCTGTATTTCAAAAATGGCTCTTTCGAATCGGCCTAAGGTTGAAATAACTTTAGGGAATAATATTCAAATGGTCTAATATCAATTCTATTCAAAAATTAAAAATAATGCAATTGTAAAGAATATTAGTGAAATGAAATAAGCATTAAACATGACAATGGAAGGCAACATTAGATTCAGTTTAAAATATAATTATATACAAGTGTATACTTACATGCATATTTTCTTGTTTACCAAATAATGAGGAGGAAATTATACACTGGTTCACTGGGGAGAATTATCATCGGTTACTGATCAAAACATTAAGCCTTAGGAGAAACATTAATTAATATTAAAATTAAAACTTCGATATCAGAGTCAAGCTAATTCATCATTCAACTTTTCTTTCAGTCTCAGGGAAGGAAAAAAATATAAATATACATATATTAATGATAAAAAACATATCCGTCATGCGAGGCCGGGAAGGTGATCACTCAATAGTATGAGCTTCCTAACTGTTCCGTGAGAAAATACGGCAGTGAAGGAGCCTTTAACAAAACAGCTACCGCGGGCACTTAGCTATATAAAACCCGGATCGATAGGCGACGTGTGAGCTCTCACTTCCAGGCTAGTCTTCCAGGACATCCGAAGAGATAACCTGTTGATAAGCCCATGTACTTCCACGGCCACCGGAACCTGCCTGGAAATACGATAAAGATTCCTCAGATAGCAGAGTTATAAATTATGGAGATAAAGCTGACCTACTTTACACGCGTGGAAATGATTTATGTTTCAACGAGTACGTTGTAATATAAAATGAGAGTGTATTAAACCTATTCGTACGGAATTAAATAAATTCAAGAAAAATGTCTTTTTTGATATAATATGCTAAAATTATCTCACTATCCAAGTGGAAAGCAAATGGGTAATTACGAGTTTTTAGTACCTAATTAAATAGAAAAAGTTTGCCGACCTTCAGTTTGAAAACGCCCCAGTTCCAAGAGTTTTTCTAAATAAAATAGTTGTAGGTTATGATGAGATGAAGCTGTTAACGAAGCTTCAGGCGTATGTTAATTATTTAACAAAAAAGGGTCTGTACCACGGACTATGACGGACAGACGAATTGAGACTCGAAATAAAGTTATGCCTCATCAGCTCTATCTCCATTTTCGAAGAGTCCTAAATCAAATTTGTAATATAAATCCGATTCTGAAGGCCGTGGCAGAGCGCCAGACCATCAGCGACCTTTAAGATTTTTGAAAAAGATTTACTGGCCCGTCGGGTTATTCTGGTTATCAAGACCCTGCCTCAAATAAAAAGATAAGGTCAAGGATGTTTCCCCGGTTTGGACACTAAAACCTAACAATCCTCGCCTCATTTTATAAATAACATGTTTGGAACAAGCGATCGTTTGTACACCTACCGAATTCATTGACAAGCTTAAAAAAAAAACAACAGTCAATGTTCATTTGTTTTTATTGTGTTATATCGTCGATTTACAGCAAAAAGTCATTAATTAACATTTTATAGAATCAATTAAAAAAAATTATTTTATACATTTTTTTCCACGGTTAAATAAGAATATTATGCACCTAGTGTAACTAGTTTGCACTTTATATTTGTGATATAAAAGAGTTTCAGTCATTTTGATAAGCTTTGTCGAGAAATCGATAAATGAGGTCTAAACTCAAAATAAACAGATTCAGCTCAACCAATAATGTATTTAGTGACTATTTTCACTAAAATGACGATATGTGAGAGCCATAATATACAAACTCTATACCAGATATTTAGAAATAGTGGCAAAATATAGAATATAGAGAAATTAATTTATTATAAAATGTATATCGATGCAAACATTTGATTACAAAAAATAGATTTGATAAATAAAAGTATTATTTATTAATACCAATAAACTGACACTATTTTTTTTTTTAAATAAAGCAACTTTATTTAATTATTGTTATTAAGGCTATTAAAAATCTGAGATATAAATTCAAAGTAATCCTTTTTCCCTTCATACAAGGATTAAAATCATCGAAACCATACATCGATATTTTGATATGCTTGATAACTATCGATACTATATGTATTGATATTTACAAGCCTGTTTTTTAAAATATTACAAATATCGTGAATAGCGAAATATAAGAAAATATCAATATATTTTTCGCTATATCTAATTACTATTTGGGCATACACACCACATCAGAGAATCTTGAGGGTCAGTGTCCATGAGTCTTACACAGCACATGAATATATCATAGACTAAAAAAAATCAACTTCATTTTGGGAACAAGTCCCTTATAAGATCAATTCGGGCTCTAAGACTGATGCATGATGAGGAAGTAAAATAAATATATTGGAAACCGATGAGAAAAGGTGAAATAAGATAATCACTACTTAAATATTATGATACAGAAAAGGGTAATTAAATTAATCATACACCAAATAATCTTAAATAACGAAGAAAAAATAAGTACATAAATTCCTACTTATGTTTAAAAATGTCATACCAGAATGAAACAACAAGAAACAGCTCGACGTTCCGATTACTTCAGCACTTACTATACAAACGCTCTAAACTTCCAATTAATTACAAACGACTCATATACATGACTATAATAGGTCCTATTTGGACTTACGGAGTTGAGATGTGGGGCTTCACTAAACCATCGAATTCCTCTCGCAACCAATCCATAAAATCCAAAATCCTTCGTAAAAACCTCAATGCTCCCTACTTTGTTACAAATAAAACCATCCATAATGACCTTAATGTTTCTTATGTTTCAGATCTGGCCCAATCCAGATACCTATCCTTCCATAATAAACTTCAGAATCATCCCAACCCTCTCATTTCTAACCTTGCTTCCTCTTCAATCCCTGATAACCCTCCGAGGCGTCCGAAAAGAATATGGCCCGTGATCTCCTAATGTGGACATATCATTAGAGTGCTATTATTGGGTAGTTTCTCAACAAGTGTTTTCACGTCATTATATCCATATGTTCTAATTTACTAAATATATTTATTTTATACAGCTGTAAACATCATTAAGAAATAAAAAAAATGTTTAAAAATAAAATCTATAATCAAATGAACATAATTGTTTTGAAAATGTGATAAATAAATAAACATAATAGTAAATTGTACCCAGTAGCTCTACATATTCCTTACAAAAAAAATATATATATCAAATATACTCAGTGGCTTTGGCGTTGTTTAGGTCTGTGACATTAATTATTAAAAATTAATACAAATATTACAATAATTAAAAAAGTATAAAATAAAATTATTTGTAAGTAATAGCTTAACTAAATTATTGAAATGTCATGATGATACATGATTTACGAATAATCTACAATACAATAATATTTCCATTTTATATATATATATATATATATATATATATATATATATATTTCATTGCAACGATTTTTAAATAATAATCAACTTTTTTTTCGGAATAGCTCTCCTCTCTCAGATATAATTTTTCTCGTCATTTTTTCCCTCCCTTTTCATCTTTGAGATGGAATAAAGAGCGACAGGAAGATTATCGTGACGGGGAATATCAAAGATAGGATGGATAAAAAAAAAAGCCAAGACGAAGCAGAAGCTAAAGGGTGAAGCCGTAAAGATTATCGGGAGCCTCGAGTGAATAAGAAGGGCCACTTAACCCAAAAGAACCCGGGCCTTTCGTCCCTTCCGAGATAATCCAGCCCTTGCTAGGGATAACATCCTATATTTCTCCTACACAACAATAGAGTGTCGAGGCCAAGACCGGCCTCCTCTTAGAGGACCTTACCTCGGAATGACATTTGAAAAAAATTTAAATTAATAGCGATGGAAAAATTTTAAATATATTAGCCACATTTAACCAATAAATTATTATTATCACAAAACAATCTGCCACAGAGCCTAAATGAAACGGTGGACGGAGCCACGTTGGACGTCACTTTTTCACTATTCCATCTTCTGGTAGAATGAACGTTCTGACAACATTGGAAAGCTCTCAAGTTCTCAAATCGGTCTAAAATATAACATATCTAGTATTTATGAAGGAGAGATATTATTGGATATGATACGAGAAGGTTAAACTTCAGTGATGAATAAATGGTTAAATGTTCATTAAAAAAAAGAAACGTAAAACGCTGGATTTTTTTCTTTAAGACTAACTAACGTTTTGTCCTATAAAATACTGCTCTTTTGAATTTTTTTTTTTTTGTACCAACCAACTCGGTCCCATACAACATTTCAATTAA
The DNA here is from genome assembly GCA_928085145.1 of Nezara viridula. NCBI lineage: Eukaryota > Metazoa > Arthropoda > Insecta > Hemiptera > Pentatomidae > Nezara > Nezara viridula. Next base: position 102,200,035 of record OV725080.1, on the reverse strand, counting down.
ACTACTCTACGAAAATGTAATAACATAATCAAAACACTAATCCGAGTTAAGTATGAGGTTAATTTCTGTTAGAAAAAAAAAAATTCCAAATTTTCAGTACTTGAAAACCCTCAGTGCTCAAATCACACCCTCAAGATGACCCACATGTTTGGGTTGAAACGTTGGCACAAATAAAAAAAAATTATTTTTTTAAAAAGACTACGTCCCAGATATTTATCACCTATTATATTTCCAAAACTTTACTGAATTTTTTATTCTAAAAACATCTTATAAATTCGATAAACATGATTAAAAAAAAATAATGATTTTTGCAACAAAAAAAAAAACGTTATCTTTTAAATAGATAATTGTGATCATTCTAAAAGTTTATATAATTTTTCGTTCCTTTCTACTGCGCTGATATTTGTTTTAAATTACATTTTGCATGGCGAGACGTGTGGTTACTTATATCTCAAAATTTCATTGAAAACATGAATAAAAACGGATCTCTGAAATTTTGGTCAGCAAAAAAAAAGTTAAATTTGACAGACCACTAAATTTTGACAAATAACTCTAATGATTTTTTACTTTTATAATATTAAGACAAACAAGAATGATATGTTTAAAATTAATTTTAAAAAATGTTCATGTTAAATCAGGTCTTGACAAAATTATTTGAGCAGAGGGTTCAGAGGGTGAATTTATTTTCTAAAAGTAAAAGAAAGAAGAATGTTTATTTTACTTTTATTTCTATTTTAATTATTTATGTATATATATATGTTTTTTTTTTCTCTTTTGTTGGTTTGTTTCGATGTCTAGACTCAAAACATCCAGGTCATCAGCGCCCGATCAACTAAATAACACTACTTTTATACTTTTTGGATGGTTGATATAAAAAATAAGAATAAAAAAAAAAGGATAAAAATAACTAAATAAAACGAATGATAGAATAAAAAAAAATAAGAATAGACACTTATAAATAATAAAATGGAATAGATAAATAAATAAACTTTAAGAAAAATAGAAATGAAACCAATAAATGAATCATCAGAATCAATGAATCAAGAATGAACCCAAGAATGAACCAATGAACAGAATCAAACCAAGAGTGAATCATCAGCGACCGATCAACTAAATAACACTACTTTTATACTTTTTGGATGGTTGGTATAAAAAATAAGAATAAAAAAAAGGATAAAAATAACTAAATAAAAGGAATGATAGAATAAAATAAATAAATAAAAATAAGAATAGACACTTATAGATAAGATAGAATAGATAAATAAATAAACTTTAAGAAAAATATAAATAAAACCAATAAATGAATTGAAATTAATAACCAAATGAACATTTAATAAAAAAATAAAATGAAATGAAACTTTGGTAACGATTTCTTCTCGATTTCCCAGAGATGCTGATATATTCTTGGGTATTCCGAGATCTTATAACCTTGTGGTGAAAAAAGGGCACTCGTCCAAAACTCTTCCAATGTTTTATAGTTAATGATTGATCACACTTTTGACACCTGGGGATAAGATCTTTTGTTATGAGGTGGAGGAGTGTCAGTCTAGTATGTCCGATCCTCAGCCGCGTGAGGACGTCCTCTTCTCTACGACTGCTGCGTCTGGAGCTGGTCCACGGTTGCACCTCTTTCTTTATTGTCTTTAATTTGCTAGGTGCGTTGTTGTCCCACCGTCTTTGCCAGTCTTGGGATGTAGTTTCTCTTAGAGGTCGTGCAAGTTCAGATGGTGTCAAAAAAGCTTTACCGCGGCCTAGAAGAGTAAGAGCTTCTTTTGCTGTTCTATCAGCCATTTATTTTGTTCTTTTATTCTAATTCTTTTGTAATTACTTTATTTATTTATGCTTTTGTATATACGGTATGAATGTACTCTCTGAACTCTATTATAAGTGACCTTAATTGAGACAGATTGTAATATTTCTCAATAAAATGTTAAAAATAAAAAAGTAAAAGAAATATATTTTTTAAAAATATTTTAGCCATGATATACCCAAGAATTATAACTCCTCATTATCTTAAGTCATCGCTACAAAACCCCTCGTATTTGGCCATTATTTTTTTATTTTTTTTTATTTTTTGCAGTTTTTATTAAAATGACCCATATATGAGTATCAAAAAAATAAATAAATAAATAAAAAATAAAACTACTAAAAAAGTAACAATTGGTCATAAGGACCCCAAAGTGAGTTATATAGCTTTTAGTAGAGCACTTGATATAAGGGTGTTGGAGTGGTCGGGGTCACGAGGCGACCACCAATTATATTACACTCGTATGTTGAAACCCACTTAAAAGGAAGTGGGTGAGATACAGCATAGTTGCCATCAGATGAAAATGCTTCAAAGGGATTTATTGCCTTGCTTTGATGAAACAGAAACCTAATAAGCAAACCATAATAGCATAGTTAAGTACGGAATAGGTCAAAGTCTAACAATAATAATTAACGTAAAAAATCGTATTTTAACTGTCAAAATATCAGTAAGTTTGGAAAATCAAACGATAAAAAAAATCTTTCTAAAGTTTTAGAGAACATCATTATTTCTTGTGCTCTTTGTTTTTTTAAATGCATATTGTTAAAGTTTTAAGATTTTTAAATAACAATTAAGGTCAAACATTATATAATTGTCTTATTTCTTCTTATGAACAAAAAGAAATAAGACAAATGAATTAAAAAACAGTCTTAACATACTTCTTGCATGACCGAGAAAACAGTAGAACACCACACATTATCTGTAATATTTGAAGTAGTGTTACGGATACTAGCAATGTTCTTATAAGAAAATAAAAATTCCTATGATTGTTAGAAATGGACTTTAAGTAATACCTCCGCCCTAAGGGTTTTATCCTTGCAGCTTTTTATCGCCCCAACAAACTCCTGAAGTTGGCACTAAAAAAAGGTACGATATATTTTTTCAAACTAATATAATCGTACTTCCTTTTGCATCTGAACATAATAAATATAGATAAAACTAAGGGTCGTATATATAGCGAGTGAATGAATAATTTCATAAGGTAACAGGAATTCAAATATATTTGGAATATCACACTTTTCTTCTTTTGTTTTTAAATATAAATATAAACAAATATTTATTTATATTATTATCGTTTGCAATTGATATAAAATAATTAAAAAACTTTAGAATTAATCTGACAGTAATTAAAACTATGAAGACGTGAAACCTTGCTGTCATTAACGGCAGTTGTTTTCTAACGAGCTCCAATTTGCATATATTACCACCTTCAGTATGGAGAGTAAAAAAAACACTAGAAGATAAAAAAGAAGGCAATTAGACTACCCAAAATTAACAAAATATAAATTGCAATAACTACTAATGTTACTTAATGCTTCCTGATACCTTTTTATTCAAGCCATACAACATCTTACTTCAATGGTAAATTATTATTATATAAATATTTATTTTTAGGTAATTGATTAAAACCTAATCGATTTTTTTTTCGGAAATCGAGATAAATATTCTGTAAAAAAAACTTATGATTCTGACACAAAGGGGTGGTTTGTGTTGGTGCGCAATTACCTCAAGAATTATTGATAAATGGATGATAAATTTATTACTTATTTAAAGGTTTTCCGTAAAATATTTAATTTAAGATTTATCAAACTAATTTAAGGTGAGAGTTTCGAGAAAGAAATAGTGATACCTCTCAAATAATTAATTCAAAAATAAATGGTAGCAATAAATCAATGATAAATTAATTATCCATTTAAAAGTTTCACCAATTTAATTTAATCCATCAATATTCATCAAAATGATTTAATGCGAGAGTTTAGAGAAATGAATGGTTACACCACTCCCGATGCTAGGTCCCAGTAGCGGATCCAGGATTTATTTATTTTTGTTTTAATAACAGTAAAGAAAAAGAAAGACAACACATAAAATGATTTTAAATTGGACCTTGGAGTCCTGATAAACAATAAATTAAAAAAAAAAAACTGTACCAGTACAACCGATGAAGATATTTGATTGAGTACTCAGTTCGCACCTCTTGTCCCGGAACTTAAAAATTAGAATCTATAAAACAATTATCTTGCCTACAGTTTTTTATGGATGCGAAACTTGGCCGCTTACATTAAGGGATGAGCAGCGTCTTAAGGTTTTTGAAAATAAAGTATTGCGTAGAATATTCGGACCGAAGAAGGATGAGTTAACCGGAGAGTTCAGACGGTTACACAAAGCCGAATTGCGTGAACTGTATCCGGGTAATATAATTGAGGTAATTTCGTCGCGGCGAATCAAATGGGCTTGTAAAGTTGTTGGGCTTAGTAACGAGAGAATTCCTAAAAGATTAATATTTGCTGTGCCGAATGGTAAGCGTCCGAGGGGTAGACCGAAGCGAAGGTGGGAAGATTGCATTAAAGCCGATCTGAAGGGACTGGGTTTGGACGGCGAACGGTGGAGGGAGGTGTGTAACAAGCGATTGATGGTGTCGGCATCGAACCTTCGGGTTCGCTAAGCCTTATTATTATTATTATTATACAATGAAAACGGTGACGAAACTATACTGACCATTAAGTCAGTATAACACTGTTTGCATATTCAACTCTTTCGTTATTCCAAACTGTTTTCGGAAGTTTCATAATGAACGACGGCTAACTTATAAAGTATACACTTTTAATTTTAATGCATTTTTGTATATACAATTTTTTTTTTTTTTTTTTTATAGATATAGATTTAGATTTTTTTATAGATTTAGATTCGGACCGAAGAAGGATGAGTTAACCGGAGAGTTCAGACGGTTACACAACGCCGAATTGCGTGAGACTGTATCCGGGTAATATAATTGAGGTAATTTCGTCGCGGCGAATCAAATGGGCTTGTAAAGTTGTTGGGCTTAGTAACGAGAGAATTCCTAAAAGGTTAATATTTGCTGTGCCGAATGGTAAGCGTCCGAGGGGTAGACCGAAGCGAAGGTGGGAAGATTGCAGTAAAGCCGATCTGAAGGGACTGGGTTTGGACGGTGGAGGGAGGTGTGTAATAAACGATTGGTGGTGTCGGCATCGAACCTTCGGGTTCGCTAAGCCTTTTATTATTATTATTATTAGGAAAAAATTACTTCACATCAGCCGGATTCGAACCCGGGAGTTTAGCAGCCCAATGCCGAAATCACAGAGCTACTAACAGAGCTCCCTAAAACTAAGAACGGTAGCTTTAGCAACAATATTGCTTTTAGAGATATTGTACATTTAATACTAGCGTAAGCGTTATACTTTAAAAAGAGATATGGACCATTTAGAAAAATAATTTTCCATTTTTTTTTTTTCGGATGTGAGGGGAGGACTTCAGCCTGAAAACGATCATGGTAAACTGCTTGGTAGACAATTAGATAATAATTTTTAAACACAGGCTGCTCTGCAACGGTGAATATCTGTTAAAAATGCATATCATCAATTTTTAATGGCAAAAAAAGTTATTATTACACCATACTTTACATATTCAGATTTAAATTGAGATGTTTACCATTTGCTTATTTGTGCATAAGTAAAACACAGCTTAAAAAAAAAAAGAATAAAAAAAGCGATATTTAAATGATGTAAACTTGCTAATTAGCAATGCAAAGCACGATAAAAATAGAGGGAAGAAATATTGTCAGATTTATTTAATACAAAATGTTTATAAACCTGACATCGGGGAATATATCGTCGATTTATTGCAAAAAGTCATCAAGTGACATTTTATAACCTTGACAAAAAAGAACTTTATTTTATTTTATGCCCTTGTAGTGTTTAAATATCAATTTATAAAGTCGAAATTCATAAAAACATTAATGAAAGTTTGAGATTATATCTATAATTAAATCATACCAACGATTAAAAATTAATGATGAAAAATCAATGTTGATAATTATTCAATTGTAGATAAATAATGATGTATATATATAGAGAAGAGCTAGATTACGTTTAATAGTTCTGGAATTGGAACTTAGCGTGAACTGTCACTAGAGCAATTAAAGCATCGCTGATGATGTCACATCAATTATAATTATTACACAGCGATCTACACGATGTATCGTGCACCACACCAGCAGATACTAAGCAGCTGCTTTAAGCAACACTCAGAATAAATATCTGTGACACCTGTACATAGTGTGTTAAGCGAAAAAATCATATTTTTGGAAAAACGCAATTGAAAGCTTGGAATTTAAAGCTGCTAGTTCAATTGTCGAATTTCAACTCATGATTCACAATCTCTATAATAGCAACATGACTTAGCCCATTACACGAAAAGACAGAAAAAATAGCTTTCTGGCGACACCGAGAAAATATCACAAAATTGCACTTAAAATACTTTTCACAGTTACCACAAATATATATCAGTCATTAATGTTTCTTAACCTATATTTTTTTTAAAGAATGATTCACGACCTTACTGGAGCCAGCATTACAGAAGCATTAAAAAATAAATGAATAATACATAACAGACAAATTTAAACAATACAAACTACAAAAGCGTTAATCTCCAACATACAAGGAAATATGAGAAGGAGTTAGTCGGGGATGCGGTCAAATAAATACTACATTAAAATATAGTAATTATTTTATTTTAATTTTGCCGACGTTTCGGCCCACTTTGCAGGTCGTCTTCAGGGCTACAAAAGATACAAAACATGTTGAGAATAAAAATTTTAAAAAAGTAGATATAAAATAAGAAGAAGTTGTCAGATACAGAAATAAAAGATGATATCAGAGATGATATAGTGGGTGACAATGTAGTTAAATATTAAGTATTATATATATATTGAAGATACAAATAAATGGAAAATAAGTATGAATAAAAATAAAGGAGAATATAGCATGTAACTTATTATTCTATTAATTAATAATAATTCTATATTGATGTTTACTTATTATTCTATTTTATTAACATATTTTTATTATTATATTTCAAGTACGTTCAAGTAAGTTTTTTTTTTTTGTATCACTGCTAATCCGCTATTATAAGTAATTTTCCTCTCCAGTTTAACATACTGAAGGATGTTTTTGGATGACTTTATGAGATGTCATCAGCGATTTTTTTCTCTCTTTTTCTGATCTCGTTTTTTCTGTCTTGATGATGCCTGAATTAGCGAAACGTTGGCATGTTAAATGATCACCTGTATGTTAAAAACTCATAGCTTTTTAGTTTGAATTGTTTATTCATAACGTATTTATTCGAGCTTTTTGTTTATTTCAGTAAACAAATTTAAGGTCGATATTGAAGACTGCAATTACTTTAAATATTATAAACTGAATATGTGGGTTTGAGAGTAAATTAAAAATAATTAAAGATCCGCCACTTTTGGTGATGTAAGGGAAATAGATATTTGAAGTTTCATTTTTCTCCAGCAAAAATTGACCTTTTTTTTTTTTAAATAATTTTATTGAGGTATAATACATTTTACCACACTTAAGCGTACTAAGTATTAAATCTGAAAGGTACATTCATACCATATTTACAATATAATAAAAATAAAAAAAATTAAATACATAAAAATAGATATATAAAAGATAATAATGTATAAATAACAATAATAAAACTGTAGTAAAAACAAATAAATATAGCTTATAGTAAAATAATACAGAAAATTGAAAAAAAATTCTATACAGTCATACTTATTTACAATCAGCCAAGGGAGCTCCGAGTTCAGCCCTTTTCCCCACATGTAGAAGACAAGGTTAGGGAGCACTAAATATCTGACGAAACGATATTTAAACATAGAAAAGAAAAAGTCCCCTTTATGGAAAAATAACCGTGTGAGGGAAATACAATTGCAAACGACGAAATATTGATGACAACAAACATAAACTTGAAACACTAAAACTGAAGATAAAATAACTCAGGTTATCCGCAGTTCGACATAAATTTTCTACGAATTGCTAACACAAGAAATAAAAATATAAAGCTCGGCAAAGATTTAGAAGGCTTAGTAATAAAATGAGAGAGAAATATATCAAACCAATATGACCTAAGAATTATGGATCTTTTTTTTTTTTTTTTGTGTGAGTGTTATCGACTAATAGCGTTATTATTCTTAAAATTTAATGCATAGCTAACCTGACAAGAGTCACTTACTACTGTAAAACCATTTGCGGGAACAGAAAACCTATTAGCTCCTAAGTTGTCAACTCGTATTGTAGGGCATGTTAGGGAAATAGATTTTGACTATTTTTTTTATTATTTTAATGGAATTTACAACTGTATTACATAGAAAATACAATAAGTAAATGTGAAATTGGTAACATGACATGTACAACATGAAGAGAAACTACCCATTGGTAGAACTCAAATTAAAGTTCTATATTAGAAGAACCCGAGGCCATCTTCTTTTCAGACGCCTCGGAGGGTTATCAGGGATCGAGGAGGAAGCAAGGTTTGAAACGAGAGGATTCGGGTGGTTCTGCAGTTTGTTATGGAAGGACAGGTATCTGGATTGGGCCAAATCGGAAACATATGGAACATTAAGGTCTTTATGGATGATTTTATTTGTGACAAAGTAAGGAGCGTTGAGGATTTTATGAAGGATTTTGGATTGTAAGGATTGGATACGAGAGGAATTCGATGGTTTAGTGGAGCCCCAAAGCTCAATTCCGTAAGTCCAAATAGGTCTTATTATTGTCATATATACGAGTCGTTTATAATTGATTGAAAGCTTAGATCGTTTGTCTAGTAAGTGCTGCAGTAGACGAAAACGTCGGGCGGTTTTTAGTCGTTTCAGTCTGGTATGGGGGTTCCAAGTGAGTCGTTTGTCAAGGTGGAGTCCTAAGTATCGGATTTGTTGGAATTTATTTTAATCCTCCAGTTTTGACACCATTTTTCAAGGCTTGTGATGTGTGATTGAAGAGTTTTGGATGCAATAGATGGATCGTTATTAACTGATAGGATACACGTGTCATAGGCATAGGTGGTGATGACAGTGTGTGTGGATTGGGTTGGGATGTCAGCTGTATAAATTGTGTAAAGGATAGGACCTAGGACCTTGAGGAACACCGGCAGACTGAGTAAAAAGAGATGAATAAGCATTGTTATGATTGACTTTGAAGTATCTGTCAGATTTTGACTATTTGAATTTAAATTTATTCGCGTTCAAAAACTTATAAATTGAATGAAAAAAAAAATTGATATACTATAACTGGCTCCACCACTACAGATATAATAATAAGAACAAAAAGCTAAACCATAAAAATAATGCTTAGACGCAATACTGTTTTTTTTTTTTTCAATTATTAACAGCCCGTCCTTGTTTATCAAGATATAGTTCGCTAAGGAAGATCACTAGCGTTGAAAAAGTTGGCACTGGCTCAAAAAGATAGGGAATGCATTAGACCGTAATGCTATGGTGCAAACAAGTAACATTGCTATACCTAGGAGTATGAGAACTGGAAGCTATCTTGTCAATACGGAGTATGGGTGGATAAATAGAAGCAAATCCAATAGGTATTTTAAACACGGCTACAATCTACAACTAAGAGTAACTTACAATGAAAATGATTATAAATTTGGCGAATAACTAAATTAATATTAAATTTATTTTGTTTTTAAGAGTGATAAAGTAAATGGTGTGTGTGTGTGTTGCGGTGAAGGGGTGATGTGAGAGAGAGACTAAAAACATTATCTACAGAAATAATTATCTTATTTACAATTTCAAATCAAATTTAATTTAAAACAAATATCAACGAAACTCATCATTAAACATCTTATAACCAGGTGTAATAAGGGATGTTATACGTGTAATATAAAATTTTACGTTACGGATATTATACTAAATCCTAATGAAGTTAGAAAATTACTTTAATCTCATCATCTTGGCTTTATTTTAAGGAGTCTACAATAAAATTAATTTAATTATACAACACCAGCAATTCAAACCCTTTCCTAATTTCGTAATTTAATAAAATTACGGAAAATTAAAGGGATACAATATTTGTTGCGTTGATATGGCCCCAAAATATATATTTTTTGTAAATATTTATAGATGAATAAGCTAATAAGCAACATTATGAAATAAATTTAATGATACTAATATTTAGAAAAAAAAAACAAATTTTCAACGTACCCAGCTCTCCTAACCTCGGGTGTTTTTATTCGCAGATAAAATAGAAAATAAAAATTTAAAAGCTCCATTACTACTGGATAAACCACAAGCAAGGAACTAAAATAGGTCTGTAAAGAAAAGAAATCTGTAGCGTAAGAACTTTATAGCTAGGAGCTATATTCTGAGACATAGATAAAATTAACAAATCTTTAAAGAATGATGGGGTCACGAAAAGATATCTAGTTTCTATACATATATTTTTGTTTTATTTTATTGTTTAATCCAGTTTATGAGTTTCCAATTTTATTGGATTTATACGGGAGGAGGAATGACTAATAAATGCAAATATCAAAATTAAATTTGAACAGAATTTGAAAATAAAGTAACATTTCCATTGCTCATGGACGACCCAAGTGAGGTGCTATTTGTGTGGGCGGGGTGGCCGAATGTGCTAACGCGTGTGCACTGCACCGCCGTTGCCCGGCAACCTAATACATAAGACTTTGATAAAAAAAAAAATAGTCACGAGTTCTCGTCCCGGTGCCCGGAGGAGTTTTTAAATCCCCGCCCACACTCCCTGGCCCGGGAAAATCCCCGTATAGCCTTAAAGGCAAGGAAGGGGAGGACAAAAAAAAAAAAAGGGAGGTGCTATTTACATTTTTAAATAAAATAGAAATAAACTACAATGGCTTAAAACGAAAATATCGAAATTGGGTTCGATGTTAATTCAGCGAGCTATATTTTGTACAGTAAAACATAAATTCAAAATTATTCATACCATTAAGATATTTTCTCAATAGATTACTGGAACTTACCTGAAACAATAAGATAAAATATTAACAATCAGTAAAGTATGCAGGTATAAAGTATATAGATAGAACAGAATGTATTTGTATTAAAATGTTATAAATTAAAAAACCTGTACCACTAACAACCCATATTTTGGGTTCAGTACAATCTGAGGAAGTACTGTTACAAGGCCAACGGTTGTGCAGTTAGGTGACGGGTCAATATCACACTCTACCGCCTGGTTTTTCCCTTAATTATTTATTAATTAAGAGTATCCACTTTATAGAGGTTGGGTATGCCCCAGGAGGGTCTCCCGGCCCCAGTGTCAACACACGGCTGATGAGAAATTGCTAGTCATCAGCCGGATTCAAACCTGGGACCCTGAGCTCTGGAAGTTAGTGCTCGCCCAGCTACACCGCCCCCTATTATAAATTAAACATGTTTATATTAGGATATGCAATGCATCTTCATCTTAGCCCTCGCAGTCATCACTAGTGTTGCCCAAATGCAGACAAGACTCCTCTTGGTCTTGCGCACTCAGTCTTGATCTTGATCTTGTTATTGCGCAGGAGTCTTGCAAGTCTTGCAGATTGCCACTGATTAAACATGTTACTTTAGATCTTAGAAAAACGCTACAGAATAGACACATTTAGATGTTTCATTGTAATAAACCATATTTATTTCATTGTGAAATAAACACTATAAAGTCCAATCAAATTAATAAAATAAACTTGACGATACATTAAAGGCATTGTCAAGAAAGATAGTAATAGACCCCTATATTGGAATGGAAGTTTTATACAGTAAAGACAATCAATACAATGTCACCAATTATTTAAATAAAAAATCTGGCGTGTCCAATCACTCGACTTTCCTACAGATAGTGATTTGTCTATACAACTTATAAAGATTTGCCTTAATTTTTATTTACTAAACGCTTTATTTTTTTTTTTTTTTGGCCAGTCTTGGTCTTGGTTTCGCAACAATTAGGCGGTCTTGCAAAGTGAAAGACCAAAACCGATTTCGGGCAACACTAGTCATCACTGTCACGTTTGTTTATCTATTAAATAAATTGAAGATTTTAAAAAAAATATTGAGAAAAAAAATTAAAATCCTGATAAAAGAACAATAATATTTTAATGAAAGCGATCTGAACTATTCCTTATACAGTTTTTATTCTTAACAGATTCGATTGTAAGGTGCTAGCACAAATTTATTATAGAAACAGTCTGAAGAAAAACATTCATTCGAATAAAAGAAATCTATTTATAAATTTTAAAATTTGATTATGTTATCTATAAAATGGTTGGAGTAGGCAAAACAACATATCATTAACGGTAATTAACAAAGATTATCTCCAAGAGGGCGAATGTTATCTACACGGGCCATCGCTATCAGTTTATGTTTAAAACAACCAGGAATTAATGGAGTCTTTTCGCGGCTCAGCTTTTTCATATCTATTATAATTGATAAAATACTAAATATTGTGTGATTATTAAATTTTTAAAAATAATTAAACGTTTTTTTTTTCTTTTCACAACCAATGTACTTAAACAATTTACTGGCCAGTGAACAAATGGAAACGAAATATGTAAAAAAGTAAATGAAATCTATAATAAATATAAGAGGAAAGAATTGATTTATTTTCATCGATCGTTTACAAAGGTCCAATCAAAATATCAAACCATAATATGCGTACGAATTACAATTGACTGAGTATTTTCTAAAAACTTGACAAATTCGTAGATTTTTTTTGTTTTGTATATAATTTGGAAACCTTGTAAATTATTTAAGGCATACCACAAATCGTATAATTTTAAATAAATAAAATAAAGTTTATTATATTTCATGTATTTGTTTTATGACTCTTCTAAAGGATGTGCTTATATTTTTCCATCAGAAAGAGAAGATAATCTTCAAAATGAAGGTTCAATAGTTGGATTTGATGAAAGTTGATATTAACGAAGATATGTACCGTCAGAAAAAAAAAACAAACGTAGAGAAATAAGACATATATAAAGGCAAAAACAATTGAATAGATTAAATTCAAAACTTATTAAAATATATCATTACAATGTTTTTAAAAAATTGAAGATATGAAATGAATGTTTGATAATTTTTCATTTTCATTAAAATCGATTTCCGTAATAATCTAATAAAATTTCACAAAGTATAATATGTAGAATTCATTAAGTATAATACATAAGTATAGTAAAGTAGTGTATAAAAATAAATAATAGTAAAAAAATAATTTAAATGAATTAGGTTAGAAAATTGAAAGAAAAAAATTTAATTAAATTATAATTCAAACTTCATATAAATTTAAAGGGTTTTACCTTTTTGAAATATTATTATCAAGAAAAGGCCACAAAGCCAGGTCACAGTAGTTGACATTTTAAAAATCGGAACTGTTGCCCATCCGACATCCCACACAAAAACCTGATATCCTAGATAAATAAAGTTAAAAAAAAAAAAAACCTTTATTGTGGACATTCTAGAAAATAAATAATAGTAAAACCTCTATTTTATTGATAACGCACGAATTTATCGTACTCGGTTATTTTCAGAATGTAAACATAATATTCCCATCTCTTTTATTGTGCATTGCATATCATCACATTTACATTTTAGTTCATCACGAAAAAAAATTACAGATAAAATAACACAGGAATATATTAATATTTATTTTACTTTTTAAAAAGTGCAAACTAAGCTTCTTCTTTTTTTGTAAAAAAATGAAATCAAATGAAAATAACTGGGCGTACTGCGCTTCTCATTTATTTTTAATATAACAGTGAATACAGACATAACATTTTTATCCCGATAAAATATATATTTTTCACTCCTATATCAAACCGTTAAAATCGATATACGTAAAATTCAGTGATACAATATTATTCAAATTCAATTTTGTTTCTCAAGTGCAAAAAAAAAAAAATAAAATAATAATAACATCAAGTAAATTATAAGAAGTAAAGGAGATTTTTAAATCTGCACCCTCAAGGATTTATCAAAAGCCTATTGTAAAAAATTATTCATTTAAAAATGTATTCTCGACTTTGTCGAAGTTATAACTTCTATTTACAACCAACTTCGACCTCCTAAAACAAAATGTTTGAAGATAAACCAAAACAACAGGCACACAATTTTTTCACGTTAATTCAGTCATAAATTTTTTATTGGCCACTCAGTTAAAATCACTAATAATAATCAGATAACCAATGGAAAATAGGCAAAGCAAAGTATGTTAGCTATCATGATTGTAGGAATTATTTATAAATTACAGAGAAAATATTAAAAAAAAAAAAATCTTGTAACCAAAATATCGAGGGTGATTCTATAAAAAAAACAAAAAAGTTTATTATGATGTATGGGCCAATTCCGAACGGAAAAGGAATTAAGACTAATTTTATGTTTTTCTTTAGGTGGTCACGTTTTTTATCGAATAAGAAGTAATTGCTCAATAATTGTTGAAAATAATTAAATTCCAAGTACACCATCGTAAAGTAGACAAAAAAACACCATATTATATATACCATATAGTCATATTAGATCTACTGAGAATCATTTTTATCATTGATCTTACTAAATTTAATCACTGTTTTCTCAAAAATATTTTGTCTACTTTATGATGGTGTACTTAGAATTTAATTATCTTGAACAGTTTTCGAGAAAATTCATTGTATTTCAATAAACCATGACTTTCTCAAGGAAACATAAAATTGGTCTTTTCCGTTCAGAATCGTACATCAAATGAATTTTTTTGTCGGAAATTATGTCTAGAATCATCCTCCAGCGTTTGGCCATTAAGAACACCGACACTCTGTATAAAAAAAAAAACATTGTTTGGAAAAGATAAGGGATAAAAAAAAACATAATGATACCTGATGTCAATTAGTATACAACGTAACTAATTAAAAATACAACCAACTTTTTTTATTCTTAAATAAAAAAACTAAGACACATTATAAAAGCTAAAAAAAACGAGTAATTAATTAATAATATAACGAAGAATACCTCCTGCCTTAGAGGTAACCACGAACCCTGATTTAGGAGAAGATGGCAACTTGATAATTCATTATCATCCTGGACCCTTCCGCTAAGCCTCTATGTACAACCAAGCACAAATCCCATACCTTCCTCCTTAATCTAAAAAGCAAAAACTTTTAAAAATAAACGTAGCGCCAAAGATCAAAAATGGGGAAAAAAATTATGATTCAGTAAGATCGTTTTTTTTTTTAAATCTACAGTTTGTACTTTGATGGCTATCATTGCTTAAATTGTCAATTACACATATTTTGATATTAAGTAAAGTGCTGTAACTCAAACATTAAAAGGATGCGTTCTTTATCATATTACATTAGTTTTGGATCCATCCTGGGTTCAGCAGGACACTCTTAGGGCAGGTCCAACCTCTATTAAATGAGAACTCTTAATTAAAAAAAATTAGGGAGAAAAACCTGGCGGATGAGCGTGATCTTTAAATGGTTCTTCCAAAACTCTTTGGTTGTAGTTGGTACAGGGTATTTTTTTCATACAACATTTTCTAACTCAAATATTTTATTTACACCTGTAAAATATTACAATCAGATAAAGAGCTAATCGCTACTGTTAGTGCAAAATGTCTTGTGTAACAACTTTACATGCTTATTCTCATTATTCTTATTCTGCTCTGGGCGCTAATGGTGATATTTCGTAGTCTGCAACTACTATTAGTAGTCTACTAATTAGGAAAATAGCGGAGGGAAATAATATATGAAATTATATCAATAAATCAGAAATAAATGCTCTCTGTTTTTACAATGTTTACATACGACCTTTTGCACTAACCGTAGCATAAGATACTTTGTACATGACAGGAGATACACCACATCTACGATAGGAGGTCGCTCATTCAGCTCCTTTTCAGCTTTCGCCGAGGGACATCAGGAATCCCAGCTGTTGCCATATGCTGTGTAAATTTGTTCATATTTCCATTTGTCGATAAATCGTTTCGTAATGAATAGGAAAGTCCTTTTTCGCAGCCGGCCTAAGTTGGTATGATCACGTTCGAAACATAAGGTGGTGTGTTCGTCTTCTTTGATATAGGTTTTAGTAAAATATAACAAAGATAAAGTTTTTTTCATACATATAAACATAAAAATACTTAGTCGTAAATTTTAAGATTTAAAAAAAAAAAAAACTGTACTAAAACTACACACGAAATGCCTTTGGGTCGATACTTGAGAATGAAGTGCTGATTCATTACTAATGGGTCAGAATTTCAGCTCATTCGCTACGTTTTCCTCTCAGTCTATTAAAGAATCATATAGCACCACTTTAAAAGAGGGCAGATCAAACAGATCAGGAATCTGGAATCTACGATCTCCTACGAATTATTTTTTTTTAAATTAAAATTTTTAAAAAGATGTGCCATTGACAAATATGATATCAGCATTTCATTTATAAAAAATCTAACATTGTTAAAGATTAGTCAAAATTAATCTTGTAACACTTGTTAATTACGATCATTATCACTACGTCATAACTCGTGAGATAATACGTAAGAAATGAGGTTGGGGCAATACAAACAATGTATTGCAGAGCTGCTGTTATGAAATATAACGGATCAGCGCCAGAGCACTAAGTCTCTTCAAACAGATTACCATTTGGTGCATTAACAACGATAATTTATGCTCATTAACCTTCTCTTCACACTCCACAAATCAAGGAGGATGATTTATCGAGCCAGATACAGGAGGCCGGTGAGCACAACTTAGCAAACGTGTAAGGTAAACCTTACTGCCAGATTTTTACATAACCTATTCGTACTCTTTTGAAAACAATTTGTGCCCCGGAGGTAAATAACACCATGTCCATTTTTTTATTAAGTAACTTAAGCTCAAAATTACCGAACATGAATCCCCTCTACAAATACAAAAATGGACACGGAGTATTTTACCCCTGAAGCACAGAAAGTATTAATAAATAATACACTTCATCCTCTCATTTATAATTGATATTAAATATCATAATATTTGGTGTCGTTTGGGGAAGAATTGGGTGGCTTGGAACATCTTAGTTCTTGGAGGCGAAGTGTCTCTCTCCCTCTATCACCCTCTCAGGGCATCGAGGACTCTTACGAACAGCTGAGTCGAGTTTTTGTGAGTGTTGGGCTTCTTTAAGAGGCGGCGCCTGAAGAAAGTAATAAACTACTAAGTATTTTCTTACACAACTAGGTCAGAGAAATAAAATAAAACATACAATTCGCCATAAAGAAAATGTTTATATCTTTGACCTAGTGCCGCGAGAGCAGCCTCGTGTTTGGCAGCGCGGAATGCAAGACCAATCCATAAAAGTAATTTTCATTGGAAATAGATTAAAAATTATTCCATTATTAATTAACTAGACAAATTAATAGAGTTTTAAAATAAACTTTACTGCTGAATTTCTTTCTTTTTGTTTGCCTACATTTTATCAGTTTTTTTTTTTCCGAATATAATTTATCGAAACGGCGAAAGAGAGGGGGAGAAAATAAGTTGATACTCTAAAAGGTACTTTACTAACACCAACTCTAACTAGTTTTCAAATCTTTAACCGAATGTAGAAGGGCTGTAGAGGAGTGAAAACCTTACAAACGAGAAGAAAACCGACAGCGGGAAAAAATTACTGGAGTGGTAGAAAAAAAATTTAAATCTCCAAAAGCCACTTCGGAAAAGCAAAAAAAAATAAACAAAAACAGCAAAAGCTTTTAAAAAAGTATTTATTAAAATTGTGATTCTTTACCGTTGAGATTAATATTGTATACAGTATAATAGTCCGTGGTACAGACCCTTTTTTATAGAATTATTTACACCCGCCTGAAACTTTGTAAATGGTTTCATCTCATCGTAACCTACAACTATTTTATTTACGAAAACTCTTGGTAATAGGGCGTTTTCAAGCTAGAGGGGGACAAACTTTGTCTAATTAGTTAGGTAATAAAACTCGTAAATACCCATTTGCTTTCTACTTTGATCGTAAGTTAATTTGATCACAACATCAATAAAAAGGGTGGCCTACAAAAATATTGGGCCGTATGTTCTATATAACCTTGTTATTTTGAAAATTTGGGGTTGTAGGTCAAGCCAAACGGTTTAATATTTTTGAAGGTCACATTTTTCTCGATTTTGTGATCGAATTAATTTACGATCAAAGCAAATGAGTATTTACGAATTTTTAGTACCTAATTAAATAAAGAATGTTTGACCCCCTCTAGATTGAAAACGCCCCAATTTCAAGAGTTTTAGTAAATAAAATAGTTGTAGGGTACGATGAGATGAAACTATTTACGAAGTTTCAGGCGGATGTTAATAATTCGATAAAAAGGAGCCTGTACCACGAACTGACTATAAGTAAAATACAATTTGTTATGTGTTAAGTTCAGGCTCCTCTTCCTATTTGATATATAGAGATCTTTTTTTTTTTATAATAGGAATATCGTCCGAAAACCATATGTGGTTGTTCCAGGTGAAAAAAATTGTATTATTATAAAATAAGGCTGTGTTTTATTTCTTCACCATATTTATTTCAATTTACATAGCTACGTTTCGGCCGGTAAGCTATCTTCATTAGGGTTATAATTCATAGATTATTAAATTAAATAGGACCAATACCACCATCATATAGTGCGGAATTTCATCGGAATATAAAATTAATGTTGTTTATCTTATAAATGGCTTACCGGCCGAGACGTAGCTATGTAAATTGAAATAAATATGGTGAAGAAATAAAACACAGCCTTATTTTTATAATAATCGTCCGAAACATAAAATAAGCGTTATAATTAATTCATATCATTGACTGAACTTATCATTATCTTTTTGTTAAGTTTTTTTCATAATGTTTATCTCTCTTATGTAATACTATTTCAGCTAGGATTCGAAACATGATATAGATGAAGTAAAATTTTTTTAGAAATAATGCTATTAGATAAATTAAGCTAAGAGATAAAGCTATTAGTTCAATAAGTATATAATACTCCCCGATAATATTTTCATTATTAAAATTGAGACAACATATTATACAAGCCTTTCAGTTAGTTGACAGAATGACTAACTCCAATTTCAATATTTTTTAATGGTTACTTTTAGTGATATTTCTAGTGAGAAAATTTATAACATATTCACAGTTCTATATTTCAACACTGCAATCACTTACTATGGAACCAACTTATTCACTGTCTGTACATATATCATAAATTTGCTCATATATGTAAACGGATAACTTTATCAAAGTTTATTTATATATTTTTTTTTGTTTGGAAGGGGAAAATAATTAAACTAATTTGTATTGATTAAATAGTAAGTTAATTAACACATTTATAGTGACTAATTTACATAAATTAATTTAGGATTATTTTATTATCGTTCTATAATTCAGATATGTCCTGATGACGTAGTAATAAACTGGAAAGTAAAAAGAAAAATGTAAAATTTGATGAATTGTAAATAAAGATAATCCGCCAGAACATAACCAGAGTACAATCAAAATTCAATGTTTGCTATTTTTTTCACTCCAATACTTGTATGTTAACAAGTCAGTTCAAAATTGTTTAGAATTAAAATATCTCCTTTATAATTTATTTTCACAATACAAGCAAACATCGTTTTCATAAACATAATAAATTTCGCATCCGGTCTTTCTATAAATGTGTTTATTTAGTCACCAGCGATTTAATAAACAGATTATTTTACTTATTTCCGACTAAAAATAAAATGAATTTTGAAACCGTTTAACTTCAATGGTAATTTATTTCTATTTTTAAATATCTTTATTTAATTTTATTACATTTTGTCAGAAATAAGAACACTATTAATAATCATACAGGAGGTCATTCACACCGTATCGTTGGTTTATTGCAAAAGGTCATTAACTGACATTTAATAGCCTCAAATAATTAAGAGCTTTGATGAATTTTCCCTTTACGAAATGAGAAAATTGTGCACTCAATGCAAACTGCATGGAATAAATAAAAGGGTGTGTGTAATTTTCATGCATTTATGGTGTTTTTGCATAGATAAATAAGGTCGACATTTACAAAAACAATTTTGAATTTTAACCTATACCAAAAATGTACTTAGTGACTTATTGTAATTAACCAACGATAAGTAAAATAAATTAAATGGAATAACATAAAAATAATAATAATAAAAACAAATATATACATATATAAACAAAAAAGAAACTAAAACTACTTACAATAACAAATTAAGTTCAGCAATACGTCAATGGTATCTTAAATTTGATTTAGTATCTCAAATTTCCTTTGACTTTTGCGCTATGGTAATTTTATACATACATATTAATGATATATTACATATTAAATCCCAAAAACAAAAAGGATTCATAATCTAAAATGATTTCGGTAAATTTATCAGTTAAAAAACAAAACAAGAGTGTCACATGTCCTGATCACAAATGATACCAATTGAGTTTTTATCAGTGATATTATTTCTAAATAAAATGAATTAAAATTTTAGAATTAATAGAACACAAAAATTCACACATTTTATTTTTTTTAAATTTCTACGCCAATTAATTAAACCATTAATTATTTAGTTTAAAGACTTCAACCCATCTATAGAACTATTCTTCTACAAGCAAACAACAACAATTAGTATCAAACATAACTACTAAACTTATGATTTCATTTTTTTTTTTTTAAACAAACATTATAAATATGAATTCCATAAAATAATAAAGGTCATGGTAGACATGTAGAACCTCTATACATGTTGCCCTGATGAACATTAAAATGTAGGGAGAAACGTTGGCACCAATTTAAATGAATTAATTAACCCTGTAACAAACCGATGCAATTCAATTCAACTTGTAAAAATAGAACTAAATATGTTTAGAAAATGACAGTCGAATATCATAATTATATGATGATGTTGTTTGACGAGAGCAGAATAAACATATATAAACAGAAAAAGTTAACGAATCTATTGACCTATCTCCAAATAGTATCATGCATACCTTTCAGTAAAACGTAAACTGATGGATCCTTGGATCGGTTGACACCGCTAGTTCTAAATTTACGGCTAGAAGGATTTCAGCATTTCAATATCCTATTTACACAACACAACCTAGGGCATCAGAAACAGACATCTCTTCTGAATAGAACTACGTCAAACATCAAAACTTAAGAACACAATAGTTCTGTATATTGACTGAAAATAACTCAGACCTTACGGTAGTAAGGGAACATTGGTATTAATGTAGGAGCCATATGTGAAATTCGTAAATGATAATACGAAATAGAAATATATATATAAAATAGAGTATTCTACGGCGCCATTATTATTAAGTTTTTGTGCCCAACCAAGCCTCACCTTCCCCCCTTTCTCAAATTGAAATCACAAATTGACCAAGGCTTATCTTAGCTTGTACAAACATACTGGATATAATTAATTATTGTCAAGAGAGAAAACTATTTAACCTTCCTTAAAAACTTCATATAGTTTTACTATCATAGTACTGAAAAGAAACTAAATTTGAATTTATAAATGTAATACCTATTTATTTAGCAAAGCAGAGAAAATAATGGAGACACCGCACTACAATATAAAGCAACACAAGCTGAAAACTCAGCAGTAATTATTCTACTAATATCAATTAACCAAAAACAATAATACTAAAATTTTAAAATATTAACTTGAAGAACTTATCGAAGATTATAATAACGTTATGAAGTATTAAACAGCATTTGCTACTGTCTACGCGAGGACTATACGAGGTCTTGTATGGTCAATAATAGATTGAGTAATACATTGTAAAAATATTGACGGTCTGAAGGGTATATTGTTACTATAATACTGACATTTATGAAACATCGTATATACCGCGTTTGAAATTCTGACTCTATGTAATATTTATCATGAAAGGTGGTCAAAACACTTTTATTGTGAAGAGTTCGTATAAAAATTAGTAACCTAAAATTTCAACAAATGATTTTAAATTATAAAAGTAAGATGTGGAGAGTATTTTTCCAAGCCTTACTAGTCAATTATTTTCAATTAATTCAATACATCGTCGGCATCATCTTAAAGTAACGAAGATAAGCATGTTTAACGTTACTTTAACATGGTACCGACGATGTGATCAAGACGAAACAAAATTGTCAGGAATTTTTTTTTTTCATCATTATAATTAATTAGTCGACTACTTACAAATCTCTAGATATGTGATAAAACTATTTCTTGCAATTTCAAAATTAATTTGGAAAACTAAAAAATCTCTGAATAGGTTTAATTCATGTTTTTTATTTAACTATTGTGAATAATGCCAATGTCTTATTTATACATAACGAGATATGATAAGATATGATATTTTATTCTAAAATTAATACTTTTCAAAATTATTGCCTCTTTAAATTACAATAAAGAATAAAAATCGCTTCAAGAAAAATTATTAACCAATTTAATCCAGCAGATGTGTTATAATTTCCATTTTCTCTCTTTCCTACCCCGGGGAGATAATTCCTGACAGGTAAATGCTTGAAATACACGGAATTGTTTTGGAGTGCCATTAATCCTAAACCCTACTCCTGTCATTATCTTTTACATTTGGATTGCCAATTCACTGAACAAGGGAAATAAGGGTTGAAGCTGTTCGTCGAGCGTGTTGTATTTCTCCCTATCGGAGTAATATTTTAGCATGGCATTATTTTTCAACATCAAGAAACCATGAAAGCGATTCGAAAACATGAAATATGTAGGAATATCCAAAACCTAATGGCATGTAAAAAATGCTTAATGCTTTGATAGAACGCTTTTATTTATTTATTTTTCTTTTCGTTTAGGTCTAAAAATATTCAAACTATTAAAACTCTCGAAATATTCAGAATAATCATTTGAATGATAATTATTAAATTGCTTGTAAAGATCAAATTTGAAAAACTTTTAAATTTGTCTGAAATTAAAAGGAAAGTTTTTTTTTCATAGACACGATACATGTTATGAGATCAATTTTTAAAAATATATTTTGGATTGTATTGGAGTTAAAGAACCTGATTATTTTACTAAAAAAGAAACTTTTATTATTTAGTAGTTGATAAATAACCAGGAAACAGTCATTTTAAGATCTCTTATTATTGCCGACGTATTGATGTATGTGGGTCATCATGCTTGAATTTTTTTTTTATAACATCAATTTTTTTTATAAAGAAAATAATAATCTTAAAATGACTGCTTCCTGATTATTTATCAACTGCGATATGTAGAACAGTCTACTAAATTTCTTTAATTTTTATTATTTAAGTAAAGTCACAGAATAATATCCAAATTACCAAGAGACATTTTTTAATGAGCACAAATCACTTGAAATATTCTTGATACTTACAATAAAGAAAGGTAAGGACTACATTCATTTCATTATTTCTATTTTCTGTTTCTAGTCGGTTATATATTTCATTTACATTCATTATCAAAATAAGAAGCTGATTCAAACTATCTTATTTTTATCCATTTATTTGGCAAGCGACACGAACGGGTCTAGAATGTGTGGCAGGGGCTCTCTTAAACCGAAATAGTTTATTAGATATTTGGTGGAACACATTTTATTGTATGTGTTAGTTTATGAAAGTAAACACTCGTATTTTCCTAGTTACATGAATAAATTTATTACTAATAACGTTTTAATAATTTCTAATTAATAATAAATGCAACGCCGTCTGTTGTTATTGAATGGGTAGCTTTAATTTTCATCGTGATTTATTATTCGAGGATAGCGATGGGAAGCTAGGGCTCTTGTGAACGTATACTTACGCCTTTATGTTTAAACATAATAAGGAATATGATGATAAAAGTATATATCCACTTTCGGATAATTATTTTAAAAAATAAAAATAAAATAAGCTATTATTAGGCATCTATTATAAGTCAGTCATTGATTTCAGGGGAAATCTCTAACATTAAGGTAAAATAATCAGTTAATCATTTTTAACCATAACTGATGTAATGATGTAATGCAATGACTAACTTTTTTTTCTGTTGGCATTCCAGACCATGTAGACCTGTAGACTAACTTATAGTTATTTATTTAATGAGAAATAAAACTTGAAGGAATATATTTAAATATCAGTCAATAGTTTTTAACCATAATTGGATAGATATAAATTTTGATAAAATACTCCTCAAATATTCATAATAAAACGTTTAAAAGTATGTTTGAAGTGAAGACTTCTTAAGGTGCGTTTCTCACTTTTTTCTGGAGAGTGAATTAGATTGAGCCGTCAGATGGTCCGATATGTACCGCTTGGACATAGTTGGCTGGAGTCGACTAATTGAAGTGTTTTTTAAACTGGATTAAAATATCTTAAAAACTAAAAATAGGACATGCATACTAAGCGAGGGAAATGTTCAGCATTTGATCCTCTTTAAAAGTTTAGGACAGTGCGATGACTGAAATTTTGACTCATGTGGCTGTGAAACGTTAAGATTTGTTAAAAACCGTATATAGAAAATTTGAGCCGATTACAAAACTTACTCCTAGCGATAGGAAATTAATAAGATAAACAGAATTTAATTTATTTTGCTTATATCAATAGTCAATCCCACAGATGTGAGTGAATTTTTTTATTTTCAAATAAACAATTACTTATGATTTGAACGCATCCTGTGATTCCTTATTTATTAATTGTTTCGATTTCCACTACATCGGTGTATTTAGATATCCATTTGAAAATTACTAAAAGCATTTGGGAAGACCTAGATAAGACATTTTCCAAACTTTTTTTAAATTAGTACTTATACCAACATCTGACAAGTTCACCATCCATATCTTTTCTCACATATAGCTTGTTATATTATATATGTTATAGCGTTCTTTATAATAACAAAGATCAATGATTATACTGCTTTTCAGTATTCAATCCGATAGTCTTTTTTTTCATCTCAGAATGTTATCAAAATGATCCCATTCGTTTTTTTAACTGAAATAAATATTAGGTGACTCAACCGGCACGGCCTCAACAGTAACTTATTTATTAATTTATTCATAAATTCTATAATGTTAATTCGAAGACGGGCAATAAAACACGAACAAACTAATACTGCTGTATGTCGGCCTTTGTCTTCAATTCTCATCGTTAACATATACCGTCCTTTTATAATAGAGAAATACATAATCTTCAGAAACTTGATTCCTCAGCAGAATTTTATTATTGTCGTCCTTGGCTGTTCTTTGTATAAGTTCTTAGGTAATGAACATCTGTTCTTATGTAGAAAATTACAACTCAAATAATTGTAAGTAAAAAAAAAACAAAAAAACAATTTTAATAAATATATACATCTTGGAGTTGTGACAATGGCCAGATTCTCCACTCAAGACGTGAGTATGCGGCTAAAGCGCTATCGCTCAATCTCCACTGGCTTTAGCACCAGTGACGCGGTTGAGAGAGTAGCGCAGGGATCTCTTGGAGTCTTGCTTTTCACTCTATAGTAGGAGGAACAATCTTGGCTTAGGGTTTCCTACCTGATTGTATAGAGGTATGACTGACTTTTAATGTTTTTAATTTGATTATCTTTAGGTTATTTTATTTTTTATTGTACTTAGTTGTTTGTTTATTATTTTATTTTTGTTAATTTTATATTTTATTTAGATATGGTGTGAATGTATTCATATCTCAATACAATTATTGTCCACGTAACAGATTATTATATTTCTAAATATATAAATAATTTCATAGAAACTTGCATACTTAAATCGATATATATATATATATATATATATATATATATATATATATATATATATATATATATACACATATGTATATATTTTTCAAATTAAAATATATTAACAATAAAGTCGCTGTTTCATAGACAAAGATTCTTCAATAGAGAATTTGTATGTACTGAATTTCAGTTATAAAATATACCACCTGCCGTTAATAATGCGAATTTTCAAAACAATAACTTTTCTTAATTCGTTTGATCCTCGGCCAAATTTATTAATTCCATGTTTCCAATTTTTAAGCAGAACTATCTATTTCATAATCATTTCTATATACGTTTTATTATAAATACGATCTATAAAAATATGGAAGTTTCCCCATAATATATATATATATATACATATACTTATAAAAATATCTTCCAATATTTAAAAAATATTAGCCCTACTTAACATTTATCTGTTTGACATAGAATCTAATTCATATTGCAAAATGAATCATTAAATCCTCACACCTGAGATATTTTTTTGCATATTTTTGTAAATTACTACTGTCACAGGAACTTAGATCAATGAAATAAAAAAAAAAATTTAAATAAATCAAAAGGATTTATTATTCAGTTTAGCTTTGTAAGCGAAAAAAAAATATAAGGAAGCCAATGTCAATCTATTTTTCATATACTCCTTATTACATATTTTTAAAGAAAAAAACATTGTATTTTATACATGTATAAATACAATTTAGAACTGTGAGATATTTGAAAAATAATCATGATCGCTTGTTCTCCTTCATTAGCTTAAAATATTTTCAGAAAATATCATGAAATTTCTGAAAATATCTTTTACATCTCTTAAGTTGGGAAGCCAGAACTCCGGGACAATGCCGACATCCCTCCCAACTTGACTATTCCCATTTGGTTTTATCAAATTACCTCAGTGCCATTGTCAGGCCGGACACTCGGCAGCGATAACTTGCCCACCCATCAAACAGCTCCTCTTCATCGAAATTGAAATTTCCTTTCGGAATGTGTTTAAATAGGCCGTCGAGAACTGATTTTTTTTTTATGCCTTGGAAACATTTAAAACACCTCTTCCATTTTATGTGGCAAAGTTTTAGATATATTCCCAAATGAAAACATTTGCTAGTCTACGAAAACATTTTATATGGTCATGATCTATAAAACCATTACAATGTAAAAAACGCTTAGTACTGAAATCACAATAAATTATAAACTTTAAAAAGAAGACCTTTTTATTTTAATTATTATTAAAAGTAATTGTGTTTTTAAAATTCTGTGTATTTTAAATTCCGAATAATAAATATTTAATGTTTTAATTTAATTATATTGTTTAATACACAATCAATATTGTAACTGATTTTGTGCGGTAATCATACATATCCAATTTTTTTTTTTTTTTTAAGTTATTTATTGAAAAATATTACAATCTGTCTCTAGGACATTTATAATAGAGTTCACAGATTACATTCACACTATATGAAAAATAAATTATACAGAAAAATAATATATATACAATAAATAAGAATAAAATAACCTAAAAATAAATAAATAAAAAGAACACATACACACCTATATACCATATTTACAATTTGGCGAAAAAACTCCAAACCAGACTTGTCCCTCCAACTGTGGAGGGAAAAGTATATCCGAATTTAAATAAACAAAACTGACTGGAGTCACTACCATTTATTAAATGTTTAATTGTTTAAATATCCTGTATACATTTCTTATATATTTATTTAGAGTGTTATTACTTTAATTATTCCACAACTTGATTTCGTTTTAATGTATTAACCGTCGTATTTTCGTATTATATATACGAACAGATTATTTACATTTTTACAATTACGATTTTAGTTTTCTCAATCCTTAAATCAAAAAAAATTTAAAAAATAAAAATGTTTTAGGGCTGCTATGCTAAGAAAAGTCTACGATAGTAAATTACTTATTTTTAGATGTTAGAAACAAAATTCAAATTTGATTCTATACTTTCAGGAGATAATACAGTTACAAACATATTTTATATTTCACTTTTTACATTTTTTTTAAAACTTAAAATGCTCCATTTTACTTACAACACAAATCGACCATACAGTTTTTTTCAGTAAAAATTGACAAAAGTGATAAATATAAAAGAAAATGTGTTGGAAAAAAAGCCATTTAAGTATTATTATTGACTTTTTTTTTTTTATTAAACTACTGAGAGGAATAGGTAAACAATTGTCTAATTTACAATTATTAGAACGAGTATAGAAACTACGTTTCAACTTTATTTCATGACTTTTTAATACCTACTTTCTTCATTGAATTATGTACATTTTGCGCCATAATTGATTTTTTTTCTTCACCTTCTTGATTTCATTTACTATCTAATTTATATATGTTTTCATGGAATGTGTTATTTTCTATTTTAAGTTCATCTATGAAAGAAAAAAAAAAAATAAATGCATCAACTAAGGTTAAACTCTTCCAACTATTACAAGATATAGCAGCTTCAAGGCTTCTAAGTCTTGGGTGACAAATAGTTTAGAAGCTCAGACAAAAAAGACTTTGATTTTTTTTTCAATGAACCAATATAATAAAATGTAAATAATTTAATTTCTTCTGATCATCGTATGAGACTGAAATTAAATATATATATATATATATATATATATATATATATATATATATATATATATATATATATATATATATAAAATAGAAACTATTTAATTTGGGTTGCCAATCTTTCGTTAGACACCTGTCATGAAAGATACATTAAGCCGACCCAACGAGTTGAATTAGGTCATAAAGTCGTTTCCTCGATTTGTTTACATGTGCCTTTTGTAAAAAAAAAAAAAATTGAATACTGAATGAGAAGAAAACATTAATGCTAATATCCTTATTCTGGTATATTCTACACCAATTTTTATTTTCGTTGATTAAATAGAAAAATCAACTGATTTTTATTGATAAAAAGAATTATTATTTAATTTAAAATATAGTAACATTATGAATACATCAACCAACAAACTCGAAAATAATATAAGTAAAAAATATGTGTTGTGTGAAATAACATTTTAAAAGATTAACTCCCTAGCCACTAATGCCGTAATTGAAATCCAGCAAATAAACAAACCACTGATGGTACTCAGCTAAGTCAACAAGGGGAAAAGATCGAGCGTGAAAATAAACAATTGAAAATTAAAATTTTAACTAAAATTCGAAAACGATTCAAAGTTAATATTTAAAATAAAATAAAATCAAAATCGGCCAATCCAATAGTAAAATTCAAGAATTGATTGCTTTTGATAGAATTTTTGCAAAAAAATCTACAAGTAATTATCTACACATTTTTAAGTTTATATATTTAATCATGTCTGTCGAAAAATAATAACAAAATCTTGAATTTTCTAAGACAGGTGATATGAATTTCACACATCTGCTTTAAGAGAAAACTGACGAAACATTTCCAGCTAAACTACATGAAGATATGATATGCTGCATAAAATCGGGTACCTGGGCGTTTGGCATCCTCCACCTAGAAGACAGAAAGAAGACGATGACAAGAGATGGGACTGATGTAGCCGGGAAGCCAAGAGACACCAAAACAGGATCGGAACCTGAGGCCGACTGACCCAACTCGCTGCCGCGCTGGGTGAGGGGGCGGAAATACCCGAACTCACCCGAACGACATCGGGACCTGTCGGCAGCTGTGAGGGTGGTCAGTCAACAGCTGAAACTTTATTACAATTTCTTGAAGTTATCTTTACTAATATTTTCTTATATGAAGCTTCCAATATATCAAAAAAAAAAAATCTTAATTTTGGACGAATCATGTACTGAGGTATATCGTTTAACGGAATTTGTTAATAGTTTTATTTGATTTGTAAATAGCTAGTTTACTTGATTTTTTTTTTAATCGGTGTATCAGGTCTTGAGGTCAAAAATAATCTTTTTTTTTTGTATTTTTTTTTAACTTTTCAAGGAACTTCCTTTCAGAATAAAGTTATTTATGTATTTCTATTTCTAAGTATGTAAGGTTGATGGGATGTGATTCAAGTTTCAAGCTATCACCGTACAATATACTCGTACATATTTCGTCGTAACTAGATATGTATAAATTTTAAATAATATATGTATATACTTCGTCGCTAAAATTTATATTTATACCACCTTTGCAACATATGTGTCGTATTACAATATTTAATTTATATACGTATATGCTTTGTCATAACAGTTTGTATTTATATCCGATTTTTACAATATGTGGGAGGTAAACTGGATGCGACATAATAATAATAATTTTTTTCGTCTTTGTTTTTAGTTTTTTACTACTGATTACTTAAGTTAATGGTCCTAATCAGATAGAAAATGTGGTACCGGACAGTTTCTTCTAGTGTAACAGATTAAGTATAATACATTTCCATGAAAAGAGACGAATTGTCCATGTCAGAGAAAAATTCTACTTTCTAGTCGAAGTTCTTGATATAGTCTCAGGCAAACTATTTTCAGACATATTAAATAGATTAACAACCACAAAGACGTCTCGGTGAAACGAATAAGTTAATTTTATTTTCATGATTAACTCCAGGGTCATCCGAACCCACTTCTTTCCAACTTTGCCTCTTCCTGGGTTCCTGATAATCTTTCTAGGCGTCTGAAAAG
The DNA here is from genome assembly GCA_928085145.1 of Nezara viridula. Lineage (NCBI taxonomy): Eukaryota > Metazoa > Arthropoda > Insecta > Hemiptera > Pentatomidae > Nezara > Nezara viridula. The sequence continues at coordinate 102,169,854 of OV725080.1, read as the reverse complement.
AAGATGGCCTCACAATCTGGCAACTTAAAATTACTTAGCGAGTACTACCATCTGGAAGTTTAATGAAAATTTAATAAGTTTTTTTTTTAAAAACTATTTATTCAGGATATTAACAACTGTATTATAATATAAATACATCAAGTAAATGTGTACACAGCAATATAATCACATGAAAACGCTTGTTGAGAAACTACCCACTGGTAGCACTCTAATAATATGTCTACATAAGGAGATCATGAGGCCATCTTCTTTTCAGACGCCTCGGAGGGTTATCAGGAATCGAAGAGAAAACGAGAGGATTCGGATGGTTATGAAGTTTAATATGGGAGGATAGGTATCTGGATTGATCGAAATTGGAAACATATGGAACATTAAGGTCTTTATGGATTATTTCATTTGTGACAAAGTAAGGAGTATTGAGGATTGGATACGAGAGGAATTTGATGGTTTAGTGGAGCCCCATAGCTCAACTCCGTAAGTCCAAATAGGTCTTAATATAGTCATGTATATTAGTCTTTTGTAATTAATTGAAAGTTTACAGCGTTTGTCTAGTGTTGGAGTATGCGGAAACGTCGAGCAGTTTCTTGTCATTTCAGTATGAAGATTCCAAGTGAGACGTTTATTCAGGTGGTTTCCTAGGTATCGGATTTTTTCAACAGAGATAAGTGGGGTGTTATTAAAGGATACTGTAGGACAGGAAGTCATAGGTTTATGACGAATAAATAAATTTCAAACAAAAAAGGTTAATTTTTAATTGATTGATAAAAACAATTGGATGATATTTTTTAGTTAGTGAAAATAAGTCAAAAATGTTCAAATGTTCCCTTATTGGACCGACCCTCCCTCCCCCAGACCCGCAACTTTCAATAAAGGGCAGAGGAGGGAGAAATTCCAATAAAAACTTGATTGACCTCACAGTCTACAAATAGAGGGAACATGTCGCGTGTGGATCTTGATCCACGCAGTGCTTTAGCTTTCTGATAAGTTGTAAAATAGAACTACCCACAGCGACTAATGAAAGCAAGGAAAAAGAAGTTGAATATAAACAGAATAACATTTTACACGTTATTATTTTCAAAGGAACTAACGGAATGAAGTTAAACTACAGATGATCAATCAACAAAGTTGCCACACAGCTGAAAACATTAAAAATACCCATTTGTTTTTTAAACAAATCTAATAAAAAATTATTTGATTTTGTAAAGAGAGTATTTTCCATCCTTATAGACATAAGCTAAATAATTAACTAAATGTTAATGCTTAATACATGTATTAACAAGAGAACTCGTCAAATAAAAACTCAAAAGTAACCTAAGGGATGGCGGTATGAGATGGCAAAGTTAACCTTTTGTAATTTTTCCTGGCCAAAGTGAATGGATTTAAGAATTGAAATTTACATGGAAACTTCTTCGATATCATACTAATTTTTTTTTTTTTTTTTAATTGCCTTTCTCGTATTTAAAGGGATGAAACGTGGGTTTTCCTAATATCATTTTCGTCATCTTACCCCAGCTACGGTGTATAACGGCAAAAAGACAGGGGATAAGAAATATCACAGCAAGCAACTTAAACTTCTATCGAACATTATAAATATATAACTTTAACAAGAACTATAAAACTGTTATTAAAATGTATAATAAGTAAAATTGATTTACATGCTATAAGGTCGCATTTATAGTTCCTGTGAATGACGTCTCTCAGGTTCAATCAGAATCTCGGCTCAATCAGAATGAGCACCATTGAGATGCTTGCAGTACTTAACAGACTGATAAGACAGTACTTACCAAATTTAGTACTGGTATTTCCAGTACTGATACCTCACAGCCTTCCTCCGAGCACAGCGTTGCCATTTGATATTTATCAATAACCACAGTTATTGTAATCAGTAACCGCAATTCTTATAAAAATGGTAAATTTGCCAGTAATAGACATTTTTCAACTAATTAACAGCCAACAAGCTTCATACGCCCAAAAGAGAGTGCAAATGCGAGTAAATTTGAAGCTAGAATACTTAAAATGGCGATGTATGAATCTAACGTGATATCACGCCACAATAGACGATTGGTTGATGTTTTAATGGAGCAGGGATGTTTCTTTATCACTTCTCTTTTGGAGATAAGATTGAATTTTTTATTTATTCGTCAGTAGAGTTTGCCATTTCCTTCTTTAAAACTGTGGAAAATTTATTTTGAATTTTTTTAATTAAATAAAAAAACCTGTTAACTATTACTAGTGCGAAATACGCTGTCAAAATTTCCTCAGTTTTTCATTAAAAATAAACTAATTGACTGTATAGAAGAAACCAAACTGGTAATAGACTAAATTTGATGTCAATTATACCCTTCTCGCCAAAGATTCGCCATCAGAACTAAAGTTGTGGTTCACACTAGTGTTGAAAAATTCTCTTGAAGTGTTTATTACAGGTACATTTATCTTACTAGTGAGTGACATAGTCCACCACTACACAAATCTTATGCTGGCTAGGATCTGCTGCTAACTCTGATTGATAGTGAGAAATAGTGAATTCGGCATCTTTTTCCATTCGTCATCTTACCCCGTCTTCTCCTATATTAAGAAACGAGTTCTGAGTAAGTTGAGGTATACTTTACAAATACAAGAGGGCAAAGATTCAATATTAATGATCTCTTCCCTACGCCTGAATTTAATTCTTAAAATATTTTACAAGACAATTCTATAATTAATCGTAAATCGAAATTTTATGATTAACTCAAGAAATCCTAGTGCTCGAACACATAATAATATGAAGTAATAATAGCTTTAATGAATAGAAGGATTCAGGATACTTGAAGCTGTTTATAAATTAATGCTGCCAATTATGGGACGACCTGTGAGGAATATAAAATATATTCATAAGAAACAAAATATGAAATAATTCCCTTTCCGAGCCTTCTCACCCTGTTTTCCGCTTCAACTGCCTTCGGCCATGCCCAAAATAAGGTTGACAGTAACAATTTATCGGATAATCGTTCCCGATAACCCATAACAGTAGCTCCCGCTCCCTTAACTGTTAACGAGTAAATAAAACAGTATTACTAGTACTTGAAGTAATAACAGTTTACTGCAAAATGTTTCCTTATACCCACTGTAAAAACCTATAAGAACAAGCCCTCAATTTAATTATAATAGTCAGTGGTACAGACCTCTTTTTATCGAATTATTAACATCCGCCTGAAACTTCGTAAATAGTTTCATCTCATCGCAACCCACATCTATTTTATTTACGAAAAAACCATGGAATTGGGGCGTTTTCGATCTGGAGGGGGACAAACTTTGTCTATTTAATTAGGCACTAAAACCTCATGAATATATATAAAATTATAAATAACCATAAATTTGCTTTCTTCTTGGATCGTAAAATAACTTGACCACAAAGTCGAGAAAAAAGGTAGCTTTCAAAAATACTGTGCCGTTTGGCGTGATCTACAACCCCAAATTGTCAACATAACGAGGTTATATAGGCTAAATGGTTCAATATTTTTGTAGGCCAATTTTTTTTTATAGATTTTGTGATCAAATTATCTTACGATCCAAGCGGAAAGCAATTGGGTATTTACTAGTTTTTAGTACCTAATTAAATAGACAAAGTTTGCTGATCTCCAGATTGAAAACGTTCCAATTCCGAGAATTTCCGTAAATAAAATATTTGTAGGTTACGATGAGATGAAGCTATTTACGAAGTTTCAGGCGGATGTTAATAATCTGATAAAAGGCGGTCTGTACCACGGACTTTAGAATGGAATAAACTTCGTATTTCATATTTTATGGAATAGATTTTCCGTTTAATTTTGAATGCATGCTTTAAAACTAAGAAATTATGTTTCAAATAACGGTTTTGGTTACTCAGTTTAGATTGGCTAAGTCCGAAATTGACCATAAAGGATCAAAAACGCATTCTGGTTTTCGACATATCTTTAATTTTCAGAGCTTCTCATCTACTAAAATTTACGTTCACGTCTATACGTCATGGAACAATTATCTCTTGAAAGGGTTGACTTATGTGGTTCCTGTTGCTTTTTTCCCTTCGTGTTTGTAATTTCAATCACCGATGCTTATGTATCAGTTCGGGCAAACTAACTGCACATTTTTTTTTTTATTTGGGTTTTTCTACAACTTAAGGAGTCATATCTCCAACACCTAAAAGCCATACAATCTTTTTCACGGAGCCCTGTGGCTGCCATGCATTCCTCCACGTCCTCTATCCATTTCTTCTTTGGCCTTCCACGCTTCCTTCTTTCAGGTGGCACTTTGTTATAAATTTCCTTTGGCCAGCGGTTCTCATCCATCCGCATTAAGTGGCCATACCACTTCAACCTTCTGGTCCTGATCAGGTGGAGGATGTTCTTTTGACATCCGATCTTGTCTCTAATTGCTGCGTTTGGAATCTGCTTGATTCTAGATATACCACAGCTTCCAGATATCCATTTCCATGGAAAGCAACCTAATTTCCACCTTTTTTTGTAATTGTCCAAACTTCTGATCCGTAGGTGGCTACGCATTCTACAAAAGAATGGTAGATCTTATTTTTAGTTTCCAATCTTATTTCTTTACTCCATAGGGCTGAATTTATCGAACTTATTACTCTCCTTTTACTACAAAAAAAAATTATGAAGTTTTATAATCTTATTTACTTACAATTAGAATAAAAATAAAATTTCAACAAAACCTTCTAACATGAACCATAACGATAACAATTGCCTGTATAATTTTAGTAAGTGTTTCAAAAACTGGAAAACTATAAACAATATAAGCTCAAATTATTTTGGCCAAGGGTTTTAGAAGTGGACCATATACCACTTCACCGCCCAGAGGCGCCTTCAAGTCTTTAGTTCAATCGATTTCGGTCCCACACTTTAATTTCGGCTGAGCATACAGCCGCTCATCTCGTCTGCTTAATTGTTTTATAAGTGATATTAATTAATAATGAAGTTGTTATTTTAATATGGTTCTAAAAAAAAAAAAACAACCGAGCATGATTTTCAAAAAACAACAAGAACTGTTAGGTTAAAAAAAAAATAGTCAGACAAAAGAAACATTAACCAATCCTGCAATGGCTAAGGTTTTAAATATTTTAAAGTTATGAAAGATAAAATTGGAAATATTTTAAAAATAGCAGGCGCTCCTATTTTCAACAAGATTTATTAAATAAAATTTTAATAATTAAAAAAAAATTAAATAATTAATTGAGATAAACCGTGAGGCGACCCTGGATTAGTAGACCCTCTCGGGGCACACCCAGCCTCTACAAAGTGGGAACCCGTAATTAAGTTACGTTTAAGTTCCCATTAAAGCGAGAAATCCTAGCAGTTGTTTTTTTAATTGAGACAAATAGGACTAATAGGGGAATAAATTTGAAATAAATAAATTACTTTTTTATTAATTAAATTCTTAATTTTAAAAACCTTTTAAATCTAATGTATTAGCAAATGATATGTTCAGCTATAATTATTTAGACAGCAAATGTATTATCTAACATAAAATCAAATAGCCAACAGAAAAAACAAAACAATTTTGCAAATCATTACCCGTTTGATTATTTCCAATTAAAAAAAAAAAAAAATATATATATATATATATATATATATGACTTACTCTAACCATCGCACTCTAACCATTCCTAACAAAAAATTTAAAGACCAATTTAATCTTGAAATAACAATCAAACAGGAAAAATGTTTTCGAATTATAAAACAAAAATAAATCGATTTGGCATTAGAATATATGCAAACAGTTCAAAACGCCATATCTCAGTATCAAGTACTCCGATTGAGATGATTTTCACTTTCATTGTTTAGGTAAATTAATTATCTTTCAAACAGATATACACTTAATCCACTAATGCATGTGTGGTACATTTTGAGTAATTCGCCAATAAAATCCTGCATTCATCGTAACCTTTTGCATGTTATTGTTAGGATTTATGTTGTACACATAAATTAATAGGGCTTCAAAGAACATACTTACAGTCTATAGAGAAAGTTTTTTTCCGGTCGCAATTTTGAAAGAAAGGGGAAAATGTTAATATCGGAGTAGGAATGTTCACCATAGGGTGACTTCTAACTCTGATTCCAAATTTCATAAAAATCGGCCAAGTAGTCCCAGGCAAAAGCAGCCAATGGCGGGCGAACGATTCATTATTATTATTATTTTTTTTAATTGCCTTTCTCGTATTTAAAGGGATGAAACGTGGGTTTTCCTAATATCATTTTCGTCATCTTACCCCAGCTACGGTGTATAACGGCAAAAAGACAGGGGATAAGAAATATCACAGCAAGCAACTTTAAATTCTATCGAACATTATAAATATATAACTTTAACAAGAACTATAAAACTGTGAAAGAAATCACGAACTGTTATTAAAATGTATAATAAGTAAAATTTATTTAAATGCTAAAGGTCGCATTTATAGTTCCTGCGAATGGCGTCTCTCTGGTTCAATCAGAATCTGGGCTCAATCAGAATGAGCCCGATTGAGATGCTTGAAGTACTTACCAGACTAATAAGACAGTACTTACCAGACTTAGTACTGGTATTTCCAGTACTGATTACACAGCCTTCCTCCGAGTACAACATTGCCATTTGATATTTATCAATAACCACAGCTATTGTAATCAGCCAATGGCGGGCGAACGATTCATTATTATTTTTTTTTTTTCATTTTCCGGTTCAACGTATAACCTCGAATTTTCAGGGGAGGAGTATTAACTTTTTTTTTTCATTACAATGATTCATTTATTAAAAAAATAAATAAACCAAAACCATACTTATTATTGATAATAACAATCCAATTATTTACTGCAATAGTTGATGTATTGCAGAAAAATACCCTTAAGATGAGGTATGGAACACGTTATGGAAAACGTTTATTATATTTTATGATCCTTAAAAAGTATATGACAAAAATATTTAAAAGAAGATCTCCACATCAATGTACAAGTATTAAATAAATCAACTTCCAATAATTTAGATACGAACAACGACAATAATTTCCTTAAATGAAAAAAAAAAAATTATGTAAAAGTAACTAACTTGAATCGGTTTGATCTATTTATATCGAATTATGATAAAAAGCAGAATGGTAAAGAAATTAAAGAGTTAAAAATTTACTAGAGTTTTCAAATTTAAACTTAAATGTCGGTTAACTTTGTATCCATTCCATCCCGTGAAAAATGAATTACCCAAGAAGAGCCCCTGAGAGTTGTGCGTAGGAAGCCCCTTAGGGTACCCTTAGCCTCATACAAAATATAAGTAGATGTGACAGCGCCAGGTTTAGTAATTGGAGTACACCTACAAGTTTCTACGACGAATAAATTGCATTATTTATGCTCTAAACGAAGACATTTTATTGTTAAGCTTAAATTGTATGTACTTTGTAGATAGGTTTGGAAATCCAAATGTCAAATCAGGTTATTAAGCATAATATCTATTGATAACATAATCCATTACTCTTCAGATAAGCGAAAGAGTCTATTGGGAAACGTATTTTTTATCTATATAAAAACTAACTTTTATACATCAAATATAGTATGTACACTAAGTCCACAATGTCTCAATTTCGCAGGGAAAATTCGCACACAGTGAGAATTATTTAGTTATTTAATTTTATGAAATATTAGTTAATAATAAAATAGTAGAAGCAATTGGTAAAACGTCTTCTTTTAGAAATCCTGTAACTTTCCTTTCCAAAACTAGTGAAATCCATATTCCATTTTATTTTTTAATAATATTTTAATAATATATTTAAGTCCACAATGTCTCAATTTCGCAGGGAAAATTCGCACACAGTGAGAATTATTAGTTAAAAATAAAATATTATGAAATATTAGTTAATAATAAAATAGTAGAAGCAATTGGTAAAACGTCTTCTTTTAGAAATCCTGTAACTTTCCTTTCCAAAACTAGTGAAATCCATATTCCATTTTATTTTTTTTCTAAATTCAGACATTAAATTATATGAAATATTTTTTCAGCTGTTGTATTACGTTAGTTCCTAATATAAACTTTCAATTTAGAATAGCCCCATTATCTTAGTGAACCTCATGCCGCCACCAAGTCAATCTCATTATAAAATAATAAAGCTTTGACGTTAGAGAATAATAATATTCTAATTTTACACTCACTAATTATGTAAATTAAAACATTCAATTGATAGTAAATACTGTGTAATAACAAGATTTAAAAAAATCTTATTTACGCACAATTAGAATACAAACAAATTTGAAACTTTATAATTATTATACAAGGACAAACTTTATAATAAAAGTCATAAATCTTATGTAATTTAAAGATAGTATTTATAATCCAAATGCCAAATCAAAGCCTGTTATCTATTGATTAAATAATTCTTTACTTTTGCGATAAATGTATTAATTGTTCATTGCAAAAAGTATACTGAGTACATTTTTCATGGAGCTCAACTTTTAAGTACGTTTTTATGAATTTTCATCTTGTTTATCGATAAAATAAATACAAACTTTTATATATCAAAAAGTTACACCGTATATAAAATAGATCCTATAAAAATAAAATAAAATAAGTGACCCAAAACAAGATCTTTTTATTTATAAAACAGTACGAATGATGATACTTTCGAAAAAGACACACAACCTAGATATTTTTATTCATCAACCTAAAATAAGTATTGAGATTCCGGAAGCACAATTAATTAATTCCAAAATTGTTTGGATCGCTCTACTTTTTTATAAAAATCAATCAACTATGCTAATGGCAAAACATCTTTTTCTTAATTTTATTTTAAGGAGATAAAAAAAAAAAATCGTTTAAATGACAGCTCATTAAATTGTATCAAATACAAGAGAGAGCTGGTTTCCTTCACTAATGAAGGCAAGTTGACACATCAGTATGGAGTGCCACCGGGATCCGAAATCGGCTGTCAATTTTAGTTATTGTAACTTGTCGACTACCGAACTCATAATGTAATATCAAGTCAACATCCTTATTGGACTGGAAATATTTAATTATTAACGGGTATTAGATGGTGTTTGAACCAGGCAGGTGTAAGGAGGAACTGTCCCAATTTCAAATATATTCATCCGCTGCCGGCTATATTCCTGCAGTTCACTAGCCGATCCAGGATTGAATTTTGGTTATTATTTGGCTATCCCAGAATTTATACTAATCCATTATTATAATTGCTCAAGACCTAATCGTTTGGTTTTGAGGAACCTTGGTTTGTACTTGTGCAACTTATTGAGTTATTGAGAATCCATTCATAACTGGATGTTTTGTATTTATTAAAAACATCAAGGTTTTTGTTCTACCCTTGTATTTCCTATTTCATACTCCTATTCCTATTTTGTTTTTATCCTGTATAAAGTGGGAACCCTTAATGAAGGAGGAAAAGGAGGAAGACAAGATGAAGCACATGTTTAAGAAAAACGGCTCAGTAGGTCTACCGGAAAATCTTAAGGTGAGAATTAACGAGAATCCTTGCGAATGGAAAAACATTATACGGGACGACACATTAGAGGAATGGAACCGGCGGTGGGTGATAACCCCCAAAGGATCTACCTTGAGGAAGTACTTCTCCACCGTCCGGTCACGTTTAGAAGCAAGGTGGATCGTCCCGGACTATTGGCTCTCGCAATTTCTCACAGGCCATCCATGGGTGCTTTCGAACAAAGCTTCATTGCCATGGGATGGACATCGACCCCCTATGCCCTAGCTGCAGTGTTCCGGAGACTGCTGAGCACATCATCGTCGACTGCACCGCCTTTGAAGAACTAAGGGCTAAGTTACTGAGGAAAACCGGTCTCTGCATTCTCACAGAGAATGATTTTCCTCAGTTAGTCATTGCGGAAAACTACCCGTACTACAAAGATTTTGTGTACGGGTGGAAAGTCGCGGTGGGGCCAGCCCATTTTAATTTAAGAAGAGGAGGAAGAGGTACTATACCATTGGCGTGAAACGGATGAGAAAAGCAACCATGAAGAAAGAGAAAAAAAAATGAAGAAAGAGCAGAAGAACAAGATTCATTTGCAGCAGTGAGATGGATGTTAAGCTGACCTGCCTAACATCTTACTATTGCAGACACCCGTATTGCCTACTAGGCACGGCAGGGTTAATAAATAAATAATAAGTATTTCCTAACTAAGTATTGAACCCAAAACAGGTTTTTTCTCTGTATTATGGGAAATTTCCAGGAGATCAGACAGCAATTCTTTTTTAATCATATTTTCAATAGATTTTTAGTCCGTCAACGAATATCATAAATAGCAACATCTCAATGTTCAGGATCTATTCTATTATCTAAGCACCGTAGGCTTTCGGCAAGAACTTTTTTTTTATTGTGAGATATTACAATCTGTCACAATTAGTGTTCAGACAGCACATTTACACTCTATTAACAATAAAAAAAAATACAGAAAAATAGTAATACTAATAGTAAATGTATATATACTATGCTAAACAAAAAGAAAATAAACTAATCAAAATAACTACCCAAATACACATATACTTCCAAAAAATATCAAAAAAAAAAAAAATTATGAATTTCAGTGAAAAATCTATATTTTAACTTAATTGTTTATAGCTATATGCTGCTTTGACTGTCATTTTACTGATAATTATTGATTATTTTTAATAGATCAGCACTATATGGGCAATATAAATTTAAAATTGTAACACCCTTTTTATATATTTTTTATATTTAATTATTTGGATTTAGTAGTGAAATATCTGGTTTCGAATATGTTTTGTTTTTTAAATATAAAATATCTGTTATCAGGGAGAATAGAGCTATGCATAATAGCTAATGGTACAACAGACATTAATTTGTAGTAAAAGTTCACTTACGGCAATAATATTGGGATGCGGGCCGGTGAAGGTAGAACCTAGAACTTGTAACAGAGCTGGCCGAGATAGCAAGACCTAGTTCCCTCTATCTTATCTCTTTCAGCTATAGCCTATTGTTTCCTTCGGGATAAGTCGTGAGCGGCCTGCCGATGGGATACTTAGCCGAATATGACTGACAACCGTAATTTGGTGGCATCTCACAAAAGACAGATGCTTATTTTCTGATAGTATATGAATATCGACTCCTTACTAAAAATACTACACAGTAACTAAATGGCGAAATGGTTAGTATTTCGGTAAAAAATATCACGAAATAAAAAAAAAATATATTGTTTGTTTGTTTTGATGTCTAGGCGCAAAACATCCAGGTCATCAGCGCCCGATCAACTAAATAACACTACTTTTATACTGTTTGGATGGTTGGTCCAAAAAATAAGAATAAAAAAGGATAAAAATAATTAAATAAAAGGATTGATAGAATGAAATAAATAAATAAAAATAACATAATTAAATAAATAATAATAACTAAACAATAACTAATAACAAATAACATAATTAAATAAAAGGATTGATAGAATGAAATAAATAAATAAAAATAATAATAGACACTTATAGATAATAAGATAGAATAGATAAATAATAAACTTTAAAAAAAATCAATAAATGAGTTGAAATTAATAACCAAATGAACTTTTAAAATAAAAAAATAAAATGAAATAAAGTAAATAAATAAAGAAAATAATAATAAATCTGCAAAGTATCATAATTTATAAACTTGTCATATATGTTGTTTAAGTTTTCATTATCTAGGAACTTGATAACTTTGGTAACCATTTCTTCTTGATTTCCCAGGGATGCTGAAATATTCTGGGGTATTCCAAGATCTTTTAACCTTGCGGTGTAAAAACGGCATTCTTCCAAAACATGTTTTATAGTTAATGACTGGTCACACTTTTGACATCTGGGGATAAGATCTTTTGTTCTGAGGTGGAGGTGTGTCAGTCTAGTATGTCCGATCCTCAGCCGCATGAGGACGACCTCTTCTCTACGACTACTGCGTCTGGAGCTGGTCCACGGTTGCACCTCTTTCTTTATTGTCTTCAATTTGCTAGGTGCGCTGTTGTCCCACCGTCTTTGCTATTCTTGGGATATGGTATCTCTTAGAGGTCGTGCAAGTTCAGATGGTGTCAAAAAAGCTTTACCGGGACCTGGAAGAGTAAGAGCTTCTTTTGCTGCTCTATCAGCTATTTCATTTCTGCCTATATGGCCAGGTGACCAGATAAAATGTGCCGTTGTTCCAACTTCATGAAGCATTTTTATAAGATTTAAAATGCAGTGTATCCCTGGATGGTCTGGATACACGTTATTCATGGTTTCATATATATATATTAAATTTTAAAAAATATATATATTTATTAATATATATATATATATATATATATATATATATATATATATATATATCCCATCCTGGAGGGACCATCCCCCAGTTGGAGGGACAAGCCTGAGCCTTTATTTTAATTTTCTTATTTTTAAGTCATTTAATTTAATTCTTGTGTATACCTTTTGATTATTATTTATTGTAATACTCAATAAATAAATTAAAATAAAATAAAATAAATGATATTACTCAAAAATGTTTAAATTGGAGTTAGTTATTCAGTCAACTGAAAGGCTGAAAGGAATGATCTTATTTGTAAAAAAAGGTGAGTTTTTGGAAGAAAATAATTATTGGAAGATAATTGTTGGTTTCAAGGTACAAAATATGGGATGATGTGTTGCAGTGCAGATTCTAAAGGACTACAACTCGGAAGAAATATTCAGGCACGAATGCTTCAATAACGCTAACATTAGTGTAGCTACGATGGTTCAAGAAGCTGATACGTTCTGAACGTAAGTAATGGGCGTTCAACAGGTATTTCTATGAGTCTTATATCCGACACGCTCAGCAGCGGATCGACCACACAAACCTTCAAAAAGTAAATTAAAAAAAATTAAACATGGTTGGTAATGCTTTAAGTTTTGGATTCCTAATGAATTTCGGTGAAATAATAATCTATGATCGGGACAGTTCACTAACACATTCCTATAAAAATATTCCATAACATATTCCAGCCTTAAATATGCCAAATAATATGTTAAATATGCCATTATCGAAACACATCTGAATTAAAGATTAAGGATGTTTAAATACGTATTGCTTTGATGAACTGTAATTTTAGCAAGACACAGATATGAACAGCTACTTCGAACATAAAAACGTACATCATTAGCGAAAAATGGCGAATGAAAAAAAAAATATTCTGGTTTAAAAGTGTCAAGTTTTTGTGTTTTGCTCAGATGTAAATATTTTCAGAATTTTTCTTACATTTCGCGTGAAACATGTTAGTTGTTAGAAAAATACTAAATATTCACTTAGCACAACCTTAAGACATTGACCTAAAATATCTTGAAAGGTGTTTGCTGAATTTCGCAAATATTACAAAATTGGAAACTGGTCGCCGAAAAAAAAAGCCATACGAGGATTCGTGTCACTATCACTAATATCTTGCACCGATCTATAAAATATTAATGAATAGAGGATAAGTCTTAATCATTTTCAGATTGTGTTAGAGATATGGAGGAGAGTTGGTCTAAAATAATTCAGACGGTATTTGCAATATGGTGCTCCAGCTCCTTGATATTCTTGATGTTAATGATGACGCTTTGTTCAAATTTTTAAACAAAATCTGCTGTTGTAAAAATCCAGATGTCTTCTCCAGATTTAGATTCTGAATACCCAAGATCTACAACGACGGAGAAATATTACTGACTTAATCGATAATCACTCAACTTGAAATTGATACAAAGAAGAAGAAGGAAGAGCAGGACCACATGTGCAACGAAGATGCATGAAGTAAACGTCATATTTTGCATTGAACACGTTCTATAGAGCAGGGTTTGGCAAAGTAATTCAGGAAATCGAATATGCCAGAGGAAATAGAAAGGAAACAATTTTAGGAAAAAATAATTGTACTTATAAACCGCAATGTAATAAATCAATTTATACAGGAATAACCTTTTATTTTAGCAATCTAATTATTGTGTATTTCCAAAATGATCCTTGATACATGTATTGGCCACAATATTTTTTTTTTAATTGCATTTTTGACAATGAAATGCACATATAACGAAAATACATTTTTTATAGTTATGGATAATGATTTTAATAGGGAAATTTATGAATGTTTCAAAACAAAAAATGGCAATAAACTAAAATTTTCATTTGCGTTTTTCGCTTTAGTAATTTTTTTTTTTACTTAAGTTGTGTTTTTCTATTTACCACCTCAACTAATATAAAACAGTTTGGACATTACTCGGCTTCGTTGTAGAACTTTAAACAATAACTGTTATAAAATGAAAGTTTCGTGTTTTTTTTTTCTCATTTATGTAAAAAGTTATGAAAGTTCCCAAGAAAACTTTTCCCTCACAATTTATACGATGATCTTGAATTTGAAAGATACCATGTTAAAAGCTTAGAAATTCTTATCATAATACTTTTTTTCAAAAACAACGCTAACCATAAGTTAATTCGGAAAATGTATTAATGGCTCCGGGGTAATGCACGAGCAACCATCTACCTTCAAATTCACAAAGCGTGAATTTAAATTAATGGATTCCAGTTATAACAAACCTGTAGTTCGCCCTCTGAATTTCTGTACAACGCAGTTCTCCCTTTAATGCCACATCAATAACCTCAATTCTCCTCACCACAACCTTCCAGAGATCGAATCTTCTGTTTATCCTTAATGTCAAAGGTGGCGTATCTCATCTAAGATCCCATAAATATATTTTATCTGAGGTGAGCATTTCTTTCTTGTTTACACGTGCCAGGAATCACACTTATAAATCAAGCTCCATACATCGATACTCTTTCTTTTAAGGTTAAAAAATAATTGCAGGTTATTCCTTTGAGTGAGTTTAATTAGGAATTATTATTTGTAATGTTATTATGATATGATTAATAATTTATCCACAATTTACATTAGAAAAAAATGACTTTTTAATCTCAACAATTAAAATATTTTAGCCTCTTCAGGGATTAGATCTGATTTTAAAATGTATTGTGAATTTTTTCCATCTAATATCTATTTACCATTACATGAATTTACCACCATCTTACACACTTAATCATAGTGTTGTATTAATCTGTTCGGTTGTGTGTTGAGATTCTGTTGTGTACTGCGACTAGGTGTGCAGGATGGTGCACTAATATAAGCGAATGAAAATTCACAATATATTGTAAAATCAGATTTGATCCCTGAAGGTGCATGAAGTGGCAAAAATTGGGATAAGACGACTAAAAAGGCCTTTTTCCAATGAGAGAGAATAGAGAGAAATACAAAAACATTGCACGGCTTCTCATCTGTGTTGAGTCGTCAAATAACACAGCAAACTCATCAATCAATAGATAATACTGTAAATAAATATAAGAGATAGTTAGGTCGGACCATTAGAATATCAGATATGCCAAGAGCGGTTTATAAAAACAAATAAGCAAAGGCCAAGATGTGGCGATGGAGGATTCCGAACGAGTCCAAATTAATAGTTTCTCTCATGGCCTGCATCTGCTCCCTTCCAACATAGAGCCTCTGCAAGAAATCACTTGTATTAAGAGGGATGCTTCCTCTGATCCCGAACTATAGCCCTTTAACTGAGTATTCTCTCTTGCCGAATTCATCTCTATACTTTTCCTTCAGGTAAGGTATGCATTTCGTATAAATTTTCTTTCTCAGCATGTAACTTGAAGCCCTGAGATCCTGATCGTTTCTTTCAAATCTAATCGTGGAATCCACTATGAGTGCCTCCTTTTCCGTCGCATTGATCGCCAAAACACCAATGGACCTGATCAGCCTTCTGAATCGAGGCAATAAGCTTTATATTATTGTGCCGGCGGGTGACTAGGAGCATGTGATGCGGACAATTGCTCAACACGTGAGCACCCATGGTTCTCCGCGGAAAGGAGGGTAATTAACGTTTAATTTCATGGCGTTCGTCTATTCTGAGCAGGTGAGTACTTTTCTGTCATAAATAAATTTATTGGTTCATGGATTAGATTTAAAACTGGACACACCAATTGCCTGTCACGTTTTATTAATTATTTTATTAATTAATTTATTAAAGTGTCTTTCCTAATATCATCTTTTATCAAAAATTTACTCAAATTATAGTTTAATAGTAATTGTGCTAGAGTGGATTAGAAATCATAAGGATTTCACTATTCTTCAAACTTAAACAAAAAGTGAGCAATGTCCATCACTCAGATCGTATTTTTCTCCTCATTCTTGGTGATTTAATTTTTTTATTAATGCTTACCTCAGAAATTATCAAATTTTTGGGGTATAATCTCACACGAATTTCCTTCCCCATGGGGAAAAAAATCGGTCCAATATCATTATATTATTTATTTTTTAAATATGTATACAATTAAATTATATTTTGAGCATTTGCAACATACAAGCATCTGTAAAGTTTCGGAATAGAAACAAGAAAAAAAACAAATAAGTCGATAGTTATTTACAAGGGCGTGAGTATCCAGTTCAAAATGTAATATTTCTAGAACAAATGTTCCAATTTTAATTTTTTTTTAAGTTGCTTTCGTTTTAAAAGACTCAAAAAATAATGAGTAATTTTTGAGTTATTTGAAAATGAAGAGAGAGGAACACTTCATTTTCATAAAATATAAAATATAAAGGATTGCTGCCCAATTATATTGGGTTGCTATACACACAGCATACTCTTCTATCCTTAGGACAATATATATATATATAATATATATATAACTTATATATAAATATACAGAAGTCTTACTTAATATTATTAAAATATATATATATATATATATATATATATATATATATATACATTTAAAAAAAAGCTAACTTTTCTTTGAGAGATAAAGTTAAGAACCGCACAAAAGGCACTTTGGGGAGGCCGTAGAGGTGCACAAAATTTAAAAACAGCGAGTCATTTTACATGCAAAAATTTATCCGAAATGTTATGGTATTCTTCTGGCTATAAATCAAAACTAGATGCCGAAGCTCTTTTAAGTTTAACAAATAAGCTAAAACGAATAACGAAAACGAGCTAAGTAGAGCTAAGGTAAAACAGATAAAAAAATCCAATCTCCCCGCTTCGATGACCTACTATACAGTGAGTGCATCAGTTAATTATTTTCGGGGAAACTAAGAAAAAATAAATAAATATGTATCGTTAGATTACTTTGGATAAACTTAAATGGACTCAAACGGCCAACTTAAATCAGAGTAGCTTTTTTTTTTTATACGTTTTATGCATTGGAAAAGACACGCTAAAATCGGGTCAAAATTTGAATATGCAGTATTTCGTATCGTGATCCGTTACCTTTACTTCCCTGCAGAAGTTGATTATATGAAGGGAAGGAGAGCTAATGGCTTGGAATTATTCATAAAATCCAAAAGCTGCATAAACGGGTGTACTTACCTAATTAATATTACAAAGGTAACAAGAGGAATCGGCTGCCCAATACATATTTAACTTTGAGCTGAGGAGTGAAAATGAATAGCAGTGTAATAATCTCCTGGCTCTATATCACCGTTAAAGATACAAAGCCTAGTTACTATAAATCAAAGTGTAATCCCGATCACAGACAAGTTTATAATCCAGGATTACGAAGTAACTAGACTATTCTCATATAGAATAAATAAACAGGATTTACATTTGTTATGTAAGCAGAAACTCTGTGTGACTGAAAACACTTCACATTTTTAATCAATAACCCAGAGGAATAAGTCCTAATTCTGCAAATAGGATCCAAAAAAAAAAAAAAAAACGGGTCTCGAACCTAAAATACAGTATATTTCCAAATTTTACTACCTTAATTTTTGTCGTTATAAGTTTAGGAGTTGGTATTAGGAAAAATATATTTTAGTAGACTTAAATATGAGTCCACAATGATGACTCCATTTTATTATAGCATTAGAAAATATCAAAAGTATTTCTAAAAAATGGTGTAAAATTTTCTCTGTAATCTTTTTTCTCTTCACCTAAAATTCAATAAAATAGTTTTAGAAATTTCAACATTGGAATAGTAAGCACTAGCAAGTGATATGCTATCGAATAGAAAAAACAAATAATAATATATAATATACGTAATTTTTAAGTAAAAATAATTTACAAAGATCACTTAAATTACAATATTTGGAAATTATGCGGTTTTGCACTGTTTCCGGTAAATAAATGTAAATAAAAACATAACATTATAACACAAACATAAAAACCCACAGAATTTAAACAAATCTGGCATTGTTTTACAAACACGCTCATCATTTTTTAAATAAAATAAAAAAACTAACGAATCAAATGGGTAAAGACCTTACAATTTAAGAATAAGGATTAGAATAGCTAAAAATACACAACTAAAATTAGTTGAAATACAACATTGATGAGAGTTTAGTTTTTAATTTAAAGGACAATACTGAATACACTAGTTCTGGAATATCTCAATTACAGTATCGTAAATATTTTATACTTTAGCATTAAAATTGATCTTGATTCGCTTAAGGATCAACATCAATTTAAGAGAAAGCCAATTTGTGAAATTTTCAAGACAAAGTTAAAGAAATATCAAACGATTTCTCGGTTCTGCAAAACGCAATTGGAAATGTTTTATACCGGAAAACAAAATTATTTAAAAACAGGACAATGAAGTATCCAGTAAACTAAATCATATTTGGAAAATTTCAAAAACCGCATAGGAACCGTCTCTAAAATGGACAAAAGATACCCTCGGTGAGCTTAGTTTAGCAACATTCCTATAATTTATTGCAAAACAATAAAGAGTTGTTTTAAATAATTACATAAAAGCATACTGATTAATAAAATAAAATCATACACCGATTGAAAATTAATGAAATATGATAACTGATTATGATGTTCTCAAAACAAAAAATGGCAAAAGCCGGAGCATTGACAACATTCAGCCGTGTTACGTTTTAGGATACAGTTCATCAATACATGATTTAATCCCGAAACGTTAGTTGGATAATTTATTGAAATAAAAATTCCATATGATAATTTAATGTTAAAATGGATCATCGCCGAATAGAAACGAACGCAGAGAAGAAGTGAGTCTTCGCCTACATGCACAGAGGGAGCGACGGTGGGAAGGGATGGGCTTTTGGGCTAAAGCCTCTCCAAAATGGCACAATATAACCATGTTTTATGAAAAACTATATTTTAAAAAAGTATTATTGATTGATTACATTTAATTGGACCTCAAAAATCAATTAAACACCATTCCAAATAGGTAGTTATTTTCTTTGTTTTTCTTCCAAGTAATTATGACAATATATATAAAAAGCTTTTGGGCGGAAGCCCCCCCAACAAAAATTAATCCCTGGATCCGTTAGTGGCTACAGGTCAAACCTACAGACTACACGAACCACTTATAATATCTTCGGACTAACCAAACGATCTGCATTCTGCATACTATTTTGAAGGACAACACGCATATAGTTGCTAGACTACTTGGTTTTCTGAAATTTATGAAATTAGAAAATAAAATTTAAATGAAATTATGACGATAATGACCCAGATGCCGTTAAAAAATAAATATATATATATATATATATATATATATATATATATATATATATATAATTAAGTATTAGTTAACTATTCTCATTAATTTTGTTAATAAAAATTATACTAACATTTCCCAAATAATAATAATGGTAAAGTCTATAAACCTAGCAATGCATATGAACTAACCAATTCGTAAAAAAAAAATTACGAATATATATATATAGTGCCTTGCATCTAGCTATAAATAATAACATGATAAAAAGCATGCAACTTGTGACACATTTTATTTATTTCAAATTTCCTGAATACAGAAAGAAATATCTGCAGGAGCAAATATCCTGAAAATAAGATTTGTCGCCAATGGATTTTACCTGTGTATCTTTTTACATTTGATTTAGAAAGGATGGAAGAGAGTAAAAGCTCTTAAAGTTAAAGAAATATTTTCATACACTGCGTGTAGGAATGGCCATCGATATTAGATATTATGCCATCCCTAGTTTATGGTATGTTATCAATATATGTGTTCATAGTCTAATAACTGTAGCAAAATAAAAATTGCAAACATTATACATAGATTATCGAATCATTAAATAAAAACTCAAATAAAAAACTTAGTTTCACCATTACAAAAACAGTAGATAATTAAAAAAAGGGAGAGAGAGAGAAGAAAATTACTACGAAACCACAGACATCAACATCTCCGACTACAATAAAAACTGTTCCCTTACTAGTCCGAGCCATGTATAGAGTCGTGGACGTGTGACAGCCATACAAATCGTCTTGAAACTTGTTCCAAACAGCCTGCAGATAATGTTCTCGATATTCTATAGTCTACAAGAGCGGTCTAGCCTTTAAAATGCTTTACTTCAAGCATCCTTCCTCACACCATCATCCCACTCAAATAACCCGCGTCGAGAACCCGGTAATTCTTCACTTAAAGCCCTCCTATAGATCTCACAGTAGGATTGGCGACCCATCCGCCATTTCACAAACATAATACATTTCACTAGCGGATCCAGGAATTAATTTTGGAGAGGGCTTCAGCCCGAAAGATTTTTTTTCATATACGTGTAACAATAATTAATTTTTTTTAAATTGAAAAATATTACAATCTGTCTCAAGGACATTTATAATAGTGTTCACAGATCATATTCACACTCTATGTACAGTAAATAAAATAAATAATTAGAAAAAAAAAGAAAGAAATTGACTACCTATATGAAATGGTGTTTAAGTGGTTCTTGAAGTCCTATTAAATGTAATTACACTAACAAGAATACTTTAAGAGTTAGTTTTTAATATTTTTTTCTGTAAAACATAGTTATATTGTACTATTTTTTTCGGGGGGGAGGGCTTCAGCCCGAAAGCCCCTCCTCCCCCCCCCGTAGATCCGCCTGTGCTACATTTAATCACACCACTAAGGATGAATTAACATCCTGGGTAGTCTTAGGGCCACAGATTCAACGAAATTTCTTTTTAAAACCTTGGAGATTAAGTCCACTCCCTAATAGGCCGTGGTACTGAACCCTTTCTTATCAAATTATTAACAGCCGCCTGAAACTTCGTAAATACTTTTGTCTCATTGTTATTTTCATGTATCAATATTTTTGTAAATATTTTGTAAGCATTACCAGACGGTCACGGAAAAAAAATTTATGCTTTAACTATCATTTTTATGTTTTATAATTTGATGGTTCTTCCCAGACAGTTGCAATGAAATAAGAACAAAAAAAATAGCTTCATCTCATCGTAACCTAGAACTATTTTATTTACGAAAATTCTAAATTGGGGCGTTTTCAATCTTGAGATAGGCAAAACTTTCTCTGTTAGGGACTAAAATCTCTTCTATTTGCATTCTACTTGAATCGCAAGAATAATATGATCAACAACTTTTAAAAAAGGTGGGCTACAAAAATATTGGGTTGTTTAGCGTGACCTACACCCAACATTTTGTTATTTAGGCCCAACATATTTGTAGGCCACAGTTTTGCTCGATTTTGTGCTCAAATTATCTCACGATTCAAGTGGAAAGGAAATGGGTATTTACGAGTTTTTAGTACCTAATCAAATAGACAAAGTTTGCCGACCTCCATATTGAAAACGTCCCCATTCCGAGAATTTTCGTAAATAAAATAGTTGTAGGTTACTATGAGATGAAGCTATTTTTTTGTTCATATTTCATAGCAACTGTCTGGGAGAAACCATCAAATTATAAAACATAAAAATGATAGTTAAAACATAATTTTGTTTTTTCCGTAACCGTCCTGCAATGATTAAAAAATATTTACAAAAATATAGATACATTAAAATATTATATCATTCTCCATTGTGGGTAGTAAATATTTTATAAATAATATCCGAGATTTAGAAAAAATCAAAATGTGATTTTCAACTATGGTGTTATGAATAGTAATAAAGTTCCTATATATATGATGGAAACCTAAATAGAAACTCTTTTAGATATTCAAAGAGACTGAAATAGAAATCCTTTCTTTATTGAATTATACATAAATAGACATTGTTTTCTATATTCTGTGGTTGCTAATAGAATAGAATTTTTTTTAGATAACTCCATTTTGCTGTGAAACTATATGTCAATAAGACAGGAAGAATATTTTATAAAGAATTAAATTAACTCTTCCTTATGGAATAGCACCGAAACAAATAGAATGACACTCATGTTCCAATGTAGCAAAACCAAAATATATATAATTCAATACGTTATAAAAGATTACACACTTTTAAGGTTTACAAAAGGTATGCCTTAAAATGAATACCATCCTTATACGTTTATTTTATAATTTTATTTTTTCGAACTTTCTAAATATAAATGATTACAGAAGAATGGTAAAAAAAAATCCACACTATAGAGATCAAAATAATTATGTTAAAATTAAAAGTATTTCAATTCAGTTGTTTGTCCAATCAAAAAGATTTAAGGATTTCACGAAAAGTATAGGGTAACGAAGTTAAGAATATTATTCCATAATCGGTTTACGAATACTTTTTTATTTCATGGTATTAATAATATTTTTAAATGTCTTAAGTGCTTCATTTATAAAACTTGGCTAATTATAATAATTAAAAGTTTCTTATAATTATAAGTCACTAAGATGTTTTGCATTTTCTTTTCCGATTAAAAAAACCTACTACGTCATGATATCACTTTGAGGAACTCAAATATCATTACTTGTAATAAAAAATTTAAAAATATATATATTTATTTATTAATATACAATATAGGTATATGAATAAATACAGTGAACAATTTGTAGAATCAGTAAAAATCAGAAAAAGTATATTTATCATTATTTTAAAAATACAGTATTTAATAAATACAAAGTACCGTGATTTTAAAATACATCATATTTCTATTTAAAAGTAATTAAATTGTATTAAGAATCACTATTCCAAATAAATGTTTATAATTTTTTATTATAATTAAAATAAACAAAATACGTCTCACGAACTTGCACAATGATTGTATACAATTTGTTATCTACTATTGTCTTTGAAAAATTGCGAGAAAAGGAGTTATGTGATTGGAAATACTTTTAAAATAATGAATTAAGAATAAATTATTTTTAAAAATTAATATTATTTAATTTCAATTATTATCCCTGATATTACACAAATCCCCCGCAAATTTCAATTTTTTATTTGAAAATATTATTAAAAGAAACAATTTTTTTTTTTTTCAAACAAGATATGCCCTTCTCCTCTTTTCTATGCTAAGGCATCCTACAGTCATACCTACATTTTTAATGCTAATCAATATTATAGTTGAAGATAATTGCATTAATAATTTAACACAATCTACCTTAAAAATGTCTAAGCTCAATTTTCGGAGGACTATTCTCCAAAAAAAGGAATCTACTCTGTACGATAATGAATTTTTATATTTAGTATCTTGAAAAAGAAAACATAGTTCCAATTAATTTAATTGTTAAAATGAAAGATACTAAACATATATATATACATATATATTTTTTTTTTTTTTTTTGTTCTATTACTGTCCAGATCTGACGTACATGGAATTTGTATGAAGCCTAGGATGAGGGGAGGGGAGAAAGCACCTTACCATATAGATTAATTCTTAAAAATTAATCTTTTTCGAAAATAATTACCATTAACGCAAGACTTTGGCGGAGGAGTGCCCATTTTTCAGCAAGTTCATTACCCACACTAATTATCGTTCATCTTCGCTACGTACCAGCCGGCCCTAAGGACTATTAATCAGTTACAAAAAAAAAATATTAATTTTAAAAACTACAATAATTTGTTAAACAAAACGATTTTTCAGTTTCTAAAAGAGTGTTCATCCGCTATAATCTGGAAATAAGAGAGGAGGGTTCATTAATTTTCAGGCTATGACGAAGCCTCTTTTGGGATTGTGCTTGACCGAGATTGGCGAAAGATAAATTATGCTTTAAACTCCCATATAATTCGTCTAAATATTCCTCGACGTAACCTACTTCGAACCAGAGTATATTCTGAAGTAAATTGAACTAAATAGTTTAAAGAGCTGAGAAAGTTGTAATTATTGAGAAAAAAAAATTAGTGCTAAAAATAGTATATATTCGAATGAGATCGGCAACAGTTTTATTATTCACAAATGGGACAAACAATAATTCATCAAAAATAACTATTATTAAATTAATAGATTAAATTAAAAATGAGAGAGAGAGAATGAAAAACAACAGCATGCGATTAAATACAAATAGTCAATCTTGCATGGGGAAAAATAACATAAATTTGAACAGCACGTAAGATTGAAAATACGATTTCCAAACAATAAAAAAGGTACTAATTTAGATAAAACTTGGAACAACAGTGCGTCTTGGAGATATGGCGGGAAATGGGGCGTGCCATAAGGTATACGGTTAGCAAACACGATACTTACAAACACAGCCCAACTTTAATGGCTATCAGTTTACGTAATGGCTAATTTCCAATAATATTAACTTATGCTGAAATTCTTTAATATTTTGGATCAGGCTTAGCAATAAGTAAAGTAATGTGAAGTCCTAAGATTATTTCACCTTAACTACAATTTCAACATTTTTGATTATTAATTTTAGTGATATTTCTAGAGGAAAAATGTATACCTTTATTCACAGCTCAATATGTCGACATTGTAATCACCTACTCTGGAATCAACCTACTACACTGTTTGTACAGACATAAATTTTCCGACAAGAAATATCACTAAAATGACTTTACTCAAAAATTGTTGAAATTGGAGTTAGTCATTTTTTCGACTGAAAGGCTCATATACAAACGTAAATTTAAAAAAAAAGCTTAACAAATACATATATTTTTTTACTAAATATTTTATTCTGAGACGACAACATTGTAAGCTTCATATTTTTTGCCATACCTTCCCCTCCTCGCCTTTCAGGTTATACGCGGTTTTCCCGGGCCAGGGGGTAAGCGCGGGGGATTAATGCCAGAGTTAAAAGCCCCGGCGCCAGAATGGGAACTCGTAATCAGTTTTTCAAATTATCTTCCACCAGGTTACCGGGCATCATGGTACTGTGCATAAGCGTTAGCCCTGTAATTAAAATTAAAATATATAACAAACCCAACGGTATGAACAAGGCGATGGTATGGCATAACGTAGACGTCTATACACTAGTGGCGTAGTTTCGTCACCACCAAATTTCTATAATGCTTACTGCGTTGCAAAGAGGCATCTAAAAAATTTAGGACTTTTTTCATATTTATTGTAATAATCTAATCTTTTCAGAGAACAAAAATTTGGAAATCATGTAATCACCCGATTTAGTTTCTGTATTTTGCTTAAATTCATGTTTGGATAGCGAATTTATCTTGATTAAATCCCTTTATGATTTATGCATTAGTTTTACAGTGAAAGCTACATTTGCTGACTTACCGTATAACAAAACATGATTATGTGAGAAAATGGCGTTATTTGCAAAAACATTAAGCCAACGTGGTGTTGTACAAGAACTAGGGATTAATTAGGCAACTGGAGTGAGTTCTCTCTAGATATAGAGAAGCAGGAAGAGAGATGAGAAGAGGTGTGTAATAGGTCCGTCCCACTCCTGCGCCACAAAGCCATAAGAAATCGTTTCTTCTTCAAGAGGGCAGTAAGAAGACAACTCGGGGACCAAAAGAATTGCTACAGATTCACTTCTTTCTTACCAACGATCATTATTGATGGATGGCTTGATGAAACTTCGTTTTTTTATATAAGCATGACACACTTAATATAATAGTTCGTGGTACTGACTCCTTTTTATCAAATTAATAATACCCGCTCGAAACTTCGTAAATTCGTAACCTAAAACTATTTTATTTACGAAATTTCTCGGAGTTGGGACATTTTCAATCTGGAGAGCAACAAACTTTGCCGATTTAATTAGGTTTTAAAAACTCGTGAATACCCATTTGCTTTCCACTTGAATCGTAAGATAATTTGGGCACAACATCGACAAAAAGGATGGCTTTCAAAAATATTGAGCCGTTTGGAGTGACCTATACTCCCAAAATAACCAGGTAATATAGACTAAACGGCACAATATTTCTGTATGTAATCTTTTTTCTCGATTTTGACACCAAATTATCCAGCGATCCAATAAACCTGTTGAAATGCGAACAACTCAAAATTTTGATGGCGCAACTTGCACAATGAAACCCCCTGCCACCATTATTTTTCACGATAACGAAACGTATTTGTTA
This sequence comes from Nezara viridula, assembly GCA_928085145.1. Taxonomy (NCBI): domain Eukaryota; kingdom Metazoa; phylum Arthropoda; class Insecta; order Hemiptera; family Pentatomidae; genus Nezara; species Nezara viridula. The sequence goes on along the minus strand of OV725080.1, from coordinate 102,143,712 downwards.
CTTTATTAAAATAAATTAAGAAAAATATTAGCGTTGAAAATTGTCAAAGAATTAATAACTAAAAAATTAATAAAGAATTAATTAATAAAAAAAAAAACTTAATAACAACACTAGATTTAGCCGAAACAACATACTTTATGATACCAAGAATAGAAAATATGGACAGAACTACTGCTAATTTAAGATATGGTAGACAAAAATTAAGATATTATTATATGTTTAATAAATTAGTAGTTCTATAACACCAAAATCGAAAACCGAGTTAATGTATTTTAAATAAAATGTACTATTAATTTCGCCATTGCATAAGTTATCTTAATAAGATGATTTTTTTTGTTGAAATAGATAAATTATACACATATAGTTTTGTCAGCATTTCCTAAATGTAAACACAATTTCGATGATTCTTTATTAATACTTTTTACATGATTAATACGTTAATCAAACCGTAAGTAAATTTCTGAAGTAAATATGGTAAATAACACAACAGCAGACAACTAAAATGAATTTCAGAGCACATCCGTGAAACAAAGAAAAGAAAAAAAAACCAGAACAATGTTCACATTTTTTTCTTCCACATCCTTTTAGGAAAATTGAGTATTGAATTAAAAAAAAAAACTAGATTAAAGGACATAGGGAAGGTATAAGGCACTTGAAGCTTTGAACATCGGGGGTAGGAGTGTTTTTTTTAGCATTGGGTATTGAAATTCTGTAGCCTAACTCAATACTCCGAGAGATAGTACAGACCTTTTTGTTAGTGAACATTATCCATTTCTGACCGGTGCAAAGGTCTATAAATTGATTAAAAATAACAAGTATTAATCGATTAAATATTAAATTGTGTATGTTTGTGTGGGTATATATATATATATATATATATATATATATATATATATATATATATATATATATATATATACCAAATTTTATTTCATATTTAACAGCACCATTATTAAGTCAGGGCCTTAAAACCAATAATTAAGTAACATATGTTTAGAACAGTCAAGCACCTGAAGTGTTATCTAGTAAAGCCCTTGAATTGTGCAACAATACCAGTTCACTACCAGTGCAATATTGGCTGCCGAGAATCTGCTACGAGAAAATTTAGTTTCGTCGACTGAGAGATCCCTGAACTCAAAGAACACTGAAGAACAGTGAGTACGCTGAATATAATTCATATATAGTTAATAGTCAGAAGCTTCGGAAGTATTAAGGAATATAAATATTAATATCAATTAACTGGTTAATAATCATCAATATTGAATTAGGAGGTTACAATTAGCTTCGCTGGTAATTAGCAATTATTAATGATTATATTAATAGACAATCCCTATCCTATAAACCAATATACCATTAAATTAATAAATATATTACAGAAAATTTATACCAATTAAGCATCAAACTATCGGAGCAGTTCTTTAAAATATTTTAAAACCTATCGCAACAAAGAAAACAGGAACGAATGATTTTTTTTTTTCATAATTTAAAAATAAGGATGACGCTCATTAAAAAACAGAGTGGATGAACGCCATTAACTTGGTTTTGTAAACCAGGCAAGGTAAACAATGCGAAACATCGTTATTTTTTGTTTTGTTTTTTTCAAATTGATTATAAAATTTTATTATAAAGGTTTATAATTTTTCGAATTTCGCAAAACAAATAATCAAAGAGGTTTCCAAACAAAGGATAAATTTGATTAATGAATCACATATCAGTATTCTTCCTTAAAGCATACTTGAAGTATGGATGAGGATACTAAATTATTCTTAGGAGGAACATAAATAAAAATATGAAAAAATTTGATACCATGGCAACAAAATTATTTTTAAAATGATGCAGTATGTGGCATAGTTGATTTTCTGAGATAATATAAATCATCATTAAAGATCAGAATAATACAAAGTTTTTATTACTGAAAACAAATAAAAACAATCACTAGGATAAAAACAAATAAACGAAATTGATATGTAGCTATATTTATTCTTACGGGAAACTTTTAAATAAAAATTGTAACTTAATAAGAATTCGATCGCATGCCATATGATTAACATATGACGAGTCCAAAAATGTGATTCATAACCTACAGAAACCTTCACTCCAAGTGGTTTCCATAAAAAAAATCAATCACATGTAGCAACTGCAGTGGTTAATCGGAGACGGACCAATATCCTCAACCAAAAGCTTGTTTTTGTTGAACAATGGATTGTATATGCTAAAACCCACTCAACGATTAATCGTTATGAAAAGCAGAAACCTACATTCACGACACTCTTCGTCCAAAAAAAAACAACAACTTATAATTACAACATAAAGTGTTGTGGAAGGGATGTGTAATAAAGAAGAAATGCTAGCAGAAGGCTGAGTAATGGAACATTATACGTTATTTGGATACGAAGTGTTTCCAACTTAAATGTGAAACAAACATCAAATAAGCACAAAAAAAAGGCATCCATCACAGGTCGGTACAGAGTTTTAAATTATTATGGTTACAATTAATGATAAGTTTATAGATAAGTCAACATAGTTTACATCAGCGGTGTCCAACCTCCCAAGATCGATAGCTCAAGAAACCCCTCTCTCCCCCCTAAGATATTTTATTATTCTATTTTTCTTAATAACAGTGCAAGCGGAAATATAATCTAAAAATTCGTAATCGTATACAATGCGTATACGAAGGGCGAACTCAAAAAACCTGATTATTGAAAAACCGCAGTTAAAGTTTCTACACATGGGGCGAACTCAACGAATCGTAGAACAGTCACACTTCGAAATTAGAAACACTTCAATTAACCGTCACTCATTAAATGATATAATGATTAAATTACGATAAATTTTATCCTTCAGTTTCTGTTAACTGTCACTACAGTAGGACTAAAAAAATGTTTGATCAAGTGTCGAGTTCGCCCTTCGTATCCGCACTGCATCAATTATACTTGCAGGTCTGTTCCTTGTTTTTCCCATGTCTCATGTCTTAAAACTTTTTCCCCCTCCAAAAAGCTCAAAACATCCCGTCAAAATGTCCCTTCCATTCCCCTCAAAAACTTGCGCCATGAAACCCCTGTTTCTGGGTTCCCCTTTTAAGTATATAAGAACCGAAAAAGAGGCATAAATTAAAAAAAAAAATTGCATACATACATTTTTTGGTCTGAAAAACCAACATGAAGCTGACTTGAGATTAGATTAAGATTGGAAATCGGTTCAGAATGGAATAAAAATTAAATAATCAGTGAATCTTTTCTTTTTTTAAAGATCTTTCAGAACAAAGGAATTTGGGTAACTTTAAAATAATAAAAACGACTAACCTAAGACATTTAAGTCTACTGTTCTATTTAAAATCTGTCGCGTCCATGTTCTGAAATTGTTTAGGATTCCTCAATGTTATTACTTGGACATGGAAGATTAGCTTGCCACAATTAGACAATATTTGAATTGAAACCTTCTTTAGGGCAAGACGTGTGTAAAAAGGGCACCATTCTAGTCCAAGTCCTATAGGTTTATTATCTATGACCTTACTTTTATAATTATTCGTTAAATTTATTAGATTACCTAGGTCATTAGCCTCCTTAACAATGCCCGATCTCTATCCGCATTATCATAGAAACAGTCACTAATTTATTCCACAAGGTACTCACACATCCCACGCATACGCCCACGAATGACTAACAAATACATAAAACCTTCTAACAACATAGGAACACCAGAGTACTCAGAAGTCAGAACTGACCACAAATTAACCATTGAGATATGGCCTGCACTAAGCCAGTTCCACTAAAGGGGAGAAACGCTAAGGTATGCCTTACACGGGTAGCAGCCATCTGTCCTGCTTCAGAACATTATCAACAACACGCACGGCACGGCACGGCTCTGTATAAATAACCTCTTCTTAAATAGGGCACCCACTTCTTCTGTACCTGCTATTTGTCAAAGCCTAAGTTCAAAACCATTGGATCAAAACAAACAGCAACGGATAACGTCGCGATTTCGATTTGCCAACGCATTAAGTCAAGAAAGTGATGGGAGCTATTACTATCCAATCACCAGGTTTGTCCTCGGTAAAAATGATGTTATTCAGCTGCACAAACCATTTCCTTTTCAAAAAACAACATAAATTGAAATCCGAACCAAACATTTTTAACTGATCTACATTTTTACTATCACCTACATATGTATGGAATACAGTGTAAGGAAAAGTATTGAGGTCGTGAAAAATTTCGTAACCGATTTTTCATTAGAAATACACATTTTAAGATCCTCGGTGTCCAAATTAGACAGTTCCACAAAATGGTCTTCGTCTTGCGTCTGAGTGTGGACAGTCTACCTAGAAAACGAAAAGTTGTAGGATGCTGATATAACGTAATTAGGATTAGATTAGATTGCGTTGTTTTGTATAGACAATAAACAGTTAAGGTCTTTAGTGTTCAAGCATTAAAAATTGTACATGCAGTGCCCTAATTTATATGTACAGGCAATTTCTCCGGGGCGCCGACTTGGAAAAGGACGCCCCTCACTTGTTAGGAATTTTAAAAAAAAATATCTAGCGTATGAGAATAATTAATTTTAATCTATTAATAAAGCAACTGAAGTAGAGGAATGTTGAATGAAATAAAATTCAAGCATTAATTAATATAAAACTATTTAAGAAATTAGTTAATTTTTTGAGGAGATTTCGTCATTGTCCGAGGACGCCAATGTCTAGGGAATAGCAACTTGTTCACTAAAATAAATTTTTCAGAAGTAATTAATATACTTCATATTTAAGTAATTAACTTAATAAAAAAATTTCATCGACTAAACATTTTAATTCAATTCGGTTAATTAATGTACAGTTTAATGGTAAAATATATCAGTAGGTCTTATCTTCATCGTGATAATATGGCAGGGGTTAAATGCTAAGTTTTCAAAATTTGTTCATCTAAATTTTTGTTTATTCTAAATATTTTACACGTGTCTCATTTTTATTAGCAATAAAAATGGCTAAAAATAAACCGTGAAGGAATTTGATAATTGCCTAAAAGAATATACGTATATTTTCAGAAGAAATAATAATAGAGAGTGATCTAAACTTTATGAATAATTATTTGAGAAAATTGAATTATTTATTGGAAATTAACTGTATTTCAATATAAAATTTTTATAATATTTTCAGTTTTAATATAAACAATATACAACGAATATATATATTATATACACATACAATAATATACTAATACATAATGCATTAAAATGTTTCAGAATTTTTTAAAAACTATTTTATCGTTCGTTTGGGAGAGAATTTAAATAAAGAATATTTCGAGTTTACGGGTTTAATAAATTGAGTCCTAATAATAGATTTTAAAAATCAATTATTAATTATTAGTATTTGAAGATAAATTAATTATTTGAGGAAGGTGGTGATTGAAATGTGTAAACGTAGCACAAGATGTTCAATAAAACAATTTTATCCAACACTGTGATTAGGTGACGCAAAATAACTTATTAATCTTAGATAATGCTTAATCTAAATTTTACTGAGTAGGATCAACTGTCCTTAATGAATTAACAATAAATTTTCCTTAAAAAAAAAACGAAAATCACAACTATTATTAATGCTATTTTATTTCTCCTTCACGCCCATCAAAATCTCATTTAATAGATAATATTCTGTTCGCACTTTGCCGGTATTTCATCCAGACAGGCCCTAACATCAACACTGCAAAGATGGTTGATTGCCAAATAGCGGCAATAAAAAGGAAGCTTCGCAATCCCACCACAACAGAAAAGAAAAGTATTGGGTAAGGTATCTTCTTTGGTTATTACTGCAAAAGAAGCATCTTGGATCCGTCAACAAAATACACCCTTCAGACTTCTGTGACCTGCCAGCATTCTGTCATGGTCTACAGATTACTCATTACTCCACATTGTTCTTGTATAATTTTCTTGACATACCTTCGTCCTCTATTCTAATTAGATAGGAAGATACTCATGACACCACACACTTCGCAAAACTCCAATTTTTTTTTTGCACTGCTATTCTTTGTATATTTTAAATGAATCCTGCAACGTTAAACCACTCCTCTCTCTTAAATGCGTTAAAGTTAATATTCCAAGATTGTTCCTAGTTCTCAAAGTATAGTTCACATTTTCGTGATTTCAAAGTTTTAATAACGATTAAGGTCAGGTAATTTCGGTCTTTTATATTTTTTTACTTTAGTACTGAACGTAAAACCAATTTTTACTTACAGGTTTCATACAGCCCAAAAAAGTTGAGTTTAAAATAAAAAAATGTTTTGTCAGCCCTGCACTTAATTTCTTAAAGCCTCAAGGTTTTTAAAAATAAAGAACCTTTTTGATGAAAAAAAAATGGGAGGGTTTGTAGGAGGTTAATTCCTGGCTGTGAACAATAAAGATATTAGTGAAAATATATTCCATGATGGAGGCAGCTTAATAGGAATTCAAAGTAAAATCTATTGTAAGGCGATAAAGGTAGTGAATAAATAACGATCCATTTTTATCTATTATTTCCCCGTCGTGAAACAATTCACATCCTAATGGGAATCGAACACACCCTACTTCACCCTAATCAGAAGGACTTTCAAAACGCTCAAACATTACATCCACTTGTTTGTTTTAGTAAGAAGATTAGATGAAGCGCATAAGTTTTCATGAGTCGTTGTTTTTGTTTTCTTGTTAAGAAACCTCAGATACGTACATGGAAGGTTCAGATAGGTTGTGATTTAAAGATTAAAATTAACTTTATATAAATCAAATCAAAATTATTTTAAGTGAATTTTGCATTTTTGTGATATATATGTTTAGATATGATGGAAAAAAAAAACAAATTTCCTGTAAATGTGACAACTAATTTTTTTGTTGTCAAAAATTTTACCATTAAAGCATTCTTCAGTGTCCGATACAAGGTAGATAAACTTTTAAGTCAGTAAAAAAATCCTATTAATTATGCAAGTATTTTAAAAAGTAGGAAAAAAACTTGTTTGGAAAGATGCTTACACATTTTTTAAAGCAGCGCTATATTAATAATAAATAAATATGATTTATATTTATAGTACCTTTACAAACTATAATAAGAAACAAAAAGAGTATGAAAGGTGAATGAATTCCAATACCCTCGCATTTACTGGTTACCTAATGCTACTGTTGAAAAAAAAAATGCTTACTAGCTTTATCAGCCTTAAAAATGTATTCCATATAATCTCTTTTAAATTGCTTTAGTGTTATTATCTTCAAGCGATGTTGCGTAAGAAAATGAATAACTTTGTTTCCCGAACTGTTCCCGGGGTAGGAGTAAGGGAAAATCCTAGGTATACTTCTTGCTTGTAAGTTGGTGTCCGTATGTTGCAAAGAAGAATTTTATAAAAAATGGTCGCCAAAATACAACATTGTATATTCCATTATATTTTTCAATATTAGCAATCAAATTATGGAAGATTATCAAAACATAATCTCGTATATCCGATAAAAATTAATAAAGGGCTTCCAGAGAAATGATATGGAACCACACCTTCCGTGAGATAAGAAATATAAATTGTGCTTTATCGCAAACAATTCCAATTAGTGGAGCCATAAGCTCCAATGAGCTGGTCCCACCTTTTAATTTCTCGTCATTCCAGCAATTCACTTAATTTCCATTTGGGCTTCTCATTAAGTGAGGGATTGGAAACGCATTTTCTCCATACCGTAGGGAGAGAAAAATACTACAGCTAAAAACCTTCTGACCCCTTTAATATGAACTCAAAAACATAATATAATAATATATTCTCAATTTCCCATCTTTGTTCAGATTAACTTATAAATGTTAAACCGACCATTAAATAAACCTTTTTTTTTTTTCTTCTGTCCTCCCCTTCCTCGCCTTTAAGGCTATACGGGGTTTTTTCCGGGTCAGGGAGTGTGGGTGGTTAAATAAACCTATCAGTAGGTATATTAAAGATGATTAAATATAATTCATGTAGTTAAGGGGTGTCCTTAACCCCAATGTCGATAGCCACCCTCCCAATAAAATAAATTTCTGTACATGATCACCTTTGTGCGGGAGCGAAAGCGAAAAAAATGTATATGTAAATAATGTATTTGTACAATAAAATCGCTGGATGGAGAAAAAAATATATATATGACTATTGCTATACATGACTATATATGACTATATAGAAAATATATATAAAACATGCGTTGCTGTGGCCCATTCTGGTTAAATAGAAAAATAAAAAGTAGATGTTTCTAATATATTTTATGTAACAATACTTATGGATATGCGATATTTTTTGTTGTTTCATTCTTTGTATATATATATAAAGATGGTCTGGTTTTCCAATTCAAGAATTCGCAACATATAATTGTCTATGTGAGAAACAATCGGTCTCTAAATCTCCCAAGAAAAAGTACTGAATCTTTAAAGCATTTAATTTCTGGACTATATCATCCCAGTTTAGTGATTTTTTTTTAATTCGCAGGGAATGAAGGAAGCTTTAAAATTATGATGGGTATAATAAAATTTCAAAAGCAAAAGATATAATAAAAGCACAAAAACTGTGTACTTGTTGAGTAATTCGCAAATATAGTTTTGAACCCATCGTAACTTTTTTATCATACTCTTTTCGGGGAAGGATGTTAAATACATAAATTAAAAGGGCTTCAAGGAGAAGAGTTTAGCCAAGTTTAATCGAAATCGTTACAGCCGTTCAGGCGCTATAGTCAACCTCAGCGAGACACGTTTTTCGACCGCATTTCCGAAACGAAAGACCGGTGTGTAATTAAAAGTATATAAAACACTCCTGAATCCGATAGAAACATTATGTCAATATTTCAAAGAAATCGGCCAAGAAGTTTTAGAGATTAGCGGTTTTGAACAAACGAACATTTATGTTTTTATTAATATAAATTACAAAATTTTCAGTTGAAATCAGTTTTTTTTTTGTTTTTTTTTTAATAGTTCTTCCCTTCCTCCCTTTTAACCTTATAATGACTGCATCCTGAATATTTATCACCAATATTTATTTATTTTTATATTATTTCAAAATGTTTTCTAAAGGAATCTAAAATATACAACCGACTTGTCCATTTTTTTAAGTTGCTTTCCAAAAAATAAACAAATAGTCAATTCAATTTTCTATAGAATAATGTGCACAAAACTATTAGCATAAAAAACATTATTCCATCGGATTCATTCATCGCCTCAATAAGTATAAGGATTATATGTTGAAAATGCGAATTTCAAAATTTTTTAGTAGGAAAACTTATATGAAATCTATAACAAGCTTATTAACTACATAGTTTTTACCACGGTTTGAAATCTATAATTAAAAAAATCAAAATTAAAAATCAAATATAATAATTATTACATGATTCTGTGGGAAAAAATAATTATAGATTTCAAACTCTGGTATTAACATCAAAGTATCCATAGAGAGATAATTTCGAACAATACAGTAATTAATGGTAATATCAAAACCAAAACTTGGACGTATGAAATTAATAAAACCCTTTTGGTAATGGTGAAACAAAAGATAAAGTCCATTCGCCTTAAACAGAAATGACCAGAAATGGGCGTAATTCTAATCACCTTTCCATCTCTGCTCCGCGGGATGCATTTCGATATGACGACCACCAGAAAACATATGTTAACCAAAAATTGTACACAATTACATTTGACCGATAAAAAAAATGGATGAAATCGCTCGTATTGAATATTATTCAATGGGAGGACGTGATAAATTAGCGACTAATGGGTTGACTAGATAATACTTAGTAGACAGGAGATTGGAGATCCACGCCCTAGATGGAAATCATCTATCACCTAGGGATCTGTCATCTATCTCATGCCAACCGATCAATACACCTCACTGAAACCACACAGCAAGGGGTCTTATCTTCATCTTTAATTGATAGTTCTCTCTTGTAATTGGTGATATCAAAAGTCCTAACTAATAGCATTAATTAAAACTATTCCAAGCAAGGTTAAATGAGCCATGCAAATTTATAATGTCAAATCCGACTGTAATTGCTAATGGTAGAACATAATTAAATAAAATATATTCACATTTTAGAAAAAAAATAAAAACTTACTGTGTGTGCTCAAGAACACGCGATAGAAGTGAGAACATCAACAAGGCGGGATTAATAATATGAAATATAATTTTTTTTTGGTCTATATTCACAAAGTAATAACATTTACAATATAATCTTTATATTCTATAAAAACGTTTTTAGTGACTTTCATATTTTATTTTATTTTAGTATTAGGAGAGTAAAAGATAACAGGAGCTCAACACATTAGGCGATTATTTTATAAATTATACATCTGTTCATTAAATTACATATGTTTTGACCTCCTGTTATCTCCTAATATACAACATAAATATTTTCAAGTTTATTTATTTTCAGCCATTTTACACCAATTTTTTGTCAACTTAATGACTACACATCTGATTACGACGTTTCGGCTCGTTGAGCCATTTTCAAGTCTAAAAAATGTTTACAATTTACAGTCATATTTAAAACATTACATACTTCAACATATAGAGATTCTTTTTATATACCTAAAATACCAATCATGTACCTGTCCTTTTCAACTTATGCGAATTGCATGCGTCTACTCATGTAAAAAAAATTATTTTTGTCATGTCCGCCTTTAATTATTTTATAACATTATTATTTCTCAATTATTTATTATTAAATGATTCAAATAAGTTAAAATTAGCTTATGTTGTGTCACCGACATCTCATCAGCCTCATTTCAGTTTCGTGACTGGTTATTCTTAAAGGAGTAGGGGAAGACTATTTATTTTAAACATATACAATGATGTTTCCCAATATTATATATGGATTTATTTTAAGTACAATTAGCTAATTCATTTCATATTTTTATTTTTTCAATCTAACTCGCGTAAAAGGTATTCATATTATCCACATCTGTATGATTATTTACAGAGTTTTTTAAATTTTTAGCTATGTATATTGCTTCTTTTATTCTACGTTTATTCATATTACTTTCATTATGTAGGATTTTGGCGTTATTGAAATCAAATTCATGTTTTGTTTGCATAGTGTGCTGAGAGAGCCCAGCAGCTAATTTAATTTTTTTAGCTAAATAAATTTTTTTTACATGAGTAGACGCATGCAATTCGCATAAGTTGAAAAGGACAGGTACATGGTTGGTATTTTAGGTATATAAAAAGAATCTCTATATGTTGAAGTATGTAATGTTTTAAATATGACTGTAAATTGTAAAAAAAATTTAGATTTGAGAATGGCTCAACGAGCCGAAACGTCGTAATCAGATACGTAGTCATTAAGTTGACAAAAAATTTTGAAAATTGGTGTAAAATAGCTCAAAATAAATAAACTTGAAAATAAATAGTATGCGCCGAAGAAGAATTGGAGAAATATTGAAAATAAATATTTTATATTGTGGCTTACAATATACTAATAATTATATTATTTATATTGTGATTTAATTATAAGTATTACAAAATAAAAAAGGAAGCATGATATAACGTACAATGAAAATATAAGAAACAAAAGACTCAAATTATTATTGGGCTGATATGAAGCTGGACAAGTTGAATATGTATATTATGGTTACAAATTGGCGATAAGAATAATTATAATTATATAATAACACAAATTGGCAATATGGCGCGATATATAATATAATTTTTAAATAAATTAAAAATTTGGCCGAACTTTGGTTTCGTTCGGTTTATTTTATGTTGATAAAAAATAGTACAATCAGATCTACGAAATACGTGTGAATTAAAGTTATACAACTTTACAAGCAACGAGCAGTACAATTAAATGGACAGTTGTATAATTTGTAAAATGTGGATTGGTCTGTCGTCGAGCGGACAGGGGGTACATCCCTAGTAATTAATTGAGACATTTTAGTCCAAATGTTTAAACAGTCGTTATACACGGTGGGCCAGACCCCCTACAGTGGACCTCTTCTCCCTTCCCCTCCCCCACACACACATCCCTATAAATTGCTGTTGTGTTATTTACAGTATTTACTTGAGAAATTTAATTTCGGTTTGATTATGCGTATTAATCATGAAAAAATATTAATAATGAATCATCGACATTGTACTCACATTCAGGAAATGCTGACAATATATTTCAAAATTATATGTGTAAAATTTTTTTTTTCAACAATAAATCATCTTATTAAGATACCATACATTGGGGAAATTAATAGAACATCTTATTTAAAATATATTAACACTTCTCTGTAATGAAGTTTGATCGTTTGGTTTCCTATTTTGGTGTTATAGAAGTACTAATTTACTAAACATTTAATAATATCTTAATCTTTGAGGACCTTAACTTAAATTAACAGTAGTTCTGTTCATATTTCCTCTTCTCGCTATCAGAAAATATGTTGTTTAGACGACGCTTCGGCGAAAAAGTCTCGGAGCTTAGAGGCGTAAAACCCCGAGTTCATCAACGCCTATCTAATCTTCATTACAATTCTTTTAATAATAAATTATTATGGAGAAAAAGTACTCAAAGTGAAATTTCGTTTAGTAAATCAGCTTTAAGAAAATTTAACACCGATCTTACTTTCACTCCATCGTTATTCAAACTACTGATAATTTTTGTAGGAGTACTAATTTTGTTAAAATTGTTATGTAATAAGGACTCTCTTAGAGAATGTGGCTGTCTGTGGGAATACTGTGGCAGTGTTGGAATTTTGGTGCAGGCTGTTTTACACGGTGGGCCAGACCCCCTTACCGTGCAGCCCCCCCTTCCTCCTCCTCACATCCCTATGAATTGCATATCGTTGTGTTCCTTGTAACTATTTATTTAAAAAAAAGCCAATGTTCCCACCAAAAAAAAGTAAACGCACTGCCCCAAAATGGCGTCCAGACATGACGGACTGACGACTTTGACTTTAGTCAGTTTTTTGGTCACTAAGAATCAGCATTTGGCTTAATTGCGTAATAGTTGGTCTTTTATTAAAGCTGGATATTCAGAGAACAATAAAGCATGAAAAAATAAAATAAAAAAATAATTGGCTTAGGCAATAAAAAACACCAGTCAATTCAAAATCAAGCGTCATTTGTAATTAAACGGCCAACAATAACGGAAATCGTGCCGAAACAAAACATCTGGAGAATATATTTCTCTTTCTAAAACACTGATTACTTTTTAAAATCGTCCCCTTAATATCATCCAAACTGCACCAGCACTTGATCCCCTTTTTACAGCTCCTTGAAATATTCTGTTCATCTGTCTACTATATATTCGTTTAGCTTATCATTTTTTCCTTTTCAACTCCAACTGGGAGACAAGTCAAAATACTTAACCCGATAAATAATTTTGGAATACACCTCATTACAAAGAGGATTAAATGCTGAACATTTCCCTCGCTTACAGTATGTAGGTCCGAATTTTAGTTTCAGAAATATTTTAATTAAAATACATAAATTAGTCGACTTGAGCCGACTTTACCCGAATGAGCTTATATATTATATATAGTCGAATGAATTATACTCATAAGGCCAAGAGTGACAGCTATCAGTTAATATCCACAAACTAAAGTACTAACCGAGTCTAAAGAAATATTCACTTACAAAATATATCCAAATTTATTTAAACATAGGTAATTTTTAACGTACATTTCCTACTACATGTGGTTCAGATTTATTAGCCTATTTTTTATTTTTACTGATAAACAATAATAGTTATAAAAATAATGTATAATAACTGTAGCTTATTAGAAGATTCACAGAGCCAGTTGCTCCAATCCAGTAAAGCTTCGATAAAGCGTTATCTAAGATTAAACCAAGTTTAATCTTGATCGGTCGACCTTAGAAAACTTGGTTTAATCTTATATAACGCTTAATCTAGCAACTGGCTCTTAGTCACCTACTTTGAAAATTTTTGAGCAACGTTTTAAAAATATAATAATTTGTATACTTTAATTATATATATTAAATTAGCATTCTGTACTGATGTTTAAAGGAACGATCTGTCTTGAAATTTCTTAAAAGGCTATTTTGAATTAATATAGACTGCAATCTCAGTACACTAATTATATGAATATATTATTTATAAGAGAGTGACGCAGCCCTTTGAGAAAACGCTATGCTAATATGCTTTGTGATCCGGATTCGAGTCCGGTTGTGGTAGATTAATATTCATTCCGTTAAATCAGCCATTGATCGACCTCAGAGACAGGAGACCCTCCTGGAGCACACCCAGCATCTATAAAGTGGTTACTATTAATTAAATAATTGATTAAGCGGAGAAAAAACTGGTGGTTGAGCATTATATTGGTAAAATCACCTTCTTGCACAACCAATGACTCAAAAACGTTCCTCCCTTACGAAGTTATTAATTCAGAGACCATTCGTGATTTGTACTGGTACATATATTTTATAAATATATATATTGTATAATTTATTTATCTATTTGAAAATGCATTGTTTTTCCTTAATGTTTATCTAGATAATATTCACAATTACTTAATTTCGTTAAATAAATTAGAACATTTTACATTTTTATAAATCAAACAACTTACCTTATGTAAGTACTAACGTAAGCAAAACTCTAAGATTACATTCCCTAAATTGAAGGGTCCATTAATTCTTAATTAAAAATATTTTAAAAATACTTACATACAATATTTCACCAACAGGTGATTTAATAATATAGCATTTGTACATACCTGAAACAAAAAATATATAAATTAAAATAAATATTACAGTACTATTATATAAATAAAAATATATTTGATTAAAGTTAAAACCAATATTGTGTTTCAATAATAGTAATAACATTAGACCGATTACATGAACAATATATTGATTTATAAATAATAAGATATTAGTCATCTAAATAAAATCGGACAACCGAAAATAAATATTTACTTTCAATTAACACAAAAAGTTATTGATATCTAGGGTATCACTTTTAATGGAGATAGATGTATTCACATTTTTTTTTTTTTTTTAATTTCTTTATTGAGTATTATAACAATCTGTCTGTTGGACATTGGTTATAGTGAGGTAGGATGACATTCACACCATATGTACAAAAAAATAAAATAAATAGAACAAAATAATAATCAAAAGTATATACAATAGACAATAAAATAAAATAACCTACAAAATAAGAAAATTAAAACTAAGGAAAAAAAAAATAAATAACATGCATACCTATATACAATCAGGCGAGGGAACTCCAGGAGAACCCTGCGCTACTCTTCCAACCGCGTCACTGGTACTAAAGCCAGCGGAGATTGGTCGAGAGCACTTCAGCCACATATACACATGTCTTGAGTGAAGAATCTGGCCATTGCCAGAACTCCAATTTATATAATCTACAAAAGGTCGCGAGGCCACTGCCGTTTCAACCATCTTGGAGGATTATAGGGATGGGAGATGCTTGATAGGGATTGTGCAAGAGGATTTGGGTGGTAAGTAAGGTTCTGGTGAAATTTGGAGAATTTTTCTGGGATAAGGTCTAGGACAAATGGGATGTTGAGGTCATGATGTAGGGTTTTGTTGGATACATAGAAAGGAGCATCGACTATTGTTCGAAGGACTTTAGACTGGAAGGATTGGATGCGCTTGATGTTAGAAAATTTTGCTGATCCCCACAGTTCTAGTCCGTAAGTCCAAATAGGTTTCAGTATTGTCTTGTAGATCAGTAGCTTGTTTTCAATGGAAAGTTTAGATTTTCTGCTTAGTAGTCGGTATAGTTGGCCGTATCGTCGGTTGAGTTCTTGTCTTTTGAGTCTAGTATGCGGGTTCCAAGTTAGTCTTCGGTCTAAATGAAAGCCAAGATACCGGACTGTGTCTGAATAAGGAAGCTGGATGGAATTAAAGAGTACTGGTGGACAGGAATTGCGTCGGAGTGTAAAGGTAATATGTTGGCATTTAGATTCATTAACTTTAATGCGCCAGTTATTACACCAGTGCTCAATCAAGGTGAGGTGACTTTGGAGATTTAAGGATGCTATTTCGGGATCAGAGTTGGATGATAAGATTGCGGTGTCGTCAGCGAATGTTGCAAGAAAAGTATCGGGATGAACAGAGATGTCAGCAGTAAAGAGGATGTAAAGCACGGGACCCAAGACGCTGCCTTGGGGAACACCGGCTTTAACGGAGTAGATATTGGAAAATTCTGTTCCACAGCGAACTCGAAAGGAGCGGTCAGAGAGGTAGGATCGGAGGACTAGGTACAAGGACTGAGGTAAATGGATTTTAAGCTTGGAGAGCAGTCCGGAGTGCCATACCCGGTCAAATGCCTGTGCAATGTCCAGAAAGGCACCCGAACAGTATTCCTTGTTTTCTAGGGCTGAGGAAATATAATCAACAACTCGGAGTCCTTGTTGAACAGTAGAATGTTGAGAGCGAAAACCAAACTGATGGGAAGGGATATTTTGGGATTCTATAATGGGTAGGATTCGTTTCAAAAGGATCTTTTCAAAAATTTTTGAAAGGATTGGGAGTAGGCTGATTGGTCTATAGGATGTTGAGCTATTGAGAGGTTTTCCTGGTTTTGGGAAAAGGATAATAGTGGAGTGTTTCCATAACAGAGGGAAGTGGGTGGTGCGTAGGATACAATTGTAGATATATGTAAGGAATATGACTGCTTTGGATGGAAGTTGTCGAAGGATTTGAGGTGTAAGGAGATCATGTCCAGGAGCTTTACGGAGGATTAGTTTTTTTAATTGAAATTTTACTTCGGAAGGATGAATAGCTTTTGGGGGCAAGGAAAGTGGGATTGGTGATGTAAGGAGTTCTTCTACTGTTACGGTGTGGGCAGGATGGGATTCCGGATGTGAAATAAATGTATTGGATAGGTGAATGGCGAACTCCTCAGCTTTATCTTCGTCAGATGCTGCCCAGGAGCCATCACCTCGTCGGAGAGGATGGGAAATGCGGTGAGGATTTAGGATTTTTGTTGTGGTTTTCCAAAGGGAATTGTCGCGAGAAGAGAGGGAGGATAGGTAGGAGTTGAAGGATTGTGATCTGAAGGTGGCTAATTCCAGTTTTAATTGTTTGCAGTAGTAATTATAGGAGCAGCGGTCGGTAGGATGTCGGGTACGTTGCCATAATAATCTGGCACGGCGTTTGGTGCGGATTAGGTTAAGGAGGTGTTGGGGTAGAATGGTCTTTATAGGAATTCTGGAGGAGTCTTTTGGAAAGGAGGCAGTCCAGGCGGCTTGTTGGATTGTAATGTATTCACAAAATACATTTTTTATTTCCAAATTCGCCACTTATAATTGCTATTATCTAGGAAAATAAATCATGCAGAGACCAATCTGGTTCTAAAAATCGACAGCAGCTTTTCAGCAGTAGACTGTTTAAAATAAATAATTAGAAGACAAATATGTGATATTTTAACATATACATATGTATATAAGATGCAAAATTACAAATAAAATAATATGAGTCTCACTTTCATAATTTTAAATACATTCGTACTGCTCTCAAAATCTAATTAAGCATATTGATTCTTTTTACAAAATCAGAAACCAAAATTGAGATAATAAAATCGTTGATATGAGAATGCGGAGGTTAGAAGACTTTAGAGCTTGTCAAAAACGATAAAGGATATTCTACGTCGTCCCTAATCCTTAGAGCTAAGCCTCCCCAAATCCTTACCAAAGGGGGCTTGGAAATTAACTAAGCTAGATTAAGGCCATTTATTAATAATGGAAATTCCTAGGAAAACTTATTTTCGACGCGAAGGCAACCTGGCTGACATGTTGACATTAACGCTTTGCTTGCAATGCTAAAATTATTAGTTCAGATAAAAATATATCTTTACAACCCGCGGAAAGTATTTACAACGAGGAGATTCCATCTTCGTTCATGAAGCCAAAAAGACAACCCATTCTTGATTAGAAGTTTCGAAAACAAATCTTGGGTGTATCCACGAAATTTAGCTATACAACGCTATTATATTATATGTCGTAAGATGAAAACCATAAATTACAAAATGAATTGAGTTAGACAATTAAGGCAAGCCAAATGTCATTTCCAACTGCCTAAAAGGCAGAATAATTAATATTGGTCATTAAATGATGGCTTTTTATCTGCTTAGGATATTTTCGGTAAAAAATTAATAAGAATCCGTGAAACATTTGGTTAAAAAAGTTATAGGTAATTGCTACCAAAAAAAGAAGAGAATGCCTCTAGTTTTGCAGTGATATTGCAATGAAGAACTGCCGCTGTATGGATTTTACAAGTAATTAACAAGTTCCTTTTATTAAATATACTAAACAACGCCGGTAGAAATGTTTAAATAAAAGAGCTTGTTCATAATAATAATAAAACAATGTGGCTAGAATTTTTCATCAGGCTCTGGCGGTGAAGCTCAACTTATCAGATCACAAAACGCCATATTTTAAGTACCACCCAAATAAACTCCTCCAAAAAGGTAGTCTCAAGCTCTACTGGGATGAAACAATTATAACTGACCATACTGTGCGTCACAATAAACCAGATATCCTTCTGATAGATATGAGAGAGAAAAGAGCAGAGCTTACTGATGTGGGGATCCCCAATGATAATAATATAAGCTCCACTGTTGGAGAATAACTGAGAAAATACCAGGAACTGGCAATCGAACTGAAGGAATTATATCATTTAGGAAAAGTCACCACCACTCCAATTATAATATCCTCCAATGGATTGATACCACAGACAACAGTAGCAGGCACGATGGGATTAAAATTACCTCTTGAAGTGCTGAAAGAGGCTCAACACTCAGTTCTCTTTGACACAGCACGCATCGTTCGAAAATGTTTAAACGTCTAAAAAATAATAGATATTAATCTGAAGTGGCTGGACTTCTGGTCTCCCGCCTCAGAAACTTACACCGCAAAGCGAGAATAAAGAAAGGAAATAATAATAAAAGGCTTAGCGTACCCGAAGGTTCGGTGTGGAAAGGATTATTAACCTTTTAGAGATTCTATAGTTATTAAGCCCAACAATTTTACATACCCATTTTTTTTCCGCAATCTGATCATCTGATTTATTAACCGGATACAGTTCACGCAATTCGGCGTTGTGTAACCGTTCGAATTTTCCGATTAACTCGGTCCGAATATTCTACGTGATACTTTATTTTCAAAAATCTTAAGAAGTTGCTAATTTCTTATTTTATTTTAAAAATCATGTTTAAATACAACTTAATAAAGCAAAGGTTATAAAAATGTTTTAATAATTAAATTAGATTTTAAAAGCAGTGTTAACAAAAAAAATTATTCATCCATAGAGGTACTACCTTTAAAATAAATATGTAAATATGTTTTCAGACAATATAAACCATTTCTCTCAATATATATACTATTATATAAAAGGACAGTCCAGTTTTTCATTCGAAACCTTTAATACCGAAAACTAATGAACCTACTAACACTTTCTATTTTTTTTTTTTTTTTTTACACTTTAGTCCGCGCTGTATTGATATGGTTTTAAAATATTGAAATTCTCTATGTAAAGATTAGAAAGAATATTTAAAATATACCAAGTTTAGAGATTTTCTAATGTTTAGTCCTTTTATAGATAAATGTCAACAGGTTTAAAATTCATCGAACATCCTTCTTCGCTTGTGGTCTAATAACTAGTTAGTGGGCAGTCAACAGGACTACGAAAAATATTTCTCAATTTCTTGAAGAATGTTATAACTACAAAAATGTTAAGAAAAAATAGGAGGAGCAATACAAGCAATGAGATGAAAGGATTGAACGGGAAGATAGAGACAGGAACTGTAAGGGCTTAACAGGTGGAAGCTGATGGGATTAGAGCGGATGTGGTCATCCCATCAGAACAATATGTGTGGTAGCCACATGGGTCAATGCCCGAGCGTATCAACTTTAACAATGGTATTTCAAATCGACTGCCGAGAAATATTTTACCTTAAAATCGCTAATCTTTAAACCTAAAATCTCTCTATTATATAAAAAACGTTTTTAGTAACTGTGTCATATTTTATTTTATATTTATCTTTTTCTCTGCTTTCACTGGATTGGAAAAAAAATAATACAATCTGATCTACAGAATACATGTAAATTACAGTATTACAATTTGAGTAACGAGTAATATAATTAAATGAACAGTTGTATTATGAACAGCCGTTAATTTCGCCGAATTTCACTGTTTTTTTTTTGTTTTTTTTTTTTTTTTTTGTTTTTTATTGATGATATTAACAACTGTATTACAAGTAAAAATACATTCAGTAAATTTGAACAAAGGAATAAAATAGCATGAAATCACTTGTTGAGAAACTACCCATTGGTAGCACTCTAAAAATGTATTTACAAAAGGAGATCTCGAGGCCATCTTCTTTTCAGACGCCTCTGAGGGTTGTCAGGGATCGAAGAGGAAGCAAGGTTAGAAACAAGAGGGTTCCGATGGTTCAGAAGTTTGTTATGGAAGGATAGGTATCTGGATTGGACCAGGTCAGAAACATAAGGAATATTAAGGTCGTTATCGATGATTTTGTTTGTGACAAAGTAAGGAGCAGTGAGGATTTTACGAAGTATTTTGGATTGTAAGGATTGGACACGAGAGGAATTCGATGGCTTAGTGGAGCCCCAGAGCTCAACTCCGTAAGTCTAAATAGGTCTTATTGGAGTCATGTATATGAGTCTTTTGTAATTGACTGGGTCACTAAGTTAAAAATTTATTTTCTTTTAACTTTGCGAGCTTTGGAGCTCTAATAAAACATCAAATTCCTCTCGTATCCAATCCCTACAATCCAAAATCCTTCATAAAATCCTCAATGCTCCCTACTTTGTCACAAATAAAATCACCCATAACGACCTTAATGTACCATATGTTTCCGATTTAGCTCAATCCAGATACCTATCCTTCCATAATAAACTTCTAAACCATCGGAACCCTCTTGTTTCCAACCTTGCTTCCTCTTCTATTCCTGATAACCTTCGAGGCGTCTGAAAATAAGATGGTCTCGGGACCATCTAATGTAGTTTGTTTCATATTTACTTGTTGTATTTATCGTTTAATACAGTTGTTAATTTCAATAATAAAAGTTTTTAAAAATTCTTTTAATTTTGGACGCGTTAGGAAACAAATTTCTAAAAATATTTACCTATCAGAGTATGACAGTTCAAAAATTAAACATATGAGTCGTTTATTTACAAAGTAGATCCTTATCATTATTAACAATTCTACAGGAAACGCGAAAAATTATATCATATATTCCAGTTGTGATATCAAAACCAATTTATTTGTTAATATAAATTAAAAATTCTTCTTGTTTCTGTTTCACCCATCTGCCTCTCAGCGTGGGGATTACTACAAGCGTTCGGTTCCATGCATCCCTGTTCCTGGCAAGGTTCCTCATCTCATCAAGAAATTCTTTATTTGTAAAACATTGAAACTTGAATAGGATGACGTTTGGATTCAATAAAACTTCAAGGTCAGCTTTTAAACATAATAAGTTAGATTGGTTCGTATTGAAGAAAAAAAATGGCGTATGATTCGAGAAAATAAATTTATAAAAATTTTATTATAAATAATTAATTTTTTGTAAATAATGATGGTACAACGAAATAAATTTATTTTTAAATTTTATTTGAATAAAACGGTTAAAAGCATTTGATAATCTTTTTTTATAAAGAATACATAAGAAATGCAAGTTTCATTACTTCCTTTGAAAACGAGGCCGGTTTTGGAAATTAAGTTCCAAAAATGTAATAACCACGGTTAATAATTTAGTTTAAATATTTCCCATAAAAATCATTGTGCCTCCTTCACCTAAATTTATATCTCATAATTTTTGATATTATGAAAGCTTATTAGAATTTAGGAAAACCACATCTTTCATCATTCAGAAGTAACAAAAATTCAGCTTAGAAAGTATAGACAACACTTCAATTTTAATTTTTCGAAAACATTTAAAAAAATTCTATGAAACCATTTTATAGTAACTTGTCAGGGAGAACTACTCGAATTTTATTGATATGTTTAACTATCAGGTCATTTATTCTTTCTTTTGGAGAAAGAGAAAGATATACTAATATTTTTTTCTTCAAAAAAGCCACAGCATACATAATATTAACGTGTCCATAGCAAACATATACTAAGCTGATTGACTTTACGTAATAAAAACTTATTATTATTATTAAATTAATAAATAAATTAATTTATGAGTACAAAAATTATATATATGACCTAATACCTGATTAAAATAATTATTTAAAATATATATACATATATATATATATATATATATATATATATATATATATATATATATATATATATATATATATATATATATATATACGGAAATGTGTTGATGCATTCACTTGGATTTTAAAATATAAGATAATTAGACTATAATTTTTATAAATAGACCAAATAAATATTGAATGTGATAGATTTCTGGAATTTTGTTCTGTTAATATTTAAATATTGAGAAGAAAAATGTCTCAATGAATGGATACATAAATGGAAAACAGAATCAATAGTAAATATTTTATTATAAGATGGATTAAACTTCGATACTAATAAACGTGGCAGATCCTTTAAGTAAATCTTACTTAAAGTTTGTTAATACTTTGGATATTAAATGTTTAATCAATGTAGGATTGTGTTCATTTAAAATTTATTTTTATTCTAGTCCCTCTATTATTAATCTATTATCATATTTTATTGTATTGACTATTCCTGAAAGCCATTTATTCAAAAAATTTACGTCTAGTCTTCTTGTCGAATAAAAAATTGAATACTTAATTAAATTACAAATATAATTAAATTATACTTCAGTTTATTGTATGTTGAAATGAAATTCTCTCTCACTATAAAATATATTTTGTGTCATAAAGTGAACAATTATTTAATTATAACGATTGTATAACAATTATAAACAACAACAAATTTAATAAAAATCTATCTGTAGTTCATTCGAAATACGATATGAAAAAAATAGAGGATTTACTTTTTTTGAGCGAGGTAAAGATAAATATTAAGCTGAGAACAAATATGAATTTATAATATAGAAATATATCATAAAAATATAATCTAAAAATAATTATACGAAAAACTAAAGAACGGAAAATGGAGTATTTCAAAAGCGCCTGAGAGGCAGACCAGCATAGCAGCTGTGCGGGTTTTTCTTGTCAGGCGTTATCTAATGATATTTGTTTTGTTTATGATTATTACTAAATATATTCAATGAAATATTGAAATAAAAATTCCTACAATATTCCATTCGTTTTTTTATCTAAAACATAACAAGAATTAAATAAGGAAATTACATTAATTTTACTAAGAGCAAAATCTGGTACAGTGCGCCCATCACATAATGCCTGTTTTGTGCTATTTTTTTCCAGTTATCAGCACACAGATCTATGGTGATTTTATCTACCCATCTGCTTTTTGGCCTTTCACGTGGACTTTTGCCTTCTAGTGAGGCATTCACTGTTACGCACAGGCTTCCGGATGGTTTGCTACGAGCTACATTCCCTGCCCATCTTAACCTTCGTGCCTTCATATGATGGGATATTGATTGACCAGTTTCTGTAATCAGATCTTTATTGGTCTTTTTTCTCCATGTGCTAGTACTCTGATCCCAGATCGCTCAGGTTATCTCAAATCTTTAACTCTAGGGCGCTGGTTCGTGTCCAGTTCTCACAATCATATGCTTTGAAATTTGCCCATTGAACTGGCTTTATCATAGCATTGTGCACCCTTGATTTGAGATTTTTTGGAATTTCAATACCTATGAAAGAGAGAAGAAAGTACTATTTGCGCTAGTTATACGCAGGTCTATTTCCGACCGTTCGTCATTTATTTAGCCATCTTAAATAACTTTTTTAAACATTGGAAAATAAGTCCTTTCGGTTTTTCTGTTTAATTTTATTTCACTACGATAAACTTCAGATAAATTAATCTCTCAGGTGGATTGTTTATCCTGTCTGTAATATGTCAACAACGATATCTGTTAACTCTTGTTGAAACTAGCTAAGTATTGTCTTTGCTAACGCACTTTGAATATGGAAGAACATATCATTCATTATCGCCATATTTTGTTGTATTATTTTAAAAAAGGTAAGCGCGCAGCAGAAGCCCATAGAAAAATTTGTAGTGCTTTTAGGGATGATGTCTTAACCGAACGCACCTGTCAAAATTGGTTTGCCAAATTTCATTTAGGAAATCTTGACATTAATAATACTCAACGGTCTGGTCGCCCACATGAAATTGGAACGAGCAATTTTAAGGCCATTGTTGTTCAAAATCCCATCTAATCAGTGCGGGAGATTGCTTCGGCCCTAAATGTGTCCCAAATACCATTTGCACAAGCTCGGATATGTTTCCAGGCTTAATGTTTGGGTCCCTCACATGGTTCTTTCTTTACTGAAATCACAAAAAATATTATAACTTCAATACGCTATCTACAAGAAATTTAGCAGGAATTTAGGACCACATAAACTGCACAAAATGGCATCAACAAGAACTTCGTAAACAAACTACAAATGAAGATAAAAAATAAAAACCTATAAGTATTTTGCTTATATAGGCATTAAATAAAAAAAAAACATTCATACGACTATGAAGAGCAATAATTCAGGTTTCCAACGGATATAGTAACATCATGAAGAGTTATGAATGATCGGAAGGGTGTTGTGTTCCACCAAGAGAACGCTAGGGACCACAGCTCATTGGTCACTAGCAATAAATTATTGAGCCTTGAATGGGACCTTTTGCCCCACCCTCCCTATTCACCAGACCTAGCTCCAAGTGACTACCACTTATTCCGATCTCTACAGAACTCCATGAATGGAAAGAAATTCCAAAACAAGAGGAAATCAAAAACCACTTGAATCAGTTTTTTAACAATAAACTCCAGACATTCTATGAGCACGGCATTATGCAGTTAATGGAAAGATGGGGAAAATTCATGTTAAATAATGGTCAATATATTGTAGATTAAAATAAATTTTATACCTATAATACATTAAGTTTATTTCCCACCGAAAAACCGGAAGGACTTATATGCCAACCCAATAATATTTTAACTAGAGTATAAAACCATGATATGGTCTTAAAGACAATTTCTAATATTCGAGGAAAGATGTTAACCGCCAGACAGTGAAATTGCCAAGGAATAAGGAAATGTTTCCTTCACACGGAACGTGAATATGTTCAAGTAAGCAAGTTTCAAAGTTTATAGCCAAGTTCATATTTGCAAATGGAGATACAACTCCGGAAGTTGAATTGTTCCAAACTGCTCCACACATTTCTTATTCACAGCCATAAATAAACGGTATATTCCTGAATCTAAAGGAACATTTTGCATTTGAATAATGAACATTTTAGCATGGAATCTCACGCAATAGGTTGTAATAGAAAATCCAATCCTATATATTATTTCTAAAAGGTGTTTTTTTTGTCGGTAAGCCATAACGTCAATTCTTCATCAAATCCAATGATTGACCACTCATTTTGAAGATATTACATGCGAAAAATAGCCCTATCTTCCTGAAATTTCTGGGAGGAAAATTATGAAGGATAAGATAATTTATTCACGAATAACTCAAAAAGTATACATTTTTCTTGATTGTGCCCATAATAATTAAAAAGATTATTAAATTACCAACAAAACAAACAAAAAATAGTTATAATCTATTGGAAATTTGTAAAATTTAAACAATTTGTACCGGCCTAAGGTATAAAGTGTGTTGAAATATTTTTTTAAGGAGAAACAGAGTTGAGATTTGTATTTCGCAGCTTGAAAGACTCTTGAATACGAATTTTCATGACGATCGAAAAATAATTTTTTTGTTTACAAATTTGACCTAAGGTCTTCAATATTCTATTCACAAGAAATATTGCAAGGATATAGGGCCTTATAAGACGAACTGGCACACGAAATGACTATACTCTCCTAAATAATTTATAACTGAAGTAACATAACATAAAAATATAAAAACATAACATAATATAACATAAATAATAATATAACATAAAAACTTGTTAAGAGTTTTTATTTATTCACTCTCTATAGACGTGTTAAATCAAAAAGGTATTTATATTTATAGGGTCTCGAACAGCGTTAGTTCAGCTTTCCAGAGGTTTGAAAAAAAGTTATGAAGGAAAAGAAACTTTATTCACGAATAACTAAAAAGTATGCATTTTTTTCTTGATTGTACCCACAATAATTAGGAAGATTACCATATTACCTACAAAAAAAATCCTTAAAATCGGGCAATTATTAAAAAAGATACAGTCCATTACTTTTGGTATACTTAATAATTTCTTTCTCTTTTGCATTTACTATTGATTTACACTTTTTTTTTCTGGCTGATCAATTAACTCTATTATTTCTTAAAGGCATTTGTTTTTTCTTACATTTTATTTTTTTTTAATAATTTAGAAAATCCCATGATCGAGGCTTTATTATCTTTTCAGTCAGCAATTAGAAATAGGTCCTAGAAAAGTAATTTGTACAGATATTTTGGTCTATTATGATAAATGGGATGTTGTAATCGACCAACGAAAAAATATGAATTCCTCCCTTACATAATAAATAGCATATACTTATTTCCATATTGTTTTGCTATTTCTTCACGAAATAAAATTTTCTGCGAATTATTCGCACGGGCCAACTAGTAATTACTTAAAAGCAATGAAAGAAGATTTTAAAGGCATTAATTTCTTTTATGGCTCTTAAAAGCTATAACTTTTACATGATGAAGACGCAAAGTTCAATTGAATTCTCATTGAAAAAAATAATAATAAATCAGATTATTTAAAGGTTATCGGATTCACTTCTGACCATCGGAACGTGATGACTCAACAAGAGTCCCATCGATAGAGGATTCAGTTGTTTATTACAGCGAAATAGAAAATCTTTGCCATTCTATAATGCGCACGTACACTACACATCGAATTTAGCGCATTTCACCTAATCAATTTATTTCAATTACGTCTATATTTCAATTATCTTTTGAAAAATCTATATTTTCAAAAACATAAAAAAATATGGTACGCGCATTACACAACTTTCACTTACCGCTCTATTTTGAATAGAAATTATTTTTTAGCAACCGAGGCAATAAAAACCTCGTAACTCCATCAGTTTTTGTAAACCACATAACTCCAGTCTCTGAGCTGTATATGCCTGGAAAGATTTATAAGTACATCGGTATATTTAACTTATAAAAGATTATGGATTGTACGAATGTTGATAATTAAACTCTTATTTTCCATTGTAAAGTTTATAAAAATGGAGTTAAGAGATCTTCATTACCTGCCATAGATAAGTCACACTAATTGCAAGTGTATAATGCTGGGAATTCACCAAGGAAAAATTCATCAAATTATTCGCTAATTTAATTTTCTAAAGGGTTGCATGGTGATTTTTCAGAATAAACAGACGATGGATAACTAATTATTTAAATATAACATCGGATCTAGAGTTATTAAACTACAATATATGTATTTAAGCTTATAAATAGATGTTTTACACATCCATGAAATATATTTATATTTCATTTTTCTTTCATACAAGTATAGTGAAATAGTATTTTAAACAATGTTATTCATTGCTATGATTCGGTAGGTTTTAATTTTTTTTTTTCAAACTTAAAAACAATTTTAAAAGTTTACATTTAGATTGGAAATTGATTAGAGTTTCTTAGAAACATATGATTTCTCTTAAATAATATTAACCTTTAGAAATTATTATTTACATTTTTTTCGTCACTCTCCATTACCTTCTACGACTTTCTGTATCAGATTATTTTTTCTTTCAATTCTCAACTTTCCAACGATATATTATACGTATAATTCCTGACTATTATTTCCACAGATTAATTTTCGTGCTAAATATGCATTTTTCTTTTTTTCTCCTTTATTAAATTATCAAATTCTTTAAAAATTTATATTTGGCCTATACAAATATAAAAAAAACAACTAAACAGCTATAAAAAATAAATCAATAATATATAGAGCTTTAAAAATATTTTATGTAAATTATTATGATGTCATTCATAACGCATATGTTACCCCACATTGCAATTTTGTTTATTCAATGTTAACTCTAGCTAACAATATAATGCGCCTTTTTAAAATTCATAACATGAACTGGAGCAAATATGGCTTTCAGTTACATCACGAAATCACATGTTTAAAACAGATACATTCACTGCAAAAATATATATATAATAAAATTAATCCTACAAATTTCTTACTTTCGGTGCCATTTTATTATGTTTTTATTTAATAGATTATTGGCCACAGGTCACCAATAAAATACGTATTTATTTTATTTCTTAATTTTTTAAGGTTTCGGCTTCTTTTTTTAATAATCTATAAAAAATTTCTAATTTGATAATTTCCCTTTAAAATATTTAAACTCTCTTTACTTTATTGGTGACTTAAAATTTTTTAAATAAAAAGATAAATCCTACATGTACGTATCCTGGTTAACCAGCCGAGACAAACAATAATTTAACATTATTGCAAAATTAATAAAAAAAAAACACTTGCGTACCAAAATAGACATGACCTCGCAAGAGGGCATCGGATAATTAAAACGAAACCGATAAAGCGAAAAATCAGATAATGTAGGAAAATGTAAGAAATTTAGAAAATAAATATCATAAACCTATTGTAATCGTATCGTATAATAAAACAATGTTACATCATGAATATTAAATTATTATTGTTTTGAACCAGTCTCGGTTTTGTTGATGGTCTCTAATAAATGAATCTATATATTCGAGAAAAAAAAATACCCCCTCAAAATTCTAGATTTTAGAAATAGAAAATAACTTTATTCTGGGACAAAGTCCCTTTAGAATAACAAAATAGAACATAATTAAAATACTACATCTGGCCAAAATAAAACAATAATTTAAAAGAGAAAGTAAAGAAAATATTAGTTAAACAAGCTATGTACAAAAAAAAAAAAATCTATATACAAAACACTTAAGACTGTGTACAGTAGGAAAAATTATAATTATACTCTTTTGAAAAATAAAATAATAAAAAATACATTGATTTCTTTAAAATGAGGTGTGTTTCTGTTAACAAAGAAAAAACTAAGCTGACAATATAAAATATCAGTGTTTTGAAATAATGATTAATATGTAGACTCATCATTGTCAAATGCTAGAGGTACAGATTTAATTATATACCAATGAAAAATAATAATAAAAATAAAAATAAAAAAAGCAAACAATAGATGCGGTCAGTGGCATTAAGAGCCGGAAAATATTGTAATATCCCTAGTGAAGTTCACAGTATAGAATAGCACTTTCGTTTGATGATGATTTTACGTTCCAAGATGGGTAATACCAATAAAAGAAATTAACTACACGAACCACACTTACTTTCACCTAACACTCTACTTAGAGCAGAAATTAATTTCAGATCAAATAAGGCAAATTAATAGTAAAAAAGTTTTTGGGTCTTAAGGTATTTAACTAAAGTAACAGAATTAAAGTACATATAATTATCCAATCCTAAATAGCACTTGATATTTCTTTTAATATTTCTTTTTTGTTTCATCCAAATTGAAATAAATTTTAAAAGTTTCGATTTACATTTAGCTTCTACGAAAATTTCATTTATACATACAATTTTCCATTATTGTATACACCTTTTTGGAGCTTTATAAATTAGATATTATTTCATCTAAAATATTTGTTTTCCGATAGTATATATATTACACTATTAATTGCAAAAATGTATTAACGGTCCTACATCTTACCTATACTAGGTAAGGGAGGTATTGCGTTTGGATCAAATTTCCGATATGCGGTTTTTGACGGATCTGTACGTTTCAGAGTCCTTTGGGTCCGAAAAACCCATTGGTCTGTCTGTCTGTGCCAAATTTTTCTCTGGAACTAGTGAACCGATTTTGTGGATTATTTTTTTATTATGTACGGTTTTGACTATTGATGCCTGTGACACAAATTGGGTGCTCCCTGCGCAATAAGTAAAAACATATTTTTCTATAGACTGTAGCGCAAAAATGGCTCTAACGATTTCGAAAAAACTTTTCTCTAATGTTCTTATAAGAAACGAGGTTTGAGATATCTCAGTTTCATTGAATATTAAATATTTAAATTTCAATCGAATTTAATACATTAGTTTTGTCTGTCTGCTTCAACTGACTAACATAAGTAATTCTAGCTATGATAAACTAGATATCATGAAGATAATATAGATTGATCGCTATACATACTTTACTGGTACAGGTAGTGGTATTAGTAGTGAGAAATAGTGCTCCGAGTAAGCTTTGTATACTGATCGTGGGGACATGAAGTAAAAATATTGGTTAATAAACCCTTCAGTTGTAACAGTAGTTATTAATAAGTGTTCAGTTATTCCATAAATATCAGAGTATTTAGTAACAAAAACGAATTGTGTTAACAATTTTTCAGTCATCGGTATAACCAAAAAATCAAAATTGAAAAATATGACAACGTTATCAGTATATTAGATTGATATATACAATAATAAAACGTTCATTTTTTATTATGAACTTTTTTTTTCTTGTAGGGGAGAGAATCTTATTAATTAGACTCGTATTTACATTAAGTAGGATACAGTAAGATAAAGTAGGATTTGTGAGTTTTATTTTTTATTGTTGGAAATCCACGAACGATTCCTAAAATACACATGAATCAAGGAACCAAAATTAGTTAGTAAATTATAGAAAATATTTTAAAGTTTAATAATTTTTTTTTTAATTTAATCTGTTTATTAAGTAGAGCCTGAAAAAGTGAAAAAGTAATAAAATAAATAAAAGAATACAAATTCATTAATAGCCATACTTAATCTGCCATAAATGTATCCTACTTATTCTTGTTGAAAAATAAATAAAATATAATGACGATAATATTTATCAGAACACTTCGAAGAAATTTCTGGAAGGAATGTTAAGGTTGGACATATTTTTATCACAAAACGTTGATTTTGCCTGTGTGGATGGCACTACTGAGCAGCATTACGCAATTCCATGCGACCTTACGTTCGCTTTTCTCACTAGATGATAATAACCAGGTTTGGCAGATCCGAAGGTTCGAACCCGATTTGTTCCCTCCATAATTCTTTCTATTCAACAACGAAGAAACTCCGTTATCAGATGTTTGAAAAAATTCTCGCTTCAACACCAGTTGAAAAAGTTTCACTTCATTTCGAAGAAATTCGTTGAAAGCAGCTTCTTCCCCCTTTTCGAAGCTTTGCTAAATTCTAAAAATAATTTCGATATTTTTTTCATATATTATCCCAATTTTTTTTTCACTGGTTATTTTTGAGAGTTATCACTTATAATAACTACCTGTTGATTTACTTTCTCCAAAATACTCAATTTACAAGACTTGAGAGAATGGAACGTAAGGCTACGCCTTTTTCATACAAATATACATCGGATGCCGAATAATCCATGTATTCGATCGAAAGGATAGGATTTTTAAACTGTTGGATCTCTAATATTGGTCAATAACCTTCAACGTCATCCATTGTTTTCTTATAATATCATAATTTCATAGCGTGAAAAGGTTAAAGAATAGGATAATTGCTTTCCATTCACACGTTTACGCCAAGTTAAGAAACAGACAGTGTGGATCTTTTAAATCAGTTAATCAACGCCATTATCTATAAAATAAATACACGAATTTGGTTAGTTGGCCAGAAGCATATTACGAACCGAGACGATAACATTATTACATATGTTAATTAACATCTATGTATATAAAAGAGGTGGCAATTAATAGTACTGTTTATTACAGATAGGTATCGTACGATCTCGAGTTTGTTTAAAGGCAATTCCAACGAGATTTGTTTACCCAACTGATAATCTGATAACCTTGAGAATAATATCCCGAAAGCTGATAGATATATTAAGATATTGAGCTGGGATTCAGGTCACTGTTGCAGAGGAGATAATGTCGCCAACACACAAATATACATCGATATGTAAATACACCGAATAAACACAGTTTTAGCACTTGAGCAAATATTTAAGTTAGAGTTTTATTAATAGAGGTGCTAGTGGCGTAGGCAACCGGGGTTCCAACTATGTCAACACCGCTAACATAATTGAGATTGCTAATATGAAATATAAAATTATGTTGTTATAAGAAAAGAAAAAAAAAACGGAAACAGAGTCCCTTCAATTAGACCATTCATTGTTACTTCCATTTTAGTTCGATTGTTTTATTAATGCTTATCTAAAAAAAAAAATATTAGTATTTCAAAATCAACTAACCAATCCAATTTCTTTCTCAAGTTATTTTTCTCCGAATTTGATCTATCAAAATGGCATGGGTGGAGAGAAGGGAGTCGATACTCCTTAAAAGAACTTTTTTAACACTAACTCAATTGATATAAAAGTCAAAAGAGGTAGGCAGAGCCATAAAACCAGGGGAAAAAACGGTGGCAAAATTGAAAGGATGGAGAAATAAAAAAGTTGTGATGTCCAAAAAGCACCAACAAAATGTATACAATAAATTTCTGTCTATTAACAGTAATAGGAGAGAGTGTAGAGGTGCTATAAATTATAAAATAGAAAAAAAAAAACGCGAAGAACCGCGAGGATATAACATAGACTCTAATGGCGGTGACGCGGCTTAGAGAAGCGCTGGGATCTCTTAGAGTCCCGCTTTGTCCTTCATACGTGAGGGGAAGGGCTGGACTCGGAGTCCCCTCGGCTGACTGTAATTAAGTATAAATGTTTTTTTTGTTTTTTTTCTCTATTTATTTATTTTACTTATAATTTATTTATTTTTGCTATGAGTTTCTGTATTTTATTAAATTTGTACTTCATTCTATGTAACATTGGTTTAATTATAGTTTTGACCTTTTTTATATATATCTATAGATATAGATGTTTTTTTATTTTATTGTATATATGGTACGAAATGTGCCTCACTCAGCTCTAGTGCCCAGTGCCTTTAAGTGTGACAAAATGTATTATTTCTCAATAAAAAAAACTTTAATGTTGAAAAAAGGACAACCATAAACAACCCTATATACAGTTTTGTTTCATTTGGAACAAAAGGAACAAAAGGAAACAAAAAAAAAAAAATATGGATGTATCTCAGACATTTCAGAAACTTCCTTAATTGAGTTCTTTGGGTTCGAAAAGTAAATGTAATATATATAATATACATACCCCTACGCTTCAATACAGTGAAAAAGTGTTAGGTTAAAATAATAATACGACAAATAAATTATCATGCAATCATCGACATAAACATATATATATTTTTTTTAATAAATAATAAAAAGCTAACAGTCTACTGATATTTAAGAAGACTTGTTTTATGGCATGGATTATAGGAATGTCTACATCACCGAAATTACTCGTAATTGAAAGAGATTACTCGTAGATAAGAGACAAATTAAGCTATAAAGGCGATAGCTCCAAGTCAAGTTCATCCAATAAGTTACGTTGATCGAGGAGTTAAAGACAGTGGTTTAATGTCTAATCAAGAAAGTGAACCATGGGAATCCCTCGTCCACGGGAATCCCCCAACGGAAGCTGAATTGTTGATATCCACCAAGCCAAGAGAAGATGACCAACAAAATACTAAAATAAACATGTCGATCCATGTCATCAACGTGATTATACAATTTCTTACTTGTTACTTGTTAAATTTCGATTAACATTTAGGTTACTTTTTACTTTTTTAGGTTAAATATATATATATATATTTTTTTTTTTCTCGGTTGCCTCTACAGACCTTGTAGATCTTTGGCCGCCTGAACCAGCCTTCTCCACCTTTGCCTATCTTGGGCTACTGCTTTCCAGTTTGCGACATGAAACGAATCTTTGCTTATCCTATCTATCCATCTGGTTTTTGGC
The DNA here is from genome assembly GCA_928085145.1 of Nezara viridula. Taxonomy (NCBI): domain Eukaryota; kingdom Metazoa; phylum Arthropoda; class Insecta; order Hemiptera; family Pentatomidae; genus Nezara; species Nezara viridula. The sequence goes on along the minus strand of OV725080.1, from coordinate 102,109,908 downwards.
CTTCCACGTGGTCTCTTGCCTACTACTCTGGCATTCATTGTCGTATAGAGGCTTCCTGATGGAATACTACGAGCTACATGCCATGCCCATCTTAACCTCCTTGCCTTCATGTCATGAGATTTTGACTGACCCGTTGGTATTGGTACCCTGCATTTAGGATCATTTGTACACGCCTTCGTCAACCTCACTAATTTTCCGAGCACACCCAGCTCAGCCATGATCTTCCAGAGACAGTTTCTGTCAACGGAGTCATAGGCTGATTCGAAGTCGACAAATAATGCGTGTACGTCCTCATCTACTTCCCATCGTTTTTAAAGTACTTGTTTCAGGATGAATATCTGATCTAGCATACTCCTCCCTCTCCTGAATCCTGTTTGATGGTCGCCTATTATGTTTTCATAATACGGATATATCCGATTTAGCAGAATATTGTCATTATTTTATAGGCCACCGGGAGAAGTGCTATGCCTCAGTAATTGCCACATTCATACATGGAGCCCTTCTTAAGGATAGGACAGATCAACCCTGTGTTCCATATGTATATATATCACATAAATTAAAATCTTCAAACGCACATACAGAGTGTCTTACTTCTTAACGGCCAAACTCTAAGAAACTTTTATGGACAAAATTTCCAAAAAAAAAAAAGGGGTTAAGACCAATTTTGGGTATTTCTTAAGGTAGTGAAGCTATCCGGATATGAAAACATACATGCATCGGAATCGGCCAATGTATCAAATGAACTTTTTTGTTGGAAATTTTGTCTAGAACCATCTTCCAGAGTTTGGCCATTAAGGACTGCGACATCCTGTATACAATTTCGTAATGTCAGACTCAAAACAGATAAATAACTAAAAAAGTAAAAACAGTAGAACCAATCGCGCTTAAGGAAATGATATAAATGAATGGTACAAAAGACTGTTTGCATAAAGAAGAAAAAGAGAAACATTATTAATAAGTTACCTGTAAAGTCAATAATAGTTGGAGCTTAAACCGATGGATACAGTCAATGGACAATTCATTCAATCCGACAAGAACATTCCGAAAAGCGGGAAAACATGAAGAATATTTTTTAAATCAAGCAACGTTGAACGCATTAGATTAGATTAAAGCAAGTGTGCGAATATTCCAGTAAAATTAGGGATTGAGGTCAACATTTAAAGAATAAAGTTGAAACTTGTCAATAATTGTTCATCAGCCTCCCGTAATAACTGGTAAAGATTCCCAAACAATTCCGCGTCGGATTTTGATGGGATGACGGGCGGAAGGACAGAAAACCTTCAATATCAGAATATCTCAAAAACTATCAGGTTTTTTGGAAAGATTGTTCAGTGCAATATTAATGTACATTAAAATTTCTATAAAAATTATCCTATAACATTTTTTGAAAAAATCAATAGTTATGGATATATTTATGAGATTATATTTATCATATTTCCACTTCAAGCAAAAATTTGAAGTTTAATAAGTTTTTTTAACATTTTCGATCGTTCAAATTATTATTCAAAGTTTCTTTCGTTTAATGATTCTTAACAGTTATAAAAGAACCAGAAAACTTACTTTTTGTAATTTTTAAGCCAACTACATTTAATGCTGAATAAAAAGCAAAAATTAAAAAAATGATTAATTTAGGTTACAACCAATTACCTCATAGTAAACTAGATCAAATTTATATAAAATAGAAGTTAGTTTTTTCTTTTTTAAAAACATTTAAAGGGGACTTTTAAGCAGTTAAACTACGTTAAGTTCGGGTTTTTATAAAATCAAGTATTATTTTCATTTTTTTCATAACACTCCAACTACAACTAGCCTGAAGATACCACACTTTCAAAATAATTCCCTTGTTCGATGAGCTTTAAGTCTTTATTAATTAATTTGAGTTTACATTTTCAATACAATAATTTAATAAGACATTATTAGTACGGTAAAATTAGGAATCGGCCCAAATATTTTTACAACTTTTTACTCAATCAGGGGTGAATCTCAATTTACTCAGTAACAAATCACAACTTAAGTTATCAAACAAGAAAGTTTTTCTGAAAGTTTGATATTTTCAGTCCAGTTGGGGGTTAACAAAATAAATCGAGAAATATTCTTGATTTTATGAAAATACGACCTTACCGTAGTTTAACTGCTTAAAAGTCCCCTTCAAATGGTTTTTAAAAAAGACAAAATGTACTTGAATTTAATGTAAATTTAATCTAGTTTACTAAACCAAACATTTTTTTTTAATTATTGCTTTTTGTTTCAACATGAAACCTGCTTGACTTAAAAATTACAAAATTTAAGTTTTCTGATGTTCTGTATGTAATGAGGCTATCGTTTATGGTAACTTTTTATAAGAATTTCATATCAATATGAAGAATTCCCCATTGATTGTATTGTATAGTGTCGCCCAAAATCGGTTTTGGACTTGCACTTTGCAAGACCAAGACCGCCTAACTGTTGCAAGACCAAGACCAATACTGGTAAAACAAAATCGATCTTTTGAATAAAAATTAAGGCAAAATAGTTACTAATACTTGACAATTTTAGTTATTATATGCAAAGAATTGGTACAACCAATATACTTTTGCATTTAGCTCTTCTAATTTTTTATTCGGGCTTAGTTAGGTTTCTCCTCTATAAAAAATTATAGTAATATCTCTGTAGTAATAAGCTAATAGATGCTGCATGACTTGCGCAAGACCAAGACGAAGATCAAGACTGAGTTTGCAAGACCAAGACTCTTCTCGGTCTCGCGTTTAGGCAACAATAATATCGCATACAATTATATTGTCAATGACTTTTTTATTATTTATTTATACATGATATTTACAACTGTATTAAAAAATTAAATACATTAAGTAAATTTGATAACAGAAAATAAAAACATGAAATGACTTGTTGAGAAACTACCCACTGGTAGCACTCTAAAAATGACTTTTAAAAATCATTAAACGAAAGAATCTTTGAATAATAATTTGAACGATCACAAATGTTAAAAAAAGTTATTAAACTTCAAAAAGGTACCGTTTACTATGAACAACATCAATTTCGTGGTTTGGAACAAATTCCGCTGAAAGTGGAAATAAGATAAATATAATCTCATAAATATTCCCTTAACTATTGATTTTATAAAAAAAATTATAGGGTCATTTTTATAGAGATTTAAAAGTAAATCAATATTGTACTGAACAATCTTTGCGAAAAAACTCATAGTTTTTGTGATATTCTAAAAAAAATGACAGTTTTCTATCCTTCTCTCCCTCCTCCCTTCCCATCTAAAACCGACAAAGGATTCTTTGGGACTTTTTACCAGTTATTATGAGGAGGGTAGTGAACAATTTCTGACATGTTTTATCTTTATTTTTAAATGTTGGAGTAAGGCTGTTTTACGGGCCTAACTTAATTGGACTAAAAGCTAAGAGCAAGCGAATTCGTTTAATGTCGAATTAGCAATAAAAATCTTAGTTACCTCTCCCATTAACGACCTTAAAGGATGGAAGTATACTAGAGGAAATTAATTGCGTTGAAAAAAATCGAACCGTAGGAGCTGAAAAGCGTAAACAAGTGACTCACGTGTTCTCGGTACCAGGCGCTCACAGGATACTCCAGCAGGACTTGGGGAATGGTCGTCTCGATTATTATTATTTATAGGTCCAGCAATCAGGATAAAAATAAACAACTTGGAACACATAGCTACACCAGCTAAGTTATGAGAATCTTTTATAATACTTCTTTTTCATTTAACTCTATTTTCAGAACCACAATTAATTTCAAAAGTGACTAACAACCCAATAAACAGAAGAGAAATGAAACTGAAAGGGAAAGATAATATTAAATAGTATAGCAACTAGATTTCGAAAACCAACGTAAAACCGCAACGTGTGATCCCGCCAATTGTATTCAATAGTTGAGTTACTAAGAATTGAGCAATTTGCGATCAAAATGCATTTAGCTCGTTTTATGAAAAAATTCAGTTAGCATTGGACTTGTGAAGGATAAAAGCGATAAGTCACAATCTGTATCATTATATAAATATTTTCTTTTTAACAATACATTTATTTTGTTCAAAGGAAGTTAAACCATTAAATTAATTTCATCTTGGCGTAAATTAAATTGAATGAATTCGAAGATTTCAATTTATTTGGATAACGCTGTTAATTATTTCACAATGGTTTATTATTTTCAAACAATTATACATCAAAAGTAATATTACCTTCCTAGTAACAATGTAAAAGAAGATTCCTATTATTCGCCTAAACAACTTTTTTGTCATCATTAACTACTTGCTAAAAAAAAAAAAAAAAATAGCATACTTCTGTGACACTTTAAAAAATCAAAAACTAAACCAAAGGATATAAAAATTGCAAAAAATATCTAGAGACCACATCTTTGCGCAAACTTGTCCGATTTTAACGTTTTTTTTATTGTTTTTTTTGTGACATTTCGTAAACTTAGAAATAAACTCACACAATATCTACAAAAAAGTGTATACTTTTTGAATTAATCGGAATCTAATTTTACCATCCCTCGTAACTTTTTTTTCCAGCTTCTTTTCGTTTAAATATGTTATGGATAAATTTAAAGGGCATCGAGAGAAAGACTTTAGCCATACTTTATTTAAATCGGTACATTTGTTTAGGTGCTACCGTATAGACTGGTTGCTACAGAGCAACATAGGTTTTCGGTCGCCATCTTGAGAGAATAAGGCGGGTAATAATCCCGATTTCGGAGGAACATCCTCGGGTGACCTCTGACTTTAAATCCAAATTTGAAAAAATCGGTCCGGTAGTTTCGGAGAAAATGCACGGACGGTGGACGGATTTTTTATTCTATTTTCGAATTCTAGGTATCCTGAAACGTAAAACCTCAAATTTCGAAGGGGGTTCCCTTATTGAATTTTTTGGTCGATCACAATGGTTCATTATTGAAAATAATGAACCAACAGTTTGTTGTGTGATAAGATACATTTTTGGGAAAAATTGATTATTGCTTAAAATAATGGTTTTAAGTGAAATATTCAATAGCTCGTTAAGGAATGAGTTGGTATAGGCATCTATGTGACAATACACGCTAATGGATCTCAGCGATTTGAATTCACATTTCTCAGAAATCGCAAAATTTTCCTTGCCACTTTAAATCACTTGCAAATTCAACTGTAACTGTTTTAATCACGTAAACCAAGAGTGAAATATTTATTATCACTTTGAAGTTTGTTGTTAATTGAAAAATAAATTCGTCCATGTTATTGTCCGGAAATGAATTTAATAAATGAAAATGAAAATCGGGATTTAAATTAAGAATTTAATTTTTGATCCGGGCTCCTCAATTTAGATCACTAACAGTTAGGAAGAAAAAAGATAAATATATATATATTTTTATTTTATTTTTGTATGCATAAATAAATTATTATAGGTACACGGATAATAAGTAACTAATAATATTATAACGAGTATGATTATATATCTTTATACATAATACATGAAAAATAACACAATATATACAATCAATAACGGGAGGTCCTTATGGAGGATAATAGCAATATGACGGTACTTTTATGAACTATCTAAATCAAAGGAATAAAAAAAAAAACATGTAAATTAAGGTGGTTGAGAGAACAGTCGGAGATTTTTTTATTAATCCATGAGCAAACGTTTCATTACTTAATATTACTAAGCCTTTGGGAAGATTCGTTCGTTTTCATCATAGTCTGTTGTTAGTGCGAAGGTCGCTGAATGTAAATATTAAACAGCGGGGTGTAATCACGTAAAGATTATTTTTCGGATATCTTGTAACATTGCATCGATTAGTCACGTATTACAGATAGAGCACAGCTGACAAGACCAACAAAGAGTGTAATGCACTCCAATACAAAAGTATTGCGGCCGATAAGTGTGTTCCATACTGCCAAACGGCAAACCTCTCCTTGTTCTCAGCAATAAAAGTAACCAAACGTTAAAACAACTAAATATGTTTATGGATAAAACTTCAGAACCAGATAAAACTTAAGATGGAAACCGAACGAAAAATGTCTTTAATATAAAAGAAAACAATGGTATAGCTATTTTCGCAACATTGAATATAGTAATAGAAATCCTTGGAGGTCGCGAAATTCTGAAATGGCCTGACAGCCAAAAGCAATAATTTTCTTTCTTAACGGCCATAAATACACAAGGTCTTAAAATTGCTGATTTTAATGCATTTCTGAGTCCAATAATGATATAGCCTATTTTCATATCTTATTGTAAAATTCACATTATTGGAGTTTTAAAAATGAGAATGACAAGAACAAAGAAAAAATAATCCTGAGCGTTATTATAAAAAGAAGAGGATATGTAAGAAAAAATTAATCTGCTCTAAAATAATAGATAACTGATTTTTTATAGAACATATTTTTGATGCGAAACAAATTAGAATCAATATTATACAGATAAAAAATTGTTTGTTTTATTAATTAAACTGTAACCATAAAAATAAAAAGCAACTGAGTTAATATAAAACACTAGATAATTCAACAAGCATAAATTTCTACGATCCTCTGCATCAAAAAAAAAAAAAAATACTAATAAAAAATATGTACTCTTTAAGAAAGTTAGTCAACTGTTCTACATATCATGGGTGATAAATATTCAGGACGCAGTCTTTTTAAATTTGTTATTTATGCCAACGTTTCAACCCAAACATGTGGGTCATCTTCAGGGTGTGGTTTTAGCACTGAGGGTGCTCAAGTACTTGAACTTGTAGAACAAGTGCTTCCAGTACTTGAACACCCTCAGTGCTCAAACCACGCCCTGAAGATGATCCACATGTTTGGGTTGAAACGTTGGTATGAATAAAAAATTTAAAAAGATTGCGTCCTGAATATTTATCACCCAAAAAAAAAAAATATGTAGTTCTGTTTTCTCTTGTTACTAAGTTCCTGAGTCAGTTCTTAAAAAACAATTCGAAGAGGCGGTATTAAAGTAAAATATAATATGAAGTTAGAAAACGAAAACTTTAAAAAAAGATCTAAAAATCTTAAGCAATTGATTTAATTTTTTTTATTTCGAAATGTCGCAGCTCAGTGCCATTCCTGATTAATTCCTTGCTTGGATTTTATGAAAAGAAAAATAAATTATTGGGACACGTCTTTTTCTGAAATCTTAGATCGAATTATTTCTCACGTTCAGAAAAATTTAAATTTAAAAAAAATAATATTAAAATTTTCAGTTTTTGTCAAAAAAGTGTGTCGAGAGAAAATGATATTAAAAACTAACGAACTAAATTAGGCAAAAGATAGGAATAAATCTTATTTTATATCTTTTCAGAAGATTTTTTTTTTTAATATAGGTGCATTTAGAAAAATAAAATAAAACAATTTTAAATTCATGTTACTGTCAGTAAATGTCAGTAAATCTTTTGTCGTCCGCTTCTCAAGACTAAATCAGCCGAACCAATTTCGACAAAATCGTTTTGCGCTTACAAAGAGCCTTAAGATTTTAAGCGATATCAATCATCCGCCATCTTAATTGATAAAAATCTAGATATTTTGTCTATATTTAAAAAAATCGCGATATCTCTACTAATAGTGCTTCGATTTCGATGAAACTTCATTTGTTTTTTAGCCAATTTAAATACCTTTGAAACATCTTTTCACAATATCAACAAAAAAGTGTATACTTTTTGGGTTATCCGCAATTTAATTTTACCATCCCTCGTAACTTTTTTTCCAGCTTCTTTTCGTTGAACTATGTTATATAGATAAATTTAAAGGGTGTCGAGAAAATGACTTACGCGAAGTTTCATTGAAATCGGTTCATTCGTTTAGGCGCTGCAGTCTATAGCAACGCATGTTTTTCAGCATTTTTATTTTTTTCTCCTTTATTAACTTATCAAATTCTTTCAAAAGTTATATTTAGCATTTTTTCGTAACTCTGAATAATTTGAAATGATTAACATTATAATATAAACCATATTAAAGGTACTTTAGAGGAAGACGTATATGAACATTGGGCATTTAAGCCCTGTAAAGGGACATCAATGAGGATAAGACCTAATTGGTATTAAAGATAGCTTCATTATACATTGATACACCGAGTTTAATCAAAATCGTTAGAGCCGTTTCTGAGAAAGTTATAAAAATGTGTTTCAGCGTTGATATAAAGTGGCAATTCCGGTCAGCCGATTTTAAGGAAAAAGTTGCCGTCACATCTAAGGCATATACCTATCTTAAATACGTAATATCAGTTTCGTACGGCTTTTCGTTTTTGAGCTAGACTGCTAACATACAAATACACAGACACACAGATCATTTTTCGGGGCTTGGTTATTTCGACTCAGGGTACCTCAAAACGTGTATTTCCGTTGAAAACTCAAATTCAAAAATTTTCTCGATCGCAATACTTACCCTTACTATATATTACATATATACGTAAGTGAAAGTAAAAAGAACGAATATATTAATTAGTGTCGAAAATTTAATTATTATTACGTGAAGAAGTAAAAACGTTTTAGCAACATTAAAGTACACGTGTACTGAGACAAGATGACGAACTAACATCTTAATTTATTTTATTAAAAGATTCAACAGAAAATCATACGACTTTTGTAAAACATAAGATCTACAACGCACGGCAAAAGCGTTTATATTGACTAAAAGCTAAGCTCATTAACAGTAATGATAAAATTGTGATGTTTAGAAGTGTATATGTAGGCAGTTGAAAATTATTGCATTATGAGGAAGGCATTATCTCAACCAATCCCAACTTACTGATAAGATACAAGGACTCAACTCAGAAGACCACTCCTAAAAGAACACATCATTTTAGTCAACATTTCTTAAGGCCTTAATAAAAAAAAAAAAAACAACACACAGATAAGGTTTAACACGATAAAAGTTCCTAAACAGCTTTGATAGCGTGAAGTCAGGCATATAGATTTGTAAAGCGTTAAATTAAGTATGGTTTTATTTAAATTGTTATTTTTATTAGTTTAATTTCTTTTTGTTTATATACATTTACATTTAATATTATTATTTTTCTGTTTAATTAATTTGTATTTATTGTACATAGTGTGTGAATGTGCTCTCTGAGCACTATTATAAATGTCCTTAATTGAGAAAGATTGAAATATTTCTCAATAAATAAGTTTAAAATAAAAATAGAATTATACATCCCTGTTTCATCAATACGATCCAAGAGCATCTGATCAAGAGAATAAGACAACGAAAATACCGACTAATGTGCTCGGTATATAAAAGCTTTCTCAAAAAACATATCTAATGCGAAAATAATTTTTCAAATCAGATAGTTTTTAAAATAGCCGCATAATTACTAACTCATTAGCTTTATCTTCAAGTATTGAAGACTTTCTTTTTTATACCTTTATACATAGTTGTTAGTTAAAGTGACATATTTTATCAAAATGTATTAAACTGTTCAAAGTTAAATATTACGGTTAGTCAAGCCATGAAAGTAACTGTTCATACTGAGTGCTGTTACTATTTCACAACTTTAATACTTTCGAATTTCAATTTCAACGATTCTTGATTATGCAAACGACGGATATACCCTTTAAATATAATATACATACACGCTGATATAGAAACTCCCAGCACTTAAATACAGATATATATATAATTCGTATCTAATTCCAAAAATAAAAAAAAATGTCCTCTTCAAACTGTTAAACTTGTCAAATTATACCGCACTCGGATGAAAAATTATTTCAAAAATATCACCTCCTGAATTATACTGTTGAATAAGGCTGAAACAGCAAGGTCCATTTTGCCTTAGTGTACAAGAATGAGCAGCGAAACAAAAGGTTGACATGGAAATTAACGGAAACAGACAAGTCCAACGAAGAATGCTAGAATGACATAATGAATAAAATTATTTACAAATGCAGCGGAAGAGCGGTTAGTAAAAAAAAAAAAAAAATATATATATATATTTTTTTTTTTACTAACCGCTCTTCTGCTGCATTATGTATAATATGTATATGTATAATATATATATATATATATATATATATATATATATATATATATATATATATATATATATAAACGCATTCTCTTAAAAGAAAAACTAATATTTTTTAAGAGATGATCGAAATTATTCGCAGCAAGGAGGCTTATTCAATTTTCATTTTAAAAACAATAAACAAACCAAATTTATTAATCAACAAAAAATTTATTATAAACGTATTTAATAGGAGAGTTAACAAACATATATAAAGAAAAACAAAGTGAAAACTATACTATAAAGTTAGGATCTCTTAATTCAGATGACAATATTGAATGTAGAGTTTGATCAACAATCAAATATTTCAATTAATTTTAAGTACTTTGAGAGCAAGGCTCATTATTTAATCAATTATCTTTTGTTTAGATTATAATAACATTAAAGAAAAACAATAATATAGAGCGAGTCTCATTGAAGCGGATATCGATGGTGAAGGCATCCAACCTCCAATATCAATAATGGCATATTTACAGGGCAACATTAATTCTCTTAACCCCCTTTTTAAAAAAAAGACAAAAAAACAATGTAATTGATCAATTGAGGGGAGTCAATTTTTCATAGCTTTGAACTATTAAAATTTGGTTCTTATTTGCTAAATTATTTAATAAAAAAACAGACATAGTGTCCTTTACCTGAGGATCACATATATAGATTATATATGCTTTTTTATTATTATTCAGTTGTTATTTTGCTTCTGTTTTATTTTATTTATTCATATTTTCTGTAAATATGGTGTGAATGTACTCTTCCCCACTATAACCATTGTTCATTAGTGACAAAATGTTACTCAATAAAATAGTATGAACTGTTTTGAGGTAGTTTCTATTCGGTTAGTCTTTTTACTTTCACTTACTATATTTGTAATATATATATATATATATATATATATATATATATATATATATATATATATATATATTATATATATATATATATATATATATATATATATATATTAAGGGAAAGTACAGCAATCGTGGACATTTACGAATCTGAGTTTTTAACGGAAATGGATGTTTTGAGATCGCCTGATTCCAAATAACCAAGTCCCCCGCAAAATGGCCTGTGTTTGTGAGTGTCGTACAAAAACGAAAAGTCGTAATGAACTGAAATTGCGTATTTAAGGTTTGTAGATGCATGGGATTTTACAGGAACTTTTTGTCAAAATCGGCTAACCGAAAGTGCTACTTTATATTATCTATTTTACACATTTTTACAATTTTCTCGAAAATGGCTCTAACTATTTTGATTAAATTCATCACATCAGTGTAAATTAATCGTTTTTGATCATATTTTAGGTCTTATTCTCATCGATGTTCTCTTTCAGGGCTTGAATGCCTAATTTTGTTTTTCGTACTGTTGATGTGAGACGTGTTATGTTTGGCCTGCCTGTGTGTTATTTTATATATTTCTGTCTTGATAACTTAATAGACGAATCTTCAAGTTATACACTAATTTTTAGTTTATCCTTTTCACTTATTTGTAACGTATCATTACAAATTATATGAGCCGCATTTCTTGTCAAGCCAGCCATACCCAGACCCAAGTGAATTCTAATATATATAAATCTATTTGTAGCATCAATGAATTGACTCTGAAGTTTAATATCTAATTAATTAACATCTGATAGATACCATTAAAACAAAATGGTTCAGAAAGAAGAGTAATTGTATGAGAAACAACACAAAAATTTCCAACTGTTTCCTATTTTTGAAGAAAATAAGGAGGAATGCAATCTCCTGAAAGGATTTATTAAAGGAATTGAGAAGGAACTGCCGGAAAATGACGCAGGGTTGCTGAATAATAGGAGGAATGGCGGACAACGCTTCGCCCCACCTCTCGGAGGAGTGAAGTAATGCCGTGTACAACCTTGGTCCATCACTGAGTCAGTAGATGCTTTAAATTTTCCAGCAACAGGATTCCCTCCATCCTAGGATTTATCCCATTCCAGAGGTGTTCCCTTGAGCCAAGTCCTATCACAGCTAGAGGTTTTTATCAGGAATACAATTTTGTCATTTATTGAGGCAATTACATTGCTTCCATTTGGTTGTCGGATTCGTCTGTATTCCTTGAATCCATTTGAATTGAAAACGATAAAATACAACGAGAAACTCCAAGCAAAAAAGTAATATCTTTTCTTTAAGATTTACCAAGGGAGTCCTAACGGCGGAACAACCCCCATTTTACAAATTATACAACTGTTCATTTAATTGTGCTACTCGTTGCTCAAATTGTAGAACTATAATTTACATGTTTACGTGTGCATGATTCTGTAGTTCAGATCTTATCATTTTTATCAACATAACATAAACGGAATGAAAACACCAATATGCTTATTCTTATTACATTATTACATATTCTTATAATATTATCAATTGGTAACCATAATTAGGGATAAAGATACAGAAATAATTCTACGAATAATAAGTGTGGCGTATTTCGTCTATTTGTATATTTATACTAAAATATGACAGTCACTAAAAACTTTATTATATAATAGAGATCTTTAAAGAAACTTACAACTGTATTAACTAGCGATACAAGTAAATACGAATTGGTATCATGATATGATCGGATTTATAAAGAAACCGTCCACCAGGAACACTCTTCTATACCAGAAAGACCCGATGTCGTCTTCCTTTCAGACGCCAAGGAGGGATTACCTGAATCGAAGAGGGAGCAAGGTTAGAAAGGTTCGGATGGATCTGGATTTTATAAAGGTAGGATGTGTCTGAATGGGGACCAAATCGACAACATTATGGATTATTTTATTTGTGACAAAATAAGGAGCATTGAAGATTTACGAAGGATTAAGGATTGCGACGAATGGATACACACAAGTTCAACTCCGTAAATTCAAAGGGCTCTTATTATAGTCAGGAATCCTAATATGAGATGAATCAAATACTGTTGTTCAGTTGCCAAGATGGTACATAAAACTTTTATTTCCGTTATTCTTCACTAAAATGATTTTTCCTTATGATAATGAAATTGAAATAGTGGTATAATTCTTTTCATGTTGAATTTATCTATGATAAAATATAAATATATTGTTAAAATAACGCTATGAGAAAACATAATGCAACATGAGAAATAATAGATAACAGCAGACGGGTTTTCCTTATGGAATTACAGATCACTTCAACCTACTGATGTTACGACACTAATTTCCAGTGTTTGTATAATAAGGAAATGTATACGATATTTTTTCCTCTGTATTTTAATTTCAAATGACCTATTATTTTGTAAATATTCAATTTAATGTATGGCCACAGTTACATGTTTTATTTATTCTGTGTTTATAATTTGTCCTAATAGGATAATTTATTTTATTTCATAAATAAAAATAATAAACTACGGCTAACTACACATAAAAAAAAATTTACGTTTAGTTCTTTTACGCTTTAACTAAAATAAACTTCTTACAGATGAAATTGAGATTAATAAATTCATTTTTAAATAAAAATATTCATAAAAGATCATATTAGTTTAAAATAATAGTTTCGAAATACGTATATGTATTCTAAATTTCGTTTACAAAATAATTTTTTTATAGTATATTTCAACTACAATAGCTTGGGTGACTGCCACAAATCTATGCATACTCTAAATGTTTATAATTATGTTAGTTGTTAGTTGAAATCAGTCATATCAGATATAAGCGGCTAAGATTGCACACCACGCAAGGTAATGCCACAGTATCAAACCGGTCAATTTCAATACTTCCAACCGATAATTTCACTTTTAATAAAAATGTTTTAAGTTAATTTTCAACTGTTCCTCAGGCTACTCAAACGCCTCGTGGTTTCGCAATTGGTGCAGAAATGATCTTACGACCCAGATCGCCAGTCACAGAGCTAATTCCAAAACAACAGCAGTTTTAGAGTTTAGTCGAAAGCACTAACGTGCAATACGGTGACAGAGCCCTCTATACCTAGTCTTGTCATAAATATTGTTACAAGGAAATATACACAGATTTAAACAGAAAATTTATTTTTTCAAAAACTTTATTAGAAAATAAAATATATATCTATAGAGAGTAAAACCAAAAAGAAATCACTCAAAATGCCCCCTTTTTCCTTGACACAGGCATTTAATCTCCGCGGAAGGCATCAATAACAGCACGCAGCACTTCTTGAGGAAAGCGCTCAACTGCTCGGACCAGAGATTGTTTGAGGCTTTCCAAGTTAGTGTGTGCTCTTTGGTTTGTCATCCTCTTCAGTTCGCACCAAAGCCGATAATCTAGTGGGTTGAGATCAGGGCTTCCTGAGAGTCAATTCGAGAACTCTGGAATGTTCTTTTGCAGTCATTGCTGAGTTGATCTGCCCTTGTGAGCTGGAGCGGAATCCTGCTGGTAAACCAAAGACCGGGTCTCATTATATCTATTTATAGTGCGGTACACGAAAATGCGGCTGATACCCAAAGGTTTCAAAGTGTTGAAAATCTCTGACCTACATTTTCCAACTTTGTGTAAGGCAATCACAGCTATTCGGTTTTCTTTACCACCCCACTCCATGTTAACTGAGCCAAAGAAAAATAAAAACTAATTGGCGTTATTATCCAGACATGTAAAGAAAATAACCTGATAGAGGTAAGGATTATCTAAATAATACCCAAGGATGTAAACAAAGTTCAACTTTTGTAACAGTATTTATGGCAGAACGAGGATTTATACACCACGTATGTCCACTAGTGAATTCAAGGATAAAGAATTTCGGGATAACGCTACCAAAACAGATTTTTTTTTTTTTTTCCATAGGTCCGTTTTAAATTGTAACGCAGTCATCAGCTACTAAACGTAAGCACATGTCAAGAAAAATTATTAACATTATTCCTAAAAGTATTGTTTTCTAATATTTAACGTAATAAAAAATAAATGAATCCCTTTACTCTCCTCCTCCCCACCCACAAAAAAAAAATGAAATAAATAAATCATGAATCTGTTACTGCGTTTGTTCGATACATAAGAATTTATAAAAAGTAAGGGGAAGTTTTTTTTTCCTCAAAATGATTTTCGAAAACAATAATTTTTCAAGTCAATATCTTCTATCGCTCCATCACAACATATCTGCATAATCTAAAAATAAATAATAAGTGACCTTACTCCGTAGGAACTTTCTGGGTAACCTTGTGTAAAGCTGGAAGATGCACGCACACGAGCGTATAGCGAATATTGTGCAATATAATTACAGATACAAGACTAAAGAAGGATTCTGAAAAGGATAGAAGGATAATAAATCAAATCCCTTAAAATCAAAACTTATTAAAAGGGGAATACAAAATATGTTTAAAAATAAAAATTCAAACTGAAATATAATTTAAAAAATTAAAGCAAGCGAAAAACTACTTTTTGTTTGTTCGTGGATTCTTCTTAATTGTCAAAGAAAAATATTGCTTTTAATTATTTATTGCAAAGTTGACATAATAACTTTAACTTAACTTCATATTTTTGTTTTGAGATTTATATTTTTGTTTCTTCAGATCAAATGTTGAAGCAAAAATAAAATTTAACAGTAAAAATCATAACTATTACATTTATAAATAGAAATCGAACTCATCATTTATTAAGTAATGATAAAAGAGTATTAATGTCGATTTAATACATTTCAATGGTTTTTATTGTATTATATGAATCTAGATGTAAGTGTGTATAAAACTTATGAATATTGATAATATCGACGAATGAGATGCTACAAATTGTCCATAAATTCATTAATATTCATGTTTGCTTTATTATTGCACTTGAAGTACAAGCATTCTTCCAGTATGCGATTAGCTATCATGGAGTGATATAATCTGTTTTTTTCTGTCCTAATGGACCCAGAATTGACAAAATATTGAAGGCTCATTTGAGCCATTCAGTCGGCAGAATCAGGGGTGTCCCTCCTCCACACCTCCCCCTCCCAAGGCGCCGATGGCACATGTCCCTCCCCACAAAATATTATTGCCCCTCTCACTTAAATAATTAATATGTATGGATATGAGATGTAATAACACTGTGGGCACCCCTGGACAGAATGACTCCAATTTCAACATTTTTTAGTAAAGTCATTTCAGTGATATTTCTGTTCAGAAAATTTATTGTATCTGTGCAGATAGTGAGTAAGTTGATTCAGAGTGAGTTATAGGAGTGTTGAAATGTAGAAATAAAGTTGAAAATAAATTTTTTACACTAGAAATATCACTAACGTAAATAATACAAAATGTTGAAATTGGAGTTAGTCATTCTGTCAAGTGAAATACTCATATAAGCTATAAAGTCCTGGCGTGTCCTATACAAATATAAAAAATAACTACACAGCGATAAAAAAATAAATTTTATTCTTTACCTACAAAATAGAGAAATGAGGCTGTGTGGTTGGATTTTTTTCAATTATAACCTAACATTGATTTCCTGTCTCTTGGTGAGTTTTTACTCGTTCACATTAATAGTTGTCAAAATTGTTTCGCGGAACCCCCGATAACTAAATTCCATCTAGTCCAGTCGATGAATGCTCGAAAAATATGTATAGAAGGAAATGGCAGGGACACAATTTTTGACTTTGGGACATTGTTTGGACTATTAAGTAGGTAAACATACTAAAAGTCCCCACTCCTAGGTGGTGAGCCAGATGTGGGGAGGGGCCACTTTTTTCGTGTTTCGCCTCTATCAGAAAAAGTATCCATAACAGCAACAAAGAGGTTCTAAACAAATTAAAGCAAATGTTTCGCTACCTCGCTTAGTTTCCGAGATATCCATCCTCGACTATAGCTAATTTAAAAAAAAAAATGTTTGCCTTCTGTTTATTGCTGTATTTATGCTTTTCGCTTATATCAGCACAGGTTGATCTAAGGGGGAGGGGCTTTGAGGCTGAAGCCCTCCCCCCTCCCAAAATGGTAAAATATAACTATGTTTTATGGAAAAAAAATATTTTAAAAAATATCTCTTACGGTATTATTGTTCGTGTAATTACATTTAAAAGGACTTTAGGAATCACTTAAACACCATTTCATGTAGGTAGTTAGTTTCTTTCTTTTTTTCCAAAGTAATCATCGTTAATTTTATGGAAAAAAAAAGCTTTCGGGCTGAAATCCCTCAAAATTAAGTCATGGATCCGCTAGTGTATGTCAGGAAAACTATCCATTGCATTGTCAAAGACGTTCTATACAAAATTAATGCTGATAAAATTTTTAATATAATATATATCTTTTTTTGCTAAATAGTTTCGTTTCCGAGATATCCTTCCTCAACTATCGCTAATTTGGTGAGGAGAGAAATGTTTCACTCGTGTTTTTACTGTATTTGACAGGCTAACTCTTGATTGATTCGTTCTACGATCAAGTGACGGAGAAGAAAGTTTTTAATAATTACATGTTCTTGAAGAATATATATTATTTTACTAAATTGACTTCAACGGTTCCAAAGTTAGATCAATTATAACTTTATATGTCAATGCTGAGAATTTGTCATTCTTGAATAAGAGTATAAGACCAGACTTCCTTCAGTAAAAAACTCAAAATGTGCAAAATCGTCCATTAAAAACCAGAAATTTGTATAATTGTGTAATTAACAATTAAGAACGTGCGAAATCATTTATTTTATTTTATTTAAAACATTAATGCATCGAAATCTAATCAAATGTAGTGTTTAAGCTTCTGAATTAAAACAACGTGTAACAAGAAAAATAAAACATTGAAGATGAAATTCCACATTGAAATTAACAAAAGACAAAAATACATAATATAATAAAGTGAAAAATTACGATTGACCTGAATTTAGAGAAAGTAAAATTTAAACAATAATACGGACTAACACTGAATTATTATCTTTTCTATAATTTAAAAACGAAAATTCAAAGATAAAATACAAAACACTTGGACGAAACATCTAATTTTTCGCTCTATGGAATAATGTCTAAGAAAATATTCGATCCTTAAATATATATTTTTTTCCTTACTTGTTCTACAATGTGCGTCTTTCTGATTTCTCATCACACCCGATTGATTTTTCACAAGACCTACAGTAGACAACTTTTTCATCGAATTACAGTTCGGATTAATTTTATACCCAGATTTCAATTTTTGACTAGAGACTAGATCCTACTTTGGCCATTATTAATTTCCTTTTTTTGTTTGATAACAATGAATTTACTATAAATCACTTCAAATAGGTAAGAGATATTGTAAAGCTGAAAAGGATTGGGAATTGAAATCAAAACAATAACAATGAATGTCTTTCAAACAAAACAGCTTATTCTAGGAAGGCAGTTTTTTTTTTTTTTTTATAGAAATCCAATGCATTAGCCAAGTTCTATTCCAAAATATTCCCCACTAGTGTTTACTTCTTCTTTTTGTAACGTACAATTCCAACCTTTGATTGTCACAGAATTATTTACGTCTCTCATATTTTTCTATCCCAAATTATAAATTTAATATAGACAATAGAGAAAAATAAATAGGTAAATATTAACCCACACATATACATTCATATTTATAAATAATCTAATTCAGCAAAAAAAAATTGTGCAAAAACATGCCATTTAATGCAACAAAAATCAAAATCGTGCAATTTAAACCAAATACTGTAAAACGTGAAATTTCAAATTTAATATGTTATTCTATAGGTCCTGAAAGGGATTGATATTCGGGTTTGGAGTTTTTACATGCAAGCGAATAACAAAGAAATCCGGTCTTTAGTTATAACTCTCTATTTAAACATCTAAGTAAATAACCGTATATGCATACATATATAAAACAACGAATATTAACGGAGTGGGATAAATTATTTACAAATTTACAAATCAATAATGAAAATGAAATAGATACTGAAGAATTAATAAAATGGAGTAAATATTGTTGAGGGGTAATGGTAAAAAAAAAAACAGCCATGGTGCAGACAATAAAGTTCCTAACACTTTATACGAATTTCCATTTTACTTTAAAAAAGTTCATGAAACAAATGAATATGGATGACGAATATAAATGAACCACGGACTCCTGCGCTGACTCCTTTAAAAAAAAAAAACATCCTGGTACTACAGAGACCAGGTCGGAGGTAAAGACGAAGAGAACAATATTGTTTTTACATTTTTAGTAACTAGGACATTTCGATGTTGGAAACTATTATTCCTAAATATTTTAAGGCAATCACAGACGACTTAATATAGTCCGATAGGAGTCGGAAAATATATTGAAGCAATTTCTTCCTACTTTGCTCAACATTTTGTCGGAACGAACATCCAAACTAAAAAAAAACCTTACAAAAATTTGGGCGGAATAAAAGTGAGAACGAAGTTTAATATTTTTCTTTCGGCCCGTCGGAATACAACACATTTTCTAGAAGAGTTGTTCGAGCACATCCGATTCTTTCAGTTATTTGGTCACTAACCACGTATAACTAACTACCTCAGGTATAAATGTCTCATTCAGAGTACAATGACAAGAATGTGAAGAAAATGTGAGAATTGCTAAGAATAATTTACTCATTAAATATTTGGACCCACTCATTCGGTGAAAATTTGAGGCAAACAAATTTAATTGCGGAAGAGTAGAAAAAAAACAGTTGAAAACATGCAAATTCATTTACGTTTTCCTCAAATATTCAATAATGATAATGGTCGAACTTCGACCGTTTGGAGAACACTATTATGTACAGGGTGTTTGAGGGTTAAGTGGTCCAACTGCAAAAATGAACTCTCAAAACAAGAAAACATTTCCACTGAAGGTCTGCAAACGCTTTTTTAGAAGATATTCACACCTAAAGATTTTCGTTGTTATGAATTATTTACGTTATATGAAATAAATAAAACCTATTTAGTTGTTCTAACTACTTTATTAATTGAATGTAAACATTAACATTCATACTAAATGTTGTTCAAAGTGATTTCCTTGAGCATTAAGGCAGGTTATGTGTTAAAGTTTCATAACATTCAATTATCCTTCTTCGTAAGGGATTAAGGTCATTGGCCGGACTTGCTCAATCATATCCCATATCCCAATCGATGGATTGGCAGTGCAGGACCAGTGGCTTGGCCTGCACGTTCTCCAAACCTGATACCACGGGATTTTTTTGTTTGATTTAACGGACATTAAACAAAAAGTATAAGTAAGACAGGTCAATGAAATTGATTCCTTACGAAGAAGGATAATTGAATTTTGTGAAACAATAATACAAATCCGGTGTCGTTCTGCCACTGCTGCTGTTGGAGAGAGATGTCGAGCCTGTCTTAAGGCTCAAGAAAATCACTTTGAACAACATTTAATAAGAATGTTAATGTTTACATTTAATTAATAAAGTAGTTAGAACAAATAAATAGGTTTCATTTATTTCATATAATGTAAATAATGCATAACAACGAAAATCTTTTGGTGTGATTATCTCCTAAACAAAGCGTTTGCGAACATACCTTCAGAGACATTTTTTTCTTGTTTTGAGGTCCTTAGTTTATTTTTGCAGTTTGGCCACTTAACGTTCAAACACCCTGTATAATAATAATATGTCGTCGGTAGCTAATTGCAATATTGAAAAAAGTAATTAAGTAACATTTCATAAAATTAAAACACTCGGTACTACGCTGATAAATTTTCCATCTCTTGAATAGGAAAATTATGCTCTTGATGTAACTATTTTTCACTGACTGATACATTTGCCTAATGGTCAGAATAAATTAATCAAATCAGTCTGATTGCAATTTAGTGAACGTTTCAGGGAATATTCGTCCCCCTTTCTAGCAATATTTTATTCTCTTAAGAAATCGGGTTAGAGTCGCAAAATTTAATACAATAAGATTGGTTCAATGGTACTTAACTTACGTTAAGTTAAGTTAGGTACCATAAGTGACTTAAGTTAAGTACCATACAACCAATCTTATTGTATTAAATTTTTGTAACACCCAAGAATTTGAGTAAGTCACAAAATTGGAAGATTAAAATATTGCTAAAGAGAGGGACGAAGATTCTCTGAAACGTTCAATAAATTGCAATCAAAGACTCATTTGATTAATTTATTCGGACCATTAGGCAAATGTATCAGTGTGAAAAGAATAAAGGTCAAACCCGCATAATGAAAAATTAACTATTTCTAATGTAGAATATGTTTTTTTGTCGTTTTGGTGCATATTCTATGTTTTTGCATCGATAAATAAGTCGAAATACACAAAAACGTAGTAAAAAGTTTAGCTTCATCCGAAATGTTCTCGTTGACTTTTCGGAATAAACTGACGATATTTTGTTTGAATAACGCCACGATGAAAGGTTAACAAGTATGTCTTGTTTTCTATTGTATTTAAAATTATTTATTCATCTACAGAGGTGCTCAGAAGGAGTTTACAAGTCGTAAGTTCCACTACCGAATTTTTTGAGGGATTCAAATTTGTTTGGGTGTTTGGATACGGAGAAACTTTAAAATCAGTAGAAAATGAGAAAAATGTGGAATAGAACAAAGAAAGTGAAATTGATGAACATTTTTTTTTTAATTTTAATTTCACCTACGATTTTTTAAAAGAAAATTAGAGCAATACATTTCTTTGGTAGAGAAGGGGCGTGCGTCATCGACCATTGGGGGACAATGGCAATATTGCTCAGTAATACGATTGTTTTGACAATAAGTAAAACATCCACAATACTCAAGAAATGTTAAATGGTGAAATATTGAAGAGAAACAATTCAAGGAAAGTGTCACCTTAGAGATACGAATACATAATCAATAAAGGGGCATCTGACCTCTTCAAATGTTAGGTTACAATAAATTAAAACCCAACTTGGTGTTACTAACTATTAAGAAAGACAGCTAAAAGTGGTATATCGAATGAAAAACAATTTTCTCCTTCAGATCCGTGGCTAACAACATCAAAACCTAATTTATCTGATCGAAAGGACCGGGTGTTCTCTTATTTCTACACGTCAGAGGTAAACTATTTAGCTCTAATTTTGTTTGTTTTGATTTTATTGTCGTGTTTCATTATTCTGACCATATTTTCCGAAGGCTAATATCGTAAATAAGCTAAGAGGGAAATGGATAAAAAAAACACAAAAGAAACATTTCAAATACAAAAACTGACCACTCTCCCCCAACAAGGGATTTAATATTATCTGAAACATTGGAATCTCCTGAGAAACTTGAACACATTTATACGATAGTGTACCTTTGTCGTAAGAATAAAGTACTATGGCATTGTATGATGAAATAGCATACAGCTAAAACAGGTAATTCCGCTCATAAACAGTACCATGTCCCATAACACAAACTGGACCGGGAAATAAATTTACTAATAACACAATCCACTATTGGAGTAATCGAATAACGTTACAAAATATCCTTAGTGATCGAAAAAGTGAAGAGGTCTACCCAATACTAACCAATAATGAAAGAACCCCCATGGAGAGGCGTGACGTGAAAATGCTATACAAACTTTATCATACAAAACTGTCACAAAGAAAATACGGTAGGCCTAAAAAAATGTCCCTGAAGTTGTAAAATGGAGAGTTCTCCACGAACGAGATTCCAATGGAAGGTCATACACCAGAAACAGTGTTTATTAAACAAGATTAAATGGTCGAGTGAGAGGTTCCCTAATTCGCACGATATATTGGCTTATTCGGTTTACCCTGAGCCAAAAATTGACAAAAAAAAAAGAAAGAAAATTTTAAACTATAAGCTCATAATATCACAAGGAGTAGAATTAATACCGTCTCTCTGCCTGTTCTGTCATACCTTCAGCATTGGTTGCTTGCTTTTTTTTTTTTTTTTTTTTTTTATTGTTGTCCGTTAGATTATCAGTTTATTTTAAGAAAATAGCAGACAACCACATCAGATGTTTAAACCTCAACATCCAAATGCTTAAAATGGGCTTGCAGAACAATACCGATTACATTACTCTAATACTCGTTTTACGAAACACATTTCAGCCATTTAACTTCTTAAAATGGCTGTCGTTTTCATGGATAAGTATAAGTATTTACAAACGGAAAACAAATTGGCCATTTTGAGAGACAGGACAATTTGGTGTTCGAAAAAATAGATCAAAAAAATTTGTAGGTAAATATATATATTTTTTTACCGTGCGTGAAAGATTTGGTTTTCAAAATGAAAATTAAATTTACAAAATCTAAAGCAAAACAAAATGTAATATCACTAGTCCAATACCCTTATCTAAAAAGGGGAGGGCGGTATATAATAGTCCATAGCTCTCATGATTACCGTTAATAAAATATTTTTTATAGTACAATGTACATTTTTAAATTTTGAAAAAACACGTTTTATACATTTTTAAACTACCTTAAATTTAATAGAATTTGAGACCAGAATATGCTCGGTATAAATAGATTTCAAACTACAACTTTGATAAAGTTTTTCAAACTTGAAAATTTTAAGCTATAATAATTAATAATAAGAGGGAGTGGTGGGGGAGAGGGTAAGTTTCCAACTTGGAGATTTTCTACGTTTTGAAAACCTGTAGTTCAAAACCTAGTAGGTTTAACGAGCCACTTCTGGTCACAAATTGTAGTAAATGCAATATAGTTTAAAAATGCATAATTTTTTTTTTTTGTCAAAAAAATATAATTTGATGCTCTAAATGTGGAGAAAAAGTGTGAAAATAAAACAGTTTTGGCGTTTTTCATAAGTGACTCTGGGAGACGGGAGAGAAAGAGAGAGGACTACCGAGGCCGAAAATTTGTATTTTGCATCTCAGGCACATCTCATACAAGAAAAAAAAAAAGAAAGAAATCTACCACCAATTGATGCAACTTACGATGTACTAGGTTACTGGATTACACCTTTAACGTAGAGTACAGTCATCGACTGACGTGAAGAGAATTTAGTTTTTAATATTAAGTCTAAAATTAAACAATTAAAATATATTTCAATCTTGTTTAAAATGTACATTATACTAAAAACCATATTTTAACGGTAATCATAACAGCCATGTCACACATTAGCAACCATTAATCAAATGACAAAAAACTAGCTTGTCCTAGAATAAAAACTAGAGCTAATAATTCGCAATTACACTATATTTATCGGTCCGTGAACAAACGACAATATAATATGGAAATAAGTAATTGCAAAATATTATTAGAGGAAGGAAATATTATTTGATTTCCCTTGTTCGCTTACAGTAATTCATTCAAAGTAATAGATGAGAACGTGTAAAAATTACAATCGGCAAAAAATGGTAAAAAATTATTTAATTTTGATGCTAATTTTTTGTTTTCATGTATGAGATTAGGAATCCATTCTAATTATCCTAAGTATAATCAACCAAGAATTGTATACTTTTTGAAATATATACAAATGAACCTCCTACTTTTTTTAATGAATTTTATTGCCTTTCGCTTGACACCTTATTTATCTATATCCATCGCTCCTGAGTGCCGGAAAAGGAATCTACACTACCTTATTAGAAATTGTTTGGAAAAGGAATCTACACTACCTTATTAGAAATTGTTTAAGTACTAACAACCTATTTCTTTAAAAAAAAAAATAAGTAAATACAGTTATATATGTAGATAAAGGTTTCGGGCTGAAGCCCTCTCCTCTCCAAAAAAATAAATTCTGGATCCACTACAGAACCTCAGCTACCAGAGATCCGTACTTCTATAAGTATACATAATGATTATGATCTTAAAAGGAAAGTATATATATTGAAATATTTTTGTTGTTATCGTACAATAATTATGAAACAGAAATGTGTATGTATATCTATTTAGGGCTTTAACAAGGAGGCAGCCTTGACAGTCACATGATAAAAAGAACAAACAGTGGAGCGGTTGAAGTTGGAGAGCAGGCCGCTAGAGGCCAGGAAGGTCGATCCCGCCAGCCCCCACCACCCTCCCTCCTACTATAATTCCCTTCCTTAACTGATCTAATTAGGCTTTCTTTTGTTTGCAACAGGAGCCCACGTACTTTCAGAGCTATCATGGGTGCCTCCTACTGATCGACTGTGATGGACGAACAACCTTCTTCGGATGTCAAGGCACAGCGGAACAACACGTCTGACAACAAACCATCCGAGGGGGAGAAGGCCACCAAGCAACAAGTCAAGAGGGTACCACCAGGTGAGTACAAAAAACAAAATAAATAAAATTCCCTCAAAAAATTAACTACGTTAGACCAAAACTGCCGTAGACTCAACAGTTTGAATAGTGGCGGGTTGTAACCTTCGCCTGTGGAACCTGTACCCCAAATAATGGCCCGCTGATATGTTATCACTAGTTGACGTAAACCCTATTTACATCTATTCTCTTCATGTATCGCTGGATTAAGTTTTCCTATATAAACACCGGAGTAATGCGTTGTAAAAATCTACCTTTTGAAAACTGTGTCAAAGCTCATGAAGCAGGATTATTGCATAATCAGCTATTATTGTGGCCCCGACCTTGAGGTAGCAACAAATGGCCGTGTGTTTGTGAAACCTCTAATACTTTTCCTTGTGCCTTCACCACGAAAAACAAACTGACCTCCCTCCAGAACTACATAAAAGCGAATTTTTATTTTCATATTTTACGGTTAAATTTAGATGGCATAGGGAAACTGATGGGAATCCTGCATCGCGAACTTGTCCTTATGTGATAAGAGCAGGATAACATGAAATATTAAATTGATAAAGCTTTACTCATGACTGATAAAACAAAAATAAACGTTTGCTAACAATTCAGTGTAAATAACAATGCTGACACTCGCAGGGTTATTTAAAAATTAATTCCATTCGCTAGTAAATAATGAATAAAAGGTTTTGTTTATAATTTGTTTGTTTTTTGTCATTCATTAAAAATTAATTAAATAATTTTGGTTAAAGTTTTATTCCAGCATCTTTTCTTTACCCAAATTAAAAATTGTATCATTAGTCAATTAAACATTGTTATTCACATATTAATTTATCATTCATTCTAGTAATTTAATATAATTATTTTTTTTATATACACAAAACACTAAACAAACAATGGCTTGGATTTAATTGATTGATTAATTTGTTATTTTCTATTATTAATTTTTTTTAAATATCATTTTCATTCAAAGATTAACAAACCTATTTTTTTTTTGGCCAACTTTGCAGTAATAACACTTTAGAATTTAGGATTTTTTAAATTATATTTATAATTTATTCAGCAGGAGTACTTCTTACCAAAGACGTTAAAAAAACATAGTTTTCAAATTTTTAGAATAACTTTACAAAAAAGCAAAACCATATTGACACCAGGTCCGCTGTAAATACACAAAATTTTCGTTTTTTGCCTTATGCCATTCCTTATCGATTCATTTTCAATTGGGGTTTTTTTTTTTTATCAAAATCATTTCAAAAATAGAACAATGATGATATCATGGTCGTTATCTCACAAGTGCTTTTCCTGTGTTCGATAAAGTGAAACCAAGATATCAACAATAAGTTTAATACTTACAAAATTTGCTATCGTAAAATATATCCTATTAAGAAATTAGTTTGTGTGGTAGTACTGATAATGACTACCTTAAAAACAATAACAATAAGAGTACAATAAGTAGACTTTTTGATTTGTTATTAGATTAGAATTCAGTGTGTATATACTGCATTGAAATAAAAAATAATGACAATGTAAGGTAATTTCATTAAAATTTAATTTAACCTTCAATAAAAAAATTAAAAACCTTCAATAAAAAGTATTAATGTTTGTATAAATTAAATGACATGGTAAATATTAATAAATACAAATTTTAAAAAATGTCAGTTAAGATCAGTGTTGTAAATATAGAAAACTGGTTATTAATATTTGTTTACTATTAGAAAATGACTGAAATCAAAAGCGCCAATAAGAGCAGTTATGATTGAAATCTTTAGTATATTTAGTTGAAACTAACTTTTATAGATTATTTTGACATTATTTGACTCTCATGGTACCTAACAATATTTCATTTATTTGTTCAGCAATACTATAGATTGTATTTTTGAATGGATTTTCATCCATTAGAAAATATAATACAAGAATTAGTAGTTTTTTAAAATATGAAACAATGTTCAACTGATTTTTTTTAGCTCAACAAGTTCAAAATAAAGAGTTAAATTAAATTGAAACAAAATGTAAGATATGTGACACAATGTTGCAATAATTCTGAGATTTTCAGCTGACTGTAGCAAATTTACAATTATAATTAAGGAAAACAAATAAACCAAAAAAAAAGAACAACATACATTTGTAATTACTCATACAAAGATTGTTCCCACTGGGACCGCGCATGTGACCTTCGAATTTACACCCAACAGTGGAACCCTGAAAGAACAATGTATTTTTTCTCATATTCCTGACATACTTGAGTATCTTTGTGAACTAACTCATATATATTAAAACTTTATCAACACTGATTTTACAAGATGGACCAATAATAAGTTTAAACTTGATTGAACCGATACTTATACAGAAAAAGAAAATTATACTGACATATCAAATTATGTTTCACTGTAAATTTTAAAGAAAAGAATATATATTACATTTCATAGGTATTATAGGTTGTAGTTTTTACTATCTTCCAAATGCTAAGTCATAATATTAAAGTCACCAACAATATGTTGTTTAATTTTAATACTATATGTTTAAAATGTTTTCAGATGTACTATGCTCCTGTCCACAAAGATGCGACACTCGGGTTCCAGCAGAGTCCCGGACGAAATTGTATTCCCATTTCAGCAAGCTGGGTGATCATGCCACACAGAATGCTTACCTCCAATCATATATTGAGATGAGATCGGTTTACAGAAGGTTATGGGCTGAAGAGGAGAAAGTGAGGGGACGGTTACCAAGGAGAGTATCTTGCAAATACAGGATACCTATCTCAGAGATGCCCCCTATAGAAAATGTTGATTTTCCCAAACCTAAACTTATAACCAGTGAGTAGTTATTTTTTAATAGGTTAACTTTAACTAACTGATAAATTGTTCAAACAATATTTTTTTTATTATGTTTTAAATTGTTCTTACTAAAAGATTGAATATATTCAAAATACGAATGATTAATGGTTGATAACTTTCTCATATAAAAGAGGATTACAATGACATTAGAGTAAGCCACTAATTTTGCTTTTAATTCAGAATGTGAATATTTCCTAAATATATTTTATGTTTGTCTATTGAATATAAACCAAATATAGATATAAAATTCTTTAAACTGCATTTGAAAAATATTATTCTGTGGACAGAAAGCACAGTTGACTCACCCTTCTGCCATTCTAACCCCTTCATATATTTAATAAATCTGAATTTGTTTGATGTTTAGTTTATTTATTTTTTTTATATGCAATTAAAACTGAAATGTCACCCTAACATTGTTTTATGTTATATAAAACTTCACAGTTTTATTAAATAATGTTGATGTAGTAAAATGTCAATCAAAATTTAAGTATTTATCGCTAAAATTAAAACAAAGCATCCCATTTCTTTTGTATGAGATTTCTTATCAATCAATTTGGTTAATATTAATTGGAAGATGTTAAACAAAACAAATGAAAACTTAAATAGGTAGGTCATTGTATAACGATTTGGATACCCTGCATGATTTTATAATTTAAATTAATTTCACTAGTTAAGTTTTAATTGTTAACATGATGTCATTGTTAATTATGTATTGTAATTCAATTATACCAATATTAATTTATTATACAATTATAACTATGATACATAATTGACATTGTGTACATAATGTATTGTAATTTAATTATAATACTTTAATTTTAATTATTATTGCGCTAATAATATTATTTGCAATATGTTTACTCTATTAAATGAAACAGATAATAAATTTGATTTATAATATAAAGCTGTCATCGAAAAATCATATTTTCTCATGAATGTAAATATAGATGAAATTCTAAGAAATGTAATTATGAACACATCCAAATAAAAAAAAAACATGATGAAGAAATTTAGTATAATTTTAAGATAAATTTTATCTTTTATGCCAAAGTATTAAACTGATTCAGAATTTAACAGCAGTTTCGACTTTTCAGATTCTAAAGGTAAGGAGACATTTGTCATGACAGCACGAGGCAAAGGGAAAACCATTGAAGTGTGTCAAAAAGCATTTATGAATGTTTATGGTATAACTGAAAAGAGAGTAAGACTTCAAAGAGAAAAGCTGATTGATCGTTTGAGGAATAGATCACCGCCACCTTTATCACCGATCCATCATTACGTAAGCATTTAAATTTACCAACTGCAATAAAAAAATCAACTATTCATCATTCGGTAAATGTGTCTGACTATAAAGTAACAGCACAATTCAAAGTAATTTTAAAGCTAGATTAATATTTTTTAAACATTTAACTGTTAATTATCAATTTAATTGTTATCTATTATCAGTCCTGAAGAAAAAAAACCAAGTATGCTTATAGAAACCAAACTTCCATTTAAAAATTTTATATTTAGACATCTTTTAAAAACTTACATAGTAATTCATAAAAGTTATTAATTTCTTTCTTAACAGAGTAATAATGTTGCACTTCATTTCATTCAATTAAATAATTAATGAGGGGAAAAAAGTGGAGGAAGTTATCTTTTCTATGAAACTTAACAGGTATTGAGTCGTGAAAAAATAAGTTAATACCTTTCTAAAAATAAGTAAAAAAGTATTTAATTGAAATGAATAAGAATTAAGAGTTAGCACTATTTTGTTGCAAGAGATTGCCTTCTAAATTTATTTTTTGGTAATCAACTTTTATTTAAAACCATTATTATTCCATTTATCTAAACTATAAATATATCACAAGGGAAAATATCGTAATCATGTAAAATTTTTCATCTTAGTTCCCATGAATACATGTTTTATGTTCTCGTGTATGTTATACAAGTCTCTATGCATGCGAACAGCTTAGTTCAAAAAATGAAAAGTTGTATAAAACTAGGATGTTACTAGGTCTTTTTCATTAAAATCATCATAGCATCAGTACTCTTTATGTAATTGATTTCACACTTTTTTTTTTCAATTTTCTTAAAAAATGTTCTAAGAATTTTGTCGAAACTCTTTATCTCAATGTGGACTTTACAAAACAGCTTCCTCTAAAGCACATTTAATTTGGTTTATTTGAAACAATTAATAATCTATCATTGTTAGTAGTATTAAAAAAAAATGTTTAAGTACAAAATATGGAAGGATTTCATAATTAACAAAAAGGAGAAATATTTTTCCAGGTTGAAAATGTATAATAAATATATCATTGAAAAGCTAAAGATTTTAGATAAAAAAATATGTAATTTAAAGTCATAGAAGTGAGTGATGAAAAACTAATTACTAATAATTTCTTCTTTTATATTATTGAACAGTAACAAAAAAAGAATTTCTGTATAAATTAAATGGATTTTTTTTTTAATTTTTGTTTTTATGATTTTTTTGAAGATTTTATTAAAATGTCTTTCAATTATTTTCTCTCTGTGCCTTCCTTTATTATTATTCATTTTATTTTTCTTATTTTGAAACATGATTATTAAATTTATAATTATTTTTGTCAGATACTTGCTAGTATTGGTATATGGTAATGTAGCAGAGTATAATATAGCATTGAAATATGGTAAATGGTTAATCTGTGTTTATTCAAATTTATATTAAGGAAATTTGTTGTGTTTTTTTATATTTTAAGTTTCTATTTCTTACTATTTTTTATAGATATTTGGCTTTTATAAAACCTAATCCAAACTTATCAACTTTGATTTAATTACCTACATAATGATATGAGGACAAGCTGGCTCTGCACATTGGGACATGGGTCCGAGATTGTCCGGTTCTAAACGTTGTAGGTTGATTCCCACCTGGGTCCGTTACTTTTCATTTCTCAGCGGCCCCGGGAAATCGATCGTGACATTTCCACTCTAGTAAGTATGCGGCGGCAGCCTCAAGGTAGCCGTCAGGGGTTGGCAAAAAGGACCACTTAGGCCTACTTGCCAGACTAGTTCTCCCACCAGTACATAATGATATACACTTATGTATATTATTTTTAAAAATATAAATATAAATGCCCTTTTATAACTCTATACAACCATAGAGTGGCATAATTATAACTAACGATTACATAAGTACATGGGTAGTCAGGTCTATGATTACGATTGTAATCAGGCAATTGTCACAATTTTGCAATATTTATAATACTGTTGAATCAAGTATAAAATTGTTGTGGTCATGGGTTTATTTGCAATTGTTATCATTTAATCATTGATTTCAATTTTTCCATCTCTCTTTATATGCAACACATTTTTCTAGAAGTCGGGAAGTTTTTTTTTTACTTTAAATAAACAGTGTAGATATTATTTTTTCAGATGGATGAAGACCTGTCCAGCCAGATGGAGGAAGGGGAAGAGGATGGTACGCTAGCTGTAGCTATAGTCGATTCTTTCTTTCAAAACCAGCTTTGGAAACCTGAGTATATTGGCATGGGGAAAGAGAAAATCGAACACATAAAGGCCTAAAATATTAATATGTGTGTTAAACAAATATTCTAAGTGAAGATATAACCAAAGAGTCTGTACTTAATGCAGGGTTAATTTTACCATTAATATATAGTGATTTGAAATCTTCCAATTATGAAAATCTAAATGTGATCATGAGCATTTTATATTATTACTTTTAAAATGGGATAGACGTAAAGGGCTGTAAAAATTTTATTTATTTGTGTGGTGGAATGGGAGAAATCAAAAGAAGTATATAAATATATATTGAATGTTATACAAATAAATAGATATGTTTATATAGTTATAGAATATTGTTTATTTTCAAATTATATTTTATTTATGTTAATAAAGACAAGTTCTGTTCTTTTATACAATGTTTCTATTTTTGTTTTAAACTTTCTTATTGTCCTTCATAAATTTCTAAGAAAGGGGCAAGGTAAAAACATTAGGATAAATAATAAAAAAAAAAAAAGAGATCAAACCCTATCAACATGTAACTTAATTATCAAAATAGAATAATTATTCATAACAAAGGTAACAACTACTCCTAAGCTGGATTAGGATATGAAAAATTTCATAAATTTTCAAGATATATGATTGACAAAGTTGTGATGAAAATATTTCAGATAACATGTTGTTCTCAATTATTTTGAATTTAAGTAACTTGAATTCAACAATTATTTGTCAAATGGAAGGAAATATAAAATAGTGTTATAATTAAACAGGGTCTTTCATAACTAAGTAAATGTAATTTTATGCATTGTCGGCAGTATTGAGAATCCGCTTAAGTACAAAAGGTTTTGATGTATGTTTATTTTTTTGCTTCCTCACTACTGAAGGTAGGGAAGCATTGTATTCTTGCAAGAGGTTAAACAATTTTTTGTGCTCAGAATCAAAATTTTCACTCACATTTTATGTTTCAGATATCAAGGTTCAAATTTGGTTCGGTGTCTGTTTGTAGTCAAATCGATGTAACGGACATATCACCTACTACCGTTTATCAGATTTTCATGAAATTTTCAGGAATTGTGCTGGATGGTGTCTAGATGGTCCCATATCAATTTTATTAAATTCTAACCAGTACTTCCGCTTACGCAAGTGCAAACGCATTTTTGTAGATGTGCCAATATTTCATAAACTGCTAATTCGATTTGGCTCAAAGTTGGATAAAAGGTAGGTATTTGTGAAAAAATAATGTAGGGTCAATTTTGTTGAATTCTGTCCATTGCTTCCTCTTATATATGCGCAAACGTGTTTTCCTTGATACATCTATATCTCTAAAACAGCAAGTTCGATTGGGCTCAAATTTAGATGGAATTTAGGGACTGGTAAGTAAAATGAAATAGGCACCAATTTTATCAAATTCCATCTACTACTTCAAAAAAAAAATACTTCCGCTTTTAAATCAGGAAATGTGTTATTTGATATTCCTATAGTTTGAAAACGGCACAATCGATTTGACCCAAACTTGGAGAAAAGTATAGAAATTACTTAGTATCAATTTCATTGAATTTACTTTAATAATTAAAATTAATAAAAACAAATGTTAACAATATAATGGCTGTGAAATGTTGAAGGCACTGATCATTTGTAGTGGGAGTTAGGTTATTACAATATTGTTATGGGATTATAAAATTTTAGGTTTTATTAAAAAAATTAATTGATACTGTATTGTTTGGTCGATTCCGAACATTACTGGCATGACACTTGCTGCCGTTACATACTTACATCCGAACAAACAAGATGAATTTTTCCTATGAATTTTCTAGATCCATCCATTTTACGAGTGAAAACATACCTATTAAGTATATATAACTATTACTAGTGCAAAAGGTCGTATGTAAAAATTTACAACTTTTATTCTATTTGTGCTAAAGGTGACATTTTCTAGTCTGCAACTGATATAAGTAGTCTGCTACTATGGAAAATAGCAGAGGACAATACAATATGAAATTATAGCAATAAAGCATAAAGAAATAATGAGTTTTTATATACAAGATATTACACTATCAATAGTGAAATGCATGTTCAGTATGCATTGGTATTTTTTTTTTTTAAATTATGAATAATCAATATGGAATCTTCAAATATGGTACTCTTTCGCGTTTTAATATTAGCTGATAAACGAAATTCATGGATAGCAAACCCGCGAATGTTTAAGGAAAATTGTATTTCCGAATTGGCTTCTCCAGAGACTTTATTCTCATACGAAAAATTGTATACCTAGTAATTTAGATATATTTTAGCCAATGAAATCGGTGAGGAGGCTATACTGACCTTACTTGGCAGACGTTTTTATATTTCCCTAAATATTACACCGAGCATTTCATTTTCAATTTTTCCAGCCAATAGTTGCCTATAGCTTGGCAAAAATACATATTTTACTATGATAAATTCTCAATTTTTAAACTTTTTTTTGTCTCCTGAAATTTTGGCATTTGGCTATTAAGGGAAGAGCTGCTGGCGTTCTGAAGATCTTATTTTGAAAAGTTTGTAAATTTTTTCTGTTTAATACAGGATGCTGCACCCCACAATTCACAATTATATATCATTGATGTCCTTAATTTTGTTTTGCAAATTATGACAGTTATATCTGATTTTAGACTGGATTTCTCATTAGTGATGGGATATAACTTTGCCATTGGTTTGGAATGGCTTAATATTCATATGGTATCGAGGACCAATTTGGATGGGTCCCTTTAGCATCTTGGTGTAAATATTTTATCACTAAATTCTTAAACATTGAAACTAATCATTTATTAAAATTACTCTAAATCATAAAGGTGAGTAGGAATTGTATTTTTTTGCTGTTATTATGGCTTCTAGCTGAGAAAAAATTATGGTGATATTGAAACACTGACAATTGAAAAATGAACACTTTTTTCTCACAGATTTAAAAAATAAATTTTAGATTAAATGGCAGTAAATTTTGGGCATACAATGTTTTTGGTAAACATTTTATCGTCATTAATTAACTATATTCAATATTCTTGTCCCCTATATTCAAAAATATAAAATGAATGATCATAAATAATTGGCTGTATGGGAAAATTGGTAGCAAAACATTGAAAAAATAATAGAATAAATGTTATCATTTGACCCAGTTAACAATTAAAAATTAAGTAGTATATTACATAAAGTCAAATCAACTAAAATTTTCAGTTATGTAGCAAAGAAAATTTTTAAATCATACCTATTAAAATTATAATCTTGATAAAAAGACTGTCATTGAAAGTTAAAATCATAAGGCGCAATCAGTCAGGCAAAAGAATTAGCAGCGAAAGCTGGTGTACAAAAGAGAAATAGATTATCACTGTTACAATCCATCTTGACTCTACACAAGGTAAAGGGGGATCAAAATGTTACCAAGTAAGAAAGGCAAGCGAAGCAAATAAGGGCTGTCATGGACTATAGTGCCACTCAGAAATAAATATATACAACCAACAGATTATATAATAATCAATAATAGCTCTGTCAATTTTTTTTCTTGGAGCCTTCCTTATGACTCCTATTTTTAAATACAAATATTAATGAAATAGTATAAAACAATAAAATGCTTTCTTACAAACAAATGATTTTCTATATTTTTTAATGAAACTGTACGCCTTTTTAAAGATTTCTCAGGCTCCTTGTATTATCTGTTTAAAAATAACAAGAAACGATTCATAGCCCTCTTAACTACTAAAGTGTGCATAGATATGTTTTCAATAAATTGAACAATTACTCAGAAAAACATTAAGGGCATTGTTATCAGGAATCAACAATCAAATACAATTAAATGAGTGTTCTGTTCTCACTAACTTTTTTTTCCTCCAACAATTCTCTACAAAGACAAGAATTCAGTTCAGGGAAAAAGCAAAACAAAATATTTTATAAAAAGAATACATGACATAAAATTAAGTTTGTTGAGATAAAATCATATACAAATAAGTATATGAAGTAGATTATTGGAATAACTGATTACAAAAATTTTAGGATTCAATATTTTTTTGACACCAGTTTGTTGTACTAATAAAATGAAAAAAAAATTCTATTAAAACAAGTCTTTTACAACACGAGCAATAACCCTTGTTATTACCTTTTAATATAAGTAAAATTTCATTTATAACTTATGTTGAGTAACCATAACAGGGGTGTTTTCTCATAATTTTTGTTTCATTAAAACTCTTAAAAAATTATTTTAGAGTGTGAAATTGTTAGTACTTTTTACTGTGGTGAAGGGATGCTCATTAACCAAAATGAGAATGGCTCATGTTTTACCTACTAAGAAATTTTATTGAATGCCTCTTCTTTAAAATAGTTCAAGTAAAAGTAAAATAATAAAAAACAAAGTTCAGTTTTTCCTAATTACCTGTTTTGAAAGTTT
Organism: Nezara viridula; assembly: GCA_928085145.1. Classification (NCBI taxonomy): domain Eukaryota; kingdom Metazoa; phylum Arthropoda; class Insecta; order Hemiptera; family Pentatomidae; genus Nezara; species Nezara viridula. The sequence continues at coordinate 102,074,170 of OV725080.1, read as the reverse complement.
CCCTAAACTGAAACCCCGCAAAAATATGATTTCCTTAAAAAATTCTCAACTCATAAAAATTTCATAACCAAATAAAGATGTAATCCAAAAAAAATGTAATGAATGGTGAAAAGAAAAAAAAAAAAAAAAAAAAAAAGAAAGAATACAGCAACCAAGATATAAAATTTCTTTCAAAAGTCTATATTATGATTTGTTTTCTGTTTATAATGTAGTGGCTGAGTTCTTGCAAGATAATTGTATTGAATACCTCGATTGATTTACTAGCTTTGTACACTGAATAAGTGGATTCAGAAGGGAGGGGAGGCTTTCAGGGTGAAGATTTCATCTCCCTCCAAATACAAAAATTATTATTATTATATATTTGTGTTCTTATGGATGATCTGAGCCAAAAATTTAAACAATTACTAAATGTTCCCTTTTACATCATAATCCAAAAAAAAAAATCATTGGGGTTCCTTGTAGCAAAGAATTAGTAAAAAAACGGGACTTTGGCAGAAAATGTATTGTATTTTATTATGATGATACAAAAAAAAAGCTTACCAGGATAAATTAAAACAAAATATTCGGGAGCGAAGTCAGGAGTAAAAGCATATTTCTAAGTAAATGTGAGTTTCTGATAACCATAGCTCATTTTATAAACTGAATTTAGTGAAATAATAATAAAAAATCATATCATTTTTGTTACATAAAAAAAAAGGGAGATGTAAGTACATCTTTGTACTTCCTATTCCCAGCCACAGGCTGTTCTATGGGGAAGGGGAGGGGGGGTTTGGGCAGAAGCCCTCCCCCAAAATGGTGAAATGTAACCATACTTTATGGAAAAAAATATAAAAAAATTATCTCTTAAAGTATTATTGTTTCTGTAATAACATTTAAATGGTATTAGAACTTTAAGAATCACTTAAATGCCATTTCGTATAGGTAGTCAGTATTTTTTTTTTAACGTAATTAACGATAAATATATGAAAAAAAAAGCTTCCTGGCTGAAGCTTCCCCCCCCAAAAAAAAAAATTAAATCCAGAATCCGCTAGTGCTTCCAGCCCTAAATATCTGATAGTAAATTACCTATTTATTATATCCACATTACCAAGCAATCACTTTTGCTCAAAAGTCTTAAAAAAATACGTCAATAATAAGTACCAATAATATTTTTGATAACAATGACAATTATTTCTTCTCGCAAGGCGAGGTTGTGATAGGGTTACCGATTTTTATCTTAAATAACAAAAACGAAAAGGTGCTTCCAGAAAAGTGGGTCAGTTCAAACCCATAAATACGAATTCTTATAAATATCGAAAATTGCAAATTTTGGTACCAGATTTTTTTGGGAGATTTTTTTCCGACCGTTAACAAAAAGATTCATAACTTCTCAGGATTTTCTCCAAATTCAACGTCAGTACAACCAACAATACGTTATGGACTCTTCTTCATTCTTGCATTCATTCTTTTTTGAGATAGAAATTAAGAAAAACCTCTCTAATAGTTTTATCAATGTTTTTAATTTGTTTACAGAGGTCGGGTTTATACCATTCCGTGTAGCATACAGAGCCCTAAACCTCTAATCATTTTTGTGTGATTCGGTGGAATCGTTTTGAAGTTATCACAATTTTTGTGGTTGAAGAGAAAATTTCGAAGAGTCCAGCCTAGGCAAAAATTTTAAGTAATTAAGCAGGTCAATAAAACAAGGCACTCCTTAAGATATGGGAATAGCAACGTTATTACAGTATACCTGTGGGGCATGTTCCATGGTTAAGCGTAAAGAAAACTAATACAATTTTGGATTCGTTTATTTTTATCTTCTAACTGGTTCCAATTAAAAATATCATCTAGTTAGTTTTATATAACAAAAGATGCAATTACTGGGTTTTAGGGTTTTCATGGCACAAGTTGCGCCATCGTAATTTTTGAGAGGGGCAGGGCACATTTCGACGGATTTATGAATTTTCGGATTGAAAAGTTTCAAATAAGGAGACTAAGAGAATGCATGGAACAAACATCAGCAAGTGTAATTGTATATGATTAACGGTATCTTTATTTCTTATGTTTTTAAGAATAGGAGAGCAATCAAATATCTTGGGGAGGGAGAAGGGAGGTTCCTGCGCCACCGACCTTGGGGGAGGGATGGGCACCCCTGATAGTCTCAGTACAGTGTAGAAGTGTCTAGGGGAACTCCTGTTCTAACTAGATTTATGGTGGATACTCACCGATGACATTGTTGTATGGATGAACCATGTTTTCTGATGCTGAACTGATGATTTGGAATAGCTTTCAATATTTCAAGAGAATTTAGATGAAGAAGAATTTTTCAAATGATTTGAAAAAGAAGGAAGAAGGCTAATAGAACAATAGGCACATAGACAATCTAAAGAAATAAAAACAATAGACACACATACATAAATATAATTAACAGTCACCGTTTATAAGAGATATTCATTTTTAATCTATTTATTTAATTTTATAAAAATTTAATTGGCTGTGATAAAACAGAGTGAATCATCAACATCATTTGTGCCTATTACTTTTTTTTAATTATTATTATTTGTCTTGATGTAGCAAAATCATTTTTAAAAGCTAGTGCAATATCCTTTTTCGTATTTTTTTTTAAAGAGTAATTCATCTCCACCTAATCATTTATCCAACTATTTAAATATGGGAAAATAGGCTATAAGCGGAACTGGAATGAATTAGTTCCAGGCGCCTACAAACCACACGACGGACGTACATGGGTTATAATTTAAAAACAGAAAATGTGATTGTTTATGGATTTTCAACAGATTCCCCATAGAGACCAATATGGACTGATGTAAAAAAACATTATATTTATGTATTTTTTGGAGGGGAAGAGGGCTTCAAACCGAAATAAATAATCATATATATACACACATACATATATATATATATAATTTTTTATTTTTCGGTTGCCGCTACAGACCATGAAGATCTTTCACCACGAGTGTGGTCTCCTAGACCACATCCCGATTCCGATGTGAGTTGCCTCCAGTATGCTGACGGGTCTCATATAACCGAGGGGGAGAGGGAGGAATTTCGGGCAGCGTGGCTTTTCTTGGTGGGCGGTCACCCATCCAAGTGCTAGGCCACGCTCGGCGTTGCTTAACTTTGATTACATATTGCGAGCGTCTTAGCCCGCAAGGCTAGCCCAGTCCCCTTTATATATATATATATATATATATATATTATATATATATATATATATATATATATATATATATATATTATTGTTTTCTGAATTCTTGGAATTGACATATAAAGTTATAATTGAACGAACTACAGAACCGTAGAAGATAAACTAGTAAAATAAAATATATTATTGAAGAAAATATAATTATTAAAAACATTCTTTCACAGAACTGTATCGTATAACGAAGCAATCAAGAGTTAGCTAGTCAAATACAGTAAAAACATGGGTTACAACATTTTTTTCCCCAATTTAGCGATAGTTGAGGATGGATATCTCGAAAACTAAGCAAGATGGCGAAAAAAGGTATAATATAATTGATGTTGCAAAATCTATCAGCTTTAATTTTGCATAGAACTTCTTGGTCGATGCGATGGATAGTTTTTCTGATATAAGCGAAAATCCGAAAGAAGTGAACTTCTAGGCGTCCCCCTTCCGCTGTTTGTCCCACTGGTTTGAAATAAACACTTCGTTCGTTGTGTTGGCCATACTGATTGATACCATTAGTTGGAGCGTGGAGTTCATCGTGGTGAGGTGTTTTCTCTTGTTATGGCGGGAAAAGATAACAGGTATCACAATCTACTGGTATTTTTTTTACTTAAACTGTAATAGATAATTAGTAGCCATTAATACCAATAATAACTAATTTAATTCCAAGAATCAATTAGGATTTTATGAGTACATATTTACATTGTTTCATGTTCACATATATTTCATATTTTTTTCGGGTTCAATCGAAACTATTGAAGCAGAGCTATTATCACGGACGGATCCAAGGGGGGCGTGGGTTTCGGGCTGAAGCCCCCCTTTCCCAAATATATATATATATTTTTTATTGGCCTCTTTTTATTTCTACGAGTGATAATAGTTTAATACATATAATCAGTGCCGGCTTTAGGATGGCGCAACCGGGGCAATTGTGGCGGGGCGCCCACCCGTTGGGGGCGCCGCACAGTGGGACGAGTGCCGAAAAACTCGCGACATCTATTTGAATCTGTCTAAATCTATTTTTTTTTTTTTAGAACTCCAAAACATAGATGAACTGTTTTATTTATTGAACCTTGAGTTGTTCGCGGAGTTTCCGAGAATACTATTCGTTGGCAAAATATACATTTTCATTTCTATTATTGAATAGTTCAATTGAAAAAAAAAAATGATTTAGCCGATGTCGCGAGTTTTCCCTTATTCGTCCCACAGAGCGCCGGTACATCTTTAGGGTAGCTTGCCATTTGTAAGAAATAAAAAAAGTTACAAATCGTATAAAAATAAGTAATTTTAGCCCACCAATAAAGCAACTATTAGAGAGATGTTGAATGCAATAAAATTCAAATATTACATAATATTCAACAGATTAAGAAATAAATTTAATATTTATAGGGTAGGGAGATATGATGTCATTCTCCAGGGGGGGGGGGCGCTGAATGTCTAAGGCCGGCACTGCATATAATTAAACAACGTTTACTATATGTATTAGACGGCGTTATAGATATATTTTTCTGGTTAACGCAGCAATGGATTTCGACAAACGAGGACGAATATCAATTTGTATTGTTAAATTCGTGCTATACCTTTAATAAAATTTATTTCAATAAGTTGGAGGTTTCAAAACTCGGATGCTGGTAAATCGATGGATCGAGACGGGACAAATTATCTTTTAAACTTTGGCAACAAGTCTGATTAGGTTTCGGTACCAGGATCTGGTTTTTTTTTTTATTCCGAAAACGGTAACGTTTTTAAGATAAACTTAATTTTTGCCGAAAGGCTCCCGGTGCTAAGTTTGTCATGGGATACGTATCACATGTCTGTAGATTTAAAAAAATTAAAATTCTATTATTTATTATAATCTAAGACCAACTAAAATTCCGCTTGCGGAATCCTGGTGATAATTATGAGTTGTAAATGAATTACGTATTATTGTATACATATGTAAGTTGATTTTCTAGATGAATAAATATGGTACAAAGCACTGAAGCTTCTTGAATAAATAATAAACTTAGGACTGATTTGAAAAACCATTTTTATAACGTGTTTACTTTTATTAAAAATACCAAAAAGTTTCAATATTACTTAGTTACTCAAGAAATCTCAGAGTAATTTTTCCTTCGTTTGCCTTTTCAATAGCGCACTGGAGGATCTACGAAAGAGAGGGAGAAGGGAGAGGAGAGGGTTAATATTGTAACATAATACATAATAATATGTCTTATGAAAAAAAAAATTATCTCTAAAAGTACTGTTCCTGTAATTACGTGTTCAACGTACAGGACTTCAAGAATCACTTAAAACGCCATTTGATATAGGTATTTAGTTTCTTTCTTTTTCTTCCAAACTAATTGTTGTCATTATGTACGTGAAAAAAAAATTGGGCTGAAACTCCCAAAATTAAATGCCGGACCAGCTAATGCAATAGCGGAATCCTGGTGATAATTACGAAGTAATATAATGAAGTTGAGGCTGATTTATTAATTATTTTCTAATTAAGAATTATTTTCTATAATTGAAGAATAAAATATATAGCACGCATATTATAAATGAACACGTTTTGTGGAAATATTTTTATTTTCTAGGCAATATATTCTATTTTGAAAATATAACGCATGTACTTCAGTGAATAAACGTAACCACGCATTGAGAAAAATACAAAAATGTTATCCCTAAATGATTATTGTATTCATTAACGTTATTTAGGAAAAAAAAAAGCCTTTGACTTAAATCTTGTATCCGCTACTGGCTACTGTACTAATAGTTGGATGCAAGCATCAAGATGGGTTCCTGTTCGCTCTCAATATTACGCCCTGTATTGGCGGATCTACTGGGGAGGGCGGGGGTACTTTTGGGCTGAAGTCTCTCGCCAAAATTAAGTTCTGAATCCGTAACTAACGCTTTGTATAAGGAAAAGTGAAGCCAAATACAAAGTTGGAAAACTTTATTTTGGAAAATGAACCTAAAGTCAAGTATGAGTCTTCATTAAAAAATCTATATAACTTGTTATGCTACATTTATTGAGAACTCGCGTTATTTTTACAGCTTTTTTTTTTTTTTTTTTCCTATCCCCCAGGAATTTCTTGAATAAATACAGTATGTATATAAATGTATATATAAATAAATTTTTACAGCTAAAAATCAGAAAGCAATTTTAGAAATAGTGATAAAACAAATAAACGGGAGTGGAGCGTAAATTTTAGTACATAAACATTAATTTGTAAACATCAATTTTGCTTTCCATTAAAGTAAATAAAATGACTAAAAGTAAAAACATATGAGTCCGAACGGCATAGAAAAGAACGGGAGTTGTGCGACAAAACAAATTACTCATAAATTAAGGAGTGGTAGACAGAGGCTTCTATGCATTTTAGTCCGTGGGAGAGATGGGCAAATGTTATTCTGAGTACTGAGTATCAATTAGTTTACTATTAAAAGAATTTAATTACTACTTCAGTTGATGTCGAACGATTAATTGCAATAGTGATTCAATTTGAGTAAAATACTCGGTACTCAGAGTAGGATGTGCCCATCTCTAGTCCGTGGTACAGATCTCTTTTTATCAAATTATTAACATACGGCTGGAGCTTTTTAAATAGCTTCATCTCATCGGAACCTAAAAATATTTGATTTACGAAAATTTTCGGAATTCAAAATTCAGTCCATTTAAATATTTTAAACTTACTTGCGTTAAGGATGACTAATTAGATATTGTATTGCAATTATTAAGATTATGAAGAGCATCAGATGTAAAATATAAAATAAACCTACATTGAAAATTAATTATATAGGTCTTAACTAGCTAAAAAAAAAATGTCTTTTGTCGCAAGTTGAACTAATAAGCAATCTGTAATTCGCTAGGTTGGTTTGACAAGGTTCTAACTGGTCTAATCTCAACTTTGGAAAAAACGAGTGTAAAAATTTTAAGTGCTATAACTTTTATTACATTTATTATAGAACTTACCAAGTTTTTCCTCGTTATTTTAAATTTTTGTAAATTAACTTTTGAATTTGGTTTAATGATAAATACCCTACCCCTAATTTTGAATTGTATTTGTCATAATGCAGTTGAATCCCTTGTCGACAACATGAGTGAAAATAGAAGTGACAGGTCTAAGTGACGATTTAAAATTTTCAAACCAAAAAATATGTTTGATTTAAATATCAATCAGATAAATTTGTTACTAAATCATTAAAATAAGTAAAAAAATCGTTTTTATCTACATTTACTGTAGATGTAATGTATCGTGTATATGTAACACATGGTAACGGAAAGTATTGCGATCATCAAAATTTTCAAATCTGAGTTTTCAAAAGCTCTAACGATATTGATTAAATTTATTTTATCAGTGTAAAATTGAGCGTTTTTTAATATAATGTAGGTCTAAATTCTTCTAAAGTACCTTAATTTTAAGGGCATTCATATTCTTATATAACTTTTATATATCACTTATACATTTTTTTTTTCTACGCGAAATGTTGAGGATCTACTAATATAAATTTCATAATATACGGTATTTACTAACGTCAAGTTATTTTTTCGACGAGTTCCGTGATAATTTTTTTCGATAAAACTACCATTTTTCCCCACAATCATTAGTGTTGTTCGATACTGTACACAGTCGTAAAAGGAAATGGAAAGTAATACAAACGTATAAATTTAACAGATTTGATGGGCGGGAAAAGTATGTTAATTAATGGTTTTTAATTAAGTTATATCGTCGTTTTCACATTGACTTCCCTATCTATGAAAATACTAATCTACTCTAAGATCGGTAAGTGAAAGTTGTGTGATGCGCTCACCGCACCAATTTTTTTATTTGTCTATACATACTTAAATAAGTAAACTTATGGAGTTTTGGCTTAAGATATCTTTATTACTTACTATTACTATTGGCTTTCATCTGCGAAGTGCTCTCGATCTTGTGATGCCATAAACGGACAAGTGGTCTTTTTTTTTTTTCTTTTTAAATTAAAGGCTTCATCAACCACTAGAGTCATTATCACCACAAGGGCCTTTCAATCTCTTTTCTTTATTTCTGAAATTTCCACAAACTGTTTCTACGTTTTCGGCTTCACTTAAAGGACGGAGCTCACTTTACTGGTTGGTAGATAAGTTTCTTATACTTTCTCTGAGGAGGCTTTAGAAACTTGATTGATTTGCATATTTGCTCAAGGTGGTCGTGTGATATTTTTGAAGTATACAGCATGAAAATTTATTATAATCCTAAGACTTTGTTTACTAGGTGGCGGTCATATTCACTCCGGAAGTATTCATCATATTTATCATTAAGTATTTATCATATCCTCAGTATGGGTTCAGTTTTCTTATTGATAAGAAGCTTTTATTAAGCTAAGTAGTAAAGATATTATAATACAAAGATTTCTTCCAATTGCACACTTTTCAACTTGGAGTATATTTATATTGGTCGTATATTCTAGGAACTGAAGAAATGAAATAAGATCCCATGTATTTCCAATTCGTAGTGACTGATGCAATATGATTCCTTACCAATGAAGATTCGGCTCTTGATAACCTGAGGCTGTTCGATGACGTTTCTCTTTGGTCTATCGCGGGTGTGTTAGTAATATTATTTTCGGTTATACAGTATAGAAAGATTTCTATAAAATTGTTAGACTTCACATAGAGAAAATATTTCACAGACCAGAATGCTTTTGCCGTTGGCTGGGAAAATAAAATCTAAAAGCGAACTTTTATTTTGATTTAGAATTATTAACACAATACCAACCGTCAGGACCATTGTTATTTTTTTGGTCAGCCGATTTATAATCCAGTTCAGAGGTATCCAAACCTTTTGACCCACGGGCCATGTTGAGACCTCGAATAAGTTCCGCGGGCGAGGACTAGTGATGAAAAAAAAATATCTTGTTTTATAAATGTCACTTCAGCTGTGAAATGAGCATACATACTAAGAGAAAAATAAACATGGAATAAATGTTGAAATAACCTCATGTGTGAGTAATTTACTAAATTGCATATTTTTAAATAGTTTTACAATATTATCAAAAAAATACTTTCGCGGGCCGGACTGGAGGTGCTTGCTTTGAATCCGGCCCGCGCACAGTGGGACGAAAGCATCTTTTTGGGGATAAAATACAAACCATATGAGATAGGTAACAGTTGACAATTGATTTTTACATCTCTGTTTGTGATGAATCGATTGATACCTATTGAAATAATGAAACTCAATTTACACACGAAGAAAATATAAATAGATTTCTGATAGGTTTCACTTTGATTAATGACTATAATTAAATACTAACATTGTCTTATCAGAGTTTTCTCAGCAATTAAGTGAGGAAGAAAAAAAAAAAATTGTGCCAAAATGGCAGTCGCCGCTGAATTTTCTCTGTACATGTAAACTACTCCATCCAAGTGACAATATGAGACTGAAATTGATGGTGGCTCCTGGCGCCAAAATTAAATATTCATTAATTAAATTAAAAAAATAATGTAGAAATAACTCTAAAGGGACGATTTTTTTTTCAACCCTTTCACTGTGATCTAGTATTATTGTTAATGCAAAAAAAGTACATATAGGAATCACATTAAGTATTCTGTATTGTTATTTCCTTATTTCTTTTCAGCTATGATTTGATATAAATCGTTATCACATTTCACTTAAATAGACTCTCCCAATAACACTAACTTTGTGATTAAATTTCACCATCAGATACATTTTTAAAATAATCTTTCGATATCACCAGTTATCTGGCTTCAAGAAAATATAAAAAATAATATACTTGAAAATTGGTATTTTGTCCCCGTTTTTAGTGTTTCGTTCCACTGTGCCGCGCGCCGTAGTTGGAGACCCCTGATCTAGTTCATAGCGGCATGCTCAACTGTAAAATTCCTAATCAGAATATCAAAAAACATAAATGAGCTAATTACGAGAATTTCTCCATAACTTCCCATCGAAAACAATTCCTTATCATCATTATAACTTTGTCAAACTAAATTTTTGTACGTATTTTTGTTGTGCCTGGGTTTGTACGTACACTAGCGTATTGTACGGACATTATTTGCTTCTCTTAGATATTCTTTTGCATACATTTGATGGGGAGTATTTAAGTACATTTTAACATTTAAAAAAAATCGTATTACCCGACTAAGCGAAGCGAAACGAGGATTATGTATTGGGGTTGTCTGCTAAAAGCCAAATAACGCTTTTTGGAGCGAACGGCTGGGTCGATTTTCAAGTTTGATGACTCAATTTATTCGGTGAGATTCTCTGAGCGTTTTAAAACAATTTGAGCTAAAAACACTGAACCGTGATTAAATAAAATATATTTAATCGATTTGTTAAAAGATATGTAACGACTTTTGGAGCAAATGGCAGGATAGATTTTTAAGTTTGATATCTTAAATTATTCGGTGAGAACCTCTGAATGTTTTGAAAGCAAAGCGACGCCGATTGTTGTGTGTGGGTTGTCCACTAAAAGGGGTATAATGTTCTTTTCGAACTAAAACAGTACGTAATGATGTTTTAAGCGGATGGTAAGTAATGTGCAACGTTGGGCAGGTTAACATTCGTTACTTTAACATAGCGCCGACGATATATGAAAGTAAATTGTTATTATTTAAATTCTAAAAATATTAAAATAAAAAATATTTTAATTTAAAAATAAAAAATCACTACAGAAAATGGGAAAATACTACCCAACCTTAGGGAATGTACTTCCATATTTACTTAAACATCTTTGTAAATTGATAAGAAATTTGATATGTACTAATAATGAAACTTGGTCGAGCAGTCGGATGCCTACCACTCCCGAACAAAACTCAAGACTCAGTTTTGATTCAAAAATATATATTTTTTAAAGTATATTTTCATATTTTAAAAATCTGGTGTTTAAAGCACATTTTTTAAATTTTATGCAATACATCGATGACGTCTGCACAATTCCTCTATCTATCCACCAAGCCTCGATCTGCTTAGCTTCCAAACCCATAAAACAAACAGAATGGCTAAAAGTTCTTGCGCTTAACTTCAGAAAAGTTAGTTGATTTAAAAAAAAAAAGTAAAATAGTCAGAGCATTTAGTGGTCTCGATTTATAAAACAAAAAATTGGCTCAAAGTTGTTTATGTGTTAGGCGCTAAAATTGTAACTAGGTCTTATTAATATATGTAATATTTTCTGAATGTATAAAATAAAAAACTGACCCAACTCTTTAATATCTAACATGACTAATATCGTATCTAATAGCTTAGTAATCAGTTAATTACAAAAAACATACATCTTATATACAAAAAGCATTTAAACACTAGCTTACGCCGATTATATCAATTATTGAGAGATCTTTGACAGCTACGATAGACGCTTACAGCTCGCTAGAGGCCGCAACAGTGAAGATGGAACTAGAGGTCAACGAAGAAAAGTACATGACAACTGACAGCCGTCAAACTGGTCCAACTATCCAAGTTCGTAGATGCAACTTCGAAAAAGTGCAAATATTTAGGATCGGTAGTGACTGCGGGTAATGACATGAACCAGAAAGTGGAGCAAAGACTCGTCGCAAACTGATGTAACAAAAGGCTATAATGAAAGTAAATGAAAAGCCCTTTAATAGTTCGATCAACTAAGCTTCTATACAAACTCTACCTGTAAAAATGAGACTTCAATTCCAAAGAGGCTGCTCAGCTTGCAACCTGTTAGAAAAAGTGGGAAGACCGAAACTGAGAAAAGCAGATGGATTTAGTGCCGATGCCAGAATTTTAGGAAACAAGAAGTGGTGGATGCCAGAGAGAAGTGGTGGGCAATGCTTGAGACAGCCAAGATCCATTAATGGATTGAAGAGCTTGGTTACAAATTAATATATTATTCCTCAAAGTTTTTTTTTTTTTTTTGTAAGCCATATCTCTATTAACTCAAACGATTGGGCCATCATTTTGAGAGATTATCTTCTGCTTCAGCTGGAAAAAATACGAATATTAGCCAGAAAAAACAGGAGAAAAATGTACAAAGAAGGAGAACTTTTATCTGCCTATAAATAAAAAAATATACAATCAATGGTGCTATATACATAGTACGTAGACTTTGAAAGCTTTCTGAATTCTCCACAAAACGAGAAAAAAAATAATAATCCAATTAGACCATTTTTAACAAAGATCAACAGAAAAAAAAAAAAAGCCAGTTGTATTTTATACATGTTTTGGTATAAACAGTTGTAATGGACTAAGGATAACAAAATAATTTCTTTCTCTTAAAAAAAAATTGTATACTCTATACGTTCACAGTTTCTGTGGTCTGTCCCATGTTTTCCACTTGTTCTCAGTTATGAAAGTTCCTCCAAATTGAAACTACACAATAATGTGGTGTTCTCCAAAAATTCACAACACCATCAAATTGTGTCCTCCTCTATAACAAATTCATACTTAAAAATGTGCATCCTCAAAAATTTGGATGGTGCAACCTGCACCACGTGACTCCTTTCTGAGCACCTCTGCCAAACAAATACTGTAAAAAGCTTTAGCAACGTCCATGGCCAGGAAATTAAAATAGCTTAAAATTCTCATCATATTAGCTTCCATAGCTAGCGGCTTTAGCACCGGTGAGGAGGTTGAGAGACTAGAGGAGGGATTTGGGTTCCCCGCCTGATTGTATATAGGTATGATTGTATTTTTATGTTTTTAATTTACTTATATTTAGGTTTTTTTTATTGTATATAGTTTTTATTTATTATTATTTAGTTATTGTTTTACTTTGTTAATTTTTTTTTTTTTTTGTATATACGGTGTGAATGTGCTCATTTATCAATATAATTATTGTCCCTGTGACAGAACATTGTATGTCTAAATAAACAAATTAAAAAAAAAAAAAAATTAGCTTCCATAATCACCATTACATGTATTTTAATTATTAATTGATGTCCAAATATGCAGTCATTATTTTTGCTCTTAGGATTTTATATGTAGGTTTCTCTTGTTTTCAACTTATTACTTAAACATAATAGGATACAATCAAGAGTAAATAAAATACAAAATAATCAGTTATTATTATAATTAAAAACAGGATATTTTTAATGAGTTAAAATAATGTAACACAAATAATCTGTCTGAATGTGAACTACCTAAGCAATTAACATTTTTAATCGAGAATGTTTTATTACTCAACTTTATAGAAAGTAATTAAATGATAATGTTTTCTACTCAACAGTAAATCGCTTCCGAATACCATTTTTTCTGTTTTGTCTCTTAACAACTTATGGGATTGACTATTTCACAGTTTTACACTGATGTCAGACTGACGAAGTGGGTCTCTTGTAAGATAATGTAAGATAATTGTATCTTTGTGATATTTCAGGAATATTGCTAATGTAATTCCACGCGAACTTCAAAAGCAAATTTTAGGTAAGTTTCATTCTACTTTATGTTTGTTCCAAAATCTATTTGCTGTATTTATGTACAGATCTGTGATACATGATAATTAAATGTTTAAATTCACTAAAACAGGAGTCTCTAAACCTTTTGACCGGTGGGTCGCACTAAATCCTTCACCAAGTCCCGCGAATGTGAAAAAAAATATTGTTCTATCGATGATACGTCATTTATAAAATAGCATTTTAAGAGAAACAACTCATGCAATATATGTTGTAGTGACCTCCTGTTTATGTGATTTAATATTTTTAAAATTTTACCATGTGATCAAAGAAATTCTTGCGGGGACGGAAGAATTTGGAATTTGGCCGGAAAGATTGGAGAAATTCTCCAAGGTCTGGATTGGAGACCTCTGCACTAAAGTATGTAAATAATAATCCATCATGATGGTTCCTAATAAATTCTTTAGTTAATGTTATCAACTATTAAAAATAAGAAAAGAAATTATTTAAAGTTCATATTCTTGTTGATTGCTTATATAACTAGAGAAAATATTAAATCATAAATAACTATAATAGATTTAATTAAAAATCCAATTACTGAATGGTTAATGGGGAGCTTATCTGAATCTTCTTAAACCCAATACTAAACTAAATTTATTGTTGGTATTTACTACTTATAGAGCAATTGTAACCCTGTTTTAAATTTATTTATGTTCAGCTTATAAATATAGATATGAATTTAGTCACGGGTGCTTTAACTTTCTATGCTAGATCGATTTTAAGACTCCAACTTTATAGACATCTCTGGGAAAATTAAGAACATTTTATCAAATACAGTTCTCATTGAAATTAAAGAATCAACAACTTCCTGTCAAAGATGAAAATCTTAAATGAATAAAATTTAAATATAATGTAATTTTGGTAAGACAAAATTTAACCATTACATCACAAATTGTTTTCTGTCAGGGAGGTTGTCTAAAATTATGAATATGACTACAGATTGTACCATTCTTAAAACAAACTATGATTATCTAAAAATTAAGTCTTTAGAATTTTTAAAATAATTTTGAAAAGAAATATATATATATATATATATATATATATATATATATATATATATATAATAAAAGAAGTTCAAAACTAGCAGACTTCTAGCAAATATATTGAGCGAGGGCAGTTATATCATGATCGGTTGGCTACGTTGCAACTTCTTATACCTACATACCAACATCAATTTGTAAATAAACAAACCATTAGGGAAAGCAAATCATAACAAATTAATATATGTATATAATACAAACTCTATATTTAAAAAAACATCAAAACTTGCTAAATAGAAAATTGGATGTTAACAATTCAGTTTTTGTTGAACTGAAAAAACACCTTAAATTTATGGAGTAGAGAACTATAATTTTTATAGTAAGTGGAATTTTTAAAAAATCTGGAAAAATGTATTAATAATGAATATTAACTAAATTTTCCTAACATTTATTTTGAACAGTATAGATATAAATTAACTTCGATTCAAATTAAAAATTTTGAAAGAATAATTTCAATGCATTTCTACTCCTGTAAATGTAAAGAAATTATAAAGAAGTAATAACAGTCACATGACACCTTTTTTTACATTCATAAATTAATTTTTTCAACTATTTCTTCTTTAAATTTCATTTTTATCTCATTTCAAAGATTATAGAAAATAGAAAAAAAAAAAAAAATCGATACCACAAAATAGATATCAGTTATCAGTAATAATAACAAAAAGTATTATTGAATTAAAAAAAATTAAATGTGTTAGAGCTAATCAAGGAAATTACATGTACGATGCAAACACTGCGAGTCGTTAGACTTTCAACATGCTATATTTTAAGAGACAATACCTATCATTGTGTTCTGTATGAGCACAACAGTGCTCAATCCATTTAATTTGTTATTTATTCAACTGATAACAATCAACTATTATAAAAATATTATTTTGGACAAAATACAAATATTGTTAGTGGTATTACAGTACCATTATTGTTTTTATTATTATTTTTAAAACATTAATTTAAATTTTAAATATATCAATTAATAATGAAAATAGTGTTAAGGCATTTCATGAATTAGTGCTGAGAATGTTTATTATGCTCTTCATTAGCAGAAACAACAAATCAAAAAATAGTCTGGGGATCTATGTTTGACAGTTCATGTCAACTGAGATATCAAAAACTATTTCTTTTCATACCAGCTTCATTAAAAACTGATCATAAATAACCTGATTAGTAATTACATAAAACTTTGGCAGATCAAATTTTGACAGTTTGATGATGACAATTGGGTCAAGCAAAACTGAGTAGTTTCTTAGTTAACATATTCCATTATTTATTTAATCTCCAACCTAAATAATATTTCTAAGCCAATATTTCCTAATAAAATAAATTTATAACAAAATATTGCAGTTACTGGTCATTTTTCAAACATATATTTATTTCATCAAGGTTATGATGGTCAATTGAGACAAAGTATAAATTTGACAAAAAATGATATAAAGTGATAATAGAATGATAACAGATATGAAACATAAATACATGAATGACTTACCCTCTCCAATTTCTGAAAATATTCCCTGAGGAAGGAAATGGGGTTTTCTGGCCGAACAACACATAACTGTACAATGCAGTTTTTTAAAACTCCCTGAATATTATGTTTTTGAACATAAGCCTCGCACTCTCTTAAACTCTGAAATTCCCTCATAGTTTGTTCATCCATTTCCATTTGAGCTGCCATGTTAAGAAAAAAAATTAAAGTTAAACGCAGCCCCTTCGTTAACTGCCGAGCCAATGACTTAAAAAAAAAATTAGACGGCTAAAATTCAAATTTGTTTACTAAGCTCGTATTTTACCAATGAGATTAATTAAAATTATAAGCAAGAGCAGAAAATGGATACCAGGCAAATGTAGGTTTTTGAGCTGCGCAGAAATTAAATTTTGATTTTAGAATAGAAATTTTGAAACACAATATTTCACCAAACTATGAATTTTCTCTAATTTCGTGTCATTGTTAATACTAATTAAATTATTACATATGAAATATGAAGAAACGGCAGATGGCAAATAAAATACAAATGTGTAGATCAAAAGGGCCGAGATTCCCCTCCCCTTACCAGGTGTGTAGGGCTAGTTGAGGCCGATTAGAGGCTAGTTGTGTTTGATTGTCGTCATTATGTACTATGGCTGGGTTTACAGAGACAGCCCTCCAGAAGAAACTGGAAGACTTGAACGAGTCCCAGCAAAGCATACAAACTCTTTCCCTCTGGCTCATTCATCACCGGAAGCATTTCCAGCTTATTGTGAAGACCTGGTTCAGGGAAATGAGTAAAGGTAAGCCTGAGTGAGGTTACATTCCTCCAGGTTCTTACTATTTGTTTTTGTTTGGAATGTGAATGAAGAAATTAATTTTGTGTCTCAATGGGATTTTCAGGAAATGAACTTCAGAAGCTCACTCTTATGTATTTGGCAAACGATGTTATTCAAAATAGCAAGAAAAAAGGTCCAGAATACACCAAAGAATTTGCTCCTGCTTTAAAAAAAGCTTTTAGGCTATTAGGCAACATGAAATGTAGTGAAAAAACAGTGAGTAAACTAGAAAGAATTTTGCAAATATGGGAAGAAAGAAACGTATATGATAAAAAACTTGTTGAAGAATATAAGAAAATCTATCATAAGAAAGGTTAGTTAACATAAATAGTAGTGTTTATTTTTATATTGATCAGTATTAGTTATATTCACTTTATTGTTCTATACCCCTTTCGTAGTTCTACGTTGTATTATGATGTGTTATAGATGTTGAGATCATTTATTTGTCTTTATTATGTAGCTATTAAATATTGGGTCCTAGTTTACTAGTGTCAAATCTACTTGAACGGTTGGTGAATATCATTTTGAACACATTGTTCAAAAAATTTTGAAAGTATATTGTGTTGATTAATCTCTAAGTCTTAGAAATAAATTATAGAGAGTGATGATAAATAGAAAGTGATCCATCTCCACCGACAAGGGCCACTGCGTGATAAGGTCCCGGACTTCAACTGAATAGGATCCATTCATGGTATGTTTATCCTTTTAGAGTGTCCCGCCCAATTATGAACAAAGTTGTCAACACTTGGCTACTTTTAAAATTTTCTGTAATTGGATGTGATGTTTATACAACTTTCAAGCAGATGTGACACTTGTATAGTAGAACCAAATATGGTTTTGGTGATTTGATTTGAGATATGCCACTTTTATCTCAGAAAATGACATTGTGGAAGAAACTGCACCTCCAGCAAAGAAAGTAAAAGTACAACCAAAATCTCCTAAACCTGAAAGAAAGATCTCAGAAGTTGAAATAGATGGCAAAAAGGAAGTTCATGTTCGACTATCACCAGTTTTGCAGGCAGGTGACCCACCAGAGCCAGAAGAACTCATCAGAGCTTTAATGGTAATCACCATTATTACTTTCATTTGTAGTTTAAATGTTTAAAAAACAGCATTTCATTATTTTGTAAATAATGATTAATTTTCCTAATTTACTTTTGAATACACTTGTCGTTATCAAATATACTAGACAATCTAATATGTTGATCTGTTTCAGCACTAGTCCCATTTAAATTGGCTGATATAGACACTATCTTGTATTTTTACCTTAAGCATTATCATTAGTTAGTTGATTTTCAATATTTTAATAGATTAACTTACTGCGCACTAACTATTCAGAGGTTTAATATACAAAGGCCTGCAGTTTTCATACACAGACTGACAGGAAAGAAAAAATAATCAATAAAAACAATTCTTTTGTATTTAAATATAACATCAATACCACTTATATCAATTTTCTCAAAAATATTTGCCTAATAATAAATAAAAATTTAAGTTTAAAATAAAAATTTTATTGTAACTAGTTTTCATATTTAGTTATTTTGAACAGTAATTTATTTATTTATTCTACTCAAAATTTTAAATTAATATTTTGAATACAGTCCTTTGTTTTTTAGTACTGTTTAGGCATTGATTAGATTTACTTTGAAGTCAATTGGGAGGGCATTTCTTCCCATTCTTCAAACAATTTAGTTTTAGGATACTTTACTGATGTTATATTTTAATTTTTGAACTTTAGATCGACATTAGCCCATAAAGTTCAAAAGAATTTAAATCTGGACTCTGAAGAGCAGTTTCATGTTTATTTGGATAATTATATTGAAACCATTCCCATGTGAAGAGTTTGGGACTCATTTTGTCTCCTTGTGATAAAATCTTACCTAATTAATGTATATTCTTATTATTAATTATATTATTTAGTATTTGGGGAGCGGAGTAGCTCGGTCAGTTAGTCATTGGGCTTCCAAGGTCAAGTCCTAGGTTCGAATCCGTCTGATGTCAAATAATGTTTCATCAGCCATGGATCGACTCAGGCCTGGAGACCATCATGGGGCACACCCAGCCTCTATAAAATGGGTACTGTTAATTAAATAATTATTGAGAAAAACCTGGCGGTTGAGCGTGATCTTGGTCCGATCATCTCCCTGAAGAACCGTTAGCCTTGAAACAGTACTTCCTAACAAAGTACTGAAACAAAAACCTTTTATGCGTTATAGTGGTACATGTTAGGTTATTTAGTATTTCAAAAAGTAATTTTATAGTTTGTGTTTAGTTATTATACAAACTTGCAGAAAAGTGTGTTTTATTATAATTATGTCTTAAGATAGAACTTGTTGAATTTTTTTTTCCAATCCTCTTTTTCTTGGGTTGATGTCTCTTGTATATATATGAATTTTTCCTATTTTTTAGGATCTTGAAAACTCTGCTTCTGTGGATGTGGCTGTACGAGAAAAAATTTCTAAACTACCTCCAGATGTATCTGAAGTTAAACTTCTTTCAAAGTTGGAGGGTAAGGCTGTTTTTATAATTTATTTAATTCTTTCTTATCCAATTTTTTATGTAAAACCCTTTAAGATTTGATCATAATGCACTACTTTGTAATTGATTTATCTTTTCTTGCTTTAATTTAAATTAATGTATCTCATTGCATCTATTCTATTTGAGGTTTAATAAAATAGAGAATATTTTATTTTTATTCGATCTATATTAAGTTTTAAAGTGAGTAGTGAGTCATATGAGCCCTGAAAATATATATTAATGACTATGCATTTTTCAGACAAAGAAGCAGCATTGAAACTTGCCGAAAGAGTTAATTCTGCAGTGGAACTGCTCACAGACTACAATAATAGGTTAGCTCACGAAATGGAGGAAAGGCGGAGGGTAATGCAGATGCTGAGGGACTATACCGTTTTGCAAAAGCAGCTCCTCCAACAGGCTGAGACCAGACTTGAGGTTCGTTTTTTATAGATGTGTAATGTGAAACAATTTTCTTATAGAAAATTCACGTTTATTGCAATTTATTTATCACGTTGCATAAAAATGCTAAATAATATTTTATTTTAAATACTGTTCATCACTAGCTATATATTTTCCATCTCTCAATTTATGAATGCTAAAAAAACTTTTTTTTTTCTCTCGCCTTTTAGGCTATATGGGATTTTCCTGGGCCGGGGGGTGAGGGCGGGAAATTTAAAATCCCCTCCGGTATCGGGACGTGAACTCGTACTTTTTAAATCTTCTCAAATCTGTAATCCGGTTGCCAGGCAACCGCCTGTGCTGTGCACACGCTTTAGCCCATTCGGCCACCCCTTATTGAAGAGCTGCAGAGCAAGTGTGTGCCTCATGGTAAGCCACATGCGCTATTTCCCAACTGAGCGCCTCAATCATTTCCTTGACTGGTTTTGCTATGTGTGGATTATCATGAAACATAATAACTTTGTGAAATCTTTTTTGATGTACTGGTTGTATTTCATGCAGTCAGTATTAACAGTTTTCCAGGTTTAACTAGCTTGGTTATAATTTATACCCTTTTTTAGGTCCTCCATGTTCTTGATTTCTCACATCAAAATTGTTACGTTTGAAGTTTATCAACTATTCAAAGTACTGTGATTTACCAAGAACTTACTCACTAAATGCTTCGACAAGCATTGGATGTGATCCTGTAGCAGTTTTCTTTAAATTGTTATAGGAAACTAATGTCCACAAATTTTGTAATGTAGGCACAAAACAACATATTTTACTCTATTAAAACGTCGCTCTTGAATGAAACTTATATTGTTGTAAGTTGTAAATCTTTGCCAGCTGTCAAAAAAAGAAATTGATGCCAATAATGCCGTTTAACATTAACTAGATTGACAATTAGAGCCATTATGGATGAATTCTGGTTTCATATTTATACAATTGGTATACCGTAATTCTATGTAGCATTTTTAATTTTTAAAAGGTTATACATGAAAAAAAAATCAAACTTGCTCTGAATAGCAAATTGAAATATAAAGATATTGTTTGTAGTTAGAGCCTACTTCTTTCACAGTTTATTCTTGATATATCTATTCTGATAAATAAAAGTCAAATGTGTTTTTATAAAATCATTTTTAAAATTTTCTGAATATCATTGCTTTGCTTTCATACTCTTTACAAGCAATTCATCAAATTTTTCACTCACTATTTAATCTACTGAGGTTTAATTGTTTTTATTGAATAATAATACGAGCTGCCATATTCAAGGGCAGTAGGTATCAGTGTTCTAAGTATTCATCATTCATACCATGTTTACAGGGTAAATCAAAGAAAGAAAATATATATATATATATATATATATATATATATATATATATATATATATATATTGTATTATATAATATATATTGTAAAAAAAAAAAAAGATGTACTACTTGTTTTACGATAGATATATACAATATCAACCATAATAGAATTTATTGCAATTTCTTACATGAAATAAATCACGTAATAATTAATGAATTGACTAGCTCCATAAAGTATGTTGTGAACAATTTTCTTATGGGGTTTCTAAGAAGAATACTTTCCTCTGATCCATTAATCTATGAATCTTATACTATTATGAGGGCTGGTTAGGCTGCTTTGGAAATCATATAGGAAGCTTTTTCGAGTAGTTCCATTAAAAAAAAGAAGTATAAATTAAACTCAGTTAAAATTCATTGAAACCTGTTACAGTTAGTAATTTAATCTACCTTCTTTTTATAAAGAAAAAAAATCTTCTGTTAATATTTAAATATTACTCATTAATGGGGATTAATATAGATTTAAGATAGGTACTTGTACTGGTGGGGAGAACTAGTCCGGTAAGTTGGCCTTGCGGTCCTTTTTGTCAACCTCTGACAGCTACCTTGTGGTTGCTGCTGCGTATTTACCAGAGTGGGAGTGCCAGGGGGCGGGGTGGCCGAATAGGCTAAAGCGTGTGTAACAGCACCGCTAGTTGCCTGGCAACCGGATAACAGTTTGAGATGAAATAAAAAGTACGAGTTCGCGTCCCGGTGCCGGAGGGGATTTTAAATTTCCCCGCCCTCACCCCCCGGCCCGGGAAAATCCTAAAAGGCGAGGTAGGGAAGAACAAAAAAAAAAAAAAAAAAAAAAAAAAGAGTGGGAGTGCCAAGATTCATGTTCTGGAGCCGCCGAGAAATAAAACTTGTTCGAACCGGGTAGGAATCGAAATCACAATGTTCAGAACTGGGCACTCTGGGACCCCAACATGCTCGTCGTTCATGTCCTCTTTAATATATACATACATGGGATTTTACAACTATATTTAATGAAAAAAATATAAACCAAGGGCAAGTTCCTTTCTTAAATTATAAACTTAGAAACTTGCCCCATACTTTGTTATTTGATTACAATGTATAATTTCTATTACACCTTGTATTATAAGGATACCTAGCAGAAACATAAATCATATCTAATGATTTTGTTTACATTTTCCTGACAATATATTTATTTATTAACTATTAGAAATTGTATTATAAATAATTTTAGTTTCTTTATACTTTTTATTCTTAGATGACTTTGTGTTTAAAATTTTGCAGCCATGCTTGGTAAAGCTTAGCCCACTTTGTTTCATGCTATATCTCTAACTGGACTAAAGTATGCTCTTTATGAATTTACACATTCTATATCTTTGTTGTTAATACAGCCAATAAAATAAAATATACAAGTTTGTAATAGATAATCTTAAATTTGAGAACAAGCTTTTATTTATGATTTTAATTATATTGTGATCTACTCTCAGTATATTCCCCAAAATCATGGACCAGTTAATTGTCAGTATTTTAATCAATGTTGAGTACGCAGCAAAATGTTTTGGAAATGATTTTAACTTTTTTATTCAGGCTGACAAAACAAATTCTAATGTTTTTCTTTCTTTTTTTTTCATTTCTTCTTTCCGCACTTATAATTTTAAATGAAATCCTGAATCTATCAAACATTTCGTTGTAATATTATAACAGTCTTTTTTCCCTGTTAAGGCTAAAATAAAGAATGAAAACCCCTTAATTCCCTAGAAAATTTTTTGTTTTGATGATTATATTAGTACCTTAGATTAAGTCATGTATGTTATCAGATTAATAATCGTATGGATTAGTTGAAGATTTATGGCCAATGATTTATAATAGCTGTAAGATCACATAAATTGTAACAATTTTAATGTTCTGTTAGTAATCCTGTTAAGGAATAACTTTAACCTTATTCATCCTGAATTGAATGAAACCTAATTTTTATGAATTGCCAAACTAATAAAATTATTGTCTGGATTTAAGGTATCATATTTTTTTTCTTTATGCTAGATGGCAAATTTACAAGTCGCCATAGAGGGTAACTTTTTCCCTTGAAAACTACAATAACATTTTTGATGATATAAGCAAAATTCAATAAAGTGGCAGGCTGGGGTGGATATCAGGAATTGTGGCTTCCCTATTAAAAACTAGAAGTTCGTTTTCTAAGAAACAGAAAATTGATTTTTATACCTTTTTTTATTGGATTACCCCCTACCCACCATTTGTGGTATACGGATGGAGGGGGGGAGAGTTGTTATAGAAGCATAACCAAATCTATTCTAACCTGAGTGAGAAGGTCGAGTTGTATTCTGTAGGTCTGCCATGAAATAAAAGTCAGCGCTTCCCAGGCCAGATTCGAACTGGCGTTGCTTGGCATGAGGATGCTACAAAGGCCAGCATTCTCTGCCATCAGAACCTTGATCATTTTCTTATTCCATGATATACTGATTACAATGTTTTTTCTGCTTCTTTGATTTTTAGTGTTGACAGCAGTATTTGTGATTTCTTAGTCCCATTTGGATTAGATAGTTCTAATTTGAACATATTCACAAGTTCGAAGGAATATAGAATCCTACTATGTTATGTTGGAGACAAAAAAAAATTAGTGGGTAGAGTAGGGATGGCAAAGTATCTTTTTGTCTTAATTTATTGGACCTATGAAAAAAATTATTCTCAAAACAATTAAATTCTCTACAACAAAGGTGTCATTTCATTCCTAGAATCCATACTTCATGAAAAAGAATCCCATCCAAAAATGAAGACAATTAGCTAAACACATCAGCACTAGAGAGTGGCTTAATGACATTTACATTGTTTCTTCTCAATCTGAATTTTAAAAAATGTCAATTCATGTTGTGGTCTGGTGAACGAAATGAAACAAACAATAACTTCAAGAGGTGGAATTTTTTTTTTTACTAAATAAAATCATATGAAAACGAACAGTGTGTTAATACAATAATATATGATAGAATGATATTACCCAAAATCATTTTCAAATAAACATGTCTGATTCTACTTCATGTACTTATGGATAACCTCAACACCAGAAGTCTTTAGTCATGTGATTCCCGTTTTTCTACATTCAACTTTTTGCCTACAGCCGATTGGACACCGACAGAAGGTGAGGCTTTATACTGCATCAGGAGCAACAGAGTGAGTAGTGGTGATCATCAGTAAACTATGATCGAGCTACATTCCCAAACCCAAAGATCAGGAGACACCTTCTTCTGCCTCCGCTGAACCAGATGGAAGGCCCAGTATGAGTGTTACATCAATGTTCTTCAGTGCAAAATAGAGGTGCTAAGACTATTATTGACTCTGGGGATGTTTGAAACATACTTCATGAGCGGATTCAAGCTATGTCATGGATAAAGTACAATAAAATTTTACCTATATCGGTTGGTTAAGTTGATTTCAAATTGAATTTCATGACAGAATAAACTAGTCTCCAGATGAATTTTCTGTTGCGTGAGATATTTGATCTTGCTTGAAATGTTGATAATGGATGAATTTGGACTAGAAAAAAAATTACATCTTAATTGTTAGTTGAATTTCTCAAAACCGTGTTAAAAATGAATAATTTAGTAAATATTTATGCTTATGTGCCCTTTTATGAATAATTACCCAAATCTACGTGCTCTCCTTACAGTTTTTTTTTGTTTTTATAGCGTGAATATAATATTATATTATAGCATTATAAAGATGGTAATCTCGAAAAACTATAAGAATTATTTAATGGAAGACCGCTATCAATGTCATTGGTATATAATTAAACACACAAGTTTTTATGTTTTCTCTTCTCAACATTATTACTTTTACCACTAATTGCTGTGGAATACTTTTTTAACAGTGGCATGTTATTTCTCTTTCTTCTCCAAAAACATCTGTTGATTTGAAAACATTGAATCTGTTGATTGAAGGGAGTTGATAATAAAAGTCACTAAGTGGATTTGAAAGAAATGATATGTAACATTATATTTTGGTATTAACAGGAAAATGAATTATCATCTGATTTTAAAGCAATGCTAATCTTTTTACATATTTCACCAATAAATATTTAAACATTTTATTGTCAAAACAGAAACTACAATTTATATCAAAACTAAGCTATAGGTATGACCGATCGATTTTTCCAGAAACCTAATAGGCTACGACATATTAATAAAAAAATAGATAAAAGTTATCTTTTTCCTCTCTCTCCTTCCTGCTCATTATCCATCCATCAATATTGTAAAGTTTCAAAACTTTAAAGAATTTGGTCTCTGAATCCACATGTTGCGTTGACTATGATTTAACAATAACAATGACAATATTTTAGAAATACCTTTATGCATAAATATTTGGATTAATTAAAACACTAAAATTTCAGTCAACATGAAAATAATAACGTTTTATTTATCTATTAGATTGATATTCTCATGAATCCTACCAAATTATTGTTTCTCATTATTTATAAATCCATGTTCAAAAATCAAAAAGCTGCAAATTTTTTACACTCGCTCTATACAAATTACGATATTATCTTTCAATATTTGTAAGTATTTTAAAATAATAATGGAGAGTTAGCGTAATTACAAAATGTGTTCATCAACTTGGTGCTGCATAAATTCGAGCTTGGGCTGCTAACTAATCATGGTAAAACTACAGTTCTATGTAGTAGAATTTTATAATAAATTAATTTTATATATTCCATTTTTAACACATTAAAGGCGGCGGATCTTGACGAAAGTATGCTGGTCGAGATAAATCGTTGTACTATGACTCCCGCCTTTAATGTGTTAAGAAGTTATATTTTTACCATGAAATTCTAACAGACAAAATTATTTTCATTTTAAAATAGGAAAAACATTCCAATATGTTAATTATTAATAACTCTTAAATCACAAATAACATTACATCTTAATCTTTACTTCCTAGCCAATTTGCTAATTTTAAACGTGCAAATAAAAAAAAAATTAGTGTTGTATTCTGGTAGTTGTAATAATGGCATAGAATTATTTTTGTGTTTATGATATTTAAAATTTAAATTAATTTATAAATATTAAATTTAATTTGATTAAAAGTAATATTTAATTTTCTTTTTTCCATAGGAGTATAAAGATAAGTTAATAAAGGTGGAGCAGGTGAGGCATGAAGTGTTATCCCATCTCTCTAACCTCCCAGATCTCCGAAAGCTCCCCGACGTGACGTCTGGCAGGCTTGCACCTTTACCTTCAGCCGGCGACCTCTTCAACGTTATATCATAGTCTCACAAATTAGTTTTATTGACTTTATAAAGTGAACGTGCATGTGCGTTTGTTAACAATAAAAGTGTAAATTAAAAAAGAGCAATTAAATATTGAGTATATATAAATATATTTATATATAGATATTTCGTTGTTTATAAGTGATAAATTTAATTTTAGAATCAACGTGAATTTAAGATGATATGAGTGTATTTATGTTTTATGTCTCAAATTTGTTTTATCATCTTGATTTTTCCTAATGCACTGATGCTGCAGACCATCTATTTATAGTGTTATATTGTTAGAAGAGAATAAAGTTTTTATTATTCATTGCTTTCCTTATTTTATATATAAATTCTATTTTATATATTGATTAGTCTAAATAGATGTTACAATAATGTACAATATATGTATTAATGCAATATATTTTTGATGTTCTTTCCTATACATCACATTATCATAGCCTTTCATTATAGAAATTATATACAACTTTTTATATGAAAGATATTTCTTTATTATGAAGAATAGAGATAATCGAACTTGAAGATTCTTGGCTAAAAAAGCAGATTAAATGATTCATTATTTGCATGAATATTTATGCAAAATTAAAAACCAATCACAAATTTTTTGTATAAAAATGTGTATGTATATAGTTAATGAAGTAAAGATTAGAATAATCTTTATTATCATAAATTTATTAATAATAAACACATTTTATTGCATACACTAATTTTTTTCCTTATTTGGAGAAAATTGAGATTTAAGGGAAAAAATTAGATGTTTTCTATTTTTAGAAGTTCAGTAAATAAGAGTTCAACTGTATTGACCTTTAATAGAAAGTATTTTCTTCAGATTGTATTGTTTTACAAAAGAAATTGATTCATGATGAGCCTGTTTATTTTTAAAGATTAGTTTTACATTTTTTTTTTTTAAATATTTGTATGGAAAAAAACTTTAAACATTAAAATTACTATAAAACTTTTATATTAACATTCAATTTTTAAAACCTTCTTTTTTTGTTTTTTTAGATGAGGTATTGAATGTTGTATCGTTACCAAATAATATTAAACTGGCCTAGGATAGATAGTTCTTTTATTGTTCCTAAGATATATAGATATGAAGTGTTTATCTAATAAACAATAAAATCCCTTGTTTATTTATTTTCTTGGATTATTTTCTCTTCATATCATATGTAAAATGTCTTTCAATGATCAGATTTTGTGTTAAAAGTAACATTAACGTTTTGCAAAATTGTTTCTAAATCGGTAATTGTTTTGTGAATTTATTAATCTGTAAAAGACATACTAAAAGTTCAACCAAAATCTTGTCCTTAAAAAATAACTAGTCTTTCACTGTTAATAATTTGTGTCTTGATAAGCTTTTGTGAACTCTACAAACTTATTTTGTAATTTAAGTCAAGATATTAGTTCAAATAGCTATGGTCGCAGTTGACCTTTTTACTTTTACTAATGTGTATATGAAATATATTATATATTGTAAGGGAAAGTATTACGATTGTGAAAATTTTCGAATCTGAGTTTTCAACGGATATACACCTCCCACGAAATGGAATTTGTGTGTATGGAATAATGATAAAGGAAAAATGATTGTTTAGTTCGAAAATGATTCTCCAGAAATAATAGTCGGAATATATACGTATATTATATCATTGGAAAGCAGAGAATTTTAGATAAAAAAGCAATATCTAATATGGAAAGTCGGAGAAGGTAATGGAGAGTGACAAAAAAGTTATTAATAATAATATTTGAAAACAAATTATTTAACGGAACCACAATTTACTTTCCAAGGAAAGTAAATGGAATTTCTTTATGAAATATAACTTTGAAATAATGTTCAAGAATGAAAAAATATATATATATAAAATCCAACGACATTGTTTAAAAAACTATTTCATTATACTTATGTGAAAGAAAAAAAGAAATGTTAACATATTTTACAGATGTGTAAAATATATGTTTATAACCTTAAATATATTTACTGTAGTTTAATAACTAGATCTAATATTATATTTTAATAATAGGTATCTATCATCCATTTATTCCGAAAAATCCTCATGTAAGCTTTTAGAAATTTAAATTAGTGAATAATTTGATGAATTTGGCCTTGGTGAAATCACAACATTATCCATTTACCATTAGTTAAATAACTTTAGACTTATCTATGACAGGCAATGAAACTACATTATAGTAAACTTCTCAATGGAAAATAAAAGTTTAATAACTAATAATTGTACAGTCCAGAATCATTTATAGATTAAATATACAGACGTGCTTTCAAATCTCTCTGGGCATATATAGCTCAGAGACCAGAATTACATAATTTACAAAAACAGATGTAGTAATAAGGGTTTTATTGCCTACCGTCGATATAATAAATAAGAATTGTGTTATTTAAATGACCTTAATGAGTTGTTGCAGGTTAGCTGTAAGGTTTAAGGTTTAACTCTGTTGAAAATGCAGTTCATATTACTCCAACATTGTCAGAAAATAATTTCTGTTCAAAGTAGAGCGGTAAGTGAAACTTGTTTGATGCACACATCACAGTTTTTTTTTTTTTCTTTTTTGGGGGCTTATATTGTCAGTTCAATATTATTATTATCTTTGTCTTTCTACCCTACCCTATACTGTCTTTCTACCCTCAGCTAGATCAACTTCTGGCATTTTATACAATAAATTACATATTACAACAAGTAAATGTTTATTACTTTCCTTGATACCTCTCTTGAAAATGACGATGTCAGGCTCTAAGTGTGCAGTATGAGTGGGAAGTAATATTTCGGAAGAATTTCATACTAACTGCGGTGTAAGACGGGGAAGCTCTAGCATAAGCAATAAATTTTCTTTTTAACTTTGCTGCAGAGAAAGCCGTGCTTATGTCCGGAATCCAACTCCACGCAACCCTTCTTAACTGTACTGTTCAGCTTCTTTGGTACGCGGACGACTTTGATATATCTGCCAGATCGGAACGTGCATTAAGAGGGTTGTTCTTGGCTATTGAAGATGCAGCAAAGAAACTTGGCTACACATTAATGAAGTTAAGACCAAGTATATGAGAGTTGGAGGAGATGGGACAGGGACCGGTTCTTTTGTGGCTGGACCATATATTTCGAAAAGGTAAGCAGCTTTGTCTACCTTGGTTCTGAGATCAACTCCGAAAATAACATCTCTCGAGAAGTCAACAGGAGAATAGCCATGGCGAGATGGTACTACTTTGGCCTTGCGAAGCATTTTAGAAGCAGGTTCCTCTCTAACAGGACCAAGATCACTCTCTACAAAACCTTGGTCCGCCCTGTTTTAACTTATGGATCAGAAGCATGGGCCTTTAAGAAGCAAAATGAAAATAAACTTCTGAGGAGGCTCAGTCTCAGTGACAAGATGTAGCGCCATTTATGCATATATGTACGCACTGTCTTTCTACCCTCAGCTAGATAAACTTTTGGTATTTTATTCAATAAATTACACATCACACCAAGTAAATGTTTATTACTTTCCTCATTAGTTTCTTTGTAATTCACTCTCATAATTGCACTGTTGAAAACTCAACAGCAGAATCATTGAGCTCCTATATCGTCAGATTTCATTTATCCTTCTGACTCCAATCTTTAGTGATGTTCCTTTACAGATTATACATCCAATTTCTGGAATTCTCCCAGGTTGATTTGCCATTCTAAGATCATTACAAGACGTAAGGGCTCCAGAAGAAAGATTATTGCTGATAGTTAAGTCGTTGAATGTGCTGAATACTAACTGATACTTTTTTTTCAAAGAACAAATAGGGAGGACTCCATATGACTTTACCTTAATACACTAATTCTGTACCTTTAGACTTTTTAACAACTGTTTGGCCAAGAGGATGTGACATGGAGGAATTTAATCAAAAATTGATTATATATGTGAGGACGCACTTGCTGGGCACTAAGGTTCTTATAACATGACCCAATGCTAGCTGGTCGTATTTTGGATGTCATAAAATATTTAAATTGATTCCTCTTATGACATCAAGGGATGACTTTATTTGCCAAAATGATGGGACTGTACATTTATAAGTAATTTCAAAACTAATTAAGGAAAGACATTTATATTTTATCAAGAGACTGTTTAATTAAATAATAAATGAAAAATTTGAAAGAAATTGCTCTCCTACTTCTATGTACTTTTTATTAAAAAGTTAAAATATATTATACCAGCAGTCACTAAGTGCACTACAATCTTTCTTTCTATTTACGGTTAAACATTTAACGAGTGCAGTAAGGATATGTAACTCTCTCTCCTATAGTAAGGGATAAGTTACATATAGAATATAAAAATTATTATAAGTTAATTATCCATTATTTGCCTGATAATAACAAGAATGTTGGGTAGAGATTTAAGTCAGTACCTGCATACAGTGTTAAGAAGGACACTTAAATGTTTGAATACTTTGCCTTACAGACATGTTACTTTTTTTCTTATCTGGGATTAATAATTTTCAGTGAACAGGAAGGAATATGATTGAATAAAAGCAGTTAATTAAAAAAAAATTCATGAATTTTTCAAATGTGTAAATAGGAGAAATTGTAGGAGCAAGTGAAAAATAAATTTATGAAATTTATATTAAAAATTTTATAAAAGAAGAGTGGTAAGAATTTTTCACAAACCAATTGTTTATGTCAAGATTTTAAGATTAAGTTTAGACCTATGTATTTTTATCTATATTTCATTCATGGTTAATACTTCTTATTTGATTCTATTAATCCAATAAAGAGGAAATATGATTTGTGTCTTAATTATATTATACAGTTTGAAAGAAAATGTAACAAGGCCCAAATTTGCATATCCTGAACTGTATGTAGTTTTTACAAAAAATCAGTATTTCATATCAATAAGAAACAAACCCATAATTATTTTTGGTCAACAATTATTACAAGTCTAGTTTAACAAATTTGTATTCATTAACATGTTATTGTATGCAAGAAAAGATATTAGAGTTTATTAACTATAATTTCTATTTCTATTACAATTCTTAGTTCATTTGTGATTTAAAATAAAATTATTTTTCTTCATCAAAAACCAATATAACTAATAACTCTATAACGTATTTAAACAAAGATTTATCTTAATAATATAAGACTTACCTAATGGTAATTTTAATAACTCATAAATATCCTATTTAGTTTCATTTCTCAGGATGTAAAATCTTCACTGAATGAAAAATACACATTTAAATACAGTAACTGGTATCTGTTGGCGAAGGAGTAAACTAGAACTGCATATTAGTTCTATCAACTGCCGAAAGAGACCGATACCGGCAACAAGTTAGTATTGAGAAGTTGAGCTCCTGTGGCCCTATCCTTCTAATACAAATGCAAGATTTCACCCTTTGTTGACAGTTTTAAATGGAATCTTTTTTAAATTTTCATTTAATATTTTAATGATTTACTGAACACTAACTAATTATTTATTATCAGCTAATGTAATTAGTTTATTCATCTTTTTAACTTAAAGCGGATATGAAAATAACTTAAGGAAAGCGGATAGCGTATCAGCAGCTAAATTTGATAAAAACTTTTTTGATGATTTCATATTTTAAGAATCAAGAGATTCTCACTTTCCTCCAATGAGCCGACCACAGGAGTTCAGCAAGTTTGAAATAAATAAAACTGCTTTGTTGCACATCACGAGTTTGGATAATAACACCAACACAATTCTCCCACCGAAACATTTATTTTTTCAATTTAGACTAAAGGACATATACAAAGGCTGAAAAATAATTGCTTGTTGGTGAAATAATTGTATAAAAAAGATTTGAATTATAAAAAGGTGAAAAGTAAAAATTTTATTCTGGGACATTTAGTCCCCAAAGAACAATAAAAATGAACAATTTTTAAAAGTTCTAGTAAAGTAAAATAAGTATAAACACACACACACACACACATATATATATATGTGTGTTTTTTTTAAGATGTGAGAAACAAGCCTGACATCAATTTTTAATACAAACTGTTTTATTATATTTTTCGTGGTTGAAGAAAATTGTTTTCATTACTTAAAATAATTCATATATATCACAATAATATAATTATTTCTTTTTGGAAAATTCAATCACTATAATATTCAGTAATTCTTGATCGCACAATATTTATTTTTTATAACATGTACCCACATAATTAAGAATTTAATTAGGAACTTTGGCTGAATTCAAACTCTCATAAGTAATACATAAATATTACTTTAATATTAAGAAGATGGATATATTGATTTCTTCATATATTGTCTTGCATAAATATTAATTTCAATTGTTGAGGATCATTTCCTGCTCCTTAATAATTCTTATTTTAAGCTATCAGCCCAATCTGGTTTAATGTCAATTAACTGGATCTAGTCGTTTTCTGGAAACACTAATGAATGGTCGGTCAGCTTTTCAAAAAATAGATAAAAACACTTTTTAAAAGTATAATTGATGTTCATAAATATGATCTATGATTCTCTTTATCATTAATTCAACAACAGTAATAATTTATGTGAACATATATTAATTTAAGAACTGGAGACTGACTTATTATCAATAGTTACGACATTATGTTTAATATCTTCAATATTGGATATTATAAGAATCTAATGAATCTTTTTAAAACTTGTATTAAAAATACTGCACAGAGAACATACATAATTTTACTTCAGCCTCAATCAAATAAATATTTAACACTGAAAGTTTTTTCATAAAACTAAATTTCCAGTACCTACCATTTATTTAAAATGGCATGAAAATCACAAGGGTTAAGGAGTTTAGAAGAATATTGATGCTATATAACAATTTTTATTTAATAATCATAAATTAACTTCAGGAAAAAATTGAAATAATATAATTTATATAACAATTAAATATACAACAATATATACTTTCAAGCTTGGTTAATCTCTTAAATATACGGTATATGTTACAACAAATTTTTTTTTAAATATTTCAAATTCTAAGTTATATAAATACAAAATAATACAACCACACATATAGAGAGAAAACAAAGGAATAATATCAAGGATATAAGAAAGAGAAAAGACACAAACGAGGTCTCACATGCTGAAATGGCAGTGTACGCAACAGAGTTAAACTCATTAAAGCGAATCAACACAAAGTCTTCCGATGCTCAAGACCTGTGAGATTTTAGGTCTGCGATTTCATGTCTCGTTTATAGATATATTTAGTTAAGTAAATACAATTAACAACCACGACATATACACATACACACATTCAAATATATATTACAACAGTATAAAAAGATACTAAAAACTAAATCAGTATAAAAATAATGACCACTGTTATTTATAAAAAATGAAATAAATGTCATGAAAAAGAATTTTTAAAATAACAGGTTAGTCATGTTAATTTTTTCCGAAATATCAAGCCTTATGTACAATGCATTCGAATGGAAGAATTGAATGGCAGAGAGGAAGATGCCGAAATAAAAGAATTTCTAATCATTGCAAAGGTCACATTAAATGTTAATTTCACAGCCATCTGGAATCGGGGGTTACTAAAGCTCCTAGAAATAAGATCACATGGTTCTGGTAATCTCCTTATATTTGTGCGTTGTCTCTGGTTCAAAAGAGGTTCACTGCCTTCTTCAACTTCACCTGCTTCCATGCTGGCAGCTCTGAGAACTCTTCCTTTTCCATCCCAAACACTTCCTGTAATTTTATGTAAATAAACTATAGTAAAAAATATGATAAAACATTTTATAACTCAATTATCAATACATTTATACTTTAAGATTTAAATTATGTGGGCTTATAATAATTCATGATTATTTTTAGTAAACATGCTGTTAATTTTTTTTTAAATATAAAATGACCTCAATAAATTAGGTACTTCAGAATTACAGTGCAAAAAACTTAGAAATTTATTTGTATCAATTTTTTGTTGGTTATATCTGAATTTTGCTAAAACCATTAAAATTATAAACAACTCTTTATTTTTAAAAGGATTTTTCTGTTGGATCTGTGGACCTGTATGTAATAAAACCCACTCTGGTTCTCAACCTCTGCCCAGAGGCATACCTCAAGGATTCTCCATACCTCCCTTCCCTTTTTCCCTTCTTCATCAGAGACCATCCATTTTCTATCCAACATGCTCAGTATCATTCTTAACGTTTTCTAATTATTCAAACTACACTGTATTTTGTTTTTAAAATTTCATGTTTTATAAAAACATTTCTTCCAGATCATATTTTTATATAAGGTAATTTCCCCCCTATACTTATTGTATTAATGAATGAAAATCAATTAAGTTGAAGACAATATGGGCAACATAAGATGTTAATATAATTTCCTTTAAAAGGACAAATCATATGAATTCTAATCATTACATTCCAGAATAATAAAAATATTTTTCTTTTCTTTTCAAAAATTGGCCAGTGGATTATTTTCCTTCTAAGTCCAAGGAGCTAAATACAAAATAAATATTAATTGAGCCACTATTTAACCGGTGATGGGTCGAATGGTCCAGAATACTGAATGCATACTGTAATAATAAACTGGATAGTTAGAACAAGGCTGGAACACATACAGATTGTTACTGGAGGAAGTCAGGACCCATAGGAGCCAACTAAAAGACAATGATACATGTATTTTCAACAATACAGAACAGCATTCAGGTAATTCAATATTGTTTTCATTTTAAATTTTAATGGCAATGAATCTTTAGTAAATATAGTTGTTAAAAATATGTAAATAACAATTGGCTGACCTTAAAATCTGAGGAATCAAGGTAGAGTTCAAGCCTGGTTGGGTCTACCCCAGCAGGGAGCGGGTTGCTGGTCAGGGTGTGAAGGGGGTAGCTCTCCCGCATCAGAGCAGCCAGCTCCTCCTGCGTGTTCCTCATCTCGCCATCGCTCCAGCCATCCTTCACCAATCAGAACAGTTATCAATCAAATCAATTTATATAGAATACTAATTTAAGAAACAGGATTAACTAAAACGTGATTTCATAATAATTTATTTTAAAACAAGAAATTAAGACCAATTTTAAGTGAGCCCAGATTTTTCAAGTATGTGGAGATGTTTCACAACAATAAAGGTTGCATAATAATTATATTACAATAATTACTGAAATAATTTGGTAAAAAGTTTTAAATAATTTCCAGTACTATTTTTTCAATGCGTGGGGCCAATTTATATCTTTCATCAAAGAGCTGTGGGACCATGGATTTATTTATTGATTCAAACTGTAGTTTACAATAAACCGACTTCTAAAATCCTTACAATTTTAGATTGCCAGAACAACCAACCTCAAAATCCCATTTCAGAAAAAAGCTAAAACTCCTATATAATATATACTTCCTATATATCATTCAAATTGAGAGTTTGGGAGAAAAAAAAACCACAATAAACAGTAGTTTTAAAAATAATAATAGGTTATGTTTTGTTATTGATAAATTATTTATCGAGTATTAATTAACAGATGATACCTCTAAACTGGCTGCTCTGGCCTCTTCATTCAGAGACCACGTGGGAAAGAGAGATGTAAAAGCTGGTGGTTCTAGCCCAGCTACCACAGTGACCACATCCGCAGGGTTTAGATTAACGGCCCTAGCGAAGCCGAGGGCTACGGTGTGTGCTGCCTTCTTCTCAGCTTGGTGCCTCACCATATGCGAGCCTCGCTCATCGGCGTCCGCTGGTGACCACCCAGTCCACACCCACACTCTGCTACTGCTCTCCAGGATAAATACAGCTGTAGGCATACAATATAAGAAAATTAATAAAACTGCATATTTTTTCTTTTTTAATGAAAGAAGCACTAAAAAAAAAAAATAGCACAAAAATATACATGAAATCATGAAAAAGTA
Source organism: Nezara viridula (assembly GCA_928085145.1). Classification (NCBI taxonomy): domain Eukaryota; kingdom Metazoa; phylum Arthropoda; class Insecta; order Hemiptera; family Pentatomidae; genus Nezara; species Nezara viridula. The sequence goes on along the minus strand of OV725080.1, from coordinate 102,037,882 downwards.
AATAGTATACAAATTGATTTTGTTTCTTAATAGAAAAATATTTTTCCCAATTTTGTAGCTTCCAAAAAAAAAAAAGAAAAAGAAATAATCATTATTTACAATATACTATGCTTTAGAATTTTATTTTATTCTTTTAATTACAAAGTTTTCGTTGAAAATGATTTTTTTGCCTTGAGAAGCTAATCTTAAATTAAAATTTCACACCCTTTGAACAAATATTTATACACTAGTCGGCCCGTGCGAAAAATTCGCACAGCATATTGTTCTTAAATGCTAAATTAATAAGAAAAGAAAATAATGCAACATATCAAAAGATAAAGAAATCAAATGTTCCTTTATCAATAAATATAATCAACAAAGAAAAAAAAAATTAATTTAAATCTTCATTTCTGTTTGGAACCAACATGTATCCAAATTTCAGTAAGCTGTATCTTTGCTAAATATTGTCCAATTTCAATAATTTTTTTTTCATTTTGTAGGGAATTTAGTAATGTTTTATATAATCGTGGGCATAACCAAGGGAAAAGTGTGTAATTTTTTAGTTATTCGTTTTTTAGGCTTTATAGAGGTGCGAAATACAAATCTCAACTCTGTTTTCCCTTAAAAAAATATATATATATTTGAACCCACTTTCCTCCTTCGTTCAGTACAAATTGTTTCAACGTTGTACTGATACTATAGCTATATGCCAAATATATAGTTATTTTCAAATGAAATGGGCTATAATAGAACGTTCCTAATGAATATTAATCAAAAATAAGAAAAAATGAATAATAAAATGAAAAAAAAATATTGGAAAAATTTCTAATTGATTTCGATGATTTTTTTTTTCATTTTGTAGGGAATTTAGTAATCTTTTATATAATCATGGGCATAACCAAGGGAAAAGTGTATAATTTTTTAGTTATTCGCAAATAAAGTTTGTTTTCTTTCATAACTTGTTTGCCTGAATTTTCGGGATGATTGTACTATTATGCCCGCCTGAAGGAAAAGGAAGCCTTCGAAATTGGTGGCTCAATCTTGAGATTTGGTGAAAAATTAACGATGATATGGCTTGCCGATCAAAAACACCATCCATAAATAATATAAACTCCTCCTCTCTCGATCATAGAGACCTCAAGTCGACGAAATGAGACATGTATTCAATGACAGTACTGCAATTAATGTAAGGTTGTGTGGATGCGAATCCTATGCCTTGCGTTATCTCCAAAATAGTACGTTTTTGGGCTTAAAACTATACGGGTCTTGCTGTATGCATCATAATCTTCAAGATCCAATTTATCCCGTATCGAACGACAGACCTACCACCGTTCCAGTATTGAAGCCTAGCAAAATATTTGTATCGACTTTATTTATTTTAGAAAGAAAAACAAAAGTGGAGAATACAATTTGCTAACCCCCCCTCCGTGAAATTCTGAATCCAACGGTTCCCCATTCATGGTATTTGAGCATGACAGAAGCTTATATTTGGTACAAAACCGATTTCAAGCCTTACTGTTATAATATACGTGGGGATTTTAGGAAAACAACTTTTTTTCTATAAAACATATTTGACGTATTATTCAAAGACAACTTTTTATTTATATTTTATACAAAATAGATTATTTACATTAAAAATTTGTCACGACCAATCATTAAAGTAAAAAAAAAGTACTGTCCATGGAATAAAATCTTTCCTGATTTATAAAATATTGTTAAGTGGGCTGAAATTACACAGATAGATGTAAAAGAGTTTAATAATAAATGATATATTTTATAGCTATTTGTAATTAACAGGTAAATAAGGAAATCTGTAATACGATTATACTTCGTAGTAGGAGTGAAAGTGTATACTGTATGGTATCAGATCAATGCTCTGATAATGTTTTGATTTAGATATTCTATTTGTAATAAACATTATTATTGTTATACTAGTCATATTTCCACCCATAATAATAGATTATAATCACTAGTTGAAATTACAGAACAAAAACCAAAAAACTTTAATGTTTTATCTACCTTCAGACTGAGTTGGGGTTATAATAACATCTTCTGAGGCTTAATTTTTTGTTTCCCAATGTCGACATTTTAACAAATTAAATTATAAAATGTTTCAAAACAAAACATTAACAACAAATTCAAAAGTTTAATTGTTTTTAAAATTTTATTTAATTTCCTCGGTAAGCATTAATGCAACAAATTTTTCATCTTTTTTTAAAACAAAAATAAGGAAAAATAGGAACTTAATTTCTTTACTAACATTATGAAAAAAATAATATATTATTGTTCTTGTAAATTCTTGAAAATAGGTTGTTAATACCGCAGAAGTAAATGAAGCAATTACCTGGCTGGCTAGCAGAGTATAGGTCGTCCTGAAGGTAGGGAAATGCTGTGACCATTTTGTTAGACCTCGTCCTAAGTGATGGTACTCCAATCGCAGTCAGTTCGCCTGTCAGTGAGGTCAGATGGTACAGCCGAGCCTGTCGCTCAGATGTCAGTGAAGGTGTCATCAGCTGGGAATTATAACTGCTGCGCCTAATGTTGTCTGAGCCACCGAGAAATTGGTCTGGTTCATCTCCTTCTTCTATCTCATTAACCTGTTGGGTTTAATATATTTAATAAAAATATACCATTTTTTACCTAAATGTGTTTGGTTATTATTTTTTTTAAAAGTCCTATTTTAAAAGTTTCAAGATAACCTTTTTTTGGAAAAAAGTTTAAAAATAAAATTTGTAAGAAACTTTTTTTTATTTTTGCTAGTGATTAAAAAAAAGTTACATGAAATAAATTAAACAGTAATTAGGCTTAATTTACAAATGTAATTTATATTGGATCAAATGCCTGGTTCTTATATTTCTATTGTTTCACATGAAAAGAAGATGCTGCATAAGTATGATTTTTTAGAATTACTTTTTAGCAAGATTGTCTTAAAAGAACTTTCAAATAAAAGCTATAGTTAAGAAATAACAGAAAAATATTTTAAAATAATAATTCCAGTCATATCTGAACTGATTAAAAACTAAAATTTTCATTTCAAATCCTGAATCAATCACTATAGCATTAAATTAATTTTTTCTCGCTGTTCTATTGGCTACAATTGGCACTTACTATTTTCTGTATAGGACTTTTCTGCCATTAAGATTTTAAATCGACAGAAAGAAAAAAAAAGGAAGAAATCATATGAATAATTTTATATTAATTCTTTACTTTACCATTAGCAAATATGAAATAACTAAAGAATCAATGGATGCCCTACTTTTATAGATGATACTGATGCGCCAAGCTCTGGTGGAGGCGAAGATGCTATCCTCTTGACAGCTTTGGCAGCCTGAAGTTTGAAAGTACAACAGCAGCCGTACCAAAGGTAACTCGAACCCAGCGCTGGTCGAACCAACCACAGGGAAGCGTTGGACCGCAGCGACTTCTCACTTGCCTCAACCTCATCCAGCCGAGTTTCATCTTCGTCCTCTCCAGTAACTATGTACAGTCTGGTGTTGGCAATATCTTGTTCTAAAAATAATTTCATGTTTCAACCATCAACAGATAGATGTCATTAAAAATAATAAACAAAAAAAGATATAAAAATAAAAGAATTTTAGATAAGTGCTTATACTTTCTGTAAAATATATTTTGTAATATAAGGAAAAATGAAGGAAATCTGAAGGTTTAAAATTATCTAATCTAACTCTAATGAAAACCATACCCATTGGGACTTGTAACACAGGAAAGGGATTTCTCTTTATTGTACTTGTGTAATCAAAAACTTTTCCTTGTTGATCAAACCATTCTTTTAACAGTGTTACATTCTTTGAACAACATTTCTTTTTTCTTGAATCTGTTCAAACAGTTTTAATTTATTTATTTGATAAATTTAACACTAAGATTAACTAAATAACATTCCTTATGCTCTATTGAAACCTTATGTTAATCTTCTTCAAAGCTAATAACTTCATCAAAAACAAATTATTACAATAAAAATAACTGTATTACAATTATAATTATATGAAGGAAGTTAGTCGACTGTTTTACATATCATGGATAATAAATATTCAGGACGCAGTCATTATAAAGTTTTTATTAGTGCCGACGTTTCTCAGTACTTGAATACCTTCAGTGCTTGAAACACGTCCTGATGATGACCCACATGTTAGGGTTGAAACGGTGGCACTCATAAAAACTTAATAATGACTGCATCCTGAATATTTATCACCAATTATGATTATAGCATATTTTATATAATTATACGAAATATGCTAGTATTAGGACATAATATAGAAATATTTATAGGTTGAACTAATATTAAAAGATGTGAGTGCTGGGTGTTGCCATGGAGGCAAAGATTTACAGCAACAATATTAATAATAAAATTTTTAATATTTTATGTCCCATGAATGAAAACAAAATTTTTCAGTACTTTTAATGAGCTGTGGGATACTACCAACTATAATCAATCACTTAAAAATTACAATTCATTAAAATATTAGATTGACTAAACTGAATTTAATAAAACTGTAATTATACTTATTTTTCATTGGCCTTTTAATAATTGAGGGGTTCATTACCACCTTTACTGCTTTTAGGTAAAACCCGGTACACATGTTTTTGCATTGACCTAATGAAAATAGCAAGATTTAAATTATTCAACCTTCTGTGTTTTTTAATTTGAATTTGTTTCTACACTCATGAGCACTTCAATATGGCTAGCGATTTTGATAAAACCTGGTATTTCTTGATGGTCAGCTAGAATATTTTTTATAAAAATTAAATTATTGCTTCTAAGATAACAATTTTATTTCTCCCACAACTAGTGAACTGAGTAATTTTTATAACATAACTTACCATAATTCATAATCACAGTACTCAGAGAATATTGACAAATTTAAAATGTTTACCAAAAATTTGAAAAGATATCCTTTTGAAAATATTTAACATAATTTATTACTATTTTTGAAAATTTCTAGTTAGTATCTAATTGGCTAAAATGTATTTAAATGTTTTAAAACGATAAAATTAAATTCTTTACAGATGTATTATTTTTCTTTTCCAATTGTGAAGTGTCCACAATTTTATTTTTTAATTATCTTTTTTATAGCCACAATACAGATATCTGGGAGTAATTTAAACAAGATAAGAACTTTTAATTACTTCAGCCAACCGCCCTGAAATGTACTATCAGTGATTTGGCTCTGAGTTGAATTTAGTTAATGTAGAAATAAACATTGGTAGGTTAAGAAATAAAAAAATTATAAAATTCACCTTTTGAAAGACTTGCCCTTGAGTTGAAGTGAACTACAATCGGTGATGAAAGTAAAGTGAGAAATACCGGGGGCTCACGACCACAACTGACGACTAGTTGCGTAGCCGCTTCCGAGTCCAAATCAACAGTGTGCAAGGCTGCTGCCCCTTGCTCCAGACTAGGTGAATCGCTTCCATGCCAGGTAAGATAGGCGATTCGTTCACGGCCTGTTGAACCATGTTTTGAAGGTTCCCCACTCAGTTCACGACCTGCAGGTATAGATCAATTTTCATTATATTTAGATTAATAATTAAATGTTTATATATATATATATATATATATATATATATATATTAACTAAAATAAAAAAAGTGAATGCAATAACAAGATATTAAAAATTGGTAATGTAAACAATAAAACCTATTAAATCCTTTTATCAGTGGAGGACATTAATCACTAAAACCATCACCATCCAGTTTAGTAATGTCTTTATTTTATTTTTATGTTTCATATCCTTCCATCTTTACCAAGGATAAAATGTAATTGTGAAAAAAATCAATACCAAAAGTTTTGAGACAGTTGACAAATTTTAACATGATCCTATTTGTATAACATATTATATTGTTAATAGTACTATACATCTGATAAATCATTAAAAATAATTAACTAACCTGTTACTGTGATGGAATAATTCCATCTAATGATATACGAATCTCCTCTGTGAAAATGACCATAGCTCGGCCTGTCCAATGGAGTCCTAGAATAGTCATGGATATGCCATATGTCAACAGTCAGGGTCTTTACTTCAAATAGCCTTCGGGTCTAAAAATTTAAAATCAACATTCCAATTGGTTAATAAGAATATTTCCAATAATATTACTTATTACAATTTAGCATCGATTGCTGTAATACCTCTTCATCATAATAGGATTTTCCTCTCCCGAGATGTGTCCCTTCGAGAATTAGATCAGGTTCTGGTGGTTCCCAATCGATCATCTCTTTTATGTCACAAGGTCGTATTTCCACGCTTCCATCAGCCTTTAAATAGAAAAAAATGTATAGTTCATAAACAGTTTATACGTCATTAATATACATTATTTTACTTATAAAGTTTATTAAATTTCAAATAATATAATGGCTTACATAACTAAATAATCCTTATTAAAACGTCAGCCTGTTTTTCATTTGTAACCACTAACTGCAAAAACTACTGGAATGTTTTTATGTGCTTTTTTGCAAAATGATCAGTTATCTCACAATGGTTTCAGCTATTGAAATCCTCTATATGATGAAGAAAGAAAGTAAAAAATATTTTCAACCCTGTGACAAGGTATACTTAATAATATTTAATTGTTACACTGTTATTGCTTCATTATTGTTAGAATAGCACAGCACTTTGCTATTATTAAAAATATCTTTGAAAAGACAAAATATTGTTTATCGAAAAAATGCAGCCTAGATAAAATGAGGAGAAAGACAAAATGAGGTAGAAGACTGAATGAAGTATAAAACTATTACTTATCAAATCTTTCAGTAGCATCACAACAAATACTGGGTACTCACACTAAATATATTATCTATCACATTGATTTAAACACCAAGCCAAATAGGTTCTAGTCAATCAGCTAGTAAATAATAAAATTACCTTAGAATCATTGTCAGGTTTGATCTGCTTTGCTTGTATTATCTTAGAAAAGTCAGGCCAGTCTAAAAATTTCTCCCTAAATATAACAGGTTCCATATGTTGGGTGATACGACGTAGGATAGACCATTCCGGCCTCTCCTTCTTACTCATTTCTTCATCTAACCAACTGATGCCTGTTGAATAACATATAGTTTATAGCACAGAACAGAATAGAATAGAAATGTATAGCCAATAAAAAAAACAATGGTACTTACCAGTTGGATACCAACAAGAATTATAGCCTCCTTTGAACAATTCATGAGCGAGTCTTGTGCCGATTCGTTTCTCTGCCATATCTGCATTTTTACCAGACCAGATATATACTTCTGAACGGAAATCAAACACAAGGACCTGAAATATCAAATTACAATTAATTGATTATTTCAAATATAAAAAGTATCAGAGCTCCCAATGCAGAAATATATAAAAACTAAGTTCTATTACACTAATAACTATATTTACAATATTCATAATAATTCATTGCTAATAATACTGAAATGTGTACAATTAAAAAAAAAAGCACTTTTAATATATTAATGAAAAATTAATGTTACATATAAGCATTTGTAAATATATACATTTAAATATAAATTGGAAATTTTGATTCAACAAAAAGAACAGAACATTCCAAATATTTTTGTGAAACCAGATTAAGGCTGAAAGAAGAAGTTCTAATAACTTTGAGCAAAAGAAAAATTTACCATATTAAAAAAACACTCTAGAAGTAAAAAATTTGTTGTAATTAAATTGAAAGTTCATAAATGTTTTACAGTGATTATTATTCTAAGAAAAATAATATAATTTGTATTTAAAGTAAGTTTCTAAATAAGTTTTCTCCAACCTATGATCATCTATTTTTAAAAGTATTTTATTTATATTATAAAACAAAGATGTATTTCTGTTTAAACTCGTATTTAAAATTTTTCATGATCGAAATACTTTCTCTTACTTTCTTTACTTTACTTGTTTCTTTACAGGTATGAGAAAGTAAAAATATCCATATTTTCACTTAAAAATGAAATGTACTACTTGCCTGAGAAGGGTTAAGAATAGCAACTTTTGGTATCCGGCCCCAATATTGTTCGACAGGAACCAGTTTTTCAGCAGAGAGGCGATAGACCATGTAAGTCTCACTCATTGCCACTTCATAGACAGAATCTTCTTCAGGATGTCCAGCGCCCTCACCTAATACAAAGTAGTATAAATCATTTTTGAACTAAAAGGCTTGAATATAGATTAATTTTTAAAAAGGTTAAGATGAAATTTTTAAACTAAAGTAAGATAAAAAATGTTTTATTCTAGATCAAACATAAAGGGCGAGGACAAAGGCACTATTATATTTCTTGAATAAAATAAAGCTCTTCTCAAAAAATACAATACAAGCAATACAAAAAAAAAACAAAAAACATTAGCACTACTCGCAGATAAAAATTTGTTTAAACTGAGCTTGGTATATATAACAGGTCTGGCCAACAAATAGCCTGCGGGCTTTCATGTACTATTTGTGCTACCTGTAATTTTATATTTCTAATGAAACTTTTGTTTCTCATTGTATGTACACAAACGATATTAAACAAATTAAAATTTGCTTATACTATTGTTATAATGTGCAAAGAATCAGAAAAACAAAAACTGTGAAAGGAAGAACAAATCAATATCACTTTAATAGTCTCAAGAGTTAATTACGTTGAATCATAGAATAACTATATACTTTATCATTTACTAAATATTTCTTTAAAGTATGCAGATCTAACATGCGGCCTGCTTTACCATCATGAGTCCTTGAAGAGGCCCATAAAGTCATTTGGGTAGGCCAGGCCTGGTATTAACATTTGTTTAGTTTTCAGTGTCAAATAAGGATAAAATAAATGTCACAACAATTAAAACATGCAATACTAATGCATTAATACATACAGTTTGTGTATATATTTACAACAAAAAAGCAATAATAAAAAATTGTAGTGAATTGGTTGTGTATGTGGATGGAGTAGAGGATGCCTACAGAGTTAATAAACTCACCAATAAAGCATAGCTTTAAAAAATCGTGGAACAGACCTGCAACTGTTATATTACTCATAAACCAACAAATTACTAAAACTAAGATGGGACTAGATGGTGGCCTCCTAACAAAGGTGTTTTAATTTTTATTTCACAAATTATATCAAATTCAACCTAAAGCTATAATAGTGATAGAAATAGGCTATTGATGTCAGATCAATAAGCACACACAACAGTTTGAATTTGTATACACACCGATATGTTTCACAATAAACAGTAACAATTTGTTTTATTATGATAAAAAAAAAAAATAGTTCATTCAAGGTTCTAGGATAAATGTTGTAAAGATAATTATAGCTTTAGCTTAATTTAGATATAAGTGTAAAATCAAAATCCGTAAGTGGAGAGGACCTACTAGTATGAACAACATTTAATTCTACTTAAAGTAGGTTTTTTTTTATATGAAAAGGAAATCATAAATAAATAATAATAATAAAATATATTATGAAAACAATTATGTTTTTTAAAACTTAATAAAAAAAATAGGCCAGTACTATGTATTTTATGAAGGGAAAAAAAAAATTATTTATTGCGTAATTGAGGAAAACTCAATAAATTAATGCCTAAACATTAACTTAAGAGAAAAAGCCAATCGAGTCTATATTCATTAAAACAGCATGTTGGAGACTGCAATTTTAACTAATTCCCAATTTTTTAAATATTCTAGTTGATGAAAAATTTAGTCAATTTATTTTTTAATAAAATTAAACTTAGTATAAACATATCTGGCATAAAACTGATTTAAAGTTTTAAAAATTACCCTTTATTTTAAACTTTGTTCAATAGAGGGGCATTCCACTATATGTACATAACTTACCAAGAATCTTCTTATATTATTAGTGTTTTACAATATTAAACAGAATAAAGCTATCTTCAATTGCTGTTTTTATACTTATAATAGTTCTCCAAAGAAAATATACAAAAACTTTACAGAGATTAATTTATACTAAAAACACAACTAATTACATAAAAATAAAAATATTCAAATAACCTTAAATACATATTTACATGTTACAGCATGTCACTGAGGTGCTTCGTGAAACTATTCCATAAAAAAATAAAATAAAAAACACAGCCATGATAAATTGGATAACTACCTTTGTAGCTGCTCATGAGAAGATCTGGAAGAGCGAGCAGCCTCCAAAATTCTTTGTGCCTCTCCGAGTTGCCAGTTGATTCGAGCGTGATCACATTACTAGCCCCAGTACAACCAAGATCTTTTCGTTGAGCTATGTCTTGAGCAATATCACTGCCACGTGATTTTTCCGTAAGACTACAATATTCTCCAATCCAATGGAACACCTGAAAATATTATAATTACTTTATTTCAAGGAATATTATAATATATTTTTACATTATATTAAACTTAACATTGGCATTCAGTATATTAATCTACAATTCTTAACACATTAATTATATTATAATGTATATTTGTTTAATTTCTTTTGGATAATATAAAATATTTTATTTTTATCCAAATAAACCTAAATAGAAGGGTAAAAGTATAAAAGAAAAATTTAAATGACTGAAAGTTATGAATTTTGCCTTTTAACGAAAAAAAATTCAAATTAATTAATTATTTGTTTAGTAAATTTTGGTAATAAATACTTCGAAAAAAAAAATTAATTCTTACCTGGTCTTTGGTGACCAAGATGAAGGAGTCTCCTTGATTGACACTGGTATATACTGGTTTGACAACTGATGTTATAGGATGGCGCCTGCCCTTTACTCTAAGTAGCAATGGATGAGTCCACTGAGCTGTCAGGGCTGAGGGTGCGTCTGCTTTTTTTAGAAAAACTCCTCCAATATCTTCCTTCGAGGCAAGTCCTGCCAGGGCCTCCACAGCCATATTAGAGTTCTTTGACACTATGGTAAAGATATAATACTGAGTATTGAGCTTGTTCAAAGAAACTTGAGAGGGAAGTAATACAAATAACAAAATGTGCATATTTTCTTTATCTTATATAATTTACACAGTATACAAAAAACTTTAAAATTAAAAATATTTTGATATCAAGACAAGAGCTCAGATTCACTTAAATCTACATGGTAAAAGTGGTACGATGAAGTACGGATTGGCCTGAATAGTTAAAAAAAAAAAACTTGCAAATTAGTAGGTAAAGAAACACATAAATTAATGCGTTAGTACCACCAAGTTTTATATCACAGTTTGTTTTGTTCTCATTAACATAAACAGTTAAAGAAAAAAACAAAAACATATTGTAGTAAGTCGATGTTTTTGTAAATTGAGCGGCAAAATTAAAGAGTAGGCAAGTTTACTGAGATAAAAAGAACATGCTTAACTTTTTGTTTTTAATTAATTAGCTTATTTACACCAGCCAAATAGATGGCAATTACTGGAAATAGAAATAGAAAGATGAATTGATTTTATTTTAAGAATTTGGTATTTAGTTTTAACAATAAAAAACATGATTTCTAAATAACGTTATGCAGGAAATTCTAATTTAAAAAATCATTTTATTAGAAGTCAGCTTCAATAATAAATTTATAAGCTCTATTCCGTGGAGTCATTAGTTCAATAGTTTTTCTTAATATAATTTATTTCCTTCTCAATGGCAACCAACAATTATATTGTTAAATCTTAATTATATTATTAATAATTCATGATATTACCCAAAGAATGGGTGATAAATCACTAGAAAATAGTTAATAAATCTAAAAATCTGAAATTAAGATTGATACAAATTATTTCTTGCTGACCACCTCATGTTAACAACATAGGGATAACTGATTCTTGAAACTTTGTCCTTTTGCATGATATTGAGCCATCAAGTGTTTAATTATAATATATTAATAAACATAATTTAAAAAATTAAGACTAGCAAAATTGTTGCTCTAGTAATTGATCTGTTATAGTCCTTTTTCAATACATTTTCCCAGTTTTTGTGAATTTTACGTGTTTAAATATAAATATAATAATTATAAAAGACTTAAAAAACAAGGAGCATGCCTTATAAAATATATGCTTTAAAAAAAAATTAATCTATTTTAACATATATGTACGTATATATTGGCTCTAATGGTATAAAATAACTTTGTTACATTAAACGTGAGCCATAAGGAAGAAAAGAGTGGGAAATATCCTTTTCTAGGTTCAAATTTTTATTTAACTATAGTTGATTTTTTTGTTCTCATTACTAACCAAAATACCAAACTTATTTAGGAATTCTCATTTTTCAATAATATTATTTGAAGATTTAATATAACCATAGTAATTTCTTGTAAAATAACGAAATATTAAGGCTTAGTTGATTAAAAGCATTATGAATCATTTAGACGGACAAGTTTTTTTGCATCTCAAAGTATGTCCAAATTTTTAGGGAAACTTTTGATGTTATTTTAAGCCAAACCGCAAACTAATAAATGAAAATATATTTAAAATTATCCTATAGGTCAATCCAAACCAAGTGATTCAAGATAAATTAAGTTGGTTGCTTGAATATTTTGCATATCTATTCCTCTATCTTTCTAGAGGTAAAATAAGTTGGAGAAAATTTATTTCTTTAACCATTTTTCATTGGCTCTACAGGTCGATTTCAGTAAATGTAAGTTCAAAAGAGATACGACATAAAAAGATCATTTAAACACTATTTATCAAAAAGTTATGTTATCAACTAAAAACTTAACTCTAAAATACACTTAACCCTTTAATGGTCTTTATTATTTCTGAGCTGTTGAAGAAACCACTTTCATTTATTAAAATTGGCCCATAGAACTGAAGAAAATTTTACAAATCTAAAAATTAAATCTAGAAACATACAAACTAGCTCCATACAAAATATGTAAACAAATTGAAAATGTTTAAGCAACCATCTACTTCATACGAATTGACCTCAATCAAAGGATGATAGGATATTTTAATTTATCTTACTACATTTGCTTCTAGTAATTTTTTTTATGGATTTGTTTTATAAAGCTATACATACAATTTTATTCCGTATCAAAGTTATCTCTATCCAGTTTTGAGGAAAATGAATTTCAAACACTTTTTTTCTCTCTCTCCTTATCACTCCAATAATGATCCATTGATCTAATATTTTCTTAAAATTAAACATTTCTTTGTATGGAGCATCTTAAAAATAATATGAGAACATTTGGATTCAAAATTAATAACTTAAGTTTTACATAATGAAGTTTGATTCTCTCCTTCATTTTTATATCATTTATTTGTGTGTTTCACATTTATGATCTTCCTGTGGTATAGCTATTAGCTTTGTTGGACCAAGAAGATAAATAAGTAACTACTTGAAAAAACATGGAACCACTCTAAGCCTAAATCAAGAATTTGAGGGAGCATAGACTTTTTTAAAAGTGAAAACAACTTATCTCGACTTCCTCTGTTCTACAGTTCATTAGCATAAAATAAATTATAGCTGATGACACTGAAGTTTTACTCAACTTTATAATATTTTTTTGTTTCTGTAGTATATTTCTTATTTTGATTGTTATATCCATTTAACTAAACAAGTTAATATGTTCTCTTTGATGATCTTGAATAAGGTTAGCTTACCTCCCAAACCAAGAACAGCAGAGTCCCACTTATTTGTACGAAATTTAAAAAAAAAAAACTAATTATTATTTGATACACTGAAAATTTAATAGTGCTAGTGATAAGTAGGAAAATAAATTGAAGAATTTGATTTAAGATGCGGTATAAATTTATGCTATTTTATCAGGTAACACAAAATAGTTTCATATAAGTATGCCTAAACAGTAATGTATTTTGAGTTTTAATTAAAATAATGCTTTGTTTTATCAACCCTATATTCGTTAGTAGGTCAAAACTTCTATTACGCAGTATTGGAAATAGGAATGTTAAAATAACAAGTTCCGTATACAATGAAGAAAAAAAAAGAATTGCCAAAAGACTATCACTAACAGTTTGTAGCATATTCCATTTGATCGAGACCAATCAACTCCAGATTAGCAGGGCTGCCGCTTATCATTGAAAATATTAAAAGAATTGCATAATTTAGTACTTAAACTAATGATGTAGCTTATCATATTAACTACTATTATATTAATCCAAAAGACCCTATTTGTCTCATACAAGAGATGTTGAACTACACATGCTTTATTTCATCGGTTTTATTGGATATTGTCACATTTCCATAGCACTTACCTTTTGATCATAGAAAAATGTCAAGTTTAGATAAGTATATTTAGTTAATAATCAAAGATGTAAAATTAAGTATCATAGAAGCTTTTGATCATAGAAAAATATCAAGTTTAGATAAGTATATTTAGTTAATAATCAAAGATTTAAAATTAAGTATCATAGAACTATTTCATTCTCGGGGACATTGAGATCAATTTAATTAAGAAAAATAAAAAAAAAATAGGTGATTTTTTTTTTCCAACAAATAAGTACTAAGATATATGTATAATGATGTAGAGATGGTTGACCGTGATATTAAATGAGAAGGAGAGGGGGGGAGGTACGGTCAAATAAATACTTAATTATACAAATAGTATTATTTAATACAAAAATATACAAATAATACTATTTGTATAATTTAGTATTTATTTGACCGCACCCCCCCCCGATCAACTCCTTATCATAAGATGTATGTAGTTCTCAACTGCAGCCAATCCTTCCTGCCGACTTTCTGTGCGGTTTGATAAATTTTTGCTCATGAATTTCCTGTTTTGTCTGTACTTTCACAATGATCAGTAGTGATTTAAAAAAAAATCAATTATGAAATAAGCTTCACAGATAATAGGGTGAAAAATTTCTAGTATATATAAGATTTTAAAAACAATTGTAAGAAAAGATTAAAAACAAAATAACTCATTACTATTACTAAACAGATATGTACTTTGAAAATAGGTATGTTTCACAGACCTAATTTCATTTTTTTAGATTTACAGTTACAACTAATTATTAATGTTACTAGAGGTGCAATAATTTAGTGAAGTGCTAAAAGCAAACTTTAGAAGACTAGTGATAATAGAACAGCTGGCTTAACTATCTTGTTCAATGTATCCCGCACAACAGACAAAATACAGCTCAAAAGCCCCATATCCGAAAAAATTCTAATTGAAAATTAAAAGAAGAGAAAAATGTTTTACCAAACATAACACCACTGAATACAAAAATAGGCTAATTATATATTGCCAATGAGAGGAGAGGGTAGATTTAAAATTTTACTTTAAGCACCATCATTTTTAAATAACATATGGTCTTTAATTTTCTTATCTACTTAATTTATCAGTTAACATCTGTTAAAAACAAAAATTAAGAACTGTTGAATGAGAACTTATGTATTTCTTAAAAATCAACCACACAGTACTTTAGATGGAATTAATATAAAAATTAATTATGGTTATGAAAGTTTTATCTTAATTCATAAGTAGGAAGAATCGTCAGGATAAACCTGATATTTCTGATTTAAAAAAATTGTTTCTACAGATTTATCATAAAATTCTGTCAGTCAATATAGTTATAATTATATACCCTATAATTTATATTTTTTAATTATATATATATATACATAAAAGAGAAATTTGAAAACACTAGTACTGATATTGTCACTAAAATAATTATTAAAAATCAAATCAGCTTATTGCCGAATTGGAAGTGACAACCAATATGGGCATAAAAATAAAACTTAAAATTTATTTTAAAGAAAATAAAATGAGTTTCAACTACTGTTAATATAATGCTTATTATGGGTAAAATAATGAGATGAAATAGGCCAATATCAATAAATAAACATAATACTTTATAAAACATAAAATAAAAAATTATCTAATTCTATAATAAATATACTAAATAAATAAAACAGTGAAAGCAAAGTTTATTATATTGTCTTAGAGATGTTTTAGAAAAACAGCATATTAATCTCATAATTGATGTTTTGCAGTAATTTATTTATTTTTTCAATTAGAAGGAAAACCTCTCATTAGCTCTGTGGCTTAAATATTGCCACAGAACCTATAAATAAGTTTATTATCGATTACTGCTAATTTTTAATCCACAGAATAATACAATAATAAAGTTTTCATTCACATCGTAAAAAAAAAAAAAAAAAAAAAATGAAAAAAGAATATAGTATTTTAAAATTGAAATATAATAAAAAAAATGATAATTTGAATATAATACAAATCACAATTTGTTTTATTAATCAATATTAAATAATATACACGATATCCGATGACTAAATATTTAAATACCACAGTAAATAAAAATTAAACAACATAACATTAAAGTGCTGACAAAAACATAAAAAGGAATAAACAATAAGATCAATCATATATTTAAGAAAAGAAAAAAATGGTAACCAAAAAGCCAAGTGAAAGTCAAATAACTGGAACTGTATACGTTAACCAATTTAACCACAAGTTATTTTCAGAACGGAGATGAAAATATCATTTAGAGATTTAAAACAAGCTGGTGCTCGAAAAATTGTTAATATGGCGACTGATAATTTTATCACATGTCTAAAATTAATCATTTGTGAATTTTTTTTAAAGAGTATAAATGAGTTTATTGAATCATAATTAATCTTTTGTCCTAGAAAGAAGGTATCAATCTGTCCGAGAGAATAAATAATAAGTTATTAATAAATTAATATGAATTTACAATCTATAATTAAATGAGATATGGGTTCAGCACAGTTTAGCGACCAAATAAATCTTATCAATATAAACAATATGTCAGGTCCAGTTATTTGTCTTAAAGATTAACAAGCTCACAAGCAAGGTTAGCTGGAAATGACAATGCATGCAATCAACAAATAATATGCAACAAATTTACACAAAAAGGAGTAGCTCAGGATCCATCAACCATTACATTCAGCATACCATTTTTTTATTATCAGCAAGCAATTTATTGTATAATGAAAATAATTAATGAAGAGTTTTTCAGGTAGTTAATAAATTCAATACTTTCAGCTATGGATTGAAGGGTGTGGCTCAACAATGGTCTATGTATTTACCTATTATATTAAGGGAAATGAGTATTATGATTTTAAAACTATCCTCTTAAAATGTTCCTACTAAAATACCATAAATAAATACAAAAGAGAATAACCAATTATACTTATCTCCTGCTAGATCCCTAATTAATAATCTAACATTTACATAAAACTGTTGCATTAATACATTGTTAGTTTTAGAAAATCTGAACAACTCAAAATAAACGCAAATTTACTATTATTGAGCTCTGGTTCCCAATCAGATTGGTTCAACCAATAACTCTAATAGAATTAACAAAACTGAACAGTGATAAGTAAACCAGAGAAATGAAATGATCAAAAAATCCAAGTTGATTAAAAACCGATTTTAATGTAACTTATAGGTTAAGATAATGGTTTTATATAATATCAGAACATCTAAATAAATTAATCGCTAACATTTCTTATCAAGTTAGATGAGTCAATTAAATAAATTTTTGATTGACAATAGGGTTTTAACCTAGGACTGGCCAACAGAGCTTGCAGCATCACAAAGGAAGCACAGGTATCAAGAATGTTGAGGACACTAGTGAAAACAAGAAAGTAAAAAGGAAACAAAAAGAAGTATATTCAAACAGGAGCTACTGAGCTAAGCCAACATTTGTAGAAGAAAGAGTGAAATCGTAATTGGTTTTTAATTTCATTAAATCTTCTTTCATAAAATTTCTTTTCTATTTTAAAACATTTTTAGGAAACCAAGAATGTACTCAAAATGATTATTGACTGGACATCCTGATAATTTTTCATCCTTATAGTTTCAACAGAGAACTATATACATCTCCAAAATTGATTTGCTTTAATATTTCAATATTAATAATCAGCCAGATGAGTTGTTTAATCAGAAACACTTAGAATTATCTTGATAAAGACGTAGTGGAGGAAATTTTTGTTTTAACTTAAAAAACAGAACCAGACATGAAGCATCTTTTTCATTAACAAATACCTTATTGACCATGAAAATTTTTCAGAAAGATTTTTACAATTAATAATATTATACTGTTTTATTGCAATAAAACATAATTATTATATTTATAAGTAAAATGTTTAAACAGCTACCTTTTCACTGTTAAAGACAGGGGACCACAGGATGAAACAAATCTGAAAGGGGGCCACAGTTAATAAAACTTTGAGGAATCTTGTCATAGACTGATTGTTTGCCCACACCCTTCAATTTTGAATATTCACACCATTTTTTAATTTACTTTTTGGGTAAGATTATACAATTGTTGTAGTCTTTCCTGAAAATTAATTTGAAATTCATAACTAATAATTTATGTATTCTGAAAGGCTAATTTAATTATTTTAGAGAAAATAAGGAAAATTAAAAAGAAAAGAAAGTAAAACTGGATAAAAATTTTCTTTATATGTCATACTAAATACACATATGTATAAAAACATGCTTTATATATATTTACAAAAAAAGAACATATATACAAAACTTATAGTTTGTGACATGCTCTGAAAGATCTATATTTTTTTTAGGCAAAAGAAGAAGGTGCATTAAATTTGTTTTTTAAATGTTAAATTATATTAACTTTGATGAATTGCACTTTGGAAATTTGAATAGATTTCCATGCTTAATTTAATACTTTGTTACATGTCACAATAAAATGTACATGTACAGAGTTCATGGAAGACACAGAAAAAATTGACCAATTAGTATTTGAATACAGATAACATTAAAAGATTATAATCATAAAATGAAATATTAGGGAGTAAAGCATACATAACAACTAATGCCAACAGAAGAAAGGAACAGAGATGAAGCAACATTAAAATAAAAGAAGAAACCACCCGAAGAATAGGCAATCTATATAATTAGTTTACATTTCTCAATGTTCATCCGTCGGATTTCACGGTCTGCAACTCCTGATTTGACCTCAACGTATTCTGTCCTGAGGTCAGAGCGCTGGGCAAGGGCTTTTAGAGGATTTGTAGATCGGTGCTTTCTTGTGATCCGGACATTTCTTTTTACTACAGATCTGTAAACAATAAAAAAGTAAAGTCTCATTAAAAATATAATTATAATGAATAAAAGCTAACAATACCCACTTGAAATGAAATGAAATTGAGAAACAGAAATCTAATTAGAGATGATCAATTTGATCACACTTTAAATAAACATAGTCTTCAGATGAACTGTTATTATAAATATGCTATAATATTTATCAATACATATCAATTATTTTAATTAATATTTACAGACTTGTGTACTTCCTATATATATATATATTAAAAACTGATAATAGATCTTAAATGTACTGTGAGACCCAAAACATAGCTACTTAATTGTATCAAAGAACAAAATGTATACATAAATTGATACTACTACACTTCCTTAAAAGATAACCTTAGACTTCAGTAATTCAGCCACTTACAAGTGTGAGGTACTTGAGGAGATATGTTCAAGATCAAAGGAATCGACATCACCTGATGAAGCCAACCTCTCGAGATTTGGGCTGAGGAAGAATGAAGAGAAATCCTCATCGTAGGGTTCTGGTACCTGCACTATCGGTGCATCTCCAGCTGGCTCATTTTCTTTCCCTATAAGTAATGACATTTGGTTAGAAATATACAAATAAAATGAATACCAGGTAGAGTCAGAATTTGGTGGGTAATATAATTAAAATAATAAATAGACGATAGAAAATAAAAATGTATTAACTCATCAAAATAATTTCCACCCTTCCCACAATGTAAAATATTTTAAATTCTTTATTATAAGCTGATCATAGAGAGGTCAGTTTTTAAAAAAGGCCAATACCCAAAAAAGTACTTAGTTTATTCTTCTTAGTTCCTTAGAACAGCCTCAAACCACATATTATGGGCAATAAATAATGGATGACTTGCATTTATAAGTCTTGGAGTTTTTAAAATTTAAAAATAAGAAGATGAGCATTATCTTTAATTAACACAAAGACTAGAATACAACACAAAGGATTTATTATTTTGATTAGTAAAATAAATTATTATTTTATTCTTTTTTTTTATTATTGATGTTAAGAGCAGACCTGTAAATAACAGTTCAACCGATAAAAGCAGATACACGAATAACAACAAAGCTTACCTTCCGGTACCGATATGCTCCTCTTCATCAGAGCTGCTAGACTGTCAGGTACAGAAGGGGTAGACATGGAAGCTGGGGACTGGGTGAAGACTTGTGGAGCCGGGGTGCGATTGGCTCCACCAAGGGCAGGCTGAGGAGTGCTGACTGTCCCCATCTTCCCAGCGACTGAGAATTGGTGCGAATCAGGAGCGGTCACACGGGCCTTCCAGCCCTCAGCGGCTACCTCCAGCTGACCCAGCTTCTCGCTGAATCTAGAGCTTCCACTCTGTACCAAAAACATAAATATAAATCCGTCTTAATGTAATCATACAAATGAATCTAAGATAAAGAATAAATATTTTTCCCATAAAATTGAGTATTAGAGAATTAAAATCAAGGTATTAAAATCAACTTGTTATGTTTACCATCAAATTTTTAAATCAATGTTAATTACTTTTTGAAAGACACTCAAACCTTACTTATTTTTTTCAGGAAGTAATTAATAAAAATTGTCTATACAAATTTATATTAAAGAAAATATGAACAATTTTCATTATTTAGATTTAAATATTTCAACAAATGATGAAAGTTATATTAAATAAAAATACTTAGGAAAGAATATTATGACTAATGATATAGGATTTCAACTCAAACCCAGCCTTTGTTTATGGATAAATCTGTTTCCTGTGACATATAATAATTGTTTGGTATTTAAAGTACTTGAATAGGAAAACTGGAAAATTTCAACTTTTGATTCAAAATAATCATTGTTTCTGATTTCCTCCAATGCTTAAAAATAAATCTAAAAAAATAACTAATTAAATATAAAAACAGGACTATTGATAAAATAAATATTTTTTGATATACCTTAACTATTATATTGAAATAAATGAAGAATATAGTGTTATTCTTAACATAATATCAACAATAGGTTCATCAACTCTTCAATAATTAATAAAAATATATACTAATATAAATATATAGTAATGAAAAATAATACTTTAAAAAAGTTATAAATAGGAATTTTATGAAAGTATAGTCTTCAAAAAAATGTCTATTATGTTTTAGTGAAACAAGAGGGGAAATATAAGTTAGGTATTATTATTATTATTTTTTTTTTGTAATAACAAACCTTGGCCTTTTTCACATCATCAATGTCCCTGAACTCCTCACATTCTTGAGGAGTATCATTCTGACGTTGTGATCCATTATTGGATTGCCCAGAGCTCGAAATCAACTGCGTAATGGACGTTATAACGAGGCATGCGGTGAGCCAAAATGGAGCAAATACAACGAAAAATAAACAAGAAACACCAACTAATACTTTCCACATAATACAAAACCCCATCCTTCAGCAGATTTTTTCACTGGTGATTGCAATATAAACAGATGGATTCTGAGTGAATATTTACGCAGGTCCACTGAGCTAAATATAAAATTCCTTAAATAAATAACGAAACACTGCCAAAACTTGTAACTTAATTGAGGAGAGAAACTATAAGAAAAGCAAATTCATGATTAGTAAAATTGCCAACATCAATTAAGTATCAAAGCATAACTGATAAATTCACAAGACATTTATCTAATCTGAACAACTCTTCACAAGTGATATCATCTTTGTCCAAACAAAAACATTAACATCAACAATTGCCTTCAGAGTATTAAAATCTATATATTTCTTTTCTTAATCTTTAAAAGAGAAACAGTTATCTTGCAATAATCTATAAAAAAAAAAAAATACGAAGTGTTTGCCAGAAAAGGCAACAGTAGCAACAATAATTATAACCTAACATTTAACATGAAACATAAAGTAAAGCATTGAGAAAAAGTTATAACAGATGTTTCAACAATACTTAAAATAATTGAAATGGAATTAGAAATTCTTACAGGTATCATTTATCAATTAAATATTATATAATAATAATAAAAAGTTCAACTGAAATTTATTATAAAACGAGTTATCAGTTATTTTTGCTACAGATTAATGTATAGTTACTCATTTCTATTTTATACATTGAAAACAAAAATTGCCAACTAGTATAGAAATATTTCATATTATTTTTAAATAATTTTTATTATGATATTTGTTCTTTTTTATATTAAAGAACAGAACTCCCGAATTTTAATTTAAAAGAAATATGTATTAATATTAAGCATTGGTGATTAACCACATGGTTATTAAGGAGATAGTTTTGGCAGCAGTCAAAACATTTAATAAATAGTACCCACACCAATGTTTTATGTGTTTGGGAAGATCATGAATGGGCTCAGAGTTTCTAGGAGTTTGGTGAGATTGACAAAGATTTGAAGGAATACTTCTAAATAATGAGCTCTGATACAAGCAATTAATGTTGTTTTAACTTAATACTGGAAAGATGAAAAGAATATCATGTAAAAATGGAGGGGTGCAAAGTTGAAATGAATTATAAAATCCTCGGGTATGGAGATGCGATAACTGTCCTTGGAAGCATTCAACAGGACATCAGGAACAGAGAATTGTTAAGGCTCTGATAATACAAGTAGAGCTAAGTGGCCTACAAGTAAATGAAGATAAAAGAAAATATATTAAAATAAGATGAAAATGCCATCCCAACAACAGGATCAGTGATTAAAGATCTTTCCTAAAGTAGACAAATTCAAATGCCTTGGATCTACAAGAATTTCAATGAAAATAGATCAGCATATAACAAGCACGAACTGAATTTTCTTATCTCATTCAAAGGTATGGAATCTCAAATTAACGGTGTGTGTACAATGCTATGATAAAACCAGTTCTGATATCCAGTTGCAATACCTGAACATTAATCAGCAGCCTAGAAATAAATATTGAAAGATATGAGAGGAAAATCTTCCTTACAATAACTGAGAGGATATGTGATCAGTATAATAGAAAATGGAGGAGAAGAACCAATAACTAACTGCTCACAAAAACTGGTTAATGAATTGGTCATGACATGAAGGCAATGAGGTGAAGATGGCTAGGACATGGAGATTAAAGAAATTCATCTGAAAGCCTCCACGTAACAATTAATACCTCAAAAGCTGCTAAGAGACCAAATACAGGAAGTTAAACACCAGATGCACAGATAGAATCGACAAAGATAGTGCAAAATTTCATGCTGCAAACAGGAAAACAATAGCTCACATCAGGCAGAGGTGGATAAGACTGGTTCAAGAAGCCTTACAAAGCCTGTGAAGCTAACAGAAAAAACAACAACCTATTTCATATTACTCTTGATCACCACTTAGACTATATTCTTGGTATTGTAGAATAACTTCTTGATATTGTATATACATTTACTCATATTATATTTGTATGCAGTAAATAGGATAATTGTATTATAATAGGATAATTTGGCCCATGACGATCAAGATTTAATTTGTTTACCTTATGATATATATATTTGAAATTATAGGAAAATAAAAATGTCTGATGAATTTTGTTTGTATTTAAATCTGATAAATATTAAAACTGAAACTATTACATAAAATTTCCAGAAATCATTGAAGAAGTAAGTGGTATAAATCCAATTTATATATATATATATATATATATATATATATATATATATAT
The DNA here is from genome assembly GCA_928085145.1 of Nezara viridula. Classification (NCBI taxonomy): domain Eukaryota; kingdom Metazoa; phylum Arthropoda; class Insecta; order Hemiptera; family Pentatomidae; genus Nezara; species Nezara viridula. Next base: position 102,014,326 of record OV725080.1, on the reverse strand, counting down.
ATATATATATATTGAATTATTTAAAAGTTTAAATAGCTAATTACAAAATAGGATTTTGCCTAAAATCTTAAGGAAACAATAAAAAAAGAAAAAAAAGAAGATAATTACAGATTCAATGGATAAAGATATTTTAATCACATTATAAAGTGATTGTGCTCCAATTAATGCATCTATGATTACAGAGAATAAATTAGTCTCCTAGAGAAATAATGCCTCTTATTCTCTCACCACAAATGCCTTCTAATCTTCTTTATAGCTTGTAGGTTGTTTGTTCACACTGACATGTTTAAACAAACAGATATACTCTTGTTTAAACTAACCATAACTGAAAAGACATTAATCTAACATAATAAATAAAGGCAAACTTACAAGAGGCGGTTTGGTCGATAACAATTCCTCTTCTGGGCTTGTTCTGGCAATTCTCTTCATCCAGTTGCTGTGTCCATTTTTCTTCAATGCAGCTAACCTAGAACAAACAGTATATTATATGTTATGCAGTCAGAAAAATTCAATGTAAATGAAATATTTAATACGGCAAAACAATTAGGTGACTATTACAGTATTTATTTTTTTTTTTACAAAAAAATTGAAAATACCAATTTCAAAAAGGTAACTTTTTGCAATTAAAGCAATTAAAAAAAAATATGGAGATTTATGTTAGCACCAATTCTATAGAGTTCATAGCGAAGTATTTTTTTTTTTTTTAAATTAGATTTTAAAAAGTATAAGACAAATATCAAGTACGGTATCTAAATTATGAAACAACTTTTGCATCTGTTCTTCATAATACAAAAAAAAAATTAAATACATTTTTAAAAACTTAGTTATCTGTTTGACATAATTCTAAACAATCCCTGAAGTATTATAAAAATTACCCAATGAATTAAGTAAATGATTAGTAAGCCATGAGATGAATAAACAGATATATGTGTTAAAATTATGAAAATTCCAAAATAAAAAATGAACAGATAATTTACACTGACAAAAAGATAGAGAAACTATGGTTGTTCTCTTTAACTTTCGTAAGGTCATCATTTTTTTAAAATTAGATTTCAAAAAGTATAAGACAAACATCAAGTATGGTATCTAAATTATAAAACAACTTTTGAATCTGTTCTTCATAATACAAAAAAATAAAATAAATACATTTTTAAAAACTTATCTGCTTTACATAATTCAAAACAATCCCTGAAGTATTATAAAAATTACCCAACGAATTAAGTAAATGATTAGTAAGCCATGAGATGAATAAACAGATATATGTGTTAAAATTATGAAAGTTCGAAAATAAAAAATAAACAGATAATTTCCACTGACAAAAAGATAGAGAAACTATGGTTGTTCTCTTAAACATCCGTAAGGTCATAATTTTCAAATAATTGATGTAAATGAACTAATAACTTCAAAAGTATTAAAACTAAAGTAAGTATGTTAATATAATGAACATATTTTCTTTTTTTTTGGGTAGGGGGGAGAGGAGGGGAAGGAGGGAATAAAAAATCAAATCAAAATAAACTAGTATTAAAAATGAGAATTTTATGATAAAATTATAAGATAAAAAATAAAATGGAGAGATTAATTTTGAAAGTAGTTTTAAAAATTACTAAAAAATGTATTATAGGCTGTAGGTAAAAAAATATAAAGGAGAAAATGTTATGTAATTGCTATGAAGATTTTCATTCAAGCGCACTAATTTTCAGTTTCCTCATAAAAGATGAGTCAGGTACTAAGAAACAAAATAATAAAAAAAAGTGGTTCCAAACATTGCATGATATCAGAAAGCTATAGACATAAGCTCTCCCCCATACATGCATGTTAACCATGTTCAATAGACTATCTAATTTTATGTTTTATAAAGAAAAGTTTAGAGCAAACATGACAAAAGAAGACAGAAAATAATAGAATGAAAATTAAATGTTATGCAAGAGATAGTGAATGGGAAAGAGAAAACTACATATTGTCCACCAGAATAGATAGTTTGACAAAAAAATAATTTTTGAAAGAAACCTTAAACATATCACACACACCAAACCTAGAGCTATCACATTTTTGTGATTATAGTCCCAAATAAAATGGTAATATTGAGAAATTTTTGACAGAAGGTCCATTTTATGATTTTAAAGTCACATTAGAGTACAAAGACATAAATTATTATTATATTTTTATTTAAATCAAACTTTTTAATTAAAAATCCCCCTACATATGCAAGAATACAGTGGGATTTTTCTAATTAGTAGAATGTCTAAAATATTAAAATTAATAAAAACAAAGTGAAACAAGACAAAATTCCAAAAATTGTTTTGTAATAAAGAATATTTATACAAAAAAAATAATTGTAAATTGAGGTTATCAAAGAAAATATTTTTAGAATTGGCATCAATAAATTTCATAAAATTTTTTACATTAAAAAATGGAAATGATACTTGTAATACTTAAGGATGTAATAAATCAAGCATTTATGATGATTTACTAGAGTATAATAAAAATAGAATTATTATGACAAAAAATTAATGAAATAATTACTATATTTCAGATTTATTAAATATTATTTATTTCTTACTTCATAAAAGTCGAAATTATATTTAAAATTAGAGTGCTACCAGTGGGTAGTTTCTCAACAAGCGTGTTTCATGTAATAATATTTCTCTGTGCCAATTTACTTGATGTATTTATACTAATACAGTTGTAAATATCATAATAAAAGTTTAAAAATATTTAAAATACCTTTCTGCAATGGTGAGTGGTTTATTGTCATCCGTCTCGTCCCTTGCAGAGATGGGCTGTGTCGCACACCTCCGCAGAGTCCTCACCTCACCCATCTCCTTATCGATCTCTCTAAAACAGAAAAGAACACAAAATTAATAAATAGAAAATGGATAACATTATGGTTATAATATCATAAAATTTTTCTTTGAACCAAAAGCAATATTTTATTTCAACTAAATACATTATTTAGTACACTTATTGTATCAATTCTATACACTTATGGAAATTGCTACCGTTAGTTAATAAGGCAAAATATCACATCGGAGATACAAAATTAGATAAAGAGAGGTTTAATAAACAAAGCTACCAGAGCTATTATAGGTTGAGTTAGGTTATAGGTTGAGAGCTGGTTTAAGTGTGACGAGACTTAAAAACTTTTAAAATGAATAAGAGAAAAATTTTACAATAAGAGTGGATGAATTTAAAATAAGGTAAACTGGAAAAAATTCATCAGTTTTCTCAACACTGCCATTTAAATATTTCAAACGGCAGTAAATAAATAACTAGTCGATTTATGAAATCATCAGGACTTAAAATCACACACATCTCGAATCAACTGTCCAAAAACGACTAATCAAATAGAGATGGTGTGCCACTCCACAACCGTTCAATATATACTCAATGACGTAAGTTACTGCAATTTAAGAGATAACTGGATTTGATTTTGACTCTTTCAATAATATCTCAAGACAAAAGTGTTTGCCTGATTATGGTTTCAATTTTTAATATCACAATAAACTGAAATTTGCGTACTTGTTTCTAGTTACAATATGTGGAAGGATTTAACATTTGTCGGATTTTTCTAGGTTGCAGAACCAGTGACCACAATAAGACAGATAGCCCCTGGGGAAGAATTCGGCTAGAGTGTGACCAAGGCCGGTCCCACCAAAGGGAGAAAGATCTACGGCCAGATCGGATCCATTGGTCACGGGTGGTCTTTGTGCAACATGTCTGGCGTGGTCTAGGGGCCTCTGCGGTGTCATCGTCGCTCCGGGTATGGCCGGTCAACAAGTCAATCGATTACTGAATGATCGGATCTAAGGTGGCGAGTACTCCCTTCTAGGCACGGTCTTCTTCACTGGCTGATCTACAGGGAAGGAGGAGCATTCGGGCTGGAGCCCCCAAAACTGAAATCCTGGATTCGCTATTGGTCTTTATCACATATATGTGGAACAGCACAAATGAGGCTCGTCTGTTCCGAAAACGGGAATAAAAATCGGTATATCGTTTAAATAGGAAGCCATCATCGGTAATGAAATTGTATATCATTCAGTGGCGGTTTTAGCAATGGTGAAGAAGGCAATAGCATGGGCTGAAAAAAAAGAGTGGTAATAATTAAGTGAAATTATTTATTTAGGTTCAGACGAACTTGAAGTGTAAAAAAAAAAGTAAAAACTATGTTAATTGAACTTCTACGAGATAGCTTGAGGGAGCAGAGCGGCAAGAATATAACTGCATAACAAATATGCTACGTCCATCATTCAAAAATATATGTATACATAAAACTCAAAGTTGCAACATAAAAAAATATATTAAATCCAGTCCAACTTGAGAGGGATGTGATCCAGTTCGTACAGAGTAGGGAAAACAAGAAACCAGTTCGTTTCATAATTTTTATTTCTAAGAGAAAAACGATATGAAACACACTTTAGACCTTAGAAAAATAGAAAGAAAAAAAATCGAAGCACGTGACAAAGGCATTATCTCAGCTTATAGGTAACGAATTGGTTAAGTACGGCAATAGAGACCAAGTTTTTCAGCGTTAATCTGTCACTTCGACAGCAAATATAGAATGAACTATTACCACAACCCAAGATGATGGTTACGAAGAAACGAGGGACGACAAAAAACCAACATCCGGCAAGCGACAGTAAGTCACTGTTTACAGTCTCTACGTAACACAGTACGCACGGTACTCCTACAAAAACTTGACTATACGATCGCTGTCTTTCCAGTCCTGGTATGGGAAGCTACCCATTCCACCACAGCTGAGAAAATCATGTGTGTGCACTTGAGAGCTTTCAGGATTCAGTATCTTCACTTATTAAAAATATAAACAGCTCTTTACTAAATTTTTAAGTGAATTTGTTAGAGAAGTAGCTTTAGAGTGATTTGAAAATTTTAACACAAACTATGATTTTTTTTTCTTTGCTGTTTAACATGATGTTAATCCAATCAGAAACTGAGATTTTTTCCAAAAGAGGCAATAATAATTTTGTCGCTCATTCATTCAACTGTTCAATAAAAGTCAAGGATTTTAGTTAGTATCATCTGAGTTATGAATTTTTGGAGGCAACTAAATTTTTGAGTGATTTTAATTTTGAAGTACTTTCAAACTGATGGATACAAATACATATAAGAGAAAATCATGGAATAGACCACAGTAAGTGTAACGGTACTACAACTACAATTTGATTAATACTACTTTCACTATTAAGAAGGAGAGCGCAATAAAATTTTATTGAAAGGAGAGAAGTGCGCGTTTGCCAAAGGGGAAAGGAGGAAGTGGAACCCTTTATTTACTTCTGAATCGTTATATTTAAATTTAAGGATAACTTTACATACATGGATTATCATATGCTATCATCATTAACCAATAAACATGAGGCAAGGTGATCGACCGGGGTAACGCGTCGTGTGCATAGCATCGCTGTTGCCCGGCATCCTGATATATGAGATAATTGATTCATAATTGGTAAATGGTTGACTGTCGTGGATAATGAAGAGAAGAATAGTTGGGGTGGTCAGTCAAAAAAGAAGGCAAAAATAAATAATAATAATTATTTTTACATATGCCGAAGTTTCGACCTGAAGTTCAGGCCTTCATCAGGGCTAAGAAAATAACCAGATAACAAGGTATGAGAAACAATTCTCAATTCTAATGTTTGTCATACCTTGTTATCTGGTTATTTTCTTAGCCCTGATGAAGGCCTGAACTTCAGGTCGAAACTTCGGCATATGTAAAAATAAATATTATTATTTATTTTTGCATTCTTTTTTGACTGACCAACCCAACTATTCTGTTCTTCATTCGAGATAATTGATAATTGATAAAAATAATCATCACGAGTTCGCGTCCCGGTGCCAAGGTTTTTTTTTCACTCTGGCATTAATCCTCCGCCTTCACCCTCTGGCCCGGGAAAACCCCGTACAGCCTAAAAAACGAAAAAACATTTTCTGACCATTTACGTGGTGTTATATAGGAAGAAAATATATGAAGAAATGTTGACTTTCATTTATACTTATGAAAAAATAAATAAAGACCCGTAGGCTATGATTGAAACTGATGCATAAAATAAGAAAACTTCTTTCATAGCATGTAATCATTAGTGTAACCATAATTAACTCAACCAACAATGTTTAAAATGTAATTATTAAAAGCTGATAATACAACGATATTTGAAAATAAATAAACAGTTTATTAGTCAGGTTTATTTCAGAAGCTAAAACCATATGCAACGGCTCTTGTGCGATGGTGACATAAGTCACGGACTAGGCATCAGATACAGACTTAGTTTATGACCAAGCACGTACAAGTTCCATCTACAGCTACGCCGCCCCAACCATGCCCCTCACTTCAGCTCGGATATCCACAGACGGAAAGCAAGACCACTGGAGCTGGATAAGAGCCCGCAGCAAGATACATCAATAACAGTTATCTTAGGCCGAGGCTGCTTACCTACCAACAGTGGCTACTTTCCACCCACATAGGAGTGGTCATGCGGGTAGAAAGTGGAATGGATTTAGTACGTCTATAAGCAGGAGAGGCAGGTTTCAGTTCAGTCTACACCGATAAGAGTATGTAATAAAATTAAAATGAAATCAATAAGATATCCACTAGAAAGGATAATGTGTCAGAAAAACAACCTAATTATAAAGTGTAACATAATGTATAATAGCATATCTTAGAAATGTAATGAAGTTTGCTGGAATCTTCGAAAATAATGGTTTTCACTTACAGCAGTCGTTAAATACCACACACAAGCAATCAAGAAAAAAAATACTCTTACTTTTATAAATATTGTATATAGGTATATATGTGTTCTTTTTATTCATTTATTTTTAGGTTATTTTATTCTTATTTATTGTAGATATATAATTTTTCTGTATGATTTATTTTATTTACTGTAAATAGAGTGCGAATGTGATCTGAGAACACTATTATAAATGTCCTTGAAACAGATTGTAATATTTTTCAATAAATAAGCTTAAAAAAAAAAAAAATTATAAAAGGTGAGGTACATTGTCTAACGAATCCCTTAAAAAGAGTATTTAAAAAACAGATATAATTTTTTTAATCTTACAAAATGATATAATTTGTCTCGGTACCCATTGTATAAATTAAAATGGGTTAAATAGAAATTTAAAATTAATTCATAGAAGTATATAAGTAATTAATATATATGGGGCAAATAAAAAAGGATTTTTCAAATACAGCAATTTCACTAGAAAAGATCCAAAGATTATTTATATCATCGAAGGTATGAATAAGCAATTGAAAAATAATTGAAAAACCATCATACACACAGAAATAATATTAATTACTGGTACAGTATTGAACAAATACCTCATACCTCATGAAGACCATTTGGTATAGAGGTTGATTAATTTTTTTAAATATAATAATTAGAAGTATATATGAAGGATACACTAATAAGATAGGAAATAATTAAATTTGAAAGAAATTACGGAAACAAGATTAAAATGAAGATCCAATATAAAATATGTGGAAGACCAAAGAAGACTAACAGGCGTTGTATGCCGTTATTTTTTGAACTGGGAAAGTAGCGTTCTTTTTCACCTTCGATCTGATATGATTTAGGAGTTTTTCTTTATCTGTTATAGCCGGAATATAACCCACATTTTCAAAAAATTGAATGAATTAATGAACTGCTCCATGGAATATGCGAAGCAAGATTGAGCCTCTCACCTTGGTAGACTAGGCTACTTCGGAGGGGTCGAAGGAGCCTCACCGAATAATCCTGCATAATCCGTGGGACCCTAATCACAGCTGCTACCCAGCACTAAGCAGCTTTACATTGGGAGCAGTTTAGGCCCCTACGAATTGTGATGAGGAGGCAATCACAGTTTGATTGTGTAACAGAGCTCCGATACAACACGGCTCTTCCGCAAATCAAATGAAACCCTATTTAGTACCGGCTTAGAACGTTCCATTATCTGCATCGGAATACGGTGGAGGTAGCATGCGCTCAGGCAGGTAGAAAAGAGGACAGTATCACGAAAGAGATTTTATTTACGAATTGATTTCTGAATAAAATATAAAACAAAATATTCATTTTTTTCGCCGTTTTACACTTTAGTCTTGTAAGGAAGGTTATAAATTATTCGTTTTCAAAATGAAATCCTAGAAGGCTAATATACTCGACAGGGATAATATGGGAATACTTTTTTTTTTTTTTTGGCAATTCAACTGAATCAAATGAGAACTTCATTTTAATAAAAGTGATAAAGCTGGCTTTGGCGATTACCTTTATTTTTATTTCTCGCAAAAAGCAAACATCTAATTATACGGAACAGAGTTAGAGGGGGACGGGACTGCAGGGGAATCAGCCACAGGAAGGGAACTTTATCGGTTGATACGGATTTTATGTAGTGCGAGGGAAGATATCAAATGTAGCGAGAAATGAACAGTGAGGGGAACCTCGTATAATGTACATAGGCACGAACACATTGAACGCTATCATCTTCTCATAAATGTTATAGGATTCCAATAACTACTAATACATTATTAAATATATTTTGACAACCAGTAATAAACTCATACCGACCAATCTTGCAAAAGACAATCCTGACCGTCAGACGATTGCTAACATCACTGCCAACCAACGGGACAGGGAGCGATAAAAACTATGACAAAATTCGGGGAACCCTTCAAATGAGCCAGCTCATCCAACGGAGTTAGTTGGGCACAATCGATAGCTAAAACATTAGAGGCGGCCTAAGAACTGGGTCGCGCTGAGTCGCACATTTGTCCAGCTGTCATCCCACGTCGGCCGGCCACTTCTTTCGCACCATTTGTCTCGAGGAGCCTGTTCTTCGGGCCGTTATCTGCGCCATTATAATCGAATAAAATCGATATAGCCGTTAAGGTCTTCCGCCGGCATTGTATTTATGCTCGGAAGAAGTGCATATCATTGGGACTAAGGAAGAAAAGCGGAATCCAATGCATCTATCTTTTAACGGCGACCGGAAAGCAATATTCTTAATAATACTCATACTATTTTCAAATATGTAATAACAATCATGTGTGAGAAAGCAGCAAAATCCGTAACCAGCCAAACCAATCTATCCGCAAACTTAGTGGGTGAAACTTGCCATATACTTATATAAAATAGTAAACTATAGGAAGTTTCAAATATTGCAACGAAATGTTCCAACATGAATAAATATTGTAATATAAATGGATATATTTAACTCTATTCAATGTACATTTATCAAATCCAATAAAGCTGTACCTGAGTGGAAAAGAGAAAAGGTTGAAACTCGAGACTGCGAATCAGCAATGTTTTTGTATATTCTTTATAAGATTATTTTGTGATTGTAAAAATTAAAGCATTTAGCCATTCATTAAATAAAACCTTACGGTTTTATGTTGACTAACAATGACTCAACTTTACTTTAATTTTAAGTTCATTTAATTTCTGATAACGTAATCGATCTCGTAAGGCTTCCATAAACAGCAATAATGTCAAAGCTAAATACCTAAACCAAATACTAAGTCAACACTGAAATATTCCAAGTCAACGGGGTTGGTTTTAAATATATTTCGTAAAATTGGATGTGAATAAAAGATAGAAAGACACGAAAGATATGATACCATCGCGGGTCAAGTCACTGAAGCGAGCACAGAGGTTGTGCAAAACCTCTTACAGCCAACTCACGTAATCTATTTGTAAATAATCCAAAATATGCATCGCTACAGTTTCTCCTTTGTTTGCTAATACCGGTCCAGCACAGAGAGGAAGCCCCTGAAGCATGATCCAGAGGAACGTGATTAGCAGAAGACCTCATAATCGAATGGGTGTTACGATTGCAAGCTGTCACGATTTACGGACAGGGAGGAGGTGGGGGTGGAGGTGCATCATATTTTTGCCAAGGAAGAGATAAATGTCTTCCAAGCCACTAAAATGTAATTACAGCAAGGAAGAGGTGTAACGAATTTCCAGGGGACTCTTGGAGCGGAAAACTACCTGATAATGGTTAAATGAATCAGGAGTTTCATCAGCTAATGGCGAAGCTGTAATGGAAAGGTCTGTCTCATTTTTCAACTTTCGACGGAACAAAAACATAAAAGGAGGAAGACAATAAGTAAATTATTATATTATAATAAGCTCAACAAAAATATGTAATATGTATACCAACTAAAAGCATTTTCTAAATAACTAGACTTAAATATAAATTGTATTTGTATGATAAAGACGTGCATTGAGTTATAAAAGCTATAGGCCGCCAATACTGATTATTCCGGGAATTCCTTCATCTGCCTAATTGGATTGGAACCCTTCCCCATAGGCCCTAATGAACCTCTGCGAACTCCATAACCATAACCATTTCCTTCATGGTTACCTCCGTACTAGGCTGAAGGGAACCTTAAACGCCTGATACTCTGATAACTAATCGCTAAGATTAGAAAACAACCTATACGATAATCACATCATTGGTTTAACATCTATATATCTAATACATAATGAATTTAAACGTGATGAATAGGGCTGAAATCAAAATTAGAAGAGTTGTTCACCAGTACGATAAAGATGAAAATTTATATAGCAGGTCTTAAAAATTCTGTATCTTATATATAACAAAAAACAATAACTTCACATATAACGATTAGTTAAAAATCTTCTAGAAAACAAACTTTAGCATAAATAGCTTTTGGATTACTGTTTTCAATTATGAATCTTTTTACCAAAAAAAAAAAAAAAATTAAATAAAATATATATTAACCGACCTCATTGTTCTTAACTACTTGTTTTGAATTATAATAGTTACCATCTACAGTTATTATTGAATCATATTAAACAAAATAAAAGTAACACTTTTCATGAATAATTTTTATAACAATCATGTTGGATTAGAAATCTTAATGCCCCTTATCAGCTCCTTTCTGTCGAAAGCAGTGATAACTGATTTTCTCACTATTTTAAATTAGCTAAGTTCCTAGAACAGTCGGTCACACACGTGACTTCTTCTTTTTTTTTACATAACTTATTTTGCTACGTTTCTATCAAAGAATTATTAGAACTACCTAAAAAAAAATATTAACGAAAAACGAATAGAAAGACGGGTCAGCATATTAAAACGTCAAATAATACATTAATATAGTATACTTATAAATAATAGCTATTTATCAATTCTTATGAAACTGCTGTAGATGTATAGGTAAAAAATATTAAATAAATTTATATATATATATATATTTTTTAAAACTATTTATTCAAGATATTTACAACTGTATTACAATATAAATACATCAAGTAAATGTGTACACAAGTATATAATCACTTGAAAACGCTTGTTGAGAAACTACCCACAGGTAGCACTCTAATAATATGTCTACATAAGGAGATCACGGGAACATCTTCTTTTCAGACGCATCGGAGGGATTAAATAAATATAAACAAATTTAGAGCACAAATGATAATTACATATTATTGTGGATTTACTGTAACAAAAGAAACTAAACTGAATTTTATCAAAATTTCAATCATTCTTATTTTTAAAATTATTTTCATATTATTTCTGATCACAGGCGGATTTACTGGGGGGGAAGGGCTTTCGGGCTGAAGCCCCCCTCACCCCCTTCCAAAATGGTAAAATGTAACCATGTTTTAAGGTAAAAAATATAAAAATATTATGTCTTAAAGTATTATTGCTCGTTTAATTACATTTAGTAGGGCTTCAAGAATCACTTTAACACCATTTCATATAGGTAGTTAGTATCTTTCTGTTTTTCCAACGTAATTATCGTTATATATATGAAAAAAAAGCTTACGGGCTGAAGCCCCCCAAAATTAAATTCTCGATCCGCTAGTGTTTCTGATTAAAGAATGCAAAAGAAAATATTAGTGTCACTTTGTGTAAGTTTTTAAAGGAATATATCTCGAAATCACCATTATGAATACAGCTTTTTTAAAGATAATCAAATATGGAATCTTCAAATACGGCACACTTTTGTTGAATGTTGAAGGGTATTTCCGAATCGACTTCTCCCAGAGATTTTATTCTCATACAAAAAATTGTATACCTTGTAATATACAATGAAAACGGTGAGGAAGCTATACTGGCCTTACTTGGCAAAGTTTTTTAATTTTTATTTTGAAGTAAGATCCTTAAAGCTATAAATAAAAATGTAATTGTAAAAACCTCGGTTCTTAGTTGCGATGGAAAATCAAGTTTGGTCATATTAATATGTATAATATAACCGACATTATTGATGGTGAAATTAAAGTGGAACAACGCGGAGACATTGTATAGCAGGTGATCGGTTGAGACAATCACCTGGCAGGGGCACAATACAATGACAATTAATTACACCTGGATCGAAGGATAACCAGAGCATTGATCTTAGCTGGCCAATATACCGCCGGCTCAGGATCTTTAATCTATCCCTTGGGGAACAAAGAGGAACAGGGAGTAGATTGCAGGATGGGAAGGGACAGGATTGGACATGGGCAATCTTCGAAGATTGCAGTCCTTCCTAGGAAATGGCTACCTCTTCTTACCGCGCTGGTAGACATCTGCGGCGGCTAGCTTTGAGAAAACGCATAACGTCAGCGGGGGAATCTCGTTTCAATGCCTTCATTGTAAGTTTCCGAAGTAGTTATTAATGCAAGTTATGACAAGTATATTTTATTTTAACACATTCAGGTATATAATATTTATAAATAATACGCTCATCCTAGTCCATTGTTTTGAAGAATACATTAAGAAGTAGCACTAAAAACGAGATAAGATTAAAAGAATGTTTCGGGAAGAAACATCTGAAGAGGGGGAAAAAAAGGCGGTCAGATCTAGGTTCCAGATAAGACCGGTGTTTCCAGGTGTGTTGGATGTTGTTGCCACATTCACGCTCGAAATAGGTGCCAGCCTGATTATTGAAAAGCCACCCGGGAAATTGATTAAAACATCAGCATCTAATATAAACAGAGAAAAAAAATAACAGAAACGTAGATAGAGAATTAAAAAATCCAAAAAAAAATCCTGTATAATAGGAACGACCATAGCCGATTTCTGAATATGATTCGATTAAAATATACCACAATAAGGAGTAAATATTTTTAAGGTGTCACTGATCATCTCAGTTCTATACTTCTTTATAATTTTCTTTTATAGAAATATTTCTGATGAATTAAAAAAGTAATAATAATTGTGTAATTTAAAAGGAAAATAACAAAAAAACGGAATTTTAGAACAGATTTATAATTATGTTGTTAAATGTCTCGTAAAAGAAGTTACTCAAGTAGAACATTCAGCTTGAGGATTTCATTCACTCACGTTGGAATATTCAATATGACCAAATTACATCCAAATTTCCTAGTTTAAACTAAAAGCAGAACGAGCAATTTAATGTTAAGTTTAGCGGTCGTAATGATTACTGAAAATTATATTCATAAATTATAACTGTCCTCCCTCAATGAGAGGAAGCAACCTCAGGCAAGATTCCATCTCTTGTCTCAGTCATTCTTGCTACGGCACAATGGATTGAAGGTCTAAGCTTTATTCTTCAAGTACTTGCGTAGAAAAATATAATAAAATATTATCTTATGAAAGAGAAAGATAATTACAGATAATTTATATTTTCTTTATGCTACAAGACCCTTTTTTTCTCCGTGCTTAATTTTCCAAAATCCTAGAACAGCTTATCATTCCTAATACCATCCCCAAGATAATGCATTGGATCGATAACAGTTTCGTGGATGAGAGCGATCCTTCCTATCTGCGGGATATCGTGCCAGTCTAACCGAGGTGAAGTTCAATGTCGTGTGGCATCATTCCCAGCTATCTCCCGCTGCACGAACCGACCCACACACAACGATAGTAAGGTTCATCTCCAACTACTCAATCGATAGTAGGTAAAATAGAAGATTCGGCTAGATAGTTGTCTATTTAATACATGATTAAATTATTAAACAATTATCACAACTAATAATATAATGGAAAACAAACAAAATTTACATAGATATGTATATGGTGAACTGTCAAAATTGTAAGGATGAAAAATATAGAAGTAATGATTACAACTACAAATATTTTTTTTTTTTTAACTTTTTTATTGAAAAATATTACAATCTGCCTCACACGACATTTATAATAGTGTTCAGAGATCACATTCACACTCTATGAACAATAAATAAAATAAACACAAATATTAAACGCAAAGTTTAAACTTGAACTAAGCTATCAGTTATTTTCACAGGAGTTGGCTTTTGTTTTTGTGTAGACCAGCAAGGACAGTGGGAGAACTAGTTTTAGAAAAAAGACTCGTTTTAAGAGTTCGTATTCAATGGAGGGAGAATACCTTCTAAACACATACAATACTCACAATAATATCAAACCGAGACAATATTTTTATTTTATTTAATTGATGACAATTAATCGTTGTTCAGATTAATCGATAGTGGAATAATATTAGTTACATATAACGAAATAAGTTTTTACAAATTGAATTTATGACTCAGTCCCAATTTTCTTCTTCTTGAGTTGTTGAACTTAATAACGGATAAATGTAGCATTCGTACAAATTTAAAATTGGAGCGGAAACAATCCAGTCAGCCCACGAAACGCGATACTTTAACATAAAATTTAGAAATAATTTTCTCACTCCCTCAAAAATAAAAATAATGTAAATAAAGCTATAATAGTGCACTCAGAGCTACACTGATAGTCAACACAAGTTGTCTGCTAGTATGCGCTTAGTCAACATCATTGTGCACATAAAATAAAAATTATAAATAAAATAAAAAATACAGGGAGATGATAGAGAACATTCGGTAGTTTCGGAGTGAGGGTATGAGACAATTTTAAAATCCTATCATTAATTGCTTCCTGAAATAAAAAAAATAAAAAAAGAAGAAAATTGATCTAAGAATTACGTCGGCTTAAAATAATTTATAGTAAAATAGTACAAAGGCCCCAGTTAGACCAGAAAATAATATTTAAACAAATACAAATTTAGATTTTCTATATAACAAGAATAAATTTTACTCGTTATTGAAGCCATTTTCTTTGCTTTCAAATTCTCATAAATACAAAAATAATGTACCACTACAACCCATGAAGTGTTTCTTGATCGACGGTAGTGCAATGACGTGATTTGACCGAAATCACGCTCAACCGTCAGGTTTAATTAAATAATTAGGAGTACCGACTTTATAGAGGCTGAGTGTGCCCTATGAGGTTCTCCCGACCCCATGGTCGATCCACGGCTGATTAAACAGGATAAATAATTATCTGCCATCAGCCGGATTCGAACTTCAGACCTGGAGCTTTGAAGTCAGTGCTTTACCCCGCTTCCCCGAATTCTCTTAACTACGAAAAAATAAAACGAAAGTTGATTATCAATGACTTAACTTTACGGAAGAGCCTAAAGGTTAGGATAAAGAAAATTAAGCCGAATAGGTGTAGTGAATTATGTATTTATGGCAAAGACAACGGCAAAAGAAGCCTAACAACATTATGAAAAAAAGAAAATTAAAAACAAAATTTAGAGGGGATGGTATACCTGCTTTGATCTCATCCTGCGTAGGATGTAGGCATAATAAATTGAGCTTCTCTTCTTAAGTTTGTTATACAAATTTCATTACATCCACATATATTCACAAACAACCTAAAACATCCTTTGGGAATTTTTAAACCACAACTTCTTTTTATATAACTCATAGAATAACAAACTAGTTAATGGTTAATGAAATTGAAGATGATAAATGTCAGACTTAATTCCCCTTAATTTTACAACCGTACCAAAGCTGCTTACGCAACAAAAGGAAGGTTCAACACGACGGAACCAGTCTAGATCGATATAACTGCCGCTAATAATCGATTCCTATCTCTGTTCCTAATGACCTAATACATTAACTCTGTCTGAGTGGTTTATTCCGCCAATCTGTACAGTTATTAAACTAGACAGAGATTATGTTGCTATCACGATAAGGTGTGTTAAAAAAGTAACGGGTAGAGGAAAAGGGGGTCTATTAGTTTTGGTAAGTTTGTTATGTGTCAGATTAGTGTAAAAATGAAAAAAAAAAATTAAGTCGTAATATATTTTATTCTAGGTTGAACGGCCTTTGAAACAAAACAAACATTCATTAGCAGCGGTCGATTTTATCAGACAGTGTGAGAAAGCTGCGATTAAGAACCCTCCCAGGAAGGAACTCAACCTGGGCACCGTAATCTACTCAACTCATTTCCAGTCTTGTGTTGATTAATAATAACTAAGTATGTGTGTTTGTGTGTGTGGATAGCTGCATTTATTAAATAAATATTTAATTAAAAATACAATTAGTTAAAATTAAACCACAATTTATGTGATTAAAAATTAATTAATAAGAAAATTATAAAATGAAAGTAAAGATAACACTCATAGCTTATATACGTCGTATTTTGCTCAATCATTGTTATTATTTACTCTTTAGGCATTTTTTTTTAAATCAAGGTGAATCAAATCAAAATTTGAATACTATCATAAGGACCCAGATTTATTATCATTGCGCTGATAATTTTATTTTTATGACCGACAAAACTCTGCTTAAACAACACTACTCATTGCATTCTCTTTGACTTATAAAAGCGAACTATAACATAATATCTTTAATTTACAAGAAAACAAAAACTAGGGACAAAATAATTAATAAAAACTGAAATAACTATTTTATTCAATATATGATTACAAATAATTCACTAACTAATTTGTAATTAATTGTTTTATTGATTGATAACTAATTAATAAAACTAACGTTCGAATCGAAAATATCAATAGGAGCGTCGCATGTTTTTAAAACAGAAGTTTGGCATTAATGTTTCTCATTATATATTTTTTAATTTTAATCTAGTAACGCTTATTCAAGCATCGCGGTAAATCAATTTTAGAAAAAAATAATAATACCATCATGATCTGAAAAATATCTAAAACAAATAACCTTTTACTAAAATTATGGAAGCATTCAACAAATTTAAAAAAACTAAAATTTCTTTAAGAAGGCTGGTCTATATTAAGAGATATGATTAAAAAATGAACATAATAAATAGCACGACATAAATGAAGCTCTAAATTAAATAATTGAAAAAAACCCATTTAGTGTACGTTTTAACACTTAACAAAATCCAATCATCAGTTTTTGACTTAGATTTAATTTAATATTTAAATTGCCTTTATTGATAACGAAAAGTTATTTTGATAAATAATTTTATAAAAATATGATAGGTATAAAAATAAATATTGTCATTTTTGTTCCCTTGGATTATCTATTTTTAAGTTCATATTAATTACGCAATTAACAATTAAATAAGTTGTTTGCAATTCCTTAATTATTAGTTGATGAATTTTTAAAAAAGCGAACAAAAATATACTTTTTATTTGTTTTCAACCTCATTTATTTTTTATATTTATTTAAGTAAAAGACGATATTCAAATGATACGATTGACACAGATAAATACCTTAATGAAGACTCACTGAAAATACATTATAAATTTTATTTTGAAAAATAATGCAACGTCTACAACTTAATAATATAATTTTACGCGATCGTTTTGGCAAATAATCGTTAAACCTACCTGCTTAAATTAAGATGAGAGTAAGTAAGAATATTTTTCTCGAATCCGTAATCTTTACAGCCACAATCATTGCACAAACATCACGTTTCACGATAAACTTACCCAAATTCCAAACCAACCAATCTCGGTCTCGTAACCGGTCTCAAATAAACAGACACGAATCAGAAATAACACTGAAAGCATTACC
This sequence comes from Nezara viridula, assembly GCA_928085145.1. Taxonomy (NCBI): domain Eukaryota; kingdom Metazoa; phylum Arthropoda; class Insecta; order Hemiptera; family Pentatomidae; genus Nezara; species Nezara viridula. The sequence continues at coordinate 101,996,579 of OV725080.1, read as the reverse complement.
GCCAATCATCCACGAACTGAAGAGACGTTACCGATTTACGTAACGAAGTTAATTTGCTCAAGGTATTCGAGCCGCCAACGGGTACGCTACGAACGTAACTTACCGTTCGAATTCCGATAACGAGGGAAAGTATTTGCACTTTTTTTTATTGTGCAGTCGTCTTGTAAAAAATATAGAGAGGGGATGCTAGAGAGGGCTCTGAATATTGAGTTAAAAATAGATCCATTAATTAGTTATAGCCATTTCACGAAGGGACATGGGTAATAGAGCTTTAACATGTATTTAAAATCAAAGTTCCTTCTAATAGAAGAAGCATTAAAATAATAAATAAAACATGCTGCTGTAGGCCATCACATAAAAGTAAAAATTTTCTTCAGTGCATATATTATATTTTTTTATAAACATTATAAATTAAATAATCATCGAGCGTAATTTATCAATAGATTTAGTACTGACTGGCTAGATAGAAATAAGTCCACGTAATTATAAATAAATTCGACGTATAAATAACACCGATAAAACATGTGTATTCGTATAAACAATATAATATTATAAAGATCAGTCAGCATAATGCCTACCAAGATTGTTAAATAAAAATTTACCTAACATGTGATTAACTGTCCAACTAGAAAATATGTCTTAAGTTAAATAGTTGTGCAATAGGCAGATCTGAACTTAATTTTCAATTTTTTCAACCTGGTTTCAATTTCTATCACAGGAGAGACTGGTTAGGGTTATGACACTAGCCATATTAGTAAAACCATAACGAATTGCCGATAGGTTTATTAGGAGGAATGGGATGTTGTGCCTGTCTTTATTTAACATCATCATTCCTAACGCATCGCGCGACATTTAAGCTGGTAGAAGTCTTTATAACTTAATAGCAGACAAAAGTAACAATTTTTATTATATTTCTTTGAATAATTGTCATTATATGTAAAGATAGAGTAATGGATGTTTTTCCTCGTTAAAAGTTAAATATTAGTCTTTTTACCTAGGACTCCACCTGGACAAGCGTCTAACTTGGAATCCTCATACCAGACTGAAACAACAAGAAACCACTCGATGTTTCCGATAACTTCAGCACTTACTAGACAAACGCTCTAAACTTCAACAACATAAGTCTTACAAAAGACTTATATAAATGACTATAATAACACGTATTTGGACTTACGGAGTTGAGCTCTGAGGCTCCACTAAACCATCGATTCCTCTCGTATCCAATCCTTACAATCCAAAATCCTCAATGCTCCCTACTTTGTTACAAATAAAACCACCCATAATGAACTTAATGTTCCTTATGTTTCAGATCTGGTCCAATCCAGATACCTATCCTTCCATAATAAACTTTAGAATCATCGAAATCCTCTCGTTTCTGACCTTCCTTCTTCTTCAATTCCTGATAACCATCCGAGGCGTCTGAAAAGAAGATGGCTCCGTGATCTCCTAATGTAGACATATCATTAGAGTGCTACCATTGGGTAGTTTCTCAACAAATATTTTCACGTCATTATATCCATGTGTTCAAATTTACTAAATGTATTTTTTTAATACAGTTGTAAATATCATTAAGAAATATATATATTATAGTCTTTAATTAGCAGTGTACGTAGATAATTTTATACTGTCGAGGCGACTGTTTTTTCGCGAAGTAGTGCGTTGTGTATGGTTGTGGCGCATTTTCTGGGTAAGATTATGACATAAGTAATTTTTTTTCTTTTGGATACCCAAAAAAAAAAGCCCGAGGCAGACTAAAAGTTGATTCTCACACAAATGTTTATTCCAAATTAGTTATAAGCGATTAAATTGTTTTATATTGTTATATAATACAATACAAGTGATTTTAGCCGCCGATTTCAAGGGCTGTCACAACCACTTGGGATGGGGTCGGTTGACATTTTCCATTTTTTTTCCTTTTCAATTTGCTCTTACGAGATAAGAAAATTGAGGGAGAATAAATGAAAACTGTCACAACCGTACTCAGTCTCATCTACAGCCATACATGGATATTTTTAAAAATTATAAATATTATAAAAGTTTCTTTAATATCCGAGGTGGCCTGCGGACCATAGAACCATTCTACTTCATCTAACTTTTAACAGAATTTTAGTTATTCGAATACTACCATGAATAATAACATTTCATACCATGAATAATTAATTTCAAAAAAGGTAAACATTAGAGCTTTACAACATAGTGGTCAGTAAAGTACTTTTTGAAAAATACCGCGTCGAAAGCTTTAAAATAAAACTTATCCCGTGTCGAATTTTGATACCATCCATGTTTTAAAACCTAGCAATTTTTCAATGATTTTTATTTATGTTTTAGTTTGTATTAAAGGGCCGAAAACGAAATAGGTCACTTCTCAATGAAATAGCTATGAAAAGAAATATATCTCATCTTTTGATGAAAATGATATTAAGCAGTTGAAGCTTCAGGCAAAGTCACAGTTGAACACATTAAAAGGAACAAACGCGAGCAATCAAAGACCCACATAAAGTAGTGTCGGATTCCAATTAGTTTGTAAAAAATGTTTATTGTTGTTCAACCAAGGAGATGATGATTTCTCGAAAGATAACTCGAGAGGAGATTGAATCGACAACACTCCAGCGAGCGCGAACCAGGAGGGGATGCCGTTTCGATTCCGTCCTCTGAGAGGAGTTTCATTTCGTAATAGTTTGGTAATCTGTGGAATAACCCGTCATTTCTGTTCTACTTGGAATACTCTCCGGAGGATAAAAACAATCGTAGTTTTAAACAGAAAATAAAAAAAGAAAGGTTTCTTGGAAGAAACATTCGAAAGCAACTAAACGCCGAGACAAAACCATAACACTGAGGTCTCACTAGCCCCTGACGTGTAGTATTTACCCGCGACACGCCGTACGTTATCTTCAAACTCTGTCTACACGACACATGCTCCTTATCTGCATCGTTGATAAGAAGGCAAGAGCAAATGTTACGTAAGATAATGGGGGATGTGGGAACGCCAGCAGGTTTTTGATACAGAGCTATCAGGTTCTCGCTGGAGGCTGGAGGGCGCGGTCAGGAGTAATTTAATGGTAGCGATAATGGCTGTCAAGGATTCGAAACAAACAACATGACAAATTAGCGATGTCTCTAAAGAGTTGTTTACTTATCAACAGGACGTACACATCCTCCATCATGCGCTGGAATTATAAATGATTGTGAAACGTTACTTCGCTACAACGGGGGCACCACCACCAACAAGATATATCCATTTGGTTTAAATAATGATAAGGAAATGCACTCATACCAAAATTCTCAATAAAAAATATAACTATAAAAATATATAAAGAACAGACATTTTTTATAAATAAAAACGCAATAATATTTTTGAACAGCAATTAGTAATTGAATAGTAATTTCACAAGGATTCCAGAAGAAACTGTTTATGGTGACACATAGATACCAGATAGATTAGTTTCTTTAAAATATTAATTATATAACGTTTAAGTAGTTTAATAAAAATGTCTATTGTCGTAAGGAACGACTTGATTCGAATGAAAAAATATGTCTTTATCCTCTTCAATTTATTAAGTGGTATTTAGTATGTTTGTAACTGTTGTTATTACATCATCTAAATTAAATTAACAGTTACGACAACCAACTATCAACCAACACATACGCGATCTCTGCTCCAGATTTCATCTTAAACTACACGGACATCACAAGGGACTTATTAACATGGCCACAGCTGACATGCCTATCTGGAGACGACTAAAGAGGAGCTGGATGAGAGATCTCCTTTCTTGAATTAAGGAAATAAATTAAGACCAGGAAGAAGTGCTGCTGGGTACAATTTTTTTTTCTCATGCCTGAAACGTTAATTTTTCGTAATAGTGACGCACGCCTGCTTATTGTCAAGCTCATGACAGGTATGGATAAAATATGAAGACAAAAAAAAATTAAATTCGTCAATTAAATTTCCTTTTTTTAATTTCTTTTATTTGTCGATAAACGGTTTATATTATTATTTTAACGTTCGGAGGAATGTCTCCCATTTTTAGAACATCTTAAAATCATTCTATACAATTTTAATACTGCATTAAAAAAAAAAAGTAATTATATGTACTCTACATATATATACTATGTCCTTGATGTGACAGAATGTGATATTTCTAAATAAACAAATATGGAAAAAAAACAAAAACATATATATATATATATATATATATATATATATATATACATATATATATTGTAATAATACTTTATTCACTTTTTTTAAATTTTGTAAAAACATATTTTTGCCATTTTGTTAAACAATACAATTTCTATTTTAGTCCAAAATATTAATGATTAATTTTAAGGAGTATAGTGTTTACACATTTCAGGTTTGCCACTTATCATCGAATGTTCTACTTACGTACATATTAATCTTTTATTTTGCCTAATAATCCTAATTTTTATTTTTAATGGTTTGAGATGTGGTCGTATTATTAATAAGAAACCAAAGGTTTAAGATAATGAAGAAAACTTCTTATTATCCAACAATAATTATTATCCAAATCAAAAAATTGGATAGTAGTTTGTAACCACTGCTCTCATGATGATGATCCACATGCTACGGTCGAAACATCGGAAAACATAAATGTCCTCATTATTTGCCAGTCTCATAATTTTAACAATCAAATTTACATCTCCTTTTCTAAATTATGGAGTGTGAAGTATATAGAGCTGAAAAGAAATTTTGACAAAATAAATCGGGGTCGCGATTTTTTCAATAGTGAATTGTGCGCGAATTTCCACTTTTAGGTAGTACAATTCCCATCTTCTGATTGTTGGTAGTTGTAATTGCCAGGGGCGGATTAATAAATGAAAGTGAAAAAAAATAATATTTAATACTATTAATGGGATCCGTTTTAAACTCATTATTTAGCCGAACTGATCAATACTAATGACCGAATGACTAACGTTCTACAATCAGGAGATGTCACAAAGACAGAGCCTTATTACGTAAGAACGGACAACACTAATGAGACAGCTAAAAGTAAGAGGCTGGCCTTCTGCGGCGTGGAGAATGTGATTACTGCGGCCTCAGATCTTGGCCAAGTTGAGGCTATTGTAAGCAGTTGCGGCCTTAAGCTTCCAGCCTGACGTGGTAACTCCATACATCCCCCGCTGTAGGGGCGGTTGAGGCCGTGAATGTCCTCCAACAAAGGAAGTTAAACTTTCCGTTTAAACTTTAATAAGTTGGAAATTTGATATATTGGAAAATAAATAAAAATTAGTATAACCCAATTAGAACTCATATTAGATGACTGTCTTCCTCCGAGAGACATTTTTATTCGTTTATACATTATAATAATATCAATAAAGTATTTTCATCACACATATTTTGGTGAGGCTTCATACTTCACCACAACTGTTAAATTAACAATTTAATTAATAAATGATTAGCTTGTCCCATTAGGACCAATCCCTCCAGTTTAATAGTAAAGCAATAAGATATAGCCCGAATTCACGCTGATCCATCATTGTACTCTCTCAAGACCTATTTGTTTGGTGCAGAAGGAGTCTTGCTCTGATTTCTATAGTGATGGTATAGAAAGCAATACCTGAAAAAAACTAAACTACCACTAACAACCCATGGAGGGTGCACAGGTGGTCTTGGGTTCAGTACAATGTGAGGAAGTACTGTTACTAGGTCAAGGGTTGTGCAGAGAGTTGATCTGGCCGAGATCACGCTCAACCGCAAGGTTTTCCCTCTCAATTAATTATTTAATCAAGATTACCCACTTAGTAGAGGCTGAATACGGCCCGGGAGGGTCTCCTAGCTCCAAAGGCCATCCACAACTGATTTAAAATTACTAGTCATCAGCCGGACCGTGAGCTCTGGAAGTCAGAGCTCACCCTCTGAGCTACCCATACCTGAATAATTTTTTTGTATTTATTAAAAATACCAAAACGTTTGATAGTTTGATACGAACGTCGAAGACTATAGTAAATAGCAATACTTTAATTTTTAAAACCTAAAAAAAAAAGTGATAAGCATCCCATTGTAACCAGAGCACCTAAAAAGCTTTAGTCGAGATTTACGATTTATCTCAGTGACAAGAGACGCGGTTGAAAGAGTAGCGCAGGGATCTCCTGGAATCCTCATTTTCCCTCTATAGTTGGAGAGACAAGCCTAACGACAGAGTTCCCTCACCTGATTGTAAATAGTGTATATAGATATGGTTGTATTTTTATTTATTTATCGTTATAAATTATTTTATTCATTGTATGTTCTTTATGATTATTATTCAGTTGTTACTTTGCTTCTGTTTATTTTTGACTGACTATATCAGTTCTTTTGTCAGTAAAAATATATACAAGCTGAAGATCAACTTAACGCCTAATTTAATATATCTCTTTATTTATAAACGTACGATCTTCAAACAATTTAACAGTGAACCTAGAGCTTTCAAAAAATTGATATGTCTAATTATATGTACTTCTTTGAGACAAACTTCTTAGCATCTGTTAAACTCAATATCAGATCAGTAAAACTCAAAATATTTTATTTATACCTTAAGAGGAATGCCAAGTTAACCAGGTTTTAATATTTTTATCTAACAACAGCAGAGAGCATATGTCCAAATCCGAAAGAACTCCGTGAAAAACAAAATCATGGAAGAATATACATTTAATGGTTGAATGCGCTAATGTTATTTAAAATGTCCACTTCTTGAGATTAATTGATAACGGAAGGACATCAGCTCCTTAAACAATCAATGTATAACCAACCCTGATTTATTTCCAGAAGCTCAATCAAGTTTTAATATTTTTGAAATTGGCTATTTTAGTTTCATGGTATAGATATATTTAACATATTTAATTTATAAATTTATTTAATTGTTGTGACTATATAATGTATAATTTATACAGTTGTGAATTTCAGAAATGAATAAATAAAAATTATATATTTAAGATATGTAAAGACATATATAGTACGATTTAAGAGGGTCGAACCGGTATAAAATATTGAATAAAATTGGTAACAAAACATGTAGAAATATAATTAAATTAAAATATGATACTTAAACAATACAATAAAAATATGATAAATAAATTAATGTTTAAATTTAATTCTTAAATTAAACAATTTCAAAGTGTTTTTTTAAAAACAGCAATTGAATCGCTTTTTCAGAAACGATGTGTCTTTTCACCTTTTTTTACTAATGAGTGGTTTTGTATATATTGATTTTAGACGCATCTTTTAGTGAAAAAAAAAACTACATATATTCCATAATTCATTCATTGAAAACTTCAATTACAAATATTTCAAGCAAGAAAAAAGCTTTATCAAAATTTGAAATTTTATTTTAAGATAAGTAGAATCTTAAAACTAATTACTCTTGTAGTCATAATTGAAGAAATAAAAAAAAGTACTGAAGTACGGTTTACTAAAGAAACAACAAATTTTTCAATTTTTTAAAATATCAAATGACTCTTTTATAGGTAAAAAATAGCATAGATAATGTAAAATTGATTTATTACATAAAGTGTCGTTTCTAAAATAACCGATTCAGTTGCATTAAAAAAAAAATGATGCGACAATGACCAGCAAACTGCGTCATCATTCGTAAACAAACTTTCAACAACGCTAAAATAGATTCATGTTACATAAGATTCAAGGCGAGTCGGTCAATTATACGCTCTACGGGTGATCAATTAAAGTATGATATGCAGAACTAAGTCGCCAGAAATACAACTAAAGAATAAATATTAATATGATATTAATAAAAAAATGAATAATATTAGATTTCAAAAAAGAAATTATACTATTTACGCTGAAATATTACAAACGAAGAGAATACTCACATCATAAACCTACAAAAGTTTTATTTTATTATATTTGATATAATATTGAATATATAATAACAGGTGATTTTATTAGTGATGGATAATTTTATTTCAGAAATGGGCATATAACAGAATTCAGCCAGGAATTTATAAGCGACAATTCTCAATACCACGGCAATCGTACCAACCGCCTCCCAGATGTGATGCATAGATAGCATATCTTTGCCAACGTCTGTCTTCCAAGTTTGTGAGCTCCCGTCATTGGAAACAATACGGACTTAATAGGTACCTCTCTAGTAGCATGGTGTAAACGTATTCATAAATTTCTTTATGCGAGGAATCAATATATATATATATACCACATTTTTAAATTATTTAAAAACAATCAAGTCTTGAAATATAGAAAAGAACCCTATTTTTGTGTTTATCTTATATTTATGTTTCATACATAACACGGAACTGTACTGGATATAAAAATATCTATATTAATTTTTCAACAGAACCTTTAGACATTAGCATTGAGGAAAAAGATATATATTTTTTTTTAAATAACAGCCTTTTTATCTTTTATATTTATATTTAAATACTCCTTCAACAAATCTTGATCTTGCTTTTTTTACCAGCACGAATCCAAATAAATAATACTGATAAAGAACCAAACGTCACGGGTATTTCCGCAATTCCTTTAAGGAGAGAATCAGCTTATGCAGAAATATTAAGTTTCGCAACCTTCTGATAAGAAGAAACATAAATTTACATCAAATGTCAAGTTGTTTAAAAGATAAAAAAGGGAAACTTGGAATTTTATCCAATGAGATTATCTAACTGATGTTACTTTCTCAAAAACGGTAAATATATGTAAGAAAAAAAAGTATTAAAAAAATAAATACTGGATAATTCTAGATCAACAATTGTTATTTTTTGTCAGACACAATTAGAAAAAATATATTATTTTATTATTTGACTTGGTATAATTTATTAAAATTCCAGAATAGTATTTAATAAGACTGCTGATGAATACAATCAGAACATATTTATGAATACGTAGAAAAAATTATGAATATTTTTAATTATTACTAATATAATTTTATGAATAATTTTCGAAGCAGATTAATTGAAAATAACTAACTGAAATGTTAAAATGTTTCATAACAATTATATATACATATATATATATATATATATATATATATATATATATATATATATATATATACATATATATATATACACATATGAGATCCTAAGGCGATAAACGTCGATGGGCTCCGATAGAATCGAGTTAGGCGGCCACATATCAAGAGGTATATAGGGTGAACTAGACAGGAGATTCAATTTGATATAGGTTGTCGAGTTACCCTGAGGGCGACATTTTGAGTTGATTCCCGAAGGTGGTTAGAGAGATATTTCACCGTTATCGATTCCATGACTAATCGGTTATTTCATTGTTAAAATATATTTTTTACCCATACCAATCTAATTTCAAAGGCAAGAAAAGTATCCCAAATATATCGTGGGTCTATTACAAAAAACATTTAAAAAAATATATATATATATATATATATATAGTACTTTGACGAGTAAAACCAGAAGATTGTGAACTTAGTTTAATTATTTCATTAAATGGTTAGCGTTATTTGTATGCAATTACATCGATAAATAGGATCGAAATTTAACTAAACATTCTTAAAAGTGAAGATCATAGGTGGAGAACCTTTTTATCATTGGAGTCCGCAACATGTTTTTAGATTTTACTGTTGCTATTTTTTAAATAATTTTATTATAAATGCAAACCCATGAACATATATATTAATTCTGGTAATTTTCAAATTTTTGTAACCTAAATAATTAAATAATAAATGATCCTAGCAGTAGATTAACGATTATCGCACAAAAATGAACGTAGGTCGCACCTAGCTCACCGACATTTTTTTATTGTCAATCAGCAACTCAATTTTCGGAATTGAAACTATCTCTCAAATAAATGAAATTTCCTAATATATATTTATTTATTTATTTCTACCTATAAGATAGAAAAACAGGATTCATTTTGCAAAGATAATCTTGAATATATAATAATTTATCTTGAATATATACAAATTCTTGAAACCTCCTCTGAAAAATTTAAAGGATTGAATTAAATGTCTAGACTGTTATAGCATCAGCCAAATAGTCTAAAATATATAAATGTCCCTTACTTTGCACAAAAAAATTATAATATTAAATCAATAAAATTTTATTTATTATTAGCTTCTCTAAAATCTGTATCCCTAAAGTCTGTATGCTGTACTTTCTGGTTTCTCCCCCCGAGGGCATGGCACTATTTACTACGAGACCTGTTTCAAACTGAAGCAGTACAAAATTAATCGGTTATTTCAGAAACGACACAGGTGTTATACGATACTGACTTGGATATGTTCAAGTTACAATGTTCACAGACACACTCTTTGTGTAAAAAAAAGAAGTATAAATACTAAAACAAATTAAACTGTTTACATCGTACACATTTTTATCTTGTTTTAGAATTTTAGTGTAAAATATATTTTTATTTTATGCTATTGATTGAGCCCTAGCGCCATCATAATAATCGTAATGACCGTTCAAATTATTAATCGAGAACTCAATATACTTTATTTATTAAAACTATGGTCTAATGCAGTCCTTATTTCATTAAAAAAAATACCAAGAAATAATATATAAATTTTAAGTGGATATTAATAATTGTTTGAAGCGACGTTGAGGGAAAAATTAAATTGTGCCATACGTATAAATAACAATGAAGTAAATTTGTTCGAATGTAGTTTTTTTTTTTTTTCCTTGTTCTTCCTTACCTCGCCTTTTAGACTATACGAGATTTTGTTGGGCCGGAGGGTGAGGGCGGGGGATTTAAAATCCCCACCGGCACCGGGACGCGAACTCGTACTTTTTTTTTTTAATCTCATAACTTCGGTTATCTAGATGCCTGGTAACTCGCGGTGCTGTGCACACGTGTTAGCCCATTCCGCCGCCCCGCTTCCCTTTTAAGGTGGAATTAATTACGAAGGAACGTCATGGTAAAATAAATTGTTAATTAACTGGATTATTGATTTATATCCAATAAAAATAATAATAAAAACTTCCAAGAGATTAGAACCAATGAAATTCAATCTTAATATTTCAAATTTGGCGCAATCCAGATACCTATTCTTCCAAAAAAAAAAAAAAATAAAATAAAAATAAAAAACGCAGTTGTAAATTTCAATATATGTATTTTTAAAAATATTTAGTTTAAGATCAAATTCGCAATATATATTGTAACATATTCATATACTGAACTGTTCCTTTCGAAACCCCCAGGTCATATATGCAACGTAACCTGATTACATACAAGAACCACAAAATCGACGATCATAGCGTTACTTTATTGGTCCACCGCAGTTCAAGCCAAAAAGCGTAACATAAATGCAAACAACGAAGAGAAGAAAGACGATCATGTCCGACGGTTGACCCCCGAGAGGTCATGGAGGATGGTACGCCGTGACCTGGGGGAAAGTGGGTCACAGTAACGGGCCGTTACTGGCAACACGGCTACTAGCTGGTAACCGGTGATTGATAACTGCTATTGAGTAATATCTAGTTGCTGTTCACGACCAATAACCATTGTTACGTATGATGGTGTTATTTTGGACGGGTATCAATTTAACCATTTTCCAATAAAAATCGACTTAAAATTTTAATTATTAAAAAAATATGTATGTACTATATATACAGGATTTTACAGTTCTTATTGGCCAAACTCTAGAGGGTGATTCTAGACGAAATTTCAAACAAAAAAAGTTAATCCGATGCATGGGCCAATTCTGAACGGAAAAGGGGTTAAAACCAATTTTGTGTTTTTCTTAAGGTGGTCAGGTTTTTTATTGAATAAGAAGAAATCGATCAAAAACTGTTCAAGATAAAATGCTAAGTACACCATCGTAAGGCTTCCTTTCGATCGTGATCAGCTGCAAGAACCAAATAGGTCTGAGAGAATATAGTCCGTAGTTCAGACCTGTTTTTTTTTTTTTATCAAATTATTAAAATCCGCCTGAAACTTCGTAAATAGCTTTATCTCATCGTAACCTAGAAATATTTTATTTAAGTAAATTTACAGAATTGGGGCGTTAATGAACCGGAGATTGGAAAACTTTGTCTACTTAATTACATACTGAAAACTTATGAATATCCATTTGCTTTCCACTTGAATATTAAAATAATATGATAACAAAATCGAAAAAGAATGTGGCCTATTAAAATATTGGCGCGTTTGGCCTATAAAACCTCGTTAATTTAATTTTTCGGGATGAAGGTCATGCCAAACGGATCAAAATTTTCTGTTGGCGAACTGTTTTTTTTTTTCTTTTATTATATTATCTGACGATTCAAAAGAAAAACAAATTAATTACGTAGTAAAAACTTATGAATAACCATTCATAAGTTTTTTATTACCTAATTAAATAGAAAAAGTTCGCCTTATCAACAGATTGAAAATGCCCAAATGTCGAGAATTTTCCTAAAAAAAAAATATTTGTAGATTACAATGAGATGAAGCTATTTATCAAGTTTCAGGCGGATATAAATAATATGATAAAAAGGGGTTAGTATCACGGACTAATACAGTAGTGAGTCAGAATCTCGGAGCAGTCGAGTCTTTTTGCTTAACTATTTCATACATTTGAATTATACTAGCAAAAAAAATATTTATTACAGCTTCCACCATTAGTAATAATCAAGCAGCCCAGTATTATTCTCACAATTAGCAGTAAATTTGTAGCATCCATTGTTCCCGAATTGAGGAGAATTTTAAGTTTTCTTTCTTCTCCATATTTTAGAGTTTTCATAACAAAATTATAAATAGAAATGGGAAAAATATAAATATACTAACAAATTTTTGATGTCACATGATACCTCAACAATTCGAAGAAAAAGTTTTAAACGGTAAATTCATCGATGTGCAACATTTGAATAGAAATCAGCATTAACCAGCTATCCATGCTCTTCTTGGAATAAAGCACGCAATTTATTTAAGGTCTCAATAGTCTGACCTTTTACAATAACGACACCGCGTACTGAATTAATAAATAATGCCTATTAATGTAACAGTTTACATAACTATGATACAACATTACGACAAGAGCATAGTTTAAAGAGAATAGTAACTCGGTCTGACAACGTAAAGCGATAAAACAAGAGAGAACAGATACGGTTACAAGAGGTTACTGTTACATTTCAAAGCAAATGGGATGCTAAGTCAGTGAAAGTTGAAGCCGGCGCAGGACACCAGGAGGAGATTAGAGCTCTCCGCTTCGTTAGGGGGCTTCACGACATGTGCGACCGGTCAACGCCCTTATAGATCTAATGACTTTTGTTTAATAATATATAAATAAATGATGTGAGAAAGGTTTCAGAGATGGTAACGATGGCGGATCCACCCAGGCACGGGCGGATCTACGGGGGGCTTTCGGGCTGAAGCCCCCCCCTCCCAAAATGGAAAAATATAACCATGTTTTATGGGAAAATTTTTTTAAAAATACCTCTTAAAGTATTATTGTTCGTGTAATTACATTTAAAAGTACTTAAGGAATAACTTAAACACCATTTCATATAGGTAGTTTGGTTCTTTCTGTTTTTCCAAAGTAATTATCGTTATTTTTATGGAAAAAAAAGGTTTCGGACTGAAGCCCCCCCCCCCAAAATTAAATCCTGGATCCGCTAGTGCACGCAGGATGGGGGTGGGGAGGGGAAGAGATTTTTCAGGCCGAAGCCTCCCAAAAAAGAAAATAGAATTTGAATAAATACTACAACAATCAAATTATAATCTTTATAATAAAAATACATGTAAGTACTAAATGTAAGCAGGTATAAAGAAAAATATATTAAAAAATTATCATAGCATTATTATTCCAGGAATTACCTATTCCAAAGTAATTGCCGTTATAAAAATAAAAAAAAAATCCTGAATGGTAATGAAGAATCTGTCACAACATAGAAAATCAGGTATACGATATCCAAAAATCTATGTAAGAAAACTCTCTAAAATTCAACTAACAATGCATTTTATATAATATATAAAAAAGAAATATAAGTGGATCTCAACACTGCTCAATAATATCAAACTAAAACGTGGGTACGTTTGATTTCAAAAAGATAAAAATTATGTTAGGACTTTGATTCATCATTTGTTGAAATAAAAGACTAGTTCTTCGGTAGAATAAACATTTTAATACAGAATTTATGTATGTATGTATGAAATGGAAATTTGTTTTAAGTTGAAATAATAAATAAATTGGAGCAAGACATCAAGTTTAACTGAACAGGCAAAATTAAATCTTCCCTGAGATTTTATAAAGGATAAAAAATATAAATATCCGTAATATATAAGACTTACGGTACTGGAAAAATTTACCCATGGTCATATGAGCAAACACCAACTTACCTGAAATAAAAAAGAAAACAACATAAATATTTATATTCATTTCCTGAAAAATATGAATTAAGTATCATAATTATTTATGAAATAAATTCTTTTACAGAGAGAAAACATACTTAGATCCTCAGGAAAAAATACATAGAAGTAAGGAGATAAAATATATAAATGAATTATCAAAAAATGATTGTTCGATATTTTTTTTTTTCAAAAGATGTGCCTCCCTACTCCTCCCAAAAGCAGTCAATTACTTGGAAGATATCGACTCGAGAAAATGTTGAGTTAGCGGGCACAATTTCAACCCACGGTCAAGGCGAGGCGGTTGCGTGTCTGACGGCAGTATCTTCTTCAATGTTGGATACCACCGCATCCATTAGCTCGAATTGTATTTAAATCAATAGCTGTTTCACTAAAGGAAAAACAATTAACTTAATGGCCAACCATCTTGGAAGTAATTGATTCCAGAACTTATTGGAAGGGTTAGACTATCATGCGTACATGTTATGCACGGGCCCACAAGCAACAAGATTTACAGTACCATTACAATAACGACCGTAAAGGTCTTTCGTCACGAAATATCAATAATTCCTATTCGAAATGCTTTATTATATATCACATAATGTGAGCAACTACAATGAAATTATGCCTGTCATGGGTATCGTCTGAAAAAGTTATACTGTGCCCATGGCGGATTCGGTATGCACAAAAACTAATTTCCATAAGTTCAAATCCGAAATTTACTTCCATAACTCCCGTAATATGTCGTTCCGACCTCTACAGTCCTTATAAAACTATTACATTTGATTTTTTTTTTTTATTACCATCTTTACCATTAAATCTTTCTACTTAGGGCTCGGTTCCACCGACAGTCGTGATTAAAATTAAAACTTAGCTAACATTAAAACTTGGGTCCAGTTGTTCCAAATAATTTTAAACCGAGTTAGTTAACAAGGTTTTGATGTGTGACGTCATCTTATTTATGACGTTACACTTTAACATCGTTTAATGATTTGATCAAGGTCTAACGTTAGATTAGTTATGGTAACTTAACACGTTATTAAGGTTGGTGCAACGAAAATTTTGTTAACCAATTTAAACTAATCAAAATTAGTAAAATTGAAGTTAACATTGGGCCTAAGACAGTTTACACGATAATTAATAGTTTATTTTTCAACCACCAAGGAAGATCACTACAGACTTAATTGGCTCTTTCACCGACGCAAAGGGTCTATAAAGACTACCTTTAAGTTTGTGGAACAAAGTCGAGATTGAAGTTAACATATTTATCCGCAAGATATAGCAGAAAAGTAATCTTACCTTACCTTACTTCGAGTGTTGTTAGTTATTCGAGTTTGAAATTCGAAGAATGACTTACCATTTCCATTAATTCAACTTCATATATGGAGTTTCCCATAAATAATTGGAAATATTTCTGCACCCCGAGGTAAAGAATACTATGTCTATTTTCTTTTTAAATAGTTTATTAACTAAGAATCAAATTTTAATGTTGAACACATAAAAAGATGTGACATGGTGTCCTTGACCTCCGGAGTACATATTTAGTTACTAAGAAACAAATTATAATAGCTCCAAGTTATGGAACATTGTGGCGCCCCCTGAAGAAATCAAAAAAAGTAACAAAGAGTTACCAAAAGGTTGATTTAAGCAATGTAATGTTCAGAGATAGGATCTCCCGATTCACTGCAATCAATTTCAAAGCTTGGTCAACATGATCTCTGATGAAACCTGATGATGAATTTTACTATAAAAAGAATAAGGCAAAAACCGGTTCATACTGGGAATGATAAAATAGAATAATGGCGGGGTACACAGCTATACTTGTTTCCTGTACATTTTATAATCCGACTCTTTATCTCTTCAATAATCTTAAAACTTCTTTTTGGTCTGTCTGAAGATGATAATGAAAATTATCCTTCATTTTAATTTTGTCTTAATTAATATTATAATATTTAGACAAATGTTTAAGTAAAATAAAGACGAACTATCAGTCTCAGGGTAAATGAAATAACATTGTTACGGTATCTTTGTTCTCAATGATCATCATTTGAGATTTTAAAAAAAAGTACTAAATAAATAGAAACAATTTATAGATATTAAATATTTAAAACTTCATCAGTCCTTAAGTATCATTAAATCAGTAATATCTTAAAAACAATTATAGTCGATGGTACAGAAAACTTTAATCAAATTTTTAACATCCGCTTAAAACTTCATAAATAGCTTCATCTCATCGTAACCTAGGACCTTTTTTATTCACGAAAATTCTCAGAATCAGGACTTTTTCAATCTGGAGATCAGCAAACTTTGTCTGTTTAATTAGGTATTCAAAAATCTTGGATACCTAATTGTTTTCCACATGAATCGTAAGATAATTTGATCACAAAATTGAGAATAAAGGTAGCCTGGTAAACGGCTTAATATTTTTGTAGACTACCTTTTTTTTCTATTTTGTGATCAAATTATCTTACGATTCAAGTAAAATTCAAGCAAATAGATATTTTAGAATTTTTAGTTAATTAATTAACTTTAGTTAATTAATTAACTAGTTTAATGAGAAGACGCTCCATTTCTGAGAATTTTGTTATTAGGTTACAAAAAGATGAAGCCATTCAAGGATGTTAATAATTTGATAAAAAAGTGTCTGTACCACGGATTATTATTCTCAGATCGCAAGTACAAGCAATGAGGAAGGAGAACAATATAGTAGTAAACAATGTTAAACGACATACGGAGGAAGAAAACGAAACTGCCAGCTCGAGTCAGACAATAGGCCAGCTAGCGATAAGTAGATCAGACACACGATACGCGACCCGTGTACGACATGAGCGACAGTGAAAACGTCTCTACGTGATTGGAGTACGATATAGTACTTTCCCCGTCCTTGCCCAAGGTACCGCTTCCGACTCAGTGGCCCCGTTATTTGGGAAAACTCCGTACATCACAGAATCACGTATGGAGCCACGCTTCCTACCACCAGAGAAATCGCCGATCAAACTAATACAATTGCGTGGATCCTTGGTCCCGTTCGACAGATCAACATCGATGGAACAATCCGACCAGCACGCTTTCGCAGAGCCACTACACAAGTTTTTTAAGATACGACCAGTCTTCGGAAGGGATGTTCTAATGCTGAGGTGCTACCGTCAGAGATAAAATTTTGAAAATCATTTACAAATTATGAAATTTAGTACACCATTCAAATGAAAAGTTAAAAATATTTTTAATGCTTAATTTTTTGACTGAGAAAGTTCATTTCAAAACCGATAAGTGATTTTAGTAGAAATATATCTCAGTTGTTGTTGTTCACAACATAGATAGAATTCATGGTTTGACCATGGTTTTCGACCGCACCCTTGAAATTACTATTTGGTGAAACCAATCAGACGTAAAATTTAATATTATAAAATTTCTTAAAGAGTAAACTTTTCACTAGGGTGAAAAAAAAATAAAAATAAAAACATCTACCATTACAACCTATGAAGAGTCTTGGGTTCAGTACTATTTAGTAAGAGTTTCTTGATCAACGGTTGAGCAGGGAGGTGATTTGACTGAGATCACGCTCAACCGCCAGGTTTTTCCCCTCAATTAATTATTAAATTATCCACTTTATAGAGGCTGTGTGTGCTCCAGAAGGGTCTCCCGATCCCAGAGACGTCTCCCACGGCTGATGAAACAGAATAAATAATTGTTCTGAAAAGAGCCGAGATTAGGACCTGGCATCTTGAGCATTGGAAGATCAGGGCCCTACCACTGAGCTACGCCAATCTCTAAGTAAAAAAAGTAAAAGGAAAACAAATTCTAAAAATAGAAATATTTTTCTAGCTGCCTTTTGTTATCATTTTTTGTTTTTAAAAGTTTGATATGATATCCCCTAGTTTGATATTTAACTGCCTGAACTAATATTTTTTATATGAGCTGCTTTGGAGAGACAGACTAAGTTCATTTTACTTAAAATAACATACACTTTCATAATTCACAATCAAACCTTCTCCTATTATATGTATCCCTTCTAGACCCTATCTATAGTTTTCATAATTTTTTTTTAAGAATTTCAAATAAACGTCATGGTATACATGATATCTGATGGATTAAAAAAAAAGATTGATGGATAAACATCACTAGTCAAGATATGGTGGAAGTCTCAATGTTTACAAGTTTGGAGACACCTGTTCTAATATTAAAACTGCATGAATTAAACGTCATTGAAACAACATCTAAATAGAAGATGTAGTAAATAGTAGTATAGTAAACATTATGTACAAATAATATCTGCGGCAAAAGTATGCAACATATTCTAGGTTATCTTGGATTTTACAGACTACGTTATAACTTAATTATTTATTCACAATTAAACATATAAGGAATTCATTTTAGAAATCAACGTACATAGGATAAGAATTCGCTTTTTGGTTTCAAAACTTCAAGTCTCAATAAATTGCTCCCCCCAAGATTTTTAAAAGATAAAAGTTATTTTGATTAATAATCGAGACGTGAGCCGTTCTTGTGACCCATTTAGCTGATTGGAAGCTAACACAAGTCAGATACAAACCTATGACTTGGCAAACGCCCGCCTTGTCTCCAGTCTATGCACGTCATCTCAATTAGCCCATTTACACACTTACACAGTTGCGCCAAGTATGAGCTTGTTTGCATACTTTGAACAAGCCATTATTGATCCTGTCGGGTTGATTATTATATTTATTTATGTTTTTGATAAGTAACTTAAGTACATTAATAAAATAAACCATCATTTCATTACCTTCATCCATACAGTTTTATTTTTCCAATCTCCCAGTTTGCGACATAGTAATTTGTCCCCGAAATATGAAGCAACCAACCAACATGAATTTCAGATGGCGAGAAATTGGAAAAGGATTCGGTACAACGCCTACTCAATTTGGAAATGGCTTTTATTGCCTAGGGATGTTACGGCACGGCTGTAGGAAATGGAATACATTTTAGAGTCTTTGAAGTGCCGCAAGGCGAATTGCTTTCAGTCCTGCGGTTGAGGTCCAGGCATCCGAGGCCTGCGTATCGTTGTAAATTCAATTTCGTTAATAAAACCTTACACGCAATTAAATGAAAAAAAGAACTTCGATGAAGGGTTAAGAATTTTTTGTTATAAATTATCAATATACTGATGATGATTAAAATACAAGAAATCTATTATCCACTAATTTTTAAGATGGGTGTTGAATTTATATAGCAAAGACTGATGGTCAGAATAGTAAAAAAATAATTGTAAAAATGTGTTTCAGCGTTCATATAAAGTGGCACTTCCGGTTAGCCGATTTTAAAGAAAAAGTTGCTGTCTCATCCGGCCCATATACAAACCTTAAATACTTAATATCAGTTTCGTACTACTTTTCGTTCATGAGCTAGATTGTTAACACACACACGGACAGACACACACACACAGACCATTTTGCGACACTTGGTTATTTGAACTCAGGGAACCTCAAAACATGTATTTCCGTTGAAAACCGAGATTCGAAAATTTTCACGACCCCAATACTTACCCTTACTATATATTTCATATATACGTAAGTGAAAGTAAAAATAAAATATAACTGACAGAAGAACCTTTGAAAAAAGTAACTCAATTCATTTTAATATTCATAACATACTATTTGATATTTTTAAAAAATTTTCTTGAAATTGCGTTTATTTTTGTTGCTATCTTGGTCATTATTTGACCGATATTATTATTACATCGTCTTACTCTTATATTGTTTATTTTTTACCTAGTATATTGATATTTTTGTCATTTTACGCTGATGAAGGTAAATTAAAAAAAAAACATAAACTCATTGCAATAACAATGCAATATTTTATTACTCTTCTGATTACAGGATCCTAAGAATATAAAATATAATTTAAAAATAAACTTTAAAATGTCTCTCCAAATATATTACAAATAAATTTATGAGTCAATATATCTATTTACTAATCAGCTTTCATATAAAAAACCAAAACAATGAATGATTCTTATGAATACAAATAATAAGCATGTTATGATGGATGGACTGTCGTTTTAAATTCTTAATTTAGAGTGCTAACATTGGGTAGTTACTCAGCAAGTGTACTCATGTCATTATATCTATTATGTCCAAATTTACTAGATGTATTTATGTAATACAGTTGTAAATGTCATTAAGAAATAAAATAAAAAAAAAAGTCTTAATAAAAATCTAACTCCTTCAAACTGTCTTCTCACACGTTTTAGTTATATTCATTTAATTAATTGAGAAGTTTTAAATATCGCCAACGGTTTTAGTTCTAACAGTACAAAAATTGATTAAATAACGAAGTAAGATATGCGACTCAAACTGAATATGCGGTTCTTCAAATATTTTCAGAAAAACATTTTGAATTTTTATTTTTTTGTATTATTACTAATATGTCTGTTTTAAGTATTATTATTTTGTCATTTAATTTATTCTGTTTCATTAGAGTGTGAATGAGCTAATCTATCTCTATTACTGTTGTGCTTGACTGGTATATTGCTCAATAAAGAAATGTGAATAAAAATGTATTACTAATAATCATCTATTAAAAAATATAATGAATGCTCTAGTATTAAGTACATGGCAAAATATTTTTTGAGTTTGATTTATCAATTCGAAAAAAAATTGAAAGAAATAAAGTTTAAATCTTAATTCTTGATTGCTGTCATGCATAATAGTCATAACTACCCCAATCATTATTCACAATAAAATTTACATCGCGGAATAGTCTGCTAAATTCTCGCCGTATAAAAATATATGCACTTAAGGTCACAGACACTCGTTATTAACACCGTTGCGAATGCACAACTCCTTTCCTTTTATTAATTCCGCGGTTGGATGTCAGAACCAATTGGAGGGCAGGCTTAAAACTGATAAAGCTATGGACGTCAATGGACCATTAACAACAATTTGGACAGACAGCTTGTTTATATTAATATATTGCGCATGAACAGTTCATTTATGAAGGGGTAAATATTGACCATGGGACAACTGTGACAGTTGGTGGTTGACGTAGACAATATTCCTGACAGACTGCTTTTTCCGCTATTAAGCCTATCTCGCTAATTTGTACGGTTTTCGACTATTAGCTATTTTTCACAATACATCAAGTGTATTTCCGCGGTCGGTTAACGTTTTGATAAGCCACAATTCGGAACCGATACCCTCAAACGTTAACAAAGCAATAAGGTTGGAAATAATGATTGAATCAGCAAGCTTAACTTATCTTCAAGGAACAATTGCTGGATTAGTTCTAACGGCTGAATTTGATGCTCATTATTTCCTTGGTCCAGGCTGGTTTCAGGGATACTCCAGATGAGATATTTATTTTTTATCTAAACAAGTCAAAAATATGAAAACTTTTCAGGAGCGGATAAAGTTAACTTAACGTTCAAACAGCCTCATATAAGCGGTAAACATTTCGGCTCTCATCCCCTCCAAATTAAAGTTTATATCACATTAATTTCGTTTAATGATTAGTTCGATCCAGATTTGTTCGTTTCCAAAATATTGAGCACCTTTTGAAAATGAGAAAAATGTTTTATACTTATTCAAAAAACGGGAATGTTAACAGGTAACTTTCATTAGCCGATTTTACTGTGATAACTAAATCAAGGTATTTACTTAAACGCCTTAAGTAATTAATAATTGAAGCAAGTTAGTCGACTCTTCTACATATTATGGCTGATAAATATTCAGGATGCAGTCAGTTTTTAAGATTATTATTGATGCGAACGTTTTATCCCAAGGTTGTGGGATTTCATCAGGACATGTAACAAGTACTGAAGACATTGAGTGCAGTACTTGTAGACGTAAATACTTGAACACCTTTAGTGCTGGTTACACATCCTGATGGTGATTGACATGCTTGGTTTGAAACGTTGGCAATAATAAAAATCTTAAAAACCCATAAGAATAAGTTAATTAATCTGAATATCCAAACAATATTGACGTATTTTTATAATAATAATAATTATTAATAGCTTAGCGAACCCGAAGATCCGATGCCGATACCAACAGTAGATGACTACATTTTTCCATACACCGGGGGTCATCTAAAACCAAGACCAAAATATCAGCCCCTTAACGCAATCTTCCCCACCTTTGCTTCGGTCTACCCATCGGACTTACCAGCCGGCACAGCCCATATTAAGTTATTAGGATTTTTTTCGTTTTACATGTCCATTTTATTCGCCTCATACGTAATCATCTCAATTATGTTAATCAGATGCAATTCGGGCAATTGTGGAAGAAACCACCTAAATTCTCCGGTTGGCTCATCCTTTAGTCCATATATTTTACACAAAACTTTATTTTCAAAAACCTCAAGACGTTGCTCCTCATCCCTTGATGTAAGCGCCTACGTTTTACATATTGACGTCATTTTACCGGGAAAAACATTTAGGACTACCATTGTACGATGTATAAAACTCTCACTTCACCGATGAATTTCATTTACTTTTATTTCGTCTACGGTTGACACGTAATTTACCGTAAATAGTTCATTCAGTTAAACAATATCCAAAATGAAGTGTGAGATATGACACAATAAGCGAGACGGACATACGATTGGCTATGGCTTTGTAACTGAGCTAGTAATGTCATACTTGTAACTTCCAACTGTTCGTTTCCAATCATCGATGAGTTAATGGCAGCATGATTTTACGGAACTGAGGATAAACAATTATTATTTCTACAGACCAACAAGGACCATAACAAAAATAAAAAACTCTAATTATGATTAATATTAATTGGATTTTTAAAATCTGATTAATATTAATTGGATTTTTTAAAACTGATTAATTTTTAAATAATCGTTTATTCATTTCAAGATGTATTTGTAAAAAATAGCTTCAGTACTTCGAAATATCGGGGAAAGGTCCAAGATTAAAACGAAACGTATGAAATAACAATATAATATAACTATTACTCATTGAAGTCTTTTGTGATTTATTTTTTAATTAAATTATGAGGTATTGGAAAGCAATGGAAATCTCATGAAATCTGCCGTCTTTATGAAATATTGAGGGAGGAAGAAGGGGCAGTGTGCGTTGTCTCTCTCCGTCCAGAGACGGCGCCAATGGAATGTACATATATGTAGGATTTATTTTACTTGATGTAAATCAAATTGCAAGAGATGCCACCAATGCAATAAGAATTAATTCTGAAGTCTCCAAAGCAATTATTCGTCCACTAAGCAAGACAACTGTCAACGAATGGCAGAATTTATATGACTGGGATCCTCAAAGCAAAGGAAGAGGCCACTATTTAATTCATCCAATTATTGAAATCTCTTTAAAACCTTGGTTCGCCTCTATAGGGATATTTATGGAAAGAAGCGAGGTAACAAATTTAATTAGGCTGAGTACCAACCATGGAAATACAAATGAATTCTCAAACTTGATAAAAACAAAGACGACACCAAATTGTGAGATACGTGACGAAGTTGAGGACCCACTACATCTGGCGATATCGTGTAAGCAAAGAGAGGAGGAAATACATCTAGAGTTTGTCCCTCAATATTCCTAAAATAACAAAGGAGCAGGATCGTGAAGGACACAATCAACTTAAAAAAATTATTTAGGAAAATAAAATTATGGCTTTGACACTTAAACAAACATAAATTTCTGGCAAAATGGGATTTTGTTACTCTTAAAGCCAAAAAAAATACTTAATTTAAAATTCTTTGAGGAGTTTAAAATTACTTCAATAAATGCTGAACTTAGTTTTTCTTTTAAATGGTTTTATAAATAGGACAAACATATTAAATATAAGTAACTCAATTTCTCACAAAAAAACAATAATGAGGAAACATAAAATCTTGTATATTTAAATATTTAAATGGTCTCTTCAACTTGGAATTAAACAAGTTCCACTTTTTTTTTTTTTTAATAATTCAAATTTACAACTGCAAATGAGCAAATCAAGAATATTCACATGAACAGACTTTTGGAGATTCTACTAAATACATCTTAGTAAGAAGATTCAGAGTTCTTTTCAGACGCCTAGGGTTCGTTATCATGAAAAGATAGGTATCTTGGATGAGGAAAAATCTGGTAATTTGGACATTGGTCTGGAGTTATCATGAAAAGGTAGGTAATTTTATTTGTGAAAAGATATGGAGGGTTAAGGAATTGGATACAATAAGAATATGATTGTTTGATGGAGCCCTAAAACACAATTCCATATTGGATTTTATTATAGTGCATTTTATTTATGAATGAATACAGTTTCGGCGTCAGGGCGAGCAAACGGGGCAATCGTCCCTTGTTAGAAATTAAAAAAAAATATATAAGACGTATTAAAATAATTAATGTTAGCCTATCAATAAAGCAACTAACTGTATTAGAGAAATGTTGAATGAAATAAAATTCGAATATTAATAATTTAAAACAGATATAATAATATATATATAATTTTTTTAGGGGAAGAGATGAAGTCATTGTCCGGGGTGGGCGCTGCGTGTCTAAGGACGGTACTGAATGAATATGATTTTTTAAATTTACAATGAGAGATAAATAAATGAGAATATGAAAATCCCGATGGAATAATCATTGATCTGTAATGTAGCTCGAACCAGGAGTTGCTATACGACGAGGAGCTAAAATGGGAGAAGAGAGGGAGGGGGGATATAGTGTTCGATAAGGCGGTGGATAGTTAAACCCGCACGACTCTATTAGCTACACCCAGCTCCTACTGCATCATGAGCTCCTGTTCCTCTCGTGGCTTTTTGTCAATGGAATTTTATCGATGTCATTCATTCATGACGACAGACAGTTCCCCCTCGAACTACTGTACTATTTAGAAATATAGCGTAGTATTCCCGCTAAATTAAAACATTTTATTTCTATAATTATCAGTAATGGTACTTGTAATGAGGCGAGTTGGTATGTGTGGAAAAAAAAATCATTTTGTTTGTTTGGTTGATTTTGTAGCATTCATGATCTCAAACTCCTAGTCTCTGGCCATAACTAGTGAAGTCGACTTATTCTCACATTCTAAGAGCCTAAGAGTTAAAGAATAATATTCAGAGACCAGGGAAATAATCTTGCAGGAATAACATATAAATAAAGCTTATATATAAACATGGATATACATTTAAAATAATAATAAATAAATTATAAGTATTTTGGTGCCATAATTGAACACAATTTTTAAATTTAATAGAACAATCTATAAATTTGTTGTAAAATTTTGTAAGATAGATTTTGGGATACTCGAGTTATTTTTATCTAAGGTTGGTACTTTTTTGGGCGCATTTAATAAATTATATACAGTTTGATAATAATCATAAAAATATTTCGGACTAAAAATCAGTAAAGGTTCAACATTCTTAAGACGATTTCTTTAACAATTAGAGATTTGTCTCTTAAAAATATAAATAATATTAAAATCCTACATAAATAAGATTTATATAGAAAATAGGACCAAAAACTTATGGCTTTAGATAAAAACATATGTATGTATTACTATTTAAATACGTCTGAAAGAATATAATATTTATAATATAATATTAATGATTTTTTTTTATAGAATAATTTTTCTTATTTGTCTCTCAGAAAACCTTTAATGGATTAAATGAAGGTACCTTGATTAATAATAAAAAATCATAAACTAAAATTAATCAAAAAATTAAAATAATATATTATAAGCTAAAATATTAAATGTAATGATAACAAATGAACAAAAAACTAAATACAAATTTTAAAAAATAAAATAAAAATTGATAATAATAATTAAATTTAACTATGTCCAGGATTGACGGACATTAATGTATTTTCTGGATCCACAAAATTTGGCACCGACCAATAATGGGGCATTTTGAAGTATATATTGGTAATATTTATTTCAGTAAGTCATATTTATTAGGGCGAAAAATAGTCAAGATATGCAGTCAATAATCATATTTTATTTTAATGTCACTGCATACTCTGACTATTTTTCATCCTTACAATTCCAACAGTCGACTGTACATCCGTCTACAATTTTTTTTTTATTAGTAAGTGAGAAGATTGATTTGAGGAGGTCATTAGTCTCAGATGAAAATTATTATTTTTTTAATTGATTTCATTTTTCATAAGGTACCATATAAAACGTGAGAAATCGATGGGAGTACATTATACCTTCTCTAGTTCCGTTTTTCTTCTTTTCTTTCAAGGAATACAAAAAAACAGAAAGAAGTAAAAAGATAAAAGTTATCCTGTGGAGAGAGAGAGAGAGAGAGAGAGAGAGCACAAAGAAGCCCCCTCCTCCCTACTCCAGTAGACCTACTTCCCTAAAGGGCCTAGGCCCCACCCTTTGCCGCCCTACTATTGTCCTCAGCTGAGACAAAGATCTGAGAGTCATTACCCTTTCGGGACTACTTTGTGAGGGATACAACACTTTCAAAACTGCCCGTTTCATAGCAAAGGTTAATCTTCCATCACCTTAAAGGTGTGAACTTTTAATGCTCTTTAAAACATTTAGAGCTTTATCAGCTAGCTGCAACGCCAATTTTTAATCCTTAAAATGGAATAATTAAAAAACGAGCGTATACAATTTAATACTTTCTGCTTCTTAGCAATTAAAAAAAAACTGTGAGTTGATTAATGAGTGCATTCCTTCCAAGATTACCTTCCACAGACAATTTGGGGTTGATTCCCAAAGACAAAAAAAAAAATAATAAAAAATTGTAAAATAAACATATAAAAAAACTGTATGCAATTGTTAGAGAAAAAGAAAACAGCAGTAATTATTTCATTATTGAATTTAATTTTAACATTTGAAAAAAAATAAGTAAAACAAATATTTTATGCAAGGGTTTTCATTTTTTATCTACACTGTATAAATCAGTTTCTCAGCTTTCAGGAGCGATGAATTTGGATGAATGAGATATTTTGTTAAAAAAAAAAAAAAAAAAAAGGCAAAATTCAGATAGTTCCAAAAGTCAACGGTTCGAGACGGGATAAATTGTATCCCAAATATTTTGAAGCAGACAAACAAGACTAGGTTCTTAAGGAATTGTTGCCGAAACCCAGTGAGGAGCAATGGTTGGCATGGGCGATTCGCATAAAATACAAAGACATTTTCAATAAATAAAAGCTATCCAGATGTTCCTTCTACACTCTTGGAAATCGACTTCAATACTCTTAGTAAGTGAGAGAAATGCTAACCAAAGCTCTTCTACGAGAAGTCTAAGCTCGTACACCAAACGAGATTGAACAATATTGGATAGCACAAGTTCAGGGACAGCTGTGATTTTTCGTTTAACTATTTAACTGAAAGGATGTATTTCAATAGAACAAATAAGTTCTCGCTGTATACTAGTATTATTTAAATATTTAAAAATATAGGCAACATGTTTTTTTTTTTTGTTACATTATTAATATTTTGGAAAAGCTATTTTAGACCGATGTAACACTTTTTTTTTTTTTTTAAAAGAAGAAAATATATAAATAAATAAAAAACTCTAATCATGTTAATCATTATCTATATAAAAGTGTTTTATAGGGTCTTCATGGTTTTGAAAAATGTTAAGCATTATACAATAATAGCACAATATATTTATGTTTCATCAGGAACTCGCAGATCCAATACAAAATCAAAAGGCAAATTGTAAAATATCAAACCAAGTAGCCGGAGAAACTCGGAGTAATAACGATGACATTTTCGCATCAATATCCTGGGACCCAACTCTCGGCTCATTTCCTCCAGAATGTCGAGAAATCACTTTCTCCCCTGAGGGCGGCAACTTTTATCGTCTAAAATATCTGGGCTGTTTCGTTAAAGTGGAACTTCTAAAAGCGGTTGAGTTTTTAAGTATATACAACATTTTTAAAACAAAACTTTGTGAAATAAAAGTCGCTTTTTTTCTTTATAGATCAGAAGGATTTCAAAAAGTGGAAAACATAACTATTAATAAAATTATAAGTGAAATAATTCACCATGGTAGATACTAAAGTTTATTAATCTGAAATTATTGAAACACTATTTTTCATTGAATCATCGAACACTGTAAAATAAATTATAATAAATTTTTAAACGTAAACATAGTAAAAAAATAGTAATAGAAAAACAAAACCCAGTTGTATTAGAATTGTTATATTGTATCCAACACAAAATTATAATTAAAAAGTAAAATGCATTGGGAGCATTGGTGCTGTTGATACACGATTACTACTTCACTACAAAGTGTATATACGATAATAGTTTTATGTTGTATATACACTGTCGATCTAGGAACCATTTGAGGACGAACACCGGAAGGAGAGGTCTGGAACGCACTAGTTTCCGTTCCGTTCCGCTAGCTAACCGCTGTTCCTAAAATACATACGAATTTAGTCGTCCAGTAGAGATGGATTCCAGTACAGTATATATATATATTATATGAGAGATGGGCAGAGGCGGATCTATGGAGAAGGAGGAAAGCGCAAAAGTAGTGAGGCTTTCGGATTGAAGCCTCCCCAAAATGGTAAAATATAACTATGTCGACTTTTTATATTTATCTGAAAAGTATTATTGTTCGTGTAATTACATTTTATAAGACTTCAAGAATAACTTAAACACTATTTCATAAAGGTAGTTAGTTTCTTTCTTTTCGTAACAAATTAGTTTAGCTATATATATAATTAGATAGAGGACGGAGGAGAAGATGAGAGAAGGTGTAGGAAAAAAAGAAAGCCAAGAAATGATGTATGCGTGGTCTTCAACTTGCCTATATCCCGATTTTATTTTGCCTTTTTTTCGTTATCGCAATAGAGGCCAGGTTAAAATCTTGCGTTTATCACTTTTTGGCTTTTTTTTTTCACACATTCCTCATCTTCTACCCCATCTCCGCTAGTGGATCCAGGATTTAATTTTGAGAGGGGGGCTTCAGCCCGAAAGAATTTCTTTGTATATATATATATATATATATATATATATATATATATATATTTGTTAGTGTTCCCGATTTGTTAGTATATATATATATATATATATATATATATAAAAGAAATTCTTTCGGGCTGAAGCCCCCCTCTCAAAATTAAATTCTGGATCCACTAGCGGAGATGGGGTAGAAGATGAGGAATGTGTGAAAAAAAAAAAAGCTAAGAAGTGATAAACGCAAGATCTGGCTTCTATTGCGATAACGAAAAAAAGGCAAAATAAAATCGGGATATAGGCAAGTTGAAGACCACGCATACATCATTTCTAGACTTTCTTTTTTTCCTACACCTTCCCTCATCTTCTCCTCCGTCCTCTATCTAATTATATATATATATATATATATATATATATATATACATATACATATACACAAGATATAAATAAACTATTATGAACACTGCTCTAGAGCGCTGTAACTAGAGCTAGCAGGTGTTCAGGTTATTAAGCTAGCAGGCAGTCGATACTCTTACGACATAGGAAAGTCACCTGATAGATAAAGAAAGACGGAAAAAAGAAGTTCATTAACATAATTAAGAGGGCATTCAAAGTAACAGGTGAAGAATGAGAAATATATTTAAAACGTTTATAACGAATATTATGAAAAAAAGAGCGAAAATAACAATAACGGTTGCGCCGGGGTTAAATTTGAATTGTAAATGACTGATGATGATTACATGGCCAAGCATTTGAATAATTGAATAAAATAAAAAATTTAGGTAGCAAAATAGGAAAACAAAACAGACTTGAAAGGAAGCATTTTCAGTTTGGTGACTTAATACCAACAAACTTTCAACGATCACGGTTTTAAAGTATTTGAACAAAACTTTAGCGTGATATAATTACATACTGTTTTCTTCAATATCAGCTACATACAGTTTGCAACTATTTTCCTCTCAAATCGAAAAACATATCTCTGCTATTTAATAGGAAAGCTGTGCATACACATTGGTCTACTTGTTTTCCAAATTTATTGGAGTTCTATTGTTTCCGCAACGTTCTTGTGTGACGTACTTAAGTTAATCAACTATAATGCCTTCAGTAATAAACAGACCAACTAACGCGAAATGAATTTTTCAAACAGGACTGACAGCAGTCTCTAATATTTATATATTAATACAGGTCAACACGATAATATAAAATAGTTAAATTCACAGATCTCAGTACAAATTTATAGTTTTAAGTAAAAACATATTTAAAATATGAAATTTTTTAACAGCTTTCAACCTTTCTATAAACTGTTACTTAAAATATCTGAGGAGTTAACCACCGATTAATACGTGTTTCGACTGATCAACAAGTATAACTTCAATCAGTAGTTTTTTATTTAAATTATACATATTTTCCTTTTGTCTTACCAATATGACATTACACAGGTAAATGTTATTTTGAAATAAATCTGGTAGAAAATTCTTGGCATACTCCAAATATAATTAAAATATTCTGGATTAATAACATTGAATTCCACGATATGAACTGGTGAAGG
Organism: Nezara viridula; assembly: GCA_928085145.1. Classification (NCBI taxonomy): domain Eukaryota; kingdom Metazoa; phylum Arthropoda; class Insecta; order Hemiptera; family Pentatomidae; genus Nezara; species Nezara viridula. The sequence continues at coordinate 101,965,906 of OV725080.1, read as the reverse complement.
TACATCCAATTAAAGTATCTTTATGTTACTTATAATATATATTAATCGAACGTGCTGTTTCGAGCTTTTCAGGCCAATCTTGTCGTCCTTCAAGTACAAAATTAAAATTGTATTTAACCGTTTTCTTTGTTTTAAGCAAGTAACAAAAATTTAACGGAAAACCCAATTCATAAAATCAAAAACAAAGAAACACGGAGTATTTTATCTTAAAAATAATTTTTGTTTTTTGAACTTGCTGGATTATGCAAGGTGGCTGTTGATATAACAGCATCTACAACAGAATAAACATTTTGCACAGTGCTCGTCTCAAGTCATAATTATATCCTTAAGATCCTTAACTGGTGAATTTCGGTTTGTGGTAAGCTTTAATTTAATTTAATTTTCAGTTATTTTAATTCTATATTATAAAATATCCTCATTGAGATATTTTATAATATAGAATTAAAATAACTGAAAAAAAATTCCATAAAATAAACTAAATCTACCTAATTTATAAAATCTATCAATTGACTCTATTGTGATAGATTCTTAAATTGGTAAAATTCTAAACGTGTAATAACATTTATTTTGCAAGACATGTTCATGATTCGGTTTTTTATAAAAACCCTATTTATCATATCGCTTTATAGCTACAGTTAAAACGATAATTTCAAAACAACAAATAATTCAAACGTTCACCAGTAAAATAATTCCATCTAGAACACACCATAATTAAATATACCTCACATTAATGGAAAGGCACGTAATCAACCACTGTTTTATGAAAATCAATATTAATATTGATTTATATTAATATATCAATATTGTGTTATCAATATCAATACTATGCTTAAATCATTCTCATTTTCATTACGAAATTTAGGTAGTCTATAATAAAACTTTTATCAATTGAAAACTCAACTGATCAATTGTAAAACTTGATTCGTCCAAGAATCTTCAAGAATGAAATTAACGGATTAGATTAATTTTTATACAGTTTAATTAATTGTAATTGTAATAATAAATAATAATAAAATTACTTAAAAGTTACGATGAGTTAGGGTCACGTAGAATTCTAAAGTTTCCAATAGTCTTCGAGTTGCGGTTCGAGACACGAAAAACGATGTGGTATTTTAAAATATTTCGAAGAGAAGGATACTATAATAATATATAAAATAATAACATATGTTGGGAATAATTTATAAAAAAATTAAATAAAAAAAGACTTACACCTCCTTGTGGAATATGAAGTTGGGCGGACAGTGCGAAGTGACCTGAGCTCCCATCTTAATTAATTACGAACAATTCTCAACAAGAAAACACAAACAAATGGTCATTTCGATCCTTACACGATGGCGACACGAAGCTGTACCGGCACCGACTGAACCTGCTAATGCCACCACCAACCATAGCTTGACCAAACACCAATCCAAGGACGGGAAAACGCAACACTTATGCAACGGTTCACTCTATAAATAGCGGGCCGTCTTACATCAAACCTTATACTTTCGATATTGCCAGTGCAGTTTTAGTGCATCTTTAAAAAAATAATACAAAGAAAAGACAAATAAGTATATAATTCGATATATATATTACAAATCTTTCGACGTCGAACTCCGTTTGTATTATATTTTGAAATAATTATTTTAATTGGAAAATATAATGACCTTATTCCCAATTGAAATAGCTGTTTCAATAAATATATATATATATATATATATATATATATATATATTTTTCCCGTTGTAGTACTGATTTCATGACACAGGGATACAACGTACCTTCCCTAAATATGTATATGATTATATATAGTATATGCTTGAATATTCAGTTCAGAAGTCCAGAAAAAAAATTGCCCCAACGTCTTTTAAAATACTCGTAATTTAAGACTGAATGAAAACGCAACCTCAAATTAGCTTCAAAACCAAACATCGTTTCAGAAAAAAGCTAAAGCTCCAACGTAATAAATTTAATAATAGGTTATTCAATAGGGTTTTGAAAAAAAAAAAAAATGCGTTTGTTGTGCCTCCCAAAGCGACATAAAAATGCGTTAATATGAACCAACAAACTGAAATTCATTATTTCATAATTAAATATTCCGTAATATAACATTCCTGATCTATATAGAATCGTTCTTTAACGAGTTCACTTTGGGTCTAACAATAAAATAAATATATGTTCAGAAATTGATGGGTAACAAATCTTGATTTGTCGAGGTAGTAAGTGGTAAACAAAAATAACGAGTTTAAAAGTTTGTATTCTACTTTTTTTTCGCTATGCGAAATTTATCAACTTTGTTTTCATTACTTTTTATAGTTGTAATTGATCCTTTAAAATCACTCTTATGATCTCGCATAAGGTAGGTCGAAATGCACTTAGAACATTGTCACGAAAAAAATGAGTGAAAATGAGAGTTTGACTGACAACTCATAATTTCGTTAATGTTTTTCTCATACTAGTAATTGTGGAGATATGTAGACATGTTCATTCCAATATTACAAATTCGTATAAATGGATTATATACATCATGTTTTTTTTTTTTAATTCTTTATTTTTACTTTGTATAACTATTATTTAAATTTAATATGTGTATTACAATATTAGTTAAGATTCATGTGCCATCAATCATTATAGTTTATTATTTGTAATTAGCGGTCGTATACTATTATATCTCTGATTATAATTTTTAAAAAAACATTTTCAGCCCTGAAGATGACCCACATGTTTGGGTTGAAACGTTGGCAAAAATAAAAAAAAATTAAAAAAGAGTGCGTCCTGAATATTCATCACCCATTATATTAATAAACTATTAATCCTCCGAATATTCGTATTTTAGTGTTTTCAGCCTTATTTTACTGTAATTTCACGATTATTACGTATATTTTTTATCTGTACAAATATGTAAACAAAATAACATTTATATACCTATTTTCTATTTTAATGGAACATCCATAAAATCCATATGAAACAAATTTAAGTTCCACCTCCACCACATTTCGTTAACGCTAATTATGTTTGCAAATATGCATCGGGAAAATTCGGGACTTTTTATTGTTATAATTGTTTTCATTGCTAAACTTCAGCACCGAATAAATATTGAAAATTCATGCAATCAAATTTTGGTTTTCTATTCTATAATTATCAACTATTATCATTGCTTTTCCCTAAATATTCATCGACTATCCTTTTGCTGTAGTTGCCTTTTTAGCATATCTATAAAATAATAGCCTAAGTTAAAAAAGTCTCCTTAATACCAAGCGGGCTAACATAAAAGGAAAAATGTGGATTAAGCGATCAAGGTTTCAGAAGTGGACTGAAATCCATAGGTTAAACTACATTAAACCAATTACCTGGGAGACAAAAGGTAAGCTCCCTATTCATACCAACCCCTTTGTGCGCCCCGGGCCAAAATATTTTTCGAATAGGGCTGTTATATCTGCATTCCGACCGAGGAGGGAAAGCTATGTGGCTACTCCTGCCGTTTCGAGATAATACTCCAATTGAAATTCAAATGCGGACAATTTGAATAATCTTCCTTTTTGTTTATATAAAACTGTCAAAACGATACCACTAGATGGTATGTTATGTCAAATATATTCGAAGAAGTTTCGGTAGTTTGAACAGTAAAAGGAAGTTATCTATTTTTCCTATAACATGATAGGATACACAATAAATCATAAGTTATAGGTAAAAAAAAAGCTCACAATTCTACGATAGCAAATATTATTTGTATTAACATACATAATTTCATCAATAAGGATGAAGTTGGTGTTTTAGTAATCCAAATACTTGTGTGATGATAAATAATACACTCAGGACTGAATAACCCAATTGAATTGAATAAAATAAAAAAATAATTAAGAATAAAATGAGTCATGGGTCATTTTTTAAAATCTAATTTCTTGATAAAGTCCTAACTAACCAAAGAATTAATTAAAGAGTATATTTTAAGTATAGGATCTTTTTTTGTTTTTGAAATCTATATTAAATTTTATTTTAATAAGATAAGGATCAAATTTTACCTTATTTGCTGTGAGATAATGAAGAAACATTTAGTCGATATTAGTACTGGATGAATAACCCAGCAATTTATTGTTTTTCCATCTCCTAACAAAGTTTATAGCCATTAAGTATTCCTATGTCATATAGAGTGTATTACTCTATTAGTTAAAACCAATAGTGCAAGTATTTTTTACTTCAAACTTTTTACATCTTAACTTTTTTATTGCAAACTTTTTATTTCTTATCTTAGAAAACTTATTCTTATATTTATTACCGTCTTTGTGCAATTTATTGTTAAAGTATTTGTTATTTAAAGTTTTCTTGAATAATATGCTGCTTTAAAAGTTATTCTATGCTTTGATTACTGTACTTCTGCTGAGTAAATATTTGTAAAATAGTGCAATTTGATTTAATTATATTACTTTGTCTCAAATCCAACTATAGTATCTAGCTTCATACAGTCTCTAGTAAAACCGGAACATAATAATGTTAATTATTAAATGTTTGTAAAAAAAATATATACTTTTTTTATTATTTACACAATTACCGACATGAATCCTGTATATTTATTTAATTTACAAAATGTAATCCTTTGTTCTTCACAATTACGATACTTTAACCATTCTAATATGAATATATACCACTCAGGATACTTAATAATTTACATTGAGAGATAAAAAGTTCACCATTTTTCAACCTTATTTAACTGTAAAAGTTACAACAACTTGACAGTAGTTCAACTCATCATATTAAAAGTAACCTCGATATAAACATTTTCGATATAAATTCAAAATTGATAATATATATATTAAAAATCCGATTCAACTGCCAGATTCGCTCAAGAAATATTCGAAGACTTAGAAAAAAAAAAGTGTAGAAAAATCAATGCAATGACAGGATAGGTTCAATTTTATCCATCGTTTACTCTAAACTTAGTTTTTGTCTTTAGTTCCTGTTTCATTACGTGCTTGTCGTTTAAAACAAAATTAGCTTTGCTGTTTTTAAAAATTATTGTTACGTTCGAACAAACGTAACGTTTTTAATAAATTAGGTCAAACTATCTTTTTTTTCTTCTCAAAATTGTATACTACTAATATCTAAACTTGGTGGAGAAATATCAACAGTTTGTAAGCGGCTCCGTGATTTAAATTTACAACAAAGAGTCAGACACTCAAGTAGGATCTGTAAAGAAAGCCCAAGGACTTGGACAGGGATATGACTGGAGCAGTGGAGTCAAGGTCCCTTCCACGCCAGTACCGCGTCTACTTTCGCCAGCTGTGACTTCACCTGCTACCATCGGCAAATGTCACAGCTTAGAGGAGAGGAAATCCAAGTTATACAACAGTTCCTCTTATTAACCTAAATAATAAAGGTAACTTGCCTTGGGAAACAGCGCTATGAAATGCTACTGAGGCAATTGGGCTTTACACCATACCCAATAGCTCTAATTGGGACCGATGTGATTCCACTGACGCAACTCCGGTTCAGGATTAGAACACGGAGGAGGAATTACTTTAAGGAGTGGAACAGATTTTAAAGGAGAGAAACTAGTTTTAATCCGCATTCTGAACTTATACAGACAATGTGGATAAATATATCCAATTACGTATATTGGACCAGGAAAAAGGGCTCAAATTGATTTGGGTTATCGAACTGACGATAAGACAACAACCTAAACCTTAAAATTCAATTAGTCAAAAAGACAATTTTTTTAGGAAGATTTTTGGAATTGCATTAAAACCTCAAAAAGTTTGGAGGATTAGTGATCGATTCATAATAGAGAAATGTCGTGAATATTCAGAATCATGCACAGTGATCATAAATGGTCATCATTTTGAGAAAAAAGTAATAATCTGTACTCATACATACTCATGTATACTTATAATTACTAATTTATCCTTAGCCTTATCTCATCGTAACCTACAACTATTTTCGAAAATTCTTGTAATTGAGGCGTTTTCAATCTTGAGATCGGCAAACGTCGTCTATTTAATTAGGTACTAAAAGTCGTAAATACCCATTTGCTTTCCACTTGGATCGCAAGATAATTCGATCACAAAATCGAGAAAAAAAGGCCTACCAATATTGGGCCATCCTAGTGGAAAGCTAATGGGTTTTTAATACCTAATTAAATTAACAAATTTTGCCGATTTAAAGATTGAAAACGCCCCCAATTCTAAAGTTTTCATAAATAAAATAGTTGTAGGTTACGATGAGATGAAGTTATTCAGGAAGTTTTAGCCGGATGTTAATAATTTGATAAAAAGGGCTCTAAAACCAGCACGGACTATAAGAGGATGATCCGCTTAGTAATTTATTTTTTACGTAACATTCTAGGCTGAGAAATATACCTATTTCACTAAAGGAAAAAAAAAGCCAGAGTTCCGTTATTTTCTCCTTAGTTTTGTCTGGGAAATGGGTTAAATGTTATTTAGTTGTTTCATTAATGCCTATTTGAGAAACTTGAATAGATTATATAATCAATACTACTTTCCCATATGTCCTTTTTGGAAATTGTATAATTTGTTTCCGAAACCAATTTATCAAAACAGCGAACATGAGAGAAAAAATTGAGACGTCAAAGGCACATGTATAAATCTCTCTCCCCCTAATTCATTTACAAATTTACGAAACAACTATAAATAGGACAGTGCACATCAAAGGGATAGCTGATAGCTGTCCTTTGCTAGGGAAGTTACACGAATTTCTTACTCTCACTCAATGCCAATGCCACTCAATACATCTATTGTTTTTTAGTACAATTCTTTTTTTATAAATTAAATTATTACGTTAAGAAATTATCAGGCTCTTCACATGTTGCATTTGTATATTATTTAGATATATTTACATAGTTTTTAGCAATTACATACTTAGACATTTTATATGGAAGGACCCAGCTCTCTTTTAACTTTCCTATCTATATTAGGTAAGGAAAGTATTGCGAACCGGTCAAATTTCCGATATGCGGTTTTCGGCGGATCTACACGTCTCAGAGCCCCCTAGTTCGAAAACCACATTTTTAGCCATTGGTCTGTCTGTCTGCCCGTGCCAAGATTTTCTTGGGAACGAGGGAACCGATTTTGTTGCTTTTTTTTTTTATTTTGTAGGTTGTAGGTTTTGACTAGTGATAACTTTGACACAAATTGGATGCTCCATGTTTCTATTAGGCTGTTTTTGAAAGACACTGAAATTCCCTACAAAACTATATAAAAATCGTTCGTTTTAGACAACTATTAATGAAGTTATAGCTATCCAATTTCCAATGTAAGATGACGGGTACATATTCTGGTGTCAGAAAGGGGTGAATGAGAGAAAAAAAGATAACTAAGTGAAAGTAAGAAAATCTGGTTCGCGCATCACACAAGCTTCACTATTTCCTCTACTTTTAACAGAAATTATTGTTTGACAAAATTAGGCTACGACAAAAAGTTTTCGATCAGCATTATTAGAGGGTATTGAAATGTTTACACTGATCTACCTTAAACCTGTTTACATTGCTTTATTTTATCAAATAAATCGTACTCAAATCTTTTCTTTGATCACTTTTCATGAAAATAAATCTAATTCAATTTTTTTTTTATTCTTGACGCACATGTGTAAAGATATAAAAACTTTTCTGAAATGGGTTGGAAAGTCGTGTGAGTGGACATACTACATTTTTTGCTTAGTGGAAGCTCAAAGATTATTGATGAGAAGAATTTAATTTATTTTTTTCCTTGGAAGTGTATATTTATACTATTTTTTACCATTCTATATAGCTGTTTCTATAAGTGTTTTGTACATAGTTCAATTCTTTTTGTATTTAGCATGTTCACTTGATGTTTACTATACTTCCTTATTATTTTTTTATTTTGCTATAACGATGCTGTTATTCTTAAGGGTCTTTCTCCTAGAATAAAGTTATTTTCTATCTAAATAAAACAAAATTTCCTGTAATTCCCAGATTTCCCTTTTCAGGAACATGGATAAACAGATAGCATATATACTAACATCAAGATATATGTATGATAATTGTTTAAAACAATAATATAATTTAGGGCAAAAAAAGAACTAAGTAATACCGGAAGCTGTCAGTGAAATTAGGCTACCATCCTCTCTATAATGAGTTGCAATAACAACTGCCTCTTCAACCCGGAGGAAATTGCTTAATGGGAATCTCATAGGTGGCGAGTAGCTACCAAGTTGTGTTAAGAAAAGTTGCGGAATATTACGTATTACCATCTCCAAGCGAAATCTTACTCCAGCACCAGGAATATACTCCAACTGGTGAGTCATGATGTGATCATATAGGAGCAATAATATGATGCAAACTGCCGGTTTTATAAAATATATATATATACACAGAGGACTCTCGCGAATCTGAACCACCGCTTTAAAAAATGGAAAATTTATTTGATTAAAACGTGAAGAATTTGTACAATGTTTCAACAAATACATCTAATGAGCGCAAGAAAATGATGTAGAGGTAAGTCAGATAAATAATTTTTAAATTACATATCTTCTGAAACATTAGATTTAAAACATATTCTGAAAACATACTAATTTAATATTTTTTCTTTGTTCTTGTTTGATTTTTTATATTCTATTGCTGAAGCAGATAACGTCAGAGGCATTGAAAAAGATGATTCCAAGTTCCAAACCAAACAAAATATCAGATTATTTCACAAGAAATTAGTTTAAAAATAGTTTTCAGAACAGTGATTAATTTTTGTCAAATATTTTCATGCTAGTAAATTTATAATTTTTTGTTTTTAAATTGATTTGTAATCTATGAAGTGACCTTTCTTTCTCCCGTTCGGTAATTCGAATTTTTCGCTTTGTATTTATGTAACAAACCGAAAATTTTAGAGATGCACGAATATTCCGAATACCCACCCATACTTAGAGCGTGACTGAGCAAAGTGAGTTAACTTAGCGTAAAACAAATATTAATCATTCTTTGTTTATGAATAACATCTCAATATTTTTCTTAACATATATTTTTTAAGATGCTAAGGAGACCTAGTTTTAAGCGAAGATGTAGGGACCACTGAAAAGATTTAAGAACCAGTAATGTACCCAAGTCTTATCGTATAAGAAACGAAAGAAAGTTTTAAAATATTCCACTGGTATCTAAGTAAAACTTCCTTAGAGATGGCTTTAAACACCATTATCCATCAACATCTAGTATAACGGTGATAATAAAAATACACTGTTCATGAGGTAAAAAGATGAACTACATAAAGCTTTAACTTTTTCATTATTATTTTTATTTTATTATTTATTTATCCATGGCGTCAAGTTCACATCACATCTTCAGAACTGCTTTTAATGGGAAATGGGAACTCCAAAATGGGAAATTTGTTTCTTTTTTTTTTTTTCATTGATCCATATTTGTTTCTGTGAATGAACTGAACTAAATATTTAAACAATCAAAATATTTTTATAATTTTAAGGCATGTATTTTAAGCATTACTGTTGGTGTAAAGTAATTACTGTTAATAAAAAAAAGAAAGATTAAAATAAAAAAAAATATAACTCAATCTCAAAAATTAAATTCTGAATCCGCTACTGACACTATTTTTTATTTTAGAAAAAATGATTAGTTTATATTCTTGCCACTCTTCATAAGGTTATTTCTCTCTCCCACAGCAAAACCTTTCGGAGATGCTTTCCCACCCTCTTCTGCATATAATTTGTCCCATTAATGTTTGGTATTTACTCTTAAGCATTTTTATACATATTCTTAAGTAAGTATTCTCACTTACCCAAAAATAACGCAGCATATCATAAGCCAAAGAAAGCGACAAACTCTTCTTCCCGAAACAATTCAAATAGTGATAATAATAAATGTTATTGTTTCTGTAAAATGTTTACCCTTAGACAAAGATGTGGAAGATATAAAAAATTAAAAAAGCTTGAGAAGAACAATAAAATAAAATAAAATCATTTGTGAAGAGTGGGTGTGATTTATTAATTTATTTCGAAATAATATAAATTAAGTACTACAATAAGAGACAAATAATACTCAATATTAGCCTGCCATAATTATAAATGGAAAATAATATTTAAAAGAGGAGATTTTGGGGACTTACTTTAAGAAACTTGAGTTCATACACAACACGGTAATCACTAAATTATCTAAATTTTAAGCGAAAATGAAAAGAACTATACTTTCATTTTATTACGGTATAAGTACTGAAACATCCCGACTGATGTACATAACAATCGGCTGTTAAAGACGCAGTTAAAAAAAAGGTATCGACGACACCACTTCGTGCTCGAATCGAAGAGCTCTTGCATAAGATCAGTCACGGAACAGATGCTATTGTTATGCAGGGGGTGGATATTGGGCCACATGGAATGCCACCTTACATCAAGCAATCCATTCCACTACGTTCTCTTCCTATACATAATAATAGTTTTATTTTTATATAGTATATCTTTAATAGGACATACTAGATAATTACACTTTCCAAGCAGGTAATGACGAAGGGATTATAAAACTAGTAATCGACATATTGATATTTTGACGAATATTGTTTATTTCGATAAATCAATATTAAAAATTTATCCCTACCCTATTCAATCTTGAATCAATATTAAAAATATTTATTGAAAAAAATAATTAAAAATATGATTATTTTAAAACAATATACCTAGGAAATGGATTTTTTTTTTTTTCCAAATCCTAGATAAATAAAAATAGTTTTAAAAAAAATTAGTTTGTTTTTTTGTTTTATATATGAAGAAAATGCGAATTATTTTTATAGCTTACAGTCATAATTAATTCAAATTTGTTTTGATATTAATATAATGTTTTAATATTTTTTTTTTTACATTGAGAAATTTCATACAATTTTCTCTTGTTCTAAGTATAACGTTTTTTATTTATTTTTAATAATAAATGTTAATATTTGTACACGTTTTTAGTAATTCATTTAATATTGATTTCCTTCCATCCTTCTTATTATTATACAATTTTCTTACATTTAGGCTATTTGAATATTTTTGTCTAGTTAAAAAAAATAATTTAGATTATTCCAGGTCCCTGCATATTAATGTTTGTATTGATATTTCGATAATTTTAAAAATATCGTTGCTATATTAAAAATATAGACGATTTATATCAAAATAAATTTTCGATATTCATCCCTGTCATCCCTCCTAGTACCCTAACTTAACGATGACAGATTTTAATATTACCTAAATGAAATTTTACAATAAATTATAATACATGAATAAATTCTGAGAAGATATTATATTATATATTACTTCAGAAAATAGCGAAAAGAATTTCCAAGACTGCGCAGTATGTTTTTATCATAAAGTTCAGCGCTCTTTTAATCACATCTAATGTCAGTGATCATAATTGTTCTGATTGGACGGAAGGGACAAAATATGAGGCTATTAAGACAGAATCAGCTCTTGGGGCTTTTATCTTTTGATGAATGAGGATTCTTACAATAATCTATACTGATGTGTTATATTCTAATTAATAATATAAAAACGAGTGTAATTTCATGAATTGAATACATTTTTAAACAAATATAAAAATGAATTTTCGATTCGTAAACAAAAACGCTGCAAATGATTTCAAAATTATCTTCAAAGGTTTATTATCTTCAAACAATTGCATACATTAACAATTAATACATCTAAAGTAACATTACCTTCCGAGTTACAAAGAAAACAAAAACAAAAGGTGATTCCAATTATTGGACTAAACTGTTTTTCTTTAATCATTAGTAATATGCTAAAAAAAAAAAGCATTATTTCAGTAACACATTTAAAATTTAAAAACTAAACCAAGGATATAACATTTGGAGTAGAACACATAAAAAAAAAACCAGACTATATCTTTGCTCCTAATTGTCCGATTTTAACGATTTTTTTTTTTTTTTTTTTTAGGAAATTTCATAAACTTTTAAAAAACTATATACAATATCAACAAAAAAGTAAAAACTTTTCGAGTTATTCGGAATTTAATTTTACCATCCCTCGTAACTTTTTATCCAGCTTCTTTTCGTTGAAGTATGTTATATAGATAAATTTAAAGGGCGTCGAGAAAATGACTAGCGAAGTTTCATTGAAATCTGTACATTCGTTTAGGAGCTATAGTCTATAGCAACGCAGGTTTTTCGGCCGCCATTTTGAAAGTTAAGGCGGAGAGTAATGTCGATGAAGGAGGATCATCCTCGGGTGACCTCTGATTTTATATCAAAATTTGAAAAAAATCGGTCCAGTAATTTCGGAGAAAATGCGCGGACGGCGGACGGACAAAAAAATGTTTATTCGTTTTTCGAATTCTACGCATCTTGAAACGCGAAACCTCAAATTTTGAGAGGGGGTTATGTTTTTGAATTTTTTGGTCGATCACAATGTTTCATTATTGAAAATAATAAAACAAAATATACGTTTTTCAGTAATATAAAAATAACAATTTGATTAAATATGCTGATCAATAAATACAAAATAAATAATCCGATTAGGTTTAACTATTAGTGATCGTAAAATGATAAGAAATGCTTGGCATCTAGCGGAAACTTCGTTCTAACAATAAATATAATAACACAGAACTTACAGAAAATACACCATAATGACGTTAATAAAGCATTTTAAATGGTACACAGGTGAGCTCAGAAGTTAGCAACACTTATGCCCCATTTACTGCTCTAATTTAGATGCCGTGCTTAGTTTCCTAAATGAGTTTTCCTCCCGAGCAGAATCCGAGGGATTTAATTGCATTTGCCACAACCCTGGCTTAGTCCAATAAAGGTATCTTCACAGGTGATTCAGTCATATACACTTAATTACTTTTAATATCTAATTAGTTATCTATAACATTTAATTAATTATGAATAAAATAAACTTATGTTCATTTTAATAAGGCACCTGAGAGATATAGGACTACTTAAAATAACAACAGGATAGAATTATAAAACGTGACCGAAATAGGTCTATAATATTTTGAGTGAGAATTTATGGTTATTTTTTTTGTTAATAGAACAGTAATGTTTATTATTATCTAAAAATATGGCAACCATTCTCACGCAATTTAATAATAGTGTGAACAAAAAATTATATAATGATACTACCTAGTAGTAATTTATTTTTAATAATCCACATATTATTATTAACAATTTTAGGATTGGTTCATAATCATTTGTTAAGTATAATATGTTTCTTACTAAATCCGTTTTATGTCTATACGACATACACTTAATAATCTGTTTCTAAAACGTGGGGATGGTTTCATTTGACTATTGTCTGACAAAAAGATAAAATTATTGGGATTGGATGACCATAGTGGATAAAGGTGTTAACATTTTTCAGGTTCAGGGAAATAACCAAATTTAAATTACCTTTATCTATGAGTGGCCTCAAATCAATAGCGAACATCTGTCCTCTGTCAGAAATTTATGAAAAAGTGTATTTCTTTTTTTTCACAATTCAACTCAACAATTCAACAAAATTGTATATCACTTCTGTGAAAGTGGTGAGGTTTCAATATAATTTTAATTTAAATTGCGTCCTTATTTTTGAAAATAAAAATGTTCGTTTTACAAATGAAAATTGCCAACTGTCAATTTTTTAGGTGAATGATTAATAATCCCTCGATTATAATCTTAATTACCTATAAAACTAAAATCAGTATTATCTAATATGCAATATGTATAATTAAAACCAACAATAAAAAAATAAAAATTTAAATATTTAAAAATATGCCAATACTGTTTCAATACTTTGCTATTATGAGTCCGCGGTACAGACCACTTTTTATCGAATTATTAACATCCGCCTTAAACTTCGTAAATAGTTTCATCTCATCGTAACCTACAACTATTTTATTTACGAAAACTCTTGGAATTGGGGCGTTTTCAATCTGGAGGGGGACAAACTTTGTCTATTTAATTAGGTACTAAAAACTTGTAAATGCACATTTGCTATCTACTTAGATCGTAAGATAATTTGATCGCAAATCGAGAAAAAATGTGGCCTTCAAAAACATTGAGCCGTTTGGAGTGACCTACACCCCCAAAATTTCAAAATAACGAGGTTATAAAGGACAAACGACCCAATATTTTTGTAGGGCACCTTTTATTAATTATCGATTTTGTGATCAAATAATCTTACGATCCAAGTAGAAAGCAAATGTGTATTTACGAGTTTTTAGTACCAAATTAAATATACAAAGTTTGTCCCCCTCCAGATTGAAAACGCCCCAATTCCAAGTCCCCCAGGTCCCAGGTTTCGGGTCCCCCAATCCCAACGCCCGTTCAACTATTAAATATTCAATTAAAATATATATGTATTAAAAAAAACATGTTTTTTAAATAAAGAAAGTAAATTATCAGATTAAATGAGAGTAATGAGTTAAATGCATTTCTTTTTTTTTATGATGAATATAATGACAGAAATACTTGGTATTTCAAATATATATCCCTTCAGAGAACTATTTTAAGACCTAATAATTAAATACGCCTATCTTGAATTTAACATGCTTACGCATTTTGCTAAGATAAATTGATCCATTCATTTAGAAAAGCTAGGAAAATGTTATAAGAAACAACTTTGAACTAGAATTTGATTTTGATGACAGATATCCGCCTTCGATACAAGATAACACTTAACCCTTCAAATATAGTTAAGACCACATTAATGTTGCCAATGAATAGCGTTCGTTCGCTATCCATCCAATAACAATGGCTCGGTAGATAAAATGGAGGATTCGTCACAGCCACCAAAAACGGCTCTCGAGTTCTTTCGATGACCGGAAGTTCGGCATAATATAGAGGCGCCTTGGTGGAAAATCCTCCGGAGCCAGCCAAGAAGAAAGGAATTATGCGGAGAATGACTGGGAAGGCTGGGTGCCCGCACCGCTAGCTATAACTGTCAACTCCCATAATTCGGCGTCGCGGCCGACTCCTCCCTCTATCGATCTTCTGGCTCTAATATTGAATATCATGGTGAGGTAGTCGGTGAAGTTAAAAAATAATAATTGAAATAAACCAATAGTGTGACATTGGAGGTAATAAAAATAAAATGAAATCCCCAGTTCAACATATAAGGTACGCACATCTTATCATAGGTGCAGAATTTCCATTTCCATTAACATATAAAAACAAACAAACCAAAAAATACATTAAAAAAAAAAAAAGATTTCTGTTATAATTCTAGACGTCAAATAAACATGAAAAGGTAATTATTGAAGGAAGTTAGTCAACTGTACTACATACCTCAGGTGATACATAATCAGGAAGCAGTCATTTTTGAGATTTTTTATTTATTAAGAAGTACTTGAACACCTTCAGTATTGAAAACATGCAGTAATGATGATCCACACGTTTGGGTTGAAACATCGACAACTATAAAAAAATCTCAAAAATGACCGCTTCCTGATTATTTATCGCCTATGAAAAGGTAATTTTACCTAACGAAAACGACACACTTCGTGATGAAAATTCGCTGAAAAAATATTTGTAAGGCGTGGATTGGGAAATTCTACCGCAGCGGGAGTATTGTATTCTTCCGATATTGCCTCTTCGGATTACCATTTGTTCCGGTCGATGGAGTCTGACTTTTTCAACACTTCAATTTTTATAAAATAATATAAAAAAATCTGATGAATGGATAGCTTGAAAAGAAACGGATTTCTGTTATGCCGTACTCTTTGGATGGATGGGCTAAAGTTTAATGGAGATTTTGATGAAAAATAATTATCCTATAACAATTATAATAATTACAGAAAAAAAAACTAGGTGTGTGCTTAAAACCACACGAAAGAAGTGAAAACTAAAATATGTGATTAACTAAATTTTGACGAAGAAATATCAGGTGCGACAGAAAATCGAATAGAAACACATAATTGCTTATTTTTACGTCTAATTAAAAAAATATCTATACCGAATTCTGCAAATTGATTTCTGAATTTTACATGGTATTTAAAATTTTGAGATATTTTAGTCAAAATGTTTAAAACAGTCGTTGTTATTTGTTTTATTTTTAATATTACAAAGAGGATAAAATGCTGAAAATTTCCCTTGCTTACAGTATGCATATCCGATTTTTAGTTTCTGAAATATTTTAATCTAAATGCCAAAACACTTTAATTAATCGATTCGACCCGACTTTTCCCGAAGTTCGCCTAAAGAAGTTTTAACTTCAAAAATCTCTTTAATACTATAATTAAATTAAATTTAATGATTAAAAATGTAAACTATCATGTATACCAAGGCTCTTTAATATTTTTATTGGAACTAATTTTTTTTTTCATCTCATGATTATGACATGCTAATTCTCGATAGTTGTAATTGGTAGGCGAGGATATATAAATCAAATTAAAAAACAAAACAAAAAAAGAAATAAACTTCATCAATAATTGATTAACGAATTAAATTTAGAAATCAAATAAAGAAACAATATTACATGATTTATGCGAACATGTTGTTGATAGTACATAAATTCAGTCTTTACGGTCTGCGAATAATTTAATTTTTGTTTCTCATAAAATCTTACTATTCAAATGTTTTAAGGGTACATATTATGAAATGAAATATATTGTTTCCAGGAATATATATTTTGACCTTATTTACTTCATAAAACTTTATTTCATTTTCGAATTTTGACGACGTTTCGAGCAATTTTGTCCATTTGAAAGTGAAAAACGATATCTATTATATAAATATACACATAGAATTGCATATCGGCATCAAACAATAAAATAAAAATTTATAAATAAAAATATAGCCATTAATAAATTATACTTATATTTACAAATGATATTTATACAATCCACTATTTTTTTTATCTGAAAAATTCCAAAACTTTTTTCAAAATCAAAATTTATAAGAAAACAATTCAAAAGAAAAACATACATGAAAAGTCCAAAACGTATACTTTATATTGTATTAAAATTTATGTATTATATAATTTAATTTTCTTTTGGATTGATTGAGTAATATCTTTTGTTATAAGTTCGTTAAAATTCGTAAACATAAATAATCAACTTAACTATTTACTTCTTTTTTTATGAGGTTGAAGAAGAAAAATAGATCTATTTTTAGACGATGATAGCTGTGCTTCTTAAACAGCCAGAAATCAATAACTTATACCATTTAATGAAAATAATGTGCAAAAAAGAATATCAGGAACGAAGATGGAATTAGACAGAGTAAGGCGAGAAAACGTGAGTTATTTTTAGTGTAAGTTATGACGTCACTTCTCATACCTGTTAAATAAATCGTATTCATTAAAAGTTAGCGCTGTTTTTGTAAGTAATTCTACTCCTCTAAAAGCTGCTGTCCAAACATTTTCTCGATTCTGAATGAAACAAATGGTTTTTTCATCATTCGTTCACTAATTATTCAATAAATATTTGAAAATTCTTTATACGGTATGGGGAGCCCATAGTTAACACATATTCGTTCGGTAATTTTTTGCACCGCCATTCACAAAATGTCTTCATTTGCCAAAATTTTCTTCATTTGGTTTGTCGGTTTGTCATTGGTGCTTGTTTGCGAAATGATAAATTTTCGTCATGAGGAGGAATATGTGTTGAGCACCAGCAGCTCCAACGGCAGAATAAACAAACAGGTAAGAACTGACTGGAGAGCTCATGAAAGTAAACATGGGTTAGCGTGGCGAAAGTTGAATAAAATCCCGACTCCAAAATCATCTGGTGCCATACAATCACTGGCGGAGACCATAATCAAATGCAGTTATCCTGTTTACCTCATCGGCCATCAAACAAATTGCAGGCTTCGTCCATGGCCACGATCAAGGATGGAGGCGCTGCGTCAGCTCTGCTCGAAAGTAGCCTAATGCATAGTGTTTTAAACAAAATTTATATGAATATTTTGATAATATATTTCACAGCTTTGAATTTCATATATATGTTGTTGTTTTTTTATAAAGCATTAATCATTTATTACATGTACAAATATTTTTAAGCGAAATGCGTTATGAAGTCATTAATCAAATCATGTATCATTTAGAAATTGTAATTACATATTTATCTTATTTTAACTTTAGATATTTTAAACGATAACTTAGTTATATCATCTCGTCAGTTCTTATATTTAATATATTACTAAAAGGTGTTTTTTTGTCAGTACGCCATAACTTCGTCAAATAAAATGTTTGACCACTCATTTTAAAGATATTCTTCTCCTTCACATGCGAAAAATAGCCCCATCCCCCCGAAATTCTTGGAAAAAAAATTATGGAAGAAAAGAAATTTTATTAGCGAATAACTCAAAAAGTATGCATTTTTTTTCTCGATTGTATCCATGATAATTAGAAATATTACTAAATTACCTACAAAATTAAAAAAGAAATCGTAAAAAATCTGGCAATTATTCCAAGATACAATTGGACAAGATACAGTCCATTAGTTTTGGTATATTTAATAATGTTTTTCTGTTTAAAGATACTGCATTTAGGAGTAGAATAGTCTACTACATTTTTTTTTCTGACTTTTATATTAACATTATTATTTCTTAACGACATTTGTTAGTTCTTACATTTTATTTTTTTAAAATAATTTAGAGTATCCTATGATCGGGACATTATTTTGTGTTTATTACTTTATTATCTTTTCAGTCAACATTTAAAAATAGGTCGTAGCAAATTTGTGCAAATATTTTGGTCTATTATGTTTAATGGAATATTGTAGTCGACTAAGGAAAAAATATTAATTCCTTCCTTAGATAATACATAGGAACTACTTATTTCCATATTGTTTTGCTATTTCTTCACTAAACAAAATTTTCTGCGAATGTTTCGCATAGGCCAACTAGTTTATATATAATTTCATATGATTGTCCCAAGTTAGTCTTAATAATACATAAATAAATAAAACAGTGAATAAAGTAAATTTTTCATTTGAAAATGTGAGCCTAAACAGCTTTTTGTTTAATCAAGCAATATATAAAGAATAAATTTTTAAAAAGTCAATGTTACACGATAACACGCAAGTTACAAGACTTTCACAATCGACGTATAAGTTTTAATATATTGCCACACAGAAAAACATAAATATTAAAAATATTTTATTCGATCTCATATATTTAATATTTTCAGTAAAATACACAATTGTATAAAACATACAAATATAGCAATTATCCAATTCGATATTACTGGTAACGTAATTATATTGCTATATAAATACTCACGAGTTTTAATAATTCGATATTCATGTTTTCGATTCATCATCGACAAATCAAAATATTTAAAAAATCCGAATCGCATTCAAGTCAAGCATCTTAATAGATCAGTCAATAATTGAAATTTATAGATATTAGTAAATTTTTGATATGTTAATTTCTTGCTAGTAAAATTGTGATATATTATGAAAATGGTAAAAAGTACGATAAATTTCACAACATATATAAATTTGAAATTAGAGACAAACTTCATGAGAAAAATATAGAAATATAGCTGAAATATATAAATGTAAATTTAAACTATTTCGAAATTCCTTTATACGAGAAAAAATAACCACATTTCCTCAGAGAGAGGAAGAAAGAGCAAGCAAGAGCGAAATAAATTAACTTGACCCCCGGGCACTCGCTCCATAAGAGCCCACGTGTTTCAACGAATCTACAGAAAACTTAACGAAGCAGACCTTTTCAGTATTTTTATAACATTTTCTTTTCGACTTTCCCTTTGACGTAGGAGTTTTATTTACACGGCAATTTGAAAAAAAAAAATAAAATAAGTCATCTTTCACGAAACATGGAGAAAGACAACATAATTAATTTTTAAAAAGTTACCTTTATACAAAATTCTTCTTTATTAACTTTAATAAGCAGAGATTCGCCCATATAAGAGATGAATGATTACAAAAAATATTTACCCTAAAAAAAAAGGAATCTAAGTAAAGAGAAATAATTAAAAATTCTTTAAACGAAAATAAAATATATACGATACGAAAAAAAAAAATGGCATCTCTATCTCTCTAATTCGCTATATATAAAGATTCAAAAAAAATACATATGATAAGATAAAATTATTAAATTAGTTTATTGGAGCTATGACGGAAAATAAAATTATTATAAATATAATATAAAATATAAGAAAAATATTGGAAAATGGTGATGATAAAGGGCAACAGTATAATTAATTCTATCCGGTCTTAGAACCAGGGCGAGTGTGACCGAAGCGAAAAAATCTTTATTCCTCAGGAGTACAATAGAAATTTTTTTTAATGGGTCGATAAACTTGAAATATTGACAAGATGGACTATACGATAAAGAGATGGTCATTACACGCTTAAGTTTATATTAACATAAAAACTAATATCACATCAGAAATGCTCTAGTTGTTTATTCACGAAAACTATTGGGAATTAAATAAATTCTGAGTTCTGAATGGAGTAATAACTTCTTTTTACTTTCACTTACGTATATATGTAATATATAGTAAGGGTAAGTATTGCGATCGTGAAAATTTTCGAATCTCAGTTTTCAACGGAAATACATGTTTTGAGGTCCCCTGAGTTCAAATAACCAAGTGTCGCAAAATGGTCTGTGTGTGTGTGTGTGTGTGTGTCAACAGTCTAGCTTATAAACGAAAAGTAGTACGAAACTGATATTAAGTATTTAAGGTTTGTATATGGGCCGGATGTGACAGCAAATTTTTCGTTAAAATCGGCTAACCGGAAGTGCCACTTTATATGAACGCTGAAACACATTTTTACAATTTTCTCAAAAATGACTCTAACGATTTTGATCAAACTCGGTGTATCATTGTATAATTAAGTGGTCTTTAATATCATTCAGGTCTTATCCCCGTTGATGTCACTTAACAGGGCTTAAATGCCCAATGTTCATATATCATGTATATGCGTTAATGCGTATATGCGTAAATGCGTTATGAAGTCATTAATCAAATCATGTATCATTTAGAAATTGTAATTACATATTTATCTTATTTTAACTTTAGATATTTTAAACGATAACTTAGTTATATCATCTCGTCAGTTCTTATATTCAATATATTACTAAAAGGTGTTTTTTTGTCAGTACGCCATAACTTCGTCAAATAAAATGATTGACCACTCATTTTAAAGATATTCTTCTCCTTCACATACGAAAAATAGTCCCATCCTCCCGAAATTCCTGGAAAAAAAGTTATGGAGGAAAAGAAATTTTATTTGCGAATAACTCAAAAAGTATGCATTTATTTTCTCGATTGTACCCAGAATAATTAGAAAGATTACTAAATTACCTACAAAATTAAAAATGAAATCGTAAAAATCTGACAATTATTCCAAGATACAGTTCATTAGTTTTGGTATATTTAATAATGTTTTTCTGTTTAATGATATTGCATTTAGGAGTAGAATAGTCTACAACAATTTTTTTTCTCGCTTTTATATTAACTTTATTATTTCTTAACGACATTTGTTAGTTCTTACATTTTATTTTTTTTTAAATAATTTAGAGTATCCTATGATAGGGACATTATTTTGTGTTTATTACTTTTATTATCTTTCCAGTCAACATTTAAAAATAGGTCCAAGCAAATTTGTACAAATATTTTGGTCTATTATGTTTAATGGAATATTGTAGTCAACTAAGGAAAAAATATTAATTCCTTCCTTAGATAATACATAGGAACTACTTATTTCCATATTGTTTTGCTATTTCTTCACTAAACAAAATTTTCTGCGAATGTTTCGCATAGGCCAACTAGTTTATATATAATTTCATATGAATGTCCCAAGTTAGTCTTAATAATACATAAATAAATAAAACAGTTAATAAAGTTAATTTTTCATTTGGAAATGTGAGCCTAAACAGCTTTTTGTTTAATCAAGCAATACATAAAGAATAAATTTTTAAAAAGTCAATGTTACACGATAACACGCAAGTTACAAGACTTTCACAATCGACGTATAAGTTTTAATATATTGCCGCACAGAAAAACATATATATTAAAAATATTTTATTCGATCCGATATCTAATATTTTCAGTAAAATACACAATTGTATAAAACATACAAATATAGCAATTATCCAATTCGATATTACTGGTAACGTAATTATATTGCTATATAAATACTCACGAGTTTTAATAATTCGATATTCATGTTTTCGATTCATCATCGACAAATCAAAATATTTAAAAAATCCGAATCGCATTCAAGTCAAGCATCTTAATAGATCAGTCAATAATTGAAATTTATAGATATTAGTAAATTTTTGATATGTTAATTTCTTGCTAGTAAAATTGTGATATATTATGAAAATGGTAAAAAGTACGATAAATTTCACAACATATATAAATTTGAAATTAGAGACAAACTTGACGTATGTAATATATAGTAAGGGTAAGTATTGCGATCGTGAAAATTTTCGAATCTCAGTTTTCAACGGAAATACATGTTTTGAGGTCCCCTGAGTTCAAATAACCAAGTGTCGCAAAATGGTCTGTGTGTGTGTGTGTGTGTGTGTCAACAGTCTAGCTCATAAACGAAAAGTAGTACGAAACTGATATTAAGTATTTAAGGTTTGTATATGGGCCGGATGTGACAGCAACTTTTTCGTTAAAATCGGCTAACCGGAAGTGCCACTTTATATGAACGCTGAAACACATTTTTACAATTTTCTCAAAAACGACTCTAACGATTTTGATCAAACTCGGTGTATCATTGTATAATTAAGTGGTCTTTAATATCATTCAGGTCTTATCCCCGTTGATGTCACTTAACAGGGCTTAAATGCCCAATGTTCATATATGTCTTCCTCTAAAGTACCTTTAATATGGTTTATTTTAAAAAGTTAACCATTTCGCATTATTCAGAGCTACGAAAAAATACTACATATAACTTTTGAAAGAATTTGATAAATTAATAAAGGAGAAAAAAATAAAAATACAGAAAAACCTGCGTAGCGCCTAAACGAATGTACCGATTTTCATGAAACTTCGCTAAAGTCATTTTCTCGATACCCTTTAAATTTATCTATATAACATACTTCAATGAAAAGAAGCTGAAAAAAAGTAACGAGGGATGTTAAAATTAAATTCCGAATAACTCAAAAAGTATACGGTTTTTTGTCGATATTGTATGGTTTTTTTAAAGTTTATGGAATTTCCTTAAAAAAAAAAAAAAATAAATCGGTAAAATCGGACAATTAGGAGGAAAGATGTGGTCTCTTTAGTTTTTTTTCCTGAAGAGGTGAAAATTTGGATAAATTTAAAATATATTTTTTTAATTGTTGAGACTAAAAAAACCTTTTTTCTACAGATATTTAATAAAGTGTCTTTCCTAAGAACATCTTTCATAAGAAAGTAGTACTTAAATTTATAATTTTATTCTCAGTTCTATATTTGAGCACTGCAATCACCACCTCTGGAATCAACTTACTCATTGTCTGCATAGGTAACTTTTTCAACTAAAAATATCACTAAAAATGACATCACTCAAAAATATTGAAATTGGAGTTAGTCATTCTGTGGTTTATAGAAGCAGATAGAGTGAATAGATTTTTATTGCCTCTCGTCGATTTATTAAATAGACATTTTGCAATTATAATGGTCTTAATGACTTGTTATCTGTAAGCTTTAGCTCCGTTTAAAATGCACTTTTATAATAAAATTTATAATAAAATAAAAAATTTTATAATAGCCCAGCATTGCCAGAAAATAATTTCTATTCAAAGTAGATCGGTAAGTGAAAGTCGTGTGTTGCGCGCACCAGATTTTTTTTTAACAAGAAGAGTCAGTTACCTACTTCATAAATCTGGATATGTCCTAGGAGAGTCAATCAAATAAACGTCGGAAAAAACAGAAAGTAAATATTCTTCCACTTGAGGATTGGAAACTGCTGAGACCAAGAATTAGCCTATTAGAGTGCTTTATGTCTAGGTTCAAGTTGCTCTGAAGAATAAAAGACAAAGAAGGTCAAAATGTCAGATTATATGGATACGTAAACATTTTTACAATGATTCTCTTTAACGCACCTGTTTATGGATTGATTTACCAAATTTTTACGACAGATTTAGACTGCACATGGCAGCAGAAGCTTCAAACAACACTTACCTGATTAACGTTCCTAAAACTTTATTATTATTTTGTATCGAACATTTTTCAAAACTAATTAAAAATATATACACTGTTGCATGTTTTTTTTTTTTTGCATTCTCTACATCGTCATTTCTAGCATATAGAGAGGGGAGGAGATGGGAAGAAGGGGAGTTTTAGAGATATTACCAAACTTATCCTAACCACAGTAGGATGGTGGAGATTCCTCTTATCTCCTATTTAGTCAATCCTCAATCGATAATTTTTGCACGTTATCCCGCCAATAATTAATAGTAGAATAAGAAATGTCTCAGCAATCACATTCTTTGAAAATAGTCCTTTAAAAATATTCCTTTTTGATAGATCGTTAAAACATATATATATATATATAGTTACATAGTTTATGAGGTATGTAACTATATATATAGGTGCAGACCTTTTTATCGTATCATTAACATCCGCCTGAAACTTCATAAATAGTTTCATCTCATCGTAACCTAAAACTATTTTATTTACAAAAACTCTTGGAATTGTGGTTGTTTTCAATCTGGAGGGGGGCAAACTTTTTTCTTTTTAATTAGGTACTAAAAACTCGTAAATACACATTTAATTTCCTACTCGAATCGTAAGATAATTTGATCACGAAATCGAGAAAAAAGGTGGCCTTCTAAAATATTGAGCCATTTGGAGTGACCTACACCACCAAAATTTCAAAATAATGAGGCTATATAGTACAAACAGCCCAATATTTTTGTAGATCACCTTTTTTATCAATTTTGTGATCAAATTATCTTAAGATCTAAGTAGAAAGCAAATGTGTGCTTACGAGTTTTTAGTACCTAATTAAATTGACAAAGTTTGTCCCCCTCCAGATTGAAAACGGCCCACTTCCAAGAGTTTTCGTAAATATAATAGTTGTAGGTTACGATGAGATGAAACTATTTACGAAGTTTAAGGCGGATGTTAATAATTCGATAAAAAGTGGTCTGTACCACAGACTATTTATTTGACAGACAAAATTTACTATGTTAAATTGTATAAAAAAAAAACAACAGTTATAAATGGAGTTGTAACACGAACTATGCATATCACCCTAAGTCGTCGAACCCAAATCGACACAAACGCCCCACCCTCCTAACGCTCCAAAAAAAAAAAAAATCTAAAAAAATAATTAGAACATCAATCTACGGGAGTGATTGAAAGATAACGGGCCTTAAAACCTGTAGTAGGAAGCCGTGGTTTAGTTAGTACACCTACTTATCCAGTGCCCAATAAAAACTTAACTGGGTCACAGACCCTTGGTAGCCGAAACGTGAAGACTTACCGGATTGGACAGGTTCTGAAATAATTAATTAAGCAGAAATGAAATTATATATTTTTATAAAAGATGAACGGTCAAAGAAGGCAGTCTATGATCTATTTGGGCTGTGCAATATTTGTCAGCCTTTTCAGCGAACAATAAATTCAATTAAAGAAAAAAATATGCTTTCGATAATTAAAAGTTATTAGGAGAGTTGAGATTTTAAGATTCTCAGTATGGGTATCAAATGACTAAGCCAC
The DNA here is from genome assembly GCA_928085145.1 of Nezara viridula. NCBI lineage: Eukaryota > Metazoa > Arthropoda > Insecta > Hemiptera > Pentatomidae > Nezara > Nezara viridula. The sequence continues at coordinate 101,940,355 of OV725080.1, read as the reverse complement.
GATTTTTTTCCCTGACAAATCATCCCGAAAAAGCGTTCTTCAAGATTAATAATTTATTCTTACATTACTCTCAAGTTTCATCTAAAAACCAGGTTCAGAAGAACGAGCAGTCCTCAGAAATAAGGAATAGCGATAACGTAAATATATACTTTAAACATCACATCATTTTTGGTTAAACGATTGGGGACACAAAAGTTAAAGGTGTAAACAAAGTGAGATTTCGGATACAGATTGAAAATTTATCGGATGTAAAGAGAAGAAAATTCGTTGACATCTTCAAATAGTATACGTCTCAATTATATAAACTATAGTTACAAATAATAATATAACTATAATAAAAAATTATATTCCTGTAACTGAACACATTGTTATGAAATTAATATGTTTATTATTTTCTTAATTATAAATCACATATTGAAATATTAACCAGTACAAGTAATATTATGTAAACCATATGTTGATACTTAAAATATCAAAAATATGTTGGATCTGAAATTAATATCATCATAGTAATGAATACTCGGTAAGCCACATTTTTTTTTATAATTTTGTATTTCCTGTCTTATGGTCTACAATGAATGGAGGAAAGGGAAAAAAAGACGAATGATACTAAAAAAATTGTAGTTGTCTGTTTTGTTTATTTGTGATCAATCTCTTTACGTACTGGAAAGAAAGGACTAAAAATTTCAACTCGCCCAGACCGGTTTCGAACAGAGTCCCTTATTCCTTGAGGATACTAAAACGGTGAACATCTCGATCCACCCACCACGGCCTCGAAAACTTGTTAAAGTATATTTTAATGAAGACGCTCAAGCGGTTCAGATCATCACTCACATGTACCAACAATTATAATATTAACTGATAATATTGATACAAAATCAGGTACAAATAAATAATTGCATAAAAACTAAGATAAATATGTAGACTTACTCGATTTTTCGTTTTCGTTTTCGTAGTCTTGCAAAACAACTAAGCATCTTGTTTATATTTACAACTATTAACTAACTAAATTTTATTTTCATGTTAGTGAAATAAATAAAAAAACATAGGAATGGAAGCGTTGTTTATTTAAAATAAAAACAAAAGAATATAGAAAGTAATATCTTTTGTTGAATGAAAAATGTCCGTTATTTGATTGAATTATATTATAAGAAATATTAATTAACATCCAAAATTTTTTTTATCAATACATAACTACTCCAAAATGCTGCATTTAATATTTGCAGATATTTAACATTTGTTGCTAAAATAAAATTACTTAACTGTTTTGTCTTATGATTTCTGTAATAGTAATATCTACTAAAGACGATTCAGTTTTAGAGTCAAGAGCAATTTAAAATGTCACGACTAACTACAAAGAGGGTGTAACTCTAAGATATTTTTAAAAATAATCTTGGCTTTTATACATCATGAAGGATGTATGTTAAGTGAACAGCCACTTAGGATTGTAGTCATTCAATTTTCAGAAAGGGATATACCTAAATTAAATGTCTAAATATTGCAGAGGGTCACATATTGGACGATCCTAGTACCTATGCAGTGGAAATATGTGGACAAACACAAAAACACATCACATCCTCACCGATAGATATAATAAGATATAGAATTCTCTATTACGCTTTTATTATAAGGTATTATGCTTTTAATCATCAGATAAAAAATAAAATAAAATAAAATTGTAGCAAAGTAAGAGATGATCTTAATTAATCACAAACAAACAATCCAAAGAAATCAGATAGTTTGTAAACATGAAGTTTTGTTGTACTGTGAGTCAGAAGCAATTAATTGTAGAAGCAAATAACTACTAAAACAACCACAGACGTATAAAAGCGAAATAAATAACAATAAAATGCTAGTTTTGTCTACTACAATGACAGAAAATTCCTACTGAAATGAAGAGAATTATGAAAAGATTGGCTTTTTTTTACATTAAGCATACCAGTGACGATATCTTTTTCCCTTTTCAATCGAATTAAGATACAATTTTGAATAATTGGTTACTCACCACAAAGAGAATGAAATGCTGACCATATCCCTCGCTTACAGTATGCAGGTACGATTCTTAGTTTTTGAGATATTTTATTCCAAATTCAAAAACAATTCACAAATTCACTGGTGTGCTTTAAGTAGAAAAGAGCAACAGATCAATCAGTAATTGCATATATCCATTGCAAACTTATGTCAAAACAAACGTTTGGTCAAGTTTTTGAAGAAAATTAATTTATATAATCCTATTAGATGAATGTTAGATAGATATAATTTGTCGGCCTGCTGGAACTTCTAGCGACAGATGGACATGTCACTGGATATTTATGGGAAAGCTCTAGAAAGGGACCTTTAAAACGGACGAAGCACATGGCTTGATGAGGGGGAGGGAATCGCAGGTAGTCTTCAAGCCTTAGACAAAGACAAGCGAGTACCCCACCGCTATCCCATTGTCGGTTCCGAAACCGTTGTAGGGTACCCCGTCCCTTCGGGGACCTAAATGGGCAGGGAGTGATTGGGTAATATGTTGGAATGGCGGAAGGGACAATATGGCTAAAATATAATATATAGCACTATAGAATTTAATTCTCTATTATTTGGTGCCAATGAATTTATTCATTTCTGAATGTACAGAATGGATAGTTTAGATTAAGTTGCCTTTAAAAGTTTAAGAATGTATTATTTCTCAATAAAAACAGTTAATTAAAAAAAAACACTTCTTCCTCTAAGTGCTCTCAGTGTTGACTAAATCCAACTCATAGTCTACATCTATCTCTGTCGCTCATTTGTTATCTGCAACGTTGTTCCTCTACCTCGACCAATTTGGGCATATAACTCTTACAACTAAGCGACCTCATCGCAGGCGAAAGTTTGATTTTAAATTACGAAAATATATGTTATTCTGAGTAAAAAGAACCTTGTATGCCGATCCAGAGCCGCTGCTTTCAAAAATGGCGGCTGATTTAAAGAATATTAGGCCAGTGATTGAGGATCGAAACGGGAAATCCATTGCAAAAAATGTGAGAATGAGTTTTTATTTTTTCAACTTATATATATATATATATGGATTTCGATATGTAAAAAACGAAATTGCTAACGCGGGCCACCAACGGAAAACTTTTGAAAGCCCAAAAAGTCGGAATTTTTCGATTTTTTTTTTCATCTATATCTCCCAAATGATGCATCAAAGCGAAAAATGTACTATTTAATAAATTATAGAACGTTAAACGGTGCGTCGAACGAGTACATAAACTTTATAATTTGGTAGGCCGTCTTTAAAAAAAAAATGAACATTAACTTTATTACAATAAAATTATAGATACATTTTTTAAAGTTGATGAGAACACATTTTATTTTCAGTTATTATTTTTACTTTCACGTACCTATGTAATATACAGTAAGGGTAAGAAGGATTGGGATCGTGAATCTGATTTCTTTTAACAGAAATTCATTCTTTTTAATGTTTATCGACTCGAAAAAGTCTACAGCACAATTTAATTAAATGAGCAGATAAAAAATTTTCTGGCTAATCTTTGGAAAGGCAAATACAGAAATATCAACAAAAAAGTTTTAAAAAATATATATACCAACAGCTTAGTTTTATTCCAAACTTTCAGGTTAAAAAAATCTCTATTGATATATTTTTTTTTTTATCATAAAGCGATTTTTTATGATTATAATAATACAGTTTGACCTCTTTACATGACCTCTGTTAATTCAGTGCATTTTGGAGACGTTTATGTGAAGAAGACCTTCTCTTCTCCTCCATTAGGAGGACAAAGGCAAATCTCAATTTGATTGATTCCTGTTTATATCATTAACCTTTATTACCTCATACCAGACTAAAACAACAAGAAACCGCTCGGCGTTTCCGATTACTTCAGCACTTACTAGACAAACGCTCTAAACTTCCAATTAATTATAAAAGACTCATATACATGACTATAATAAGGCCTATTTGGACTTACGGAGTTCAGCTATGGGGCTTACTAAACCATCGAATTCCTATCGTATCCGATCCTATCAATCCAAAATATTTCGTAAAATCCTCAATGCTCCCTACTTTGTTACAAATAAAGCCTTCCATAATGACCTAAATGTTTCAGATCTGGCCCAATCCAAATATCTATCCTTCCATAATAAACTTCAGAATCATCCCAACCTTTCTAACCTTGCTTCCTCTTCAATTCCTGATAACCCTCCGAGGCGTATGAAAAGAAGATGGCCCCGTGATCTCCTAATGTAGACATATCATCAGAGTGCTACCATTGGATAGTATCTCAACAAGTGTTCTCACGTCATTATATCCATGTGTTCAAATTTACTGAATGTATTTCTTTGATACAGTTGTAAATATCATTCAGAAATTAAACAAAAAAAAATCATTATTAATATTTATAGCCATGGTATGACCCTATCCACAAAAACCCAAGCCAAGGTTACCATTCCTCCGTGACCAAAGGAATACACCGCCTACTATTGTCGATCTTTTCGCCTATTCACTGCAAGTCCTTTGTACTGCTCTTGCAGAAGTTAACTAGTTGGGATCTTTGCACGGGTCAATGGCTGCATGTCTTGAGAGAATTTTAGGAGATGTTAGCAGGTCTCCGATTTTGGTTTTATGCTTGAAAATTAAAAACTTCAGTAAAGATGTGTTGACTGCTGTATGTATATCACTGATAACAACTGTTGAGTAAAAGTTTTAACAAGAAAAATAGCACATTCCTGTTACGAGGATTCCTCGTACAGAAAATGCATTTTGTGTAGTTTTTAATAATCAGATTGGAAAAATTGATTTTTTTTTTTTACTTTGATTATTATTTTAAATAATGAACATTTGTAATTGTCACGAGATAAAAAAAGGTTAGCCCACCCTTAACATTTAATGCTTTGGTTTAACGATACGTAGAACACATGAATATAATAAAAATAATTCTTCCGCGGCTTCTGATTTAACTTCGAGACTACATGGCCGATTGTTTTGAGATTTTGTATCAAAATCAAAGGCCATCCGAGGAACTCAAAATTACCATCGGACCTTTCGTTACAAAATGGTGTGCGAAAAAATAAGTATCACAAACCGTAGAACTCAAACGGCTGTAAAGATTTTTATTAAATTTGCCTTCAGTCTACTTCTTGAAGTTCTTTAAATCTATGAGCATTACACTATTTTCCCTAAAAGGAAGATTAGGATGAATGCAGAATTATATAAGCGAATAACTTAAAAAGTCCACCATTTTTTGTAGATAAATATTAACAAAATTGTTTAAAACAAAAATAATAGAAATAAGACGACTTGGTGAAGAAATTTTGCGTTATAAATGCATAACATAAGTTCTAATGCAAATCTTATCTTTCTTATTGTTATTGAATTCTCGAAAACCTTTACAACTACGATTGCTACAGATGTTATTATTTGAAGAATAATTTAGTTGTCTATACTTCTCAATTAGTGTTCCCCAAATGCGAGACCGAGACGAGTCTTGGTCTTGCAAACTCAGTGTTGGTCATGGTCTGGGTCTTGTGCAAGAGTCTCGCAACAGTCTTGCAGTTACTTATTAGCTTATTAATATAGAGATATTACTGTAATTTTTTAGATCGGAGAAACCTACCTAAGCCCGAATGAAAAATTAGAGGAGTTAAATGCAAATATATATTGGTTATACCAATTATTAACATATAATAACTAAAATTGTCAAATATTAGTAACTATTTTGCCTTAATTTTTATTTAAAAATCGATTTTTTTTACCAGTCCTCGTCTTGGTCTTGCAACAGTTAGGCGGCCTTGGTCTTGGTCTTGCAAAGTGCAAGATCAAGACCGATTTTCGGGAACACTATTTTCAATAAACATTATTTAAACAATTTCTAAGGCAGGCTAATATTAGCAATAATTTTTAAAATCCATTTTTCTCAGCGAAAATGGAAGTAGTATTACAGGTCACACATATCTGATATATAACTATTTAGAAATAATAAAGCAATGTTTAATAATTTGCAGTGTCTTTTTATTTGAACTTTTGTTAACAACTAATTGATATGTATATAAATAAACTATTATTTTTATTCTGCTGAACAATAATTAAAATATATTTTTGCGGGGATGAGAAACAAGAGATTACGTAACAACTGAATGCTTCGCCTGAATTGTGCTCCTCATAAGAGGGAAAAAATGGGAAAACACTGCAATGAATCTAAAATTGATACATGCTCCAAAAACATCCTACATTCGTCTTAAAAAGCGAGACTTGGGAATATTGAAGAAGACATGCGGCGACAATGCCGAAGAATGACCAGCTGAAAATTGTTTCCACAAAAAGGACACATTAAATGTGAGTCATCATGTCAGGGAATCTACAAAACAATGGAGGGAAAGTTTTCCACAGTACTCATTACACCATAAACTTAGAACCTCCTAGGGAAAACCTCTCTCCTTAGGTCACTTCTAGAACAACAATAACTCGGGTCGCTCATTGAATTAAATTACATCCTTGGAATAAACGTCAGGGCTTGAGACGGAAAAACGGAATTTTTACTATCGATATTTTTTCCGTTTTCAGTTTGCAACTAGAACTTTTCAAGTAAAGATGAAACAAAATTATCAGGAATTTCAGTCAAGATATTTTTATTGAATTAGGCGACGTTTCGAAGTCGAGAAAAGAACTCTCGGGTTCAATCCTTATGATGACCCACATGTTAGGGTCGAAACGTCGGCCAATAAAAATATCTTGACTGAAATTCTTGACAAATTTGTTTTATCCTTGTAATTGATAAGTCGACTACGTACGCATCACCCATCTCTAAAGGTTTTACAGTTAAGGTTTTTAAACTTTTACTTAAATGTTCTGTCGATTTCGCAGATAAGTCGATCTAAAATCTGACTTTTATTCATAGAGGATCAAAGAAATGACACATTAGAATCATGTTTAATTCATTTAAGACAAACTATAATTCTCACCTAAGCCCAATTACTGTTTATTTTCTATTTATCCGATTTAAAAAAAACATTTTTATTTTTTTAATTATAAGAACTTGAAAAAAAGGAAGGAACTATATAACAAAAATGTTCGTTAAAACTTTTATTTTTAAAACTAAATAGTTTCACAGAAACCGTTAAAAATGGAACTTTTTTTCTTTAACGTATCTCTTGTAATTACTTTTCTTCAAATACAGTAAAAATTATATGTAAATATGATAAAAATGGAGATATTATTGACCGTATATGTAAATCAAAAAGTTGTTTGGAGAGCTGCATAAACAGTTTAATGGTTGTTGTTGTAACAAAAATGTTCGTTAAACTTTTATTTTTAAAACTAAATAGTTTCACAGAAACCGTTAAAAATGGAACTTTTTTTCTTTAACGTATCTCTTGTAATTACTTTTCTTCAAATACAGTAAAAATTATATGTAAATATGATAATAATGGAGATATTATATGTAAATCAAAAAGTTGTTTGGAGAGCTGCATAAACAATTTAATGGTTGTTTCTTGTTCTGCTTGGACCTGATTAAGATCTCCAATTCAGACCAAAACGTCGGCACAAAAAAAAAAAAAATACAAAAAACACTTCAAGTTTTTATTTCCTGAACACACCAACTTGTCGTTATCTAACCAATAATATTCAAGTTATCTCTTAAAAACTAGCTGATCATATTTTTACATAAAAAAATAAGTAATTAAGAGTTTCAAGAAAGCTAGAAACTTCTTTAACAAATTAATCAGTCAATTATTACAGTAAGACAACGAAGATGAAAGCCATTATAACTTCCCTATCATAACGCCAAAGTTCAATTGTCGGAAACGGCCAAAACTAATCACAATAATTAAACTTGGAAACTCGAATAATTATCTTTCAACGTTCAAAAATATTAATCGAATAACAGGACAATAAAAGTAAAAAAAAAACATATATACAAAATACTCTGGATGTAATAAACAAAAAAAAAAATACAATGAGTATTTCAACAGTAATAATTTCGCAGGTTTGCGGAAAAAAATAGATTATTATAGCCATATAAAAATGCACTCCACCAATATAAGTATTTTCGACGGAATTAATTTTCTGAACCTTGAAACAAAAAGTGACGATTTCTGAAATTCCGTAATTAAAATCTGAAGGAATGAAATCAGTCTTGTAATGTTGATTTTTAAAGGGGCAAAAGATATCCTTATCTAAAATTGGACTTTTTAACAATTAATGTAAACCCACTGTGATTTATTTCGTATTGTTCATTCAAATTTCTATTTGTTGGACAATGGCCATTTTTGTTCTAAATTAAATAATAAATTATTGGAGATAAAAATATAACAAGAAACAACCATGAAATTGTATAAGCAGCTCTCCAAACAACTTTTTGATTTACATATACGGTCAATATGAGCACCACGTAGGTTCGGATTTATTTGACTTATAAATTGAACCCAGTAATGTTTAATAAAATCTTAGTAATTTTAATATTGGTGTAAAAAAAAAAAAATTAACAATGGTTGATGTTACTTACGAATTGTATTTAAAGTAAGGTCTTTGAACAGTAATGCAACTCACCTGAAAAGGAAAAAAAAAAATCAATTTATAACAGAAACAATGTTTGAACACATATGTATATTATAAACATTAATATAAAATATTTAAAATATAATGACCATATCATACATATAGGTTTACGTCAAGGGATTTGAGCATTTTCATAGTTTTATCTTCTTTTTTTTTCAAGTAAAATTATGTATGAATTTAAACTGTTTTTGAAAAATTAATTTACCATTACTTGCAAAACTTGACACGTTAGTAAGAAAGAGCCTCTAAAAAAATCGCCTACTAGCAATCAGGACCGCGTAGCTTAACCACAATCCTTTGAAGTAAATGTGGTTATAGATCCAGCAATGAACTGGTTCTGTCAATGCCATCTTTTGGTCACAATAAAGACGGAAGATCCGTCTTGGACATATTTTATTCTTACAGTTATAATAAATTGAACGTGGACTAAATTAAGTGTAACCATATAATAATAAGATTAAATATTCTCACACATTCAATAGCAGTTTATTTATAATATAACTTGTATAGTCTTTTTTTACAAGTATTACACCTGTAGGCCTCCCCAATTAAGAAGGTAATGGTCTAACTTCCCGCGGGGACCAACCATGTTGGGAAGTAGGGCCGGGATTCGATCCTATGATGTTTGCTTTGCCAAGAATTTAAATTTTTTTCTTTAAACTTATTTATTGAAAAATATTACAATCTGTCTCAAGGACATTTACAATAGTGTTCCGAGATCACATTCACACTCTATGTACAATAAATAAAATAAAATTTCAAAAATTAAAAAAACTATGGTGCTTTCGACCACAAGATAGAAGTGTAAACATCAATAAGGCGAGATTAATAATATGAAATATAAATTATAAATCTTGAATAGCTCATTATAAATATGATGAAATTCTGAACAATTCTCTTACACTATGCAGTTCAAATTTTTAGTTTCTGAGCTATATTTTTTAAAAGATTTAATCCATATCTTCAATAAAACTCGTTATTATTTGATTTTCGACTACTATTTTGAATGATATGATATTTACAAAGAGGATGAACATTTCCTTCTCTAAGAACATGCAGGTCCGATTTTTGGTTTTTGAGATATTTTAATCCATATGCCAAAACACTTCAATTAGTCGACTCCAGCCGGCTTTACTCGAGCATTACACATCGGAGATCTGACGGCTCAATCTAGCTCACTCTCCACAAAAAAAGTGCAAAATCCGCCTACAGAAGTTTTCCCATGAAAAAAAAGTATTGGAAGTATTTTTGGCATATCATGAACAAAAGTTACAGTTTTATATAATGTGAATTACTTATTTCCAAAGCGAACTTTTTTGTAAATTAAGATAAGTATATATCTCTAAAACAACCAATGAATCCCATTTTTTTTCCTCTAAACTAAACCTAAATATTAAAGAAAGTGTTACCGAAGGAGATTAGTTAACTGTTCTACATATCATGGGTGATAAATAGGACGCAGCACTGGAGGTTTGAACACCTGATGATGATCCACAAACTTGGGTTGAAACGTTGGCAATAAAAATCTCAAAAAATTACTGCGTCCTGATTGTCTACCTGTCATTAATGAAAGTTGTGTAGAAAAAATATTATTTCTAAAATCTTGTTTTCAAGAAATGCAATTGTAGTTTCATTTCATTAATATTTAGAAGAAAAAAAAAAGATTTTTACCTTTACTTTCTGAATGAAATTAAAAAATAATTAATTTTATTGTTCGATTATTGTAAACAAACAATCTAATTTTTATTTTATAGTTTGAATACATTTTCTTACCGAATCATATACCACTTTATCTCTCCGAACCGTACCATAATAAACTTTTTAAAAAAAATATTAAATGATTATTTTAATCAAACATTTACGGAAATATATATAACAAATAAAAAAATCTTTTTTTTTAAACACTGGCTTTGATATTATAATTGTATTAGAAAATATAGTTTTTCAGGTTAACTGAGATATTGTCAATGATGTTTAGAGTTTATTTTTTAAATATTATCGAAATAATAAACCTCGCGGACATAAAACTGAAATTAACTTTGACATTTGCATGGTAATAAATTCAGAATCATGTGAAGTTTATGAAGATGGTTAGAAAGTAAAAAGAGGAAGGGGAGGGGATGGATTTATAACACTTATCGTCAATACATATTTTATATTGCTTTTTGATATCAATAACGCCATAAAATAATATGCTATTATACATCTCGTATGAAATAATACAATAACAGCAAAAAGGTAAAGGAAAGATGATAAAATATTCACGACTGCTAAATGAGAATCACCATAATTCAGGTGAGCGCTGGGATTTCTCCAGGGAAATAGATGTCTTATTTACGACCGAGGTTGGCAGTTGTTGCGCAGTATTCGAAGGATACTAAAGAGATGGAGGATTCTTCCTATGGGACAAGGATGTACTCCAGAAGATTATCTTCTCTGGAAGAGAGAGTTATCAATAGCGATAAGGATATCTAGACGATATGTATGAACGCGAAATTTTTGGAGGAGCGTGGGAGACAATCGTGGATCAACTATCGGAATTTGGATAATAGATTACTTCATTAATAATTCCTTTAACATGATTATATATCATTAAAACCTTACATAAGGGTATATGTGATATTTAAAAAACTTAATTTTAACCCAAACATCTCGTAATTATAAATACATCGTGATCACAAGAAGCTTTTGATATTTTAAATTGTGACTGTTAATTTAAACGAACCTAAGATTCAGGGATTTGGTTTTTATACGTTTCTATAATTCCAGTTATGCACAATTAAATAAAAATCCGCTATTTACATGATAGTGATATTTTAATTTTGTTTTCTTTGGTTTTATTCGACTGAGAAAAATAAAACTCGAAGTAATTAATATACCTGATGCCAAGCCATTTAGTTTTAATTGATCAATTGAGTAATCATTGATGTAATAAAAAATAATACTAATTAAGAAACATTTGTATGCATACTCATATTGTTGAGTTTAGTGCAGGCGTTAAAGCATGGAAGTGAACGGATGGTATAATTAAAAAATACCTCAATTATTACGTAGCTCACACTCATGGATAATTACAACATAACAGATCATATTGTTTGTGCGCGTGTAAAAAGAAATTCGAAAATGTTATTATGGGTGTTTGTATTTTGATAGATTTCCCAGCTTAAAAGCACGATACGGTCGAAGGAAGCAAGTCAGCAAAGAAAATTCAGGCTGTTTTCTATTCTTTTTGCTCGAGCTTTCCAAACCACTAACGACTCTTGAGGTTTGGCTCCGTTCTGCGGAGTACCAAGAGTGTCCATTCGCCTATTGTAAGCAACATCTCAATGGAGTACACAGGCGGATCTATGGTAGGGAGGGAGAAGTCTTTTTTGGGCTGAAGCCCCCCCGTCTTCCCCTAATGTTATATATAACCATGTCTTATGAAATAAATATTTAAAAAATATCTCAAAAAGTATTATTGTTCGTGTAATAACATTTAATAGGAAGACATTAAGAATCTCTTAAACACCATTACATAAAGATATTTAGATAGTTTATTTTTCTCCTAAAGTAATATCTAACAATGGAGTATGAACAACAAAATGATACCAAAACTATATATATATAAAAAAAAAGTTGGTAAGTTCTTCATTCACAGTAGAATAATAAAAACAATTTTAATTAATTGCCAATTCATTAAAGAAGATTCATGTTTTGTTGAAACACATAAAAACCAAGTAAAACAAACCTCTGATGTTACAACGCCTATTTGTAAACACTTAGAAAACAAACATACGCAACATCTGTTGGGCTGTGTAAATAACTTTAAAGATTTACTGTCGATGAACTTTAACCTTAATGAACCAGGTTTTGTCCTTACAGAGAGGGAGTTTCTAGCATTGGTAACATGCGTATATACAGCACCTTGTGATTATATTCTTCTCTTGGCAAAAAAAGGGTAAAACGGAATAACACTAATCAGTTCAGATTTAATAGAATCTTATAAAATTCTGATGTTGGTTTAGACACCTTCTTTTATCATTGAAGATGGTCTACTTGGATTAGTTGAACCGTTGATAATAATACAAAAAGAACTATAACATCTGGAACGATTTCTTGTTTTAAAATTTATCTTGTTTTAGAGGATCCAAAATAAGAGGCCAACAGAGATATCTTCAATTGTGTATTCCTTACTAGTATTACCATAGGATATCCAATTTACAGATACTTGCAACTAGAGTTGGTTTGTACATTACTATGTATTAATATTACATAACCGATCCTTTTTTATGACTAATTAATAGAGGTTATTACAAATCACTGAGCATCAAATCGCAGTCAGTCTCTGTGATCAGGGAGAACAAACCCATCAGTATAAAAATATTTTACGAAGGCCTCGAAATCATGAAGTTGGAACAGAATTTAAGAGCTCATCTAAGTAAAGGTCACTCCATAATTAGGGTTCCTACCCTTAGCTTATTAAGTCACGAGTAAGTCACCTTGAATATTCATGTTGAGAGAATTTGAATTGTAAATGGCGTCTAAGGGCTTAGTCTCTATTGTGTAGATCTACTCTTTACTACGATATCGCAGGCAACTATTTTGGCTAAATGGAGAAATCGTATCTAATTTAATAATACTATATAAGGTAAGTGTACAGGTAATCAGACACTTTAAGGGAATTTTACAACATTAATGTGAATCAGCACTCTCGCTCAAATTCCACTGGGTTTAGCCCCAGTTACGCGGTTGAGAGAGAAGTGCAAGGATCGCCTAGAGTCATGCTTTTCCCTCCACGGTTGAAGGGACAAGTCTGGCTTGGAATTCTCTAGCCTGATTGTAAATAGTGTATATAGGTATGTATGAGTTCTTTTTTATTAATTTATTTTATTCTTATTTAGTGTATATATATTATTTTCCTGTATAATTTATTTTATTTATTGTGCATAGTGATCTCTGAACACTATTATAAATGTCCTTTGAGACAAATTGTAATATTTTTCAATAAACAAGTTTAAAAAAAAAAAATGTGAATCGAAAGCAAACGAATTGTGTTTTTTCAATACAGGCAATTAGTTTATTATTCATGAAAAATTTCTGTCATGAAAATTCTGACAGCTTGTTTTGCACCAGCAACAGACACTCAGGTGTCTTTAAAAAAATTAACCAATCGGCTATAGTGGCATATCAACTGAAGTTCAAGCATCACCCACCAAAGTATTCTAGCTTCAAATCTAATCCCTTTTTTGGAAGTATGGAGCTGATCACGTGTTAATGGGTTGAAAGCTGTCTATTACAGGCACATTTACCCTAATAAAAAATAATAAAAATTTTCAAAATAGTTTTTTCGCATTTTGGAATTTTTATTACTTTGTATGTAACACAGTACTTTGTATTTTTATTACTATTTTTAACACTTGTAATGTAACACAGATTACTCATGGAATCTAGAAAAATGTCCGAAATACGATATATGGTAAAATATATAATATAATAGATTTAATTTTAAATTACGGATATTACAAAACAGATCGATAGGTTTAGGAAACAACAAAAGTAGATCCGATTAAGAAATGTATTTCCTTACTAGCGTACATTTAATAAAAGAGATATAATAATATATCTATTTTTTATAATTTAGTTTTATCTAATTATTATATTATTTTTTTGTTATTAATTCCAACGATCCAAAATCCTTCGTAAAATCCTCAATGCTCTCTTATTTGTCACAAATAAAATCGTCCATAACGACCTTAAAATGTACCGTATGTTTCCGATTTAGCTCAATCCAGATACCTATCCTTCCATAATAAACTTCAGAACCATCCGAACCCTCTTGTTTCCAACCTTGCTTCCTCTTCTCTTCCTGATAACCCTCCGAGGCGCCTGAAAAGAAGATGGCCTCGGGACCTTCTAATATAGAAATATAATTGGAGTGCTAGCTATGGGTAGTTTCTCTTCATGTTGTTTCATATTTACTTGTTGTATTTATCATTTAATACAGTTGTAAATTTCAATAACAAAAACTTTTATTCATTTTTCTCTAAGTTTAAAATATTTTTATTTATTTAATTATTTTTTCATTACTACATTGTTGTACATTATAATATAGAACTACTTTTTTTTTATTTTATAATTTCACCTCTTATTAGTTACATAAATATTTATACTGTTTCCTATAAATTCATAAATATTATTTTTTATTAGAGAACATCGATTTTGAAGATAACTACTTTGTTTGCACAAATGGAATAAAATTTAATTTGATTTTAACTGTGTACCCCAGAGGTAAAAATCACCATGTCTACTTTTTCATTAAATAATATAGTAACGAAGGAACATTTTTTAATAGCTCAGAGTTATGGAAAATTGTCACCCCTGAACAAATACAGAAATGTACATGGTTTTATTTACCTTCGGGATACTCTTGCAACAAAACGCGTTTTTTTATTAAATTGTTTTAATAACTAATTGGTATATTTGTTTTTATTTATTTATTTAATAAATCTTTTTTCATTTACTTTTTTTATTCATTTTAATAAATAGAAATTTTATTAATATATTTAAATCAGAAGCAATGCGAGTAATGATTGAAGTACAATATCCATGTTAAATCATTGGTATCTTTTGAGTTCGATTCAGGATTTAAGAATAAAAAGAATTTATTTGTAACGAGATTTGAAGACAGGTCGGACGGCTTCTGCCATAGGACAATACTCGAACATCACCCTACACACGCACCTTCACGGTCCTAGCTTGCGAATTAATTACCTACATAACAGAGTGTACAAATTATAGCCTAATAGAGACCGCTGTTTATACAACCCAGGACGTAAGAGCTATTGTGCCAGCTAGGATGGCATCACATACTCTTTCCAATGGCTGCATCGCTATTATACAGTCTGTTTCATAGAAAACCTGGCTCATTAGGGCGGGTCAGCTCCCCGCAGTTCCTCGTTGCTAAATCCGATCTCGGATCATGTTGTGAGTTCCTTACAATGGCCTACATTGTTTATCTTGATAGAATAAGTTGAGGTTAATTGAATAAATATTATGTATACGTCTTGAATATATTAATATAGTTTCATTTATCCAAGCCGAATTATTCCGATGCGAGGTTAGCTGAAAGGATAATCTGATTCCTTCATCTGATAACACAGCAAGTGAATAAAAATTATATAAGTATAAATTTATGTAATTCGATAATATATATTATACACCCTTCATATGTAAATGGTGGACGTTTATGCTCAACAATAAACAAATTACAGATTTTCAATATGCATTGATGAAATTTAGCAGAATTTTTAAATTTGCCGTGAATTATAAAAGACAAATTAGTAAAGGATATATGCATTTAAAGAAAAAACTATATTCCAAAATTTTCTTCCAGACGATTTTGTTGCACGACGAAAGTTGGGGTGTTAGAAAGAAGAATCTAACAAAAAAAAAACCTGACGCGAAAATATTTTTTTGGAAAGTATAACAAATACGAAAGAAATAGATATAAAAATTCTTAAAGGAAATTTTATCAGCTTTAATTCTTTATACTACAAAGTTTCGCTTACGAAGTGTCTTTTTCAAGGCATATAGAAAAATCTGGAATTAGTGACTTTTAAGGCGCTCCTCCAACATGAAGTTTTGAATAATAGTATCTTTTATGCAAAGAATATGCAATAAAATTGGATTTGAAAAAAATTTGATCTGAAAAAATATTTCAAAAACCTAAAAATATAAATCGTCATTGGATTCACTTAAAATTGTAGATAATTAATAAGAAATTTAATTGAAGACTGGGCATCAATAACATGCTGTGTCAAAACAAAATAAGTTAGACAGGCAATTTCAAGGAAGCTAAATACCGTTGTCAACAATAAAAAATGGGGTATGTGTCGAAAAGTCACCACATATGAGTCAATAAGTATAAAATATTGTGATTTTAGCCAGCTTTTAAGGCTGTTAGCAATGGTCTAATTGTTTTTGGTTTGGGACTTAGTCCGTTATTGGTGTTCATATCTTTATTTAAATTGCCAACTAGATAAAAGAAACATCATTTGTTCAAATAGCTTCATAGCTTATTTTATTTTGTATCGATTTTTAAAAAGAAATAAATACAAACGACATTTTTCCTTGAAAATTTTTCTGATGTCCTGAAAAAATGTTCTGGAACTCTGGTTGCTTAACTACAGATAAATTCACTGAATGGAAGACTATTACTACTAAGAAGGATGCTAATAAATGCGAGATAGTAAAAGCCGGCTCCTCCACTAAAAATATTCAATTTTATTAATTACCAAACACATAAACTGCAGAGATCCAGACGTATTGCATCTGGGCACAGGCGGATCTAGGGAGGAGGGAGGGCTTTCGGGCCCTCACCATAATTAAATTCCAGATCTGTTAGTGCATTAGATCTGGGATAATTGCAGCAGCAAAATCATCCCTCAAGGCAAGCCTTTCAATTAAAAAGGTAATGGAAGAGATATGATAAACCGAATATGAGAGATGATAAACTGGAGGATGTACAGTTAGATTTATGGAGACATAAAACCCATAGGCAGTTTAATGTAATGTATAAGCCCCCAATTCTGTAGCTCTGTGGGGTTCCCAAAGAGTTTTATAAGGTGACCTTAATGTAACATAGACTAAATGGGATTATAACCAATCATCTGCCGTTTGAAGGATTCTTGAGGATTTCAACGACTCTAACCCATTATTAATTATAAGAAAAGAAGACAACAAGCATTTGCACAGGTCAGAGTAGTGGAAACTAGGCTGCCATAGAACCCAGTTCTGTCAATGATATTGCTATTGCTTAAAATCTTGAATAGTAGTTCCTTAATGTTGTGCTTTAACGCGCGTTGTATTATAATATTATTAAGATAAATTAAAAAAAAAAAAATTGTAATTTTTTAATGTAAAAGTGCAACTTAATTATTATAAGCATTGTAGTTATCTTTATCATAAACTTAACACCCTTATCAGGCGTGGATTAAACCGTCTTCCGGAAATGAAATATTTGCGATCGAATCCGTCGTTAAGGCTCGTACTTATGAGAGTAATAAACATGATGAATTCACTTTCTGCAGAGCATATTGCATAGTAAGTCATGTTTACTATAATGCAAGCCATGAAATACTCCTACAAAATGGTCTGCCATCCAGTGAAGTTCAAAGAGAGATATCCGACCCTCCCCCCTCCTCCCAGAAGAGGAGAGTGTTGGAATAATAAAGGAACGGGCCGAGGGGGACCGGCAGCCCCTAAAACCTCATCCAACGGCTTTGTTACCGGCAACTTCTCCGGCAGCAACATTTCCAACGCTGTCTTTTTAAAAAGTCAGAACCTGAAAATAAACTACTTCCTAAAACGGGCCGAATTGGTAAGAGGGAGGGAGGGTTCCGTTTTTATTTCAGAACTTTTTCAACCCGAACTCTCACATAAAACCTGAGTGCGTAGAAATATGCATAGCGTAAGGCAAAACAGACGCATCGGCACCGCTACTGGAAACGTTCAGAAATAATAAAAGAACTCCAGAAGTTCCGAAATATGTGTATGTTATATAATGCTCGGGCAACAGTCAGGAGGTAGAACAACATAAAGTTTAAACTTGGAAAAAATCATAAATTAAGACCCAGTTGTGATGAAACATACAATCCCAAGATACGATAAACCTCTTGGTTAAGACTCGAAATTTTAGTGTGGGATTTGAATACAAATTAAATCAAAGCAGTATCACAATCCCTCTTTAAATATAATAAATAACTTCTAAAACTAGCATAGGAAAGTATTTTATTGGATATCTAAAGTGTTATGGAGTATAATAAAATGAAAGAAACTCTAATATTTCACACGTTTCACAAATTTCAGAAATGAGGCTTTGTTCCAGACTAAGGTTATCTATCATAAGAAAGTGACATCATGTCTAATCCAATTAAAAAAAAAATTCTTTACCTAAAGAAAACATAAAATTACTAGTCCGTGGTACAGACCACTAATTGTTAAATTATTAACATCCGGCTAAAGCTTCTAAAATAGCTTCATCTAATAACCTACAAATATTTTATTTCAGAAAATTCTCGGAATTTGGTCATTGGATCTAATAATCTACAAATATTTTATTTCAGAAAATTCTCGGAATTTGGTCATTTCAATTTGAAGATCGGCAAACTTTGTTTATATTTGATAATATGATCACAGAGTAGGAAAAAAGGTGGCCTACAAAAATATTGGTCCGTTTGACGTGACCTCCATGCCCAAAATGTCAAAATAATGAAGTTGTATAGGCCAAACGGACCAATAATTTTGTAGGCCACTTTTTTTTCTACTTTGTGATCATATTATCTTACGATTTAAGTGGAAAGCAAACGGGCATTCGTGAGTTTTTAGTACCAAATTAAATAGACAAAGTTTGCCGACCTCCATATTGAAAACGCCCCAATTCCGAGAATTATGGTGAATAAAATATTTGTAGGTTGCGAAGAGATGAAGCTATTTACGAAATTTTAGACGGATGTTAATAATTTGATTAAAAGGGGTCTGTACAACGGACTATACCAGCATTACGTTATTTAAAACTGGGAATATTTTAGTTCTAGAACAAGTTAGATTAGAATCCATGACTATGTTTGAGTAAACTGTTTGAAAATTTATATATTTTCTAAATTAATAATTCTAAAAAAATAATTAGCATTGAAAAAGTTATAAACATTGAAAGTGCAAATCGCTATACAAATTAAAAATTATTTTTTGATGTAAATGAGTAATGTAGTAAACTAAATACATATATATACGCCTGATCAAATGGTGAACATAAAATAAAATGCTGAAATATGCTACAAATTAAAAGAAGGTCATAGGCAACGGCGTTAGGCGATATATTTTAACCTTTTGTAAAGCTCGGATGATTGAATAAGGAAGAGTCTGAACATACAAGAAGAAAAACAAAGCGGAAAACAGAAAATGCAAAGCTAAGTTTTGTGACAAACCACAGAATACCATCTCCATGCTGATGCAGTACCGTACTGCAGAAATGAGTTCGTAGCCCGCGGAACTGTTCAAGATCCGGGTATGACATTTCGCGGTGGCCTGGTGAGGTAAGAGCCGACCTCGAAGATTGTGCAATTGTACCTGCTAACCGATGGAGGAGTATAGAATTAAATCTATCTCTAGCGGCGAACGGCCTCCGGTATCGAGTATACATCGCGGTTTTGGATGGTGGCAAGGCAGGTCTGGGGGGTCCGAGTTCTATTGCGTATCTAGGTTAAAGCGTATTTTACAAGGATATCAGAAGTCAAGGTCCTTAGTAGCTTGTGAAAGAAAGTTCAGCTGGATATAAGGTTCGCTCAAAGGCCAAATATAAGCAAAGCAAAGCAATAACAGAGGAAGTAAACGATTTAATGCGCTTTAAAAAAAAAATAATAGTAACTCTACGATGAGAGGGAGGGAGGGAAGGATTTTCGGTCTGAAGCAAAAAAAAGTAAAAATTGGAAAAATAATTATATTTTCATAGTTCCATGTTTGTTTCTGTGAACTATGCTATATACTTAAACAATAATAATAATATGACAAGGAGTTAGTCGAGGGTGCGGTCAAATAAATAAAAAATTAAAATATATTAATTATTTTAATTTTTGCCGACGTTTCGACCCACTTTTCAGGTCGTCTTCGTAAACATTCATTTATTTATTTTCTTTATCTGTTAACCCACAGTTATCTAATGTAATCTCTATTAGTTTGTTATACACTTATTCCTTATCTTTTATCGCAATCTGTTTATTTTTAACGTACATGCTATATTCTCCTTTATTTTTATTTTTATTCCTAATTATTTTCCATTTATTTGCATCTTCTACATATATAATTCTTAATATTTAACTATGTTGTCACCCACTATATCTCTGATACCATCTTTTATTTCTGTATCTGACAACTTCTTCTTATTTATTTTTTATTTTTAACATGTTTTGTATCTTTTTTAGCCCTGAAGACGACCTGCAAAGTGGGTCGAAACGTCGGCAAAAATTAAAATAATTAATATATTTTAATTTTTTATTTATTTGACCGCACCCTCGACTAACTCCTTGTCATATTATATCAACGGTCAACCATCTCTACATCATTAATAATAATAATATGTACTATTTTTACATTATGGCCTATATATAGCTACTAAATGGAATCAAATCTCAAGAAAAACACACACACACACACACACAAACACACATATATATATTATAAAATTAGTTTTATCTGTATACAAGCATTATATTCCTGTAATTGTTGCTTATTTTAATTTTTTAACTGGTCCTCAAAGACCCTATAAACATCATTTTATATATTCCTTTATCCTTTACCCTGCTTATTGTCAGGATTATGACATTTGTGGATGAAAATATGAAGGAAAAAAAAAAACAATTGTGAGGGAGGAGAAGTTAAAATGAATTATTATTATTATAGGCAAATCTTAAAATAAATATTATTAATTATTTTTGCCATTTTTATTTTGACTTATCGTCTCAAATATCCTTCTCTTCATTATTCACTAAAGCCGACAACCCACAATTATTATTTTTGTTATGGCGTTAGCGTTATTCATTGTAGGGGAAAATGTGTATATATAAAAGATGTGAATGATTTTAGATAATTTTTTACGATACATAAATAAAGATAATACCCGTAGTATATTTGTACAGGTATTGAACGAAATTAATGTTTCAAAATAACCCTTAGAGTATAAGCCTGTTATGCTCATTTAAATTTCAACTAATATCTAATTTACTTCAGGTTTCGAACTATTTTCATATTCAAATTATTTAAGTCCAAGTTTCACTACTTCTGTTTATTCATGTTTATTAAGTCACACAAAATATGACTTATCGTTTCGGATTAAATAATAATTGATTTTGCACAAAATACGCACTTACAAAAACTACAATCATTTCAATCCAAACTTTTAAGACTAATAACTATCGACCAACACATACGTACTCTGCTCATGATATTATCTTAAACTACACGGACATCACAACGAATTTATCAACTACATGGCCACAGCTGACATGCCAATCAGGAGACAACTGAAGAGGAGCTGGATGAGAGATCTACTTTCCTGAATTGAGGAAGTACAAAGAAGACTAGGAAGAGGTGCTGCTGAGTACTATTCTTTCTTATGCTTAAAATGCCAAATTTCTTAACAATAACAACACATCTGCTTATTGTCAGGATTATGACATGTGTGGATGAAAATATGGAGGAAGAAAAAAAACAATTGTGGGGGGGGTTTAAAATAAATTATTATTTTTGTTATGGTGTTATTAATTGTAGAGGAAAAGGATAAAGCAATATATAGAATGATGTTTGTAGGGTATAAAGATCAGTTAAGAATAAAAGATGTAAAAACGGTAATAACAGAGAAAATAATGCTTTTACAAATAGAAATAATTATATATATATATGTGTGTGTGTGTGTGTGTGTGTGTGTGTGTGTTTCTTGACACATGATTACATTTAGGAGCTGTATGTAGGTCATAATGTAAAAATAGTACGTATTGTTATAATTATTTAAGGATATAGCATAGATCACAGAAACAAATATGGAACTATAAAAATATAATTGGTAAATGGTAAATGGTTGACTGTCGTGAATAATGAAGAGAAGAATAGTTGGGGTGATCAGTCAAATAAGAAGGCAAAAATAAATGATAATATTTATTTTTGCCTTCTTATTTGACTGATCACCCCAACTATTCTTCTCTTCATTGTAAAAATATAATTATTTTTCTACTTTTTTTTTTTTTTTTTGCTTCAGACCGAAATTAATGCAAAATTACTATTAGAAATGCAACTTATGCCATCTACTCATAACTGGATAATACACTATTTTTTTTAACCACCTATGTACTGGAAAACTAATTCCTGATTATTTCAGATTTTTTTTCCCGGAATTCGCGCCGAGCGAAACATAATTGTAAATTATTAAACATAATATATAAATATGTATTAATTGGGTATTTTCGAATATATAGTCAAAACTTTTACCAAACGTTCTCTGTTAATAATAATTCTGTTAATAAAAAAAATTCGCTTTAATTTGTATCTGTAACTGGCGTGAATATATAAACAAAAATAGAAAATAAATAATGTCCGCGTTTGAATCCAAAAGATGAGTTTTTCATTAAAGGACCTATAAATTGAAGGAAAAATATTGTTGTTGACATATCACGCCATATTTTTCATAAATATTAACAAGGTATAAATAAGAGGGGGAGAGACAAGAGCTCCTCGACTCTAGCACTGACAGTGACAGGAGTGATCTACCGCCACCCCCGTACCTTGATCCTTTGTTGATCTTTGCAGCAACAACAACAATGCAGGCCGCGGAGGCTGCGTTCCTCCTGCAGGCCGTGTTGGGCCAAATAGCCGAACCGTTAGCCCTTCGGTTCAATAGGCTAATGATAGCAGCTTTCTATAGTCCATGGTTAGGTCCTCTCATATCGGGGAGTGATTAAGACTTCGTGCGTGGAAACAGCGGAGCATCTTTCAACAGCGGACTATCTGACCCAGGCTATGCCACCAAGCTTTTAGGCAAGCAAATAACGCGTCAAATTATTATTCATCCAGTAAATCTCAATAGTAACCAGTATTCCCCAAGAATTAAGATTTTTCTCGAAAATGGTTCATGGATTTAAGTAGACGGTTTTTAAGCAATAATGTGTTAGTGTTAGATTAATACGGAACTTGATATTAAGATGATAGCAAGGATATCAAGGCACTATAACACAAAGGAGATTTCAAATCAAATGTCGAGTGTGTCTAAACCAACAATTAAAACATTCTTGGTTGCTCATAACACACAAGAGATTTCGCTTTCAGTATTCAACAGCCATTTGCAAGTACTTACAATAGAATAGAGTTAATTAATATGGCGTTTGGACCTGACACAATCGTGGTTACGGTAATCACTATTTAAGCGTTTGAGAACGGAATTAATGTCGAATGGGGTTGTGCATGATTAGAAACAAATAACAGTTAAATAATATTTGCAATTGTATTTTTGCATAAATCGTAGGACTTATATTTATGTAGACTCAACAACAAAAATCACATATGATTTCGTGTGAATAGCCGAATAGCCTTAATCAGAGATTGAAACTATTTTTAAAAAGATTCCATACAAACCCTGCAGTCACACATTTAAGCCATTGAAGAATGGTGTGCAAATTGGAGAATTAAAATTAATCCAAACAAATTACTTTTACCCTTCGCCGTAAACCTACAACATCCTGTCCCACCGTATCCTTTAACAATATTCCACTGATCCCTGTCGAACAGATCCGGTACCTAGGACTCCTTCTTGACAAACGCCTTACCTGGAATCCTCATAGTGGACTTAAAAGACAAGAAACTGCCAACAGATTCCCACTACTACAACACTTGACAAACGCTCTAAACTTCCAATATTCTACAAAAAACTCATTTACACTACCATCATCAGGCCCATTTGGACATACGGTATTGAGCTTTGGGGCTCTACAAAAACAACAATTCCTTCCCGTATCCAACCCTTACAATCCAAAATCCTCCGTAAAATCCTAAATGCTCCTTATTATGTAACAAATAAAATTATCTATAAAGACCACAACATTCCTCTTGTGGAAGACCCGGCTCGAACTAGATATACACATTTTAATTCCAAACTCTTTGGTCATCCCAATCCTGTAGTTCATAACCTTTCATCCAATATAATTCCTGGCAACCCTCCGAGGTGTCTGAAAAGAAGATGGCCAACGGACCTCCTAAATTAATTTATCTTTGAAGTGTTACCAATGGGTAGCTACTTCACAAGTACCTTCATGTTATTTATTCCTTTAGCAGATTTACTAGTTGTATGTATGTTTACAGTTGTAAATTTCAATAAAATAAAAAAAAGAGGTTTCCATGGAATTTATTTTAAAATCTTATCTTTTATTTATCTAAATCATAAACAAAAAGTCACGTTAAATGAGAATCAAACACTAATTGTGCTGAGATTATAACTATAATTTATTTGTTTGAAATATATAATGAGAAAATGTTCTAGTTTCGAAATAAAAATAAAACAACATGAAACATTATCTACGGGCATACTGGAACCGATTGAAAGATAAATTTTCATTTCAAACCATGGTCTTGACAAAACTATTTCTTATCATATATCAATTCATCGTTCTACTTGTTAACGTTTCGGACCTAAGTCCCCATTATAAAAATCTGAATATCACAATCAAACTGTTAAATGATACATATATGATATTCAGTATGTATGATTTTTTCCAAGCTTAACAATCCCTCAATGAAATATCATTAATCTATAATAATTATAGATCATCAGACTCCATCCAGGAGCAACGTTTTACCTAAAACTTTTGATATTGACGGAATAGTCATTTAGGAAGTTTATTGTTAACGCTTCAAACGGATAAGTAAACATAAATGCCCTTTTATTTGAAAACTGTAGGCAATCACGAAATAAGACCTTCTCTTAAAAATATTTTACAGTCTGTAAAAATAAGGCGCAGAGACAAACGTTTAAAATCACATGGGAGTCACCTTAATAACACGTTGCTACAGACAAGTTATATGCTGGCTTATGTTGATACACCCATACCACGGAGAGAATAAAATAAAAGTGCACTTTACACTGATATAACGTAAGATTTCTTTAAATAGTATTGAGCATATCACGTACGTAATCATTTTAGTAGAAACCTATCAAACAGACACAATACAAGTCTGTTTTTAGTAATTTTGTGTGATTTTTTTTCCTCACAAATTATTTGGGCAATGAGCATGGATTAGCCATGTTTATCAATCAATGTGTAGTAACTACATTCTATAGATAATTTTTATAAAATCTAACAAGAAAAATATTATATGATTTTTTTTTTAATACAAAAGAATTGAAACCATCATCGGTAAGAGTTCCATAGACGGGTAGCAGAGGAGACGAACATTGAAAGCCACAATCAACGGCGGGACCTTTCCCAAACTCGATATCTGGGTCGACAGCCAATAAGGATCCGATTTGTCCGACGACGTGTGCGACAACTTTTACCTCTTCGGGGAAAGCATTAAATTACTTCTACTTTTTTTTTATGTCAGCGTTTTTCCTCTTCTGATATTTCTTATGGATTCGTGATTAAAGTATTGTTTAGTTCTACACAAGGGATAACAATTTTATTATTTCTTAAAATTATTTCATTTACTGTTATAGTCCGAAGTAAACACTCCATTTTATCAAATAATTAACATCTATCTAAAATTTCGTGAATGACTTCATCTGATACCTACAACGTTTTTATTTAGGAAAATTCTCGGAAATGGAGTGTTTTCAAATCTGGTGATCGGTCCACTCTGTCTAATGAATGAGGTACCAAAATAAGGAGGTTACATAGGCCAAACGACCCAATATTTTTATAGACCACTATTTTTCTTGATTTTGTGATAAATTATCTTACAATTCGACTGGAAAGCTAATGGGTATTCATGAATTACAAGTGCCTCATTAAATTGATCAATTTAATAAGATGATGCCCCATTTCTGAGATTTTCCTAGATGATAACGTTGTAGATTGCGATACAAAGTTTTATAGTTTTGATAAAAAGGGATCTGTACTCCGGACTAATATATTGAGTCACAAGCGGATCCAGGAATTAATTTTTTGGGGAGGAGGTTTCAACCCAAAAGCTTCTTATATGTATATGTACATTCCAAGTTCTGGCGTAAATACTGTTACAAACGTTGAATTTGATTACATCCTTGGGTATTATTTAAATAATCCTTACCTCTATCAGGTTATTTTCTTTACATGCCAGGATAATAATCCCAATTAGTTTGTATTTCTCTTTCTCTCAGTTAACATGGAGTAGGGTGATAAAGAAAAACGAATAGCTGTGATCGCCTTACACAAAGTTGGAAAATGTAGGTCAGAGATTTTCAACACTTCGGAACCTATGGGTATCAGCCGCATGTTCGTGTACCGCAAAATAAATAGATATAATGAGAACCCCCTATCTGTAGGTGACAGTCTTCGACCGGGCCGTCCCCGCACTATCAGAACGGCAAATGCAGTGAGGGCAGTAGCTGGGCTGCTCGATGTTTTGCAGTGATGGTTTGGTGGGGAGTAGCCACAAAGCTCCATTTTTGCGAAAAAGGAGTTAAAACCGCCTCTAAAAACTATCAGGACGATATTTTAGAATCTGTTGCCAAGCCTCAAAATGATACAGTTTGCTAGAAGTCATTGGGCTTTTCAGTAGGATTCCGCTCCAACTCACAAGGCCATGTCAACCCATCAGTGGCTGCAAAAGAACATTCCAGAGTTCATTTCTCTGCCTTGGATTGACCCTGAGAAAGCTCTGATCTCAACTTACTAGATCATCGGCTTTGGTTCGAACTGGATCGGATGGCATGTCATAGAGCACACTCTAATTCGGAAAGCCTCAAACAATCTCTGTTTGATCAATTGAACGCGCTTTCCTCAAGAAGTACTGCGTGCTGCTATTGATGACTGGCCACGGAGATTAAATGCCTGTTTCAAGTCATTTGAGTAATTTATTTTTGGATTTACTCTCTATAGATATGCAGGTTATTTTCTAATTAAGTTTTTGAAAATATTAATTTTTCTGTTGAAATCTTTATATATTTCCTTATAACAATATTTATGACAGGACTAGGTTTATACAACGATAATTACTTTGGAAGAAAAAGGATGAAACTAACTACCTATATGATGTGGTGTTTAAGTGATTCTCAAGGTTCTATGTAATTAAATTAAATGTAATTAGCAAAGAATAATACTTTCCCACTTTTGGGAGGAGGGGCTTGAGCTTTAAATAAAATTAAATGCAGTTTTAAAGTATGAATATATAAAGACGTGAAGGGAAATGAGATGTTACGGTGGATACGAAAAGGCAAGCTCAACAGGAACGGATATGGAACAAAAACACTTTCGCGCTTTCTCTCACATCTTGGTGTTGATGGATATATGACAATATTTGAAACTAAATGAAAAAAATATGTTCAACACCATAAATCCTCATACAAGGGGAGAAAACTAGTTAATAAAATTATTAGAAAGCTTTCACAATTGCATTAACTCCGGATGAACTCGACTTTCAAAAGGCTAAACGATAACCTTGTTATGATTTATTGGTTATTACATATCATAAGTTCTTAAGCGAAGTCAGGAATGTGAAAAAAATAAGTCAAATTTGACTTAGGTGAATTAAGGTTAAAATTATTAAACTCTATCTGTAAGTGATATATGTAAATACGATGGGTATAAAAATGTCAAACTACACCTAGTAAATTAAGTTTTTAAATATTAAATGCGCTATGTATGTATGTATGTATGGTATGGTATCATTTCTCACGAACCGATGCTCATAACAGAATACAAATATTACTTTATACCTGCTACTAAATACTACACATGTAGTATGGAATGACGGTTAATTTGAATATTTCAAGAGATCTTAAAGAATGGTATATTAAAAGTTAAATTTAATATCAGACAATAACAGAAAAATATTTTAGTGTATAAACCAATGGAAAAAATAATAACAATGGAACGTATTTCCGTAAACAAAATGAAGGATGAAAACAGTTTCGAAATATAAATCTGCTTCAGAACTTTTCTAGATACAAACGTACTAAAGCTTTGATATTTTTTTTTTTTTTGGTCATATATACATACACTTGTATTTCATACAAATTTATATAATGCATAGGTCTAAAAATAATAAAAATTAAAAAAATAAAATAAATCGACAGCAAAGTAGGTTAGGTTAAACCTTGTTTGAAAAATACGAAGTAAAACGGTTGCTTCAAACATTACACTTTTATATTAATTAAGTACTAATATTAAGCAAAAAACTGAACTAAAAATGTAATTCATCAATTAACATTAAAAATCCACATTATTTTTAATTTTTGAAGTTCGCACTAAGCTTATGAAACGTGGTAATATTCCGGTTCCAAACTAAAAAAATAATAAATTGAAGTAAATTTTGATAAATCATATTTTATAATTAATCAGTTTATTTAAATGCCCTCTCATTATCATTTCTTATTATATAAAAAATGAATATGATACCATTTTTGTCAAATGATAATATTGTGTAGAGTTAGCTAAATATAAAACGTATTTACGAATGAAACAAAATTTTCGGGTACTTCAGTCAAGATATTTTTATTGGGTTAGCCGATGTTTCGACCCAAACCTATGGGTCATTCTCATTCAAGAGTTCTTGTCTCGACTTCCAAACGATAGTCCTGAGGATGACCTACATGTCTGGGTCTAAACCTCGGCTAATCCAATAAACATATCTTGACTGATATTCCTGAAAATTTTATTTCATCCTTATAATTGATAAGTAAACTACTTGCCCATCTCTAAAACATATTTTGTATTACTTCATAGAATAAACAGATCAATTACATTGATGTAAATTGATTTTTGAGAACTGCAGATTATTCTTAACCACATTATTTAAGACACAAGAATAATTTTCGAATCATAAGATATGATTTTTCAAATACTTGTCTTCTTTATATCATACCAAATATCATATATTTTATAATTTAATTAAGAGATCATATTTGATTTTTTTTTTTTTTTACAAACTATTAAAAAATCATCCGTGAGTTAGATTAATCCGATACCAAATTTTTAAGAAAAAAAAAACTTTTAAAATAAAGTTTAATAAATTGGAAATGGTTGAAAAGAAGAAGTATTTCTAACAGAAAGACTGCTTAAAGGCTCTTGTAAGGTTAATTAATCGAGTTAACTAATTAAAGGACGAATTTCACTTAGATCCAAAAGAACCTTCCCTTCTTCTCTCCCCCCTCCTCCGATAATTTTAAGACAAAACCCCTCAGAAGCCATTTTCAAGCAGGTTAAGCCACGTAAGTGTAAAGATGGCAATTTAACTTTTCCAATCACAGTTGCGTAACAACACGAACGAGCACTAAGGTAATTATTAATGGCCCATTAACTAAGATTACTGACTATAAAGACATGATAGCGCAATAATAATAATGACCAATAAAGTGTAACAACAAAACGACCGGACCTGCATACCGCTTCCTTGAAATTATCCGATATATTCCCTTAATCTGCGTTTTAACAAGCATGCCAAAACGGAGGTATATTAATTGCGGTAAGGTCTCGGAAGGGGAATCGCTCAGCAATTACAAGGGACCGCTACAAGGTATTAAGTCAGAGCGGGAATCACACCGGGTAACGACAATTCTTCCCAGGCACATGTATAATAACAGTCGTTATGGCGTCTTAGTGCAAGAAAACGGGAATAACAGCGTGAATCAGAATACGTATGAGAGAAAAAAAGTATTACATTATAATTTATTACATGCCCAGAGACAGTAAGAAGTGATATATAAATGAAAGCGAAACATTATCATGGCCATCAAGATAATATATGATTGATTAGCTACAGAAATTATGAAAGCTCGCCCTGATGAAGCCCCTATACTTATACCGAAACGCAGGCACACGTTAATATGATTCTGTGTTTCTTGATCACACTCCAATAATCATTCTCCTTGAAAACAGTTTTGTTGGGTGATTCAAGTAATTCTTGTTTTTATACAGTATATGATCCTTATGGTATTTTCTGAAGGAGAAAAACTTCGCCATGGCTTTTTTCCCCGGGCATTTGGGGCCCTGGAAGGATTTACTTTTAGGAAAAAAACCCAGTGCTCTGACAACGCCTTGATAAGAATTTTTTTTTTTCTCCCCTCTCTCTCTTCTCCCTATGGACACCACTGTCCTCTTTGTTCCATTGCCTTCATTACAAGAAATAATAAATTTCTAAATAAGTGTAAGTAAATTTCTCAAACATGAAAAATCTCTCTTCCATGGCTGTCCCACCCCATGATAATTCTTAGCGCTTTCCGAAAACGATAGTTTTAATTTTAATTTTTAAATAAAATAGATCCTATATCGATAGTAGATAATATCGAAGTAGATTCTAGCGATAGTAAAATATCTATATTTCGATAATATAGTCCATTTATGGCCAACCCAACCTCGAGGGTTTTTGAAACTCCCACCAAAACATTAAATATATCAAAATTATGATGAATATATAACTACTAAAAACACATGTCAAGAAAAAATGATTCATAAAATCATACTTGTCCCGATATTTATTTGTTTTAAAACAGGGCCTCAAGGACTACTGAAATAACATTATACAAAAATTTCTTAAATTTTCTTCCAGAATAATTAATAACAGCTTTATAAAATATATATCTATCCATATAGAAAAGGCCTCCACCTAAAAAAATTAAATAAATAAATCTTAAATTCAGTCAAGTCTTCGCGAATAATTTCGATTGCAAAGTAGTATTTTTCACCCTCACATGACAATAAGAGTCTCCCCTGGAAATGTATTTTATAAACTAGCTACAATCAGTCATACTTTTCCCTCCACAGTTGGAGGGACAAGTCTGGTTTGGAGTTCTCTCTCCAAATAGTAAATATTGTATATAGGTGTGTATGTGTTCTTTTTATTTATTTATTTTTAGGTTATTTTATTCTTATTTATTGTATATATATTATTTTTCTGTATAAGTTATTTTATTTATTGTACATAGAGTGTGAATGTGGTCTGTGAACTCTATTATAAATGTCCTAGAGACAGATTGTAATATTTTTCAATAAATAAGTTTAAAAAAAAAAAAAAGCTATAATCGTGTAATGTCACTTTGTACACCTCCTCAGATTGGCAATCGTAGAGGGATGGTTGGATTAAAATTAGACAACTCCTCCTCGTTTATGAAATAAAGAATTTTATTATAATATTTAAAAATAAAAATATTAGGAAGTCAGTGGACATTTAAATCCCACACATAGAAAACAAAAACAAATAAACGTTGGTTATGCAACGGCAAATATACAGAGACAGCTGTTAAATCATTCAATTCACGATGATCGTTCTCAACCTTCACAGGTCCCGACTTGGAGACACAATGTGTCATGGTTGAAGCGTCGCCCTGGATCAACAATACATGCAAAATATTAAGATAATATCGATACTTCCCAACGAGAGGCAAGCATCACACGCCGCCATTCATAATATACGAATTGCTAAAAAAATAATTATAAAAAAAAATTAGGAACGATTACATTTTTTTCAATATCCATCCAAGAAGTGAGAGAGGGAGATGTAAATCAAAAAGTTAATGCACCAATAAACATTATTTTGTAGCTGCATTTTAAATCAGTATTATTTTGTAACAGGTCCATTATCAGAGTTGAACCTCTATCACTGATAAGGCAATCAAGTGCATATAAGATAACCAACTCGTTCCTGTTTTCATCGAGTGTATAAACGCTTTATTAGTTTTTTTCCCGATAATCCTGCATTCTTTAAGAAAATCATGTTCATATATCTTTAATTTAAAATTGTATACAAATTTGTTCAAAACACAGAAAATATCACTCGAAAAAGAGTATTATGCTATCTCTATACTGTTTTCAGGCATTTATTATGCGAAACAATCTCAATTTTCTTTTAGGAATGATTTGAGCAGTGTTTAGCGGGGGTTTCCAAAAAGCTTCCTAATTTTTAGGCGGGAAATTTTTTAGTATTTTCAACATTAAAACTTATTCGTTCAGCTGAGGAAATTATTACTTCTGTTAAACAACACCGAACAAGATGGTTGGTGAAAGTGATAAGAAAAATTAATAAGACTAGTCTGTATGGTGACAAGGACATCCATGCAATCTTTTCTGTAAATATATTGTTTCCAAATTTTGTGTTGTAAATAAGTTTATTGGTCTTATAATTATTGAATGGAATAGCATTTTTAAATAAATGGTGTAAAAATTAGACATTTGATTTTATAATTGTCTATCTGTAAATTTAACTTTCTAATTTCTTTTTTTTTTCTTTTAATAGAGTGTGAATGTGCTCTCTGAACACAATTATAAATGTCCTTAATAGTGACAGATTATAGTTTAAAAAAAAATTTAAATTAAATTTTCTAAATGTATACTTTCAATTTAATCTTTTAGCAAGTAACCAAGGTATAGCTAAATACTACATTATATTTTTTTGTTATTTCGTAGCAAATTTATTTTGAATGTAAGTTATTTATTGGTAAGATTTCTGATTATAGACATGTATGGTTATAGTCCGTGGTACATAACCTTTTTTTATCAAATTATTAACACCCGCCTGAAACTTCGTAAATAGCTTCATCTCATCCTAACCTACAAATATTTTATTTACGATAATGTTGGAATTGGGGCGTTTACAATCTGGAGGTCGGCAAACTTTGTCTATTTAATTAGGTACTAAAAAACTCGTAAATACCCACTTGTTTTCCACTTTAATCGTAAGATAACTTGAGCACAAAGTCGAGAAAAAAGGTGGCCTTCAAAAATATTGAGCCGTTTGGCCTATATAACCTCGTTATTTTGACAATTTGGGAGTGAAGGTCACGCCAAACGGCTCAATATTTTTGAAGGCCACATTTTTTCTCGACTTTGTGCTCAAGTTATCATACGATTAAAGTGGAAAACAAATGGGCATTTACGAGTTTTTAGTACCTAATTAAATAGACAAAGGTGTCTGACCTCCAGATTGTAAACGCTCCAATTCCGAGAATTTTCGTTAATAAAATATTTGTAGGTACGATGAGATGAAGCTAATTACGAATTTTCAGTCGGATGTTAATAATTTGATAAAAATGGGTCTGCAGCACGGACTATTACTCTATAGTTTGAAACTGTATAATTATGGTAAAGGTTATCTTTAGGTTAGTAATATGGTTTTTCGCTTAGAAAGAAAAGAAAACAACCAAACACGGCATGAAGAAAATATAAAAACATAAATGCCATTGTCGACCAAGCAATAACTTTTATATTCAACCTAAGCTACTTAAACAACATTAAACACTGTTATTAAAAAGAACCTATAAATATTCTTTTATTACTCTTAATAAAGATTAAAATATATTTTTATGTATTACGCCCTAAAACGCATTTTCCTTCCACATACTTACTTATACGTGTTTAAGCCTGGCTTTCGCATTGGAACAGTCGATAACATCATTATACAATTGAAGGCTGGACACCAATAAGTGTCAAACCAAAAGGATTGAGTTGGACAATCTAAGGAGAACAAAATGTCATTTTCAAAAGCCTAAATGGCACAAGCATTAATAGAAAAAAATCAATAAAAGTGATTATGGCATTTAGCACATTTTTTAAGATATTGGAAATGTCATTTCGTTTGCTTAGTTGTTTTAGTTTGGTACTTATCTGTTATTGGTGTTCAGTCTTCAATTATGAATTTAAAATCCATGCCAATTATTACTAGTCGTCCTAGCCCAACTTATGGCATCTCTCCAAACGAAACACAAACTATAAGCAGTCAATTAAAAGCAATAGTAAATAAAATAAGCCAATAAATCGCACTCCATTCCATACATCATATAGAAAGAAAAGACTAAATAGAAGCTAATAAGCTAACGGTATAGTACCCAATGTAATGAGAATTGAGGGAGATAGATGGCAGTGGAGTAAGTAAATGATTTTATTAAGTACTTTAATGATATATATATATATATTATACACATTTGTGGAGGGGAGGAGGCTTTTTGCGATATCTGTATACCTCTGCCCTCTCCCCAAAAAAAAAAAAATTGAAACTCAAAATATGAACTCTTTTTAAATTATAACCCATGTATTTCAGCTATGAAATGTAAGCAGATGTAAAAAAAAAAATAATATCAAATTTTTATCCCTAAAAGCATTATTGTTCCAGTAATTTTTTTTTTCCGAGACCTTTAAGGAGCACTTAAACAAATATATTTTATATAACTTCTCTATTTTTCTTTCAAAGTAATTTCCGTTGTAAAAATAAATAAATAATAAAATTAAATAAAGCTAATTTCCCCTGATTATGCATATATTATCAGAGTACACAATAGTGAGTTCAAGTTCAATATTCATTTTTTCAACAGGCAGAATTCACTTGCTCTACTGTCTAATCCGCAGAATTGTCATCCACCTAATCCGTTGAAACAAATGACGTCTATTAATCAAAAGGTGGGTACCAGACCAATCGAAACGGATGGACGAACGGATATTGACTACTATCACGCTAGTGGTTGCCGCACCTGCGGGTAAAATCTCATTCGTATACATAATGGCTTCTCTCATCTGCCAATTATTTCTAAATGAAACTATTGTAGTAACTACTCTTTAATATACTAACAGCTCTTTAATTTTATAACAAATCTGACTTGAATATAATCTAAGAAGTATTAGAATATAAATTACATGAAAAGAACCGACGCCGTAGACTAATGCCCGCAGTAAATTCAGTAACGATTTTTATGGCAATAACAAAGGATCCGGTGTAGAAAAAAAAAATCGTTTTCCGGTTCATGCCGCAGTGGGTCAGCCCTCGGGGGTCGCAAGACCTCGCTAACGAACTATACGATGAAGCAGGGTACCGCAACCTTCGGCTGAGGGTCTCGAGGAGTTTCGGTTAAGCGAAAGTAGCAAGGATTAAACGATTTGATACTATTTTTAGCAAATAGTACCAGATAAGTACGTGAATTCGGATTAATGAAGATGCGAGGAAAAAATGAAATAAAAGATAAAAATACTGGAAAATTAAAAAACGATAAAATTATTATTCAAACCACTTAAAGATGTAAATCCCGATGCAAATCAACATTTACCATGTTTCCATTATGTAAATATCTATTAGTGATGTTTTCAAAGTACTCATTATTCAAATTGAAACAACAGATACTTTCGTTTTCTGCAACAAAACTATCCCAACGTTTAGATTCCGACAGACAAATTGTCATAAAATAATAATAAAATAGACAAATTTGCCAGGAAAAAAATTGTGTATTTCATAAATTGATTATACAACATTTAAGCACGTTATGTAATATTAGATCATACAACTAAAAATAATTTACCGATGATTGGCACTTTTGGTAATTTGTTTTTTCCTGATGCCGAACGATCCAGCGGCAGCATTCATTAATATAAGTCACATCTTAAATGAACATTAATCATTCTAATTATGGAACTAATATTGATTTTGGGTCAGGATGTCTAATTAATCAAAATATATGAAGGAAATGGATCATCAATGCTTTAGGATTATCATTTGATAAAGATTATGAACATGTTAATAAAACATTCATATTTAAGGATTTTAAAAATAAATATAATTATTATCAACCTTTGAATGTCGCCGGTTTATTCCAAAAACTCACTAAGTACATTTGTGATGGAGCTGAACTTGAAACTTTTGTGATCTTCCAACTTAATTATCGATTAAAAAAAAAAAAAGTGCACAATAAATACATGATCCCTTTTAAAGATCAAATATAGCTAGCTACAAAAAGCGCACAGTTTTTTGACTATGCAAAAGGGAAAATGTATCTGAGTTCTTAGTGATTCGAGGAACTCATTCATATGCCACTTGATGATTTTTTGCAATAACCCGATGATATGTTTCAAGAGGGAATAAGAAATACATGATAAATATAAAAATGTTTTTAGAAACTAATTCATATTGTTATATATTATTTTCCTTAATGCTGCAATTAATTGTTGAAACGAAGTGTTACTAAGGGCGGTTGAACTCTTGAACCCTCCAATCACGATCATGGCCGATTGAACCGAGTACGAAATAATTCTATTTATAATTAATTCAATACAGAAAGAGGAAATGCCTCTACTATTCAAGCAAAAAATAAAATATTTTTCCATCCGAACACGACTTAAAAATAATGTGTAAATCATGTAGTGAAAACGAAAATGAACAACTCAAACAACAAGAAATAAAAATTTATATAGTAAAGGTTTTGTAAGATTTAAATGAGCAAAATTATATAAAAATTATTATTTATTTTTTATTAATAAGAAAAGTCATATCTACTTAAATGATATAAACACAATTGATATAGGAGTCGCGTATTTCCAAAGTAAACCCTATTCTCGATTTTTATGATAATTCGTTTAAGTATCGATTCCCATGTAAAATCAACTAATGAATTCAAGGATGAAATTATTTTTTTTTTTTTAAACAACGAACCTAAATTAAAAAGAAAAAGTGATGTGACAAGAATAAGAAAAATACATTTATTTTTAAAACGGGATTTTTTTTTTTAAAGAAATGTAAGCTTGTAAAATGGAAATTAAAAATAAATGTATTTTATTGTACAATTATTCTAAACAAAAAGTTAATTTCTTATAGTATATATATTTTTTAAATCTAATCTTACACCATTTTTACATCTTCAAAACAAATACCAATCTAACTTCTTTTCTGTTAAAAACAAGTATTGAAGATTAACTCTTTTCTAAAGGGACCCTATTTAAATTTCAATTTTTTTTTTAATTACAGGTGAAATACTCTGATGATTTTAGGAAATAAGTTCTATAAATAAAGAATTTCTTAACTTTTTTTTTTAGATACTTGTTTTGCAAATATAGTTATCCGCGTTTCCTAAAAATTAATGGTTAGGGTTCACTTTGGGAATAAACGACTCAGACGTATGTATTTTTAATACTTTTTTTAAAAATTATAACATAAATTTCACTTCAACACTATGTAATGTTGTCTCCCCATGTAATAAATAACTTAATCTCGCATAATATAAAACACTGGCATACCT
Organism: Nezara viridula; assembly: GCA_928085145.1. NCBI lineage: Eukaryota > Metazoa > Arthropoda > Insecta > Hemiptera > Pentatomidae > Nezara > Nezara viridula. Next base: position 101,903,114 of record OV725080.1, on the reverse strand, counting down.
GACAACGACGAATAAGAAAATTACAGCGGACGTTCACAACACTGAAGAGCTAACCCACAAACCTCACAGCGCTGCCCCAGCCTACAGACTGACTGGCCTATACGCAAAGGGGAGGGGACCACCTCCTCCCCCTACTGCATCATTATACTAGTTTGCTTTATTTATATGTAATATTATGCACATATATAATATATTAACAATATCATGCTAGTTTCCTTGTATTAATATACGCATAGCGTGGTCAAAAACGGATACCAAGTACTTTAAATTCATACAATAATTATATTCCGTGGTATATACCCCTTTTTATAAAATTATTAACGTCCGCCAACTTTTTAATTTACAACAAATTTCGGAATTTGACGTTTCTAATTTGTAAATCGGCAAACTTGGTCTATTTCATTAGCTACCCATATTATCATATTTATTAATTATTTTATTTATTATAATATAAATTACTACCGCTATATATTCATACCTATATATATTCCTAATTATCATAAATATTTTATATATTATAGAATCTTATAGATCATTTATTGCCATTTAGTATTTAATATATATATATATATATATATATATATATATATATATATATATATATATATATATATATATATCATATTATCATTATGTGATAATTTATTATATAATTGTACCCAAAACTCATGAACATCCAATTTGCTTTCAAATTGAATCGTAAGTTAATAGCATACACTAGCGGATCCAGGATTTAATTTCGGCTTCAGACCGAAAACTTTCTTTTTCTAATAAAAACAACGATAATTACTTTGGAAAAAAAGAAAGAAACTACCTATTTGAAATGGTGTTTAAGTGATTCCTAAAGCCTTTTTAAATGTAATCATACGAACAATAATACTTTACGAGATTTTTTTATTCTCCATAAAACATGGTTATATTTTACCATTTTGGGGGAGGGCTTCAGCCCCAAAGCTCCCTCCTCGTAGATCCGCCCGTGATTCGGGGAACAAAAAAAAAATGTACAAAAATATTTGGCCGCTTGGCGTGACCTCTACCCCAAAATCTCAAAATAACTAGGTTATGTAAGCTAAACGGCCTAATATATTTGTAGTTCACTTTTTTTTTTTTTTTTTTTTTTTTTATTTTGTGATCAAATTATTTTATTATTCAAGTGGAAAGAAAATGAGAAAATTAATCAATTTAATAAGAAAATAGTCCATCATTTTCGAGAACATTCGTTAAAATAAAAAGATTGTAAGTTACGAAAAGATGAGGCTATTCTTCACGAAGTTTTAGGCGGATGTTAATAATTTGACATAAAGGCGTCTGTACCACGGACTACAACAGATAACGCTCATTAAATATTATGTTATTAATAAATTATATACAAAATAGTGATTCGATATTTCTTGAAACAGACAAGGTACGGCTGATCGAATTAACACCATGAGTTGGCATACTGTGGTGATCAGTGATCAGGGTAAAGGCATCATTCTCATTCCTAATAATTCTCCTTTAAATTGGGACATTATGGCTCGAGTAGCATTAATTTAAACCATTACTAATTTATCTCAATGATGAGTTGGACACTATAATTTGTATTCTTAGTATATTTTGGAAAATCGTCAAATAGCAACATTTTTACAAATAAACGGAATAATAAACTTTTGCTTCCTCAATACCGAAGGTAGAGAGAAGTTTCGTTTTCGCGCGTGAGGTAAAAAAAAAAGTCAATTTCATTAGCAATTTATTAGGTTTTATAAACAAAAAAACAAATTTAGTAACCGTAAGTGCCTGTCTGTAGTCAAAGAGATTATTGAGTTTGGAACGAACCTACATTTCTACATATCAATTTCATCTAATTCCATTTATCTATTTATCTATTTTCATGCATACGAATACATGTACAACGCATGAAACTACGCTAATACGGGGGCGGTGTGGGCGAGCGGCTAACGCGTGTGCACAACACCAAAGTTATAAATAAATAAATAATTAAGAGTTCGCGTCCCGGTTTGGGAAGGAGGGAGGGCTTTTACATCTAGTATTAACTCGCCACCCTCACTCCATGGCTAATGAAAAACGGCTTAGCCTAAATAAAAACTACGTTTATACTTAAAAAAAAACTCCTTCAAATTGGCCTAAAGTTGAAATGGAAGTTAGGAATTGGTAAGAAAATGTAAATTTGAAAGTATGGTAAGAGTACTTGATAAATTTTTCCGACTTTCGTGTATTTACTATTAATTCCATATTTTTTTCGATCATCAGAAATCCTTAGATATATTATTTATTTCCGAAATAACCGACTGTTCGACTCCCTGCTTAATTCTTCAAGGTTTCCCATAAGTAAATGCAAATCTAATGTAGCGAGGACCAATAATGAATGCTACATACCATATATATAAATTTGTCGATATGAGCAAAGAACAATTTTGGCACAAATGTTAACAGAAAATCACGTTTTTTTCGCTATTGTGCAAGAAAAATAAACTCAATATTTCAACAATTAAAATTAAAATACAATTACAGAAATTGAGTTATTTAATTTGATTGTTAGCAATTAATACAATGCTTATTATTCCGTACCAAAAATGACCAGAGGGTACGTATATGCTGAGAGTTGTAAAAAATAAATAAAAATCAACAATACCGTAATACAGTCTATAATTATTAATAATGACCAAAACAATTATTAATAAAATGATTGAATGTCAAAGTTTATGTAATAAAAGTTAATTATTGTTTTTAGACTACATATAATTATTTTTTTATGGTGAAAAATCAACTAATATATGATAAAAAAAAAAGAAATGAGATTGTCCGGGGTGTCGGTCATAAATAGACTGAATAGTGGCAAAACTATTTTATTAAAAGCCAACGTTTCGACCCAACTTTGCAAGTCTTCTTCAGGGAGGTGTGTTCAGCTAGGAGTTTCACTGAGAACTCATGTGATCAAGTAGAAGTCAGTTCTAAGTGAAATCCGTAGCTAAACACACCTCCCTGAAGAAGACCTGCAAAGTCGGGTCGAAACTTTGGCTTTTAGTAAAATAGTTTTGCCACTATTCAGCCTATTTATGACCGCCACCCCGGACCATCTCCTTCGTTTATAATGCAACGGACAACTATTAAATATTCAATAAAAAAAGAAATGCTTACTTACAGCACAGATATTGTAAGAAGTTATTGCGGGAAACTTACCTGAAAAAAAAAATCATTTTAGAACGTTCGTTATATCAAATTAATACAAAACCAAATTTTTAAAAACTATAAAGCTTGAATTAAATATAAATAGGTAAAATACACATATTGAAAAATACTGAATAAGAATATTTAAAATATAAACAATAATTACTATCATGCGTGAAAAAAATTAATAAATTAAATTCACAGAATAACCTAAATAAAACTGGTTTGTGTCATAGGTCGATACGATCTTAAATGTATACTAACAATTTTTCGAAACTTCAACTGCGAACTTAAAATTTTTAAAAGGGATCTAACAATGATGAAAGGGAGAATTGACGTAATCATCTCAGGACTTTCGGATATTTGAATAACATTTCTCCAAATACAGCCATTAGAATTATTCGGTTCTCATTCTTACAACTTTTTTGATGGTTACTAGAAAGAACTTGTGCAATTTAGGTTGCCTTTAAAAGTCGGCAGCGGCACGAACAACCATTACCGAAAGCACTTCTCCCGAATGCAGATGAGGTTTGGGTATAACAACCGTTACAGCAATTTTCATTAATTTTATTTTCGACTCATGATGGAAGTTCGGGTCATAAGTAAGAAGGAACAGAAATTAAAATATTTTAGGCATCATGCATATATTTTTTAACAGCACCTCATTTATTTTGTATTTGTTTTTGTTACATTATAATTTTTATTAATCTAAAATATATTTTACATGCTTTTTATTTAGAGTACACGAACATGATATATAATACAATATATATAATCTTGAAAGGATTAAAGTAAATTTTGAGAGGAATGGGTAGCAGATCTACCAAGACCTCCTAAAAAGTTCATATAATCAATCAATGAGGCTATTGATCAGCAGAAAAATAGGAAATCCAAATTTTGTGTTTTTTAAAGAGAATCGTGTTTTTTTTTGTTGTTGAATAGGAAGCGATAACTATAGAAGTATTTACTTTAAGTAATTAATAATGACTTCACAGTAAACTTGACAAAATTTACTTTAATTGAAAAGAAAGCTTGTCATTATTAAAATCACTTAAAGTGGACATTTGAGAGGCTAAAATAAAGAAAGTTTTGCTTTTAAAAAAGTCATAAATTATTCGCGATTTTTTTATATCATCAGACAACTATACTACAGTTACCCCACTTTGAGAAAACTACTTCGTTTAATAAACTTTAACTTTATATTAATTAAATTGAGGTTTATTGGACAAAAACTTGAGATTCACCTCAAGCTGTGTAAAGAAATGATGTGATTTTCTATCGAGTCTTGTAAAAGTAACAGTGTTTTCAGCAAAATGACAACAATTAACTGTTGTAAAGCTTTTATTTCTTTTTTTTCCATGATCTGGGATGTATTCTAATTAGAACATTCGACTAAATACATATTTTATTTGTAAAAATAATAAAATTTAAAATTACGATTTTTAAAATATTTTTCATGTAAGGTAGTTATGAAATTGGTTATTTCTTCCATATCTCTATCATAGGAGTTTATCCGTATTAATAAGTGACAAGCTTAATGTTACTAGCCCTAATATTTACGTTTCCATGAAAATAATTAAAGCAATTTTAGACTAGAAACATTATATTTATCACTGATAAATGCGAATCAATTCCTATGATAGAAAATTGGCCCATTGTTTATATGAATTTTTTTGTAGGTCTTGAGATTTGCTATCACTCCAATCATAACTCCTCTCTATTTACGGGACACTCTGAATATGCATTAGCATATATAACTTTTTTTTTATTGTAAGGTTATATATGCTTATGTAAATATTTGTATGTAACACTTATTGCTTTCTTATAATGGATTTTTTTTTAATTAACAGCGAATATATTACTTTGATATTCTTCACTCGTTTAGTATATTTCTCGTTTAGTATATTTATATACTGTACATAACATAATTAGTCTGTGGTAACCCTTTTTTATCGAATTATTAACATCCATCAGCAACTTCGTGAATGCCTTCATCTCATCGTAACCTACAGCTTTCTTATTTACGAAAATTCTAGAGAATGAGGCTTTTAAAATCTAGATATTGGTAAAATGTGTTAATTTAATCATGTAATAAAAATTCATGAACACCCATTTGATTTTCACTTCAATTGTAAGATAATTTGATCACAAAATCAAGAAAATAGGTGACATACAAAAATATTGGGCCGTTTGGCGCGATCTCCACACCCACATGTAAAAATAACGATGTTTTATAGGTCAAATGAACCAATATTTTACTAGGCCACTTCTTTTATGATAGGTAATCATAAGATTTTAGCGCCTCGTTTAATTAATTAACCTAAAAGAGAAAACGCGTCAATTATGAGAATTTTGGTAGATAAAAAAATAGTAGGTCACTAATAAATATGTAGATTTGTCATAGATTGTAATAGAAAACTTCAGAATTTACATAATTACATCAATTAATCGGTGAATTAATTAGAGTTTTATGATTTGTTAAAGATTATGTCTGATGGATTCAAAATGTAATAAATAAAATATTTTTGGATTTTATAAACAAAAAAATGATTAAACTGAACGGCTCTTTTTTGTAAACTGTTTTTTTTTTTTCAAAACCTGATAAGGTAACATAAATTTGTAAGTGGAGAAAAAAGCCTTCTGTAGAGTTGACTCCAATCTGCTTAAAGGTAGGTTCCCGCGTTTTAATTGTAATGACTGTACATAACCGGATGTTTACCGGAAGATATGCTACCCTAATTGCATACAACTTTTCCAGGTTAAAAACTTTAAATATACTCATGATAATAATATCTATATTGCACATAAAATGTATAAAGGAATGGTGCAGCGTATTAACAACGATGACATTCAAGATATTACTAGTTTAATAATGTAAGTCTGCTTATTATTGAATGTACTGTCTAAATGATAGATATACGAAAGTAACTTTCTTCTACTTTTTGATTTTATATTGTTTTAATTAAAACATAATTAATTAGGTCTGTAAAGATTGAGGAATTCACTAAAAGCGAAAAGCGTAATATAATTGAGTCTGAAAATGATGATCTCAATAATATATTGTATGATCTTTGATGATGGTCTAGACCAAAGTCTCCTAACTTTTTGGCCAAATTAAGAGCTCGAATAAGTTCCGCGGGTCGAATTGAGAACTACACTGAAGTCCCGCGAGTCACTTCAGCAGTAAAATGAGCTTTATAAGAGAAAAATATCAAAATTTCTAATTTTAAATTATTTTTTCCAAGTGTAAACTTGTTTAAAAAAATGCTATCAAAGAAACTTCCGCGGGCCGGGTTGAAGGTGCTTGCGTAGGACGTATTTTGAAGACCTCTAGTCTAGAACAATACTTTAAAAAAATATTTTACATATATGTACAAAATGTGAAAACATCGTACGGTGATACAGAAGCCGTTTCTTAAAACTATGCAAACTCTAAATTCCTGCCTTCCAAAACAGAAAATTCAAATAAAAACAAGATTTTGTGGTAAGGAATGGATTTTGTGCGTTTAAAAACTTGGAAACAAATTGTTTTATCTTTACTGACACAAGAAGAATTATTACTAAACTATTATAATAAAATCAATCAATCGATGAAAATTAGGAAAATGAAAACAGGAAATTACCATCGAGCAATGGACAAACACGGAGGTAATAATCAAGTGCAGAAGTAGTTCAAAGGCCCGGGATGGAGTCACTAACCAACTTGATAATTATCCATTGACAACTCCCATGCTCCCCAAGTTAGGGGAACTGATCAAGTTACAGTTCTCGGGCTACTTACTCACCTTCAGTTCCAGAATGCGACGAAGGAGAGTTACAGACAAATAGAATTTGTCAGGAAAACTCTATTTGTAAAGAAAATATACGGATAAAATTGTAATTAGGAGGTTAGGTTTGTAATCTGCTCAGACTAACTTCTGTCTCAGATGGTATGTTGTAAAAAGTATTAAATGGATCACCCGCTGGAGCGAAGAAAGCTTATAAATAGCTTTGCCGTAACGATATTTAAAAAAAAATCCATTTCAATCTCGAGATAAGATGAAATCAATGCCAAACAAAGTACGAAAATATTGCGAAAAGCTTTGTTTGCTTCGATAAAAGCACGTCAATATCACGGCTTGTTTAAAATGCCGTATATCTTCCAATAGATCAAGTTACACCTGAACAGACTCCAAATACCGTCAATCGGGACGACTTTGCCACGTTCTTCTTTCAACACTTCTATAAACTGATCAGGGAGATTATTAAAGTAGTGAAAATTTCTCTTTAAAACATCAGTAAAAAATATAATTTAAGTACTCCTTATTTTGAACAAAAGAAGATAGGAAAATTTAAATGACGAACAAAAAAAAATTTCAAATTCACATATATCAAACATCAAAGGAAATGAAAGCGTTATAGTAAGGAAAAATTATATGTCCCGAGGATCAGTCATTAACATGATGTCATTGAATTATCAGGGATTTCGGGGCCCCACGAAATGATTTTATTTTTCTAATTTACTTGATATGATCTATATTTATGACTTCACTGGCTTACAATACCAGTGATGCGACTCAGAGAGAAGCCCTATGCTCATACTCCAGTCTTCCATATGTAGAGGACAAAGCTTGTTTAATTAAATATACATACTTTTCTTTGTGAAGTTCATACATTATTTTAATTTTATCAATTTATTTTTATTACTGCGTATCCTACTTATCATTATTTATATATACTTTTCACAGTTCTCTATAAAAAAGTCAAAACTGACGGAACATTTTTCTGAGGGAGGGTGAGGAAATATGATATTTTTGAAAAATTAAATGAGAATTTAATTACGGAATTTGTTAATGGTGCAGATCCAAAATGATAAATGGTTTATCTACACATACATATAAAATAAGGTAAATAGAAATTAATATTTTTTTTTAAATACAAAGTAGTTTTTGAATAATAAATAAATAAATATTCCTTAAAAATGATTTATTTAAAAAATAAAAATGAAAAAACACACATATATAAATAAATATATAATTTTCTTAAATGAATATTATCATTGTTTTAGTCTTTTGTTATTTGCTAAAAAATTATTTTTAGAAAATGTAAAAAAAGTGTTTTTTTTCTGTTTTTACAAAGAAAAACAACTATCAACTTTTTGTCTAGATGATGCTGACCAATAATTTTATAGAACATTTTTAGACAGGTGGTATATAAAATATCTAAAAAAATGTTTAAAAATGTCCAACTGGCTGAAATGTACAAAAAATATATCGCTAGTAATAGTGTAAAAGGTATATAACTTTTTTACTTGTCGATTCTCTTTACCCTACAGGAGACATTTTGTAGTCTACAACTGCTATAAGTAGTCTACTAAATAGGAAAATAGCAGAGGAAAATAAAATAAGAAATTACACTAATAAATCATATAGAAATAATTGGTTTTTGCACTTACAGTGGCGAAGTATTAATGTGACTAAATAAAAGTTCTTTAATATTGATAGAAGAATTTTTATGTGTTATGTTTTTTGGGATAAAAACAGGTTCAAAAATTTGTTAATCACAGCAGTAAATTAACTATTGACAAATTCAATATTTTTAAACTTTACTATTGTTACAACACATAGGAAGTCAATGAACTTGATGTAGCAGCCTGGGGCGAGCAGAGACCAGCTCAATATTGCCCTGGCCTGCAGCGGATCAGTTAACAATCCCACGAAATTATTCGACTTCCTCTCTCATCCCCAGAACTTCAATAAACTTTTCTTTTTTTTTTCTTTAAAAAAAACTTATTGTTGCTCTTTTAATTCACATTAAAAGGAACAATTTCAGAATAAACAGACAATAAAATTAATACTTCACAATATTACTCAATTCTTCTTCGGTGCATACTATTTATTTTCAAGTTAATTTATTATTAGCCATATTTACACCAATTTAAAAATTGTTTTTGTCACTTAATAACTACTCATCACAATGACGACGTTTCGGCTCGTCGAGCCATTTTCAAGTCTAAAAAAATATTTCATTTACAATCATATATTAACTTTAACATATTTCAAATTATAAAGATTCTTATTATGTACCTAAAATACCCATCATGTACCTGTCCTTTTCACTTATGCGAATTGCAAGCCTACTCCTATAAGAATAACCAGTCACTGAATAGAAATGAGATGGATTACATATGGGTGACTCAGAAACAAGGTAATTTTAACTTATTTTGAATCATTTAATAGTAAAGAATTGAGTAATAATAATGTTGTTAAATAATTAAAGGTGAACATGACAATAATAAGGAATTTTATTATGAGTAGACGCTTGCAATTCGCATAAGTGAAAAGGACAGGTACATGATGGGTATTTTAGGTACATAATAAGAATCTTTATAATTTGAAATATGTTAAAGTTAATATATGATTGTAAATGATAAATTTTTTTAGACTTGAAAATGGCTCGACGAGCCGAAACGTCGTCATTGTGATGAGTAGTCATTAAGTGACAAAAATTTTTTTAAATTGGTGTAAATATGGTTAATAATAAATTAACTTGAAAAAAAATTAATACTGTTTATATGCATGCCGATGTTTCGATCTAAATTTTATACGGGCTCATCAAAGTCACCTCACCTGGGGTTGGCTAGGAGTACAATATATACTTCCATTATTAAAATTATAGTAAATTGTCTTGCCCAACAATAACATAATAATTTATAAAAAATATACAACTAACAAAACTTAAATCCATCCAGATAGATTCGTCTAACAAATTATGAGAAGTGACTTTATTTGTACTTTACTCAGGACTATACAGCGATACAGGCCCCTTTGTATCAAATTATTAATAGTTGTTTAAAGCTTCCTGATTGGATTCATTTTATCATAACATACAGCTTTTTTATCTAAAGAAATCATCAGAAATGGGGCTTCTGCAGATTAAATTAATTAAATTATTGAGAAATAGTTGATCGGGGGTGCGGTCAAATAAACACTAAATTATACATACAAATAGTATTATTTAATTTTTTACTTTGCAGGCCTTCATCAGGGCTACAAAAGATAAAAAACATGGTGAAAATAAAATAAATGAATAGTATGTTTTGTAGCCCTGATGAAGACCTGCAAAGTGGGTCGAAACGTTCGAAAAAATTAAATAATACTATTTGTAAAATTTAGTATTTATTTGACCGCACCCCCGATCAACTCCTTCTCATATTATATCACAGTCAACCATCTCTACATCATAATTAAATTATTAATTAAATGAAAAACTAAAAACTAATTAATACTAATTTCCTTTCCACTTAAATCGAAAAATTATTTGTTCACAAAATCAAATAAAAAGTGGCGGCTTACGAATACAAAAACGCTGCAAATTATTTCGAAATGGTTTATTATTTCCAAACAATTATACATCTAAAGTAACATCACCTTTCTAGTGACAAAGAAAAAGAAATAAAAAGTGATTAAAATTATTGCCCTAAACATTTTTAATCAATCGTAATTTGTTATACAAAATCGCATTACTTCAGTGACACATTCAAAAATATTTTTTTTTATTTTTGCAGTATAAAATATTAAAAATATCTAGAGACCATATCTTTGCCCCTAATTGTCCGATTTTAACAATTTTTTTTTTAGGAAATTTCAAAAACATTTTTTCATAGTTTCATTGAAATCGGAGGTAATAGTAATAATAATAGGAAAGGTGGATAGTAATGTCGATGAAGGATCATCCGCTGGTGGTTTGGATTTTAAATCCAAATTTGAAAAAAAAACGGTCTAGTAGTTTCGGAGAAAATGAGCCGACGGCGGACGGACAAAAAAAATTATATTCATTTTTCGAATTCTACGTATCCTAAAACGTAAAACCTCAAATTTTGAGGGGGCATTTGAATTTTTTTCTCGATTACAATGGTTCATTATTGAAAATAATAAACCAAAATATTGGGCATTTTGGTCTACACGACGTCGCTATTTTGAAAGCCAAACTGACCATTATTTTTATAAAACACCTTTTTCTCGATTTTGTGATCAAATCATTTTACGTTTAAGTAAAATGTTCATGAGTTTTTAATACCTCAATAAATTAACGAAGTTTACCATCTCCAGATTGAAAACGCCTCATATTCCTTGGAATATTCCAAAATAAAAAAGTTGTTCGTTACGGTAAAATGAAGCCATTTACATTATTTAGAAGAATTACCAATTTAAAAAAAAAAATGATTCTATATCGCGCGTTAATATTGCAAAGATAAGTAATAAAAATATACAAACAACTACAAAAAAATAAATATGTATAATTGCTTGTAGTAAAAAGTAATAGAATGTCCCTAATGACATTTTCGAAACTTGACAGATTTAATGCATAACAATTTTCTTCATTGAAAAACATCTGAGAGATAGAGTCAAACCAACCTACTCAACGAAAACTAATTTGAGTCCCCCAATTTCGCAGCAGCCATTCGTCGATTTCTCGTTATTAACGTGAGATACGGTTATTATATAGAAAACATTTATAATAATACAATATAGCCATAATTAAACGTAGCCTATTCTAAAAGTGAAAACTTTAATGGCTAATAACTTGTCCCCGCTCATATAGCTTTCTAATAATTACGAGTCGATTAATGTGAAGTTGGATGGGGAGAGTTCGATATATCGATTTGCAGTCACACGATAGGGGTAAGTACTCTCTATCGATATGGCAGTGAAAAGTTTAATTATAGAAATGGCAATGTTTATATGACATACTATATCAAATAAATGTGATTGAGTTCTTTATTGAGATAAACCCATAAAATAATGAAAAGGGATTTTTTATATTTATATGTAAACAATATCCCTGTAGGTACATTATCTCCTTTATTTGATACTTGATTCATCTAAATCTATCGCAAATGGGATTAATACTATCCAGTGTCTGCCTTACACAGTTGGCACCCCCGGGCAATGACGTCATCTCCACCCAAAAAAGAATTTAATTTATTCTTTAAACTTATAAGGAAGTAATAATGTTTCAATTATATTTGATACAATATTTCTCTAATTCAGTCACTTTTTACTAGCCTAAAATTATTTATCATACATTTTGTAATTTTTTTTATTCGTAACAATTGTATACTAATTGATTGTATAGAAAAAAAAACTGATAAAAGAATAAATTTGTTGACATTAAAACTCATTTGAAATGATCTACAACCAGAACTGAAGCTGTGGCTCAAATCAACATTGAAAATTTCTCTTTAAGTGTCTATTACCGGTACATTTACCTTGTATGTAGTGTGGATTAACGGTATAGATTAACGGTCTTAAATTTCAAGGTTTCTTTCATCCATTACTCGATCTAATAGAAAATAAAATAAAAATACAATGATATTTGTAATATATTATAATGACAACATTCCAAGCCTCACAAACAAGTGTAACGACGGGTTGAGACTTAAAAGGCAGTGGTGTATCGGCATTCCTGACGGCCTACCTATCAACCGGCAAGGCAAGGCTTCGAGGAGCTATTATGAAACTATTAGTTAAATAATCATTACTTCCTAGATTACTTTCTATTATTTACTAGACAAATAATGAAGTGATGGAATGAGGATCTTATGCTATAGTAATAGTTCAGCGTATCAAAAACCTCATTATATTTTAATTTCAATACTCAACAAAACAATAGTCCCCAAATCAATAAATCCGTAAGTTACAAAGAAAACAATATTGAATTTTGGTAAATTCCTTTTTTTTTTTTCGATTAAGTAATTTTTGCAAAGATTATTTCGTAAATTTAATTGGGAAGGCAGCCTAAATTTTTTATTTTTTTTTTTAGAATAGAAAAAGAAACTTTATTCTGGGACACAATCCTCTCAGAATAACAATAATAACTGGCCAAAGACGAACTTCATAAAAATTCTAACAATATATACAGTAATTTTAACTACTAATATGTAAAAAAAAAATTAGTAATAAAGTATTTTCAATAACATTTGTAGTTGCAATGTGAGAATAGAATATATATATATATATATATATATATATATATATATATATATATATATATATATATAGAGAGAGAGAGAGAGAGAGAGAGAGAAAGAAAAAAACAAAATCTGGAGAAAAGGAAATAAAGTCTAAATAACAATTATTTTACGTTTATTTGTGTATATGTGAATTATTCCTGATGATTTCCAAATTGAAATAGACTAATCAAAGTTGGTAACGCTTACATCTAAATACTCCCTAAGCATATTCGAGATGCCATAATGAGTATATGTAAAAGGTTAGAATATAATAACAATAAACACGAACATAATTTTTCGACTTTTTAACTTATTCTCTGTGGCCAATAATATAACTGAAAATGATATAACTTCCGATAAATCCATTAAAATTAGTTTGTTTTATGGTGCTTGGGAACGCAACGAAAATTCACCAGTAATAGACATTGTGCCAGTAATAAACCTTTTTAGACTCATTAACAGATATTAAGCTTTAAATATGCTTTAAAATAAAATTAAAATTTGATTAGATTTGCAGAAAAAACACTTAGTAAAGTAATGTCTGAACCTCAAGTGATATCATTGCTTACTACAGCCGATTAGTACGTAATTTTTTTAACCGATGTTTGATTGAGAGAGGTTTTCTAATAACATTTTTTTAGGATAAAAGTTTGACAGTTTGCTTCATCCATCTGTAGTTTGAAATGTCTTAATTTAAAACTATGAATATTTTTTTAAAAATTATATAAAAAACTGTTAGCCCCAATATCTAGGTGTCTATTACTGGTGCAATATACACTGTCAGAATTTCCGAATTTTTTTCACGAATAATAAACAAATTCACTGCATAGAAAAAACGAATTCGAAAAACAGTTGGAATTCAAGGCTCCCTAAAGAATATACATTATTATAAATATAATATATGGCCGAACACAATTATCTACCTTTCGAACACAAAAAGAGATGACAAGAGACAAAGAAATCTCGATAACACGGTTATTTCGATTCATAAGATGAGTAGTAACTCCTTTGTTGTGTTAATCCGTAACAGTTAGTTCCTCTGAACGGAAGGATAACCATTAAGATATATAGTTACTTGGCTTTAAAGAGAATATGAAAAACGTGAAAACGTTAAGGAAGCTTCTCATGCTAAAAGATATTAAAGGGAAGTTGGTCAGGTATTTCAGTCATTAGAAGTACACAAAATTCAATTATATTAATATAATAATATTATTATATAATTTATTTTAGTGCAATTCAATAACCGACTTGAAATAAAAATGTACAGACAACCATAGATCTCAAGAACTACTAAAAATTTCACATAAACAATCGGCCAATTTTCAGCAGAAAAGTAGGAAATCCATGTTTTGTGTTTTTTTTTAAATAAGTCATATTTTTGGTTGAATAAGAAGGAATAACTAAAGAAATGTTTAGTTTAAATGGTTGAAAATTTCTTCAATGTAAACTAGACAAATTTACTTTAAAGAAAAATAAAGTTCGCCTATGTCAAATCCATTTACGGAAGAATTTTGAGCGGCTATACTAAGAAAAGTTCTGTTTTTAAAAAAATCATAAATTTTTATTATCACCAGACAACTATATTTCAGATAATAAATGTTCGATAATAAATAAATAAATGTTCCTCACCATAATATTAACGTTTTCATAAATAATTGAAGCAGCCGAAAGTTTATTATTTATTTTAAACTTACATTTTAGGGCTTGAAACATTTATTTTGTCACTTGCAAATACTCATGAATTTCTGTAATACATATCTGGTCGAAAAACACAGTTTCAGAGACAATTTTCATGAAAATATAAAAACAATTGTTATATTTAATTTTTGTTTAAATATAATGTATATTTACGCAATTATGTTTATTATAAAACATCCCAGATCAAGTAGAAACAAGGAATAAAAGCTTTGCGACAAATAATTGTAGCCAATGTTCCTGAAAATAGGGGTCATTTTAATTAACAGGGTAACAAACCAAATAATTTTTAACACAACTTGAGCTGAATCTCAACTTAATTATTACAGACTTAAAGATTATACAACGAAGAAGTTTTTCTAAAAGTGGGGTATATGTAGCATATTGGTATGATGATAAAAAAATCGCGAAAAATTTATGTTTTTTCTAAAAACATAAATTAACTTGGTTTAGTCGTTCAAAAGCCCTGTTTAAATAGTTTTAATGGTTAATAGTTTAATATGGCAAACTTTATTTACTTTCCTTTAAAGTAAATTTTAATCGCTAATTACTTAAATTAAATATTTTTTTAGTTACCCTCTACAATTCAACAAAAACACGACTTACTTAAAATAACACAAAACCTGAATTTGTAGCTCATGATGTCTGATATCACTCACATAAAATTTTTCCTCTACTTACGGGAAACTCTGTACACACCACAATAAAAAGATAATAGGTCGTTTAAAAAATTCTTATTAAGGTTAGTTCTTATTCTTATATAATATAATAACAAAACTAATTTTTTTATATATTTATTTTTTATATAGGAAATTTCATTTGGTTAGATATGGAAACATTTGGTGTCCGTTAAACTTTCTATGATATTATATGTTAGATATTAGTTTTCCGATTTTAATTCTTTAGCACGGAAACTAGTTTTCACCCTAGGAAAATGTCTCCACTTTTGTTAATTATCAAATTGTTTCAAAGTTAATATGTCCTTAATATCACCAACCACAAAATACTGTTAATTATTTCAAATAAACCATAGTAAAGGTACTTTAGAGGAAGCCATTTTGAAAATCCCGGATTTAAGCCCTGTCAGCCTATTTTAATGACGATAAGACCTTCCTGACATTAAAGACCACTTAATTATACATTAGCGTAATCAAAATCGTTAGAGCCCTTTTCAGGAAAATAGAAAAAATGTGTAAAAGACACAATAAAAGTAGCACTTCCAGTTAATAAATTTTAGGGAAAAAAACATAAGTGTGACATCCCAGGCATATTTTTTCCTTAAATACGTAATCTCAGTATAATACGAGACTTGGTTATTTGGACTGTGGAGATATCAAAACGTGATTTCCATCGAAAATCTAATTCGATATTTGTCACGATCGTATTACTTTCCTCTATTATATATTTCATATATAAGAGAGCGAAAGTAAAGATTATAAGAAATATATAGGTGAAACATATAATATTAATAAGTTTGGTAGATGTTGGACTTATGATTCTATGAAACGGGAACACCTGCCACAATAATCTCTTCAAAATTAATATATCCGAAGTAATAAAAGATGGCGAACAAATATTTGCCAGGAACGGAGGCGCTGAAGAGATGAGGTTGGGATTGGGAAACTTTGTCCGCCCAACTGGGATCATCGCTAATCCCATCACGTCCCTCTTCGTCGACCGGGATGAATCTAATTAATCAGATTCGTATCAGCAATCCCATAAAATTAAATCAATCCAAGAAATTGCTACTTCCTAAGAGATACTCGGTGGACTATCAAAGATAACATATATCCATTGAGAAGAATCATCCATGAGAAGAAGGATATATTACTACTTACTTTTGATAGAATGATAAATATAAATTTACATCTGAGAATAGCTCCACATAAAGAATGGTATAACTATTTTGCTCGAATGAATTATGTTTCAAACTATTTGAAGAAAACTTACTTGCAGTAAGTAAGCATAATAGATATTTCTATTTCTTTCTCCCTCTGGTATATAAATATGATATATTGGTTTGGCAAATAAGTCCTTTCAGTTCTTCAGAGTCAAATAAAATCGCTGTATTACAGACAAAAAAATTATTTACAATATATTTATATATAATCTGTTCCAATGTCTACTCACTACATAATGCCAGTTCATAAAACGTCTGGAGTTTATTGTAAAAAAACTGTCGTTTTGGAAACGCTTTCGATTCGATTCTTAGAGTTCTTCAGAGACAGGATTAAGCGGTAGTTGCTTGGAGCTAAGTCTGGTGAATAGAGAGAGTAGGGTAAAAGGTCACAGAATATGCGTGCAGCCAACATGATTTCAGTAAGATGTCCACGGTGGTGGACAGGAACATCAAGCTTGCAAATGCAGCTGAGCTTGTGTAAATAGTTTTGTACGCTATGCATCTAGCTAGTATAATAGCAACCTCTTGGACTGATTTTTCGGGGTTTTAATCAACAATGGCCTTAACATCGCACATTTCAATTTCTTTTGGGACACTACACCGTGAAGTTTGATGTCAATATTGGAAAAATTTTTGTAACAAAATGTTAAAATATGAACGATATTGGCCAATATCGGCACGTGCATTTGGCTACGGTATCAGCCCCATAAACACTGCAATTCTTTATGAACTTTGTGTTTGTCTCGGTACTTCATTTATAATTACTACAAAC
Organism: Nezara viridula; assembly: GCA_928085145.1. Taxonomy (NCBI): domain Eukaryota; kingdom Metazoa; phylum Arthropoda; class Insecta; order Hemiptera; family Pentatomidae; genus Nezara; species Nezara viridula. The sequence continues at coordinate 101,885,585 of OV725080.1, read as the reverse complement.
GATATATTAACAGTAAATCGCGCTAACTCGATCACGTTCAGTTTTGCAATTTGGATGAGCTTCATGAATACCGCTCAGTTCCAATTTGTGGTAACGTGATGTTAATAAGCCCAAATCCTTCGTTAATAAACGGTATACCCTTACGTTAATACAAAAATACAAAAAGTAAATTGGATTGATGGTTTATGAAGAAAGTGTTTTAACAAACAAATTCTTCAGCTTTCTATATTTTAGAATAGAGATAGATTAATTGTCTGTGTTTGACAAAGATTTATCGTGTTATTTATTATTGTAGTTGTAAGATTTTATTACTAATGTTTATTTGGGCCAGATTTAAGACTAGGATACATTATAGATAAGATTCTTATTTTTTAAATTTAACTTTTTTAACTTTTTGAAATTTTATTTGTGAAATAATATCTTCTTAAAGAATCAGAAAAATGCCAAAAGCAGGTCGAAACATCGGCGACTGTCTTCTAATTTATTATATTTTTAAATGTCTGAAACATTTACAACAAATTACAGGAATTATATACATTAATAGAAGTCTACAAAGAAAATACTAAAGTCATTGTAGTATTTAAAAAGAGAGGTGGTGCAAGTGTTCTTGTAAGTTAAATGCAATGTTTACTTATTTACATAGCAACACAATAAAAGGATGGAGTATCTATTAACACAATTTATCATGGATAGCAGACATGGAATATTAGAAACAGAAATACATACATATATATAGCATACAGAAAAATGGTTATTTCCAAGCAAAATACATTTTAAAAATCAACTAACTAAATAGGAAAAAAAAAATTACAATTATATTTAATATTAATGATATGGAGGCGGTTGACTTTAGATTCTAATTCCAGAAGAAGTTAGTTAGGGAGCGGTCAATATATAAAATACTATATTTTTTAATAGTGTATATATATATATATATATATATATATATATATATATATATATATATATATATAAATATATATTAAAGCAATAAATATACTATTATAAAATATATTATTTTATATATTGATCGCACCCCCGACCATAGGCGGATCTACAGGGAGGGGGAGGCTTTCGGGCTGAAGCTCCCTCCAAAATGGTAAAATATAAACTGGTTTTATAGAAAAAAATATTAAAAACAATCTCTTAAAGCATTATTGTTCGTGTAATTACATTTAATAGGACTTCAAGAATCACGTAAACACTGTTTCATATAGGTAGTTAATTTTTTTTCTTCAAATTAATTATAGTGTTATATAAATAAAAAAAAAATCTTACGGGCTGAAGCTCCCCCTCCCCAAAAATTAAATCTTGAATCCGCTAGTGCCCCCCGACTAACTCTCCGTAAAAAAAGAAAGACAAATATATTTATTATTGATCAATTTATTCGACATTTTCAAGGATGTAGCAATTTCAATTACAATACTTTTTATTATTGTTCGCACTTACTAGAAAGTTTTTTAATTGCAATATCAATTCATGTAACTATTAATCCGCCTTAGTAACTGCTCAGTATGTTGCTGAGTATTTCGCAAAGTTCTGTAATTTAATCCCATACAAGTGATATACGAACTGCTGAAGAATCCGCCAAGGGCAGAAGTTGTCAGTCGTTGCGGGAATCCATTGGAAGGAGCTACAAATAGTTTAGTGAAGTTATACAGAGCATGGCGCTCCATTGTTATAATTTGGCTTCACTTTCACGAACAGAATAAACATTTCTATTCAACGGATAGACAGTCAATGGCACGTCCGAAAGAATATTTGCAAACAATTATGGAGCGCATTCTTTAGTCAGAAGTTGTTAGTGAAAGTTTAAAATTTCCAAAGGAAACAGGCCGTAATTGTCACATAATACTGCAGCGAGCCCTGTGTTCCGGTAGCGAATAAAACACCGGCCGAAATCGCAAAGAAAAAAAACTTTTCTTTTCTCGAAAGAATTATTTAATAAATGAACGACTAGTTAAACAAATACAAAATAACGATGTCGCTTAAGTTACCCATTTTACAGAAACAAAGATAATGATATATCTTTGGACATCAATACACACATCTCGAAGTTATCATAGAATATGTTTCAAGTGAAAAAAAAAAAAAAAAATCAAGAGAAGAATAAATACATGAAAGAGTAAACAAAAAACTAGAAATTAATTTATCGAACAGTTTCAATATAGAATGGTAAAAAAAAAAAAAAATTAAATTGGGAAAATTTAAAAAATATAATAAAAGAAAACCATAATTATATCATGTGAAACATAATTTTCAAATATTTTGAGAAAAAAAAAAGAATTTTAAATATTTGACTGGTTTTCCAGCTTACAACTACTGCGTTTTTTTTTTTTTTGTTTTTTTTTTTTAGAAGAGAGAGTAAATATAAAAATAAACAATGCAGCGGAAGGTTACTCCAATTAAAATGAACTCCCAATTAACAAAACAAACAAAGGAAAGAGAAAACAAAAATAGACAATTAAACAAATGAGAAATAAATTTGATTTAAAATATTTATAGCAGTGAATAATTAAATGGAGAGTAAACTTAATCACAGAAATTTATCACACAAACTTGATATTTTTTTTAATATTCTTATCACATACTTTTTCATTTAATAAAAATCTGCATATATTTATTATTTGACAAAATTCGTACATATTACTTTTACTGAAAGATGTTAAGACACTTCTCTCAACAATTATTGTTTTTTGATTATTACAAAAATTATCATAAAAGGAATCAAGTAAATAATCAAAAATATTTTAACCTTATTCTATATTAAGTATCCATACGTAATTCCATTTTTTTCCAAATTCATTGTTCCAATACTCTCTACGCCTTTAAATCCTGCCTATTAATTGAATCACTTCATATCTATTTTACGCTCTTCCTCCCTCCTCCCCAAAAAAAGTTATTTTATCATTATTATTATTTCATGTTTATAGAAATGTTTTTTTCTATTTATTAATATTAACAACAACGCCATAATTTTTTATTACTTACATTTGTTTATATTGGTGATCCACCGTGTTTTACTCAGAGGGTTTAAAGTCTTACTATTCTTTGCACGTATTTTGTTCTTAAGAAACTTTTACCGGTACAAAGAATTTATTATTATTTATGATTACTATTATTATATGGTTTAGATTATATGATTTTTTTTGCATGATAAATATTTTTTTTTTTATTAGGACACCAAGCAAAAAAATAATAATAATCATAAATAAGTAAAAAAATCTTCCGCCTTTTAATCAACGATTAATTCAAATGATAACCAAAACTATCAGATTATTCAAAACCGATAAATCAAAGAATAAATGGATTCAAATTATTAAAAAATATATAAATATTTTTACAAGAATATTAAATTTCCTTCGAACTGAATTTTGGGTCAAATGTGAAAAAAAAATACTACAGAAGATAATACATCCAGAAAGAAATAAGATGCTTGCACAAGAGAGCCGTACATAAAAAACGAAGAAAAATTCACTTCTGTCGCGAGATCATCGATATTCAGATGATATACCGAGGGGAGGGAGTTACTGAGTTCTGCTCCATGGACAAACAGATAAAGTACTGGAGTCTCGCTGGAAATCCAGGCTTTTAGTCGAGATGGTGGCTTTTCCAGCTCACAAATAACGGATAACGAAGTTGAATAATTCAATTTTATTCTATCAAATCAGCTATCCTTATGCAGCCTTCTTAAAAGCGCCAAATATCCACAAGAGCTGACGGCTAGTTCAATTTCTATATTTTTTATAAAAATACTGAAGTATAAATAAAGCTTAAGGGAAACATAATATGTAAGAAACAAAATGTTATGTTAAACGCAGAAAAAATAAATTTCAACAAATTAAGTATAGACCAGAACATGCCATGAAAAACAATCACGTTTTTCTAAATATACCTAAAATATTCCTAAAACGTAAGTACTTAATTAATCTGTAGGAAATGATTATTAAAAGAACAATATATAACAAAAAATTTAAATAAAGTAGACCTTTTTAAATTAATTTTTTAATAAATCAGTCATAATTTTTAATAAAGTTGTAAGGGCAGTAGTAGCAGCCAAGCTACTTAATAAAACGCAATTAATATGGAACGATTAAAAAAAATATTTTTTTTAGTTAAAAATAATATATACCCCCTTAAAATAAAATAGAGAGAGTACAATTATCTACTTAATTTTTTAATAATATTCATTACTTAAATAACAGAATATTTTAAACTTATAGATGAAATTATTATAGTACGCCCAAAAATAATATTTTAAATTATTATAAAATTTAAAAAAACATTGTGAAATAACAAAAACACTGTTTCGCAGAGATTTCCTCATTCTAATCAACAGGTAATATATAAAGACCTCAAACGGGAATACTAAATACCTCTTTGATATTCTAACACGTGCTAGCTCCCGCTCGTTCCAACACGTGACTGCGGTAGGCTCGTGAGGCACTGGTCACGTGAGAGAAACCCAACTGCTGAACTATGCCACCGGTTTTAAGCTAAAACTCAAAGATGCTCCTAGATGGAGTAAAGGATGTGTCGTTCCCTAAATGTCAAAATAAATATTTAAAACATGGGGAAATCAGAGCTTTATCATCCTACTTTAAACTTTGAAAATTGTAATAAAACCATTACTTTGAAGATTTTTTTAAAATTCAAAACTAAAACCAAAATAGTTTTTAGATACAATCTTTCAAGTTAAAAAATAAGATTGTATCGTTAATGAGTTGGAATTAAAAATCTATACAATTGTTATAAAGCACCAAATTCACAACAATTAAAAAAGAAAAAAATAAGTTCAGATCCAGAAGATTTGGGAAAATTAAAATATTTCTGAGTCAAACACATCTAAATTTTTTTTCTAATTAAAGTTCCTTGAAAATCTGATTTAACTATTAAAATTATGCGACTCTGTTATTGGAATTGCAGTGAAACTTCGTCGCAGCTATTCAGATTCCCGTGAAAATTTATAACAGTTATTGAAATTATTGAGATGCCTTGTTGAAGCCATTGAAATTACTGAGAAATATAATATTATCTAACCCCAACAAATTAATGTAGTGAAAACCCAGTTTAAACTAAAACAATTATTCACACCTTGACTGATTTTCAAATCATGACAATTTCGTAGATGATTGTAAACCATGCGATATTTAAATAATATAAATTAAAGTGGAATGTGTTTACAATTATAAAAAAAAAATTATATACTGTTTCCATCACCCAGCTTACAATGGATTAAAACATACGCATTTTTACCAATTAATATAATAATTTGCTTACTACTCATTGATTTTATTAAGGATTGTATGTTTCGATAATAATAAGTGTTAAGAACTTGTTTATGGGCCTTACGGAATAACAGCAAAAGAATCTTCTGCATCTTTATCATTCTAATGATCACACCGCGGTCTTAATCAAAGCCGTTAAAATTTCGTAATACTGTTGATGACCGGACTCAAATACAAGGATAGATGAAAAAAGTAACTGAAAATGTCTTTCGATTTCCCAACCAAATGTAATGTTTTCTAAACTATATCATAATCCAGTATCCTTTAACAATTCCCCACTTATTCCTGTTGAACAAATCCGATACCTAGGACTTCATCTGGACAAACGACTCACTTGGAATCGTCATACAAGACTGAAACGACAAGAAACTGCTCGACGTTTTCGACTAATCTAGCACTTACTAGACAAACGCTCTAAGCTTTCTATATATTACAAAAGACTCATATACATGACTATAATAAGACCAAATTTGGACTTATGGAATTGAGCTATAGGGCTCCACTAAACTATCGAATTCCTCTCGTATCCAATCCTTATAATCCAAAATCCATCGTAAAATCCTCAATGCTCATTACTTGTCATAAATAAAAATATTGATAACGACCTTAATGTACCATATGTTTCTAATTTAACCCAATCCAGATACCTATCCTTCCATAACAAACTTCAAAACCATCCGAACCCTCTCAAGTTTCAAACCTTGCTTCTTCTTCGATACCTGATAATCCTCCAAGGCGTCTGAAAAGAAGATGGCTTCGTGATCTACTAATGTAAATATATTATTAGAGTGCTACCAATGGGTAGTTTCTCAACAAGCGTTTTCATGTGGTTGTATTATTACCGTGTGCACATTTACTGGATGTATTTTTAAATTTATACAAGAGATTACTACCACTGGGTAGTAACTCTTCAAGCCTGTACATGCCATTATTTATATTTGCGCATATTTACTAGTTGCATTTGTATACAGTTGTAAATTCCATAAAATAAACAAAAAAAAAAATGAATAAATGAAAAAAAAATATATCAATCATTTTCAAGATCGATATATGTACCTTTTAGTTGAAATAATGACTAACTCCAATTTCAACATTTTTGATTAAAGTTATTTTAGTGATATTTCTAGTTGGAAAATTTATAATATATATACAGACAGTGAGTAAGTTGATTTCAGAGTAGGTGATTGCATTTTTGAAATACAGAACTGTGAATAAAAGTATAAGTTTTCCCACTAAAATTAATAATAAAAAATGTTGAAATTGGAGTTAGTCATTCTGCCAACTGAAAGGCTCAAATATGGAATATAAACGGAAATTAAAGCTTATAACAACGAAGTTGCATACTAATGACAAACAGTATATTAGCTCCAAAACCAACTGAAGTATTGATTAGTAAAATTAAGATTAAAAAAAAAAATTATGAATTTAAGACATTTATGTTGAATTCAAAAGATTGACAATATAACCAAACCAATAGGTACAAAATTGAAATATAGTCTTTCGTTGAATTCTCAGCGGACATATTGGTTAGGAACGTTATGTCAGCGCAGATGTGCAGATGATTATTAGTGAGTTGCATAATATGGACATGAAAAAAATATAAGACAAATTGGCGACCTACTTCCATCGCAAGTCCCGCTATATTGGCACAGATTGCCGCGCGTTCCTCACATCTGCATATCATTGCGGATAATTTTTCTATTTACAGGGAAAACATACAACCTGTCTTGCTATAAATACTTCCTGCTCGCCTTCATATGACCCGTCGCGTGGTATACAAATATTCCAAACAGTCCAGCTGACCTTCGATCGCGAAATAAAAAATAACTTCTCAGCAAATGGTAGGGTTATGACAGGTACCTGAACCTCGTGTCGCTCTCGAGCCAGTGCATTTTCCTCGGACGAATTTATTGGAGGGAAAAAATTAGAACTGTATTTTTAAGTAAAATAAAAAAAATATTTATTTCTGTTTTTTTGAATGTTTTAAACCTTGATTCAGTCAATAAAATGAATTTAGGTCATGTTTGCTATGTACAAAAAAAAAAAAAAAAATAAATAAAAAGCAAACAGAAGCAAAATAACAAACAAATAATAATCAAAAAGTATACGCAATAAATAAAATAAAATAACTTAAAAATAAGGAAATTATAAAAAAGCAAAAACACATACATATATACATTATTTACAATCATGAAGAGAAGAATAGTTGGGGTGGTCAGTAAAAAAAGAAGGCAAAAATAAATGATAATATTTATTTTTATTTTATATATTTTCTTAGCCCTGATGAAGGCCTGAACTTCAGGTCGAAACGTCGGCATACGTAAAATAAATATTATCATTTATTTTTGCCTTCCTTTTTGACTGACCACCCCAACTATTCTTCTCTTCATTATCCACGACAGTCAACCATTTACCAATTATTATTATTTACAATCAGACGAGTAAACTCCGAAGCAGACTTGCCCCTCTTTCAAAATAATTTAGGTTATGTTTGCTATGGCCCTAAGGCCATCAACGCCTATTTAAATGCCTTAAAGCTATGTTGTGCTAATATTTATTTCATGTTACCTAAAAACGGTTGACTTTTACCAAAAAAATTGGAGAGGGGAGGGATGAAAGAAGGGATGCCAAAATTAACTTTGTTTCTCCCGGGAAAAATGCAAGTTCCGGTCCTGTCTCGAGATATAATTTGTAATGCCGCTTGAAAATTATTTCAATAACATTTTTTTTACTATTTGTCACAGCATTTCTATTGCTTATAACTTTTAAAACGCTATGACCACCAAAAGCTAAAAAACAGGAACAGGACCAAAAAAGGATTCATTGATCCACTAACGAAAGAGCTGCTGTTACTTCCAACACTCATCTCCGAAAACCTTCTCGAAAGTTGAAAAGGCAGTAGCGATTATTATTTACTGTAGAAATATTCAAATACATAAATACGACATCAGAAACCAAATTATTACAATGGCTATCTTCTTTATTTAACTCTGAAATTGAGTTCTCGCGACTTAGAGCTCTTACCACAACCTCCACTGGAGTGTCCTTGACATGTGGGTGTATGTTATTGGTGAATAATAAATATTAAAAAACAAAAAAACAATAACCATATTCTTATTCAGTTATTCTGCTAATATACGTGTATGTAATTCTGTAATTCTAATATTTCCTAAATCTGTTGTTTCAATATCCTCGGCTGTATTTTCATCCGACAAATATCCAATTCAATTCTTTCCTATTGATCCAGTCTAAAAAAAAACTATAATTATTATATATAAATATAAAAATATTATATATAAAAAACTATCATTATATATATATATATATATATATATATATATATATATATATATATATATATATATATATGATAATGATAAAAGGCTTAGCGAACCCGAAGGTTCGATGCCGACACCACCAATCGCTTATTACACACCTCCCTCCACGGTTCGTCGTCCAAACCCAGTCCCTTCAGATCGGCTTTAATGCAACCTTCCCACCTTCGCTTCGGTCTACTTCTCGGACGTTTATCATTCCGTACACCAAATATTAACCTTTTAGGAATTCTCTCGTTACTAAGCCCAACAATTTTACCAGCCCATTTGATTCGCCGCGATGAATATATATATTTATTATTTATAAAGAAGGTATTATGTTTTAGATTATAATTTGTTTTCAGAAGATGGTATAGAGCTCTAAGCTAACAAATAAATAATAATTAAATAAAAGAAAGAAATGTATTCAGTGATCCATGTCTTCTAATTAAGGATTAACTCCAATAATGGTCAAAACTATCAGATTATTAAATATAAGTTAATTTATAAGTGTTAGCGTGAACTAAACTTGTGTAAAATATTTTGTGCAGTATGAATCCTGTAACAGACACTATATACTGTGCGAAATTTAAAAATGTCATTTTTGACAATGCGCGTTCTAAAGGTCTATAACATTTGTATTCGATAAATATGATGTAACAACTAAACACAAATCTCAGCTATACTTATAAAAATGCCTTTATAACATTGAAATACATTCCTGAAAAATAACATTGGGCAACGAATAACGTATTTTAAATTTGGTTTATCAGCAACCCTAGAGATTATATAATCTTAATTAAATTAACGAATTTCCGGAATAAGGTAATACGGTTCAATTCCTGTGGCATAACTCTTCAATATCCGGCTGTTGGGTAAACAGCACTCCCGACGGTGGTAAACGATCTCATTTAAATTAAATAAACAAACAGAAAATAAACGAGAAGGTAACTAAACGGATAAGGATGGATTACATATTGGCTGAAGATTGGTTACATGAGGATACTGATGAGGGTGAAGTAACCGATGGAGGAGGATCACTGACCTCTCAGGTTAGCCCGCCATCCTGGCACAGAGCTGGCTGGAGCTGGAAGCTGTCCACTCTGGAGAAACATGCGGTAATTACCTAATAGACTAGGTCAGAAGGTTGTGGGGACGTGTCTAATGAAAGTTGTAACGCCATATTTGGAAGTATGGGTTGCGTAATGCGTACACAGTTTATCTAGCTCTTCTACACGTTATTTTGAAGGATATAGAATTAAATTTATAAATATATATATATACATATATATATATATATATATATATATATATATATATATATATATATATATATATATATATATATATATATATAAATATATATATATATATTTGAAGGAGTAGAGAAAAAATTGGAGCCTAACTTAAAATATTGACAAAGAAGGAGTATATTGGAGAAGGAAATATTGTGAACCTATCTTCATTGCCTTTGGGATAAATTTTATTTTTAAGAGTCTGTTGGTATATTTCAGGGGTCTCCAAACTACGGCCCGTTAGCGCTTACAGACAGGCCTGCGAAAGTTTCTGTTATTACAAGATAAAATTTTTAAAATATAATATTTAGTAAATCATTCAAATAAGAGGTCAACACAACTATTATTTATTGTATTAGTTATCTCTCATAGAAAGATCATTTCCAGTAGGATTTATATGGAGATCTCAATACGGCAGGCGGGAATTAGTGGTCACAATGTGGCCCGCGGGCAAACAAAACGTTGGGGAACCATTGGTATACTTCATTGAATTTGGATTGAAAAGAGTGCTTTTTATCGATTTTTATGGAAGAACGGATGTGTAATATCCTGTTATTGAATTACACAATATTATATGTACACATACACACATATATATATATATATATATATATATATATATATATATATACATACACACCTAATGTGTGTGTATAACCCAAAAGCCAAGTTATATCCCTACGAGATGATGAGTTAACATGTCAGCTAATTCATAACGCAAAACTTCGTTGTGATTAATATAAATGTATTTATCAGTATCTGCTTTCTCCATTAAAAAAATAATAAAATATAAAGACATCGTTTTCAGAAGGCATACAGAGAAACTTGGGCGAGTGTTAGGTCGGAACTTGTAGCGAGATACATAGATCCGATCACTATAGAGCAAGGATTGCAGACTATAAAGCATAGTTATAATTTTATGAAAACTATACTAGCGACGGTTTAAGAGTGTAAGCGTAATAATAACATGTTATAATTTTATTTTCTGTTCTTGGTCCTGCTAGATGCTTTGGTACTCTGATTCCAGATCGCGGCGGCTATCGTCCGGAGAATTTTTCTCTCAAAGCTTTCAATCCTTTTTTCTAGGGTTAAGGTTAGTGTCCAAAGCTCGCAGTTTGTTTTTATCCTAGAATTGTACACCCTTTATTTAAGATGTTATAAAATATAATTGTTTAAAGATATTTAATACTGGAAAATAAAATAGGATAAAATGCTAGGACATACATATTAAGAATTAATACAATGGGAAAAAGTTTCAACTGTAATATGTTTATAAATTGTCTGAAAAGAGGCAATAATGATTGCTGTTGCGAGGTAGGGATATCGAATAGGCTAGTATTTATTTTCAATCAATGTAATGTTAACAAATGGAATAATTTTTTTAAAAGTTCTATAATAATCTTTTTTATATAAATAAATTTTATTCTTATTCAAACATTATTGAAAGAAGCTTTGGCCAACGTGTCAATCCCTTAATGACGACTTTTAGCCGAGCAAGTAAAGTCTTCCTTAAGCTCTTTGAAAGCAAGGGACGAAATGGGATTTGATGTTGCGGTGAAATGGAGGATTTCTTCAGAGTGCTTTAACTCTTAGTTTTATCTTCTTTTTTTTTTTTTTTTTTTTTATTACAAAAAGAATAAGACTTTCATTAAAATCAACCTTCAATGGTTCCATCGCGTTTGACTTCATCCAGCCACTTCGCATCTCGCAAAACATAAATAATTTTGATACAAAAAGTAAGCTTCTACGGTTTAAGTTTTACTTTAAAAATATATACCTATACAACGTATACAGTTAAGAACAATAGTCAGGAACTAAGATTTTTTTCAGAACGGATAAGCTTAATTTTGAGTACCCTTTTTTAAACTATTCGTTCTATAAAAGTCAACATTTAATAACAGTATATTAAATCGAAAAATATATAATTTCTCTCCAGTTAAAATAATAATATATTAAATCTGTAGTCTACAATATATATTTATGATTTTTAAATAACACTATATTATTGTAATTAAATAAATATTTTGATTAAATTATAATTAAACTACAATTGTATCAAACCAGATATTTTAATTAAGACCGTATTTCCATAGTTTTCTTGTGTATGTAAAATAATTTGTCATGTTACATATGCATATTTTACCCGAGAAGAATGAAATTTAAATTTCGTTAGTATCGAATTGAAAAAAACCCCAAAAAAAAACCATGAAGCTCTTGGGTTCAGTACTATTACAAGGCCAACGGTTGTGCATGGAGGGGATCGGGCCAGGACCACGCTCAATCGCCAGGTTGTCTCCCTTAATCAATTATTTAATTAAGGATACCCACTTTCTAGAGACTGGGTGTGCCCCAGGGGGTGTCTCTCCTTAAACCGAGGGTCGCCCCAAGGCCAATAAAACAGAATAAATAATTTTTCTGCCATGAACCAGGATTCCAACCTCGGATCTTGAGCATTGGAAGCATAGTGCCCTACCACTGAGCTACCCCGCTCCTCTAATATCGAATTGGCAAAGAGAATAATAATGGACACGATTGTTAATTATATTGACTATCATGAGGATCCGTAAGAAGTAAATAAATCTGATGGAGAAAACAAGCCTATATGTTCCCAAATTATTACATATAACAGCAACAGTAATATTAAACATACACAAATAAGCAATGCAAGCCTTTTACTTTATAAATACTAATAAAGAACTGTTCCAATAAAGGATCTTAAGTCAACAACACGTAAGGAGTTCATTGCCTGGATAATCACTTCCGTAAACATATTACGGAATAAACTTAATGTCGCTGAGATAATGGAAGCGGAATTTACAAAGGCTCGATAGTATCCTTTGTAGACGATATACGCTTCTGGGAAAGGTTAAGGAACCATCGCCTGATCTTGCGAGCTTTTATTTAGGATTTATTAATAATGTTGGGGAAAAGATTAGGAATGATGGCGATGTTTAGTTTGGTCCATGCACCCTGAACAGGTAGTAATTAAATAAACAATACAAAGCAGGGCTATGGTAGAAAACAATAAAAAAAACTAAAAGGTTTATTTGTAGAGAAAAATGTACATTTTACGGAACTGTATGGTAAATTACATTAAGCTAATATGTTAGATCACAGGCGGATCTACGGAGGGCTTTCGGGCTGAAGCCCTTCCCCCAATATGGTAAGATATAACCATGTTTTACTGAAAAAAATATGATATACTATCTCTTAAAGTATTCTTGTTCGTGTAATTATATTTAATATATATATATATATATATATATATATATATATATATATATATATATATATATATATATATATATATACATATATATATATATATATGAAAAAAAAAATCTTTCGGGCTGAAGCTCTCCCCAAAAATTAAATCCTGGATCCGCTAGTGTGTTAGATTATTTATCAGCAATGCCCATCCTGCCCAAGATCGACGGCGCATGAACTTTATCCCTCTCCCAAGATATTTTATTGCCATCCACTTCTTAAAAGCAGCGCTAGCGAAAGTGTAATTTAATAAATACACTTGCTGAGGCCTCAAGTCCCCATACTCCCCCTTATTCTCATGTTTGAAACTTTTCACTTCGAAAATGCATAACTCCTTCCCCTTCTAAATGAGACCTCGAAAATTCAAAACCCTGTGAAAATGTATCCCTCTCAAAAATGTTGATGACATAACTTGAGCCGTTTAACCCTCTTCTGGGCTGGATCTAAACTTCTGGTACCTACAGTACGACTGAAATGGGATTGGAAAGAAAATTTACTACTGGACGTAGGTCTCCAATGCTTGGCAATTCCTTAGACTAAATACAGACATAACATACTGATATATTTTATTATTTTTTATGTTTACCCAGAATAAAAAAAATTCAAAAACTAAGAACGATCAATTATTAAACTCTAATCAAAGAAATTCTTATTTTTACGTCGAGAGATTACAATCAGTGATCAGGTTATTTATTTGAATTTATTCTTATTATCTCTCTTACACCCATATTGTAATTGCCATATCCTATGGTCATTTTCATAATAGTTTTAATGATCTAATTAGCTGTAATAGATATAAATTTTAAATAAAAAAACAAACGGAAACTTAATATTGCAACTAAAACAGAGCTAATATCACTTGCGAAGCCAAGATATAAGCAGACACTAGAACGAGACTGAAATAACATCTAGTTAGTTACGTTAAATCGATACTTCATATGTCTTAGACCCAATGCTTTTATTGTAAAATTAGATGTTTTCACTTTCTAGAGATAAAACTTTCAAATGCCATTTCCAGGGAAGGGGTCAATTTGGATACGATTTTTATAGACACAAGTCACTTATGTGATAAAATGTACGCACTTAAGTTTACTTCAATCAGTTGATGATCCTAGATAAAGAAAAGAGACTATAAAATAACAGTGTACACAACAAAGGACCTAAGAGAGACCCGATATAGAGACAGATACGGCCTGAGAAAGCCAAGGAGCGGAAATACGGGAATAGACTTAGGAGATAGTAAATAGGAAAAGGGTTCCTCCACGCTGGTCTATTTTAGAACTGAGCGCGTGCGGGTGTACCGCAAGGATACCATATCTGTCCATAGGTTCACTTTGGATCGATGACTTGGAAGGGGATAATTGGAGACAATTCTTGATGAAAAGGAAGGGAAATCGTCTTCATAGAAATAATAATCAAACACGTTGAGGTTAAATTAATTAATAAATTGAGGTTAGGCTTACTTCCGAGAGTGGGTTCATCGTTAGAGACCTTTGTTTGGAAGGCTGGGTCAACAACAAATTAGACAAGGAGCTTGGTGAAGAAGCTGGGTGTTCATTTTATTTTCTATATCATAACCCTGTTGAGAGTCAATAGAACGGACGAAGTAAACCGAAAAAACAATCCTCTAACCAGTCAAAATGATATAAATATCACCTAACACATTTTGTATTCATAGAATAATTTACTTATTCAAGTATCTGTAATCGTATAATACCTGAAAAGAATGATCTGGACTTTAAAACGATAAAATCAGGTTGTTTCACCTCCATAAAAATATTAAGTAGGACTGAAATGGAGTGCTTCTTCAAATAACAACCAATTTTATCTCATAAATAGCAATGAGAAATAAGAGTTCTAGAAACCTACGTCTGTCATCATTATAGTCAATATTTAGAAGTACATCAATTTTTAAAACACTTCATAAAAAATTGAACATTTAACCCAAAGGATGGTTCGGGATTAAGAATAGGTACAACTAGAGAATTATATAAGAGCAAACAACCTTCTGGACTAGATAAGTATAGTACCTTACTTAGTACTTATACTTATACTCATATAATGTATAAGAGTTATAAGAGTTGAACCAAAAGTTTAACTTCCTAGGATCCAGAGGTGCCCATCCCTCCCAAAGTCGATGGCTCATGAACCTCCCATCTCCCCATCCAAGATATTTATTGCTTTCCTCTTCTTGAAAACATTAGAAATAAAAGTATCATAAATTATACACACTTAAACTTGCTGAGGTCTGTTTCATGTATTCCCCTTGTCTCTTTGTTTGAAACTATTCAATCCGAAAATTTATAACTCCGTCGAATCCGTCGGCAAAAAAAACCTCTTTTGGGCACCCCTGCCAGGATCCTAAGGTCTAAATAAACGAAAGTAACGACTGATCTTGGTCCGATTTGGATATTGAAGAGATTCAATGAACATATGTGTGCAGGCCAAATGCATTATACGGCTTCTTGAGATCATATTGAGGCTGTGATAGGCGAGCATATTTAGGCGTAGACCACTAGCGGATCCAGGATTTAATTTTTGGAGGGGGGGGCTTCAGCACGAAAGATTTTTCTTCCATATACATATAATGATAATTAATTTGAAAAAAAAGAAAGAAATTAATTACCTATATAAAATGGTATTTAAGTGGTCCTTGAAGTCCTATCAAATATAGTTACACAAACATAAATACTCTAAGCGATAGTTTTTAATATTTGTTTCTGTAAAACATGGTTATATTTCACCATTTTGGGGGAGGGGCTTCAGCCCGAAAGCCCTTCTCCCGTAGATCCACCTGTGGTGTAGACCTATGTATGTAATAGTAGACCTATAATATTCTCGAGCCTATCGTCGGAAGTTCCAAAAGGACCTGGGAATGTTTAAATTCATTTCAAGAGAAATCTTTCTCTCTCCCAAGCATACGCCAAAAATGGGGAGATAGGGCTAAAGGGAAAAAAAATAAATTATCGGTATATCTTTTAATGTATTTATTTATCCTAAAATCGTAAAGAGGGATCATATTATAAACCGAGAAGAAGAAAAAAACACTATATAATACCCAAGAAGAGGGCACTAATAGTTAATCACTTTGGCATACAATGTGGACAGAATACATTAAACAAACTGACAAGTTGAAGGGTAGGCGGATTGCAAATGAACAAAGCCATTGAAGACGCCTGACGGCTTGACACAACAATAGTCCCCGCCGCAACGATAACCCGGTCAGCGCGGGCCCCAACAAAACCTACGGGAAATGCCCGCTCCTCTCTCCGCTCAGTTCTTCCTCCAAAAGGTCATCTTCTCCATAAAATGGCTCCCTTTCACTTGGCGCTAAAGGGGAAAAAATATGACACAGGCATGGTAAAAACTGTCAGGCTCCTGACACCTCAAATATTAGTCGCTCGATAGTTGAGCTAGCATTTTGAGGGAGATCGGAGAAGAGGAAGTCTTGACCCAAATTCTCAACTGTGCTACGATAAAATCCAGAGGCGGAACGAACTGGGTCATCCTGTGTAACAAGGTATTTTCAGTCCTCATAAAACCGTTGATCGGAAGTCATAAAAAGTTTATTAAGTTGAAAATACTCCTAAATTAGAGAATTTTAATAAGGGCTCAGATTGGAACGATCGGGGCAGTCCAATCTCATTTTAAATTAGTTGGAAAACTACTCACAAAATTATAAATCTGATCTCATTATAACGTCGTAGTGTGTTGATGTGAACACCTACAAACAATGGCCAAAATGTAACCAAATTAAATTTTTAAAAAATCACTCAATTTTTATCGTTTTCTTTTATGGAGCACTTTTCTAAAACGGATCTACTTCTGTAAGGTGCAAATGATAAAGACAACATTGTAGGAAATTTTTTGAGATTTCAATATTAATTAACACTTTGACAAAACACAGTACTTATCAGGATCCTGGTCTAAAAAAGTCAATTATCTTATATTATGAAAAACTCAAATTTTAATACATATTAATCATTAAAAAGCATTATATATTCTAAGGCTATTATAAAAAAAATTTAAATATTACCTCCAATATTCATTTAGAGAAGATTTCTTAAATAGTTTTAAGAACATAAGTAGAATAATACTAACAAAAATAAAGTAACTGTATATGACGAAAAATCTATGAACATACTGCATAGATATAGAGATACTTCAATAGGATAGTCCCATATGTAAATATTACTATTATGTTAATTTTTTTATTGCCAATAATGATTATCAACAACTCTGACGTGCGTGACGCGTCCCTTAATTTTAAAAATTCCTTGATTTTTAAAAGTACTCCTGTTTTTCCAGATCAGGTAGATCTGAAATTTCTCAGAATTATGTTGTTAATTCACTAAGCCACAACCATCCTAATTTAATTTAAAATAAATATAACTAGAAATGTGGATTAACATAACAGCTATTGAAAAATAATAACTTTCCCTTAGTTTTTCTAGGAAGGCATTGTCAGATTACGATTCTTCGCGAGAACTAGCAGGAGAATGGATTTATCACTCCACAAGAGGTGGCGTTACGTTCGAATCGAAAGTATATGAACTCTTACCACCTCGGCGTATTGGGCGGTGAAAATGTCAGAGGCGAACGATCCAATGGTTTCCAAAACGCTGAGAGTTTGAAAAAATTGTCTGGAAAAAATCAACCAGGTAATAAACGAATTGCTAACGGAATCAAATAAAAAAAACGCTGCAAATTATTTCACAATGGTTTATTATTTCCAAACAATTATACATCTAAAGTAACATTACCTTCCGAGTTACAAAGAAAAATAAACAAAAGGTGATTCCTTATTGGACTAAACTCTTTTTTTTTAATCATTAGTAATATGCTAAAAAAAAATAGCATTACTCCAGTAACACATTCAAAATTTAAAAACCAAACCAAGGATATAACATTTGTAGTAGAACATATTTAAAAAAAACCCGAGACCATATCTTTACTCCTAATTGTCCGATTTGAACGATTTTTTTTTTAAGGAAATTTAGTAAACTTTTAAAAAACCATATACAATATCAGACAAAAATAAAATGTATTCGTTTTTCGAATTCCACTTCTTCTGAATCGCGAAACCTCAAATTTTGAGAGAAGGTTAAGTTTTTGAATTTTTTGGTCGATCACAGTGGTTGATTATTGAAAATAATAAACCAAAAATTTTACGGTAAATATTTCAGAGATTATGATTATGAATGCCTGCCTATCGGAGTAGAGGTGAGATATCGAATACCCAGTATCGATATGGTCATTGACATCGATTATAGCCTATAACGATCGATACCATCAAAATATTCGACTTGAAATATCGATAGTCGATATTATAAACATTTTTGAAATATGAATATGAATATAGATATTGATTCTTTAGCACATAGACGCATAAAAAAATATGTCATTTTTTTCTTTTAATTAATTAATGGGAATATCAATTCTTCTACCATCTTCTAATAAAATTAATTTAGTGGTTCCTATCCATCTTCGTCATCCTCAGTTTTTATCCAGAAATTTCTATTCAACCACTAATTATGGCTTCCATTTACCCATAAATGGGATTCAGCGAAATACTAATTTATTTTCATTCTAGATTTCTTTTACGATTGGTGGCATTGGTTTGAGAAGGTTTTAACTAACAAATTTGGGCAAATTGGGTTTACTCAGTGAGAAGGGTCCAACGCGCGCTATTCCACTCTACTTAGAGATGGAAATCAATAGTCGATATCATCCAAATAACGATATTTTATTCGCACTACATTTTATATTAAACAGGCAAGATGAATATAATTTTTGTTTAACGATCAGATTCATATATAATTTCTACCGCTTTCTGAAAACGATATTTTTTTACTTTTTATGTTTAAATTAAAATATTAATAAATCAAAGGGACTATGTCGATAGTAGATAATATAGAAGAAGATACTACCGATGGTAAAATATCGATTATAGGAAGGAAAATGTCGATATTTCGACAATTGAAGACCATCCCTAAATCAGGTTTTATCCCATAATATAGGATAAAATTACTTAATGTTTCTTCTTTTGATGAAATCAAATAGCCCCTTTCATTTCATTAGATTTAAATCCTAAGTGGTAATAAACATTCGGCACTTTATGGTAATTTACGATGACTTGACATGGTAGTGTACAATTTTATTAACACTTGAAGGACATGAGTTAATCGACCCTAGCGAAAGTTAATTACTTTAACATCACGGTATACTTTTATGCAATATCTGCAACGACTATTGAAATAATTACCTCCTGGATAAATTGACAACTTTTTCCTTTTCTTTTTTATTATAACGTCACATTATTGACCTCGTCGCAATGAAGGTTGGAAAGTAACATGCCATAGAACAACTATGCTAATTCTTAACTGCTGTCAATTTTTTTTTTATTATTTATTATTCTCCAGGATAAAAACTGAATATGAAGAAGTAAACAGACAAACAGGTTGTAATAACGGTCTCTAATAGAATGGAAAAATTCTAACTCGTTTTTATAAAATTAGTTTAAATAGTCATGAATTAATTTTTAGTTATTTGTCACAACAAATACACTAAAAATTAAATGTATTACGATTCAATTTCAAATAATATATTTCCTCCAGAAATAGAGTTTGAGGTTTTTTTTTTTTTTTTTTTTTTTAAATCGAAATGGCTTACTTTCATGCAAATACTCATAAAGAATTTAAGGTGAACAAATAAATTTTAAAACAACAAAAACTATAATTAAATAAATAGATACGAATTAACAATTTGGAAGGGGATAAGAAAAAAAGATAAAAATACAAATTTATAAAAAAAAAGTATTAGGCAACCAGAGATCTAAACGAATTATCCTGGATCTTTAAAAAAAATGTTTTGTCGGTGAACCGCCCATCCTACCTACGGCATTGCGGTATAGAAGCAGCATTAGTTGTTGCAATTGCTTAAATGTAAATTAAATGCTATTATCTTCATGATTACTTAAATACTTTTATTATATCGTGCTTTGTTCCAAATAGTGAAGAAAGATAGATGAAAATTACGAGTGAGAAGAATTTTTTTTTTTTTTCCCAAATCAATACCTGAATCGCATTAGGCATAAAACTAATTGTGTATGGCGTTAACGCAGAAACAGTTTCATATTACTACTTGAACCAATAGTAAGTACCACAACAACCAATTAAAGGTATAGTGTTCAGTATTTTCTAAGAAAGTTCTGTCTCTTGACTAACGGTTATGAACGAAAATAATTTGCTCATGATTTATTTACTTAATTATTGCTTACGTTATTTGCTGAGGATCACACAAGACCGTCAAATTTTTCACCCAATCAACCCACCGAAGGATCAAGTATTCATACGGTGGCTGAATGCGTCCCAGTTTGTAAGCGATACGTTCGTTTCTATCCTCACTGATCAAGCATATCCTGGGCCCTAAAGAAATATGATAGCAGCCGCCTCCAAGGCATGAAAATGAAAGTATCAGAGAAAAACAGAGAGGAAGTCCAAAAAGACCGGATAAGTAACACAACGAAACTGAATATACTCAACAGTGAATCCCTCGATCAGATAACAGAGAAAGTGCAGTTTCGATGGTTCGGTCATGTTATGAGGATGGTTGACTGTCGTTCAGCGAAGAAAACTAGAGACTAAACCAGCGGGAAAACTACCAAGAGGAAGGACAAGAATTACTTGAGAAGATAACTTCAAAATATCCTTAAAGGGAAAGGGATTGGATGGCCGGAAGCCAGGAGAGCAGCCCTCGACAGAGACGGATGGAACTGCGTGTGCAAACATTTCAAAACTGCGAGGTAGATGAGACCAACGAATGAGAAGAAAAAGAAGTGTGTCCCAGAAGGGTTTTGCGATCCCAGAATCTTTTTAAGGCTGATTTAACATAATAAATAAATATCACTTCTAGCACTGTGATAAAGAAAGGTCTAAAAAAAAAAAAAAAAAAAAAAAAAAAAAAAATGAATTACCTAACTAATAACTTAGAAATAGACAAGACTAGATCTGTAAAATTAGTTAAGTTGATTGAAGGAAGGATCAGTTTTACAAACTTTCCTCTTCTCTATGATGTGCTTACAAAGCCGAATTAAGCAGTAAACAGTCGCGCAGGACTGTAGAGTTTTAAAGGGCACTAAGCTCTTGATTTTTGTTTACTTGACAATTCTGGAAATGACTTAAAAGGTTCAATGAAGTCGTTGAACAAATGTTATGTAAGTAAAATTTTAAATCTATGGCCTCAAGTAGATTTTTTTTCTCTCAAAGTACTTTTTCTGTACCGCAATGCGTACTTTTTAAGACCCCTTCTTGGCTTGATCCGCTCCAATACAAAGTGAATCCTACATAAACTTTTGAAGCATTAGAAAACCGAATATTTTTTAAACCAAAAAACAAACTGATTTTCATGATTAACCAAACATTTGTTAAACACAAACGATCTCATCAAAATACCTCTATTATATGGTGAAATCTGAAATATTCTCGGAAACGATAGGATCTAGCATTTTATGATCAATATTTTTTAAAAAAAATTGTATAAAAAAGTTAATAATTCAAATTATTTTTAAAATGACGAAATAGCGATAAGGATTCACGATGGCCTGCGTACACGATAAAGCCATTAGCGGTCCGAAAATATGATGACCATTGTCTGCACAGTGCCCCTGTTGTACACTTTTAGAAAAATATGGCATCATTAATATTCGTCATCCAACTGACAGTCCTCTAAGGCTTGTACGACATATTTTTTTTACGAGCTAACGAAAAATATTTGGAGACTAATGGAAGAGAACTGCCAATAAAGAATTTAGGATACGGCGAAGTTTTACGGAAGAAAATAGTTAGATTTAAAATATCCTCAAGCCTTGCATTAAGCACTAGGTATAGAAAGAATATATAAAGTAAAAGTTACTTGCCCTGCATATTCTTATTTATTTCTTGTCAGTTATTCTTACAATACGGTAATTTATTTATTTATTAGCATGTAAATAAATATAATTATATTAAACAATGGCAATAGAACTTTAAATCATAGCGTTCAGCGATACAGCATTAAACAATTCATCAAAAATAAATAAAAAACGCTGCAAATTATTTCACAATGGTTTATTATTTCCAAAAAAATTTCAATATCCAAATACATCATAGGTAACATTACCTTCCTAGTGACAAAGAAAAAAAAATAAAACGTGATTCCAATTATTGGACTAAACATTTTTTTTTAATCATTAGTAATATCCTAAAAAAAATCTGGTGTGCACAACACACAACTTTCACTTACCGTACTACTAGAAATAGAAATTATTTTTTGGCAAAGCTGGGCTATTATAAATTTTTTTGAAGTGCATTTTAAACGGAGCTAAAGCTTAAAGCTTACAGATAACAAGTCGTTAAGACCATTATAATTACAAAATGACTATTTAATATATCGACGAGAGGTAATAAAAATCTATTCACTCTATCTGCTTTTATAAATCACAGAATGACTAACTCCAATTTCAACATTTTTGAGTGATGTCATTTTTAGTGATATTTTTAGTTGAAAAAGTTATCGATTCAGACAATGATTAAGTTGATTCCAGAGGTGGTGATTGCAGTGTTCAAATATAGAACTGAGAATAAAAGTATAAATTTAAGTACTACTTTCTTATGAAAAATGTTCTTAGGAAAGATACGTTATTAAATATCTGTAGAAAAAAGGTTTTATTAGTCTCAAAAATTAAAAAAAGTATATTTTAAATTTATCCAAATTTTCGCCTCTTCAGGGAATAAACTAGAGACCATATCTTTCCTCCTAATTGTCCGATCTTAACGATTTTTTTTTTGATTTTTTTTTTTTAGGAAATTCCATTAACTTTTAAAAAACTATATTCAATATCCCCAAAAAAGCGTATACTCTTTGAGTTATTCGGAATTTAATTTTACCATCCCTCGTAACTTTTTTTCCAGCTACTTTTCGTTGAAATATGTTATATAGATAAATTTAAAGGGTGTCGAGAAAATGATTTTAGCGAAGTTTCATTGAAATTGGTACATTCGTTTAGGCTCTACAGTCGCAACGCAGGTTTTTCTGCATTTTTATTTTTTTTCTCCTTTATTAACTTATCAAATTCTTTCAAAAGTTATAATTAGTATTTTTTCGTAACTTTGAATAATGTGAAATCATTAATTTTTTAAAATAAACCATATTAAAGGTACTTTAGAGGAAGACGTATATGAACATTGGGCATTCAAGCCCTGTAAAGTGACATCAGTGACATAAGACCTAATTGATATTAAAGACCACTTAATTATGCAATGATGCACCGAGTTTAATAAAAATCGTTAGAGCCATTTTTGAGAAAATTGTGAAAATGTGTTTCAGCGTTGATATAAAGTGGCACTTCCGGTTAGCCGATTTTAAGGAAAAAGTTGCCGTCACATCTAAGGCATATACCTATCTTAAATACGTAATATCAGTTTCATAGGACTTTTCGTTTTTGAGCTAGACTGCTAACATACAAACACATAGACCATTTTTCGGAACTTGGTTATTTCGACTCAGGCTACTTCAAAACATGTATTTCCGTTGAAAACTCAGATTCAAAAATTTTACCGATCGCAATACTTATCCTTACTAAATATTACATATAAACGTAAGTGGAAGTAATAAAGGATATAATCTTTGAAGTAGAACATATAAAAAACAACTAGAGACCATATCTTTGCTGCTAATTGTCCGATTTTATTAAACAACTCAATACAATACTAAGTTTCATTGAAATCGGTACATTCGTTTACGCGCTACAGTCTACAGCAACGCATGTTTTTAGGTTCCCATCTTGAAAGGAAAAGGCGGATAGAAATGTCGATGAAGAAGTACCATCCTCAGGTGACCTCTAATTCTATATCCAAAATTGAAAAAAATTGGTAGTGTATTTTCGCAGAAAATGCACAGACGGCGGATGGACAAAAAACGAATTCTACGTATTCAGAAACGTAAAATCTCAAAATTTGAGAGGGAGTTAAGTTTTTGAATTTTCAGTCCGATCATCATCATCATCATCCGTGGCGCTACACTCCAATTATTATTATTATTGTCTCATTATTTTCCACATATACAATGGTGCACTAGCGGATCCAGGATTTAATTTTGGGGGGGAGCTTCAGCCCGAAAGTTTTTTTTTTTCAAAAAATTACGATAATTACTTTGGAGAAAAAGAAAGAAGCTAACTACCTGTATGAAATGGAGTTTAAGTGATTCCTAAAGCCCTTGTAAATGTAATTACACGAACAATAATACTTTAAGAGATACTTTTTAAATATTTTTTTCGATAAAACATGGTTATATTTTAGCATTTTGGAGGGGGGGAGGGGGAGCTTCAGCCTGAAAGCCCCTCCGTAGATCCGCCCGTGCAATGGTGTTTATAATATGTAATAGTTGGGGACCTATTAGGTCAGCCAAAAATTACATTTATATATTTTCATAATTATTTAATATTTGCGAACTTCCTGACTATACTTGCTGTTCCCAAAAAACACCGCTTGTTGCATTCTTTCGATCGTCTGAGATGGTAGTTCTAGTTGTCGCAGAGAAGAAGAATTTCTTCCGGTATCAGTCCGTTGCACGAGATTACAATGGGCAGAATTCGGGTTTCCTTTAAATGATACAATTGTTTGATCTCTTCAGCCAATTCTACGTACTTTCTCTTTTTTTCCGCAACTACCTTGTGTAGGTTATCATCAGAAGGAACTCCAATTATTGTTATATTATGTTATTGTTATATTATTATTATTGTACATATAGTGTGAATGTGATCTCTGAATACTATTATAAATACCCTTTGAGACAGATTGTAATATTTTCAATAAACAATAAAAAAATATAAAAAAATGTTTTTCGAATTCTACGTATCCTGAAATGTAAAACCTCAAATTTTGAGAGGGTGTTAAGTTTTTGAAATTTTCGTTCAATCACAATGGTTCATTATTGAAAATAATAAACCAAAATAACAAATATTAAAAAAGATTTATTTGAAGATAAAAACGTCGTTCAATGTTACTATATTACCACAAAAAGTTGTTGAACTTTAAAAAAAGTACAAACTTTGGTAATGAACCTTTCTAGTGTATTTTTCCCTCATCCTTCTACGCATCACTATTTGAGATCCTGAAACGATTCTAATCCGATAGCCATTTAAAGTAAACAAGGATTCAGACAGGCTCCCGAAGGAGATACCACAAGAGGCTGTGATTACAGCGAGAACTAGCGGTGCCGGGGCATGCTCCCACGGGGGTAACAGTACACCCTAAGATGTAACCGTGGATGTAACAGTGGGAACGGATCGGAATGGTAATGAGCCCGATGAGTCGGAGCGGTATGAGCATCTTCACACAAGACAATGGCGGGCTACTGGAGGATGGGAACCGCTCCGTGTCTCGCCAGGCGCTGTAACCTTTACGAAATACCGATCGCTACAAAAACATCTCTAGTAGAAGCGAGTTGCTTAAGCTTCTCTGCACAAAGGAGTGGGGTGGGCGAGCGGGCTAACGCGTGTGTAAAATACGCGTTGCTGAATAACCTGAAAACAGAAACCTAGTCCTGGTGGGACTTTTAGTTTTGGCATAATTCCTCCACCCTCTCCCCTGGCTCGGAAAAAAAAACCGGTTAGCCTAAAAGGCGAGGGAGGGGAGGGGAAAAAGAAGAAAAAAAGATTCTCTGCAACATTGTATGTCATAAATCAATTTTTAAAAATAAATACGACTGACGCCTGAAACGCTATGAAAACATCCATCTTACACAAAACTATTTCGTCTATACACGCACGGCTAGACTGTCATGTTTGCGTTGCGGACTGTTGACAGAATACGATAGATGAAAACCGGGATAAGATTTCAAACTAACAGGTTGAAACACAAGCAGTGTAAACATGTAGAACGAACAATTATGATTTTCTAGGTTTTAATTCGAATGACGTTCTATAGCAGTGATTGCCAAAAAAAAATAATAATAATATATTTCTTTGAATCTGTGGATATGCCTCTTGTCATGCTGAAGAACTTCGAATTTTTTTATAAACACGACTTTCTTACGAACAGGTAGCAAAATACTGCATACTACCGAAATTCAAAAGCTACATATACAGAATATTATTTTTCTTCTATAGAAATTTTTGATTGTTATAATTTTCTTCTTTCTTTTTATATTTTGTTTTACTAATTTAATTAAATTTTAAACTAATATTGAAAATCAATCTAGTAATACATGAAGTGTATCTAATTATAAAAGGAGACCCACCTAATAATCACTTAACCACTCTTGTTAGGAGTTATCATAGAAGAAAATATTAATATTATATATAATAATTTTTTTCTAAAATGACTTACAAAGAAAATAGTGTCTAGAAGCCATTAGAAGTCAGCAAAAAATAAAACTAGTTCTGTATGAATAAATACATGAGCAGGTGGACATTCTTGGAGCAGACTTTAGTGGAACCAGGTATTAAGTGGAAACAAAACACTAAACTAGTAATCTGCAAGATTTATAACAGAAAATATTCTATCACTTTGCATGGATTTATTGTGATATAAATTTTTATTTCTGTCAGTTAGAATTATAATGCTAAAGAAGCTTAAATGCACCCCCTTTCAATCCGCCCCTTTTTTACAGAGGCATGTAGTTTTTTTCATTTTTATGTGATCTCTAGAAAGAAAGGTTTTACTATAATTTACTTGACTTGGCAGAAGTGGAATTATCTGTACAAATAGCCTTAAAGTTATAAAATAATGAGAATAAATGCTATAATTATACTTTGTAAGCACTCCTGATCATATTCAAGAATTTTACAGTTCATTTTTCTACTTCAGTCAACAGAATACTTAAAATTCCGAATAATTAAAACAGACTTTAATATCAGCAATGAGATAATGCGCAAACATTTTATATAACGATCTAGCATTGGTAAATCAGTGATCCTAATCTATATATATATATACCCAGGTATAAGGTATATGTAATAGATGTTTCACGCATTGTTAAGAATCTTGTGTTGCGGGTATTTTATTTTTAATGTTAAACAAACCACACTAAGGATCGTTTACAGGTAGATATATAAAAATAAATATGACTTAATCATATCAGGGATAGAAAATAGCAGAGAGTCATAATGGAAAAGCATAAGTTTTACCAAACAGATCGACTGATTTGTGACTTAGTAAAATAAGATAGCAGAATGATGAAAGAATGACAATGTACCTTGTAAACTTATTGTAAGGAAAAGAAACAAATAAACACCGATCTTTTTTATACCTATTCCAGAATTATGGAAGAAATGAAGAGCAAGACTATTATTTACATTTAGTTAAAATTTGAACTAAAATCAGAGAGACGATTTGGGTGTAATAAAAAGGCCAATTACAAGATGCAATTTTTTTTAACGAGTTGTAAATAATTTTCTATTGGTTTTACGTTATTCTTTTTCTTTAAACTTTTTTTTTATAAACTGCTAATTAAGAGGGTCAAAGTCATTTAGATTTTTAATGTTTTAAATTTTTCTGCCAAAAAAATAAACTGTTAGGCTCTGTTCTGCGTTATTTTTTGGGTGAAAATAAACACATACTTGATTAATAATTCATTACTGGCTAAGACACTACTTGACAGCAAAATTATTCTATCATGATTTGTACATTAATAAATGCTAAGCTAAATTTAGGTAGTAAGCATCTAAAAAAAAACAAAGAAAAACTCACCGGTTAGGAGATAATCGATCATCCTGGCCGTTCTCTGATTCACTCGATGTACTCGAGGTCGAGAGCCTTCTCACAATCAATGGAGCTCGCACACCAGACTTTTCTGCCAAGTTCTTCATAAGCCCCTCAACTGTGGCCATAAATTAAAGAAAAATATGTAAACATAATATGAATCATTACAGGCAATGGATCAACAATACTAATTACTAAAATGCTAAACACATTCAAAGTTAAAATTAAAATTTAATCTCATATAGTATTATTATATGAACATTGACAGAGTAGATATCATGCAAGTTTAAATAGTAATAATGCTAGTCCCAGATTCTAACAATAAAAATAAAGCAAACTACAGAGTTGTTAAGAACCAGAAAAAAATTAATACTTTAAGATGAGAAAAACTGTAAAAATTATTATTTTTTTTCTTCTAACAATTTTAGACAGACTTAAAAAAAAACAATGATAAATGAAAGCTTCAATAATTTGAAAGGTCCATAAAGCCCATTTAATTTAATAGAAGCTCCACATATGGTAATAATTAAACATTTAAATAATTTATATCAACAGCAAGATTTATTAAATGGCTGTAGCCACAGAATAATCCATGCAACTTTACCAATATGATGGATGATAAAATATTCAGTTTATTTTTTAACAAAATGAATACGAGATAGTAGAATAGAATGTATTACTTTGCAATGAAACTTGAAGCATTCAATATATATATGTGTGAATTATATTTATTTCTATATTAAAATTATGGAAGAAATATAGTTCACTTCCAAGGAATGATTAATTTATATACAACAGAAAAAAAGAAGAACATGCGTACATACGAACAATTCTAAAAATATTTATTTAAAAAACAAGCATACAGAATAATGATGGAGTATAATAAAACAAATCTTACTTGTTCAAGTGCAGTCATAATAAACCACACATTAACTTTTCTAAAGAAACCGTTAATGTACATGCATAAGCAAGTAAAATTAATACCCATCTTTTAGTGTCTTACATTCAACATGCACATGATTATAAAACAAAAAAAGATTCCGCCAACACAAAAAATAAAATATGTGCAAACTTTGTTCGCTAATAATTCGCCAAAATATGTACATGGCTCATGGATATTTAAGAATCAGAATATAAATAGGAGCAAAAGGGTAATTTCTTTACTATTAAAAACAAAATATAATGATTTACAAAAGACAAAATGGAACAAATTGATGACAATAATAAGGAATATGCAGGACAATGATAATAAATTACCTAAAATATTATTTATGTAAAATAATAAAGTTATTAAATTTATACTTTGTATAGTATAAATGCAAGTTTTCATAAATGAGATTTTTATCAACACAATTAAATTTAAAAAAAGATGTCGGTGAAGTCAAAAAGTAATAATTTTAAATAATTCATTTTTTAGGTCTAATTTAGTTTAGTTGATTAACGATTAGAAGTGATATCCACACAGCCCATAACCACAATGTGTGCAAAACTAATAAGAGACTTTTGGAACAAGTCATCATAATAACTTTTCATAAAAAGAGAAAAGGTGATCTACCTTCCCTCTCTGACCATATTTTGCATCAAAAACAGTAATAACTAACCCATACTATGAAAAATCAACAACAAACTGTTAGGCAAAGTAGCAAACATGAATTTCAAGCACAAAAATTCACACAATACAAAATCCCTGATATTAGTGGACAGCAGCATCAAGCATCATACAGAAATATTAGACACTAGCCCAGCCCAAGCTAGTGAAACTAAACTAGATAACACCTTAATAAATAATTATTAATTATTGAATTTCGTGATAAGGACCTAGGAGAGGCGCTTGCGAAATCCTCCTGGGAGGTGGTGGAGCTGGAGCTTTCTTCTGCAACTCTTCTCTCTGGGTGAAAAGTGCAACTCTCTCGGCAAGGGTCAACTTACTAGGCTCGTCACCTGCATTAGGCATATGTCACATCTTTTTTTAACACCTCATTATCTTTAATAATAACTACATACTATTTATAATGATTATCATTCTTTAATTAAAAATATTGAAGATCAAAATTAAACTGTTCAAGTTGTAGCATGTTTCAGGATGAATTTGAAAACAGTTAATAATTTCCTTGCAGACAGAAGTAGAAGACAAAAAACTTACAATTTCTCACTTGCTTTTAAGAATAGATTTTTTTTTTTTTTTTAAATAACCGTAATAATAATAGACCCTATTTATCTGAATTTGAAAGTAAAAATATTATTTGTTGGAAACAGCTAACAGCATTAAAAACATCCTTGACTATTTACTCAGCTCTGCAAACCTGTATAGATTGGCACTATGATGTTCTTTTTGTTCGGCAAAATTTGTCTATTTAATTATGTACTAAAAACTCGTAAATACTGATTTGCTTTCCACTTGAATCATAAGATGTGATCATAAAATCCAGAAAATATGTGACCTACAAAAATATTGGACCGTTTGGCATGACCTACACTCCCAAAATTTCAAAATAACAAGGTTAAATAGGCCAAACGAGCCAATGTTTTTGTAGGCCATCTTTTTCATGATTTTGTGATCGGAAATTCTGAAAATTGGGGCATTTTCAATCTGGAGATCGGCAAAATTTGTCTATTTAATTAGATACTAAAAAGTCATAAATACTGATTTTTGCTTTCCACTTGAATCATGAGATAATGTGATCATAAAATCGAGAAAATATGTGACCGACAAAAATATTGGACTGTTTGGCATAACCTACACCTCCAAAAATGTTAAAATAATGAGATTAAACAGGCCAAACAACCCAATGTTTTTGTAGTCCATCTTTTTTCTTGATTTTGTTATCATATTATCTTACGATCCAAGTGGAAAGGAAATGGGTATAAACAAATTTTAAGCAACTAATTAAATAGACAAAGTCTGTACCATGGACTATAACTGAAAGCTTCTGAAGACTATTATAGTCTTCAACAGAGCTTAATCAAATCAAAGACAAAACTTTTCCAAAAGTTGATTATTAAATAACAACTAGGAAAACATATATATAACATTCATTCAGTAGAATCAAAACAATTTAATAAAAATCAATATAATTTCAACAATCAATAAATTTCAAATCACGACGTTCGGACTTGTTTTATTGGAAGAATATTATGAATATATGTAGATAATTTTTTTTTAATAACCTACCGTGTCCGCACTAGGAATAAATAAGGCAAATAATGTTAATAGTTTTTTGGTGAATATATGAGGAGAGGAAAAATCCTTCAGTTTTGTTAAGGCTTGATACTCAATTCTTGAGTCAAAATATTGTACGTATAAGACGTATTAATAAATATAATTGCAGCGATAGTTTTGTTAAGAGAGAGTAAAAATGGTAAGTAAAATTAGTGACACAAAATATAAATCCTGTAATTTAAATAAGATATTAAATAAACCAACAGATGTTCAAAGGGATATCAAATAATCATTGTGGATTAGTATGTTTATTTTCTCAGCTCATGATACTGATGTCATGAGAATTTAAATATCAATTTAACATACTCAAATAAGCCTTAGGATTTCCTGGATAACTGGTGGTAATTTGATGCCCGTATGCTAATTATCCATGTTATTCCACTTTATTTTGACATTCAAGTACCATAATATTGTTTCATGATACAGTCTAATCTTGTTTATTTGGCTTTCAGCAGGGATTGGTAGAAGGAAGTAGATAAGCTGTTGGTTGTATCTATAATAATTCTCTGACTTCACTAATAATTATGATTATTATTAATTTTAGAATGATAATTTTGTTCTGATAAGTTGATTCACTAATATTATAACACATATAATTTTTTTTAAATATTCCATCATTGATTACCTCCCAAAGAAAAAAGTACCTAAGTTTAATGCGACAATTTCATGGAAAAAGGTCTACAAATGTAATTTTAATACCTTATATTTAAAAAAAAAATTGTAAAATAAATGTTCTCTCATTGATATTTCAACTACTCAAATATTTCAAAAAAAGAAAAAGTAATTTTCTGAAAAGTTGAAATGTTGATGTTTAGTCCATTGACTCGTTACTTTTATAGAAACAGATTAAAATGGCAAAACAGAATGAGGAAATAAATATCATGGATGATAGGTTTTTTAAAATGTATTTATTTTATTTAATCTTCATGTCCTCGCCTTTAAGGCTATATGAGGTTTTCCCGGGTGCGCCAGAGTTAAATGCTTCTCCGGCACCGGACGTGAACTCGTAATTATTTTATCAAATTATCATTCATCACATTTCCAGACAACGTGGTATTGTGCACACGTGTGCACAGCCCGCTCGGCCACCTCCCCGTTTCTAGTAGGTTCAATGAAGGCTGTGATGGCCAAGAGTGCTAGAGCATATGCCGCTTTAACATTCTTGAATTTAGTGGTAACAGTTTGAATCTCAATCTTCCCGCTCTGGTTAGAATATGTTTGGATGTACCTCCAGAATAACCTACTCCCTTCCCATAACCCAGATATGTCAAGTATGGGGTAATATATAAAAAATATATATGATAGGTTACATTATATAACTAAATATCATCAAAAAGTTTCATTATAATGCAATCTATTATTTTTATAAGACCCAATTACTTATCATTTAGACAGTAGTGATAAGAGAGTTGCCAAAAATAATTAAGGAAATAACATTATGATATAGACTGCAAACATCATTTTCATGTGTTCATGTCAAAAAACTGTAGTAAATAATTTCTTTTCCTATATAAATAAAATAGGTATAAATAATTAGTATTAAATGTATCCATTTCACTCACTTAATATACAACGGTGCATATAAACTTAATTATTTAAACATACTGTTAACTGGTGAATGGTGACAAATATTTGTGCAAATATAGAATTTTTTGTGTATAGTAGATGCAATGACTAACAATTTCTATTTGAGACAGCCACCGTGAAAAGGAATTTGTGTACAGGCAAATATCATGCAAGAAAAGTGCAAAAAGAGATCGAGAAATTGTAATAAAGTATTACTGAAACAAAACAAAACGTTAAAGAGAAGGATGGTTGGGTGATCAGTCAAAATAAAATAGTAAAAATAAATAGATACAATTATTTATTTTTACTATTTTATTTTGACCGATCACCCCAACCATCCTTCTTTTCAATTATTCACTACACAGTCAACCATCAACCCACAATTAAAAAAAAATGTATTGAAATATGCCATAATTATGTATATAATACATAGCTAAGTAATAATTTAATAACTCATAAATATATTATTTGAATGATTCTGAAACCTTCAATCAAACAGTGGAAAATATTTAATTTCCAAACCATAATAATTTATGTTTTACACATTTTTTTCATTTTTGGTGAGGAATGAGAATCATCTGAATATTTGCAAGAATGCATTGTGAATAAGAAACTACTAGTCATTGATGAGTCATCAGCCAAACAGATTTAGAACACAGCAAAATAAACAAAAAGGAGGTAATATATTCGATCAAGTAAACAGAAAACCAGATTTCTCTAGAATTTCAAACAATGCAATTTCAATTTTTTTAATAATAATAATAAAATTTGTTTTTTGTTTTTAAATCAGGGACAGAAATTCAGTGCTAATTTGAAATGAAAATATATAATGGTTTATAATTACTTTAATTATCTATTTTTCATTTTACTATCACTTAGCGAACACTCATGACAATCTTTTCAGGGTTACAGATGCACATATTATTTTATGTATTATGTTTAATAATATAAAACTTAATCTCATGTAATGCCTAAATGGGTTTTTAATTTAATATTTTTAAGTGCTAGAATATTTAAAATAATAATTACTAGTTGGCCCAGGTGAATAATTCGCATAATATATTGGTCAGTGAACTGCAGGTGACATGATATGAAAATAAGTAAGTACAATGTATTATGTGGAGAAAGAATCAATTTTTTTTTTCCCCAGATCAACTAGAAGGTTCCTACAAAATAATAAACCAAAACATTTGTACAAATTACAAGTGGCTGTATCTTTGCTAGATATGGTCTGATTTTTATTTTGTACAGAATCAGGAAATCTTTCTAATTATTGTGGATATAATCAGCCATAAATTGTATGCTTAGTTATGCACAAATAAAGTTTCTTTTTCCTCAAGTTTTCTTTCTGACGTTTTTAGGGGATGTGCTTATTTTTCACATCTCATACTTTTCAAAATGTTGGCTCAGTCATTGTATTTGGTGAAGATATAACAAAGATCTGGTGTATCCACAAAAAAACCACTTGGAGAAATATATATAAAGATAAATTTAATGGCAAATAAAATTCAAGCCAATCTTCATTGAAAAAAAATTAGCATCTATAAAAATTGCCAATTTCCGAGACTTTAATTAAATATTAATTTCATAAACACGTATTTCTAGTTTTAAGAACATTTCAGAAAGTTCAAAAAAATAAAAATTAAAAAAATGCTGAATATATTTAAACATTTTTATTAAATGGATAATATTAAAACAAGACAAAGGATTTTGCAAAGATTGAAGACTCACAGTTAGGATCATTGTTTCGCTTTGCCTGTTCAACCTCGATAACTGTCACGGGTTGGGTGCTGAATCGATCAGTCTTACTTCTGTTTCTTAAACCTAGAACAGAATAAAAGCAAAAATATCATTAATAAAACATTAGTATAGTAACAATTTTTAGATTATCATAATATAAAACAGACTGAATCATATAAAATTCAACTGAATACAATAAAGATCCTATGCCAACTAGCTCACATAGGATAATTTTTTAAGCAAAATACCCTTTAAATTTAGGGGAAGTCTAGGTTTTCAAACATCAATTTCAAACGCAACTTGAGTGAATCTGAAGTTTTTCCCAAATAAACTTAACTTAATTAATATGGACTTGAAGCTTATTAAACAAGGTAGTTTTTCTAAAAGTGGGATATCCGTAGTATAGTTGATAGATGATTTTAAAAATGGTGAATAATAAATGATTTTTTCAATAAACAGAATAATGCTTAGTTTACCAGCTCTAAAGTCTTCTTTAAATGGTTTTGCCAATATTCTATGCTGATCATTGCATAAAATATTTTTCTTAAAGATAAACGAGTTAACTTTAGAAAGTACAAAACTACATACTATGGAAGAGGTGTGACAAAATCTATTTATATAATTAATAGTTAGTATCGACATAAAACAAAGTGGTTGGGTTGTATAGGATAAAATAGTGAAGTTTTGATGACACAAAATCAAATTTATTTATTTTTTAAATTAGAACAAATAACAAAACTAAAATTTTAAGAGGAATGTTATTTTTAAGAGAGGATTTTTTAATTATTGTTTAAATTTTAAGACAAACATTAAACAATGTAAATTAAATTCGAGCAATAAAGTCCCTTATTCACTAACTTTATAATAAACATTTTAATGCTGTTAATAATTAATAAATATTTGGTAATACTATTTCAATGATTTCCGTCATCCGATTATTCTCTTAATTGGTATAATGTCAGCTCGGAGAATGTAAGATAAGGGAAAGCCTATTGTATTTTAATTTAATAATAGAAGTGAAGACAACGGAAGCACGATTTATACTTCAAAAACAAGTTAAATTTATTTATTTTTTGAAAATTAACAAAACACCGAACTATTACTTGTATTTTAATTTACATGAACTATTAAAATAAATATAATTTATATTCCATGATTCAAAAAGTATCAAATCTTATTTTGAAACAATGAATTTACTTGAATATCCCAAATTATAATTTAGGAAGTTCAAAATTAATAGTAATTTTACTTTGGAGTAAATATAATTAAAGGATACTAATAAGAAGTTTAGATAAATATTACTTAATATTTTAGTAAGGATATCTAACATTAAGTGGAAGATTACAATAATTGTAAATATGATGAAATCTACAATATTACAGGTTAGGTTGCTTGGTCTAAAATTAAATATTATTTTTGGAATACAAAAATAAGATATTAAAATAATTAAGACAATAAATAAATATTATTTATGGCATTAATAACATTATTTATTATAGGATTAATATGATCATTAAAAAAATCATAACTCCAAAAGCAATAAAAAAAATGTCTTTCACCGTCAGAACCTTTTAACATAAAAAATAGCTGTAACTATTATTTTATCAAAGTTAAAAAAGTTATTACATTCTTTATTACAATACACATTAAAAAAAGATGTATTAATCACTAAATTATTTCACATACAAAGAAAAAAATGAATTAAATCATATCCCACTACAGTTAAAATAGTTCTTGTTTAAAGTCAAGTTTTTTACGATTAAAAAAAAAAAAATTAAATATTCATAAAAAATTATGTGACTGCAACAAACAAAAAAGTTTTCAAATGTCAAATACACATAACCATAAAACATTTCATTCTTTCTCAAGGTTTTTGTGTAATCTTTATTACCTAAAATTTTAAAAAACAACACGTACTTATTTCTAAGAATTATTATATTTATAATATAATTTAAATTTTATTTAAATATAAATATACAAATACATATTTAAATTACTTATTTTAAATAGCATAATTTAAAAACTTAGTAAAAATTAGAAAGGGAATTAAAGGATAATTAAAACTTTGACCATCCTTCGTCTATTTTAAATTAAAAAATTAATAATTTTTAAATTTTATGGGCTTTAGGTTTTATTAAATTATAATAACATGAACATAGACATAATTAGGAATAAACAACATAGGTTATGTTTTATTTAATAATGAATATTGTCACAATATTTTCTAAAACATCAAAAAAAAAAAAGGTTATTCAAATGCTCTGATACATTATTTCATTTATCACAAAAACACAAAACAAATGCTTTGTAAAAATATTTTAGTTTAACTACATTTTTAGAGTACAGAGAACATTTGGAGATTAAACATTGTTATTTAAACAAACAATTTCTTAAAACAAAAAGATAATTTAGGATCTTGGTGCAAGGCCAAAAATTCTTGAATCATGTTTAAGATCATTTTCAAAGAAAAATCAAAACTAATGATTTAAAATTTCTTCTTCAAAACCATACAAATAGAAATATTTAGATTTATTTTAAGATATTAGTAATATTAGATGATAGAAGATTTGTTATTTAAATTTTTTAAGAATTGAAATGATTAAAATACTGTTTAATTACTTACAACAACATTTACTAAAACAGAAACCCATCTTGAACCCCAGCTAGAGAATGGAATCGAATCGGCACAATAAAACAGGACAAATGTGGCTAACATCCAGCCCTGAGATGAATCATTGCAGTTGTTTTGTTTATCCACTTCAGAGCACACCACTCGCACACTCTCACCAGCTAATCGCGATTGTGACTGATGAATAAAATTGTAAAGGTGTAACAGAGCACAGGCAGTTACATAATGTGGCCTTAAAAAACTTCAAAATAAACACTCTGAATAAACAGCTATGTGTCAACTGACTGTAGTGAATGCTCACGGCATTATGACAGTTATCCATGTCTCTATTGAAAACGGTAAGTAAACAGCAATCAACTGATATCAACTGATAAGGGAAGGAGCAGCTATTAACAATGAGGAGAGGCCACAGCCCCAACTGGAAAATAGTTGGAATCTGTGCCAAGATAGGATAAGGTCAGAGGATGGTCTATTTCTGTAGCTTAGCTATGATTTTCTGGAGTTCTAACTCCAGCTGCTGAATCATGGTAAACTGGAGAAGTGTTATTGGGGGTACGAGTTATTTAAATAACAGAAGGATCAGTCAATTGTTTTATAAATGGACACAAGTTATTTATGACAATAGTGAGATCATCTGAACGAACAGAACAGACATGGCCAGAAAAAATTTCATTCGACAATAATAAAAAATCATTCTATTGAAATATAAAGTTTTTGTGTTTAAGCAAGTAGCAATATCTATTAATAATATAAAAAATATGAACATTTTAGTTTTAAATTATGTCAAACAAGATAACAAAACAATTTAAAAAATTGTCATTCACTGTTAAAGTAAACTACTATAAATAATAAAAAAAGAAACTTATATAAGATGTAATTTTCATATTTTTAAATTGCATATTTATAATGAAAAGGGTTTGCAGTACCTTATCTAATCAAACAGATTAGGACAACATATTTCCATTCATTTTAGATTCTAAGAAAAAAATAATTGACAAATGAAAAAAATAGCTCTAAACACATAAATTGTTTCATATTAAACATAAAATATTCAGACATATTTTTTTATTCTTTAATTGCATAAACAATATATCATTAAACTGGCTCAATCTACTTTTGTTTACAATATATGTATATTACTTTCATTATATCTCAATGCACTATATATCCAAATACATTATGTCTCAAACATATGGTCAAGGTCAAATATGGCACATAAATGTTTTCGATATCTCTTTCAAATTACTTTTGTAAAATTTTGAGAATCAATTGAGCCTGTTTTGAAACTAACTTAAGTTTGTTTCAGCATATTAATTAAATAATCCAAATTTAATTACTTTTATAGCTCAGATAAATGAAAAAAAAAAAAAAATGAAATTTCAAAAAAGAATTTAACGATTTCTAATACTGAGTATTTTTGTTTTATAAATGGCTAAAGTATACAATTAATCTAGTTATTCATTATTTTATATTATTCGTTATTTAGATTTTTTTGCCACAGATTGACATAAAAAAAAACATTCTGATTCAATTAATAGTCCCATAAAAGAACAAAATCAATGAAAACTATATATGAAATAATAACAATGAAAAGAAGATGTAAATGCAAGGACAAGAGATTCGTTAATTTTTATATCAACTTAAGTTATGTTTAAAAAGTTAAGTTATGATTCATTATATATTCATACATACACATTATTAAATTAAATTTGTTTCACTTATTGTGTGTTTTGGAGATAATGACAATTTAGTGTTATTCCACTTTCTACCAACTATATTAAAACACAAATAATTTTTACTATAGGAGAATGCAACCAAGATCAAGTCCAAGGGAAGCCCACTCTGGATTTGATCTCACTTGAGTTCGTTTAACTTAGTGAGCATAAATTTAACATTTTTTAATAATTTGTTTGATCATTTTATGAAGGATGTTAAAAATTCATTTGGTCATTAATAGAATGTTTAAAATGTTGAGGGCCTTTGGAGGTGGGGTCCTTATGATATGGAGCTCAAAGCGACTCCTTAGTTCATTTCCGCTAAATCTGTCTTTGAATTACAAAAATCCAACTAGGGTAAAGGCGCCAGTAGTTGACACATGGAACTTAAACTTAAAAAAACCATCAGTTGGAATCATGAGTTGGAACCATCAGAATGATTTAAATTTGGTTTCATTTTAAGCTTTAGCTTATACTATGTAGTCACTAGAATGCGGTAGCAAACCAAGTCAGCAGCAGAAAAGTTACAGCAGCTGATATCTTTGCAGTGTCATCCAAGGTTCTGCTGTTACCAAATCAGCTAAAGAGGGGAGTTTGAATTTCACCAATCATTCTTTTATTGTTCGAAGATTTTTCACAATTTTTTTCTCTAAATGATAGTGTAGACAATGAATTCACTAGGTAACGTATTTTTGTTTGATTGAGAACAAAAACTAACTGTCTACTTCAAGGATACTGATAATACCTCTTGTTCCAGTAGTAGACAGAAGTATACTAGAAAACTCAACTTTTTTGTAGTAATGACTGAATATCATTCATAGTTCTATTCTAAAAATGGGAGTGTTCGAATTTTTCCCAGGAAATATTTTGTTTCTTTTTACCTACAAATGTAATTTAATTTAAAAAAATAATTTTTTGTTTGTGCATTTTTGAAGTTTGTATTTTTTTAAAATCATAGTTCCTTGGTAAAAACTCCAATATAGGTGCATATTTGATTAGAAATAAATTAAATATATTAATTAAGTGGTGTCAACTACTGGTGTGTTTTCTTGTCTACTACTGGTACACTGATGTCTACTATTATATGAAAAATATCACTGTGTGGTTCACTAAATTTTCGGACATTTTCGGCATGCGGTCGGACATAGGTTTTTACTTTTTTATTCTTAAATTTTATATTCAAAATAGCTGTCTGATAGAAGTAACAAAATTACTATCAAAGAACATAGATTTTATTGTATATATAATAGAATAATTGGGGACAATATTATAAACTTTATTATATTTTAATAGGCACAGCGGGCAAAAAAAGTATTCGTACATACCACTTTTTGCCAAAATGGTTCACTATATTTTTTTTAAATTTAAAACAACGGCAGATATCAATTACAAACTTTATTTTGCATTAATTTTATGTAATGCCAAAATTAAAAATCTCTTATAACTTTTATAAAATTAACTTTTCAATAATTTTTAGACAAAAAAAGTATTCGTACACTAGAGCAAATGTTAATGAGACGATAATTTATGTTATTAAAACAGTGTTTTAACGTCCTATTTATAACCCGTTACTCCACAAGATTAAAGGAAAAACTGCACGAGAAATTGCTTATTTAGTTCAGTATTAAAAAATATTTCTTTGGCAATGGGTCGTAGGTCTAAATAATTGAGTTCTCATCTTAAAGATGTCGTAAAACATTTTCAACAGAGTTTAAGTTTGCGATATATTGGATAAAAGTTCAGACTACCTCTTACAACAGTGTAATACATTATTAAAAAATTTAAATCCAAATCAGTGAATAATAAATCCTGCCCAGAGAGAAAACTCTTGTTGAAAATGCGAAAATCTCGTGAAATTATGCTTAAAGTGGCATAAAATCCAAAATTAAGTGCTCGAGAGGTTTCGGCTTACATCACGTCAGATTATGGGAAATCTGTAATACCCCAAACCATGAGGAATCGGTTACATGAAGCTGGCTATAGAGGCAGAGCGGTAGGTAAAAAACCTTTCATGAACAAAATAAACAGAAAAAAAAAAGATCGGAGTTTGCCCGAGAACATGTAATTAAACCCTACACATTTTGGGAAAATGTGTTGTTTTCGGATGAAATCAAGTATAATATAGTAATATCAGACGGAAAAAAATGATGTTTGGAGGAAAAAAGGAAACGCATTTGAGCTCCAAAATCTACAACCCACAGTAAAGCACGAAAGGGGCAGTGTCATGGTTTGGAGCTGCATAGGTGCTAAAGGAGGTGGTGAATTAACCTTTATTGACGGGATTATGAACGCTGACAAATATGTGAATGTGTTGCGATGTAATTTAAATAAAGTGTGAGAAAGCTAGGAATGGAGAATACAACGGACAATGATCCCAAGCACACGGCCATAAAACCAAACTATAAAATGGTTGCTGTATAATGTTCGAAAAATTCTCAAAACATCCCGCAACCACAGGATCTTAATCCAATTGAAAATTTATGGGCTGGAATTACGAATCCAAAAATATCCTTGTTCCTCTCGGAATGACTTGATAAACGATCTTAAAAAATCTTGAAAAGAAAGTTGACCAAAGAACAAGAGACTAAACACTGGCACTAAAAAATCCAACCGACGGCAAGGAGACTAAATACTGTGATAAATATGAAAGGGTAACCTACAAAATATTACAATTAATTGAGATTGATATTTATTATATTTTCTTTGGGTTAGTTAAATGTACAAATATTTTTTTTGTGCTTCATATTTGAAAATTTAGACATTTTTCATACAACATGCGTTATCAAATTTTACTATTTTGTACAATTAATGCAAAATGAAGTTTCTAATTGTTATTTATGGTTACTTTATGTTGAAAACATAAATAAAAAGATTTTTGGTTAAAACATATGGTGTACAAAAACTTTTTTTGGCCACTATATACAGTCAAAACTCTTTATTCACCAGTTTCCAAACAAAGAAGTATTGAAATATTTGTAAACAAACAAGTCTAATTACCGCTTTATCAAAACTACTTTTACAAAACATGCGGAGTTATTCGAGGCACTATGGATTTTAATAAAAATTAAGGAACTTGAAAATTATAGAAAATGAACTTTTTAAAATTCAAATTGACCTACACCTGTAACACTAACCCTTAAATCGACAATGCACGTTTTGTTATTAAATATATCATTAACTTTATATATTTCTTTTCTTTTATCTTGATTTCAGTTAATTGTTGAATTGAAAATAGTTTTTTTTTCACATTACTGCAGGTTATACTTAACTTCAATTTAGAGGCAGTAAATCTAACAGAAAGAGTAAATAAGGATTTCATGCATAAAATTAAATAAAAAAAAAACAACTATGATTTTGGATGTTAAATATACAATTTTAAACTTTTTGAGGTTTTACTGCACGATTTTGCACCTTTCGAGTTTTATACTACAAGTTTTATGGGTTATTTACAGCATGAAAATCCGGTCTCTAGTTATAATATAAAAGTTAAAAATATTAAAAATGAAATTCTGAGCAGGACTATAAAATAAAACAATGTATAGTACCAAATCAAAATAAGAATTAAATTTCTAGACCTGCTCCAAAACGTTTGTAGTGTTCTTAAAACTTCTGGTATGGTGCGCGTCACACAACTTAGAGTAGATAGTTATTTTCATTGTAGGGAAGTCAAAGCGAAAACGAAGGTATAACTTTATTTAAAACAATTAATTACCATGTTTTTCCTGCCCATTGAATCTGTTAAATTTATAGGTTAGCATCATTTTCCATTTCTTCTTACGACTGTGTAAATATATCATTAAATTTATATGGTTGCTTTTCTTTTATCTAGTTAATTGTTGAGTTTTATCAGAAATATTTATCACAAAACTAGTCGAAAAAATAATACCGCTAGTAAATATAGTATATTATTAGGTTTATATTAACAGATTCTCAACATTTCACATGAAAACCTTTTTAGAAAGTTGTAGATAAGTGATATATAAAAGTTAAACTAACAATATGAAAGCCCTGTACAGAGGGGTATCGGGTATTTGTAAAGGGAGAGGATCGGCAAAAGTTGGGCGCTCTCAGCTGTGTCCGTACAGCTTCCGATCCTTATTTCCTCTTTATTTAATTATAAAATTCTTTTATATTTTATATTTCACTATTTTATGTATAATGATAAAATGTAAAAGGCTTAATTATTACAAATTAAAAAAAGTAAAGGTACTTTAGACAAAGAAATTTTGAAAATTAGACGTTTAAAAGCCCTGTTAGAGAGAACATCGATGAGAATAAAAACTGCTTAATTTTACATTAATATAATGAATTTAATCAAAATCTTTAGAGCCCTTTACAAGAAAACCACAAAAATGTGTTAAATTGATGTCATAGCTGATTTGGATGAAAAAGTTGCTGTAACATCCCAGGCTTATGCGAACCTTAAATATGTAATTTCACTTTCGTAAGACTTTTCATTGTTCAGACTGTTAACCTAAATATAAATACAGACCATTTTGCGAGAATTAGTTATTAGGACTCAGTGGACGGACCTCAAAACGTGTATTTACATTGAAAACTCGGATTGAAAATTTTTATGATCAGAATACTTATTCCTTCTTATATAGGTAAGTGAAAGTAATAAAAAGCCATGTCTTAAGTTTGTCTTGTTTTGAGTGAGTAGATTGCCTTCTTTGTTGTAGCCCACTGAGTAAGTTAAACTCTATCTTTAAATAATGTTTGTACTTGTCATTAAGCAAATAAAATTTTTATTTTATAAAATTATTGAATAGTCGACTGTTCTACATATCATGGATGATAAATAGTCAGGACACAATAATTTTAAGATTTTTATAAAAAAATATTTATCATCCAATAAGTTGATTAAATTTTAGTTGTTTTTTTTTTAAATCCCATTAAATAGATAATTTGCATCTGAATTAGGAACACTGCACTGCAAAAAAATTTCGACCTTCAAATGACGGATGAGCCAATTAGAGAATTTATATAGCTAGACAACACTGAAATGCTTGAGCTTTAGTGGGTAAAAATAATTGAGATGATAGTATTGTAATAAATAAAGTGGGGGAGTAATTTTGTTGGGTTTAATAATGAACAAGTCCCTAAAAATTTAATAAGCTGGTATAATAACAGTTTGAGGAGTGAATAGTGTCCGGGAGGATAGTGTTAAGGCTGACCTAGACGATTTGGATTAGAGTGGGGATATGTAGATTGAGGCATGCAAACGGCAATTGGTGGTATATACATAGAATCTTGGGGTTATCTAGGTATGTTACTATTACAATAAAAAATTATCATCAAATTTTGCTTACCTTTGCTAATACGTCGAGCTTTCGCAGCTTCGGCCGCTTGCTTTTCCTTCAATTCTAACTGAGCAAATATGGAAGCTCTTTCAGAAACACTGCCACTCCTTTC
This sequence comes from Nezara viridula, assembly GCA_928085145.1. NCBI lineage: Eukaryota > Metazoa > Arthropoda > Insecta > Hemiptera > Pentatomidae > Nezara > Nezara viridula. Next base: position 101,841,395 of record OV725080.1, on the reverse strand, counting down.
CAAACCTCTAGAGCATTCTTCTTCATCCATTCTAAAACAAGTAGAAATAAATGATTGCAGATTATTAATTTTTAAATGATATTAAACGAATAACAGTCTACATCAATATAATTAATTGATTTCATTATAATATTCATAGGATGGTCAACCAAGCATAAAAATCAAGATGATAGTTAAGTTATTGATGGGAAGGAGAGGTTGGAATAAAACCCAATAAATGTGCATCAGTAAATTTTCATATTTCATTTCATTCTGCCAATCTTTATCAGGAAAACTAAAATTTTAAATTTAAATTTAGTTCTACCAATGGGTAGTTTCTCTTCATGTTACCAATGTCACATTTACTTATTTTATTTTCCATGTAATACAGTTGTAAATTTCAATAAAATAAAAAAAGAAATTTAGTTTTAACTGCTACTATATTGTATGGTGAACAAACAATGTTTCCAATTTCTGGTTCAATTTATAATGATCAATCCTGAATAGAAGTTCAAAACATTATCACCATTAAATAAACTGTAAGTATTTAAATCAAACCACCGAAATATCTGATTTCAAAAATTATATTACTAACTGTCTCAAATATAAATGTATTATTTGATTTGAAACGAATAATTTACTATATACTATTATTAAATAAATAATAAAAGTTTTAACAACGAATAACAGAACATTTAACAGCAAGGGAATCCATTTGATAACTAATTTGTTAAGAAATATAATATAGTTATTATTAACAGCCCCTGATGCATTAACGGAAATTAAAATGACATCTATAGTAAGTAATCAAGCTAAAACTTAATTCAATACAAATAAATAGTAGTTCATGATTTCAAAATATTATTAAAATTTGTTTCTTAAATAAAGGTAATACCACATCAAATAAATTATGTTAAAAAGGCATAATTATTTGGAGAAATATTCGTAACAGATATTTCACCAGTTCTATTAATAACGATGCAGTGTGATGGCAGATTTCAAAACAATTTATAAAACAACTAAACAAGTCTTGAACGAAGCAACACAAAAAAACTTAAACACACTGCAGAGATATCAAATATCAATTGAATAGATGCCAAATTTCCAGAAAATGGTCCATCATTTTGGAACATGCTTAAGTTTCATGAATCAAAAAGGCAATAAGAAGTTCAAAAACATAATGTTATTATAAAATCATATGGATGCATACTTAACCATAAACGAAGAAATTCTCATAATTTTTAAGAAAGTCATTTCAATCAGTAATAGTTTTAACATAATAATAACAACACAGCAAAGTTATGACTAAAATATTTATTGCTTTGGATTACAATTAAGAAGCAAAATAAGCAAAGAAACTTTACCTTAAACAATCTAAAAATTCTTCAGTGATTTGGAGAATATTCTCCAGAACCGACATATTGATAATTAACTCTTCCATTATAAACTATATCATAATAAATGAGCAATTTCTTTGGATATAAATAGGTGAGGCATGGTGATAGAGATAAACTTATTTGTATTTGATTTGTATCAAGGCAATTCAAAACTTCTTATCTGATATCAATAACTGTTGTTTAAATTACTACTTATTTCATTTGATAGCATTGTTGATACTCATTAATTTTTTGTAACTAAACTTGATTGTAGTGCGAAATGAAACAGAAAAAATTAACTTTGTTTTAAACAAGAGAGGAGGGGAAATTGGGGAATGTACAGGCAGAACGGTTAGAAAATTGACTGTATCTAATCATACATTGATAATTAAAAATAATAAATTAATCAAATTAACAAACCGGACTTGAAATGAAATTTAATTTTTATTTTTAATCACTACCTATATGACAGAATTTTTATTTTCCGTTGTTTTTCTAACTACAAAATTTTCCCATAGAACTTTTCAATGAAAGTTTCAATCTATAAAGCTCTATAATTAAAAAGTTCTGTTTAAATAAATAATTTTGTTGAATTTGAGAATTCATTCAAGATAAATTAAATCTGTAGTCTAAGCCCACTTTCTGTTCATTTCATATTCAACATGCCTTTTTTTTTTTTTTTTTTTAACATGAACAATTAACAGTTTAACTTTTACAATAAAGCCAAAACTAAATAAATCATTAAAGTATCAGAACATACAAATTAATTTTTTTGGGGAATACTTGAGTCAATATTATAATGTCTTATCACTAACATTACCAACAGTTGTAGTTGTAGTTAGCCCTTCAATGGGTGATATGACTTGTATGCATGAAATTCATTTTCATACAAAACTAGAAGTGAAATGAATCATTTGATACTTGGTATTTTTGTTCAACATGCCACAAATAAATAATTAAATGATTTATATCATGGAATGAGAAAACTATTGACAAGAAAACTAACTTATAATATGCAAATTACCACACATATGATTCATGACTCATTAAAATTTAATGGAGATAGAATTAAGAAATAATTATTAGAAATACTACATTTACAAAACTAAAATAGCTTTAAACCATAAATCATAAACTCACTGTTAATTATTCAGCCAAGATATAATTAAGTTTAAAACTTTATTTTTTATCTTGTTTATTCCTCTAACACACTAAAACAAACTGTTTAGACAAAAATTCAAGTAACTTCCTCATAAAATAAATATAATAATAAATAGTCAACATATGACATTCAAGAAAACTTAATAGTATTTAAACGCATTACCACTAACAGAGTTATTAAATCAATCAAAAATGTAATACAGATATTTATCTTAACACTTATTTCATGCATTCTTTCTTAGTAAAAAATGGTTGATTAAATAAAAAAATCATTATATGAAATAAACTAATATTTAAACCCAAAATGTCGTTTAGACGATTAAGTCTAAAAATTACTTAAAAAATAAATGAGACGTGGGCTGTATTATTGCATGAAGCAAATTTAAATACTTATGACAGCAATAAGAGGAAGTTACCTAATAGGTCTTAGCGTTGCTCTAGATTCGCACTGGTCCAGGAATAGATGAGAAGAGCCAACGTCCACTAGCCGGTATAAGAAGAGGGGATTGGCATAGGGCCATGTCTAATGTCAACAGTCTCCACTGTCATCTTTGGAAAATTTCTTTAATCATTTTCTATGATTGGGATTTCAATCATGAGTGATTTTATGGTGCTGATACCATTAGTACAGAGCGAAAATAAAAAACAAGTTTCAAGTGACGAAGGATTATGGGTGATTTAAGAATAACAATTTTAATATAAATAATTTAGGCTTTACCATCACACCATTTATTAACAGAAAGTTTCGGTCCATTCAAGCAATCATAAAGTTCATTATAATTATTATGGAGCTAATCTGTTCATTTTATAGCTTTTGTTTTCTACAAATATTTTTATGAGAGAATAAATAATTAGACAAGATAAAAAAGGAAATAAAAATATCCTGTTGTCTCAGTCAAACAAAATAAAAATAACTGGAGAATCAAATTTGTGGATAACAAATATGATAATAAAATAGTTTTATTTATCATTACAGTAAGGCAAAAAACTATTCATGACAGCTAGTTTCATTAAAATGATAGGTTTATTTTTAACAGATGTTTTATTTTAAGAGTCCCTCACTTGTAACTAAAACCTGCATGGCAATCCCAGTTTAGGACATGCAAATCCTTTAAAGTTCAGCGCACCTGATCAAACGATCAGAGGGCATTCTTTTACTGTTCCACTTAAGACTTATTGTTTTAAACTTTATGAAAGTTCTATATCAACCTTTTTATTTTTACATATGAATTAAGCAATTATTTAGGATTTTATATACTTTAAAACTAAATATCTGCTTACCTTCAAGATAAATTATATTTAAAGATCATCGGATGATATTAAACAAATTCGGAAACAAGTTTGCATTTTCACTATTAATCAACATTAAATGAATGGTATATTTTTACTAATATTAGAATCTAGAATAATGATCTGGATAATTTTATAAGACACCTGCCTAGTAATTATATAATAATAAAGATTATTTAATATGTAATATACAATTAAACTAGATGTAATATAAAAAAGAACTTTAACAGTAAGCAAAAAAATAAAATGTGGAAATAAATGAGTTCAATAAAATAAAAACCGTCCAAAATTTGTTAAAATTTATAAAATAAATACATTCCAATGTTAATAAGAAAAATTTTATAAAACCAGATAATATTTCCAAAAATATAATTAACAATTGTGATTAATAGTAGTAAATTATAATATCGTAACAAGTCAGCCCAATCAACAATTGAATACTTCTTAGAAGTTAAATGCAAGCTACTTTTTATTTACAAATAAGAAATGGGAAGGAAACTTATACAACCTTGGCCCAGAGCCAAGAAGGAAGAGTTCAAGCTCTTCCGCTAATATTTGACTACAGGCGGAACCAATATTTACTGCAACTAGCGTTGCGTAGTTAGGACTCAATTTAAAACAACTTAGAAATATTATTACCAATCAATGAAAATTTAAATTTATTAACAACGTTGAACACAAGATTATGACTATAAAACAGTTTAGTTGTAACTGTGAAGTAAAAAAAAAAATAATAAGATAATTTTATTAATAATTTTAAAACATATGGACTTACTAATGTTATTATTGTTTCAGTTCTACTAAATTTAAATACAGACAAGTTTATGGCCGATTGGGCCTAGATAAAAAAAAAAAAATAATAAAGTAAAAGAAAGAAAAATAGTCTGGAATTGTGCCAGGCCTGATTGAGAAAGGATCTATTATTAATTTGTCTGTTTCTATTCACCTGTCTGAACTGTATTAGAAAATGGGGAAAAACTGATAAAAATAAAATATAATATTACTTAGATAAGGAGTTTTAAGTACTTAACCTATTAATTACTAGAAAGTGATATGTCGGAAATGATGCACTATGAAGAAATAGAGTGCTTAGCTTAAAAACAAAAAATTTAGTATAAGGTAAATGCATATTTATTTTATTATTTTTTTTAATGAAGGTAAAATAGATTCTTATACAACTTAGCAAAGAGAATTAATGTGTCAGCCCCTTTAATTTTCCCCCACTCAGACTGATAGCTATTAAGGCCTTTTATTATAATTCAGGCTTTTTTGGTTTACTTTTGCCATGGCGAATTTGATGAAGATTTAGAACCTTATATGAATGATTTAAGTAAAGAGAAATGAATTTATTTTTCATCTATTCTCAAGTTTTGCCTGGAGGCTTGGGCTTGCTAATAATAGAAAACAAAATTGCTAGCCTTGCATAGAACATAGATTCTGAAATATCCCAAGATTAGAGGGCATAACCATGTAAAGACCTGGTAGAAAAACTAAAATTTTCTATTTACATTTCTGTTACATAAAATAAAATAAAACAAGCCCTACCTCAAATTTGGAGAGGGAGGCCTGATGTTGACAGCGCCGTCCAAAGAATTGAAGGCAGTCTCCATACTTTGGACCCGCTCAGCCACAGATAATGGTCGACCAGCTCTCGGCTCATCTAGCCTTCGTAACAGTCCAGCATCCAATGATAGCCTATTTTCACCCGGGTAGCTTCTCCTAGCCCTAAAAAAGATTAATATTAAAATAGCATTTTAATTTCAATATAAATCTTTTAATTCTACAGCACAACTAATGATTATCTCACTCTGAGACTGACCAAGCAAAACTATTAACATATAACAATCTTACAAGACTTCATCTTCTAAAAAAAATCAAGTATTTAAAACTGTCTTTAATGATTAAAACCATTTTCACTGAGCATTTGATGAAATATCTAAGAATTATGGGCAAAGGTTTCTCATAAAAAAAAAAAAAATAATAAACAGTAATTTCAACTGTACAAGAAAATGTGATTAATGAGCAATTAATTTTTAAAAATATAAAAAATGGTTACATTTTTCTTAAAATAAATATTTACTTATAGTTAAAATAACCATCTATGGCTCACTAAGCTGATATGGAAATAAATAATGTATATATATAAAATAAATAAATAAGAAAATCATCCTAGCAATTAGTTATAGTAAGCCTTCGTTAGGTGATCTGTAAGACGAAACCTAATTTAAAGAAAAAATTGATATTTTGGGAGAAAATGATGGCTCAGCCTAGGCCAGTCTCACACAAATATATTGTACAAAATCAGTTTTATACTTGGTGTTAATATGATCATGAAAAAAAAATCTTTCAATAGTTTTAACAAATAAATTAAATTACATAAATCAAAAATATATTGAAGCCATAATTGAAACGAATAACTAATATTGGAAAAACTTGATTATTCTTTCACAAATAAAAACATTTGGCTTTAAAAATTCTAATTTTAACTTAATTTAATTATTTATTAATTTTTATTCTTAATAATGTTATGGATGAAAATGCCATTTTAATGCTAATTGTATCCATATAATCTATTTCTTATATATAATGATCAATTATATTTTAGATCTCTATTTATGTAAATCCTTGAATAACCCAAGGCTCAACATTGAAATCGAAACCAGAAATAAACTTTCTGTTTATACTTTAAAAATAGAAAATATCTCGAAGATTAGAAAAATAAAACCAAAGCAAACAATATTCTAAACAAACAATACAAATAAAATGTAATAATTGAGATTTTATGATATACACAATACTGCTTCAATATAAAATTCTTTAAAGATTGATATTTCAAGTTTGACCAAATAAAATAATACCGTATTTTATAGTTCATCCAAAATTTTCTATTTAGAATTAATCAGACATGTTTAAGTACTATATTCATGACTTTGAAGAAAATTTAGGTTCGTATAACTTCATATTAAGATACATTGAAACAGAAGCGTACAAAGACCTTCATGATCTGTTTTAAATATTTCTCAGAAATTTTAAATTGCAACTTAAACAATATGTTGACGGTTTGTTCATCTGTTTTATTTATTTATTATTATTTTTTCATTTGGAGTGTTCATTCCACCAGTACGAATTGAATGTATTATTTCAAGACAATGGATTTCTATTTATGCGATTACAATTACGATTTAGTATACCTGGTTTTATTTAACAACTGTTTAAGTATTGAGATGAGATTAAAATATGTACAAAAAAACTTTGTTTTTCTTCATAACTTTTTGTCCTGATTTTTCTGAGATGTGCCTATTTTTCTCACCTGATAGAGGAGATAATCTTCAAAATAATAAAGATAAACTTCATTGAATTTCATGAAGGATTAATGAAGAAACAGTATAGCAAAATAAAATCCTCTGAGAAATAATATACAAAGATGAAATATTGTAGTTAAAAACTTTATTTTATTTTCATCTCTTTTAAGTTTTCATTACAGACTTTGAATGCAATATTTTTTTATTTCTTAATTGAGAGAAAGTAAAGGGCGAGAGAACCCAGCCACATGTAGCAGCAAGTTAGGTTTCTAAAAAAAAAATTCTTATATGGACGAAAATAAATCACAATTACAGAATGAAATTACTGGTTTTGCATGATTTTAGGATTTGTTTTTTTTTTCAGATTTCCAGCAGGAAAATACTAGTTAAATAATTTTATTAAGTATATACAAGCAGCATATAATATATAAAATGTACTCCGATAGCTTATTTTAAGCTATCGTGATGCTAAGCATCTTAATGAGGCGAATACTTTTTCCAAAATGTATCTAAATTAAGAGTTAAAATATTAAATTTGTTTTTTCTAATAAATCCAATAGAAACTGAGCATTTAAAAGACTGAATTTAAATCAGTTTCCCTTTTCCAGATCTTACAGCACTACTGTTTCAAAAACACTCAAATTTCGTATTATTTCATTTTCCAAGTAATTAAGTACGCTACTGTTATGTATCATGAACCATTTTTCGACCACTAGAAAATTGTTTTATAATGCTATCACCTGTGACACCTTAAAATTCCTGATAGAATTAATTATTAAACATTCTATGCCACAGTCATCTGACTGTTATAGACACATTCGCATATTTACATAAAGCTACTGGTACGTCATCAACACACAACAAAACAAAAATTTGCTGTGTAATCATCTTAACTACTTTACTGAATTTTTTTAGGGTTAAAAAAATAAATAACAGACGTTAAGCAGTGATTTTTATATTTTATTTTAGGATTTTATAGAGAGGTTTATCCCTAAAATGTCAGAATAAAGAAAATTATTAATAACTAAAATTTGAAATTAATGTTTTTAATTAATTTTTCAACTATAACATGAAATGTTTTATTATATTTTATGCTATTTTTTTTTTTACTATTTATAATAATCAATTGGAAAATGATAAAACATTTATTTGAAAAGTGGACACTTGACAGCCATCCATGGAAATAGGTATTTGAAAAATGTAGGTATGTTTAATATGATATTTATACAAAATCAAGCATAGGTATCATTCTTTCGGTATTTATTAATATAAAAGAGATAATTGTTATAATATAAAAGAGATGATAATAAACCTGAAATAAACTCAAAACAGCACATTTGGAAAATGTTACATATTAAAACACAGTGTCACCTTGGTCTCAGAAGGACGCCTGGAATTTGAGATTCTTCAGTTTGTTTAAGAATGGGTCTGATTTCAGCTGTAGGCCTCCTCGCTGGGCTATCCTTGAGGATGGGCCGCACTGCATGCTCTTCTTCCTCGGAGCTAGATTTCTTTTTTAAAATTGGTCTAGGTTCCACGGGAGGCTCATCCTTCTTCTTCAGGATAGGTTCAGGAGATAATGATTCAGTTGACACCAATGGGGAACTGCGCCTCTTCAAGATACCCTGAGATGAATTATATGTCTTAAATTTCATATTTGATACACGTTTTTAGATACTTCTATATTCTTCAATTAGAATTAAATAATTTAATATATTATATTAAGTTATTTCTATATTTGAATCAATAAGTCATAAATATAAGTAGATAAAAGGATAGAACCCTGATAATTAGGTATTGAAATAATTTGGGCTACTATTTTTCCTGATAATTACTAACTTAGAGGATTCAGGAAATGAAAATATCAAAATTAATAAGAGTTATTTTTTGATAATATATTATTTATATATCAAGTTAAACAGTAAAATATGCAATAACAAGACAGTTCAAAATAGTTCATTAGAGTGAATATTAAAAATCTAAGTTCCTAAATATATTTTTTTGAGCAAATAAAATGTAAGTACTTTATTTTTAAAAAAACAATCATCTTTAAGATTTGGATATTTGTTTAATTGTTGCTGATGAATTGTACACTCAGTTATATTAACTTAAAGTTTATTTTGCTTCTTTTCTTTTATTTTTTTCCAGTCTTTGAGTATTTAAACTAATTGTTCTCACTAATCAGAATAAACTTAAATTGAAATGCTAATGTTTTTCCACTAATAAATATATATATAAAAAAAAAAAAAAAAAAAAAAAAAAAAAAAAAAAAAAAAAAAAAAAAAAAAAAGCTTTGGCTAATTATTTCTATAAACTACTGGAAGTCCTTGAAAACTCTATGTGAGAACAGTATGTTTCAAATTTGCGCATTCACTGAATATTAATATTTTACATCAAGCTTGAAAAATCGCTAATCTTAAGGGGTTTCATTATATTATCTCATGGCAGAGAGTAATTTGGTCTGAGAATCTAAACATTTATAACTTTTAATGAATTGTGATGAACAAGGAATGAAACGCAAATTCTTTTTTTCCAACTGCCATGGCTTTTATGCACTTTTTCAGTATTGAAACACATTTGTGTGTTTTTTAAATAAGGTTTTAATAATAAGTTTCACAGTAAGAAAAATTTGTATAAACAAAAATAAATACATTTTAAAAAAAAATGTTTGTAATTAATACAACCAATAAGACATGGACTGGACTTGCGTCTAGGTTGGAGGATGATGACCTTCAAAAAAAGACTTCTCTTCAGTTATGTGGATGACCACAACAAAAATCTTTTTGATTACAGAGACTGTACTTCATAATAGAGTTGTCAGGTATCCCGATTTAGATAATTATTTAGTATACATAATTAATAATAATTATTTGATCTGCTATAACAGCCACAGATTGACCCTACAGGGGTACACTCAGCCTTCATGAAATGGGATCCTTCATTGGGGGAAAAAGTGGGAGGAGAAATCAGGTGGTTAAGCATGATCCTGATGAAATCACTTCATGGGGTATAAGAGGCACAGATTTTTCTTCAAAACAATTTATTGCCTCAAAAATAAAAATAAAATATCTTTTAAAGTTAAAATCAGCTATAGATCAATCAACTTTGTGGTTGGGGAAAAACAAAAAAAGAAAACTGCTACCAAAAGAGACTTTGGCTTTGAAACTATTAATATGGGTAATCGTATTTAATTGTTTTACAAAGCACCATAATAATTTTACAAATATTAATGCTAAACATACGTACAAATCAATAGTCATGGATGACTTGAAATATCGAAGTAAATTATAAAGAAAAGTCCATTTTATTTTATGGTACTTGTGAGTTAGCTGGTCTCCACAGAATGCTATCCACCATTGTTTTTGTAACTTGAACACTGATAATTCTGAAACTGATGATACCTATCTTCTTATTCATATTTATGGAAATTGGAAGGCAAATAGAAATGTAATAATAACAGAACACTTTTATTTTACATTTTTAATACTCTCTAATAGATTTGTTGCTTTCCTGTCTTTTATTTTTACAATGAAACATTATTTAGTTTCTGAACAAATGATTTTTTTCTTTAAAAAAAAAAAGACTTATCTATTTCACCGACTTTTCCAGGCCTTCTATTTTTTTGATTTGACCTGTATAACATGTTATGGGCACAAACCTCTCTCTTCACACAATTTAATCCTTGTAATCATTCCGAACTTCAGTAAGTATTTCACAGCTTCTTCTTCCGAAGACAGCAATTGCCAAAGTGTTATTATATCCATTTTCAATAGAAAATAACAAAGTTAACAGAAAAAAGAAACTGAATACAATTGAATAATGCACAAATAACTAAGCAAAGATGAGTGATAAGAAGAGGTTCCACGAGATAAGAAGTTAGGTTCCGTGACAACCAGGTAAGTCACAAGTACCAATATTATTTATACAAAGACCAATAAAGGTTTCTACACATAGAATGTGATACCACGGCAATACAATATTCTTGTTAGTGGCGATATAATGTTATTACTATCTATTACATTATAGCAGTCACACAGAGCAAGATAATCCACAGAGATACAGACAAAAGGGTATCATATTGCCAGGACATATCGTGTTCTGTGTGCAGAAGCTTTTACTCGTATCATAGTCTGCCTGGATAATAAAAGATAAGCAGTTTGACATCTGCAGCTTCATATCACCTGAGGAGGGTCAGGATTAGATTCTGCCTCTTCTCGGCTGGCTTTTCGCTTCAGGATACTCTGAGGCTCTGGAGATCTCCTTGACACCTCTTCCAAGGAACACCTTCTTCTATCCGCGTTCCTACCATTACGCTTATCTTCTTCAATGCCTTCCTGCAATGTGTCATTTATTTAATATTTCTACTGATAAATTTTTTAGTAACACATATGAATTGAAATCATTATAAATCGTCTAATTTATGAATTGTAAGTCGAAAGTGAGTGAACTTCGTAAAATTTATTTCCTTTCAGATTCTAACCATTTATGATGAAGAAATAAAAAAAAAAAAAACCTTCCAGAAGAGTGATAGAAACAAAGAAGATTTTTGGTTATTTAAAAAAAAAAACTAGATTGTAACTATTCATAATTAATTAATGTATTCATAAAAAATACAAACCTGAAGACTATGTATTTCAACCTGTGGTTCATCCAGACTCCTATGTTTCTTAAGAATTCCTCGTCCCTTCTTTTCAACAACGCTAGGTGAAAACCGCACAGGGCTCGCACACCTTGCAACTGCTGAAATAAAATATATAACATTAGGTAAAATACATGATATATAATATTAGTTTACAGCATTAAAAAGATAAAATTCTAAATATTTTTAGAAATTAAGATAAGTATGTGAAGGCTCATTGGGCAAGGCTAATTTCTTATGGGATTGGTTTAAAAGTTTTAATAAAATAGGACGAGTGACTAGACCTCAATTGTTTTTAATATGACTGAAATATTTGGAGTAGAAAAAATTCAACATGAATCATTTATACCAGGAAAGAAAAATTTTAAATAAATTTCTTCTCCACCTACCACCATTACATATTAAACTATTATTAATAAACGGAGAAAACACCTGATTTCATGTATTTAAAACAGAAGTTTCCTAAAATTTGGGATGAAAATATGAAAGAAGGAATTTTTATGGGCCCACAAATATGATCACTAAATACATGATGAAAAGTTCAAGAAAGTATTGAATCCACTAAAGAAAGCAGGTATTTGAAAATGTTACTTGTAGCTTCTTGGGAGATCAAAAGTAGAAAATTACAGTGACAAATGATGTTATAAAAGTTTTTGTTATAACATATCTTCAAAAATACACTTTTAGTATTTATGCCTGGATTTCTTCCTAGAAAATATTGAAAAGAGGTACCAAGGCAAATTTAATCCTAACATGCTGGTCAATTATTGTGGGACCAACAGATGGAATTCTCCACAGACGAAATATAGCAATAAATTCCCTATTTATATTTTCTAGGTAAATCAGATTGTTTGAATATTGTTTAGTTAATAAAGCAGAAAGTATTTATACTTGAAATTATAAAAGACTCAGAAACTTTGGGTACGGGAAAAAACTAAAATAGTATTTGAATTCTTCACTGTTAACTGTTTTAAAATACTATAATTACATATTTGCCTTTCATAGATAAAGGAAAATCAGTTGTTTTTTTTTTTCTCAGTGTTATTAATCAACCTAAAAAGTTAAAAATTTAATGAAAACCCTTGAAAAAAATACTTACTTTCATCTTGAGATGTTTTTCTTTTTAATATTGAAACTGGGAGGGTAACAGAGTGAAGAGGTGAAATTTGCTCTTCAATGGAAGATTTTTTCAGGATCGAATGAGGAGCTTTCGCAGGAGAGCCGGAATTAGACCTTACAACAGCTCCATTATTTGTTCTACTACGTCTGTAAAATAAAGAAAAAAAGAATAGCACCAAAAACTTAATATAAAAGTATAGTAAGTAAATCAGTAAGTTTCACTGCTTAAAGTGTATTCCAAATCTGAAAGTAATTAATACTCATGACCTCAATATTTTGATAGAAAAATAATAATTTGCAAGTTGCTAATTAATATAACCTCAAAAATTACAGATCGGTATAAAAATAATAAATAACTCTTTTACAAAGCAACAATTCCTCAATAAGCTTAATCAAAAGGTATAGAATGGACTAAGGGGATTGTTATTAATTTTTATTTTTACATGTGTATTGATTCCATTAACATAGATATAGATTCTAAGATGATGAATATATAAAAATAAAATTATAATGAAATATTTATTATTCATAACATTACTTTCTATATTTTGTTTCAATACTATCATAATTGACAATCAGACTGATAAGAGCACAAGAAACACACAAACAAGAGTATTTAGTGAGTCACTGTGGAATTGTTCACTATATTCTTTCAAAATATAGGGGTCAGACACATTTTGTTTTCGCCCATTCTTCCTGTTATAAGAGAATTTATATTTTAGTAGCATCTCACATAATTAGTTATTTCATCAGGACAAGGAAAGCCACGTGTTTGTAAATTAAATTATTTTTAATTTTGTGTTTCTTGTGCATGTGTTGAGACTGTTAGTTCGCTTTTAGAGTATAACGATATTTTCACTACATCATTAGTTAAAGAAACAAGATAAATGAAAGGCTATTTCTTATAATCATGTGTAGAAATATTTCAAATGTAACAATGAATGCTCAAATGATAAGAAATCAATTTGTTTTAATTTTTAAAAAACATTTTCATGAAATATTCATGGTTTTAATTTAAGAAATTTTCAATTATGAATTGGGATAACTAAGCAATATCATACTTATTAATTTTATTTTTAATTTTCATTTTTTGATTACAATGTGCCAATAGTCCATAAGTTAACTTTTTGCCTCAAGATTTTTCAAAATTATGAGCTGCAACAATCAAATCCTATTATTTCATTTGCCCCTTTTATCAGGAGTTTAATTTTTAAAAGTATTTGCAATGTAGGTAATACCATTTTCATCTTACATTTCGCAATGGAGAAGTCCAAAGTAAAATTTGAATTAATTTTTTGTTTTCTTAAAGGATACTATTTCACAATATTAGTTTTTAAACTTAATAAGATTTGTTATATCCGTTTTATTGGATTATTTTGTACAGTTTTAAATTAATTGATACGACCCTATATGTGCTTATTTTGTTGTTTGCCCAATAAAAATGTTATTTGCTTGACAAAGATATTGTGTAAAGCATAATAAAATATTTTCATACACCTTTTTTATTATATTTTTTCTTTCAAAAACTTAGTAATAGATTATTAATAATAAGATAATTTTGTTTTAGAATAAAAGAAATAAGATAAAAATGAGGGTGGCATATTTAAATGCACTATGTACGTATTTATTGGTCACGAATTTTGAGGTGCATACTGGAAGAGTAAATAATTGCTACATCATAACATAAGGAAGCGAAGTAAATTTAACAATTTAAAAGTTTTTATAAAACTGTCCAAGTAATTAATGTAAAACAGTGTAGGAAGAATAAGTATAAGGACTTTAAATTACATTGCACATTCTTCCTATACCGTTTAATAGTGTTAACAGTTAATGGAGCCTTCAACAAGATAAAACTGAGAAATCTCTATAGAATAATTTAGAACAATTTACATCAAATTTAATGAATTAAAACTAATTCAAACAATTATGAACTAAATAATGAAGAAAAGTAGTAATATGATTTTTTTTTTTCTGTTAACATTACAACATGAAGGATGAAAGAATTATTGGATATCATACATTTCTGCTTTGTTTACTTTATCAAATTACCTGCAGAAGATATTAACAGTAGGAAAATTATGAAAAAGTTAAGAGACAAAATAACATTTAAAAATAAGATAAAGATATAATATTTACACATTCTTGTGACTAGGGCTGAGGTTGACAGGGCTTGGTGTTGTTCCGCTCTTCTTACCAAACCTAGATGAACTAGAACTAGCGTCACTATCTGGTGTGGAACCTAAAATCATACCGATATAGACATTAAAATCTAAACTATTATGCTCCAGGGAGCATAACCTAACTTGAGCTACATGTTCTCACTAAATAATTGATACTGTCACATGTGGTTTGTGTAATTAAAAAAAAAACATATGCTTTGATATGTCATTACCTCTTTCATTCTTTTGGTTTGAAATGAGTTGGTTCCTGACTAGCTGGGAAGACTTGGGGATCGGTGAGCTGTTTAGGTTTGTTATCGGCTTTTTCGGTGCTGATAAACATATTCCAGTTACGTTAGTGGAAATTAACCCAGACCTTCTTCTAGCCCCGCTATCGCCTGTAATAAAAATACGCTTGACATTGATTTTGAAAGGTGCATTGATAAGATAGATAATATAAAAACATAACCTAAAAACTTACAAGCGTATATGCCCATACCAAAGATACATAACTTACAAAAGCAAAGAATTGTGATAAATTCATACAATGATTTTTTTCATAAATTTTTAAACGGGAAATTTTTGGCACCATGCATGGGTAAGAAACCGAAAACGAATTAATGCAGGTAAACAAAACTTCATCTTGCATCTGACACAGCTATTTGAGAATACAATAACAGTAGGGCCAATGCCCGACAACGAAATATCCTGACCTTGGAAGACGTAGGAAGGAAAAGATCATTAATAATAAATTATTTCATTGGTGTGGTAGGAAATATTAATGAAAAGGTGAGAAAGATTTTCGATGTCACCAAAGGGGATAAAGATTTATTTAAGGCAACTATCCTTGTTATAGTATTTAATTATTGTTGAACAAAATATATTCATTGGTTTTTGTTTGATGTGATTATTATAACAAGATGTAACTGAATGTAAATTCACATTTTGATTATTAGGATTTCTTCAAATAGAAATCCGACGAGTAAAATTTTCACATCCAAAAAAAAAAAAAAAAAAAAGAATGGAACTCTATTTTTCTAATTAGGAGATTAGGTTTAGAGGCAATATAAGTTGTACATAAATATATCATAAAAATGGCAAAACTTATAGGATATTAAATTTCGAGTGAATTATTATTTTAGTTAATCAAAGATTGTTTGCTTCTGTTTTTTTATTGTTTAGACCTTAAATTAGTGAATCCAATGATTTAATATTAAGATATGATGGCATTTATTGGAGAGAGAACTGAACGTATGGTACCGAGACCCAGTAAAAGATAGTAGGGTTTTCTGATTAAAGTTTTATATCTTCTCATAGGAATATCATTAGGTAATTCTAAATAGAATCTCTACCACCATATGTTTTATACAAAAATACAATATACATAGATATACGTAACGATACATAGGTGGTATCGGGACCGGTTTAGACAATTGGGTCTTACTGTTGTTTAAACTTCAGTAAATAAGCTCCTCCAAAGAAATCATTCGGATTTCTGACAAAATAAAATAATATTTAATATTTTTCTTAAGCGAAATATCTATGAATCTATGAAACCATTGTTAAAATTCTATTTCAATTTGACAATAAAACAGGAAGTTATTAATTTTAAAAACTATCAACCATAATTTTTACTTCAGAAAAGAAACGCCGATTTTTAAATAGAATAAAAGTTTTGATATGAATATACCGTTAAACGTTTCTTGGTTTCAGGGAATTGCCTAGTCCAATAACCATGTAAGTTCTACAGTCCCCGTTGAGTTGAGACTCACTTTTATTCAATTACGTATTCCAAAATATCAAGATTAATAACAGAGTGATGACCTGATGTTAAACGAAAACATCGATCTTCAAATTTCCAACCAATATTAAAAATTATTTGTTAAATTTTTCATGAATTAGATTTCGCGAAATCCATAATGTGATCTAAGCATTAATGCTTGATAAAGATTATTTAATAATAGTGATAATTTACTTCCGAATACGAAATTCAAAGATCAGCTTAAAAAAAAAATCACTTTAATAATAAATAGGTAGCTCGGCTATTAAAAAACAAATTGTATTTTAATATACGACAATGTCAATTAATAATGCAATATATTTCATATATATTTTACCTTTATGTTCGTGTTCGTCTATAGATTGGGAATAATCAGTCCTCTTTCTGTACTAAACTTTCCCGCTCAACATTGCTATGACGTGAAGGGTTGTATTTAATACAAAAATAGAATAAAGTAAAAACGTAAGGGTCCTTTGGTTCTCTTGAATTTTAAATATATATATTTTTTAATCTTATATATTTGGAAAGGAATTTAATTCTATAAAATTAATATTTTATATAAATATAAATATTTATAAATATAATGAAATCGATAATAATTCTTATGTTTTTGAAGATGGTTGTAATAAAATATTAGTAAATTTTCTCATCAATTCATTAAATTAAATACAATTTTTTTAATTAAGGTGTTGAAAATTTAATATCTGTTCAAAATTTAGGACTCAAAGATTGGTACTTCATTCAATTTTCTTTTTAATTAATCAGAAGTTTAATTAGTCATACTTTTTAAAAATAAAAATAAGCTAGAAAGTAATTAAATTTTAATAACTGATGCTGTTTATAATGCTTGAATCAGAATTATCAATTAGATTAAAGATAATTGAATTGCAGCAACAGTAATCTCTAAGTTTGGAGCCAATTCCAATTTGAAAGCCACCATCTTTTATTAAAGCTTCTTATCCACACTGCTCTTCTCTTGATTGCATCTTCAGATTAAATATTAATGGTTTTAGTTGTATGAGTATACTAAACTCAGTAGAATTAAACAACTATAGTTAATTGTCCATGTTCTACCAATGATTACAATCTCAGTGGTAAGAAATGTTGGTTTTATGACATTATTTGATAAATTATCATTTGATTTTGGGCTACTAGGATCCATTTTTTTCTCCTATTGAAGAAGTTAAGTACAGAATCACGATTTCAACATGAATAAATAATTAAATTATATACACATTATGCACTAATTTACTTTTTTTTGTATAAATAAAAAACTTTAAATTCTTTTTTATTTTTTACAATAAATTAGGCCAATTATCACCAACATTTTATTGATACGCATTAATTTGACGTTTTCGACCATACTAAGGGTCATTTTCAAATCTTGATGAGTCCTCCGTTATATGTTCATCATTAATGTTGTAATTAATATGTTCAGTGAACATTAACTTGTCATGTTATATAGGGGCTTTGCCCACGTCATTTCTGAAGGGACTGAAAATTGGCCTAATTTATTGTAAAAAATAAAAAAACTTCAAGACACCAAAATTAGGAAAAATGAACAGAAGAAATTTTAAATTCTTTTTCAAGATTATTTAGTTTTGAGATTATAATGATGAGTCTTACTTGCAAAAATGAATGTGAAATGTATTAAAGTTTGGAAATAAATTAGGATTCTATTACCTAAATTAGTAAATAAAAATAGAAACTTTATCTAAATTGATAATTTAATGAAATTACAGCCATTGTAATTATGTTTTTTTTTAAATTTAATAATTAATTAAACAAATTCTACTCTACCTATCCTGATTTTGGTTTTTATTAATCATATTGCGGCATTTCATATTATGGAACAAAGGAAAATAAAATCAAGTATGATAGGGAAAGTTTCTAAACTCAGCATTGAGCTCATCGATGGCATCGGATCCTTCTCTAAACTGACTGAAATTATTCTATCGATGAGCTCATTGCTGAATTTAGGAACTTCTCCTTATAGTTCAGAGATTTCAATTTATGGCATAGCTTGGTTTTGGTTTTCTGTTGGTACCTTAGAATAAGACTGTGTATTAATAGAATAATTTAGAAAAAAAAAATCATTTATCTAAGACTTTTGTTTGTCTGTTGATACAAATTTGTTTTAGACAGTAGGTAGTTTGCTAAATTTTGTCTTGCAAACAATCATGTGGCTCTTGATAAAAAAATAAAAATATCTATATAATATATAAATCAATAGAGTTTCAATCATTGTAATTATGGGTTTATAATTTTAGGTGTTTAGGAACTTGCCCAATGTCTCCTGTTTAAATAATAAAGGAAATCAATAAGTTTAGGAATTGTTTGATTAGCTTTTCTATTGGCAAATGAGAACGAGGCTGTGTACCAAATAAACTAAATTAAAAACTATTTTATATGTTGAAGAGAATGATGGTTGGGGTGTTTCAGTCAAAATAAAAAAATAAAATAAATATATATATATATATATATATATATATATATATATATATATATATATATATATATATTATATTTTTACTATTTTTTTATTTTGACTGATCATCCCAACCATCCTTCTCTTCAATTATTCACTATAGTCAACCTTTAATCCACAATTATTTTATATGTTATTGTTGACTACTATTCAAACTATTTCCTTTTTAAAATGATTTGAGGTTAAACGTGGTTCTGCACAGCTTGTATTGCTTACAATAATATTTGCCTACATGAGGTAATTAATAAAGTTTCTACCATTTTTATCAACCTCTAGGTTTTAAATTATATTTTTCAATTATAATTAAGCTTCCTTGTTATTTATTGTGTTATTTAAATAATTTATTTAAATTCTTTTTAACAACCATGACACAAAAATTACTCAATGTACTTATGTTATTGTTTCGATGTTGGAATTTGATTTCCTTTCTTAGTTGATTACACAATACTTCTGACCTTTCTTTCTTTGATTCTTTCACTTAAACAGGATTAGCAGACTTCACTAAATAGAAATTGTGAGAAAGAATCAATTAGAAGAGAAGAAAATCACACAGCTTTAAAGCGTAAGACAGCTTTCTTTGAATGTGGCAGTGCTTCTGTTGGTTCTATAATTCCACTCTGGCATAGAGAAGTCACAACCCTATAGGTGTCAGGCTGCAATGAGCGATTGGTCCCCTAGGTTAATGGAACACAATATTCTATATTAAACAAACCACACAATCGAAAGGGTCTTTTACAGAAAACTTTTTCTTTTTAAATTTGCCTACTCATGCCAATTGAATGCTGCTGGAACATTAAGCTCTTTGATATGGATGAGCTATCCATTGTCCATTAGTTCTTCCATTTTATGTGATATTATATTTCTAAAGGAGAATGATTATAAAAATTAAAGTGACGGTCAAATGTGGATACTGAAATTTTTAAAAAATGGCTGACTATATATAAACTGACTAATTAAAAATCTTGCCCATTGTGATATTTATAAATTATGAGCAGAAACAATATTTGTTAGAAAAACCTCCTGAAATATGAAAGCTTTCACAATGATTTCATTATTGAGTAATCTCTAAATATAAACATCATTTTTTTTATCTGCATAATATTATTTTGATTCTTATTCTTTATGAGAAGAGCAGTGGTATTGGATTTTTTTTTTCTTCATAATATAAGTATGCATAAATCTTGCTTGCCCAGTTTCTATTACTGAGTATCGTGCGGTTCGGGTATGTCGCTCAGTCAGTTTATTGTTACAGTGGAAAGTGTAGTTTAGGTTGAAGTGAATTTTCGTAGTTACCGTTGTGGCCATACGGTTTATTCTGTTTCGAAATCTGCTAGGTTTAAAGACCTTGGTGGATAGTGAACTTCAAGAAAGAAGCAATTGAAATCTCAGAGAAATCCAAGGGTAAGTTACATGTCACATTATTCCTTTTTTTTGTTTATTTTTTAATTTTTTTGATGAAGCTCATATTAAAAAATTACTTACATGCTTCACTCGATAAATATATAACATAATGTTTACATAGTCAATATCATTTCATATCTGTTAAATAAAGGAAATTTAATATATATTTCCAGTGAGTTATGTTGATTTTATGTACATATAGACATACTTTATGCACCAATGAATAAATAATATATTATATATATATATATATATATATATATATATATATATATATATATATATATATATATAAATAATTTCATTATGAATTATTTTATAAAAATTGAAATAGTCTATGTATCTCAAAATTTATTAATAAGTTAAATTAAATTAAGTTTTTCATGTTTATAAAATGCATCTTTACAATTTAAAATAAAGGATGTCTGTTCAATTATTGTAATATATCTTTACTTTTTACTATATATGTATTAATTTAATCTGATTAGTATTGGTATTCTGAATTAAAATATTTCTATAATTATTATTTCGAATATAGTGCTAAAAGTGAAATTAAGTTAAGAACATAAAACAAACTTATTAATTCACAAAGAATCATTAAAAAATATTTTCAATACAACTATGGTTTTAAATACATTACTTTATTCAAAACTTAGAAATTCAGTTTAATTATGAAGAATAAGTAGATAATAAGAAATAAGACACTTTATAAATCTTTGAGGAATGAGCTTTTTTTGTTTTGTTTTCAGATGGATGATGCTGTGGATCATCTATACTAAATAAATAACAGGTTTCAAATTATTTATTAATATTTTTATGGTACCATTATATCTTTTATTGTTTTTGAGATGGCTATCATGTAATTTTTTGTACTACCAATTCTCTATTTGTGATGTATGTTACTATGATCAGGCATGTAGTCCGGAATGGAGCTTCAGCCATTCTGAATTTTTTTTTTAACTCACTTTATATATGTATAAACGATTTTATTTACAACACTTTAAGGTCATATGTAGTAACCTAATCCCTGTAGCCATTTCTTTTTATCATAAAATCCTTCCTTCTGGATAACTCTTCCAACCATCTCTTTTTTCGGATGACCTCCCTTCCTCCTTTCCAATGGTATAATCTGAAGTATTCCTTTAGGGCACCGGTCGTCCGTCATTCTCATTATATGCCCAAACCAACTCAGCTTTTTTTGGCTCAAACAGAATCTAAAGGGGTTCGTTTACTTTATCCTTAATGACATTATTTGGAACATATAATCTTGATATTTTACAGCTGCGTCTCCAAAAATCTCCATTGATAACAATTGCTGAGTCGGTTGAAATTATCCAGGTTTCTGAGGCATATAATGCAGTGCTTCCAACATAGGAATGGTATAGTACTTTTTTGTTTGGAGCCTGACTTCTTTATTCCATAAAACAGAATTTAAAATGCCAATAACCTTTCTCCCTCTGATGACCTTTTCATCAATATCTTTCTTACTGTTGCTCCCCTCATAAGCCACCTGCCTAAATATTTAAATTGCAGTCTGGAAAATAAAATTAGAATTCATATGCTCAATGGTATCACATTGATGTGAAAATAATGAAAAATAAATACTATTTCACTTAAGAAAATTTTGAAATACTACTATGTAATAGGTAGACAAAAATGAAAATGGAATGCTTAAGATCAAAAATTATCTAAATAATTTTTAATTTTTATTTGAATATGTATTTAAACTGTTGTTCATACATTTTAAACAAATAAGATCAATGATAAATTTTATAACCAGAACTGCAATTAAAATTGTAGACTCCCACTTTACGCGTGGTAAACAAAAAAATGTTCAGATTTCCTATGGTAGTGAGATGGATGAAAGTAAAATAGTAAGTGAAAGTTGTCTGAACCACGCACCAGATTTTTTTTTAACAATGGTTTAGATGTAAGAGAACAGAGTAGCTTATTGAGAATGCATTGTCCTCATAATTACTTCAGGAATATTGGGGAAGGATCAAAGGTTAGAACACCACATACTCGTATAAACTAAAATCCCATTCATTGTTTATTACCTGTAATATAGTGCAATTACCACTTGTACATTTAGTGAACTCTTTTGTAAATAATTTTTAAATAAATGACTTTGAAAAGTTTCGGAGGCCTAAGAAACTGGCTCTTTCTTAAAATAATGGAGGAGGGAGCCAGAAAGTGCCTTGTCCTCCCGATGCTGGCGCCTATAATTTTACCCTAATGCTCCAGATCCTAAATTTGAACCCCGGTGCTGGCGCCTATGATTTTACTCTAATGCTCCAGATCCTAAATTTGAATCTGGCTAAGACAGGTAATTATTTATTTTCTTAAATCGACCCTAGGGTAGAGTAATCTCCTAGAACACCCAACCTTTATAAAATGGGTACTCTTTATTAACAAATTGAATAATACTGAAAGAGAAAAACCTCACAGTTGAATGTGACCTCAGTCAAATCACATCCTTGCATAACCGTAGACTAAGAAACAATTCCTCAGGAACATATTAATCTCAGAACATTTTTCAAACTCACTCTTAAACGAAATAATCAAAATGTGATTATGCTTACAATAAATGTTGGGCACTTGTACCCTTACATCCTCTGAGTCCATTGCACTGCATTGGTTGCATTCGTGATATTTATGCCATCGATTCCCAAATAAGAAATCATAGTTCTTAAAATGTAGGTAATTTTATAACTAAAGGAATAGTGAAGAAGCTAAAATCATTTTATTGAAGGAAGTTAGTCGACTGTTCTACATACCATGGGTAATAAATAGCCAGAATGCAGTCATTTTAAAGGTTTTCATTGGTGCCTATGTTTCAACCCAAACATGTGGGTCATCATCACAGCGTGTTTCGAGCACTGAAGGTATTCCAGTACTAATACTTTCAGTGCTTGAACCAGGCCATGACGATGACCCACATGTATGGGTTATAACGTCGGCACCAATAAAAACCTTTAAAATGACTGCTTCCTGGCTATTTATCACCCATAAAATAACCTTACTTTGGCATTTTCCCCATTAGCAAAGAATTAATAATTTCTTCTTGTTATTTATTTTGTTGGGAAACTTTTGGTTATACAGCTGAAGTTGGTAATCATAAATTCCTTGTAACTTGTTTATTTTTTTATTTATCATATTTTTTTACAATTTGTTTAATGTTCTGGTAAATGTTTTCCCATCATCAGAAACGTATTCACTATTGTTGGGTCCCTTCCTTTTTCGTTTAACTCCCTTTATCATTTTAGGAAATTTGGCTATTACTATTTTTTTTTTTTTTTAGTTGATGATATTGAGGTGCAACTTAGAATTCTTCGTCAAGATGTATGATGGTAAAATATTTCCCGAAACTTTAAACAAATAATATATAAATGTGACAAATAAAAAAGTATACAAATCACCAGGAAGTTATAATTGCCAAGTTCGTCTGTAACAATTTCCAAAACTATAAATTGTTTAGTAAACTCATTATTACTACAATAACTCAAAGTTATGCAGTTAATTTGTGTCTGATTAATAAAAATAACGAAATCATACATTTACATTGTCTAATTAAGAGGCATTAATATTTTTAGTCTTGTTGTTTAATTATCTAGTTTAATAATTTATTACTTAATTTTATAAATTGGTTATTTTTCTATGTCATATCTTAAATAAAACAAAAAGTAGTTTTAATTATTATTTTTAGCTTGAGGGTAGGTGGGTACTTTTTTTGTTAATATGTTGGTGCATCGGATTTCGTACAGGAAGAAGAACTAAATAACTTTTGGGAAGAGTATTATACATTAATGGGTATTAAGTTTGCCGATTCAGTGCCAAGAAAAATTCACAAGCAATAAATTCATTTATAAGTATGAATTGAGTAGATGATAAGAAACATAGAAACATTGAAATTTAAAATTACGTTTCTTGTATTATTAAATAAAGTATGTTTGAACATCTGGAGGAGCACGTGCCTTTAGTTTTCCCCAAGGACTCCCAAAGGGCTTCCCTTATTGCCTGGTGGTGAGTGACAAATATACGTATAAAAATATATATATATATATATATATATATATATATATTAAATTCTCACAACTTTCACATACTTCCCTACTTTCAGTAGAAATTAATATTTTAAATAGTTAATGAA
Source organism: Nezara viridula (assembly GCA_928085145.1). Lineage (NCBI taxonomy): Eukaryota > Metazoa > Arthropoda > Insecta > Hemiptera > Pentatomidae > Nezara > Nezara viridula. The sequence continues at coordinate 101,816,551 of OV725080.1, read as the reverse complement.
TCTTAAGAATATTACTTTAGTTATAAATAAAAACTTTATAAATAAATATAAATTATGGCAATTCTGTTCACTATATATATATAAATATATATATACAGGGTGTCCCTTAAGTAGAAGGAAATATTTAAAAGGTTGATAGTAGACATCAAGATCTACAAAAAAGTTGCCCAACTATTGTAAACTATTGCCCAATTTTCAGCAAAAAAGTAGGAAATTTAAGATTTGTGTTTTTTTAAGTGAGTCACATTTTTTGTTGAATATGATGCAATAACTTAGATAATTGGGTATATTATAATACATCGCATATCATGGAAAAACAAGAAATAAAAGCTTGTTAACAATTAATTGCAGTAATTTTTGCCGAAAATAGAGGTACTTTTACTTGACTGGATAAAACAAATCATAATTTTCTTACACAACTTGAACTGAATCTGAAGTTTTCCAAACAAACCTCGACTTAATTACTACGGATTTAAACCTTATTAAATGAAGCAGTTTTTGTGAATGTGAGGTATCTGTAGTACAGTTGGACTATGATAAAAAAAAAAAAAAATCGCGACTAATTTATGATTTTTTTTTTTTAAACAGAACTAGCCGCCCAAAATGCATCTTTAAATAATTTAAACAATGATAAACTCTATTTTCATTTAAATTAAATTTTATCTAGTTTACAATGAAACAATTATTAATTACTTGAATTAAACATTTTTTAGTTATTGCTTTTGATTCAACAAAAAATACGACTCACTTAAAAAAACACCAAACATGGATTTGCTACTTTCTGTTGAAAATTGGGTCATTGTTTATAAGAACTTTTTAGTGGATCTTGAGGTATAATGTCACTCTTAAAAAAATTTCCCTCTACTTACGAGACACTCTACATATATGTGTGTATATATATTTCTTTTTCTATATATTTCAATAATATAAAAGTAGACATGATTAGCTAAAACCATTGACAGTCATTAGCTTTTCATCATTCTTCATTACTTTCTACAAGCTTAAATTTTCTAAAATCTTTTCCTTTATAAGAATATATCATACGTCTATATTATCTACTGCTCTTATTTTTGTTTGTATTCAGACCATGAAAATCTCTCTCTCTTTTTCTCCTGTAATTAACAATCCAATTGTTTCATTGTTAATATTTATTCATTTTGTATCATTAGTAACAACGAGAGACCTCACATTATTCACAAACACTGAACAGTTACAAATGCGTCATTTAAGCCCGTATAGACTATTTTAATCAGGTTAATATTCATCTTAAATGGTGTTTTACATCGATATGGGGATTTTAATCAATATCATTAGAGCCGCTTTTGAGAAAAATGTGTAAAAAATAGATGATACAATGATTGATCGATTTTGAGGGAAAAGTTTGATAAACTTATTTTGGCTTTTTTTTAAAAGGCTTGGTCATTTGAACTGAGGGGACCTTGAAGCATGTATTTCCATTGAAAACTAGGATTCGAATGTTTTTACGATTTCAGTGCTTTCCCTATTTCATGAGTAAATACATGCAAAAAAAATAAAAAAATATATGTATAAATAACATTTGAAAAATGCAAAAGGTTTCAGGTGCAACAGGTTTTTATTTATATCTTTTTTTATTTTATTATTTTTTTTTTGTGGGTTTTACAGATCTTATGATTCTTTTCCAGTCTTAATCAGCTATCAACACTTCTGCCTATCTTGAGCAATTTCTTTCCAGTTGTCTACAAGTAACACCGGAGCATATTTGTTGATCCAATCTATCCATCTGGTTTTTTCTGGCCTTCCGCGTGGTCTCTTAACTACTATCTATTATTTGTTTAACCCTAACCTATTACATGGCTTTTAGCTTTATTTTTTACAGATTTTATTACTTCTTTTAACCCTTTATGACCGCCTTGTACTGCGTGGAATGATACTTCGTGAGGATGGTAAAGCAATAAAACGTTATCCCCTGGGACGAAGGATGTGCAAGCACAATGAAGCGTGTAAAAATCTCTGACAAGGGTGACTAAGCCCCATGATATCTGAGAGCGGGCAGGCAGCAGCTGAGATCTTCAGTTAATGGGATCTCGAAAGACATTCAGCTTTATAGCTGCCATAAACCTTGCTCATGTGTTTTTTCCCAAATTTATTTTCATCAGAAATATTGGATATTATTACTAAGCATATAATTTTTAATAAAACCCTTCATTGTTCAGTTTAAATGTAAGATCCTGATTAAAGCTTATAGTATTAAATATTGATGTACTTCCATATTCAGAGATTATGTTAATATTTCCGGTTATAACTTAAATTTTGCAGAAAAGTAATACAGTTAAAAATTTAATTTCCAATCTACACGATATAATACGGTATTTAGTATTGATCCCTTTTCTGGCTCTAAGGAGCGATGGATTTTGTTGAATCCAATGAAAGGGAATTTCATGCAGAAGTGACGAATCGTAATTTTGATCCTTAAATTCCTAAACAGATTAAATAAAAGTCATTGAAAAGATTTGGAAAGAACTTTTTGATAATTAATTTAAATTTTAATAAAAAAAATATCCAGTTACGGCTTTTATACACTTACAATGGAGAGATTATAGTCTGTGGGTCACCTATTTCAAACAAATTTTTTTGGTGGTACTAAATCGACACGTGTTCCGGCGTTCTTTCCAATGGGCCCTAGGAATCCAGAAAAAAAATGTTTACTCCCATATTTGGGAGGTTGGTCCAAATTGTGCCCATACTTGTAGCTATCTGCCATATAAAATATTTATTAAAAACCGGTCTGGTATTTAGAGTAAAAATTTTTGTATGGAGAAACAAAGTTGATATTCGTTTTTCGCATCTCGAAAAACCCTTAAGGTACTATTTGGCTGGCGCGGTCGACGACAGCGACTGCTATTCCCCCCTGCCAACCGCTGTTGCCGTACCTATTTCGCTGAAACTGCTCACTGAGGTTGTTATAACCTGCCTATAACCTTCGAACATTTCGCTGTATCTTTGAAGATAAAAAGATAGACATAATATAAGAATAAAAATGAACTTCCTATAATAATGAACATCTCTGACTACCGCTTTTTTATTTGAGTTGGAAAAAGAAGAGAAAATGTTGTTCATAAAGAGAAGGAATATCAGTATTTCGATGTGATGCTCATCATCAAAGTTCCTCTGATATTACATATTATTAGTTTGAAAAATAATAGTAATTAATACATAATTGGTTAGTAATAAATATCATATATTTGTAATTAAATCTCAGCAAGCGATGTTTTATAGTTTTATCAATAGTAATCAGTAAATCACCACTTTAATTAAAAAATACAAATCGTTTTTTCAATGGGTGGATTTTAGTATTTACCTGACGATAAAATTTGTTGGATTCTTTAATTTATTTAATATCGTTTGGATTTAGGTATATTTGTATTTCGCTGTAAAATATTGCTGGTGGAATAAATAAATAAATAATCTTGTTACTTCAACCTCAAAAAAATAATTTACTATTGCATTGTTTCAGTTTTAAACAATATTTGTTATAATTTTGCCAGACTTGAAAGAAACATAGGAAATAAAACGTATCGACGGGACTGTTATCATCAAAACAATGCTCTGATATGATAACATAACCTACAACCGCCGAACCGCCAACAGCTCCACTGCTTCAAGAGGAGTCAGATAGGAGCAGCTTAGATATGACGTCATACCTAGACTGCCGAGCAGCGCCAGCGAAATAGGTTCCTTTCTATTCTACTAAAGCAGTGGTCAACCGCGAGCAGTCGCGGTCGTGGACCGCGCCAGCGAAATAGTACCTTTAAATACGAAATTTTATAGCAATAGAAAAATTAAAATTTTCTGCATGAAATTTTGTCTAGGCTTGGACCCTTAAAAATTTCATTGACAATCATAAAACTTACGATAACTTTAGAACGGTTTCACTGATCCACAATTAATAGGGATTTAGGCTTCTGTGTGCTACACAAAATGACATATACCCGATCTTCGTAATCATCTTAAAATTGAAGATTTAAAATAAAAATGGGTCAGAAATTTTTCTTTATTTCTAGGTTGAAAAAAGAAAAAAAAAAAAAAAAAATTAAATCCATAAGTTATTGGTGTCAGTTGGAAGAGTAGTAATTCAGACTTCCAACGGTTATATCAAAGTTGAATTTGAGGAACTTCTATATCTAACTTCTATGTAGAACTAAAATCGCTTACATTGTCGAAATTTAATTAAAAATGTCAGATCAAATTATTAAATTTAATTTTTAAAGAAATCGATTACGTGTTAGAAGTAAATATTACCAAGGCAATGCCCTGGGGCGTCAGAAGTGTTATAGACTTACTGTTAGTTCAAGTTTTGGTTCAAAATTTTAACATTTTTATATTTTATTTTCGTACTTCAATCAGAATTGTTGAAAAGGTGAATTACATTAATTTTGCCTTTAAACCATCAATTTAATACAAAACATATATAGCACCATGCTTTATGGCAAAGAATATACCCCTGTTATTAAAAATAAATACTATCTTTTTTTTATGATTCATCTTGACAGATACTTATAAAAGTTTTTTTTTTGGTTTATTGATCACATCAACCATCATCCATCACTTCTATTTATTTGACAGCTCATTCAAGTTTAAGTGTTTGTTTTGTTTTGTTTTTATACCAACATTTTATTTCACTTATTTGAGTATATCACCTACATTTATATATATAATTGAAAGCACAGTTATTAATTTTATCTTCATAAACTCTTATGTATTTGTTTTTAAACCGGACGATACAAAATGTAGGTTAAAACATCGTTGGTAAATTAATTAAAAAGAACATTTGAAAGATGTTTCATTTTCTCTGAAACATATACACTATATATTATATAGTATGTATTATATATTATATATGCATATAATATATATCGCTGGATAAATAATACATGGTTACCCATAATTTCTAATTTTATGATTTTCTATTTGATTCGTAATATCTGGATTGAAAGATGTCAATGTTTTGGCAAATAACAAGCATTGTGTATATTATCAACTTAAACAATTTATTCACGCCATATGACTGATTAGATTGTTTTAAGAATTATTTGGCAATTTCTCCTGCCAAATTTGTAAATTTTTACGAACTTGCAAGTCACGGCATTCAATTGGAAGGCTGATCTCTAGAAATCGACCTTCCTTTGCTGTTTCACTCAATGCTAAATTTGTAATCTCTCTATCTAAGTGCTAGCATTTTCTGTATTTTCTTAGCCATTTTATTCTTGATAATTATCTGTTTTTGTGCAACTCAATAAAGTAATAATAATAAAAAAAATAAATTACAAGCACAACTGTGGGAGAAAGATTTCGAGAATAACAGGAATTGGCTATTGGAATAATATAATCGTACCATTTGGGAACGCCCTGTTGTAATAATTACAGACAAATGGTTTGATTCCAACGTCAATGATGGCAGGAACCACAGGCGGATCTACGGGGTGGGGCTTTCGGGCTGAAGCCCCCTCCTCCCAAAATGGTAAAATACAACATAAAAAAATATTAAAAACTATCTCTTGAAGTATTATCGTTCGTGTTATTACATTAATTAGGACTTCAAGAATCACTTAAACAACATGTCATTTAGGTAGGCAGTTTCTTTATTTTTTTTTCAAATTATTGTCATTATATATATGGAAAAATATATTTGAAGCCTCCCCCCCACAAAAAAAAAGATAAATCCTGGATCCGCTAGTGGCAGGAACGTATGACTTCGTGTAATAAGAGAGGCTCAACAGACAGGTAATAGTTATTTAGAAACAGCTAGAATGGTTAGAAATGTTTTAATATTTGAAAGAAAAAAAAAAAAAAAACTGTAAACGTGTAGATGGTTGGACTTTTCTCCCACGTTCAGTTCAGAATTCGTAAAAGCGAGATAAATCAACAGATAATGATATAAAAGTTTCATTTAGAAATTTAGAAATTCAAAATAATTATTTATATGATTCGGGATTTATATGCATAATATTGCTATTAATTATAGAAATAATAGTACTATCTTTACTAAACGACTATTATAGTAAATAACACGAGTAGGATAATCACTAGTCTAACATGAAGGTCTCACCGGACCCAGTGTTAATTAAGTACTCGTATTCATTGTCTTTACAACAAACTCTGTCAAGTAAATATGTAATTAGTTTTAATTATTAGTAATTAAATTGTAAATTAATGATTCCAGTTACTGTTTGTGGAATGGTTGTGTTTTTAAAGAGTAAATTCAATAGTTTGAACGTATTTATTGTTTTACTAGCATGGTATACTTTAAAATTTTATGAAAAAGATTATTATTATTATTAAATGGCTTTAAGACCCACTTATTGAGCCAAAGCCTGAGAATATTTACAAATCAACAATATATATAATAGAGGAGTACACATTCCTTTTTAAATCTCATGATGGATGGATTTTGACAAATGGTGTCAAAAGAAAAGCAATGTAATGGAAAAAGTTACGAGCGCTTTAAAGTTGTAAATATAATGTGAAATAATACTTGTCGAAGGTCTGTTTGGCATATTAATATTTCAACTTATTATAGTTTATGACAAAGAAAATATATTTGCAGAAAAAAAAATTTGCATTAGCATTTATGAAGTTTTTATCCAGGTCTCGATGGTATATCTGACTCTTGATAAATGAGAGATCTATAAACCAAGGATCCGTTCTTTTTTTTCCAATCCAATGTCCCCATGGGTACAATACTGGGTTAGAATTATTACTGATAGGTTAGCTTCATTGCTTAACTGCAGAGAAATTTTCCTTTAGAACATGCCAATTACGCATTAAGTGAACTGTTAATTCAATTTTAAAATTATTGATCGATACTAAAATTGCATTGACCATTTAGCGCCCCCCGCGATCCTCCTCTGGATCCCCTTGCGTATCATTAAATTCTTTATATCATAACCATGGAACCTTTTTTCTTCAAATACTGCCTTTTTATTAAGTAATATTATTAGTCAACCAAAGTCTAATTTATCTTTTACCCTAAACCAGCAGTAACAGATTCATAAACATGGATATTTTTTTCATAAGCCCTATGGGAGATGCTTTTTATCTAAGGCATATAAATAAAAATTAAGCAACAGCTTTACTCTCCCAACAATTTTTTCTTTATATTTATGACGTTTCGGGATCACTTTATCATCCCATCTTCAGACCGTATCCCATCCATCTATCGTCTTATTTTTTAAAAAAGATTTCTCATAATTATTTTATTATATTTTCATCCCTTACTCCACTACAGTGTCTGACTAGGCTCCCCAAGATGAATTATAAAATATAATAAAAAAATTAAGACAAATCTTTTTTTTAAAAAAAAGATGATAGAAGAATGAGATACGGTCTGAAGATGGGATAATAAAGTTATCCCGAAACGACATAAAAATAAAGAAAAAATTGTTGGGAGAGTACAGCCGTTACTTAATTTGTATTTATAAACATGGATATTTTTGATGCCGCGATAAAAAGATTCTTAGCATCGCTTATCTAGTCGATTAGCCTCTGTTTGAAGAAATTAATACAGTGTATTCTAAAACGTAGGGGCGTATGAGAGGGATGAAACAGATGAAAAGTATTGGCGAACTGTATAGACCAATGAACCGCGATAAACAAATTTTGAGCGGAAAAATGGTCAATGACTCAGGCATCAAAGGCCTTGGAGTCGGAAAAGCGATTCTAATTGACTGGTTGACCTCATTAAGAGGGGGCGCAGGAGGAGGTGGGAGGGGGGGGAGGGGAGGAAGCTTTCAGGTGGGAGAGATTAATTTGATGTCACTATAGCTAACCTGAAATAGAATTTGAGATCTCAGCGCGCTATCCGCCCACCTGGGAGTTCGTCTCCTAACGAGTTCTGAGCAAAGCCGTGCGTGGGTGTTTGGATTTATTGAAGAAAAACACTCTATTGCAGATAAATAATATGTTTTGTTTTTCATATTTGAAAAATTGATAAAGTTACAATATATCTTGTAATAAATAATTTATATATAACAAAAAGTATTTTCGTTTTAAAATTAATAGTACTTATTTTGATTTTGTGATCAAATTATCTTACGATCAAAGTAGCAAGCAAATGGGTGTTTAAGAGTTTTTAGTACCTAATTAAATAGACAAAGTTTGCCGACCTTCAGATTGAAAACGCTTTAATTCCGAGAATATTCGTAAATAAAATATTTGTAGGTTACGATTAGGTGAAGCTGTTTACGAAGTTTCAGACGGATGTTAATAATTAGACAAAAAGGGGTCTGTAACACAGAGTATGACTGTGTGGAATCAAAGTGTTGATTACCTTAATCGTTGAAACTTTTTTTAATTCTTGTTTCCCAAGTTTCACAGTTTTTCCTTGCTCACTTTTTCTCGATGCTGATTTATGGGATTCTTTTAACTTATATAATAAGAAGATGTTATCGTTACATCTTATTTATTTATGAATTCATATACGTATATTATTCTTTATGTATTATAAATATTAATTTATATATTATGGATACTGTAAAATATTATTTTTGTCTAGACATCGACATTTTTCCGTTTTTAGGTATACTGTTGTTCTTGTTGAACATTCTGTTCAAGAATAAAATTCTTTATTATGTTCTACATATCTTATGTAACAGAACTAAAATAATTATCAAACTGTTTCTCCCTAATCAACCTCTTATTACTACGTAAGTTTTAATTTTTTATTCAATGCGTATTTGCTAAAAAACGATGGTGTGATATGCATAATCAAATATAAATATACGCACATTTATATAATTTGTAAATGCTCAGGCCCTTATTAAGCATCTGCCAGGTTTGCCCAAGAACATTTTGTTGAACTTCGTTGATTAAACTAAAATTTGTATATATTGTTCTCTAAATTTATGTCTCTATTCGATGAAATGGTTGACTGGTAGAGTTCGACTCCGGAAGATGGAGCAACTTCGCCACTGATACAGCCCCGGGTAAACAGTGGGTGAGAGGGGCCACCACTGACAGATAAAGGGGCCCGCAGCTCTCTCCGGGGGTGGTTTCCACAAATATTTACTGACAGCGGCTAGTTCTCAAGGGGTAAATATTCCCAAGAGGTGTCAACGGTCTACTAAGTACCAGAGTGGACTTATCTACTTAAAAAAAATATAAGGCATACATACTTGGTCTCATAAAAACATCTATGAGCTAGGAATATTCCATGTGATTGCTTACCTGTAAACAGAAATAAGGAAAAATTGTTAAAATAAAATCCATAAAGGTACAATATATTGAGGTTATTCAAAAACTAAATTCGATAATATCATATAAAAAAAAATATATAATAATAATATTTTAATATTTTTTAAAAACTATTATATAGTCTAATAAAACTATTGTATTGTTGGGAAATGTTAATGAAAGAAGAATATCGATGGTAGGCAATGAAAACCTGGTAAGCTCATTTTGATAAAGTTGACCCAGAAGGAACAAATAAGTTTTCAAAAAAATGTATAAGCGATACAGATTAAGCACCTTTAATTTTTAGTGGCTAAAAGTTATTTAAAGAGATATCTATGTATCTCTTGTTATTTGCGTAGTTCTTAGTCTGGAATTCATAGGTTTTCATAACCTGAGGGAGCCGGGTAACTACAATAAAAATTCTCTAAAACGGCACACACACGAACGGGCTAAGCACATACCCCTAAACTCAGAAATAAACTGTCGGAAGTTTTTTTTCTTGATTTTTTAAAAATTTATTTAATTTTTTAATTACGCCTCTCTTTATCGGCTTCCATCAGAGGTCTTGCAGCTCAGTACCATTCTTTTTTTACTTTCACTTACGTACATACTTACGTAGTAAGGGTAAATTTTTTTAAACATCATATTACGTTTTATTTACTTTAATGAATGTAATTTGGTTTCTTTATGTAATTTATCTATCATATAGTATGTAGGTTTTTCCAGGGATGGCCGTTCCCCCCAAGGTCAATGGCTACTTTATGGCTTTATGGCTACTTTATGGATTTTATTTTGTGCATGAGCATCCCATCCCACCTCCCAAGATATTTTATTGCTTTCATCTTCTTAAAAACAGTGCAAGCTAAAGTTAAATTTTAAAAATCATAGGTCACGTACTATTACACTTTCATTGGCCTGTTCCATGCTTCCCATCTGTCTCCTGATTTGAAACTTTCCATTTCTAAAATTCATAATCCCGTCGAAATGTCCTCTCTCAAAAATTCAAAACCCCGTCGAACTGTGCTTCCCTCAAAGCTTTTGATGGCGCAACTTGCGCCATGAAATCCCCTTTTGGGAACCTACGGGTTTTTCCTAATGTATAATAAATGATAAGTAATAAGATATGACTACTAAATAAGCAATCACACCACTATTATGACTTATTTAATTGTAAGCACAAACATGTAACCATTATTACCACACAATGTACAGTAATAATATGTAAATTAATGATGATTAAAAAAAAAAAAGAAATCAATAGGCTCTTTAACGTTGTTTACATTCAATGTTATAAAACGTATTTTATTAATCTCCTCCTTATTTTGTTAAATCGCAATTGTAATAGCATAGTTAGATAAAATATGATAATTAATAGCTTTGAGTATCGGTATATTTTTTCCTTCATTTCACTTTTACCACTTTAGGTAGGAGAGTTAAGTAAACAATTCGTAGAAGGTTTAAATTAAAAAAAAAAAGTTTTAAACTCAAATTAAAGGAGCCCTCGAAAACTCGGTAAAATGAAACTGGAAAGGTTGAATAAGGTTGGAATTGTGGGGAGGGCACTACTAGGAAGTGTTGTAGGTCGACGGCCGGCGGTCCAGATCGATGGAAGCTGCAGTGAATGGGAGGAGGCGGTGGCCATGGATACGGCCCTGGCATACTGACACCTGTCGAATGGGTCACTCCACCTTCTCATACATTAATATCATTAATCTAATACATTATTTATCATATATGTATCTGAAATGTATTGGGACCGATTACCTACAGTCCGTGGAACAGACACCTTGTTATCAAATTATTAACTTCTGCTTAAAACTTCGTGAATGGCTGCATCTTATCGCAACCTAGACAATTTTTAATATATAAACAAATTCTCAGAAATGGGGCCTTTTTTCATTAAATTGATTATTTTAATGATATACTAAAAAAGCATAAGCACTCATTTACTTTCCACTTGAATCGTAACTATACTACTATACTAGATATAATTTGTACAGAAAATGAAAAAAAAAGAAAGGTGGCCTACAAAAATATTGGGCCGTTTGACCATTATAACCTCGTTACCGCCAAATGGCCCAATATTTTTGTAGGCCACCGTTTTTCTTGATTTTGTGAACAAATTATCTTACGATTCAAGTGGAAAGCAAATGAGAAGTCATGAGGGTTTAGTACCTAATTAAATAGACAAAGTTGCCGATCTCTCGATTGAATTTGATAAGAAGGGATCTGTACCACGAGTTACTTAATAACTAGAGTTTTGTCTTAAGACTGTAGTACGTAGTAAAACTGAAAAACTCGGATTGCAAGTGATGATAGATTCTCTTCATAATCAGTGCCGGTACAAGAGGGTCACCAAAACAATTAATTGTTAGAAAACATTTATAGATAGTTCTATACGTACAATATTAGTAAGGTACTTGTTAACTTTAACAAACTTATTACAAAATGGGTCAATTTTTAACATACTCATTAATATTAAAATTATTATAAGCAAAATGGTTTAATACAGTGGAGGATTTAAGTATAGGTAAACCAGATAGTTTCCTAGTCCAGATAGTCTTGGTCTTGCAAACTCAGTCTTGGTCTTGCTCAAGAGTCTCCCAACAGTCTTGCAGTTACCTATTAGCTTATTACTGTAGATAAATTGCTGTAATTTTTTAGACAGGAGTAACCTAACTAAGCCCGAATAAAAAATCATTATTCTTTACATATAGTAAATAAAATTATCAAGTATTAGTAAGTATTTTGGCTTGATTTTTATTCAAAAAATCGATTTTTTTACAAGTCTTGGTCTTTGTCTTGGAACAGTTTAGCGGTCTTAGTTTTGGTCTTGCAAAATCAACACTAGTACTTTCTGAGTTTTACCCTAATCACTTTGAGATCAATTAATAACACATTGTTCCACACTATTTCTATATAAAGGCAAAAAGAAAAGTTACATTCATAGGAAAGAATTATAAAAAATTATCAATATATATATGAAAGCTGGGGTAGCCTTGCTGGCTAAGGCGCTTACAATAGGTAATCAAAGGTAAGCAACGCCGAACGTGGCTCTAGCATGGGCGACCGTTCACCAAGGAAAGCCACGCTGCCCGAGATCCCCCCTCCCACCCGGTTATGTGAGACCCGTCAACTTATTGGAGGCAAGTCACACCGACCGGACGTAGGATTGATGATCCTACCCCGTACTTTAAATCGGGAATCGGTAAATGGTCTAGGAGACCACACTCACGGTCAAAGATCTTCATGGTCTGAAGCGCCAACAAAAAAAAAAAAAAAAAAAAAAAAAAAAAAAAAAAAAAAAAAAAAAAAAAAATAATATATATATATATATATATATATATATATATATATATATATATATGTATATAGAGTCAAATTTTACAAGTAATTTTAACATTAGAATAAAAGGAACCTTTCACATATAATGTACCATTCAAACATAATTCATATCTTAGGAATTATATTTTACGTAATAGCTGTCTAGAAAATATTTCGTATGACCGTTCGTGACTTCATAACACGTGTGCCATATCATTCACCATGTACATGTATATATGAATATATAAGAGTATCTCATACCGATAATACTATCCCAATTAAGAAGCAGACGATTGATAAACAGTCGCCACTGTTTAAGTAAGAATCAACAGGAAGAACATACGAGTGCAATGAGCTCTTAATGCCAACGGCCTCAGTCGTTGACTCGAACCGATGCATCATTGTCACAATATTTGTAGTTATTTAAGTTTATTAATTATTTTTATCATTGAGACAGCCATAAGATAAAGTTTGAGTGGTGAATACATTTCTTGAAATAGCTACCATCCGTAATCGTCATGTTGGCAAATTCACAGTCCGGTTGTAAACAAAGGTATATAAATATATACGCAAGCAGCAGTAATGTTTATTGGGTATTATTTTATAGGAATGTATGTATTTAAGTTAGGTAACCTTAGCCTGGGAGGTTACTGCATCATTCATCCTTGAAAAAGGCTTTAATATTGATCTAATCCCTTATATCAATACAAAATCAAGCGGTATATAATGACAAACAACAATAAAATATTTACTTTAGAATTTTTTAAATTATTTTCCTTGTTCAACAATAATTTTAAAAATGTGATATTATGTAATATGTGAAAAACAAAACATTGTTTGAAGTCTAGAATGCAGTATAGGATTTCAGTGAAAGTCTTGGGTCGATGAGAAAATAAAAAGTATAAAAAACATTTGTTTACATTGTGAATATTTTAAATAGACCTCAGAGGCCTAATTGCAATACCAATGGAAGGTTTTACTGTCAGGGCTAAATTTTAAATATAGTTCCAAATAGTTTTGACCTCCATTTATATCTAAGTTAATCACTATATCTAAGAAAACTGAATTGAAATCATTCATGAATAATAAAATTATGAATCAATCGATCTATTTCTGTATGAAAAGTAATTTTATAAGAAAGTTAAAATTAAAATAAACCTTCAGTCATATACTTCCTTGCTTAAGAGTTTTGATAAAATTTTACATTATTTTATTTTAAATTAATAATATTTCAATACAGAAACAGAATAATAATGAAAAAGTATATAACCTCTTCAAATCTGTTATTATTTAACAACTTAATTAACCATTTCGTCATATGTCAGTATGATACCGTATGTAAAGAACAATTAAAATTTTTAGTTCATAATATTTTTTTTTGATTTTTTAATATTGAGTAATATTTAGATCATTTGATAAAAATGGCAACAAATGCAGAAATCAATGTGAAAATTTCATCTGAGTTTCGCAACATCCTACTAGAATTGGTTGTAGCATATTTAATTGATCAACCTCCTGATTTTCTCGATTTTGCCATAGAATTTCTAACAGAAAAAAGAAATGAGAAATTAGGGACCGCCCAGTACGTTCGACCAGATCTATTCGAGACCGAAGAAGAACTAGAGGATGACTACATAGATCGCCGAGAACGCAGGAGATCCGTCTTTGCTGAAGCTTACGATCCCGAGGAAGAAGTTGAGTTTAAACCTCCAGTATATCCTAAGGATAAAAAAGAAAAAGCAAAGATGATGGACGCTATGAAAAACATATTAATTTTCCGATCGTTGGACAATTCGCAAAAGGAACAAATACTTGATGCTATGGTTAAGAGAGATGTATTCCCTGGTGAAGTGTTAATTAATCAGGGAGAGGAAGGTGATTTCTTTTACATTATCGCTGTAGGAATCTTCGAAGCTTGGAAGGATGACAAAGTATTGCTAAACAAGTATGTCAATAGTGGCAGTTTCGGCGAACTAGCTTTGCTCTACAACGTCCCGAGAGCTTGCAGTGTCAAAGCAATCACTGAAGGAACTGTCTGGGTTTTGGATAGATTAACCTTCCGCAAGATCGTTCTGACGAATGCCTTCAGGAAAAGAAAGATGTACGAGATGCTGATAGAGGGTGTACCACTGCTGTCTGCTCTCAACGAATACGAGAGGCTAGCAGTTGCCGATGCACTTGTAAGCCAAACCTTCCAAAACGGGCAGAAGATAATAGGGCAAGGGGATTCGGCCGATGGGATGTACTTCGTGGAGAGCGGCAAGGTGAAGGTGACGGTCAGAGGTAAGGACGGGGCTGAAATCGAGATAAAGCGGTTGGAAGCCGGGGAGTACTTCGGGGAACTGGCCCTCCTGACCTGCAAGCCGAGGGCGGCTTCGGTCTACGCCGTTGGGACCGCCAGGGTCGCATTCTTGGACGTGGACGCCTTTGAGAGGCTGTTGGGGCCGTGCATGGACATCATGAAGAGGAACTTCGAGACCTACGAGACTCAGCTGAACCAACTGTTTGGAAAGTCCATCATCTCACCTCATGAGGTGAGGCAATCTCAAAGGCAATAAAGGTTACTTATAGAGGAGCATTTGATGTAAATTCTGTTAATTAATTATTGAGGTACAGATCAAGTCACGATGATGAAATGCATCAAGTGTTGACATAAATAAATTCGCCATTTTATCAAATGTGTTAGTCTTAAAATAAATTTTTTTTTGACATATGTTTCATTTATTCGATTATTAAAGAGGATGATTCTTCGCTAAAAGTTACTTTTAAACTGTTTCTACTTTGTGCTGTTACATACTGAGAACAAAAGAGCATTATTCTCCCTGGCATAAAAAAGCTTAATATGTTGCATGTACAACAATAATCTACGACTGGTACTTAATCTTCTCTCAGCCGTCTTAGGAAACAATCTATACCATCCAAAAACGTGTGCATTTTTTCAGAATACCCATTGCTTGCATACTTCTGCAATTTATTAATGTATTAACCTTAAAATGAAACAGACTCATTCTGCTATCAATCTATCTGTAATGAAACTATAATGTTAGCACTTCAGTTCAGAATGGCAACGTGTCGCAAAACAATTTTCAATATACGCTAGGTGCGGACAATATTAACCCAGTGCCTGGGAGGTTGGCATAGATGACATTCCCTAGATGACTCCCTTCCTATACGTACTATAAACCTACTCAGCTATATAGTTAGGAACTAATTATTGGCTTTAAAATAGTTCCAAGATAGGTGTGTTAAAAATAAAATTCCATACGTTATTTACATCAATGTACTGTTTTTGATTATTGATGTTTGTTAGTATGAATTAATTGAATTTGAATAGCAGGTATTTAGATTTTTGATACCCTATTTTTAGTTTGTAGCGCGATTTTTACATGGTAATAATTTCTTTAATTTTGTTAAATAAGCATAAGGCAATTATGTTATTAATAGATGAATCCAAACAACAACGCCACAAGTCTCCAAACATACAGGTGAATCGTTAACTTGCCAACGTTTAGCCAATTGAAGCCTCATCAGGACAGAAAAAACAAGACCACTTATATGCAGAAAGAAAAAACAAAAAAGGAAAAAAATATTGTTGCTGTAGACATCTCACGAAGACATCCAAATAAATACTGAAGGAAAAGGGAGGTTCTATTAACACATCTAAGGAAGTTTATATTGAACAGCTGATTAGCAGGTTGATATAGCAGACTGAAAGCAAAAAAAAATACACATAACTAAAATATAATAATACAAAACGTGATAAATAAAATAAAATAAATTCAAAAGAAAAAACTTGAAGGTATATATAACATCCATTCCCAACAAGACCCAATGGTAATATTACAAAATAAGCATAAAGCTAGAAAGGAGACATAAGGTAATTATGATATAGTCCTGAGCGTCTGTGGCTGTAGTGCCCTCTTTCAGTCTCCATTTGCTTCTAATACTAGTGATGCGGCTGGAAAAGTGGCGCTGGGATCTCCCGGAGTCTTGCTTCGCCTTCCACGTATGGGGGAAAAAGCCTGGCTCGGAGATTCTTGGGCGAATGTATATATTGTATATAGGTATGATTGTGTTTAGAAATTTTTATTTTATTTTATTTTTATTTAACTTCTTCACCAGTATTATTTATTTACTTATTATATTTATATTTATTTCTTTATTATTTGTATATATTGTATGAATGAGAACTTGTAGCCCTAATGCTTATAGCCCTCCAGCAGTGGCTGATTGTATTATTATTCAATAAACAGATTAAAAAAAAAAAAAAAATTATGATATAAATGGAAAAATCCAAACAACAAAGCCATGAGTCAACAAACATACAGGTGAATAGTCAACTTACCACTTTATGTCTGGAATGGAGGGATTCATAAATTTGAAAAAAATTAAGAACAATTTAGTTTCTAGTTGTTAATTTAGTTATGATAAATCGACAGTTAAAAGTTATCGTCCACAACAAATAGTAGTTTATATATTAAAACTGAACCGATAGCTTCCTTTTTTCCTTTCCCATTTATGATAATACCATGAAAGGATGGATTATGTAGTAATGTCTACATGTACGATGCCTCAGGTATGAACGTTAAATAGTACAAGTGAATTACTACATCAAGAAAAAACAAACCCAAAAAATATCTGCTTTCTAAGATTGGAGTTCTATTAAAATCCAGGTGTGCACAATGTTGGTCGAATGTTTTATGAGTAGTTTTTTCTAAATTTTTTAAATAAGGGGATTAAAGTCGGAATGGCGTGTCACATTTTTAATAATTCTGACTCAAGCTCGGAAATACAATACTGGAGAGTTTAAGTGTTAAAAGAAAAAGAAAAAATTGAGTGTTTATCAAACTACAAAATTGTACATATCGAAATTTAAATTTTTTTGATTAAATGATTTTAAAATATTTCAAATTAAGCAAAAAAACAATTGTTCCGCACACAAATTAAGACCACAGTTTATCAGAATAATTCAACTTAAATCTTTTGTTTATCACATTGAAGATGTATCAACCTCCCATCAAATGTATATTAAATAAATCTGAAAAATAAACTTCCCAAGAATTAGCGTTATCAAATTACAGGACTTACAGGAATGTTTTCACCCACAGAAATCAAATCCACTGAGAATCGTGAAAGCAACTGTTGGGAAGACTGGCTCTTTCTCCCAGTATCGTATATCCTACGATTGGGCGAGTGCTAAGAACAATTCGCCGGATTTATTTTTATTGTTATCACCTCTCTGGATCAGTCGAAGTGCCGAAGTAGAGGGAAAGTTCCTAACGGTTCGGATCAGTTAGTGAAGACCGTATTAAGCTGAGACTTTGAGCAATTTATATAACATTTAAACAATCGTGCATGTCATACATCTTGGACAAGCTATTCGCTAACTTTCCAAGGGTAATCACTGCTGATTGTATCGTTGCTGTTTCGCCTTTTCATTCCCAGTGATATAGATTATATTATATTTGATCCTAGAGATTCAACTTCCTGAACCGGGTAAGTAACAGAAAAATGGAATATGATATAAATAAAATTAAATCAAGGAGAATATGTCGCTGATTTAACCCGAGCCAGATATCTATCCTTTCATGATCAACTCCAGTCCCACTCAAATCAACTTGTTTCCACCCTTGCTTCTTCCTCGATTCCTGATAATCCTCCTAGGCGTCTGAAAAGATGGCCTCGTGATCTCCTTACATAGAATCATTTAAGCAATGCTACCACTGGGTAGTATTTCGACAAGTCTGTTCATATCAGTATTTCTAATTTATTTACATATTTACTAGTTGTATTTATTTAATACAGTTGTAAATTTCAATAAATACATTTTTAAAAAATCCAGAGGATGTTTTTGGCTAATCTGCTTTTTTCTACCTAAAATGAAAACTAGTAGATGAAACAATCATCTTTACGTTTTAGGTACGTTCCAATATCCACTCTCTAAGCAAAAGACCTCATCCTATTGAATTATGAATTACTTCTTATAAAAGTACTACTTTAAGCAAATGTTTCGTCATTCTTGAAGCCTTCTATAATTCTTTAATCATCTCCATTTGTATATTGTCGTTTTTATGTTCCTCTAAGCGAAATTTATTCCTTCATCTATTTCACCCAGCATTATTGCTTATTTAAATTAATAATTATTGGAACTTTGTCCCAATAAAATTTTTTTATTTTATTTTAAGAATCTTGAAATTTTAAGTTGCTTCAACATACTCATAAAGTTAAAAAAAAAAAATTGTTTGGATTAAACACTAATGACTTAGCTTTTAACATTTCGTATTTAGGTATGTCTCTTTTTAATAATTTACTTATCTGTAAGTTATTTATTTTTTTTATTGTATGTATATACTTTTTGATTATCCTTTAGTTATTATTTTGCTTTTTTGTTAGTGATGTTATTAAAAAAAAAAGTTAATACATTTTCCTGATAACATTTTGATGTTAACCTCTGAGGTTTCGATGCTAAAATTTTTAAACAACTACTCTTGTGACGAAAGGGTCTCTTAGCCTAGTGAAAATAAATTGATAGCTCCAATAAATATAATATGAAATCAATTTGGTTGATCCGGACGGATAAATACTATCTTCTATTTTTATGTCGTTGGGTGCCAACATAACTTTTCAAAATTATTTAAAAAGTAGTCATACTGATGCGTGTCCTCTTTTTTATTGAATGCACACATAATATATTGTTTTTTTTTTAATATTTGAACTATCGGGTGTATCCAATTATTGGATCGAAAAGAGTTATATTACACAAAATGAACAGTATTTCTCATAAAAGAATCTTGAAGTCAATCGGAGGTAGAGAAATAAAAACATTTGAATTTGAGAGTTCAGAGGGCTGTGTCAAAGTCAAAGGTGGAAGAATTGTATTAAGGGTCCAAGTCGTGAGAGGGAAAACAACCTTGGGGAGTCCTTTACAAACACGAGACTTGCATTACTTGAAGGAAACCTTTCAGAGTTTTTTTTTTTTTTTGGAGTGGGGCAACGGAAATCTTTCAAGATGTTTTGAATTTTTCTTCACAAAGGATTCTATAATCTTCTTAATGACTATATTCATGGACACTCAAATAGACTAAATACCGATGAGTAATGAAATTTATCACGGTGCATGCTGTTTATATTTCTTATTGAATTACTTTGAACAGATGAAAAGATGTTGATTCTTCTCTTCATGAAAGTAATTATTTAATTTATTTAGAGTATATGTGGGATATGAGCGTAATTGTCCCGTTAATTCCAAATCCTGATCTGCTATTTACAGAGCATGAGCTCTTAACACCGATGTTACACAAATCAGCTAAGAGTCTTTTCAATCACTAGCCCTCAATTTTCCTTTTACATAGTGTTTTTCGGTAAGTGGAACCTTCAGCTGTTCATATACTTCATAAAATAATACTTCATGATTAACATATCTCCTTGACAGTATTGTGTTTAAGCGAGAGTCAAAATGATGAAAGTAGACGATCATTATCATCTACGACTTTATTTGTTAGATATTCATCTTTTGAAAATGTTTACCTTTATTATGATTGATATGGTATGAATGATTACTAGTAGAAATTTAAAAAATACAAATTTGGTATTAATTTCAACTAGAAAATATTTTTTCCCATTTTCTCCTTTAGTTAATAATCAAATTCTTTCATATTTCATATTTATCCAAATTTTATTGCTGGTAACAATGAGAGGCCTTAGATTATTTCTAATAAACATAATTAAAAATATTTTAGAGAAAGAAATTTTGAACATACTCTATTTAAGCAATGCCAGACTTCCTCAATTAATTTTTACTTTCCTACCTATACTAGGTAAGGAAAGTATTGCGTTCGGGTCAAATTTCTGATATGCCGTTTTCGACGGATCTATACGTTTCAGAGCCCCTTGAGTCCGAAAAACACATTTTTAGCAATAGATCTGTCTATCTGTCTGTGCCAAGATTATCTCGGGAACTAGTGAACCGATTTTGTTACTTCTTTTTTTATTTTGTAGGTTGTAGGTTTTGACTACTGATGACTTTGACACAAATGGGATACTCCATGCGCAACAGCTGCTGCGCAATAAGTGAAACACATGTTTCTATTAGCCTGTTTTTGAAAGGTACTGAAATTCTCTACAAAACTATATAAAAATCGTTCGTTTCAGACAACTATTAATGAAGTTATAGCTATTCAATTTCCAATGTAAGATTACGGGTACATATTCTGGTGTCAGAAAGTAGTGAATGAGAGAAAAAAGATAACTAAGTGAAAGTAAGAAAATCTGTTGCCCGCATCACACAATCTTCACTATTTTTAGCAATAGATCTGTCTGTGCCAAGATTATCTCGGGAACTAGTGAACCGATTTTGTTACTTCTTTTTTTATTTTGTAGGTTGTAGGTTTTGACTACTGATGACTTTGACACAAATGGGATACTCCATGCGCAACAGCTGCTGCGCAATAAGTGAAACACATGTTTCTATTAGCCTGTTTTTGAAAGGTACTGAAATTCTCTACAAAACTATATAAAAATCGTTCGTTTCAGACAACTATTAATGAAGTTATAACTATTCAATTTCCAATGTAAGATTACGGGTACATATTCTGGTGTCAGAAAGTAGTGAATGAGAGAAAAAAGATAACTAAGTGAAAGTAAGAAAATCTGTTGCCCGCATCACACAATCTTCACTATTTTTAGCAATAGATCTGTCTGTGCCAAGATTATCTCGGGAACTAGTGAACCGATTTTGTTGCTTATTTTTTTTATGATGTAGGGTTTTGACTAACCCGTTTTTTAAACATATTTTTCTGAGGAGTAGCGCAAAAACAGCTTTAACGAGTTAGATGAAACTTTTACTATAATTTTCCAATAATTGTCCTTTCAATGTTCGTACATGTACTAAATTCCCGAGAAAATTAAAAAAAAAAAGTTATATAAAAAGAAAAATATTTAAGGGGCTAACCCCCTGAAGTTTATATTCTATGAAAAATGTATAAGAAAACTTTTAAAAGGTAATTAAATAACCAACAAAAAAAAAAAAAAAAAAATCATCGGAATCGAACCGGTATTAGCGATGATACAGTATTCTATTTTCTACACAGGTTTAAATTTATTACTTTCCTAACTATACTAGGTAAGCAAAGTATTGCGATCGGGTCGCATGCAATTTTCGACGGACTTATACGTTTCAGAGCCACCTGAGTCCGAAAAAAACATTTTTAGCCATTGGTCTGTCTATCTGTCTGTGCCAAGATTAACTCTGGAACTAGTGAACCGATTTTGTTGCTTCTTTTTTATTTTGTAGCTTTTTTAATACCGATGCCTGTGACATGGATGCACAATAGCGGCTGCGCAATGAGTGAAAAACATGTTTTTCTATAGACTGTAGCGCGAAAATTACGTGTTCATATCCTGGTGTTAAAAAGAAAAGAAAATCTGTTGCCCGCATCACACAAGCTTCACTATTTCCTCTACTTTTAACAAAAATTTTGGCTGATAAATTTAGGCTATGGCAAAAAGTTTGTGATTAGCAATATTACAAGGTATTGAAATTTTTACATTGATCTATCACAAGCCGTTTTACATTGCTTTACTTTATCAAAGAAATCGTACTCAGATCACACACAGATCGTTATACGAGACTTGTTTTGTTTTTTTAGAATCAGGTAACTTTGAAAATAGAATTGGAAATTCAAACGACAAAATTTAGCGTACAATTACTCCAATATATCTTAAAACCATAGAAGGGAAACCTGCGGCTTCGAGGTTGCCTGTGGACTTCAGACGTTTTTGTACGATATTTATTAACCTAGCGCTAGAAATACTTAATATTTAATTATTTAGGTTACGAAAATTTGAAAATTAACAGCTGTAACTTCAAATCTTTGGAGAAAATAACTCTCAGATATTTCTGCAACGTTGATATTATCTTGAATAAGTTAATCATGTAATGGAAATAAAGAACGTCAATAATTTTTCTCAGAGAAACTCTTTGATTTTATTTCAATAAGTAAGATGTGGAAACAAATGCAGTTCGATTTCAGTTAGTGTGATTTGATATTTATTTATTGATAGTAAATACAGATTTCCCTCTACTGTTAAGAAAATATTGGTAACCTGTAAATAACTTCTAGTCATAGTTGGAGTCATCTATCTATATATATAAAAATGAATGTATGTCTGTCTGTTTGTCCTTTGTGCATTACTAAACCATTCATCCGATCGCCATGAAACTTTGGGAAGTTGTTCCGTACACTCCTGGGAAGGTTTCTGGCATAGTACTTCTGTCTTACGATAATTTTATATATGTAAAAAAAAATAAAAATGTAAATGTTTTTCTTTCAAGCCGCAAAAAATGTGTCGCTATAAACGTAGCCAAAATGGCTTTACCGATTTTAACGAAACTTGGCAAGTCTTCCCTTGAAACCCTTTTAATTTATGTGTATAACATACTTTCTCGAAAACAAGCTGAAAAATGTTACGATGAATTCAATATTTTATTTGACGATAACTAAAAAAGTACACAATTTTTGACTGATAATACCCATATTTATATGAAAGATTTCTGAATTTCTGACAAAATGAAAAAAAAAAAAAAAAAATCATCGAAATCGGACGTATGTCTATTCGTTGCAGAGTTATAGAGTTTTAAACATTTACTGCTTTCCCTTCAGAAAATGCCATTTCCTTTTGCTTCCTCACTACCGAAGGTAGGCAAGCATTTTTTTTTTTTTTATTGATTAATCGAAAATTTTATAATTATTACAGTAATTGAAATTATCATTTGAAGAAGTTATATGATTCTCCTTATGTAGGTCAATACTATTATACCTTCTTTATATTAATTTTTATTTTAGTTTTATAAGTTCAACTCAGACTGTTTCTGATGATTATGAATGACGGCGTATTCACTCAGATGATTATGAATGTTCAATTTGAATCATGAGAAAAAAATCATTAGAATTAGTTTGAATTGAAGCCAATTTGTTTCCCAACTTTTTAAAAATGACAGATGTTCTTTGGTATTAATCCACTCATATATGCTTTCTATTTTCTTTCTTTTTCATTTTGCCAGGCTAAGCCACAGCAGCGCGTGGCCGGGTAAAGCTAGTAGCTAATAAAGAAAAACTAAAAGAAATATATTCTGCTTTACGATAACTTGCTAGATATCTAGGGCACCTTTCTAAAGAGAGCCCATGATTATAAACTAAGGATATCTAAAAACAAAGGCAAATATTCGCATGGTATATTTCCATTTCAAGACTTAAAAAGAAGTTGTGGCTACCCCATAACCACATAAGTCTCGGGTAGGCTACGGGGGCCGCCCTTGGCCTGCTTCTGAGCATTGGGACCATATAAAGTATTAAGTCGGTGATATTGTATCCTAGCTCCAATTTCGTTTTCCCCCATTGCACGCTCTGGAACATTTCAATATAAAACCAAGGCCGAAGAAGAACAGAGAATTTCCTCGGACAAGGCTCTTCTATAGAACTGTAGATCGCTGAAGGAAAAGAGAAGAAAAGGCGTAGAAAATGCACTCTGGGAAAAGATAATTGTTTTCTTTTCTTAGCAAGTAGACATTGTAGTTCTATGCACTCCCTCTAGTGTAATATACTCTACGTTAAAGATTTTGATACTCCAAGATTGATATTTTAATAATATATTAAAAAATCCGTTCTATAAGGTGATTGTCATTTATTACATATGATAGAGAACAGCTCTAAAGTAGTACTTATTTTATTTAGGGTAATAAATATTCAGGACGCAATCATTATAAAAATTTTTGATGCCAAAGTTTCAACCCGAACATGTGGGTCATCTTCAGGGAGTGGTTCGAGCACTGAAGGCTTTCATGTACGTATGTTCATATGTTCAAGGATTTCATGTATGTAGGCTTTCATGCTTTTATAATGACTGCGTCCTGAATATTTATCACCCATGATATGTAGAACAGTCGACTAGCTTCCTTCAATAATTTATTTTATTTAGGACTTTATTTTGTTTTGTATTTTATTTATTTATTTATTATTATTATTTTATGTTAAATAGCTGTTACCTTTGAACATTTATGAAATTATAATTATTAAGTGGTGCTTGAAGGCCTTATAAAAAAATTGAATCTTTCATAATAGAAACATGAATGCACTTATGAGATAAATTTTTATTTTTTAGGAGATATTTTTTTCTTGACCTGTGCATTCATTTAGCATATTTATGTTCGTTATAGTTTAAGAGAGAATATATTGTAATTATATAAGTACTTAGCATTGATGATTTACATATTGATTGACAAAAAATAATTATTTTTCCATTTTTGGAGAGCCAATCTTCCTCGTAGATCTACCTGCTTGTCGGTAACTTTGATTCACAAAGATATTTTTCATCCATTTATTTTCCAACCTTCTCATAGCTTTTTGTTTCATTCAATATGCGAATTTACTTATTATTTTTCTTCAAATAATAATTTATAAGTTTCTTCAAATAAAAGGCTTCCCAGACATCTTACATATGACAGTACAGTCCTAAAATTCACAAGCCTTAATATCATACGTTGATTAACAAGAGTCTTCTCATTAGCGGTGGATTTTGTACTTTATGTAATTTTAATCTGGATTTCACATCCCGCTTAGTTCCGGTTTGGTTTAAATCCAGACAGAAGATGAGAGAAATATTGTCTTGATAAAATTATTATAAACAAGATTCTAAAATCGCATTTTTTAAAATATAAAACTGTAACCTTGTGCCAAGAGTAAACAAGAATATAAACGTGGAAACTACACTGACTATTTTTTTTTATAAACAAATAATTACTTTTAAATTCATAATTATTGTAATGTAATGTTGTACACCTACTTTTTGAGTAATCATGTAGGATAACATTATTAGAATTAACACTGGGTGCAATAATCTTGTTTATAAAAATAAGAAAGTATTGCGTTTTTTTTTATTACAGGTGCAATACATTAGAAAGTTCTACACCACAATCGCCCGGCAACCTGATATAAGATATAGTGATTAAAAAATAGTCACGAGTTCGCGTTCCGGTGCCAGGGAAGTCTTTTAAATCCTCGCCCTCGCCCCCTTGCCCGGGAAAACCCCGTATAGCCTTAAAGGCGACGACAAAAAAACAAACAAACATAAGAAAGCTTTTGGTTTAAAACAATTTCCACACTGTACTGTCCTATTTGGAAATTTGAAAAACTGGCAAACCTAGCTTATACACAAGATTACCTTGCACTCCTGCATAATTTGGCCGAAATCTCGGCTATAATAATAAATGAAGATTATTTATTTATTATGATGCTTTCTGGCTAATGCCGGATAAAATAATTATTGTTTATTGTATTGAAAATTGTATACATTTTTCGTTTGCATAATGGAGTGGACAAGTCTCTTAAAACTACAGTTATTTAATTTATGAAAAATATTTCGTATCACTTTTCGTAAACATTTTTCTTTCTTCGAGATGTATTTCATTTTTACTAATCTTGAATACACTCCTGACTATATATTTTTTTTTAATCTACGCCATTCTATATAGGTTACTATTATTTTATTAATTGTTTACAGTAATGAGTATTTATTTAATCTTTTTAAATGACAGATGTAAATTATAATTTTTTTTATGCTGTTTTTCTTACAAAATTAATTCAACTTTCTCCTTTTTCTTATTTATTTGTTTCATTTTACCATTTTATTTTAGTAGCAAGTATATTTTCTTGTTTTTTTATACATCTTTGATAACTCTGTACATACTTATATTTATTACTTATTTTTTAGTTATTAATTTATTGTAATGGGTATTATAGCCAGAATTAATTTTTATTTGTCAGTATACCATTATTATCAATTCCCAGAATAAAGTTGACTATTCCATTTTGTTCTATTCTATTCTTTTACTTATATTCCGACAACTTATTTCAAAGTACATACTCAAATTCAGTCAAGAACCGGATTTATGTACCTCACTGTTTGTGTTTTACGCAACACGCCCGTTTCACATTCAATCAGATTGCGACTTTTATTCTAGTTACTGCTCAACACCATAGTGCCAGGCTGAATAGACAGAACCGTTCCGCTATATTGGAAAAAAGTGGTTTACCAATGGTCAAGTCTTAGTTCATAGTTGAAACTAAAATAGGGAAAATGTAGACTGCATAACGTGTTCCATGTATTATGTATTATCAGTTGAATATAAACACCTTGCTAACAAATATTTTTTTGAAAATGGCCATTTAATGTACGTCAAGCCTCTGATTTTGTTGATTTCGGTAGTAGACTTTGTACCATTCGTCCACTGCCAGCAATTATTAAATGACTGTATGTTGTTTATTTGACTTACCTCTCTCTCTCTCTCTCTCTCTCTATATATATATATATATATATATATATATATATATATATATATATATATGTGTATATTAAAACCTGCTTTGTCATCCTGTAAAAAATTATTAAAGAAAAAAATAGTCTTTTCAGCTAATATATCTTCGGGACACCTTCCAACTTCTGGATGAACTTCGTTTCAATTTTTCCGTTTAGAGTAACAACACAATACAATTTCGACCCTACGACAGGAAGCAATCCCAGTAATATGTACAGGAAAACAGAGCCTCTCGTCAGTCAACTTTAACTTTGTTTTCTTTCTTGTTCAGATTACCGGGACTTTCGGATCACCAGGGAATGGGACTATCGAGAATGTCCTGTGTTTAGTTTTTGGCAGTAAGTTTTCCGCATTGGTATTACTGAGTTTGAATAATCATTATGTATAGAAAATCAACTAATGTCATATAGTGCCTCATTTTTATCGATTGTTCTCATTATATTGACGGGATAAATGTTATAGGAGGAAATGATTATTATTATACATATGTATATATATTACAATTATTTATTTATATAGATTTAGTAATCTTTTAATCGGTTGCTTTGCCAACGGAGAGAGGACACCAGGACCGGCAGACATGGAGGAGGTGGGACGCAGACAATATCGACCCACTGCCCGAGAGCCGCTCCTTTGAAGTGGAGTTTCCAGCTAATGGAGTGTGACAATTAGATCCGACTTCACAAACAGGTGGCTTCAGCTGTATGATCCTCGTTCATTCGTCAAACCAAGGCCTTCAAAATATAGGGCGAATGATACATTTTGTCTTATATATTGCCATGCGATAGTTTGAAAAATACAGACGTATTTTTAAAAATTCTATTTTTTTTTTCTAAATGTTAAGATAAACATCTAACGTTACTGTAAATGAAGCTCCTTCGTTCAATACCTTGCAAGGACTGTTCCTAGACAGGCGGCCTTAGCCCATTAAAGATACCAATTTTACAAGATTTTTGTTATACTTCAACGTTTTCCCGACTCCAAGTCTATTCACAGCTGCTATAAAACATGATAGACCTCAGTTGGTCCCGAACACTAGTGCCATAGGTTAGCAATTTAAATATCCATCTTAAGGAGATTTATTTGCTTGTCTGCTTAAAATGCTTGGTATATTGTAAAGGAAATGGCTGTCTACGAAAACTTGGACTTGCTGTAGAAATCGAATGAATACCTTCCTCCTCTGAACAAAACTCAAGATTCTTTCGATTGTTGACATGCACTAGTACATGGGACGAAATCTACTTGCTAATAGCCGTAATGTGTAATGGAAGACATTTGATACACCATGTTCAAATATTTTAAGAAATTAATTCCCAAAACAATCTACCAAGGTGATTTAATTAGATATTGAAGAACGTTACCTTAGTGATGGACAGGATTTTCCAATTTGTGTAGTCGGGTCTTTTAAAGATTAAATTTTATCTTTTATTTTTATATAAATTACGCCAATTATCACCAAACGTTTTATTGATACGCTATTTAATTCGACGTTTCGACCATACTAAGGGTCATTTTCAAGTATTGATGAACCCTCCGTTATATATTCATCATTAATGTCGCAAATAACATGTTCAGTGAACAATAAATTGTCATTTCTGGAGGGACTGATCAGATTGCTAAATTCTCTGCAAAAAAAAAAATCATCGAAATCGGACCATTATTAGCAAAGATACAACTTATTGTAATTAGTAAACGTATTAGTTTAAAGCATGAATGAAAATTATTTTATTTTCCTTGGTAGATTTCATTTAACGTGGAAATAAGAATTGAATCTTATGTGAGGTTACAATAGTTTATTCCCTTATTGTCTTTTCATTTGTTTGCTGATCAATTTACTATTCGCACGTGGCCAATTAGTTTTTATTTTTTCTACTATTGAAAATTTATATATCAGCCCATATGATCAACAAAGATTTATATTTTTGGCTATTCAACAATTTCTATTATTATTTAATTTACTTTAAAAAAATTACAAATGATATTTACTGATTTAAACAATATTTGTTAGATTATTAACAATATCTATCGACGACTATGTGACTATAACGATATCTATGTGAAAATTTTGATAGGACTTTCTCATACAGAGGCATTTTGAATGTGGCGGCATTCCGAGATAGGGAAACAATGCTTTTGAGAGCTCTCAAGAGAAACACTCGATAGCAAACTCCGACAAAGCAAACCGCCTGAAAATGTTTCTTAAAACGTTTAGATAGAACGCTCTTTCCAGTTTGTAATAAAAAAATACGCACTTTCAACATTCGTGGCATGTATCAATTCCTCTTTTTTTTCTCTCTATGCCCTTAAAGAAAAAAAAAAAGGGAGGGGTGGTGAAGCAAAGGAAATATAAAAATATATTTGCATAAGCCATCCCAAATTTCACCATATAACTGTTTTTCCCCCGTTGATTATATTAAAAACAATTTTTACTAATGAATGACACATTTTTTTAGGCCTGTCCAGCACTCCTTTATGGAGCACCACTCCTAAATCAACGGCAACATCGAAGAAGCTCCAACATTTCAGAACGGTGTGCTAAGAACAATAGTGAGACACAGGACTTAACAAAAAACAGGTACATAAGTACATACCACCCTCGAATTACCAAAGGTGGGCGACTTTATTACACGCAGGCATATCAAATTCTTTGATATCCTTAAATACTCGATAAACCCAATTTTTAAAACACTTACTCCACTTACTCACAAACCTATTAGATGGCAGACATATATCAAAAACCTACTAGACTGAGAAAATTGACATTGACACCAGTGAGACTAACACATGACATAACTATGAATAACCACAGTACTCCCAATTCCCGATCCTCCCTTAAAATGCACTCTATGCAGTACAAGCGGTCATGTTTAAGCTTCGTACTACTACTCTGTTCTCAACACCACATTATATGGGATTAAGATAGCTATCTTTAGTTATCACTTCTTATTAAATGAAAACCATTGCTTACTTAAAAAAACAAACACAAATCTTGGATTTTTTCTGCTGAAAATTGCTCCATTGTTTATATGAACTTTATTGTAGTTCATGAGATCTGCTATCACTCCAATAAAATTTCTCTCTACTTACGGGACACTCTACATGAAAGGAAAGTATCTCACATAGCTCTAATACTTAGTGCCTTTAAGTCTGGCAAAATGTATTCTTTCTTAATAAAAAGATGTATTTAAAAATAAATTTTTATGAT
The DNA here is from genome assembly GCA_928085145.1 of Nezara viridula. Lineage (NCBI taxonomy): Eukaryota > Metazoa > Arthropoda > Insecta > Hemiptera > Pentatomidae > Nezara > Nezara viridula. The sequence continues at coordinate 101,786,441 of OV725080.1, read as the reverse complement.
TAATCTATGAGGTGACTCCGACAGAAAATAATAAGACATTAAAACTTCATATGCCTCCTTAGAATCGGAAAGAAAATTATTCCGCCAATTTTTATTTTGTTATTTAAATTGCCGGAGTTCAGTTACCTGTCGGAGGAATCGGTTCGGAGGTGTGGGACCTGTTCAGGTAGGACTTTCTTTTGGCACTTTTGTCCTTCTCTTTCTTGGTACAGTTGTCCCCTATACTGCCTTCATCCTAGAAACAAATAGAAATAATTAAATAACATTCAGCATAAAAATATTAAATATTTACTAAAATATTTATGAAATATTTATGAAATATTATTACAGTAAGGATCGAAATCGGTTTTGTACCAAATATAAGCTCTGTCATGCTCAATTAATCATGGAATGGGGTACGTTGGATTCAGAATTTCACGGGGGGTTAGCGATTCGTATTCCCCACTTTTGTTTTTATTGTATAAAATGAATAAAGTCGATAAAACATTTTACTAGGCTTCAATACTGGAAACAGTGGTAGGTCTGTAGAATCGTTCAGGAACAAATTAGTTTTGAGATTTGATGCGTCAGCCAACCCGAATAGTTCCGGAGTGGTACATACGGAAACTATCGGGATTCTTGCGTTTTTAAGCCCCAAAACGTAGCTATTTTCGACGCATAGGGTCCATCCACACAACCTTACATTAATTGTAGTACTTCATTGAATTCATGTCTCATTCGTCGACTTGAGGACTATGATCGAGAGAGGGGTAGTTTATATTACCTTATCGATGGTGTTTTTGATCGGCAATCCCATATATCGTTAATTTTTCACCAAATGTGAAGATTGAGCCCTATTTCGAAGCTTCCTTCTCTTTCAGACGGCATAATTGTCCAATCAACCCGAATTTCAGCAACAAGTATGAATGAAACAATACTTTATTGCGAATAACTAAAAAAAAATTACTCTTTTTTTCCTTATGTCATGGTATTTAAAAGATTACTAAATTCCCTACAAAAGGTGAAAAAAATCATCGAAATTGGCGCAATTTTTTGCGAGATACAGCTACTGAATATTTTGCACAACAGTTGGTTTCAAACATAAATGAAGATTTAAACTTATTTTTATTTTCTTGGCGATTATATTATCGATAAACTAACATTTGATTTTTTAATTCTTTTGATACGTTGCATTTTTTTATTTTCTTATTAATTTGGCATTTGGTAACTATATGTTGTGCAAAATTTTCGCACGGGCCTACTAGTTATTTTTTACATCCATTTTTGTAAGGTTCCGATCACAGTTACCGGTACAGGCTTATTTAGGAAAAAGGTTACCCGCGTACAGCTACATATTTTTGGTACATATATTAGTAGAAGAAAGCTTTCAAAGAAAATTAACACAATAGTTTTCGAATTTCTAAAATTCGATCATTGGTAGTACATTTCCGAATAACCTTGAAGGATGTTCATCAAAACTTATACGTTTGGGATGAACAACGTATTTTGAAACAAACTCATGGTTGGAGTAGAATAAGTTAGAATACTTCAATTTTTAAGCTGGGACAGTTCGAGAATTATCATCTCCAACATAATTTGAAATTTGAAAAAGTTAGTAAATTTGAATTTTGAGAACCTACATCAAACTACGAAAATCGTAATGAAACCTTTTAGTACAACCATTTTTTTAATTTTATTTATTTATTTTATTTTTTATAGTGACTCAGAGTTACTAAAATTAAAAACCAATAGGTACCTTTTAATTGTAAATATTGGGATTTTATTGCCACAACGCTTTTTGAATAGAATACAAATTATTATTATAAGTTTTAAAATTCGCAACAGAAAAGGAAAAGTTTGGATCCAGTAAGTTGGGAATTTAAAAATATTTCTTTACCAAAACGCATCATAATATTTAAAAGAAATATTTAGTTCTAACAATTGAAATTATATTCTAAATAATACTGGAATTTTGTTCTAAATGTAGGAATTGTGACCAAATATTAAACATTTTGTTTAATTATATCCTGTTTATAGAAATCATTGGAAAATTACAATTTTGCCTCAACTAATGTAGTGACGTCCACGGTTTTCAAGTTTATGGAAGCTGTATATAATTTTCTATCCTGAGCAGGATTTATAATTTTCTAGAATATTTAGTCACTCAATTGTTCAGAAAAATATTTTCCACATCAGTAAATTAACTAAATCATCAGTACAACACATAAGTACATCATCTACATAATATATTTTCGGCGACCCTAAATCTCTGTCACTTTAAACCCGGAACCATCTTTTATCCCGGATGGGTCCCCTGGCCCTGAGGAAAATGGACCCCTGTGACAAACTGCGGTAATCTCCTTTCAATCGGGGCGTCGTCGAAGGGTGTCGTTGTTAGGGGATTTATTGGAGTGAACGTCCGTGGCAGCTGCGAAAAGGGTTGTAATTCCTTCATACAGCCATTGGTTCCGATTTTCGGAGAGCATGATGCAGAATGAAATTTCTCAATGTAAATATATTGGTTAATGTATCGACAGCCCCACTGCAAAGGCCTGTAAGGACAATTTCTATGAAAAATGAGGTTTTGAGGTTTTCTGGTCAATCTTGTCCTGGCGCATATTCTGATCCCACAAAATGAAAATTACGATGTTTCATTTCTTCTCTATGCCCTTTTGTAAAAACCTCTAATTTAAAAACCTGCAAATTGTGATCTAAAAAACTGTACGTTACAGTGAAGGTAATAAAGATTGAATTGTTACCGAAAAAGTTGTCGAGTTGATTTGTTGCGTTTTGGATATAGATTACAGTATGAATGAGCTTCTTTTTTTTTTCCCCACGAAACGGCCAGCAAGGACCACGCGAATATCATTTCCGTTTCCTCTTCACTCCCTCAGCCTCCCTCTTACTCCAATACTCTCTCATCCTCCTGGACTGTTCCTCTCGCTCTTTCTTAGTCCATTTTCTTCCTCGTCCCACCTACAAGAACCTCAACCCCTTTCAGTTTTTCCCTAAAAAGCTCTCTATCCAAGCAATCTTTATCCGTGATTTTTAGCCTGTCTAGTTCCTCTTTTATTTGTTTTACATATCCCCCATACTTTTATAGCTGCAAACTTTGCCAAAAATTTTTCTTGTTCAGTCTTTCACTATTCATCCTCACCATGTGCTATAAGTGGTGGGCAGTTCCAGCCCGGCGCTTCTGGGTAAATGCCCGGCCGGGGTCCCTTGCTCTGGGGCAGGTACTGCTTACTATGGAGCTAGACAAAGCAAAGAAGAGAGTGGTAAGTGGGAATATAATATTAAACGGTCTTTAAAAAAATCGAAACCTCCTGTTCACTGTAAAATGGACTTGGCTGAAAAAAAGCTGCAATACTGCCGAATTCCAGATGGTTAGAGACAAAAAAAGAACTCTAGTTTCATCTTTTTAAGCCAACAAATCTTCGAAATCGCAAGAAGCTCAGAAACAAAGTGATCGTCACACCAGCAGGTTACTTGCAAACTCACTCTTGGTCATGGTCTTGGTCTTGCGCAAGAGTCACGCAGCAGTCTTGCAATTACTTATTAGCTTATTACTACAGAGATATTAGTTTAATTTTTTAGATAGGAGAAACCTAACTACGCCCAAATGAAAAATTAGAGGAGTTAAATGCAAAAGTATATTGGTTATACCAATTATTAACATAAAGTAACTAAGATTGTCAAGTATTAGTAACTATTATGCTTTAATTATTATTAAAAAAATCGATTTTGTTTAGCAGTCCTGGTCTTGCAAAGTGCAAGACCAAGACCGATTTTGGGCAACACTACTAGTACTCGTGAATCAAACTATGTCCATACGAAGTTGAGGACGTTAAAAACGAATCTGTCATAGACTACTCAAAAATGAGGCGCAAGTACTGCGGTCGAGCCGTCCCTAGAGTGGGAGACAAAAAAGTTATTAATGTGTGATCGAATACTTGCTTTCCAATAAAATTTTTACAAATTTTCATTTGAAATATCGATCATTATTAATAATGTTATGGGTGTTACTACAATAAATTTGATAACTTTTACCTAACTAATATATGTTTTTCAAAATAACTAAAAAGCTATAACTTAGAAGTAATAGTTCTAAAATATTACTTGGCAGAAATACGACCAAAAAAGATATATAGTAACTCCAACTGCATCGGCGATATCCACTTGCCGCTGCCCTTGACTGCTCATCCTCACGACAATATAGTGAACTTCTGGTTCAATATGATGTTCTCTAAACAGAACATTGCTGGATTAAACTTAAAAGTAGAAAAAAAAAATTGTTTTATGCAATGAGTATTCTTCATGTTGACTATCCTTAAGTTAATTATAAAAATAAAGAATACACTTTGTTAACTTTTTATTTTTATCAACGAATAGGAGAATCCCTTACAATAGTTGGAATACGTAACTTCATTAAACCTCGTTAAACAATAATTACATAATGTTGTGGAGATAGTTGATCGTAGATTCGGATTTCGGAAGATTGTCGAGAGTGCGGTTAATATATAAAACACCATATTATATAATAGTACAATGCAATAAACACACTATTATATATAATATAATAAAATGCTTAACGAACCCGAAGGTTCGATGCCGACACCACCAATCGCTTATTACACACGTCCCTTCACCATTCGCCATCAAGTCTCTTTAGATCGGCTTTAACTCAATCTTCCCACCTTCACTTCGGTCTACACCTCGGATCTTTACCATTCGGTACAGCAACTATTAACCTTTTAGGAATTCTTTCATTATAAGCCCAACAATTTTACAAGTCCATTTGATTCGCCGGGATATAATTACCTCAATTATATTAACCGTATACTGTTCACGCAATTCGGTGTTGTGTAACCGTCTGAACTATCCGGTTAACTCATCCTTCTTCGGTCCGAATATTCTATGCAATACTTTATTTTCAAAAACCTTAAGACGTTGTTCATCCCTTAATGCAAGTGGCCACGTTTCGCATCCATAAAGAACTGTAAGTAGGATAATGGTTTTATAGATTCTAATTTTTAAATTTCGGGACAGAAAGCACACTATTATATGATATAATATTTTATACATATTGGCCGCACTCCCGACTAATTTCTGAAAAACGTGTAATAATAACATATTTTCTTAAAACAAAAATGATATATGAATAAATGAATAAAATTAATTTTAAAAATGATGTCCTTGATTGCGACAGATTGTAATGTTTCTGAATAAATAAATAAAAAAAATAATAATGAATACATATTGTTTTTGTTAATCAAGCAAAATATTATTAGGTGAGGAGAAAATGCATAACCCTGAAACCTTGGAATGACGTTAAATATGTACTACTAAATAGTGAGAGTGAAATCCATTAAGGGCCGCGTGCTGAAAGTTAGCGAGATAATCTTCCTCGTCGCTTATAAGGTTTGGAGGAAACTTCCAGATCGGGAAATTTGAATATTGGATTAGGCTAGGAGGGGAGGAAATCGTATTAAATGAGAATCCTATAGCCCACTTTAAATCGATTCACTGAGTAAGCCTTAGCTATGAAATATATTGTCATTAACAGCTAGTTTAGTAGTTTTAACCTGTAGTACTGATTCCGCTCATTATTTACTTCTGGATGTTTATAATATATTAGTAAAAAACAAAGCGCAAGTAATTACACAATGGTTTATTATTTCCAAATAATTATATATTGAATATGTGTGGCGTATCACACTACATTCCTTACCACATATCCGGAAAATTTCATACAAAATTGCCTCCTTAAGACTTTTTTATTATTTATTTTATGTTAAAACAAATTTAGAAAATAAAATTCTTCTTCAAATTACAGTCGTGATTGACTCCGTAGAAATATTATGTATTATTACAGTTATAAAATAAATGAAATCCAAATAAACTAAAGGTGATAAAAAATGAAGTGAAGCCATGGAGCAGTTCCAGTCGCGGTAAACGCAGAGAGGAAATTGTCCTTACGCGGCTGAGAATAGGTCATACCGGGCTTACACACCTTCACTTAATTACTAAAGGGTTCTCCTGGAGTCCAGCTTTTCCCACCATAGTTGGAGGGACAAGCGTTCCTCGGAGTCCCCTCGCCTGATTGTAAATAGTGTATAAAGGTAGGCATGCGTTTTTTTTTGCTTAGTTTTAATTTTCTTATTTTTGGATTATTTTATTTTATTTATTGTATATAATTTTTTATTATTATTTATTGTTATTTTGCATGATTTATTTTATATTTTTTGCACATGTAGTGTGAATGTTATCCTACCTCACTATAACTAATGTCCAAGTGACAGATGGCTTCACTCAATAAATAAATTGAAAAAAAAATTACTAAAGAAAACCCGCCGTTTTGTCGGAAGTGTGGAGAGAGAATAACAGTGGTCTTCGAGAATTTTGCCTTTTACATCACAGAATTAAACAGAAGAGGAATACCAGCAAATACATCGGCTGCTTTGAAAAATGACGAAAAAATCTTGAGCAACATAATATGTTTTCTCTCTGAAGAAGAAATCTTTATAAGTCTTTAAGCCTTTCACGCAGCACTCTTTTTTTATTTTTACAATTAACTTTAAATAACTAAACTTTAATAACCTTAAACAACTTTAAACTTAACCTTTAACGTTAACCTTAAAATTTTACGTCTTTTTAAATTTATTTTATCCCTATTAGTCACAACTAGAAGATATAATACTATATAATCTTAATTAACGGTGTTGATGACAAACAGGTTTTACGTCTTTACTATACAAAAAACAACCACCCAACAAATGAAATAACTTAGCTTTAAAACACGCAAAATGTTGAAATACCAAATCTCTGCACCAAGTAGTCCTATTTCGATGATTTTTTTTCCAATGGTGTTTTAGATAATTGCAACATTTCCAGCTTTTCGAAAGAAATATATGTTCTATACATAAATTTAAAGGGTTTAAAAGTGAATGAAGACTTTCGGCAAGTTTCATTAAAATCGTTACAGCCGTTTCGGCGCCATAATCTACAGCGGTAAAGGTATTTCGGCCGACATTTTGAAGCGTAAGTGCGGTTGTTAATGTTGAGTAGGGAGGATAATCTTTGGGTTATTTCTTACTCTGATACCAAATTTCAAAAATAATCAGCGCAGTAATTTTAGAAAACAAAACGCGGACGGCTAACGGATACATTTTTTTAATTGTATTTTTGGATTATATTTACTGTGAAACGTAAAACTTTTCGAGGGTAGAAGGGATTAACCTTTTACTTTTCTTGGTTGATTACAGTGGTTCATTATTAAAGATAATTAACCAAAAAAATGTATTATTACAATTTGCATTAAATATTAAAATCTCGCTGTGAGGATAATAGTATTTCTGTAAGGCATATTAATATTTAAATGAAAGCATTTAAATTATATTATTTGAATAATGAATTATTATAGTGATTTTAATATACAATTTTTTACTAATTTATTTATTTTTATATATAATAAATAACAAACGCGTATTGTGTATTCAGGTTTTTTTATTTTCAGGATTTCAAACAATCCCTTGGCCCTCATTTCACTCCTTTGATCTAATCTGCCTCAGTGACATTGAACTTATAACAATGAACCCTGTGATGATGAATTGTTAATTTCTAAATGGACACCATAACGAAGGGCCTCCTTTGATAACGATTCAAGGCCTGGAATACACGACGGGCAATTAGTCGTTGATTGAAAAGTTGTGTATGTGTACTTACGCGTCGCAACCGTATTATCTCTTTCCTGACAAATAGTTAGTTTATAATTATATAGATATTACATTCACGATTAATATTGAGGAAACGTCGAACCCTAATGATTTTCATTAATTTTAATTTTCAATAAAAATTTTTAATAAAATTTTCATGTTCTTTATTATTATATTTTTTTTGTAATTATTTAATGATTACAATACTTAAAGTACTCTCGATTTTTATAATTAATGCAAAATAACACTAAATAAAAGCATAAAAAGCCTGAGCGAATTCGAGATATGACATCTAGTATAATTTTATTTTATCTATAAATAAGGATGGGGCTTTAGCAGTGTGCTTTAAAATATCGGCCTTATTTTTCTTTTCTTTTTTTCCCCCTTTTGATGAGTCATTTTACAATATAACTTTCGATAATCATTAATTTAATTTCTGCTTCGAAATATGTTGATTAATGCATTTGAAGAAATTTGGATGAAATTAAAATTTCATTGTTTAATTTTTAAATTTATGAAACTACTATAAAGACGAGCAGGTACAAAGTTTGAAGAGGAGCTAATGAATTGAACTTCTGTTAATCACCATTGAAATGAAGTGAACTTTTAAAAGACCAAAAGGGATTATAATGCATAAGTTAAAAATAAAAAAATCTGTAATGGAGTGGATATGTTTTTCTAACTTAAGAGCTTTTTCGTTCCCTCTGTATCTTCTTTTATACTTACCATTTTGGTTTCTTTGTGTATTACTTTTAATACTGTTTTTTTTAATGTTTCTTACAGAGTATAGTTGAATTAATATTATGCATTATACCACCTTTCTTTTGTTTCATTAAATTCGTATTTAGAGTCCCCAGGCGCTCCCACCTCTTCAGTTGGTTTACTAAGTTAAAAGCTGTACATTTTGGACAAAGCTTTCTAAATGTAATATAATAAGTCTATATTTTCCTATGCTTTGTCTTGGTATGTCAAGGTTTATTGTTATTAGGTACAAGTGGTCTGAAAATTCCGTATTTCTTTTGCAGTATTAACAAGATGATCAATTGATCAATAGTTCATCAATAGAAACCTGCTTAGAAATATTCATTATAGAAATATTTCTTATGCTCAAGATTAGTCTTTTATTGATGATCGATTCCATCAGCTCACACACGATTCTGGGGGTATTATACTTTAGCTTGGAGGGTCTGGTTTATTTTTATTTGGTTTTAAAATTGGAATTACATTAGATTTTTGCCAGGAAGCAATTTCTTAAGGATGAAAGTCGATACACGGTCAGGTACTGGGTAACAATTTTTCCTTGTCCTTGATGTTTCTCTAGTTTCCTTTAACGCAATAGAGTATTTAGGAAGTGTTCATTGCCTGTTGGTTTTCCTGGGTGGTTAGTTATAACCGGCTTTAAAAAAAATTACGTAATTAGAACATTATTATTGAAAATAAAATTTGTTACTAATATTGGTACGCCAGTGATTTATTTTACAGCGGTAACTATTTGCCAATTGATTTTTAAAAGATTTTATTTTATTATCTTTATATATTATTTGTGAAGGTATAAATACAATGATTGGGACCTCATTTTGAAGATCCTTGTCTCTTACAGGTGGGAAAAATAGTCCCACCCCTCTGAGAGTTTAGGAAAAAATGTTGTGAAGGAAACGAAACTTCATTTGAAAATAACTCAAAAAATATAATTTTTTAGGACTGCACCGAACCATTATTTAGCTGAGATACAGGTTATTGTAATTCGTAAACATTTTGGTTAAAAATATGAATGAAGTTTTATAAAAAATGTCTTTTCCCTGGTCGATTGCAGTGGTTCATTATTTTCAATAAATAAATAATGTACCAAAAAGATGTGTTATTATAATATTAAAATTCCATTAAATATTAAAATCCAAAGGTATATTATTTTTTTAATGGAATTTAACTTATATCATTTGAGTAATAAATTATTATATTGATTTTAATATCCAAATTTAATATTATTATGTTTTCCTAAAAGATAAAAATTAATTATAATAATTAAAATTATTGAAAACATAGGAAATGATTCCTTCATCTTATGATACGTTGAATTATTTAATTTTCTCATTATTTTGACATTTATTTACCCACTAGTAATCTTTGCGAATTATCCACACGCTCCAACTAGTATTTTTATATACCTATAATTTTTCTGAAATATTTTATAGTGAGGCCGATTGGTTAAGATTTACAAACCATAACTACCTCTTCTTGCTACAGGCCAGCATGAACCTCGACCTCCTGAGTTATTCTTCTCTCCTTCTCTCTCTCTCTCTCTCTCTCTCTCTCTGTCCTGTGCTTTTCTCTTCCAATTGCAAATTCCTAACTTTCTCGTATTTCTCTCCACTTCATCCTTCCACCTACTTCTCAGTCTTACTCTTCTCCCATTCCCACTGAAGTGTGTTTCCAGTATTCTTCTGCATGCGTTCATCCTTCATTCTGACCACATGTCCTGCCCATCTCAGGCTACTTGGCTTAGCACAGTTAATAATATTATTCTCTACTATAGTCTCGATTTCATCATTGCTTCTAATTTTCTACTCACTATTAACTCTTGTAGCACCACAAATCCTTCTTATTACCTTTCTTTCAAATACTTTTACTGCATACTTTTACTGGATACTTTTACGGCAATCATCTTGCGACAAAAACCATGTTTCTCCTGCATAGGTTAATACTTGAGTAATAAGAATTTAATAATGATTTAATTTTGTAGCTTTTGACAACAATGGAGTCTTGAGAAGTTTCAAGTTTGCATAGTCTACTAAGACTCTATTACCAGCCATTATTCTGTTGTTGATATCTATGCTGATTAAATTTTCATAATTTAGTTCAGAACCGAGATATACAAATGTGGATACATTTCCAAAACTAAAATTTCTTATTTTTATTTCCTTACAGGAGCTTTTACTTGCTACCGAGGTAAGTATTTAGTTTTGTTTTCATTGACCACAAGCCGTACTTTCTCGCCATTTTCGTATATTATTTCAAATGCTTCTGAAAGTGCCTTTTCACTCCTGGCAGCAGTAAGTAGGTCACAAAGCAGAACTGCTTCCAATAATGAGCGGTTGATTGTTAATTATCTCCAAAGAGTGCTCGATGAAAACTAATTAATTAATTATGTGGAAGGCATAGCTAATTAGTGCAAAGTCAATGCCATATATTTCTCAATAAGGGCATTTGATCAATTCATGTTCCATTTGTAACGCCCCAGTAGATGTAAATACCCTGTAACGAACGAGTCAGTTCAGATCAGATGGTGATCTTGACCCCGGCCTCTTCCATGAAAACTACTCTGTTCTTCTAATAGAGGCATAATTAGATCGGACAGGAGAAATTTGCAGTGACCATTGAATAACGATTGGAAAACCTTTTACTGCTTGACGTTCCTACTGCTTTCTAAAGAACGGCATTACCTAACAGAACGGCGATGCATGTGCAATATTTAAGTTCCATGATACACAAACGTACAGAGAGAATTGCGTGGATAGGTTATATAGTTCACCTTGACCTAGTAGCGGTCCTGAGGAACTACTTGTCCGCCGCTGGAAGGACTGGGCTGATTGAAACAATAGCCTTTATCAGAGGCGGAATTAGCCTTCGCCGTATCCTGATTAACTTGTTCCAAGGTCTTCTCCTCTTATCTTCAGCACTAGGACAATGGGCCACTGTTAGCCAGGTCCTCAGTTTTCTTTTACCTGCTATCTTACAGTAGCGTGCCAACTTTATGCAATACGTAATACATTTTAAGTAAATTGGAATCAAAGAATATACTTTAATAAAATAAATATGTAAACATAAAATATGGATGAAGAGGACTGTTATGAATCTAAATGCTGATGTTCCGATAATTTCTGCGCAATGTTATTTTCACAATCTCATAAAAATTACATTCTAGCTTGCTTTGCGATATTAGTTACAAGCAAACCATAATATTTATTATTAGTTAAATAGAACCTAAATGAAATTCAATATTGAAATCATTGGTTGGTTTTGTCTTGTAACAGGGCAAGCAATAACATTTTAAACAAACACACAAATAATTATAATTATATACATAGCCATATAAAATATATATATTTTTTTCTATGTAGGTCCAAGACTTCCATTGAAGTCCTATACTGCCAATAATTATATTTTGAATATGTCGTTTATCACAGCAATGTCCTAACTCAAAATTTACCATTTTTCAGGAAATCCATTTTTTTATTTTTTATTTTTTTATTATTATTTTAATGGAATTTACAACTGTATTACATAGAGAATACAATAAGTAAATGAGAAATTTGTAACATGGCATGTACAACATGAAGAGAAACTACCCATTGGTAGAACTCAAACTAAAGTTCTATATTAGAAGATCCCGAGGCCATCTTCTTTTCAGACGCCTCGGAGGGTTATCAGGGATCAAGGAGGAAGCAAGGTTTGAAACGAGAGGATTCGGATGGTTCTGCAGTTTGTTATGGAAGGAAAGGTATATGGATTGGGCCAGATCGGAAACATATGGAACATTAAGGTCTTTATGGATGATTTTATTTGTGACAAAATAAGGAGCGTTGAGGATTTTACGAAGGATTTTGGATTGTAAGGATTGGATACGAGAGGAATTCGATGGTTTAGTGGAGCCCCAAAGCTCAATTCCGTAAGTCCAAATAGGTCTTATTATTGTCATATATACGAGTCGTTTATAAGTGATTGAAAGCCAGATCATTTGTCTAATAAGTGCTGTAGTAGTCGAAAACGTCGGGCGGTTTCTAGTCGTTTCAGTCTGGTATGGGGGTTCCAAGTGTGTCGTTTGTCAAGGTGGAGTCCTAAGTAGCGGACTTGCTCAACAGGAATAAGTGGAGTATTATTGAAGGATACTGTAGGACAAGTCGTAGGTTTACGACGGAGGGTAAAGGTGATTTGATGGGATTTGTTGGAATTTATTTTTATTCTCCAATTTTTACACCATTCTTCAAGGCTTGTGATATGTGATTGAAGAGTTTGGGATGCAATTAAAGGATCGTTATTAACTGATAGGATACACGTGTCATCGGCATAGGTGGTGATGACAGTGTTGGATTGGGTTGGGATGTCAGCTGTATACACTGTGTAAAGGATAGGACCTAGGATACTACCTTGAGGAACACCGGCAGTATTTGTGGTTTTAAATTTATTATTCGTTTCAGTTAAGTGAAGTGATAGGTGCACCAATACACCAATACACTAATATATAACTCTACTTCATGTTAATTTCATGCTTTATCTCCTTGTTAAATTACATTTACTTGTAATTCTGCCGTGCCAAGCATAAAAACGCTTAGCACAAAAGCTTATAACATAAAATTGAGAAAATGGGATTCCAAGTTTTGATGCCTTGCTACATATCGACAGAACTAACTGCAAAAACTATAATTATTTATAATTTTAACTGCATGCTTAAGACAAATATGCAGTGTTTTAAGTAACGTTTTTGGTTTATATTTTTGAATATGTGCGGGGCCAAGAGTGACGAGAAACAGCACGTTCAAATGAATTTTATTACATACAGGCTTTTGCAGTGCGGCGTAAAAACTGTTGTCTTGGTAAGGGTGTAACCGTCGTATCTAGATTATGCTAAAGAACTAGAGAATCCAGGAATTAATTTTGGGGAAGGGCTTCAGCCCGAGAGCTTTATGTTTTCATAAAAATAACGATGATTACTTTGGAAAAAAAAGAAACTAACTACCTGTATGAAATGGTGTTTAAGTGATTCCTAAAGTCCTTTTAAATGTAATTACACGAACACTAATACTTTAAGAGATAATTTTTTTCCATAAAACATGATTATATTTTAACATTTTTTTTTGGGAAGGGGCTTCATCCCCAAAGCCCCCCACCGTAAATCCGCTCGTGTGCTAAAGCAAAGATGTACAAGATGTGCAGTTACGACAATCCGAAAAAAGGTTTTGAAATAATATCCACCTGTTAATTATCATATCAATGAAATTAATTTTCGAATATTGCCGCTCTTGTAGTAAATAAATGAGCGATATAAATTCTAAACTTTTGATAGGAGGGGAAAGAAACGATAGCCCTGTCGTTTGTTTGACTCAGCCAAGTCAGCTTAGCTCAAATGAAACTGAAGACAAAGGTTCAAATATCGCGATATCTCTGAGAAGGTTGTTAAGGTCACTTCAGAAACATAAGAAGTAGCTCGGTCTAATCAACCAAATTCATGGTTATTATAAATTACGTAAGATCGAATAACATAACTCTTAAAAAGCTAATTACCTCAACAGAGAGAACTGTTATAATATTCCTTTTCAGTTGTTGTTCAGAACCGGGTTGTAATATTTTAGTTTTTAGTTGGATACTTCGAAATTTTTTGACAACCATAAAATTTTTGATAACTTCAAGACGACTCTACTGACCCATTGATCCAAAAATCATCAAGAATTTAGGACCCCATATTATACACGAAATTGTACAAAACCGATCTCCGTAAACAAATTAGAACTGAAATTATAAAAAAAAAAATCATTAGATTCTTTTTTTATTTGTAGCTAATAAAAGAATGAAATCTAAAAGTTATTATGGTTGCATGAGCAGTGATTCAACTTTCAAACGGCTGTACTGACGATGAATTTGGAAGAAATACTGAGAAATTCAAAAGAGTTGAAAAATCCCCCAAGAAAATAAAATAATAGAATTTACAATTTTCGATTTATATAAAAATTCATATATTAGAGTTTTAAAATGTACTCAAAACGTATATAACTTTCCTTCTTATAACAAAAATTGCCTAACTGTTGCAAGACCAAGAATAATAAAAAAATAATTATATTTTATTAATATTATTAAAATTATTAAAATAATTTTATTAATATTATTAAAATAATTTTATTTTTTGAATAAAATTAAAGCAAAATAGTTACTAATTCTTTACAATTTTAGTTACAATATGTAACGAATTAGTTGTACTTTTGCACTTTTCTCTTCAAAAATTTGTTAATTTGACATTTTGGGGGTGTAGGTCATTCAAAACTTCTCAATATTTTTGAAAGCAACCTTTTTCCTCAATTTTGTGATCTTATGATTCAACTGGAAAATAAATGGGTATTTGCAAGTTTTTTAGTAACCAATTAAATAGAAAATGTTTGCGAATCTCCAGATTGAAAAAGCCCCAATTCCGAAAATATTCGTAAATAAAATATTGTAGGTTATGATGGAGAGCTATAACGAAGTTTCAGGCGGATGTTAATAATTTGATAAAAATGGGCATGTACCACGGACTATAATATAGATTGAATCAACTAAGATACAATAGAACTGCATGCAGATAACTGGAATGAAACAGCCGAAGATATCTGGAGAAGAAGTAGGCTGGTCAAGGTGGTAAAAGATCTGCAAGGTCTGCAATACCAACAGAAAAAAAAATAAATCGTTTAATAGGTAATATTGTTGTCTTATTTTGTATAAAAAGATAAATCGAGTGGTGTATAATAACCTCGAAATACGAGCCAAGGAAAGGCAAAAAAAGTAATATGATTTTTTTTTTTAAATTATGTAATACGTTTCTTTTTCTAGGCTCTTACAAGGCACATTGGAACGAAAGCCGGGACAAATGTCTAATATTTTTCAATATTATTATTATAAAAAAAAAAACCGCGATATCTCTACTAATAGTGCTTTGATTTTGATGAAACTTCCTTCATTTTTTAGGAAATTTAAATACCTTTGAAACAACTCACAATATCAACAAAAAGTATAAATTTTTCGAGTTATTGGGAATTTAATTTTACCATCCCTCGTAACTTTTTTTCCAGCTTCTTTTCGTTAAAGTATGTTATATAGATAAATTTAAAGGGCGTCGAGGAAATGACTTTAGCGAAGTTTCATTAAAATCTGTACATTCGTTTAGGAGCTACAGTCTATAGCAACGCAGGTTTTTCGGCCGCCATTTTGAAAGTAAAAGGCGGATAGTAATATCGATGAAGGAGGATCATCCTCGGGTGACCTCTGATTTTATATCAAAATTTGAAAAAAATCGGTCCAGTAGTTTCGGAGAAAATGCGCGGACGGCGGACGGACAACAAAATTTTTATTCGTTTTTCGAATTCTACGCATCCTGAAACGTGAAACCTCAAATTTTGAGGGAGGGTTAAGTTTTTGAATTTTTTGGTCGATCACAATGGTGGATTATTGAAAATAATAAACCAAAATTGTTGAAATAGGTGACTCACTAACAGTTACCTCGTCTAGTTAGTTCTCAGCTCAGGAGCCTTCATGTGGTATAGCTTCTTTTTATTAAATATAGTTTTTTCTTAAGTTTATGCGAATCTTTTCCATATTTTTTTACGTGGATCACGATTTTTGAAGAAAAATATTAATCCTTAAAGGGGTTCTTTAAAATATTTTATTATGAAGAAAGTGATAATTATCAAACTTTTCATACGTGGTCAACTAATAAAAACAACAGGGTTAATTAATTAGTGAAAAAATTTACTTCAGCCGGTATTCAGTTATTTTACTTCACAGATAGTTTAATTGCATTACGTCATATAAAACATTCATAATCAAGAGATGATCTACGGTGTTATTTCTGGAGATATTAATTGCGCAAGTCTATTAGCACAGACCAGCTATATTTCATCTCATTGAATTGTTCCAAAAATAACAGGGATCAATATCATGTGGGTGAAAACTGCTTATTGCGATGTAAGCTCTTTTTTTTTTAACTTTTTTTTAACCAACGATTTTATTGTTTCTGACAAAAAATTAATACTCTACAAATAAAATGTATTGTAGGTATTCTTTTATTCATTCGCTACAAAAATAATATCTATAATTCACGTAAATTCATATTTCTACGCATGAAGTACCTGTATTAGATACCTTACGCTAAACATTTTATTATTATTTTTTTTTTTTCTAACCCCGCAAAATGTTTATTTAATCAAATTACATATATAGTATTAAATTAGATAACAATACAATATATACAAGTAACAAATTCCTTCCAGAGCCCGAGGAAACATTTTAAACTTTGAATATCTAATTTATTTTAATAATTAATTGGTTTTTATAAAAAGAATTCTAAATATTAATAAAAAGATTAAATAAACGCAATCTTATAAAAAGTTTATAAATACATTATAAATCATAAGTTAAGATTATAAAATATACTAAACAAGTAACATTTTTTTTATCATTTCAAAAAAGTAAATAATATTATTATATTCCATTAAATTAATTATATAGGACTTAATATCCTGGGTGTTTCAGTTCTTAACGGCCAAACTCAGGGGAGTGATTCGAGGCAAAATGAGTTAAGACCAATTTTGTGTTTCTTAAGGTGGTCACGTTTTTTATTGAATGAGAAGCAATTGCTCACAAACTATTCAAAATTATTAAATTCTAAGTACTCCATCGTGAAGTAGTCAAAATCTTCTTGTAGAAAACAGTGATTAAATTTACTGAGGCCAATCATAAAAAGGACTTTCAGGAGGTCTAATAACGCAAAGCCTACCATTATGCCGAATCGGGAGTACAGAGATATGTTGCCTCCTGAAAGTCCCTTTTATTATTGATTTTAATAGGTTTAATCACTGTTTTTTTTTAATGTCCACTTTCTATGGCTTACATAGAATTTAATTATCTTGAACAGTTTTTAAGCAATTCCTTCTTATTCAATAAAAACCGTGACAACCTTAAATTAAATCCCACAAAATTGGTGTTTACTCCTTTGTATCAAATGAACTTTTTTGTTGAGAATTTTGTCTGGAATCACCCTCCAGAGGTTGTAGTGTGGCCCAAATGCGAGACCGAGACTAGTCTTGGTCTTGCAAATTCAGTCTTGGTCTTGCCCAAGAGTCTCGCAACAGTCTTGCAATTACTTATTAACTTATTACTATAGATATATTACAGTAATTTTTTAGATAGGAGAAACCTAACTAAGCCCGAATGAAAAATTAGAGGAGTTAAATGCAAAAGTATACTTGTTATACCAATTATTAACATATAGTAACTATGATTGTCGAGTATTAGTAAATATTTTTCCTTGTTTTTATTTAAAAAATCGATTTTTTTTAGCAGTTCTGGTCTTGGTCTTGCAACAGTTAGGCGGCCTTGGTCTTGGTCTTGCAAAGTGCAAGTGGGCAACACTAAGAGGTTGGCCTTTAAGAACTGAGACGACCTGTATATACATACTTTTATATTTCATATAATTATGTATGTATATACCTAATGTATCTATAAATAAATAAAGATTTTACATTCGATTTATTTTTATATTCATACAAATACGCCGAGGTATACGTAAGTTTTTTAAACCGCCAAGTATAATTTCGCTTTACGGGCGATACTCTTCCTTCCAAGAATTGCTTCATAAAAACCACCGTAAAACTCCATACCCTACTTACACATACGAAGGGAGCCTCGTTTCGTGGAGGACATTAAACCATAGAGTCATATTGAAGAACATAACATATTCATATGACCGTAATAAACCGGAAGATATTCTGAAATTTCTCAGGTTTCGGAGAACTCATCCCTATATGGCTACCTCTAGGTTGAATTCGACACCGTTTGGGGGATCCTGCGATAAAGAGTTTACTACTTAAATAAAATATTGGTATATTTCAATGCATTGACCTAGTCGCCTTTAAATATCCAATGTTATTTTAATCAAAAACCAGATATAATTTCCCTATTACTAGTGATTTTTAAAATAAAATAGAATAGAAAAATAGGAAAGACATATCACAGTAGATAACAACAGGGTATATTACTCAAATATTATCAGTTGGAAGTTAATATTTTTTTATTTAGGAGTTTCTTCGATATGAAGTTTTCATTCAACCAAACTCTATAACTAATATTTAATGTTTTTAATATAATATAATATATATATTTATAATTAATATTTAATGTGTTTTAATGATTCCATTCGAACTAGTCTAGAATCTCCTAATCACATCATATAACCTACCTGTTAATTTAGTGCACCTGTACAAGCAGAGATTGTTGTGTATATAGGTCAGTTCACCATATTGAAACAAAATGGCGCCGGGTTATTAGACACCAGAAAGGCACTTCTTCTACACCAACTACAGTATTTCAACTTTATTAGGATATTGGAAATTTTCAACGAAATTAAAAACAAGGTGGACACGTTGAAAAACCGTTCTTACTTATCGATATAACCGATAATTGCTTAATTGATATATCGGTGTTGTACTAATTGTCTGTAAAATATTTTAACATACATAATACTACAATTTATTTTTAAAGTTCACTTGACAACTAGTTGACATCAGGTATCTATATTTAGGAATTTACAAGTGATTTTGTGATGTATTTCCATCAGTTAATTATTACATGACTAGCCTTACATCAAAGGTAGATTGATATCTATCAAAAAAATCGATGTTGATATAAAATATAAATTTTTTATAAAATATCATGTTGACCTTAGTAAGAAAACATAAATTTACACCATTTTTATGTTTACATTTTATAAAAAAGTTTTCTTTTAAAAGTCATTTTAATTTTATTTAACAATACATGTAATGTAAGTATTGTATTAATAATATAAGAGCATGAAATTTTTGTAAGGTTTTGAACAGAAATAAGCATTTTGAGATCCGCTGAGTCCAAATAACCAAGCCCCACAATATGGTCTTTGTGTGTGTATGTGAACAATTTAGCTCAAAAACGATATATTGTACGAAACTGAAATTATGCGGTTAAGATATGTATATGCCTGGGAAGTTATAGAATTTTTTCCTGATATCGGCTAACCGGAATTGCCAATTTATATCATCGATTTTACACATTTTTTAAATTTTCTCAAAAAAAAATAGCGGCTCTATTTTAATTAAGTTCATTATTTCAGTGTAATATTAAGCAGCTTTTAATGTAATTATTAATGCAATTAATTTCTTATTCTCATTGATCTAGGCAGTTCTTAAATACCTAATTTTGAAAATTTCTTTCTCCAAAGTACCTTTGATTTGATTTATTTTAAATAATAAGTTTCCATATATGTGTGGGTTTTATAAATGCTAACGTTGACATTATTTAATATTTGATTATATAGATTACAGTAATAAAACATAAAATGTGTATATATACCAATGAAAACGAATAAAAATACCTACGATGAAATATAGATAAATAAAGCGGCCTTCTTAATCAGTGGTGTTCTTGTCGGACAAAAATATTTCATGGCACTTAATTATTTATTATAATGAAATAAATAATTAAAATATACAATCGTAAAAAGATTTGGTTTGTGACAAGAAACATAAATATAATATACGAATGTGTGAAATACGAAAAACAAATGACAATAAATTGTTTTAAATTATATTTTGTACAGTCCGTAATTTTTACTTTCACTACCCTTTGGTCTGAAATTACCTATTTCTGCTTCTTAAAAAAAAGGGTAGTAAATGAAAGTTGTGTGATGCATGCACCGCATGAGGTTTTTTAGTTTACTACCTATACTAGGTAACGATCGGGTCAAATTTCCGATATACGGTTTTCTATCGATCTATACGTTTCAGAGCCCCTTGAGTCCGAACGCATTTTTAATGAAATTCCCTACAAAACTATATAAAAATCGTTCATTTCTGACAATATTAACGAAGTAACAGCAATTCAATTATTAATACGGTTAATTAATACGGTTTCATATCCTGGTGTCAGAAAGGGGTGAATAAGAGAAAAAAGATAACTAAGTGAAAGTAAGAAAATCTGTTGCCCGCATCACACAAGCTATACTATTTCCTCTACTTTTAACAGAAATTATTGTTTGAAAAAATTAAGCTATGCCAAAAAGTTTTTGATCACCAATATTAGGGGGTACATTGATCTAAATTAAGCCGGTTTACACTGTTTTAGTTTATCAAATAAATCGTACTCAAATCTTTTCTTTGATCAACTTTCAGGAAAATAAATCTAATTCATTTTTTTTTTTGTTTCTTGATGTACATATGTAAGGATATACAAACTTAAACTAAAAAAGAATTTTTAAATTTAATGATAAAAAAAAAGTTTTAGCTATAGTCGCTTAAAAGTTTATAAATTATTTTTTGGGATATATGAGTTATTGATTTACTCTTTATCATTTACAGATGATATTGATGTGCTCTAAAACTAGTCTTATACTAAACCAGTTTCACTGCCCTTTGAATTACAAAGTAAAGGTAGCGATCTGGCCTGGAGGGCAGTGAGGTAATGCTGATGGTATGTGGCGGTTAGACCAAGTACCGTCTCCCGGGTTACCTGCATGTCGGGTTTGAGGTCAGAAGTAGTCTTGGCTCTTAACGCTAAAGTTAACAAGATATGGTCATGTATTACATTGATTCTAATATTGTTGGTAACTCCTCGCCATCATAATATCAAAAACAGGTCTGTTACTTGAAGAGTTAATATTTATAAAAATAAACGAATCACGAAATTATGAAAGATCTAAACGTGCCAAGTTAAAAATCATATGAATTTGAGCTGCAATATTGTTCAAGATATAAATAATGTAAATAAGATTAAGATTGCATTTATTTTAATTATACAAAAAAAAAAAAAAAAAAAAAAAAAAAAACTACCCTGTGTTCTTCAGACAGAAATGAAAACATGAAAAATACGAGATTCATGATATGAAATATACATTATTTTTTGTTATATATTCACAAAGTAATAAAATTTACAATATATACAATGACATTTATATGTTAACTATTTTTCGTTCCATGATCACTAAGTAATAACATTTATAATATATGCATTTTTTTTTTAAGCTTCACAAGCTTCCTCCATCTCTGCCTTGCTTAGGCTATTTCTTTGCAGCTATCTGCAAGCAGCTCTATTGCATCTTTGTTAATTCTATCTATCTGCTTTTTGGCCTTCCAGATGGATTGCTAAGAGCTACATGCCCCGCCCATCTTTCCTCCATGCCTTCATATCATAGGATATTGATTGACCAGTTTCTGTCAGCAGTTCTTTATTGATCTTTCTTTTCCATGTATTAGTACTCTGATCGCAGATAGCTCCGGTTATCGTGCGGAGGTTTTTCTCTCAAATCTTTCAATACTTTTTTCTAGAATGCTGGTCAGTGTCCAGGTCTCACAGCCATATATTATAATTGGCTTTATCATAGCATTGTACACCCTTAATTTGAGATTTCTTGAGATTTTTCGGGATTTTAATACCTTTGGAAGAGAGAAGGCTCTGTGTGCGCTAGTTATACGTTGGCCTATTTCTGACCGTTGGTAATTCGTTGAGGTTATTGTGGAGCCGAGGTATTTGAATTTTTTTACTCTCGAGAATGATTTTTCTTCAACGTAATTATAATTGTTAATAATTTATTCAAATTAACTTATTCAATAACAGTATTAAATTATCGACTGACTTAATATATCTCGGTATTCACTTCGACAGACATTTAAAATTTACTAAACATTTTGACAAAAAAATTAAAACAGTAAGATCTAAGACGTACAGATTCCAAAATTTAATTCGGACAACAAACTTATCTTTACGCCTAAAGCTTCTAGTCCATACAAGTATTATACGGCCGGCTCTGTTGTATGGTGCACCTCTGTTCGAACACATCAGCAAAACAACTCTGAAAAGATTACAATATTTCCAAAATGGAATAATTAGAAAAATTGTAAGACGAACCACGCTGCAGAGAAAGAAGACATTGGATATTCAAGCAACACTAAATTTATCAACTATAAACGAATTTATGGCAAAACGAAAAAAATCATTTTTCGATGAATCCCAACAATTGGCAAACCGTCTATTCAACAAATTATTACCAACCCAAATTCCAAAACGTTGGCAACAAATCTCATGAGATATATGTTTTATTAATTTAGTTGTAAGCTCTAGAGTATAAGGTCAACTCAAGCCTGAGGTGAGCCCCATCACCTGTTATATTACAGGTGAAGAACAAAGTACTCATAAACGACAAAAAATACACCTTACAATGCTTTTAAGCAGTAAAAGGACTACTATGAAAACAATGAAAAGACTCCAAGTGAAAAATAAATAAAAAGAGGATATGAAAAAAAAATAAAATAAAATAAACTTTGTTCTGAATGATGTTCATTTGCATCATAGTCTAAAAGTGAAACAATAAGTTTAGGATTACTAGAACAAGTGATGAATATTTTTAATTGAAATCTACTTCTGTAACGGGGATCAGTAATTTGTCGAAACTCAATCGAGAGCAATGAAAAACCGAACTGAAGTACATAATTTCTTATTTTATGACTAATTAAAAAATATATCTATATTGACTTCCTCCAATTGGTTTCTGTATTCTCCATGGTATTTACATTTTGATTTATTTTAATCAATATGTTCAACAAAACTCGTTGTTATCGTTTAGTTTAGTCCAAGATCCAATTTTATATATATCAGTTCATTACAGAGAGGATGAAATACTAAAAATTTTCCTCCTTCACTTCAATGTCCGAGTTTTAGTTTCTGAGATATTTTTATCTATATGTTCAACAAAACTCGTTATCATTTAGTTTTAGACACTATTTTTTTCCCTTTCCGGGGACTCTCTAACTCGGCTTCGCGTCGTTACAATTCTTAATAATAGCTCATTACAAAGAGGATGGAATGCTGAACATTTTATGCAGGTCCGATTTTTAGTTTCTAATATTTTAATCCAAACGCCAAACCAATTTAATTCGTCGACTCGAGCCGACTTTGCCCGAATGACAGGGTTAGAGAAATAACGGAAAGATCTCTGTTGGAAGGCGCTAAAAATTGTACAATAATCAACGGTATGGGCTAGGGGTGGGATAACGATAGCATCAATATATCAGACATGAAATATCGATACTACCGGGAGTCCTATTTTCATTTATATTACAAAGATCTTAAAAAAATCAGCAATTTATGAATATGAATATCAATATAAATATTGATACTCCAGCACACAGGCGTCTCCAAAATAATTGGCCTCGACAACGTAGCTCTGGGTGGACAGAACAGCCATATATATTAATTTGGTTTGAGAACGCTCTAACTAACAAATTTGTGTAAATCCATCTAAAGAGATTCATCTATAATTCATAGCGCTTTCCCAAAACGATAGTATTAATTATGATTTTTAAATTATAATATTGAAGGAACGATTTCGATATTAGATGATATCGAAGTAGATGCTGTTGATGGTAAAATGCCGAATGCCGGAAGGAAAATATCGATATTTCGATATGGACTAACGATGGCAATTTCCTTCTTACCTAGTATAGGTAGGAAAGTAATAAGTTAAAAAAATGCGTAAAAAAAAGAATAAGCTGTATCATCGCAATACTCGTTCGATTCCGATGAATTTTTGTTTGTTTTGTTGGTAATTTAATTTCCTTTCAAAAGTTTTATTATAAATTTTACCGTATAATACATACTTAGGGAGTTAGGTTCTAATATCTGGACTAACGATGGCAATTTCTTGTATGTGCAAGGAGTTAGCCGCGTCTCCACTGCAGTGAGCTTCATCCCCATAATTTTTCTTTTACGCTAATTATCTTTGCGAATATACATAAGACAAATTTGTGTTTTAATTTTTACAATCCTTGTCGACAAATAACAATTGAAAATTCGTGCAATTAGACAATTACAAACGGAATAAATATGCTATTAATTATTGCACGTTTCCTGGAAGTATATATCATCTCCTCCTCATAAATCAAAGATAATATTCAACCGAAGACTGGGAGCATCAACTAGATTTTTCCCCACAAAGGAAAACTTTTTCATTTAGAAGGAAAACAAGAAGCGGAGCTATATGAATTATGTGCCGCTGGCGTAGGCTGGGGCAGGGCCGGCAATAAAATATTAAATTATCTTTTTGGAGAGGAGTAGAATTGAGAGACCCTTGTGCCCTCTTCTTTGTCTGTTTTTGTAAGTCCCTTCTTCAATAATAAGTCTCCTTTCCGGGGAAAATTATGGTAAGGGATTAAATCACGAATTTTGTTCCCCCTCCTCCTTTTTTTTTAATGTATTAAAATGTGAGCTATATCTCAATAGGTCATTTGATTAAAGCTGACGTTGTTTGCTCGCCGAATGACAAACATTTGGATATTACCTCGAAATCGGAAATGATTAAGCGAGATTGAATAATATTTTCTGAAATGATATATAAACATATTTTTAGATCATTTGTCCATAAATATACTGTATTTAACTAAAGAAAGTATTTACTTTCTTTAAGTAAATATAATATAAGAAAGTAATTTCTTTCTTTCTATATATATATATATATATATATATATATATATATATACATATATATAAAGTGTTTATATATATATATATATATATATATATATATATATATATATATACATATATATAAAGTGTTTATATATATACAATGTGAACAAATCTCAGACCTATATAACCTTATATTTTCTTCCAATGCTTTGCAGTTCTTTTTTTTTATTTATTAGTAGAGAGCTAAATATTCCTACTATCTTTTTTCCTTTTATTGATTTTTACATTCGTTTATATTTTGTTTATAATGAAAAGGAGGTGCTTGTAATGCTACCTCATTATTTACTATCCTTTTCTTTATTATTTATATATTTGGCATACCAAGTTCTTGGACTCGTTGAATGAATCCAATCCTCAGTTCAAAACAGTATCTCTAGTACCTTCATCGGATAACAACTTTCATAATTATAAAATGTCCCTGTACTACTGAGAAAGTTAAATTGGTGAAATTCATGACTCTACTATTGTAAAAGTATTGTAAGAGTGATTTAAAATGTAACTCAGTTGCAGCAAAAGACAATAATTCCAGAAAGCCTGGTAGAATTACTATACATATATATATATATATATATATATATATATATATATATATATATATATATATATATATATATATATATATATATATATATATTTAATATAATTAATATAAATATATATACGCACACACACACACACACACATATATATATATATATATCCTACTATATATTAATATAAATAACCGTCCTACTATAAAACCATTAGATTCTGAAAATAAAATTTCTGTTCAAAGTACAGTAAAGAATTGTAAATCTTAATAAAACACTTTATTTTATAATATCCATAAAACAAAACCCAGATTCACTCCTATTATTTAACCAATGAATTCAATTAAAAGATCAAGAGGTGGCTTAGAAATTCTTCTATCATCAAGTACATTTGTGTTTATAAAAAAAATCTTGACAGGAATTGTGGCCATACCTTTGCAGGTATTTGTGCAATAACAACCTCCCTCCCTGACCGACGTGAAAGTCCAGTAGCCCACAATTCAATGACGAGTGAAGCCATTGTAGCGAAGCTGGAGTCAGAAGGTACAACCATTGTAAAATACATTTTGCAACGAATTGTTCCTTCTAGTTTTGCTCCCATTTATGTATAGCCTTTACTCCACTTGTCTCCCAAGTTTTTAATAATTTTTACGCTGATGTAACGAATCCATTAACGATTATAGACCACAGTTATGAATTAAATTATGGCATGAATGTTTTTTATAAATTGGAAGGTTTTTCCGTTAAACGAAATGTAATCATCACTTTGTTCAACATAATTCTGAAATTGCTTTCGAATTAGGCAGACGCCGGGTAATTCGATTTCTATCTCGTTTATAATTATGTTCCTCTAAAACGAAACCCTTCTCCCATTTGTCCTGGAGTTGAATTTCTAAGGACTTTAACTTGGAAGTCGATGAATCCTCTCAACTCTTGAGTAAAGTTCTGTGATTTACGCCCGGGGCACCTGACATTCATCCTCCCTAAACCCCGCGTACTTATTAGTCGATCTGGCTTTTCTCCTCACTCCTGGATTCAGATACTACGCTCTTATAAAAGTCCAGAATTTTTATTTATTAAGAAAAAAACAAATATTTTATATCATATAATTACCTAACAAAGCGTACGGACTTAACTCTAAAATTTTACTAAACTTAATAATTATTGAAACGAAAAATAATAATAAAAGCATCCCACATTTATCAGAAATGATTTTTTTTTTAAATTTAAAAACATTGAGACAAAACAGATTATTTATCATAGTAATAAATTTCTGGGGGCTGGAAAACATATCAGTGGATAAGAATCTATCATGGAATCCCCTGGTATGGAATGAGAAACATGGGAGGGGAGTTATTTGTAGATTTTGCCATGGCCAACAGGCTGCAAATAGCGAATAGCTGCTTTAAGAAAAAAAGTAAAAACAAGTGGACTTGGTGCTCTCCTCATGGGAAAATATATGAAATAGATCACATACAGAAATAGAAAACATAAAGAATATCAAGAATTGCGAAGTAATCACAGGATTAAAATATTATTCTGACCCCTGCCTAATCAGATCCACCTTACGCTAAGAATATTTAAAAAGAAGAATACCCCAGAAGCACCAGATACCAAAGAAAATAAATGAAGAAATTTTTCAAGTTGAAATAAAGAAATTGCATAACCTAAAAGATAATGATAGAAACTGCAATATTAAAATACAGCATACTACTATTAAAGAGAACATTGCACTCAGCAATAGCAAAACTGCGAGAACGAAAGAGTGGATACCATACAAAGCTATCCAGAAATACCTTGAGAATTTTAGAAAAAGAAAAAGAAACAATCACGAAAGGAAGACAGAATCCCCAGCTTACGCTCATAAACAAAGACCTCAGGGAAAATATAAAAAAGGATCTCAAAAAATATAAAGAAGGTAAAATAATCGAAATTCTCGAAATGAATAAATCCTTCGAAAAATTAAATTGTCAACTAAATCAAGGCAAACACTGGCCAGTGAGTTATAAAAATAATCAAGAGAAGGAAGTGAGCAATAGAGACAACATGATTGACTCGGCAACAGAATACTACAAAGAATTATATAATGCTGAAGAAGAAAAGGTATTTAAAAGAAAAAAACAACAACAAAAGGATGAGTGAAATACTGTTCCTACAATATTGCAATCAGAAGTGGACATTGTAATTAAATCACTAAAATGCTCAAAAAGTCCTGGACACGATAGAATTACAAATGAAATTCTGAAAACTGGAGCAGAAGAATTATCAGCAAAGCTGTGTTATTTTTTCTATAAAGTTATTGAAAAAGAAGAAATTCCCATAGACTGGAAAACATCAAAAATTGTTTTGCTTCACAAGAAAGGGGACAGAACTAAATTAACGAACTACAGACTAATATCATCGGGCGTCACAATAGGGAAAGTCTTTACAAAAACCATCCAAACTAGATTCACAAAAACAATAGACAAAAATTTACCTCTGGACCAAGCGGACTTTAGAAAGGGCATATTTACAATTGATCATTTACACGCTGTAAACCAACTCATATAACATAATTTAAACGTCTACCTTGGATTTGTTGAGTTCTCCAAAGCCTTTGATAGCATACATCATAGCAGGATCACGACAGCTCTCAAGTCGATAGGTATCGAGGAAAAATATATTTTTATAATAACAGAATTATATACCGATAACAAAGCATTTATATCTAGTGACAGGAAAGGCAAGGAGGTTCCAATCAGGAGGGGAGTCAGGCAAGGGAATACACTATCACCAGAGATCTTCAATACAGTATAGGAACTTATTCTAAAGGAGATTGGGATTGGGATCAATATGGAATCAATATCAACGGTGTAAAACTAAGCACACTTAAATACGCAGATGATGTGCTATTGATTTCAAGAAAAGAAGAAGAAATAGTGACCATGTTAAAACAGCTTATGTACAGAAGTGCCCAACACGGATTATCGTTGAACCTCATGGAGACAAAAATAATTACAAACACACATGTCACCAAAATAAAAACAGCCCTTCCAGAAATAAGCATTGTAGACGAAATCACATATCTAGGGCAAAGGATTTCATTTAAAGATAGGCAATTAACAGAGATTCAAACAAGGACAGCCATGGCTTGGCAGAAATATTGGAGCTTAAGAATGATAATGAAGAAAAACAATATCATCTAGCCTCTAAAAACTTAAAAGCTTTCAATAGTGGTATACTACCTGTGATGCCTTATGGATGCCATACATGGTCCCTCACCAAGCGCCATGAGAAAAAAATTCAAACATGCCAAAGAGCAATGGAGAGGAGCCTGCGAGGCATAAGAAGAAGCCAAATGCTCAGCAGTCTATCTATAAGGAAAGATACCGGGATCACATATGTAATCAGGCATGTCAAGAAGATGAAATGGCAATGGGTTGGACATCTAATGAGGAAGAACGACGAAAACTGAGCCAAGAAACTAACAGAGTGGATCCCCTTGGATATGTAAAGGAACCGATGCAGACAAAGAAGATGTGTAAACGCGATAAAGAAGGTAGAAGAGATGCTGTGGTCACGAAAAGCAAAGGACAGAAAATACTGGAAGATGAAGATAAGTGAACTCTCAGCGAACCAAAGTACTGATAGTACCCGTTAAAGACTTTAATATTCCTTAAAGGAAGGTCTATATATAAATGTATTTAAAGAAAAACTAAATGTAAATGTAAATACTGCTATTATAAATTGATATATGTATATAAATAAAGACTATTATTATTATTATTATTATCAACTTCTTAATCATGTAAATTTTATTAATAGATAATTAAAAAATGGGCGATGGGCTCGAAACATCGTTTCACGACATATAAATAAATTGATGACAATGCTATGGGTGATGATATATTTGAAAAAAACTGTATCATATCACTTGAAGAAAGTACTCTAGAAAAATAGGACTGGTGATAATAATGAAATATATAGTATTAAATAAAATTATTAATCGAGAAAATAAATTTCTTCAAACACTGACCGATATTACTTAGTGAGTACCTCAGAGAAATAATTTGTTTCTACTGGTTCCCCCACATTGAATTTGAAGTACCGTTGTTTAAGTAAGGAGATGAAATTATTGCCTAACTGCATCATGCATCGCAGAGCTCATGATTTACAACATGCATAACTGTTGCATGAACCTTGCATAAAACTATACTTAATAATAACTACGAGGAAGCAGGTTGGAGGTATATCAAGCGGCCTTATATGGAGCAGTCCTTGGCCAATGAGTCATAAGGACACTCACCTCTTCCTTAGCTGGCGTGCTCTTCGTGCAGTGGTTATCTGAAACATAACATTAATAGTTCATTAACTGATTCAATATGGTTAGTTATATCAATATAATTAGTTATATATATCATATTAGAAAAAAAATAAAGTATATAGTAGGTATTTTATAAAGAACATTCCTATTACGGAATATAATAATACATAATTATTTATAATACGTATTTAAACTATCCATTGATTTGGATAATAATAGGTTAGTCTTCCGTTAAAGGATTTTACTAATGTATCATGTATTTTTTTTTCTTTATTTCTTTAATTATCCGTCTTTAATACTTAATTGATAATTAAGCGACTATAGAAATATAATGCTTTTGCATATTTAATTATATATACACTATATTTATTTATGACTAAAATGATAAATAACTAATTTTTAAAAAAAGTAGATATTCTTTATCTCATTATCCTCATTAACTGAATGCTATAGGGATTTAATGCTTACGTTTATTCATTAATTTTAATCGAAATAATTTTCATCATCAATCCTTATCTCCCGCCCTTTTTTCTATATATATAAATGACCTCCCATCCTCTATCCTATGCTGTCAATACCACTTACATGCCGACGATGTCCAAGTTTACCTCTCCTTCAACTCGACCGATTTGTCCGATGCCATCCTAAAACTCCAAGAAGATATTAACAGAAGAAGTCGGTGGGCAAACCTCAACAGGCTCACTCTGAACGCCGAGAAGACGAATGCCATCTTGATCGAATCCCCTCCCTTCTCAAATCTTTCCCGGTACTCCCAATCTTCGCCTGAACAACTCGCCTATCTTATTTCATACTTCCGTTAAAGATCTGGATGTCACTTTTGATCAAACTCTCTCCTAAAAACCACACATCTAACAAATTTCCCGTCGTATTATCTCCATCCTGAAACAGTTGAATCGTCTGCGCTATATTCTTCTATGAAGTCCCGTCAACTCCTAGTTTCCTCTCTTGTATTCCCCCACTTTGACTATGACTGTATGGTGTACGGTAGACTATCAGAAGAGTTTGAAACGAAATATAAACGTCTAATGAATTGCTCAATACATTTTCTTTCAGAATCTCAAGAGATACGCACATTAAACTGGCTCTATCCATTCCATTGCCGTCAGTGCTTCCTCGCTACCTTTCGGTGCTAGGTCATTAGAACTCAGCTACCCTCCTATATGTTTCATAGCTTACAACTTGAATACTCCATTCAATCCCGTTCCACTAGATCTCATACTTCCGACCTCTATCCTTCTCCTTACCGAACTGCTGCGTTTGACAAATCCTTTGTAATTCAAGCCGCCTCCCTCTGGAATTCTATCACTCCTGATATTCTACACGCACAATCAGTTTCGTCTTTCAAACCTCTTCTCTTTAAACACCAACTCCTTTCCCAATCCGACTGGCTATGAAATATATCTGAGAGAACTATTTAAGTACCCCCAGACTATTTCTGTTTAGTTCTGTTATTTTGGTTTCCTATGTTTGTTTTATATATATGAACATTTCTTTATTTTTTGACGTTAATTTCTTTTTACTTTCTCTTTCTTTCTTCCTGTATTTCCACTTTTAATTAACTATTATTTTAAATATTTTATTTATTTATGACCACACAGACAAACATTCTGTACTTATAATTTGTTCTAAAGAAACAACAGTCTCAGAATAATAAAATATATTTTCATTTCATTAACAAAGAGTATTTTGAATATCGGGAAAAGATAAAAATAAACATTGTTATTAGCGGAGAAAGAGCTATGACACGTTCTACTGTTAAGAAATACAAATGTGATTTATCTACACGCTCCAATTGTCCTTTCTTCCTATATTTTCATAAATATATTTTTCTTGACTTACGTTATAAAATTTCGAAAATATTTATTTATTTTTTTTTTTGGAGAATATAGGCAGTATTATAAGAAAACTGCGGTGTGCGCACAAGACCACACGATAGAAGAGAACATCAAGACGGAATTAGTAATGTGAAATCTTTACAATTTAAACAATTATAATTGTGTATAAATTATTTTTTGTTCTATATTCACTCACGTAATAACATTTACAGTATATACAATTATAATAGGGTATAAATTACTCTAGCAAACTTTGCTCTACCGTTTATCACTGATGATCTATCATACTCTAAAAATGTAACAATATGTTTATGATAACTAAAATATGCCATGAATACTTTTGATTGAAATCTATTTGCTAATAGATGCACTATCGATTGCAACATAAAATCGAATAGAAACATTTAATTTCTTATTTCTTATTTTTACAGCAAATTAAAAAAAGATATTGACTTTTGCAAATTAGTGTCTGAATTATCTTGAATTAGTATTTAAATCTTTAGATATTTTAGTTCAAATGTTCAGTCATTATTATTTGTTTTTTTTTGGAGGGGCAAGGTTTTTTGCTTTATGGCTCTCTATGTAGGTGTCATTGCAAATATGATGAAATACTGAACATTTCACTCGCTTACAGAATGCAGATCCTATTTTTAGTTTCAGAGATATTTTAATCCAAAAACGAAAATTAGTCGACTCGACTAATCGTTAGAAATGAAATACTACACCTATTTTATTGTATTTTCGCAATGTCAAAAATAAAACGTGCGTTTTATCGCTATGATCAAGAAACGCGTTTGGTATAGGTAGATATCTCCAAGAACTTCATAAAGGTTTAGGTTAAGGGAACAGAGGTTGTGACAAGGGGGAAGACAAATAGCATTATCTGCCAGTAGATGGATCGCTGAAAGTGTTAGTAAAGTGTAGGGGTCCCTAACATGTCTCTCCCCTAGCACATAGCACATTCGGAACTGGTCCTCATCTTGATGGATAACCATCTCCACGCCACTTGCTAAAAGACTTTCTTTTAAGTAGAAATGTTTAAAGTAGATGGTTGGTCAACTTGATTATTTCCTCCCAAACAGGCAAATACATTCAAGTAATATATTTTTGAGAAATCATGTTTGTAATTCCACAATTTTCTTTGAGTCCTTGAGAACCAAAAAGTATTGTTTAATAAATCATTGCTTTTCTATTTAAACTGTCCTCATGTAATTTTAGAGAAATCGCTAATATTCGGAAATTATGAAGAATGTTTGGATTTTCGAAAAAAAAAACTATTAATATACCAGGTAACGAACAATTATGATCCAACGCAGACATTCTATCATAACATATGCCATAGTCACATACTTTTCATTCTGGTTGGTGGAAGGGGGATGATATACACTCCCCACCAAAAAAAAAAAAAAAAAAAACGACTCGGAAATTTAAATTATGAGAAGAATAGTTGGGGTGGTCAGTCAAAAAGGAAGACAAAAATAAATGATAATATTTATTTTTACATATGCCGACGTTTCGACCTGAAGTTCAGGCCTTCATCAGGGCTGTCTCCTTAAGTGTTGCAGGGAGAAACTCAACATTCCTCAACATTTCTCACATCTTCTCAACACACTCAACATTTCTCTCTGCAACACTTAAGGAGACAGCCCTGATGAAGGCCTGAACTTCAGGTCGAAACGTCGGCATATGTAAAAATAAATATTATCATTTAATTTTGCCTTCCTTTTTGACTGACCATCCCAACTATTCTTCTCTTCATTATCCACGACAGTCAACCAATTACCAATTATGGAAATTTAAATTATTGTAAAATGAACAATATGATGTTATATATATGTTTATACAATTTTTTTTCGCGTATGGGTTATGGGTATATTTGAATATATAATAATAAAACAATTTAATATATTACTTATTTTTATTTTTATCTAATGGATTGAGACAGAGAGATGAACTCTAAATTCTCGGGTGCTTCAAATATGCTTGGGAAATGTGATAAAATCTGCACTTAAACATGAAAAGGTGTGCATGAATGAATCATAAAATCCTAGGATACGTTGCAACATATCTTTGAATATAAACCAAAATTTCAATAATAGGAACATAGAGTGAAGTAAAATATTTGCGTATCTACTTCAAGTCCTTAGCTTAACCATCTATTGACTTTTCCTATTTTCTTAATTGATTTTAGTTTACATATTTTATTCATTCATGTATATTAATTTTATTTTTATTTTTCGAAATATTGGAGGGGGGGAACGATATTCTCGCTTCTCTCTAAATTTATTGGGGGTGGCAATCGCCCCTTCCCGAAGTCTTATGACATAAGCCACTGATCACGCATTACTGAGAGGATTGCATGCAGTATGAATCCGAACTTCGCAGCTGAAGAAGGTGATTGCCATCCCTCACGGATCGAGCTATTGAAATGGAGCTTGGCATACCGTCCAGGTAGTTATAAAAAACTATCAATAAGCACTCACATTATTGAAGCAATATAACAGAGCGGGAAATTATCAGAGGAAAGCTGCTGAAACGAAAGGCAAATTGAGTTGGCACCGCTCCTCTGGAATTAGTTATGTGGCTGGGGGCCAGCTGAGTGGTCAGTGGGCCACCTAGTTGGGCTATGGCAAAGAATACGAGTATATCGTCCGGATTTTTATCTGCAGTGGATGGCTTCAACTTCATACATACGTTCGTACTTATTTATCTGACTTGATTTTAAGCAGAACTTTTCTATATTACTGCAAGCAATAGTTATTAACTTTTTTTTGTTTCTTTATTTAATGAAATTTACAACTGTATACAAATAAAACTAGTAAATATGCGCAAATTATAAATAATGTCATGAAAAGGGTTGAAGAGATACTACCCAGTGGTAGCTCTCTCTAAATAATTTTAAGTAAGATGATCTCCTTTTCAGACGCCTAGGAGGATTATTAGGGATCGAGGAAGAAGCAAGAGTGGAAACAAGCGGATTTGGATGGGACTGAAGTTTATCATGAAAGGATAGATATCTGGCTCGAGCTAAATCAGCGACATATGGTACATTAAGTTCTTTATGAATGGTTTTATTTGTGACAAAGTAGGGAGCATTGAGGATTTTACCGAAGGATTTTGGATTGTAAGGATTGGATACGATAGGAATTCGATGGTTTGGTGGAGCCCCAAAGCTCAACTCCGTATGTCCATATAGGTCTTATTATAGTTATGTACATAAGTCTTTTGTAATTAATTGAAAGTTTGGAGCGTTTGTCTAGTAAGTGTTGGAGCAGTCGGAAACGTCGAGCAGTTTCTTGTCGTTTCAGTCTAGTATGGAGTATTATTGAAGGATACTGTAGGACAAGAAGGTTTACGACAGTTATTAACTTAAATTAAAATTCGTTTTAGTTACCGCTCCCTGTTCATCAAAAACGTTATGTATATAAAACAACGCAAGATTTAAATTTCTTACTTTTCCGAAAATTGAACCATTGATTGATATTGTATTTTTTTTGTAGCCCCTGAACTCTGCTATTACCCCTTTAAACATTTCCCTCTCCTTATGGAATGACCTGAGTACTGGTACTGGTACTTGAAAGGGGGAGAGGAGAAGTCCGGCAAGTGGGCCCACTTAATCGTGGTAATTTTTGCGAACAAATGAGGAAGCTACCTTGAGGTTGCCGCCATGTACTTACCAGCGTAGAAATGTAAAGATTCATTTCCCTGAGCCGTCAAAAAATAACAACCCAGGCGGGAATCGAACCCACAACGTTCAGAACCGAGCACTCTGGGACCCATGCCCCTACGTGCTTGGCCATCCCATCCTCGAACACCCTGTGTTCGTTCATGGGATTATCTAATATATACGTTTGTATTATGATTGTAAACTATTAAGGTATTGATACTTATTTTTTCAATTACTAGTCATTGTACATTCTTACCTGTGTTGGCGAGGGTCCTAAGCCTGCTGGCCCGAGTACTTCGGGGGGACACTGCGGCCACGGGCTCTCGAGGCCCGAACTGGGCAGCCAATGCTCTTCGCCGCTCCTCTTTATAACGGGCCATCCGCTCCTCTCTAGTGTCCCTGGAAAAAAATGTGATAATTATTGCATTGTCGGAATTATAATTCAATTTTTAATTTATGAAAACAATAAATAAATTTAAAAAATAAAAAATGTTTGCATTAATAAACAGGATACTGCGGATTTAGAACTAATTTTTATCAGCGTATTTTATGGCTTTATGACAGTTGTTCAATTTTTTTTTATTGCTAATCTATTATTTAACTCTAGTTTTTTTTGTGATATTGAATCACAGAACGCCAACAATAAAAAAGCATTATCTTTTTTATTGCTAACATAATTAATGAATATCAAATCGTTAATCAAACTAGATTAATAGCTTTAATATTATTAATTATTATAAAATTAATATATAAGTAAATTTAATATTGAAAATAAATTGAACCAATAAAACAAACCAGAAATCAGAGTACAAAGTCAATTTTCGCCAATACATTAAATCAGGAAAATACAAGATAGCATAAATACAGACAAAAGACATATCTCATCTCAATAGTTTAAAAAGATCTTTTGAATTTATAAAACACATACATCCACGAAATCTTTACACACAGTAAAAGAAAAATTAGGTTACACATAACAGCAACGGAAGGTTATGTTCAAACAGCTGACCAACAAAGAAAATAGAATTCCCAAAAACAAAAAGATTCTAAAAACCGTAAAATGAAAATGATTAGGTTTATCTAAAAAGGTTTTATATATATATATATATATATATATATATATATATATATATATATATATATATATCCTCGCGCGGGCTCATTAGCGCATATGGGGAGCGTCCCACGGGTGGCGGATGGTCGGTGGAAATTCCTTGGAAGTTCCTCCCGGCTAAATCCGATGGACTCGCTGACCAACAATGAGAGGGGCCCACCAGACTTCCTGAAGGGTGTGACGTAGGATTGAACGCCCTACTCACATGTCTTTAATTGGTACTAAATAGCCACAAATAGCGATTGGTGGTGTCGGCATCGAACCTTCGGGTTCGCTAAGCCTTTTATTATTATTATATATATATATATAATAATAATATATATGAGTGATATATATTATTATATATATATATATATATATATATATATATATATATAATAATAATATATATGAGTGATATATACATATATATATATATATATATATATATATATATATATATATATATAAAAATAAAAATTACTTTGTGTAAAATAAATTAAAATTCGTAATGACTGCATATAATGACAAGGCATGAGAATTTATGAGTGATATATATATATATATATATATATATATATATATGCACTTGTCATTATATGCAGTCATTACGAATTTTAATTTATTTTACACAAAGTAATTTTTATTCACTTCACTCTATTTATTTTACAGTAGATAACGTACAATTTATCTTATTATTAGTATTTTTTTTTATCTTTTTTTTATTATCATAATGATGTTAGCTTAGCCCTGATGAAGGCATTAAACGTAGACCGAAACGTCGGCACAAGGGAATTTAAATTTCATGAATTTCTGCTGCCTGCAACTGTTACTATATCTATCTACCGTCTTCTCCACAACTAAAAAGGTTTTGTGCGATTGTGAATTTATTGGTGTTTGAGAGCTTTTGTTTTATCCTGAATACAAATGAATAAATTTAATATTGATTTTATTAGTTCAATAACTAACGATAACTTAGATCATGAATAGTTTGTTCGTTGCTTAATAATCCCTATTTTAGTCGTTGAAGAGTCGGTAACAATTAATAAAGTAATATTGCATTACAATATTTGCAATTGTTTATTGAACTATTTGTATTTGAAATTCTGCACTTTGCAGAAAACACCGCGGATAGGAAGCAAATACAGTCGCGACCATAGAAATTGCATCACCCAGTAAACAATTATTTTATTTACCAAATTGCTACTGCAAGATCTCCGGATATTTCTTTGCTAGGTTTGAAACGATATTCTAAAAACAATGACACCATTAAGAGGCCAAATTGTTTGTTTGTTTCTTCTCCTCCCAGATCCTTTTTTTCGCTCCTAGATGCCTTTTTTTCCCTAAACTATGACCACCGTCGATTATGTTACCCTATACTCGTTAATATTTCCCGCGAAAATTCCTTTACGTCATGTAACGCCATAATTTAAATATCTTCTGACGAGGACAGTTTTTGATACACGTCATAATTACCTAATTGAGAAACATTTTTAAAGTTTTCTTGAAACCTTAATAAGTAAAGAAAAACAAAAACATTAGAAGTAATCAATATAAGAATAAAAAGAAATAGGTGATGGAATTTCTATGACCGTGAATGCATATGTAACTTGCTGATATTTATGAACAAAATACAACAAATCTTGGAATTTTATCTGTAGATATTAAGTGACCATCTTCTGATATAAACTTGCAACCCAAGACCCCTAGTTTTTCTATTACTCGGGGTCTTATTTTCCCCTCTATTCATCCACTGCATTGATCCAGCTCTGCCATTGTCCTGGCATATTGATTTCAGATAAAGAGCTTAACTTGGGAAAATCTGTTGGGGCTGGTTGTTATTAAGACAGGTCGGTTGGCATACCGAGCTCCCTCAATATCTCAAGAGCCAATGTCTTAAGTAGGTTTTTATGGCGAGGGTCTTTATAAACTATAGCAGTATAGTTCGATAGCATAATGGCAATATTTTTTTCCGAAATATCTTCGAAAATAATTCAAAATAAGGTTTACGTTGCAGACTCGCACTGTTTCATAGAGGCGTGTGAGAAATTTGAAGATAAATTGTATTTTTAGGTAATATAAAGTGTAACAAGTGCCTTCAATACACTCATCCTGTCCTACCTTAAAATACCCCAGGGTAAGAAAAGGTATAAACCAATCCCTATCGCATATATATACATAATTGTATATATATACAGTAATTGATTAAAATTTCTTAGAGAGGGTAAGAGAAAAAATGAAATAAATAAAAATTAAGTTATTTAAAAAATATTTGTTTCTAAATTATTATTGATTTGACCTGAATTCGGTCGAAGAAATGTATTTCTCGCGTTATAATATCTATTTTAAAATATAATTCATATAATAATTTTGACTTTTATTAAGGAGGACAGAGGGAAGGGAGTGGCGACGAAATTGACTTTGCTCCTTCCAAAAAAATCCTAGTTCTAATCTGGTGAAATAACAACAGAACATCTAACCTAAAAAGTATATTCCTAGAATCAACTTAAAGATTCAAGTAGCAGTTAAATACAACACTAAGGCAACATTTGTTGTCAGTGTAAGTCCTCCATTGAAGATAGAAGATACTATTACCTTTAAGATGATGGTTCATATTGATTTAAATGCAAGCTATAGCGGGTATGTTTGTTTAATGGTGTTACCCCAACAAAAGGTTTTCTTTGACTTAAATTTTTACTGGAATGTACTTAAAATTACGTTAAACATCGGTAAACTAAATTGTGCAAGTGAGAGAGGGTCAGAGAAAAAAAAATACTCATCTTACATCGAGTGGATGAAGTTTTGGTTACCAACTTTTTTAAACTGACCGCCAGAATACTTGACCATGTGGGCTTAAGTGCATTGATTCATTTTCGACCGACAATGTTCGATAAAATGCTAACTTTATGT
This sequence comes from Nezara viridula, assembly GCA_928085145.1. Lineage (NCBI taxonomy): Eukaryota > Metazoa > Arthropoda > Insecta > Hemiptera > Pentatomidae > Nezara > Nezara viridula. The sequence continues at coordinate 101,747,099 of OV725080.1, read as the reverse complement.
AATTGTGACAATTTTTGGTCAATCTAACGCTTTAAAGACTGTCTAGTCATTGTCAGTTTTTACCTCTATAAGTTGTAATTAAACAATATTTTGAGTATATTTGACAAAAGAGCAGAAATATTTAACATTCCATAAAACTAGGGCGCAAAAAAAGTCTTGAAAATTTAATTTCCATACAGTAACAATTTTGTAAGATTTCTTCTTTCAAAAAATCTAAAAAAAAATATGAAACCATGGAAGCATGTCAAGGAACTGACGTGACTCGAATTTTGATCACCTTATATAATATACCATGTGAACTCAAATATTTATATTGCAACTTCTCTGCTACTCGGTCATTCTTTCCTTTTCTTTGTTCAAAATAATGAATTTTATCAGACATATAATGTCTCGCTCCTATTACTCTATTCTTATTTAACAAAAACTATGAATTTTATTGTATTAAAAATGACGCTTTGAGAATGTTTGACTTTAGTTTACTATATTATATTACCTGTGGCAATACGAGTTTTGACTATCTTATCTGCGCATGCTCCTGGATCTGAAAAACCGTACTATGCTTACGGCTGGGATAGTTTGCCAAAACTCACATTGGAACAAACCTAATATGTAAATAAATAAATTTTTTGGATTTTTTTTTTACTTTGGTCCATTGGCCTCCTCAACAATTTTTCTCCACTTAGACCGATCTCCTGCTGCTTCTCTCTAATGCCTCACACCCAGTAACTTCATGTCTTCCTCTACATCGTCCATCCATCGTAGTCTAGACCTGCCTCTTCCTCTTTCTCCATACATGGCCCAGCCATCTTCTTCGCCCCTTTTTAATGCAAGAAACTATGTCATATACCTAGTTCCATATAAGTCCTTAATTTGTGCAATAGTTTTTATACGGTAATGAATTCCTCTTTTGGTTACGCCGTATATTCTTCTCTGAATCTTTCTAACTAACCTGTCTTCCTGATTGGTTAGGATCCACGCATCACAAAAATAAATGACAACAGGACGAAGTATTTTTTTATATCTCTTTATTTTGGAATACATTTCGGAATGACCAGTAACATTTATTTCCGTTCCCGATTTTTGCTTTTATTTCTTCTTCCATTCTGTTATCGTCGGTTAAAATTGTCAAAGAAACTTTCATAACTATATCCTGCTCGCACTACACGTACACTTAATGCGCCTTTTCTGGAAAATATATATTTTGTTTTCCATTTTGTTCATTTCATTTTTTTTTTTTTAATAAAAAGTGATATATAATATTTAAGTATAAATTATTACATTTAATTTGTTTTTAATTCATTTATTTAACACTTACAAAAGTGTAATAAAAGAACACAATATCCTAAACCCTTTAGCATAAAAAAATGGAGATAATACTTTTTATACTCCAGTGCTCAAAAAAAAAAAAAAAGATTGGATTCATCCAAACAAAAGGGAATCCGAAAATACCGACAATAGCTGGATAAAACTTATTGAACACGAACTACACGAGTAAGATTCGCCCACGTGTCGGGAAGACTGTAGACAAAGCACGCCCACTGAATTAGGAGTAATTTGTATAACGTGGGGGTTCTCGTTTAATATTTGACGGCTTTTGTTTGTTGCTAAACAGCACGTGCTTTTTATATTTCGTAATAAACTAAAGCACAAGAGCATGTGTGGGTGGCAGTAAATGGCTGAAAAGGAAGAATGATATGTCTTTGTATTAACCGTTATTATGTAGTATTTTTTAATGAAATAACTCGATTTATAAGTATCCATCTCTGTATTATAAAACTCAAAAGTATTGATAACTTTAAGCAGGTATTAAGATAATTCGCCTCTAAATTTTTGTTTAAATATAATGTCTGCAGCACTTACTAGACAAACGATCTAACCTTTCAATCAATTATAAACGACTCGTAAATATGACAATAATAAGACCTATTTGGACTTACGGAATTGAGCTTTGGGGCTCCACTAAACCATCGAATTCCTCTCGTATCCAATCCTTACAATCCAAAATCCTTCGTAAAATACTCAACGCTCCTTACTTTGTCACAAATAAAATCATCCATAAAGACCTTAATGTTCCATATGTTTCCGATTTGGCCCAATCCAGATACCTGTCCTTCCCTAACAAACTGCAGAACCATCCGAATCCTCTCGTTTCAAACCTTGCTTCCTCCTCGATCCCTGATAACCCTCCGAGGTGTCTGAAAAGAAGATGGCCTCGGGATATTCTAATATAGAACTTTAATTTGAGTTCTACCAATGGGTAGTTTCTCTTCTTGTTGTACATGTCATGTTACCAATTTCACATTTACTTATTGTATTTTCTATGTAATACAGTTGTAAATTCCATTAAAATAATAAAAAAAATATAATATAGTAAAATATAAATCGACAGATGCAGCTTGATATTGAATGTATATATATATAATTTTGTATTTTACTTTGGTTTCACTTTTTACTTTCACTTAACGGAAATACACGTTTTGAGATTCCCTTGAATCCAAATAACCAAGTCCCAGAAAATGGTCTGTGTGTCCGTGTGTATGTGAACAGTCTAGCTCAAAAAAGAAAAGTCGTAAACTAATATTACGTATTTAAGATAGGTATATGACTTAGATGTTACAGTAACTTTTTCCTTAAAATCGGCTAACCGAAAGTGCCATTTTATAGCAACGGTGAAACACTTTTTTACAATTTTCTCAAAAACGGCTCCAACGATTTTGATTAAACTCGGTGTATCATTGAATAATTAAGTGGTCTTTAATACAATTTAGGTCTTATCTTTACAGAGCTTAAATGCCCAATGTTCATATACGTCTTCCTCTAAAGTACCTATAATATGGTTAATTAAAAAATTACTAAATATGAAATTTGAAAGAATATGATATTGAAAAATGTTGAAATTAGAGTTAGTCCTTCTGTCATCAGAAAGGTACACATAGGTCAGAGACTGAAGTTATGTGGTTTACGGAAACAGATATACTAACCAGATTTTTATTTTCTTCCATCGATATAATAAATAGAGTTTTTGTTATTTTAATGGACTTAATGGTTTGTTATCTGTAAGCTTTAAGCTTTAGCTCTTCAAAATGCACTTCAAACATTTTATAACAGACCAACATTGCCAGAAAATAATTTCTATACAAAGTAGAGCAGTAAGTGAAAGTTGTGTTGTGCGCACCAGATTTATAATTTTAAAATTGTACAAAGGTTTTTTTTCGGCAGCTTAGTTATTAACTGATGATGACCGTAGCAATAAGTATTGTCGCAAATACGTCTAAGAAGTTATGATTATAGCAGTTTTTTTTTTTTTTTCTTAGGATGGATGTATTTGTGTAACCTTTCAGTCATTGAAAGTATTCTAAAACTGTATTGCATGATTCGATTTACAGCTGTGAGAGTATATAATAGCGTACAACAATATGCGATGATTATAAACAACATTGTATTATTATAAAGTCGGATTGGTCTCGATAGTCCAATTAATTGGGCCACCAAGATCTCCAGATCTCGCGGGACTGGATTATTGTTTAAAGGGCTGGTTCAAAGATGAGGTAGAAAAAGTAAAATTAAACACGCGGGATGTATTAATTCAACATACTAAAAATGATGCGGGCCTCATTAAAGGAAAATATGAAACAACCAGGAAGGCGACAATCGTTCTTTGAAGACGGAGCCGAAAGTGTTTAAAAGCCTATGTTGGTATTTTCGAATATTTATTACAATAAGACTTAGATAACCGAAATAAATAAATAAAAAAGTCAGAAATGCTATTAAATGTATGAAATATTGTTTATTTGTAATTAGCCAAAAAATTTAAACAAATGAAAATCAGGTAGCAATGTTTTTATTATTATTAATTTGCTATCTGCAACCTACTCCTGGATGTTGACTTGTCCTTTTTGACTCACTCTTTATATAACAATATTTTATTTTCATCATTTGATTTCTTTTAGTTTTATTTGGCTATGATTTATTTATTTTTTAAAAATTCTTTATTGAATAACATTGCATTTTATCACAACTAAGTAATAGTGACATGAATAATAGTGATGCATTATTTATTCACATCAACTCCGAGCCAAGCCTTTCTTCCGCACCTGGTTGGGAAAGAAGGGCTGTAGGAGATCGTAGTGCCTCTCTCCCTCAGTCGTATCACTGATATCAATGACCAGTGGAAGCTGAGCAAAGGCGTTATAACTACAGACGTACATGATTTGGGAGGAGAATCTGGCAACTGCCAGAACAGCCACGATTGTTGGTTCTTTAGTAATCATCATAGAGACGAATCGCAGGACTAGGTTATAAATAAACTAAAAAATATTCTCTTCATTTAATTCTAATATAATAATATCTATTATTACATATCTCTCTTATTATATTCTAATCAATTAAGAGATTCCATAGGTAAACATATACATCATCGCCTATAGCTTGCAGTACTCCACCATGACGACAGCAGAGACAGTAAGTAGGGAAGAGCCTTCCTGACCTCTTACCAATGATGCAAGACCTCTTCCTTGCACCGAAGAAAGGTCAGACTATGGACTATTAACATCGGCTACCAATTTATAATTTCACGATCTCGAATCGATCCTAGCAAGGTGTCTAAGAAGAAGTGTTTTAATAACTAGCACATGTAGGTTACACAACATCTCATCAGTGAAGAACGTGGGAATACAAGTTTACTGCCGGGTTATTGTGTAGTAGTTAGCTTCTTAATATTTCCGTTTGTACTTTTTTTTTTTTTACTTTCACTATAAGATACGAAAGGGAAAGTATTGCGATTCTGAAACATTTAAAATCCGAGTATTTCAACGGAAATACACATTTTGAAGTCCCTTGAGTCCAATTGATTGCTTGACCCAAGTCTTGAAAAATGGTCTGTGTGAATGGCATAGCTCAAATATAAAGACCTGCGACGCTTATATTACGCATTTACGATAATGTTACAGCAACATTTTTCGAACATATATTTAGCAGAAGTGCAACTTAATATATTCCATTCTAGGCGTTTTTACTATTTTCACGACAATTCTTTAAAAAAACGGCTCAAACCATTTTAACTTAACTCCTTGTATCGATGAAAAAGTTATTGTGTTTAGTGTCAATAACCTCTTATGCTCATTGAAACCTTTAAATAAAAACATAATGACAAAATTATTTATTATTAGGGGAAATTGTCACCCATGAGAAACAGTAAAAAAAAAAAAGATTAAATAGAACTCACAAATGCCCCATAAAACCTGAAAATGTATCTCAGATGAAATAAAAGAAACATCTAACAGCATCTACCATCTAGAACCATCTATTAACTGGGGATAAGAAAAAAAAGTGGAAATTGTATCTTTATTTTTCACTTGCTTAGCCATATTAACGTCCTTTAACTAATGGAAAAAAAAAATAAAAAAACACTACAACCCATAGAGGGTCTATGTTCAGTTTTATTTAAGAGTACCTCCTTTATAGAGGCTGGCTGTGCCCCAGGAGGATCTGCCGATCCCAGGTTCGAACAACGGCAGATTAAACAGGTCCGTGAGCATTGGAAGTACAGCGCTCTACCACTGAGCCACTCGACTCCATAATTAATGAATAACAATTAGGCAAGGAAGAATATTACGAACTTTAACCATGAAACTTAAATTTCTTGCTCCTCAGTGAGGAATTGGACCATTGTTAATAAGAACTTTTTTGTTGCGCTTTAGATCTAACATTTCTTTAAATATTTCCCATTATTCCTGGAGCGTTTTTTATATATAAATATGTATATTTAAATTTTCGGAATCGCAACTTTATAAGGCCTATGCTGAGTAGTGAAAGGACTTTCCTACTCTATGCTCCAGTTAAGTACAATACAGGCAATATACAAAGAGACGCTAACCATAAACCATACATGCTCTGTTTACTCTATCGGTGGCTTTGAACAGAACGCTGTAACCATTCAATCGGTACACAATAATTGTACACAGTGCACTATATTCTCCAGGGAACGCTTCGATTGGCGCATAAAGTATTTAGGAAGCTATGCCCTTTGTTTGGCATTTCGTGGATCAGTCGAACCAACTAGTGGAAAATGTCATTTGATGATATTTTTATTTTATTCAATTCAATTTTCAAATTACTTTCTTCATTTACTTGTCGCCTAATCGTTATAATAGTTTTATATTTAATTGAAATTAGTAATTCTCATTACTGACATAAGTTGGAACAAAATCCACTTAATCATGAGATGCCTACTTGTAGACGAAAGAAAAAATTACATGATTCAGTTTATAAATAATAATTTATTTTATTTTATTCTCATATATCATATCATTGGCTGACCTTATCGTATTTTAATATCCTGCAAAACTGTTTCTTGAATACTTATTATCGGGGTAAGTTAAACGTTGAGAGTGTCTAGACACTTCTGTATAAGGATTTTTATAAGATATTTTGTAAACATACGCAAATATCTATAATAGTTCTATGTTTGCATTCGCAAAATTAATGACTATTTAAATGTGAGCGTAGTGGAGCGCGTTGTAAATTTGTATTGCTTTATTCTCCTTAAAAATTCTGCAAGTGAATGTAGAAATATATAAATTGTAGTTTATTTACAATCATACTTGCTCTGATACATCCATTCCGTGTTTTTCTACTTGTTTTCTGGTTCGAAAGTTACGCCTAACAGGAACTTCACAAACAAAATATTGTTCTAAAAAAATTCAACATAAAAAAATTGATGAAGCAAGTTGTGCAATTGTACGTGTTGGTGGCTAAAATCCTTCACTGTTTCCATTGTTTGCCAATTCCTGTGATATGGTTAGAAGAAGCACTGGGATCTCCTGGAGTTTTGCTCTGCCTTTTATTACACGTGGAAGACAAAACCTGGCTCGGAGTCTCGTGGGAAAATGTAAATATTCATGTATTTATATCAGTTCATATATTTTTTTACTTTCATTATTATAATTAATTTATTACTACTTGTTTCTATTTTAAATATTTATTTGTTCAATTTATTTTTTACTTTCATTCTATTATTTCTTTTTTTACATTACATGTAGCACTAATATTTATTACCCTTGGGTGTGGCAGATCGTGCTCTTATTCAATAAACAAAAAGATTAATAAAAAAGATTGTCCACAAATAATTATCAATGAATGTCTTGTATGATTAAGTATTATTGTTATCAGCGTGGATTGAAATTATCTTTATAGATAAAATATGAAAGTAATAAATATAATATGTTTTGTTCAAGATCACAGTTTTGTTAATATATTGTTTAGTTTTTTTATTTTTAACAGTTCTGATGATTTTGTTTCGTAATTAATTTTTTAAAATTATTTCTTAATGATATTTACAACTGTATTAAATAAATACATCTAGTAAATTTGAGCATTTCGATATAATGACATGAAAACACTTGCTGAGTAACTAGCCAATGGTAGCACTCAAATGATATGTCTACATTAGGAGATCATGGGGCCATCTTCTTTTCAGAGGCCTCGGAGGGTTATCAGGAATTGAAGAGGAATCAAGGTTAGAAACGAGAGGGTTGGGATGATTCTGAAGTTTATTATGGAAGGATAGGTTTCTGGATTGGGCCAGATCTGAAACATAAGATCATTAAGGTCATTATGGATGATTTTATTTGTAACAAAGTAGGGAGCATTGAGGATTTTAAGAAGGATTTTGGATTGTAAGGATTGGATACGAGAGGAATTCGATGGTTTAGTTCAACTCCGTAAATCCAAATAGGCGTTATTAAAGTCATGTTTTTGAATCTTTTATAATTAATTGAAAGTTAAGAGCGTTTGTCTAGTAAGTGCTGAAGTAATTGGAAACGTCGAGCGGTTTCATGTCGTTTCAGTCTGGTAGTAATTAAATTTAAACATAAAAATCAGAACTGGTTTAAATTAGTGTATACAGAATTTATTTTTAAAATTGACTTTTCCTCGACTTTCTAAAAATTACATATTCTTTATTTTTATCACATTTTAAAGCTGCTGGTAAAGTATAAAATAGAGAAAAGAGACGTTTTCAAAAGCTAGACAGACACAAGAGGATGCGACAAACGTGATATCGTTGTATCGATAAGGGACTCGACCCGAATAGATAACAGATATAGGTCATGATGCTGCGGGGACCAGTGGCTAGGTCAATGAGATTCCTCTAGGTCTCTCTGACAGTATCTGTTGCAAACTAGGTATCTAGGTAGGGTGATTGACAATATCTATGTGGATATCCTCTGATGTTTATAAAATCTTTTGTATAAATCGAAAACAGACTCATACAGAATTTTAATATTTCAAAACATTTATTCGTAAATTTGTAAACATTTATATGAGACTTTAATTAATAGATATTCTACTGATAAGATTAGCGGACATATTTATATTAATGAAAGTCATCTAAGCTTATTTACGACTAATTTAACGAGACTTCTGTATAAATAATAGTAAAATCAACATTTTTTATTGCACATTCTGATACGATGCAAAGCCATCTGAATTATTAGTAGATTCATTTAATAAAAGTTAAATTTACAATACTTAAGATGAAGAAAATAATGTAAAGAAATCGACGTAACTAAAAACCTACAATTTAAAGTCACACAGACTGAAGTAAAACGCATGAACAGATGAGACAGAAGAGAAAAACATATGATACTAACATTATTTTAGTTTAACAAATTTAGGTTCAATAATTGATTTAACAATTAAATATAAACTAGCACAATTGGGCAGGAATTAATTCATACTCCAAGTACAATAGTAAAAATATGGTGTGCACACACACGACATTCCTACCTATTTCAGAAAGTTTTAATATCTTTACATATGACCATCACAAAACAAAAAAAAATCGAATTAGATTTATCTTCCTGATAATTCATTAAAAAAAAGATTTGAGTACGATTTATTTGATAAACTAAAGCAATGTAAACCGGCTTAAGGTAGATCAGTGTAAAAATTTCAATACACTCTAATAATGCTGATCAAAAAATAATTTTGTCAAAAACTAATTTCTGTTAAAAGTAGAGGAAATAGTGAAGCTTGTGTGATGCGGGAAAAAAGATTTTCTTACTTTCACTTAGTTATCTTTTTTCTCTCATTCACCCCTTTCTGACACCAGGATATGAAACCGCAATCTTATATTGGAAATTGAATAGCTGTTACTTCGTTAATAGTTGTAGTTTTGTAGGGAATTTTGTAGAAGTTTTGTAGGGAATTTCAACCTTTAAAAAAACAAAACAGGCTAAACGTTGTTTTTCGGTAGGAAAATAATAAATAAAAACATGTAGAAAATAGAATACCCTGTATTATCGCTAGTACTGGTTCGATTCCGATGACTTTTTTTTTGTCCGATGACCTTTCAAAAGTTTTATTATAAATTTACCATAGGATATATACTTAGCTAGTTAGGTCCCAAAACATTTTTCTTTTCTTTATAACTTTTTTTCCGGAATTTTTTTCGGGAATTTAGTCCATATACGAAAATTGAAAGGACAATTATTAGAACATTATAAGTTTTATCAAAATCGCTAGAGCCGTTTTCGCGCTACAGTTCATGGAAAACATGTTTTTCGCTTATTGCGCAGCCGCTATTGTGCATCCATGCCACAGGCATCAGTAGTCAAAACCCTACAAAATAAAAAAAGAAGCAACAAAATCGGTACAGTAGTTCCCGAGAAAATCTTGGCACAGACAGACAGACCAATAGCTAAAAATGTGTTTTTCGGACTCAGGAGCTCTGAAACGTATAGATCCGTCGAAAACCGCATATCGGAAATTTGACCCGATCGAAATACTTTCCTTACCTAGTATAGGTAGGAACGATAGTAAAGGTAGTAGTTGGTATAATGGATATTTTTTATTTCTTTGAAATAGCATCAAACAAAAGTAAATTTAGAAGGCCATCCATAGAGGCGATCTACTTGACGTGATCAATCCCTAGTGCTGTTATTTTAAGACACGGTAAGAAGACTCCAGGTGCATTAGAGGTTACTCTAAATAGACCGGTCAGATCAGCCTGGTTAGCTTAGTATCCTGTTTATATCGATGGCGAAATGATTCAAATACTATTATAAGTATTCCTAAGCTTTATTTGATAGCATGTTATTTTTTAAACATTTTATCCATCTTAGTGCTTATCACTAAATTAGGTTATTGATTTATAGCTTCAGCATATATTTTTTGTTTACCTCCGTTTCTTCATCCACACCTGTCAGAACTACTGACAATCAGCGAGTCTGATGTCGGGAACAATGCTGGTTATGGCTTGATCGACATGAGGGAGAGGAGTGCCCTGCGGCCTCCTTCATAGGCATCCCTTCCTATATTGATTTAAAGGTAGTTCTAAGCGAGGAAATACCTCAGCCATACTTTGTATAAGTGTGTTAGTATGTCCATGTATGTTATTGTGAAATCTTTTGTAGTATGTCAATATGTGGTCGTTAACTGTTGGTATGTTTAGATCTTTATGTAAAGTAATGTTTGGAATTTAAACACACAAATATCGTAAATCGATTAATTAATATTTGCTATTCTTCTGGTGTGTATGAATAATTTATGTAATTGTGTTTTATCGTGAAAAAGTCGTAAACCAATGACTTCCTGTCCTACAGTTTCCTTCAATACTCCACTTATCCCTGTTGGGCAAATCCGCTACCTAGGACTCCACCTGGACAAACGACTAACTTGGAATCCTCATACTAGACTGAAACGACAAGAAACCGCACGACGTTTCCAATTACTTCAGCACTTACTAGACAAACGATCTAAGCTTTCAATCACTTATAAACCACTCGTATATATGACAATAATAAGACCTATTTGGACTTACGGAATTGAGCTTTGGGGCTCCACTAAACCATCGAATTCCTCTAGTATCCAATCCTTACAATCCAAAATCCTTCGTAAAATTCTCAATTGTCCCTACTTTGTTACAAATAAAAACATCCATAATGACCTTAATGTTTCGTTTGTTTTAAATCTGGTCTAATCCAGATACCTATCCTTCCATAATAAACTGCAGAATCATCCGAACCCTCTCGTTTCTAACCTCGCTTCCTCTTCAATTTCTGATAACTCTCCGAGGCGTCTGAAAAGAAGATGGCCCCGTGATCTCCTAATGTAGACATATCATTAGAGTGCTACCTATCATTGGGTAATTACTCAACAAGTGTTTTCATGTCATTATATCCATATGTTCAAATTTACTAGATGTATTTACTTAATACAGTTGTAAATATCATCAAGAAATAATAAAATAAAATAATAAAAAAATCGTGAAATCAAATCAAATTTTGGAGTAAAACAAAATTAAATTTGGGGTATCCGAAATATTTTTTTCAATACCTACTCTAACATTACTGCAATACATAACATACAAAAAAGGGAAAATTTAATTATAAATAATAATAAATTATCAATTAAACAAACAAACTAGGTAATTATGAGTACCCCTCCTGCATAATTATTATTTATTAATTTATTCGTTATTGAATTAATATGGAAGATCGCGACTATTAAATCGATGTAATTCCTTACTTAAATCTTGTTACTAGCAAGCCCGAAATCTTTTATATATAACGACAATTACTTTGGAAAAAAAAGATACTAAATACCTATATGAAATGTTGTTTAAGTAATTCTTAAAGGTCTATTAAATGTAATTACACGAACAATAACACTTTAAGAGATAATTTGCTAATATTTTTTAACATAAAACATGGTTACATTCACCATTTTGTGGGAGGCTTCAGCCCGAAAGCTTTCCCTCTCCCCGTAGATCCGCATGTGAATCATGTATAATTGCACAATTTCCATTTTTAGATAAACATAAAAATTATATTATAAGCAATACATTAGAAAATAATACATTTATTTATGGAGTGGCTGAAGAATTTAATGGAAGAGATACAAAACAGTAACAGATAAGTTGAACAAGGTTGTCAGTGAGTTTAGCTCCTTTCTCTGCATAATTACTTAGCATAGTTGGTTTAATGTGCACTAGTGAAATGTATAAGCACGTTTAGGTATGCAGGTTCTGATGACAATGTTTGAAATATATCATTTTATTTTGAAATTTTTAAAAATATCTTTGGATATTACCAGGGCTTGCATTGGCATTTTTTTTCTGTTATTTCAGAACTAGAACTTTCATTTAAAAGTTCTATTGATTTCGCCAAAATGTTGATCTAATAAATGACTTTTATTCTTAGCTAATCAAACAAACGGCACATTAGAATCGAGTAATTCGTTTAAGATAGATTATAACCCTAACTTAAGGTCAATTCCTGTTTATTTATCTTTTAACGTAACTTTTATAATTTAAGAAATTAAATAAATAAAAGTTAAAACTTTACTTCCCAGACCTTTATTACAAAAAAATACTTACAACTTTTATTTAAAAACCTAAAAAGTTTCATAGAAAGCGTTAAAATGGAATATTTTAAACAAGTTCCATATAAGTTTAGAATCCTTGGATATTGCATGAGTGTTGTGGGTATCGAAAATTATTTGGCAGAAGACTTTAAGTATACATATTTAGTTATAAATAAGTAGATATGTATTATAATTACTCTTTTGCATATTAATATTTTATATTGACTGGAAGTACACTTCTATTTTTTTTTCTTATCGGTTTATCCTATAGCCCGTATGAATATTTCACTCCATCATATAGTCATCTTATAGATCCACCGTATTTCTTTATACTGTATTTATTAAGCCTGGAGGGAGTGACCCGACTTTATGTTTGGTCCCCATGGTGCAGCAGTGAGCTAGTCAAAAGCACCCATAGCCGATCTCCTAGGGGTCAATCCGGCAAGATCCTTTCTACTCGTTCGGGTTCAAGGACAATGATGAAGGGCAGATTCTCTTTTTTTTTTCGTATCCGCTTAAAATACTTTGTGCTAGTGGAAATAATACTTTCAATGTTGGATTAAACTTTTACATTGTTAACCACAGTTGTTCAATGTCCACTAGTTTATTGCATATGAACGTTTAGGTACGCAAGTTATTTTATTTTAAAACTTCTTGATTTATAATAACTTTTATCATAACATTTATATCTATATATACGAGGAACGAACCTGACATTTTTAGAAGTTATTGCTTCATCTCTTTAGTTAAAAAATGAAATAATTTAATTTTCCACTAAATAAGCTCCTCTCTTGATTCCGAAAGGGCAGATTGTTGAAAAGCCCCGTTTGGTTCTGTGTAGTGATAATTTTCAAAGCCATTAGACTCCTAAATGCCATGGAGTTAGAAACTCGATGATTAAATGCTATAACAGAAGAGCCCTCGGTCCGGAGGGGATGGAATGAAATTAGCTGTCTGGCTTTAATGAAATGAGGGCTGGTGATTGGGTGTCAGCTCTTGAGCTATCGACTGTGTCACCAAAGGGCGACAAATCAAAAATTTCGATTTAAAAAAGACCGAGGACACGGCTGGCAATTTGTCAGTCTTCTCTTGGGTATTCTGTGATTAAAACTTGTTTTATTCATCATCGTTGCAATTTGTTACGGTTCGACAACGCTTATCGCTCCTTGGTGTGTTTATTTATTAATTCTTGGAACACAATGACAAGTGTGCTTCTGGATAAAAAAAAATTTAATATAACACATAAATAAATTGATTGACATGTACGAAGTCAATTATAAGACCCACTTCACCCCACCGTTGCCCACCTAGCTGAGAAGGTTTTACTGAAAAGCTTTGCAGGAAAAACTTGACATGGACAAGATTATAGAAGTTAGTAGCTGAGGTTCGAATATTTCCCTTTCGTCAACTTGTGATTTTAGGGAATTATAAGTTTATGGCTTGATACTATGTTAGAAGTTCATTCATATCGTATCTACGAAGTGAGGATTAGTTGTGAACTAATATTTGATATAGATAAGCTTCAAAAAATATTTATTAGTGAAAGGAACAGAAAATTTCTTGATTGCGTAACTCTAGATATTGGGGGGCGGTGTGGCTAAGGAGTTGCCCGGCAACCAGATAACCGAAGTTATGAGATTAAAAAAAAAAAAGGTATGTGTTCGCTTTCCAGTGCCAAAGGGGATTTTTAATTCCCCGCCCTCACCCTCCGGCCTGGGAAAATCCAGTATAGCCTAAAAGGCGAGATAGGGAAGAAGAAAAAAAAAGAACAACTCTAGATATTGAAAATTAAGTGTATTAGATCTGCTTTCAAAAATAAATTGTTATCTTATTGTGTAAAAAAAAAATTGTGTCCTTTATATTAAATAATGCCAATATCTTTTCTTATTCAAAATTGGATAAAAAAAAAATATATATATATATACTTATAACAACTATACTCCATATATTTTTGCAAGTAAATAATTGCATTATGGATATTGGTAACAATTTCAATTTTAACAATTTCTTTTATAATAAAATATTTTTCAAATTCCTGAATACTATGAGCACGTTTCAGTTCAGGTTCGGGTTTTTCAATAAAGATAATAAATAAAGAACAAATCAAATAACCATAGTAATTCATTATAGCAACTATAGATAATTAATTACATCTATATCAGTGAATAAAACTTTTATTTCATTGAAGTATGTCTTTATTATTACAGTAACAATGAATTAGTAAATTGTATATGTTCTGTTATATCTAAATTTGCATAAATAATGAAAATTGATTTACATAATTGCATGAATACGTTATATATATGTCTAGCTCGTATCCCATGGGTTCAATCAGGTTGATTTATTGATAATTAGGTCGGCATCAGCAACTAGAAGCTATTTTGAAGTAATAGGGTTCCATTCATCATAAGCACAATGATTCATAATTTTATTCATAAAATAGAATTATCAAAATTTGACAGATATTTTATTCTAATATTTTAAAATATTGTATTTCTAGTGCGAAAAAAAAACAACTAATTTATCATTAAAATCATATTACTATTGTTATATGCAAAACAAAATTATAATACAATGTACATATAATAATAATAATAATAATAAGATACAAATTTAATTTTATATTAATACATTTGGATATTTTTAAAAATTTTATATTATTTATTTTTAACTTACTTCATGTTGTGTGTTGCTGTTACCACCATATTTACTCGGTCGCAAGCAACAGTACATTCCTCTGAAACAATAAATAAAACAAAATTAATTAAGATCTGGAGAAATTGATTCGAAATTAACATAGAATTTAATATATGTTTTATAAAAATTATTTTATTGTTTCTTTCTTAATTTTTTCAGAAGTCAAAATAATTTTTCATTAAAAGTATCAAAAACAATTTTATTTTATTTTATTATTATCATATATTTATTAGTTAACATTTGGGGGGTGCATAATCATTATCAAAATTTGCTGAATATCACGTTTTTTAATAACATCACTATAATATAAATTGCACGTCTTTCAGCAAATTCTAAATAACTAAAATCACATCTGTGTATATTAATTTGTCCATAGCTCGCTTAAACGTTCACTTCAAATGTAATTTTATTAATTATAGTATTTTGACAATGACAGAAAGATATAATAAGTGGTATAATTATATACAACTATGTTGTCAAAAACTATGACATTCAGCGAATTTTAATAGTGCATATACGTATTTTTGCTATCTTTAAATTGTTTGGTATTTCAGAAATAGTTTAATTAAGTTTTCATCTTCAATATTTAATGAGTATTATGTATTAATTTTAGTTTAATCATAATAAAATATTAAGCTAAGAACATTTAATTTTTTTTCTGTTTTCTTAATAAAATATTACCATCATGTACCAATTGATGTTACTATTTATTTACATTATTAAAATGTATAAATGGGAACTTAAAAAAAAAAGAAATTCGTGCTTCCAAGAGAAATTTGTCAATGATAGCGTAATGCTCTCTGTCGGCAGCCTTTGTAAATATTAACGAAATAAAGTAAAAACCGCAATCACCGCTGCGGGTTCGAAATCGGCAATGCCTCAAGGCTGTGATCTTGGCCTCTTAATCCCAGTTACGAAAATAATAAAAGAAAAGTTAAGACGTTTTGACAAGGGCTGCTGGATTTCATTATCTACTTGGTTAGGCAGATACCGTAGAATAATATCCTGGATATGTTCCTCGAACAGGAATCGCTAACAGCAAACATGATGATTAATGCTTGGGAAAGATAAGATTAAAAATCATCGAGGTCATTTAGAAACACGAGGAAGCAGTGGCAAACATAAGTCATATTTAATCTTCTTACTAGGGAACCATTAAAGAAAATCAGAAGGAATGAGGAATAAACGATCAACGATAATTATAGTAATATAACAACATGATGAAAGAATGAAGATAGGATTGAAACTCGAGGTTATAAACTAAAGTTATGTTTTTTGTGGGTATATTGTCTTGTTTAGATTTACAGTCGTTGCCCAACAGATGGCAAGCAAATAAATAAAAAGAAATTCTATCCCAATAATCCAAAAAGGGTTTTTCTTGAGTTCGGGAGGCACTACCGTGAAGAAGAAATATTTCTTGGTAGTAACCGTTATATGATTACAGCAGAAGTCTCCAAACTACGGCTCGCAAGCACCTCTATAGTCGGGCCCACAAAAGTTTCTTTGATGACATGGTGAATTTTTTTTTCATAATGCCTCTTTGATTTATTTGACGTCCGTCATTAGTGTTCTAGCAGCATTGGGCTATTGTAGGCGGTAGCTGTGATCATTTGTTTCTCTTACATAGATATTCAGAAAGCACGTGGTTTATAATAACCGGACACGACCACATCTCTATCCTGTTGTTTTTTTTTAACGCGATAGGGTTATTAGAGCCCTTTGTCCAACCCCCAATCTGGATGACCAAGGAGCTATGTTGTTAGACACAGGGATCGCTCACCTTCCTGTGAATCTGAGGGTGGGGACGTTACCGTCTACATGCGGGAATTGATCTAAGCAATCGAGTTATTAATTTTAATTTATTATTAATTATTTATATATTTTTTGTTATTAAATCCCATTCGTGGTTTAAAAAAACAACTCGTAGCTTAAAATTTTTCTAGGCACCTAAACTCGCTCGACCAAATTTTAAAACTAATTAAAAAGTACGATATGAATCGAATCACTCAAAAAGGAGGTTTCGACAATATTTATTGCACGAGTTGTTTCTCTTATAAAGCTGATTTTACTGCTGAACGGTTATTTATTTATCACAAGCCTTGGCCCGCGTGACTTTGTGAAGGCCTCAATGTGACCCGCGGTTCAAAAACTTTGGAGACCCCTTGATTATAGTGCCTTATACACGCTAAACCGCCAGTTTCTCTAACATATAGTAACTTCAGTCAGTACCGGTCTTAAGGAGAGGCAACCGGGGCAATCGCCCATGGGCGCCGACCTGGAGGGGCACCCATTGGGGGTGCCGGTCGTTCTTAGGGACGCTTGCCAATTCTCAGAAATTAATAAAAAATACATAAAATAGTCTATATTTATTAGACTTTAAACATATTAAAATAGTCAATTTTAGCTTATCAATAAAGCAGAATAGAATGAAATAAAATACAAATATTACATAATTAAAAATAGCTTAAGAAATAAATTTAATTACGTAGGAATGACCAAGAGGTATTGAGTTCATCTATATCCCAAGATGGGACGCTAAGAAGCTGTCAACAAAATATGCTCATTGCAATTAACAGATCGTAAATTTAATTTTAAGTTTGAATTATATTTTTGTATGTTGAATATATAGACGTTTGTTACATAGATAATGTATTGGGTTGGCAAATCATTTTTTAGGGGGGGAAGATGATGTTATTGCCGGAAGGCCAAATGTCTACGGACGGCACTGAGTTCAGTAACCATTTTCCATGCCGCTGAAAGGTTGAAAGTCAGTGCTAATGGAGTCTGCAACAATATTGTATATTTTACTATTTCTATTTTTATTTTTTTATTTTATTTAATCAATAAACAACATGCGAGAGCGCAGTTCCCCAAGCGTTCCCCACCTATGCACTATACAATAATTTCAAATTTTATTCTAAATTTTTTTTTTCAGGTGATTGATGCAACTAGTTTTCCATGATTCATTCATCTCAGAAATACAATTCCAAGGTAGGAAACACTTTTGTTTAACTAACTTATATTGTGCATTTGAACATTCTCTCTCTCTCTCTCTCTCTCTCTCTCTCTCTCTCTCTCTCTCTCTCTCTCTATATATATATATATATATATATATATATATATATATATATATATGTATGTATGTGTGTGTGTGTGTGTGTACATGTACCTTTATTATGAAAGGGCCTCTCCGGCCTCTCTCTTTAAACATACATCATATAAAATACTGGAATAGGCAAATGAAAAGAAAAAAAAACCTCGATAAATTAAATTTGCCCTGAGTCATTTGAATAGTAATGATTGTAAATTACAGGTGAGGTAATGATCACTTCGGTGATGGCACATCCGCCATGACGCAAGAGTTATCTTTTTGTTCTTATGATGATCCGTTGGTGGGAGGACATTTAATTTCACAGGATATTTAAGTTACCCCGGTAATTTTGATGTAATGCGTTATGTAATAATATCTATTTTTATTTAGTTTCCAACCGTAATTTCACAAGGTTAAGTATCGGATATCGTAGTCAAATGAATCTACGTTGGGAAAACGTTTTTACTTCTTACTGAAAGTAAGAATATTCACATAAAACATACTTGTATAAGAATTCTATTATAGTTAGATATTTTGTTGCTTTGGTCTAGGAAACAATACTAATAGGAAGATCCTCTTAAATTGAAAACACAAAAACAATTTGTATCATTCATAATTCTAGTCTCATGGTGGATAAAAACTCTTTTATAGTGATTCGTGATAGACGAACTTCACTAATTGTTTCAGACTTAATGATATATGACATTGCATCCATTTTGCTTTACTTTTTAAATTTTATTTTATAACCTCTGAACTACTCCTAATCTAGAAGGTAACATATTCTAGGGAAGTTCCATCTTCCATTTGGAAGATTCCCATTCCCATTCCCGAATGGGTGATGGGACTGTTTCCACATTGTGATTGGACCCTTCTGACTCCAGTGGTGTTTGAAGAGAGAGGGCCTCAGGGTCTCATTCTCCAGCCGTACCGCAGGGGTCCAACTCCACCTGTAGATGTCTCCTACGCCCACCATCCAACTCATACTGTCTTGTCAGTACTAGTGGTGCTGCTGCCCATCACCATCGACGTTTCTCATTACCTACCGGTCGGAGTTTCACCGTTTTTGGTAAACTCTAGGACAACATGGGCAGGAAGCGAATTAAGTCGCGCACGGACGCTCTTGGGAAGTACTTAAGTTCCTCCTGGCCTCTTCCCGTGGGATTGGGGGGAGGATCCATCCCTCGATAAGGTAAGGCCTCCCCACAACCCATTGGCCTCGGTAAAATCATGTTAAACAGGAATGGAACTGAATTAAATCTCTTTATAAACATCTAAGTATAAATTAAAATAACTATAGCCATTTACAATTCTACATGATCATTTAGAACTCAGAAACTAATAGAGTCATGATACTATTTTCAATTACTGTTGGTTATATCTCATTAAATGGGTGTGTAAACAATGTATTTAAAAAAATGTGTGCGCGTAAATATATAATCGAATATATATAGAAAATTGAGTTTTGATCAGTTGCATATAAAAATAATAGATTTCAAACTATTTTTTGCGAACAAATGATTTTACAAGATATAAAAATTTCATACCCTTTAAAAAATTAAGCGAACTTAAATTAGAAAATTTCAGGAATAATGAGTTTCATTATTTAATATTTAATTATTTATATATTCTGTAAATATTCATATAATCTGTACTATGTTAAGTAATTATTATTAATTGGCAAGTTATTTTCTGAATGAATAATTAATTTTTTTTTACATGAATATTTCTTTTCAAATATAATTTATTCGACATTCAATGTCTGAAATAATACGTATGAATGATTTTTTTATTGAAGTCTCTTTACCGCGATTCATACAGCTCATTATCATGCTTAAGATAATTCCGATAAATCCGTGTTGTGTCATTTGTTACATGGACAAGGCATGGAGAATTGATTAATGATTTCGTTTATCGTAGCTATGGTAATTTTTTAGATAACTAATTTTTTTTTTCTGTTATTTCAAAATATATTGTGATTGTTTTACAGTAACTAATATCAACCAATGAAACAAAATAATCATTTCTCCATTTTGGTGGCATCAGACCGAGAGACCCTCCTCCCCTCTCCCCCTTAAAAGATCCGCCAATGATTTATCCCCTTTGAAATGAGAACAATTTAAACTTAGCGTTATTATTTTTTTTTAATATGTAATAGGATTTAGGATGCATTTACAGTAGTTTAGCATAGATAAATATTTAAACGTTTAAAAAGTTACATTTGCATTTTCAATAGAATATATTTTTTTAATATAAATTTTTCAATATCATTATTGATATTGAATTAGTTGTAAAAAGTCATTGCATACAATTAGATAATTAAATATTTCGGTAAATTTATCCCAGTAGTAGAATCAGGATATAATTTTGTGGGGCTTCTGCCCGAAATGTATTTTTTTTATGTATAGAGATAATTAAATTGAAAGTAAAAGAAAGAAAAAAAAAATACTAATATGAAATAGAACAATAATACTTTTAGATGCAATGATAAAATGTTTTAATATTTTTTTAATAAGACGTGGTTATATTAAGTAGCTGTATATCAGGGGTTCCCATCCCCACAAGGTCGATGGCGCAAGAACCAACTCCCTCCCTCTCCCAAGATATTTGATTACTCACCTTTTCATAAAAATAGAGCAACGGAAAATAGAATTAGCAAATCCGTAGATCATACACAATTACACATGCTGTGGTTTTCTCCTTGTCCCTTATTCTGAAACTCTTCATTCCAAAAATTCACAACCCCGTTCAAATGTGCCCCCCTCGCAAATTCAAATACCTTTCACAATATGCCCTACTCAAAAAGTATGATGACTTGCTCCATTAATCTCTCTTCTGGGCACCCCTAAACAAAATATACTGTGATTGTTTTACAGTAACGAATATCAACCAATGAAAAAATAATTATTTTTTTTTTTAAATCATTTTTCCATTTTGGGAGCATCAGACCGAGAGCCTTCCTCTCCTCCCCCCAAAAAAGATCCGCCAGTGATTTATCCCCTTTGAGATAAGAACAATGTAAACTTGGTGTTATTATTATTTTTTTAATAATTAGCACGCTTCAGGATGTATTTACTATAGTTTAGTTTCGATAAATAAAGTATAAATACACCTAAACGTACTTAAAAATCCGTCTAATTTGTGTGACCCTTTATAATCCACCGTTATTATAGAAAACATAATTATTCGTTGTGACCAGATAAGTTTTATTACTTTTTATAAATTAATGAAGCTAGATAAAGTTAACGCAGCCAATTTAAACGTTGTGAAATAATATTTTGTGAAAAATTACGGGCAACGATAAAAATAGGAAATAATAATATCTAGTTCTGCCATAAATATTGTTACAAAAGTTGAACTTTGTTTACACCCTTGGGTATTATTTAGATAATCCTTACCTCTATCAGGTTATTTTCATTACATGTCAGGATCCCAATTAGTTTGTATTTTTCTTTCGCTCATTTAACATGGAGTGAGGTGATAAAGAAAACCGAATAGCTGTGATCGCCTTACACAAAGTTGGAAAATGTAAGTCAGAGATTTTCAACACTTTGAAACCTTTGGATATCAGCCGTATGTTTGTTGTGCCGCACTATAAATAGATATAATGAGAATCTGTATGTGACAGACTTCGACCACGCACTATGAGAACAGCAAATGCAGTGAGTGCAGTGGTTGCTCGAATCAGAAGAAATATCATTCGAAAACAACAAATCATTCTCGGGAAATGGGAATCTCTGTCAAATCAATGTCTCGCGTGATAAAAAGTGACCTTAAGATGGATGCATTTCTCAGAATGGCAGGACAAAGGGTAACCACTTCCCTAAAAAAAAATTAGAGTTGATAGATACAAAGTGCTCTTTGGCCGTTACACCAATGGTCTTCATCGAAAGATTTTGTTTAGTGATGAGAAAAAATGTTTACTATTGATGAAAAAATCAATCGCCAAAATGATCACAGAGCTCTAAAGAAGCCCGAGAAGTCATTGGAAGAGTGGAAAGAGGTCATCACCCTTCCTCAGTGATGGTTTGGTGGGGAGTATTCTTTGATTGCACCATAAAGCTCTATTTTTGTGAAAAAGGAGTTAAAAAAGCCGCTGAAAACTATCAGGACGATATTTTAGAACCTGTCGTCAAGCCTCTAAATGATACTCTGTTTGCTGGAGTCATTTGTAGTGTTGCTTGGTCTTGCAAACTCAGTCTTGGTCTAGGTATTGCTCTTGCGCAAGAGTATTGCATCGGTCTTAGCTTAGTGCTATAGAGATATTACTGTATTTTTTTAGATAAGGGAACCTAAATAAGCCCCAATGAAAAATTAGAAGTGTTAAATGGAAAAGTATATTGGTTATACCAATTCTTAACATATGGTATCTAAACTTGTCAAGAATTATTAACTATTGTGCCTTCTTTTTTATTCAAAAAATCGATTTTTTTTTTTACAGGTCTTGGTCTTGGCCTTGCAAAAGTGAGGTGTTTTTAGTCTTGGTCTTGCAAAGTGCGATTTTGGGCAACACTAGTCATTTGGCTTTCTTGATCACTTTAGTTTAGAAGATAGGTTTGAATTTGTGATTTATTCATCTTTAGTTTGGCATTTTCTTGTTTAAAACAGAGAATTTTTTTTTAATTATATAAAAAATATGTTGACTCTAAATCCTGAATATCTATTCCTGATACAACATATGCTGTCGGAATTTATTAAGTTTTTCATGAATAATAAACCAGTTGACTGTATAGAAAAAACGAAATTGGTAAGACATTAAATTAGCTGTCAATCAAACCCATTCGCAAAGATCCACCTTGTAACTTAAGTTGTGATTCTCATTAATGTTATATTCTCATAAACGTTGGCATAAATAAAAAATTTAAAAAGACTGCGTCCTGAATATTTATCACCCATGTAATAAAATTTCCTTGAACTTTATAAAATTTACTTAAAATTGCACAATACCTATATCCACTTTACTTAAAAGAATTACGAAAAAAATATACAGTACTTATTATTAGTCACATGGATTTATAGCAATTCTATATATAACTTGAATATTTTATATAATTCTTTAATATCCACAAATAAATTGTCAAAATTTACAATAAATAAAATGATAAAAGAGATATACAAAATCTCCAAATGTACCTCGAAATGTATCTCGCTGCCCTCTAGTCCTGACTGGCGAAACCATTTGTAGAGAGAAGGGTGACATCCACTATCACAACACGAGCTATTCGCCGAAAGATATGACGTTCACTAATGCTATCATTGATGTGAGATATTTCGGCAGTGATTGATAACTTCATGGTATCATCGCTATTTTTATTTATAATAATTAATAAATAAAATGTTTAACAAGGTTTAGAAAATAATTACAGTTATTGTCTAATTGGTGCCCGTATTTCCTAAGTGATAATAGAGCACGATGAAGTCTTTAAGCCGTATTAAACTATGTGAATATTATTTTAGTTAAGTAATGATGGTTGGAAATGTGGCAAAAAAAAAGTTTCAGACGTGCAGACGTTTTGGCCTAATTAATTAAACTGTAAAGTGAGATGTGGCCAACCTAAAGTACGGATGGACATAGATAATCGATATAATCTCAATATCGATATTGTCCTACCGGTATTCGATATTTTATCATCGATAGTATCTACTTCGACATTATCTACTATCGATATCGTCCCTTCGATATTATGGACTTACGAAATTGTTCCTTCTATATTTTAATTATTTTAAAATTATTTCTTAATGATATTTACAATTATATTAAAGAAATACATTTAGTAAATTTGAAGATATGGATATAATGACGTGAAAACACTAGTTGAGAAACTACCCAATGGTAGCACTCTGTCTACATTACGAGATCAGGGGGGCATCTTCTTTTCAGACGCCTCGGAGGGTTATCAGGAATTGAAGAGGAAGCAAGGTTAGAAACAAAAGGGTAGGGATGATTCTGAAGTTTATTATGGAAGGATAGGTATCTGGATTGGGCCAGATCTGAAACGTAAGAAACATTAAGGTCATTATGGATGGTTTTATTTTTAACAAAGTAGGAGCATTGAGGTTTTTACGAAGGATTTTGGATTGTAAGGATTGGATACGAGAGGAATCCGATGGTTTAGTGGAGCCCCATAGCTAGTCCAAATAGGCCTTATTATAGCCATGCATATGAATCTTTTGTAATCAATTGGAAGTTTAGAGCGTTTGTCTAGTAAGTGCTGAAGCAATCGGAAACGTCGAGCGGTTTCTTGTCGTTTAAGTCTGGTATGAGGATATATTTTAATTTAAAAATTAAAATTAAAACTGTCGTTTTCGGAAAAGCGCTGTAAATTATATGTGAATCTGATCGTTAAAAAAAAAACACATGTATTCATCTTGCCTGTTTCATATAGAATGTAGTGCATAGTAGAGGAAAATATAGATATTTAGATAATATCGACTATCGATGGCCATTCATTCCTAAGCAGAATTGAATAGCACGCGTGGAACCAACTTTCTCAAAACAAGGCCACGAATCGTTAAATAAATCTTTATAAGATACAAATAAATTAACACTTCGCTGAATCCGATCTATGGCTTCATGGAAGGCATAATTTGTTGAATGGAAATTACTGGAAAAAGCTGCAGATGAGGAAGATTCTAGGACAGAAACTAGAAAATTAATTTTACTAAGGAAGGTAGATAAATTGATATTTCTATTAATTATTTTATAGAGGAAAATAGCATCTTCTTTGATGCACTATTTCAAAAAGGTTTATAATTTCGATGAAAATATCGACTATAGATATTTCGAGTCGGATATTTTGATGATATCGATGGTTATAGGCCTCCTAAGGAGTAGCTGTTTTATATCATGACTTATCTGCTAAAATCCATTCATCAAACATAGTACTTACATTAGTAATGAAAAGAGCGTTGTTCAGAAAATAGATAAAGCCGTTTATTAGAAGCGACTAGAGAGAAAATCAGGTTTATAGGTACGGTTGTAAAAATTGAAAATTGCCCCGTTAAAGAATTAATTGAACGAAAAATCTGTTTATTCACAAACACTAGATCATTAGTTTTTAACAGCTAGGTTTTTGCCACCTGGGACAGATAACAAATATCCCTTTCTAACCCTCTCAATATATTTACTTACACTTACTAATGTTATTACTAATTTATTACAGCGATGATAAAATTAGGTAACAAACAAATTATTTTCTGGTGGAAGCAAGCTACTTTGATTGAATATTGAATAGTTGACCGTTGCATTATAAAGGAAGGAGATGGTCCAATAGTGCAAAAACTATTTTATTAAAAGCCAACGTTTCGACCCGACTTTGCAGGTATTCTTCATAGAGGTGTGTTCAGCTAAGAGTTTCACTTAGAACTAAGTTTATTTAGTTTTGCCACTATTTAATATATTTATGACCGCCACCCCGGCCCATCTCCAAGCTACTTTTATTATTATTTATTTTATTATTTTTATTGGAGGACAGTTTAGTAGTGTAGAATGCTTATACGCACTTGAATCCTTGTACGGTTATTAACCCAAATAAGACTAGCGTTGTTCTAGAAGGATATTTGAATTTATTAATAGTACCGTCACTTTTTTTTTTTTCGGATTTCTTATTTTTAAATAATATCATTTTGTTATTTATACAATGGAGAACTTAATACAGTGAAAAATTCAATTTAAATTACTTAAAGTTACCTAAAGAGTGAACAGAAAAGTGATATTTGTAGAAATAATGATTAAAAATCAGTATTATTTTGGTTAATTTTATGATTTTCTAAATTTCTAATAGCCTAATTAATCCTTCAATCTATATATCAGAAGATCCCTTATTAAATTGTTATTTAAAATCTGAAGTTAATGTCAAATTGTCCAATTACAATTCTTCAATAGATATTCATTTTTCCGCTATTAAAAAACTCAATATTTAGGGTCTTTAAACTTTTTTTTTTTAATAAACTAAAATTAGAAAGGATGGAATAGTCAAAAAAAGGATCTCCAGCAGAGAAACAATATTACGCTATCAATCAATTACAATTTTTAAAGTTTAAAAATCTTAAAATAATATAAAAAAATTAAAGCAAATAATAATAACCATGATTACATATTCTCTGAAAATCTTCAACAGATATAAAGTTTATAATAAAGCTGTTAGACAAATCTGTTTCTTAATATAATAAATTATTAAAAGTTATACAATTTGATATTTATTTCAGATTTTAACTCGGACTTTATTTAGAGTTACTCTCGAATATTTATTAAAGAAGCATTCATCAGCCCATTCGCGATGCTGAGTAAAATAATAAAAATCATGCGTAACAAAAAATAAATCGTCTAAAATCGTGAATGCATTCGATTAAAATTAATGTTTTAAAGCATTCGAAACAAGTTTCCAATAAGAAAGATGCAAACTAGAATTCCACTAATTTCAGTGAAATATATTTTAGAAATGACAGTACGTAATAATCTATTTAATCTTTTATTGAAGATAAATAATGAATTATTTAATATTATAAGAAAAACAAAACTTATTTTTTAATAAAAAAATTTTTTTTTTCAATTTTTCCTCCGAGTTGTATGTCTAGAAATTTTAATGCTCCTTAAATACCTATATTTGTATTTTTTTAAATTATCTTAGAAATAAAATAATCACATAAATAGAGTAATATGTTATACATACAGCACTGTTAATTATTCTACCTTTAGTAATATCCTGATTATAATATGTGAAGTGTTTGTATTTAGTGAAAGATATGCGGCCGTGATATTCACGATTCCTCCACATCCTCAGATACAATCTCCTTAGTGTTGCAAGAAGGAAGAACAACGAAGACCGCATACCGTGAAGAAATCCTGGCTCACGATGCGGCAAAGATCACTACTTGATATTTAACGTTCATCAGGAGTTGTGGTACAAGCAATTATGGGTTAGCCATTGTGCTGTCTCCTCCGTTTAGCCATCTCTTCGACTAAACAGCTCTCAGAGGAGAGATTTACTGGCCGAAATATGACAATGATCGTAAAGGGATCGTGCTCACACTTTTATCAATATTATTCATTATCATTACAAATTTTAAAATACTTTATCCCGATATTGAGCGACAAAAATAAGGAAATTAATACAACTATAGCTAACTGAAGTTATTTTTTTTAATTGGCCGAAAAAAGTTTATTTAGTTAAAAAAAAAGACGACAGATTCTTTTTAAAAAAGAAACATAATTCTTAAGTCTTCTTAAGCATTAAGTAACTTTAAGTAATTTAAATTGAATTTTTCACTGTATTAAGTTCTCCATTGTATAAATAACAAAATGATATTATTATATTTACTATTACTAGAGGAATTATATTTACTATTGCTTTTATTAATAGAAGAAATAAGAAAAAATATTTATTTATTGTGATTGCGTCTTATGTTTCAGATTATATCTATTCACAAAACAAATAATAAAAACCCATTAAAATAAAATGATATTAAATTATTATAATTAAGTTTTTATAACAGTCTTTAAAATTAGGAAATACACTTTCTCACCGAACTAAGGTCATTCTAGTGAACAATTCGGAGAAATGTTCAGTATTTGTGGAATGTAATATCAAACCTTCATAAAAAATGATACGGATTTTTTAATTTTTAACTTTGCAAAAGTACACAGAAGTTTCCAGTTTTGAACTTGTTTCATTAAAAAATAAAGGGCAAAAAGTAGCGAGAAGATATTTATTTTTTAATTAAATTCTAAGTTTAGTTTTATAAACCACGTCAGACATTGTGTGCTTAATCAGTATAACTATACAAACCATTTTAACATTTAATAATATTTTTGTGATTTTAATACACGAGTTATTATTTCAGTGAATAATATCGAAAACAGTTACTTAACTCCATCGATAATGTATTCACTTTTTGCAATAAACTTGAATTTGATCTAATTGAAATAATCATATGTCTGTGTATAGAAGTATGTATAAGATGAACTATGAACTATTAATAAGAGACTTCAATAAAACTGGTCATAAAAACAAGAAAATGTGGTTGATAACATAAAATCTTTGAATTAAAGCTATATATATATATATATATATATATACATACATATACACGTGTCATGCATATAAACCATGAGCTGATTTAGTTTTGGTAACCTTTTACAGATTTAAATTAAAGCAATACAGGATAATTTATATGTATTAAGACAAAAAATATTGTTCTCATGCTCACCATCTTCAGTGAAAAACAATTCACCAATAAGATTTACTATGTGCACAATCCTTAATATTGGTACGTTTGAATAATATGTGAGATGACATGGTGGAAACGCAAAAATTGTCCAACATTTCAATAAGATTTGTCTTTTAGATAAAGGACTCTATGAATGAGATTATCTCATTCATATCGAAGATTCAGTGTGTAAACGGACTCATTAATACAAAAAGGAATAAAAAGCTTTATGAATGGGAAGGGTTGCTAAGGAAGGAATTATATAAGAATAAAAAAGGAATTATATTAATTTTATTTATCCGGTTCCTAGCAGAAGTAGTGAAAGTGGTAAAACGGGATCTTCTGCATTCTTGGCTGGTGTTACGTCAGGAACTGGGATCAGTACCTAACCAGCCAGTCTTGTCGCCGTTATTTTTTTGTATCGATGTGGAGATCAATGACTTTGTGATAATTTAAGTGTGTTCTACAGCTTTTTTTTTTTTAATATTCTTATAAGGAGTTTTTTGTTATTAAATCTACAATTGTCTGAGGTTATTACACAAGGCCCCGAAAAAAAAATAGGTTTGCTTTTATTATTCAGATATTGTTGAAGAAGAATTTACAGCATCTTATCAAGCAAAGTTGTCAAACAACCTCTGGATTCTAAAAAAATAAATAAATATTAAATTGTAGATCAATAGGTCTACAATGAAATAATTTATTTATGAAATATCACATATCTATTTTTATCAGTTCTCTTGAAAGAAGGTAAGGAAGAAATATTACGAACTAAGTTTTATAAGCGACAGACCATTAAATGATAAAATTGAGTAGATTATAGAAATCTAGAACTTAAATTTTTTAAATCCTAAAAAAAAATACAATAAGGAATTTTTACATAGGAAAGGCGATGAATATATAATTTCTCCTACAAACTAGATTGGAATGGACAGAAAGGCCTTGAACGCAGGTAAGAAGGGACCATGACGGATTGAAAGAGAACTCGAACACTGCCGTGCTAGATCTAAAGCTAGAAATGTTCCAGTTAGGAAATAAGAAGTTCCTTCATATCATTTATTACTTTTACATTTAATTATGATTAGTTATCTTTTATTACTTTAACTAATACGTATATATTTAATTAAGTTTATATTAATATGAATTAATACAGTCTGACATTTGACCGAAAAATGACGTGGGACCTACAAATGACTAAGAAGAGAAAAACGCTAAATCAACGGTTAAGAATTCTGAATTCACTTCTTTCGAAACTAAAACTTAGACAGAAATTGAACACATGCAATTACTTACTAAAACCTATTTGGACTTACACATCACAGATATTTGGATCAGCTAAAAAGACTCACATAAACGAATTTCAAATCTTTTAAGCGAAAACATTCAGAACAATTACAAAAACACCGTGGTTAGTTGGCAACATAACTTTACACACTGATCTCCAAATGTCGACTGTTAACGAACACATATGAACTGTAATAAATACAAACGGTTCCACGACAACTTACTAGGGCATCCTAATACACTCATAAATGATATACCGGGTAATGTCTGTAGGAGACTGAAGAGGAGCTGAATGAGCGATCTCCTCGCCTAATGTATATATCACGCCAGGGAGAGGTGCCGATGGGTGCTGTCCCACCATTATATTTTGCAGTCGATCATCTCCTTCACTGGGAGTCAATACCATTATAAAAGGTGTGAATAAAAAAAAAATACAGTTAAAAAAATTATATTAATATAAACATGTAATCTAAATATTAGATTACATTTAAAAAAAATTTTCATTAGTCCATGTTGAATAGGGATAACCGAAAGAAGCACCTTATTGTATTAGCAAGGGGGAGGGCATATTTTATTTATGTATTAAAAAATTCAATAGAAGTTCTATAACGCCAATCTTTATTACTATAGTGCACTTCTGTTGCGGTATCGTTCCATAGACACACAAAAAAAGCTATACTTTGTAAAAAACCTTTTTTTTAATAATATTCCTATAATTTTTTTTTTTAATTCCAAACAATATCCCACTAATTTCAAAATGAGACGGAAAGGTGTTTTAATAACTATCTAACTGAAACTCGCAGAGATATCAATAGTAAAGGTCATGTTAATCTGTGTTAAAAACGATTGTCACCCAGTATTAATCAAAGAGAGTTGTCAAAGCCCAAGAGTAAGAGTGGGGCGAAATAAAAATATACATGCAATTTCCTTAATGGATTCTAACAATTTTACGAACTGGAGCAATCTTTTACTAGTGGAACGGAATTTCCTCAATATGCCCGAATACAAAAATATTTAAGAATTCCATACTCGTGGATTGAGTATTTGATTATACGCAGCTAGAAAAATCTTTATTTTAATTTAATTTTAACATTTTAAGCCATTTGCACTAGCGCTGCAGCGCAAATTCGATGAATTAGGCATTGACTGCGAGTTTGCTTGATTAACTTAATTTTGTTATTTTTTTTAGGAGTAGGTCACTTGGCCATTTTATTTTTAGTCTACGTCGATCAGGTAACATGGAGGAAGAAATAGACAGAACAAGTGGGTTTGGATGATTGAGAGTAGAAGAATGAAATGAAGTGTATTTGTCGTGGATGTACTATTTCACTATTGGGATGTTTAAGTTGTTATGTAGTGTGTTATTTGTATTTTATTCATGTGTGCTTGTTTTACCGAACCTTAAAGTTCTGCTCCGTATGTCCAAATTGGTCTCAGTATGGTGTTGTAGATCAGTCGCTTGTTTCGTAAGTTAATTGAAGATCTGTAGGCCAGATGATGCGAGAGTTGTTATATCCTCTAGTCAGTTCTTGTCTTTTGAATTTAGTATGTATGTTCCAGGTAAGTCTTTTGTCTAAGTAGAGTCTGAGGTACCATAAATAGTTTTTTGAAGGCACTGGGTAATTGTCAATCGTTATGGGTGGACATGAGGCTTTCCTAAGAGAGAAAATCACGTGGGTGGATTTATTACTATTTATTTTGATTTTCCATTTCTCAAACCATTTTTGAAGATCACAGAGGTGGTTTTGAAGGGCAATTGATGCGATAGTAGGGTTTAGAAATTAATTAAGGAATCAAATAATCGTGTAATTAATAAGAATTAATTAAACTATTCAGGAATCCTAATTTGTTATTTTCTTTTTATTTATTACATTTCTATCACCAAGATACATTACAGCCTTAAAGTATAAAATATTTTTTATTCTACCAATATATAGATTATGTATGTGCATGTATTTCTATCAGTTTTAATATTAAATTTAATTCACTTATATACTGTTTGCATCTTATTCGCTTGTTTACCATTCATATTTTAATCAGTTATAATATTTATTTCAATTTCATAAGTAAATATGTATAATATACCGTTGCTTACCGTCTACATTTTCATTTATATCTTGTCTACTATTTTACTCTGTTTAAATCCAGTTCGTTAAACTATTTCTAGTTTCTTACCATCTAAATTAGATCTGTAACTTGTATTTGATTTCTTGTACCAATTTAACATCAATTCTTATTTCAATTTCCTGTACTTTTTACTAACTAATAATAACTTTGCGAATCTTGTTATTTTAAATCCTATAACTTAGGTCGAAAAGTAAGCTACAAATAAATATTACATTATAATAGTGTATGATTGTTGACCGAACCCCTCGATTAATCCCTTCAATATAAAAAACTTCGAAAGACCGTTTTATCTGAGCTAACGCCTGAAGAACGTCATTATAAAATAAAAGAACCCAAAAATGAGGCAGTGGAAGATGCTAATGACCCAAGACCTACGATGAAGACCTCCAAAAGAGCTTAAGGCGAAGCCTGTAGGAGTTGGTTAGGGTCAGCCGCTCACCGCTATTCTCCCAGCAGCCTTCATTATACCTTAATACCGAGCAGTTTGTCTTGGGTAGTAATCAGATCTC
The DNA here is from genome assembly GCA_928085145.1 of Nezara viridula. Taxonomy (NCBI): domain Eukaryota; kingdom Metazoa; phylum Arthropoda; class Insecta; order Hemiptera; family Pentatomidae; genus Nezara; species Nezara viridula. The sequence continues at coordinate 101,714,822 of OV725080.1, read as the reverse complement.
AGAAGGGAATAATTCAATTCATTATCTTTATATCTCAAAATTATTCACGTTAAATTAATAACTCAACTGAATGGCGAAGAAAATGAAAACCGCGTTCGGAAGCGAACTTGGTATTTTCCTTTTATTTTCAATCGTTGATTTGTGGACAAATCCTCATTAACAAACAACAAGACGAGACCTAAAGGGGCTCTAATAAACCATCGAATTCCTCTCGTATCCAATCCTTACAATTCAAAATCCTTCGTAAAATCCTCAATGCTCCCTACTTTGTTACAAATAGAACCATCCATAATGACATTTATGTTTCATACGTTTCAGGCCCAATCCAGATACGTATCCTTCGATAATAAACTTCAGAATCATCCGAACCCTCTCGTTTCTAACCTTGCTTTCTCTTCAATTCCTGATAACCCTTCGAGGCTCCTGAAAGCCATCTTGTTTTCTTACTTATTTATCTTGTTAAGTTACTTTTAAAAATGAAAATGTATAAATAGATAAAAAAAACAATAGAAAGAATTCCTCTCTACTGGTATTTAAAATTATTTAATACAAAACAGGTACACTTTATCTAATAAAAACATCCAACGAACAACATACTATCAAACCAAATCAAGGAGATTATATATATATCTAACAAAACAGCGGATTAAAAAATAAAATCTTGTTGAATAATTGTTGCTCTTGACAAGTGGTCTAGTAAATTTAAAATTTATCATGAGTAAAATCTTCAGATAAATTCAAATAGTATCAAGCATATATAAAATCTCAAGAGTAAGTAATGAATGAATAGTTAAGAGACCAGTTTTGAAATAAAATATTTTTAAGACATAAGGAGATTAGAGGAACAAAAACAACTTCCTGTTGGTCAGTTTTTTTCACAGAAACATAAAAAAAAAGTATTTAGTAATTTTTTGAAATTTTATGAAAAATTAACATAACCGTCGTATTCGGAGACCAAAGGAAATGATGATCTGCGTCTTGTTTGTTATCAATATAGTGCTTATGATTATATTGATTAAAATCAATACAAGGTTTTGGAAATATACGACTATATTAACACTAAGCACACTAAGGAAAATTAAAATATATATAACAACATATTCTATAAAAAAATAGTAAACCCATATTGCCCTTCACTATGGCGACCATGATTTCTTCATTCCTGATAGAAGATCTCTACGATAAATTCGCGTAGGATGGTTATTTCATCATCATGAAAATTGCCGTTTCTCATGCAGAAATATTTACCATGCAAAGTAAAGTAATGAAACCCAAGTTATTTTAGTGCCGTGAAGTCACGACTTTGGAAAGGAAGGCCGTATGTAAAGTTGACGAAATAGTTCCAAAGGTACTGTCTATTCGCGTGAGTGTATCTCCGCTGTAACTTTTCTAATCTATTCAGAATATTTATGTCATTGTATTGTTACATCAGGGAACAATCGAAAAATTAACCATTAAATTTTTTTTCAAAATGATTAATTTTAACATTGATCGTTAAATCCATTTAGTTCTTTTTCAAGCAAATATTATCTGAGTACCACAACATTACTCTTACACAAACATGACGTCAATATTTTATTATTGTTATTTATATATTGCAATATTGTTAGTCTAAAGTGTCGTATTTTGTGTTATGAAATATTCAACAGTAAAGAAAGAAAAGGCATATCGAGACGATGTAACGTCATTGACAAGATATGGGTGCCTTCCTTTCTCAAGTCGTGACTTTACGCCACTTTACAAAAAACTCAGAATCTTTTACGGAGTTTCCCATGCATAAGAAAACGTCTGAACGACAGATTACGACATACCTACGAAGTCAATTACCATGCGCGACTTGTTCTATTGTAATTTTATTTTCACTTCATCTAGAATTTTACGAAATAAAGATAATAGGAATATTAGAAATAAATTAAATTTATTCTGAGACAAGATCCCTTAGGAATGATGAAGATATACTGACAAATAAAACAGCATTTCAGCCCTAGAGAAATATTACACTAAACAAATAAATTAAACATACATATGTAGTCATGAAAATAATAATAAAAACAAATGGTACAAGAGCATATTTTCAACCATAAAAGTAATAGCTATATTATGCAGGGGTATGCGCGTGCCGGTTTTGCATATACAACACCATATATTCTGCAATGTCTGTTACTTTTTATTATATGTCTATAAATGTCACCCTTATTATGGAATGTGCTGCCTGTAAAAATCAAAGAGGAAAATGTCTACGTTTTAATAATGATAACCTGCACAAACATATTTTTTTTTTAAATGTTTTTATGGAGATATAATACATTTTGCCACGCTTAAGGTTACTGAGTACTAAAGCTGACTGAAGCACATTGATACTATATATACAATACAATAAAAATAAAATAAAATAATATATATCTATATAACAAAGACAAAAACTATAAAACCAAAGAAATTTAACTTGAAATCAAATTAAAAAAAAAAAATACAGAAATTCTCAGCAAATTAGATAAATTATAAGTGAAACAAATAAATAGATAAAAAAAGAAAAGCATTCGTATTTAATTACAATATTTACAACCAGCCAAGGGGCTCCGTGTCCAGCCCTTTCCTCCACGTGTGAAGGATAAGCGAGACTAAGAGATCCCAGCACGTGTACAAAAATTAAAAACATCGAACAAACCTGATGAAATCAACAGTATCACACAATGCTTGCATTCAAAAAATAAATATATACAGATTGCCCCGTAAGTAGAGGAGAATATTCAAAAGGTTGATAGAAGACAAAAAGATCTACAAAAACATTCATATAAACAATCGCCAAATTTCCAATCCAATTCCAAATTTTCAATCCAGTAGTAAATTTAAAATTTGTGTTTTTTTTAAGTGTCAGGTTTTTTGTTGAATAGGAAGCAATATTTTTTTTTTTTAAATTTCTTTATTGAGTATTATAACAATCTGTCTGTTGGACATTGGTTATAGTGAGGTAGGATGACATTCACACTATATGTACAAAAAAATAAAATAAATAGAACAAAATAATAATCAAAAGTATATACAATAGACAATAAAATAACTTAAAAAATAAGAAAATTAAAACTAAGAAAAAAAAAACACATGCATACCTATATACAATCAGGCGAGGGAACTCCAGGAGAACCCTGCGCTACTCTCCCAACCGCTTCACTGGTACTAAAGCCAGCGGAGATTGGTCAAGAGCACTAAAGCAATAATTAAAAAAAAAAATATGCGATTTAAGGAATTAAATATTGCTCCATAGTAAACAAAACAAAATTTACATTAAACAAAAGTAGAGGTTGTCATTGTTAAAACCACTTAAAGGATACCATTGAGCGGACAACAGCTCAAAAGTTCCGTTTCAAAAAGAATCAAATTATTTGTGATTTTTTTTTTTTTTGGTCACATTTCGACTCTACTACAGTTACGCCACTTTAAAAAAAACAAAAAAACTTCCTCCTTTAATAAGCTTTTAGTTCATACTAATTAAGTTGAAGTCGACTATAGGTTTTCTTTTTATTTATTTATTTTTAGGTTATTTTATTCTTATTTATTTTATATATATTATGTTTCTGTATAATTTATTTTATTTATTATACATAGAGTGTGAATGTTATATCCAAACACTATTATAAATGTCCTTTGAGACAGAATATTGTAATATTTTTCAATAAACAAGTTAAAAAAAAAACTTGTGTAAAGAAATGTGATTTTCTATCCAGTCATAAATTTATCTGTTATCAGCAAACATTACTAAAGTCATTACAGTTAACTGTTGCAAATATTTTATTTCTTGTTTCTCCGCGATATGGGATGTATTGTAATAAACACAATTGTCTAAAAACACATGTTATTTGTGTTTGCAGCGAGGTAACTGTAGTATAGTTGGAAGATGATATAAAAAAAATTGCTAATAATTTCAATTTTTTTTAAAACACACAATAGTCCTCCTTAAGCAATTTAAACAAAGACAAACGCTACTTTCGTTTAAAGTAAATTATGTCAAGTTTACTATGGAGGAATATTTAATTACTTAAATAAAACATTTTTTTTAAGTTAAAGCTTCCTATTCAACAAAAAACTTGACTGGCATAAATCTTAAATTTCCTAATTTTCTGTTGGAAATTTGGCATTTGTTTGTATGAACTTTTTTGTAGATCTTGATGTCTACCATCAACTTTTCAAATATTTCCCTTTACTTGTAAGACACACCGTATAGAATGCAATTAGGATACAACAGGAATGAAACTTCATTATATTATGACTTGCTGAATGGAAAATTTCAATGACACCGTCCCCTTCCACACACCTGTCCAAAGATTCGTGTGTCTTCGTCTTTCAGCCTCTTTTGGATTTATATCGGGTATTGAGCACATACACAAAATCCAAGTATTTCGGGTAGTTTCCCTTTGTTATTAACCGGAGGAAACTGTGTGAGAATGCAAAGTGTTAGCGGCTGAGATCTTATATCCGTACTTCTTAGAAATTTAGAAATGATTTAGCAGAAGTTCGCTGAAGAAATGAAAGAAATACCTTAACAAATAACCGATTTCATGAATTATTCATTCTCAATGAATCTTACAATGGATAAAAGTTATCTCGCTAATAGCCCACTCGAAGAGGAACTTTCCGATCCCTCACTCATTAAACACACACAAACACATCGAGATAGTCATACTAAAGTTTCTTACCGGAATGACAGTATTCGAAAAGAAAACATTTATAATAAAAAGCACCATTAATCTTCATTCCTCTGTCGAAAAACAACAGTGCTCTAAACTCGAATAAAATAAAATAGGAGGAAAAAATAAGTTGTAACAAACGATGAAAACTGTGTAGTTTGTTCGGCGGGATCGTTAATAAAGATTCATGAGACAAGTTGCCTGGAAGTTCTCACCTCTATGTGGCCAACTTCTTCAATTCGCAAGTCCTCGCCACTCTCTGCTAAACTTCATGGGACATCCTCCACCTCATAACTCGGTCATGAAGAAAGTTACTCCCAGCTGGAGTACAAAATAACAACTTGACAACTTCAAATTTCACCTTTGAACATGGATATAATTTGTTCAGACGTGCCTTATTTGTTTACTAACCGATTAAGTAATTTCGTTAGGAAATTAAGTAGCTTAATTCCTTTGGGCCAGCACTTTGAAAATTTTGAAAAGGGGAGGACAGGATGATAATGTTTAATGAATGAGAGCATAGGCGCGGACTTGGAGAGGACGAGGGGAGCAGTAGCCCCCCTTCCTCCAATAATAATAGAGAAGTTTTGTCTAGTCTCACAAATAAATATTCATAAATCACAAATAATTTATGGATTTTTTTTAAACGGAACTTGTGTTTGTGCTGTGTTTGTCCCCTCAATAATCTCCTTTAAATGGTTTTAACAATGACAAACTCTACTTTCATTTAAAGTAAATTTTGTCTAGTTTACAGCGGGGCAATATTTAATTCCTTAAATCACATTTTTTTTTTAATTATTGCTTCCTATTCAACAAAAAACCTGACTCACTTTCCACCAATATTTCGAAGAACAAAACTTAAAAAAATAAAATAAAATAAAATCAATAACAATGAATCTACATGAATAAATAAAATATTTACTAACTAAAATCAATTAAAAAAATAGTCGACTAAATAGCTAAGCTAAGGTCTAAAAGGTCTAGGTACGCAAGTATTTTACGAATGAAAAAAAAAAAAAAAAAAAAAAAAAAAAAAAAAAATATATATATATATATATATATATATATATATATATATATATATATATATATATATATATATATATATATATGATTACATTGTTCGTTCAACAATAATTATCATTTATAACGTTTATAAATAAAATAAAGTCCCGAGACCTTTTTTTTGGAGGGAGAGATGGCAATCGGTCCTTTACCAATTAATGGAACATATGTGCCTATGAATGGGATAAAACGCGATGCATAAAGAACTAACTCACTCATATGTTTATAAACTTCAATATAATATAATTACTACCTATTCGTTATATTATAGTTTTTTTTTTAAACGAAAATAACATTTTTTTGTACAAAAATATTGGATGGGTTTGCCCCCTTCATAGATGTTGCGGGAGGCAGAAAGTGCTTAGTCCATCCCTCTCTTCCTACTCTTCTCCCCATCTCCCTCCCGCTTAAGTCTTTATTCATACTTCTATCTATTTAGCTGCTTTAACCAACTCAATAAATATTAGGTTATTCTACAATTCGTAACTGTTAGCTGTGGTGTCATCGTTACTTATGTTTTAGTTTCTATAATGAATTATAAATTTTTTTTCTCATATATTTAATTGTTTGTTTTTAACCGCATCTATCCCCGTCTTGTAATTAGTGGACCATAATTTACAAAGTTATATCAAATTTTGACATTTTAATGCCGCTTAAAAACTTGAAAGTCCTATTTAATTTTTCTTCATCTGTTGTTTTAGTTAAGAAAAATATAATTTCGATTATTGAAAACCAAGTTTATATGTGCGGATATATATCACCAAAAATAAAATAAAATCATATTTATTAGCCATAGATAAATTATAGTTTCAAGCACGGGCGAATCTGCGGGGAGCGGGCTTTGGGGCTAAAGGCCCACACCCCAAAATGGTAAAATATAAACATGTTTTATGGAAAAAATATTAAAAAAATATCTCTTAAAGTATTATTGTTCGTTTTATTACAAGGGACTTTAGGAATCACTTGAACACCATTTCATATAGATAGTTAGTTTCTTTCTTCTTTTCCAAAGTAATTATCGTTATTTTCGTGAAAAAAAAAAAAGCTTTTGGGTTGAAGCCTCCCCCAAAATGAAATCCTGGATCCGATAGTAGTTTCAAGCTATAAGTCTCGAGTCAACTTTGCTCTGGGACTTCTGAATATATTATCAGCATAACGGCAGAATGTATAATACATAACAAAAGGAATAATAAGATCATGGTTTAGCTTGATTTGGTTGGTTGATAATATTTTAAAATACCAATAGTTTACATTCATAGTGAAATTGGCAAAATTTCATAATATTTTTCATGTCTATTTGACATTAATTTTGAACTTCAAATAATTATAAATTCTACTTAGACAAAATGTTGAGATTTACAGTTCTAACTTATCACAGTTTAAAATATTCTCTATCTTGCTATCATAACATTTCAATAAGTCTTATTATAAATAAGGTTCATATTCCATTCATGTTTTCACAACCTATAAGTTATACCATACTTTATTATGTTATTTATTTGATATTTATATCAAATTATTCGGAACACTATGCAGAGAAGCCATCGGTAAGAGCCGCAGCTCCTGGATTCCAGTAGTGGAGCAATTGAATTGGAATGTCACAACTGACTGAGCTCGGCATCCCGCACACCAAGAAATGCGCAATAAAAAACGTTATGCAAAGTCTCCATATATTCCTCCAAGGACTTCGGTATCTATGCATGGTTAAAATAAAAACAAAATTATTTTGTATTATGTTGTTTCAAAATTCACATATGAAGTTACAACGTATCAAAACCTCAATTAGTTAGACGAATCTTAGAACTAACATACTAAACTTAAAAGACAAGGGCTTAAACGACAATATAGACTACTCAAAACAAAATCTCGACTTTCAATTGACAACAAATTACTGATCTAAAGGCAATACTAAAAGTTACGTGGACCGATAGACTAGAACTGTGGAGGACAGACTAACATCAAACGAATTTAATCCTTTCAGTCCGAAATCCTTCGAACATTAGTCGATGCCACGTTTATGTAACCAACAAAACCCCACACCATGATTTTAATCCTGGACCTTACCCCAGAAAATTTCTCCAAATTTCACCAGAACCTTATACATCATCTAAACCTCATCGCACAATCTCTATCTAGATCCAACCGTTCGCACAATCCTCCTCGAAGTTTCAAAAGTCAGAGGCCTCGATATATTTTATAAGTTAGACGTCTAAAACAGTAAACATGAATTCTGATTGACAAGGTAAATAATATGGTCTAAAATGGTAAATACATCTGATCTGAGAAAAGTATTTTATTATCTGTTATAAAAAATAAAGAACTATTAGTTTTCACTGGAGCGGAAGTGGTTTTCCAGACGAGCGACCTCTCCTGGCCATTAACAACTCCTTTTACTTCAGTGCAACTTGACCCATTTTCCTTTATCTTGGCCTATTTTAGTCCAACTGTAGTTATAATTATGGGTGCTGCAACTGGGCTGGATAGATGTACGTCATGTAATCTAAATATCTTCTGCCCAAGGCCAGAGCAAGGAATAAATATTAAATAAAAAAATACTTCGGTTTATCACAAAAAGTCATTATGTGACATTTCACTACCTCTAGTAATTAAAAACTTTCATAAATTTTGTGTTTGTGAAATCGGAAAATTGTACTCTTGTTTTAACTATTTGATACATATATATATAAGGATTTGTGCCATTGTTTTTTTTTATTATTAATAAATAAAGTCAAAATAAAACTTTTAAAGTAACCTTTTTCAATAATCCAACGATATGTAATCATTAAAAATGTTAAGGGTACTGCTTTAATTATTAATTAAATCAATTCAATCATGATTAAAAATTGTTAAATTATTTTTATTGGATTAAAATTAAATTAATTATTATTAAATTAAATTATTAAAATTTTATTATCTATATATAATATTATATATATATTATATATATATATAATATATATATATATATATAATATATATATACATATAATATATATATATAAGGATTTGTGTTATTGTTTTTTTTTTTAATAAATAAAGTCAAAATAAAACTTTTAAAGTGACATTTTTCAATAATCCAACTATATGATATCATTAAAAATGTTAAGGGTACTGCTTTAATTATTAATTAAATTAGTAATTATAATTGATTATTAAATCAATCATGATTAATTAATTGTTAAACTATTTTTATTGGATTAAAATTAAATTAATTATTATTAAATTAAATTATTAAAATTTACAATTAAGTTAGAGTTATCTTTTTCTTTTTCCGAAAAAATAAGATATACAATTTTTAATTACTTATTTAGGATTTGATCAAGACAGGCTCAGAAAAAAAATGCAACTTCAGATGAATGCAAAAGAAATGGTTGAAAAAATGTTATTAAATGAGATTACAAAAAATCAACATCTACGATAATTAAAGGGTCAGATAGATAAAGTGCCGGTTTTGGAAGAAAATCAATTATTGCTAAGGAATAAATGGATGATAATAATATAATAACAATAATAGATAATAAAGTTGATTTCGATTCAGTTGTCTTACAACTCGAAAAGGTCTTCAACCACAACCTTCAATTTTAGGAGGAACATAAATTAAATTAAAGAAACTTAAATTTATTTTATGAGCGGCTTCAATACAACGAGGAGATCACGTTGTTAATTAAAATACTCTAATGTTAATTAGTTTACCATTATTGGATAAATTGAATAATCATAAAATTTAATGACTTGCTCATTTCATTAAGAGAATAAATTACCGATGTGACATATTTTATCTCCTTAACAAACGACATTTAGTATAGTGACGGCATCTTATCACTGGAGAGTACGGAAATGTTGCTATCGGATGTTGATAAAAGGGCAGAGAACTGTCAATATTATCATCATTTATATTATAAAAGGCCAAATCCGAAATTATATAATATTGGCTAATATTTGTTGGCACATTCGTTGGCAGATATGACAGTTTGACAGACAATTCATCGAACATGATAGTGATAAGCGATAACAGGAATTTAGGAAAACGTGATAATATTAGTAAACCACTTGTTGTAAATTGGTTGTCAAATAGCACCCAGAATTTAAACAGCAGTTTTAAAATAATAATTAAAAAATAAATTAAGCTGACGAGAACATGGTAAAATAAATTACGATCTATATGTCGTGTTTCTTAAATATTACCCGATTTCAAATAATATTTAAATAAATAGAATTATTAACGTTAACTTTTCTTTATAATTTTATTAATTAGCAGTTATATGTAGGAAGTTAAGTTTTCTCGCAAGTTTCATCAATTTGATAGTTTTTTAATAGTATAAATTCTATTCTCCTACGTATCTTAAGGACTCCTTAGACGGTAAATTTTATTGAAACAATATAATTGAAGGGAATATATTTAAGGGGGTCTTCACATGCGTTATTAATATAGAATCAATATTATATCGTTTTCCTAAACACGAATATCAGTGAATTTCACATTGCTCTAATTATCTTGACTATTAAAAAATGACATTGAATTTATTATTGCAATTAATTGCATGTGCTTATAAGTTAGTCTATAAATAATAATTTCCATAAAAGTACCAATTGATTATTTATTGATTGATTATTTCAAATTAGGTTGTTACGAGCATATATAATCGTTATATATCATTATATACGAGCATATATAGGTTGTATGTCACATTATAATGGAACCTTAGCCCAAACCATGAGTCTTCAACATAAAAGTGAATAGGTAACTCCCAACGTTTTGCCATTTCAGCCATCATCAGGGCAGAAAAAACAAGATCACATATATGAATAAAGAAAGAAAGAGAAAAAAACTTTAATATTTATGCAATCTTTAACGTTTATTTGTCTCTCTCTTAACTTAACTCAAAATATTTGTCGTTTCAAATTGTTTTTTCTTGTTTTCTGATTGATTCGAAGTTATGAAATACTTTTGTATAAAAATTAAATAAAAAAAAGAAAAAATGAATTTTAGAACAGTTAGATGGCATGAAATATTGAGATTTGCCTGTAAAAAGTATTGGTGGGAGGGGATGGTGGAACACCCCTGGGCATTAATCCAGCAGTTTCCAGAAATACAGTTTCGTCCAGGATCCCTCAAGGTCTAGGCACCTCTGCACGTGCAATAATATTGACACTCCTTCAATATTATTGAAAGGGTTTGATTAAAATTAATAAAAGTTTATATGAACCAGTTTGATTAACTTCAATTGATGCACTGTAGTTTGATATGGTCAATATATAGACGAAGTTCGATTCTAAGGCATACAACCACTAATAATTGTTGCTATAAATGAGTAATTAGTGATAAATTCTTGGTTGCGAGTCCATATGTATTCGCGAAATTTTAGCAATGGTTTAATGGTTATCATATAATCAGGACTCATGATAATTATTATTGTACAAGCTTATCCACCCTAACATGTGGCTCATCTTCAAGGAAAGAGGAAGCAGCTAGGGGATCTGGAAAACTTGTCCACATGTTTAGTTTAAAACGATGGTTAATAAAAAAAATAATAATAAAATAAAAAAAAAAAATACCATGCCTGGATCATGACTATTTATTACCCATGATATATGAATAGTTGGGATAAGAAAGAAAGACCAGAAGTTACTATCTGAAGGTATTTAAAATCAGGCGGAATTCGATTTCGTTGAGACAAACCTCGACTGATTTTCACAGTTTAATAATGTAGGTAATCATTTAGTTGAGAAACACCTTAAAGTCAATGACTTTTCTCAATGTGCTTAGCGAATGCGCACTCAGGCACGGTTCACAACTCGGAACTTCGGTTTATTCTTCAGAGAATGTTTTCATTTGCCTTATCTTAGTTCATACATTCAGCTCATTCAAGCTCTCGTGAGGGCTGATGGTAGCTAGACATTTTATTGATAAACTCATCCAGCGAAAATTTACGATTTTCGTTTAAATTATATTCCCCTTACGGGACACTCTGTACATGTAATGCGTGAAATTCCAGTAACAGTTGTTAAACAGATTTATGATTAGAGATTAGGGTGATGGATACTTTATTTTCAATTGGTTAGAACATGACAGAGTAGCGTGACGCTTTTACGTGGGTCTATGTTAATATGTGATGGGGACACAGTCAACGGAGCGATTGAAGGAGAAATTCGCCTACGGATATTGTGGGACGTTTAGCCAAGGTGATATGAGTTGTGTCATTATTAATTGATTGCTTAGGAAATCATTAAATATTTATGATGATAGACATTTAAACCCGAAGGACAAATCATCGACTTTTGTTAACGTTTACGTAAGACCAAATATAAATATATATTTTACTACATTGTGAAGTAGGTCTTCCACAATAAATCTATTTAATAGAATTATGATTTTATTTAATAGCTTAATAGCATTTCTTGATGAAATTTATATTTACACGAACTCAAAAATAACTTTTTGGATAAATCCTACAAGTAAATCGAATGAAATAAATACGACCTAGTTTCTTATTCCTTGTTTTGAATGAGTTTGATCTGGTTTCTAACCAGATCTCAATAACACACTTTTTTTTGAGAGAGTGAAAACGGCCTGGAGAAAGCAGAAAAGATGAGAGTTAAATTTTAAATATTCATATCTGTGTATCTTGAAAGAAAATTAAAATAACTTACTTGTTAAAAGGCATAATGTCCTGCAATTATAAGGGAATTGAAACTTGTATGGAACTGGAAAAAAAAATCATTAAAACAGTTCGTTGGAACTTTGTTGTAAATGAAGTTCTTAGTTTAGTAAAAAAATTAACTTTCATTTATTTATTTACTTAAAAAAAAATTTACGTTAAAGGAGAAACAAGCAGTAATTGTACTAAGAGTATCTACATGATTATCTTGAATGAACTGACTGATTCTTATATTAAAAATATATTGCGAAATAGAAGATTTGAATTTATTGAAACTTTCATCTTTGAAAGTTTTCATGAAAGAAAGTTCAGTTCTGAAATAACACAAAAACTATTAAAAATAAAATTTCAGGTTACATCGAAAGTTATAATAATAAAAGCTAATTTTTCGCATAATGTCCTGTTTTTAAAAATAAATGTATATGAATATATCATATATATTCATATCCTGTTTTTTTTTCATCCAGTTCAATCAAATCTTAATGTTTTATAAATTGGTCTTTTTGATCTAAAATAATTTTTTGTTTGAGTTTCACATGATTCCGCCGAAAACTTTGTAAATAGCTTCATCTCATCGTGACCTACAAATAATTTATTTACGAAAATTCTCTGAATTGGGACGTTTTCGATACGGAGATCGACAAATTTGGTCTATTCAATTACATACTAAAAACTCTTGATTACCCATTTGCTTTCCACTTGAATAGTAAGATTATACGATCACAAAGTCGAATAAAAAGGTGACCTACAAACCGTTTGGCCTATATAACCTCGTTATTTCCACATTTTGGGGGAGGAGGTCACGCTAAGCGGACCAATATTTTTGTAGGGCATCTTTTTATTTGACTTTATGATAACATTATCTTACAGTTCAAGTGGAAAGTAAAAGGGTATTCATCAGTTTTTAGTACCTAATTAAATAGATAAAGTTTGCCGACCTCCGAATTGAAAACGCCCCAATTCAACCAATTGCTATAAGTTAAGTTGGTTTAGAATGCATTTCATATTTAGGTATATTCGTAACGAAATAGGGTAATATTTTGAGTTTGATGAATACAAGTTATTTTTCCTTTTAATTCAAACAAGATCTTAATGTGAGGTTTTGAAAATTATACAGGAGTTGACGAAACCCTATTTGATCGACCACTTTGCTACAAGAATTTTAACATGTTACTTAACGATATGTTCGTGCATGTCCATGTCAAAATAAGTAGAAATGTCAGTCATCGCTTTGGGCACTCTTCGCTTCACCTCTCTCCAAGTTTCGCAATACTTCTTCAAGTCTCTAACCTTTAATTCACGAAAACCGATATAGGATTATCTTTAAGTAGGATTTTAAACTTTCATAAGTGCTTATTATTTAACTTCGGTTAGAATTCTTTTTTCTTATTGATTGGTATAGCTTTTCGTCCTTCTGAAACAAAATTGCACACTTTGCGGTTCATTAGTGGCACTGATTTGTGCCTCTCGGTAAGTGTTCCAAGTCCTTCTGAATCGAAAGTTGACTGGTTTCTACGGGTATATATGGATACGTAACACTTTTTTTTTTTTTAATTGCTAGATAAACAATCTTAACTATGACTAAGTGGTTTGGTTCTTGGTATCGTTCGAAAGGGTTTAATCATGTAACTGAAAAGGTACTTTCTACTTTGCCTTTGAATATATAATTAGGTAAATTTTTAAATGGAATAGGTTTGGAAGATTTAGAAAATCAAAACCAATCAGGAATTATACAAGCCTAGAGTTTTAGCAGATTTTGCTGACCTTAGTATCTATTAGGTATGTTGAAAAAATATGTAAGGGAAGATTCAGAGCCTTATAACAAAAATTTCAGAGAATTCATTATTAGATAAGTGAAATTAAGAAATTCCTTTTATATTAATATAGAAAAGAGGTTGTGTTTAGAGAGTGTACCCGTAAAGCTTACCTTAATAGTAAACAGAGTTAGGTTCCTTAGTGTGCCCTTAAGTACTTTGTGTAAACCGTTTATAACAATTCATTATTTCAACGATAAGAGTGTCAACAGAGGTTAAGCATGCCCTAAATGAAATCCACGGAGTGATTTGGTACTAAAAATGGTTAGTTGAAGGCGTTGAGTGGTTTTGGCAACATAGTCATTCTAATGTTGATCTTAGTCAAAATAAAGATAACCAAGATCGTTGAGAAAGTGTTTAGATATGTTACTTGAGAAAAATAATGAATTACGGATAAGTATTATTAATGAATCATTACTTAATGCAATTTTTTTATTTTAGTTTCTCAATACTATTACCGAAAAAATCTCAATTAATCTCAAATTTAAGGTGTTCCTTGCTATGGTAAAGCCAGTTCTGATATAAAGCTGCAAAACCTTGACACTAACTAGCACAATAGAAAGAAGTATTGAAAGTTTTAGGAGAAAAATTCTCCGCAAGAGCAGTCTCGAATCAGAAAGACTAATACAGCTTCTTATAGAAACTCCTCAATCAATATTTTATAATGTGAAGGCAAGGAGGTTAAGATATACCAGAAAGCCTTTACACTTCAATGAATGCCTGAACAGTAGACAAAATACCACGAGGAAGGACAAAAAGTAGATGGATAGATCAAATAATAAAAGGTGCAATTGAACTGCATGCAGATAACTCGAGAGATACAGCCCAAGATAGGCAGAGATGCAAAAGGCTTGATAAAGCGACAAGATATCTACAATGTCTGTAACGCCAAAAGGAAAAACAAAACTACTTCAAGACAATCATCTGCTTTAAGAAATTATTTAATAATAGCTCTTCTTCTTCTTTGTCTACCTCCGATGCCATTCCTAGCGTCGAAGAGCATCGATCCAACGCAGACATGCCTCTCGGTCCCGGTAAGCTGCCTCATTTCTTGGACAGTTTTTCCTCTCTTCCCTTCTATCCGCTGTATGTACAGTTGGTAGGAAATTCAAGGACGGCCTCGCGGTATCCTCTCAGTGGGTCGACCTTCCAACATTTTGCGAGTTTCTCTTTCATTCTCCATCCGACAAACGTGGCCAAACCACTTCAGCTGTCGATTTTCAAGTGATTAATAAGTCAATTTTTAAAATAAAGTTATAGTAATAGGAATAGATTATCGTCCGTATATGACAGCAATTTATATACATCTCTACATATCCTTATTGTAGTT
This sequence comes from Nezara viridula, assembly GCA_928085145.1. Taxonomy (NCBI): domain Eukaryota; kingdom Metazoa; phylum Arthropoda; class Insecta; order Hemiptera; family Pentatomidae; genus Nezara; species Nezara viridula. Next base: position 101,699,269 of record OV725080.1, on the reverse strand, counting down.
TGTTCATTTCGTTCAACGATGTAGTATAATACGAAAGCTGCCATAATTCTGACGAGATAATTTCATTTGACGAAGTTAACATTACTATATATCTTTAAGAACGCACTTCTCTCGAAAAGTCGCCCCTCTCTTCTTAAGAACTCTTTATAATTCCCAGAGCCTCGTCTATTTCTCGAGAAAAATCTAAATTTCAGTCTCAATTCAACCTTCATTGTTTGCTAATAAGACGTATACCGTAGAAAGTTACCGAGTCAATAGGAAACGAATTCAGAAGAACTTTAGCAATCGCTGTATAACAGAATCAGAAGAGGCTTGAACTTGAGAGTAGAATTCATTATTAACTATACAAAGGACAGTCATTTCTGGGAAAACATTTTAAACTTAAAGCTCATCATGTTTCAGCTCGGCAGGGATAAATGAATAGTTAAGAGGAAATTCTGATGATGTTTTGTTCTACCCATCTACAGGAATTTCGAAGAACTTGGAGTATTCAAGTTATATTTAATCATAAGCTCTCACATTAAACTCCAATAACCTTTGAAGGGAGCGGGGTAGTGGGTGAGCACTGACTTCCAGAGCTCAAGATTCCAGGTTCGAATCCGGCTGATGACTAGCAATTTTTCATCAACCATGGATGGACCCCGAGGCCGGGAGACCTTCCTGGGTACCTACCCTCCATAAAGTGGGTACTGTTAATTAAATAATTAATAAGAGGGACAACATGGCGATTGAGCATGTTATCGGCCCAATCACCTCCCTGCACAACCGTTGGCCTTGTAACAGTACGTCGTCACATAGTATTGAACCCAAGGCCCTTCATGGGTTTTCGGTGGGTATATGTTATAATTATTTTTTATCTTTAAAGAAATTTTTTTTTGAAAATTATATGTAAAAAGAAAAAAATGTTATTTATATTATTTGAATGTTTGAGTGAATATTTTTTAACATTATTACACTTAATCGACATCAAAAGTAATGTGAGAAAGAGTTAGTCGGGGGTGCGGTAAAATAAATACTAAATTAAAATATATTAATTATTTTAATTTTTGCCGACGTTTCGATCCACTTTGCAGCTCGTCTTCAGGGTGTAGGATGTAGCACTGCGGGAGGCAGTTGAAACACTGGCGGTCAAGTCACCCGACTAACTCCTTCTCATATTATATCAACGGTCAACCATCTCTACATCATCAAAAGTAATGAATGAAGAAACCAGGGTATAGCTAGAAAATTCATTGGGTGAAATCCTATCGAATATTTCTTAAAATTATTCATTTATCTTGTTTACTTTGTTTAGCTGCTGTGATGGCCAGGCAAAGCAATATTTTTCTACAAATTGGTTGTTGTTACCTTACACAAAATTCATCGATGATTCCAAATATAGTGGCATACGTTGAGAAATTTTCAGTTAATTAGTCAAAATTAGATATTTAAAGGACAAAAAATAATTTTGATAGAAAAAAAAATTGAAAAAAGTTATATCACCTTCAATTATTATCACCCTCAGACATTTTCTTTTTTAATATGTCCAAAAAAAAAAAGAATTACTTTATTTATTGTAAAGTCGAATTTCGAGAATTGTCTTGGGATTACCTTACCAGTGACTTCGGTGCCAGATATAAAAAAAATCTGAGGTGTACAAATAAAATTTAATAAGAGCATTTACTCTCCCAACAATTTTCTTTATTTTTATGACGTTTCTGGATCACTTTCTTATCCCATCTTCAGGCAGTAACTCATCCTTCTAACATCTTATTTTTTTAAAAAGATTTGTCATAATTTTTTAATTTTTATATTTTCATAATTCATCCCTTAAATATATTGTGGATTCCCCCAGGGAGTGCCTAGTCAGACACTGACTAAAATCAGTTCTGTCAACTTTGAGAAACAAATGGAGGAAAAAAGACTGACGGATTCTTTATTTACTATTTATTGATTAATTTTTATTTTATCTATTTTGAAACGTGAAACCACAAATTTTGAGAGAGGAGACGGTGTCACATTTGGTTTTCTTGGTTGATTGCAAAGGCTGATTAACTAGAAAATTGTAAAAAATAACAGTAATGATTCGATCCGCCGTTAAAGAAATAGGTTGACATTAAGTCTAGAGTTATAAGGTGGAGTCAAATGGAATACTTAAGCGGCTTGGAATACATTAAATAGTGATAACATGCTGAAATAGCTCTAGATAGTTATCAGCACTATGTATAATCAGCCTGTGTGACTAAACCACTCCGGGAGAGAAGGGGCTGAGTATATACCAGCTTCGGAATACCTGCAACCTTTGGGTGTATACATAGTTGAAGCTTGTAGCGATAACATCAAGCGGGTCTAATTCAGTCTTGATCAGGCACCGCTAATGTCAGCGTAGTCGGGGTGGGCTGCATGCTGAGTACACGGCCGTTGGTTAATATGAGAACTTCTGATTTGCATTGAATAACAATGCGGCTATCCCGGTTCTTTTGCAAAATGATAATTAATAATACATTAATATGATAATCAGTGGTTATATTTAGTATTAGGATCATCCAGCAGATAAACAATTGTCAAAATATCAAAAAAAACCTTATCAACTACACGGTTGAGCTGTTCTTCTACTATTCATTGTAGGTACAAAACTACAGGAAAACTCTGAAAAACAAACCTTCTTAATCCGTACATATATTATTACAGTAAGGCTCGAAAACGGTTTTGTACCAAATATAAGCTCCTGTCATGCTCAAATACCATGAATGGGGTACCGTTGGATTCAGAATTTCACCGGGGGTTAGCGAATCGTATTATCCACTTTTGTTTTTCTTTCTAAAATAAATAAAGTCGATACAAACATTTTGCTAGGCTTCAATACCTGAACGGTGGTAGGTCTGTAGATCGATACGGGACAAATTGGATCTTGAAAATTTTCCTCCGGAACTATCGGATCCTGCGTTTTTAAGCCCAAAAACGTACTATTTTCGAGATAACGCAAGGCATGGGGTTCGAATCCACACAACCTGACGTTAATTGTAGTACTGTCATTGCATAAATGTCTCATTTCGTCGACTTGAGGTCTCTATGATCGAGACAGAAGGAGTTTATATTATTTATCGATGGTGTTTTTTATCGGTAAGCCATATAATCGTTAATTCTTCACCAAATCCCAAGATTGAGCCACCAATTTCGAAGGCTTCCTTCTTCTTCAGGCGGGCAAAATAGTCCAATCATCCCGAAAATTCAGGCAAACAAGTTATGAAAGAAAACCAACTATATTTGCGAATAACTAAAAAATTACACACGTTCATCCCATAATTTTAGCTCCCATAGTTACACGGTTATACCCGTAATTAAATCGGACAAAAAAAATCATGGAAATCGGACAATTTTTAGCAAAGATACAGCTTATTGAAATTTGTAAACATGTTGGTTCCAAACATTAATGAAGATTTAAATTAATTTTTATTTCCTTTGTGGATTATATATATCGATAAAGTAACAATTGATTTCTTTATCTTTTGATACGTTGCATTATTTTATATGCTTATTAATTTGGCATTTGATAACAATATGCAGTGAGAATTTTTTGCACGGGCCTACTAGTCATTGATTACTTAAAAAAGCTAAATGGATTAATAACATAAAAATGTTGGCAATCACTAAGAATATTTTTCTAGATCTTAATATGTTGAACTGATGTGAGTCATTCAATATTTTTTTAGGACTGCCTCCAGCCTCCATTTCTGCAATTTATTTTTGGAAGAAATAGAGAACTCTGTTTTATTTTGGAACCTTCCAACAATAACCATCCATTTAATTGACGCTATAGGATCCTCTTATCCAAACAAGTATTTTCAGTTTTAAAAAAATCTAAACTTGAGGACGTAGTTTAATCAACCTGATAAAATGTTTGTAAAAGTTGAAATGAGATGATCAGTCCAAATTTATGGGATTTTTTTTTTCAATACATAAAATAAATAAAAAGCTCTGCTGTATCTTAGAACTCACATCTTCAAACAATACCCCATTCAATTGATATTTTAACCAAGACCATATTTTTAGTTTCTAAAAACAGAAACCAGAGGACCTGTTTTAATCTACCTAATATAACGTTTAGAAATATCGAAGTGAGATGTGTTGTCGCTGGTCCACATTTATGTGGTTTTATTTTTCAATAAATGAAAGGAATAAAAAGCGCTGCTTCATTTTGGAACCTTCCAACAATACTTCATTTAATTGACTCTTGAAAGTCCTCTTGATCAAAACAGTATTTTCGTTTCTAAAAAAAACCTAAGCTAGTGGATGCATTTTAATCTACCTAACACAAGGTTTAGAAATTTTACACAATCAACTCATTTCCACATGAATGATATCCACTGAATTGAAAAAAAGTAAAAATAAAAATCGTCGAATTTCGTCTCTTCTGTGGGCATTATTTTATCCCCAATGTTTTTGAGGTCTCTTAAACAACCATATTTCATTTTTTTTTTAACGATAAGGTGTGCCTAGAAAAACTTGGAATGATCCAACAGTTGAAACTTTGATGAATGATACCATGGACGGATAATGATGGAATGCAAAATGGACTTTGGACAGAAAAATGCCCTAAAGAGCCAAAATTGTTATAAAAAAATAATTATGGGAATCTATTAGTAAGTAGTTTGAAGACCTTTATAAGATCGATATTAACGAGGCCTGGAAGGGGACAGGTCGTTGCCGCGTGGAGGACGCCGAAGAGGATTCCCTCCCACGGGGTATCCAAGGAGACAGGGCGAGATCTATCTTAGGAACCGCTTCTTTGTCTGTCCTCTACATAATAGGGCTCGTCGGGATTTATTGTCCCATCTCTGAAGGCCATTGAGGCCTACCGTGGAAGAGGAGACCATTTGTCTATGTGTGGGTGTCGGGTCACAACTGTGCAAATCTTCCTCCCTATTTCTGGAATATATCGCCTTTGTTGGGTTCGCCGCAGGATCGTTTGCTATGTCGAAAGGAGCGTGGGTAGCAATAAGACTTTCGGCATCCCTTCTTGTGACAAGGTCTTTTGCGGTGATAACACTCTGTGACTGACCTTTAGTGAAAGAGTTTCAATTTCAGAGACCTTGTAATTTTAAAAAGAATAAACTGCAAAACAATGGATTTTGTGAGAGAATATTTGAGGTTGAAATATTCATGTTCGAATCACTGGCGGATGTACGGGGTAAGAGGATGATGTTTTCGGGCTGAAGTCTCATGCAATACGGAAAAATAATCTTTTTTTTTTTTGCTCTATATTTGTTTTTGTGTATGATCTAAGCTATATGCTTAAATATTCACAGTATATTCTCTATAGTATTAACTATATATAGTGCGTATACAGCTATTAAATTTATGAACTTGGGAATAGAAAGGGGGCTTCTATATGATTCTATGTTTCTAATCTTACGTTACACTCTGACCTTGACATCCTTTTTATCACAGCAACTGTTACTTACCGTTTTAATAATTTTTATGAGAGACTGACTCTAAATTCAAACCCACTTACTCAGGCGCCATCTGTTGCTACAAATCTATATAATCCGTCCAGAAGATTTCTGGTATCCGTCTCGGCGCTGGCCTAGACACTAGCGTTGAACTGCTTGCTTTCTTATTATTATATTATGTTATACTTTTATGTTATTATGATATTTACTTTTTTCCCCTTATAGTTTAGTTTAGTAATTTACTAGTATTTTTTACTATTTTTTTTCTTATTATTTTCAATAGAAAATAGAAAAAAATGAGCAAGAAAGAATATGTATTATAATTTCTTGCTCGTTTTTTTTTTTTTTTTTCGTTTTGTTCTGTTTTCTTCATACCATATTTGCTCATTATCCTTGTAGATACAAAATTTATCACGACCGAAATATGTATCTCATAAATAAAATAAAAAATCATATATGTAGTTTTTTCTTTTTCCCCAAGCTCCCCCTTCTCAAAATTAAATCCTGGATCCGCTACTTGTCCGAGTTAGTGTAGTAGTGTGTTAAATTTCTTCAGACGTAGATAATTAATATGAGAGTAAGGAGACGGTCCAGGATCCCGGTCATAAAAAGGCTGAAATAGTAAAAAAAAAAAAATCTTTTTTATAAATCAAATATTTTATGACCGCCACCCCGGACCATCTCCTTACTCAACAATATACCACAGTCAACTATCAATTATTCAAAATTAATAGAACTTATTAAATAGAGAGGAGAGGTAGAATCAGAGAAAAGGAGCGAGCGTCAGAGAGAAAAATGTGAATATTAATGATGTATTAGAAGATAATAAGTCTCAATATCCATACAGAATTGTTTATTTAGCATTAGATAAGTCCTAGAATTCAGCGCTGAACTCATTGATGATATCAGAAATCCATCAAACCGCTAACAAACTCATCTATAAAACTCATTAATAGAATTTAGGGTGTTTCTTTTTTTCAACGATTGAATCACTTATAGCTCAGCCTTGCATCGTATTTTGAGATCGATGGATCCGCTGCATGTAACTCATTATATCCTCAGTTTTGCCATTTTTCAATTTACTATTTATAATCACTTTACATTCAGTCTATATTTATTTCTATTTTGAAATTCACTAAGTAGTTGTTTTCTTAAATTTCTTTTTCTTTTATTTTGTAAACTTCCATCAATATTAACCTTTCACTGGAATCCCTTAGGTCGTTTCCGAACTCTCATTTCACTCGTCATAAATGTTTATGGAACTGCTTGATTCAATCTATTATTGAAATACCACCAATGATATTGATGCTGAGTTTAGGAACTTACCCGATATATATTTGACACAAATTATATTTATTTATTTTTTTCATCAAATGAATGAGTAAAATAATTATATTTTCTATAATTAAATTACTTCAGCGATTTCCGGGAAAACATGTCATCATTAAATACATTTATGAAATCATCGGAGAGGAGTGGGTTTTTATTAAAAGTATTTTAGGGAAAACACTAATTGAAAAATAATGTAATTTTAAAAGGGTCTGGGGGCGCTTCAGCGAATTTTCCATAAAGCTTTTCCATGGAGGTGGTAATACGTGGCAATCAGCCCACACAGTAATTTCATTAAGTGGGGAGTTCTTCAGGGCATGAACTTTGAATTAGTTTCATCTTTAGCCAAACTCAGATTTTAATCAAACTTATATGAGAGTTGTTTTTCAAGAGAAATTTGTTTTAGTATTTTTGAAAACAAAAAAGTTTTTCAAGCATAGAGTTAATTTATGATTATTTTATCTTTTTATCACTTTCTCATAATCGGAGTTTGAAATCGATAATTTTTTTTTTCACAAAATCATGTAATGATTATTATATTTGATATTTAATTTAAAAATCGTGACTGATTTATAAATAAAAATTAAATCGATCTTTGATGTTTGTTTATTCGATTAAAAAAAAAAATGATCTCTCACTGAGTGATAAGGTTTTACATAAATAATAATGATGAAATTGTCATAAAAGAAATTTGGATCATAAAACAAAAATAACCTTATACATGCGTTCTTAATATATAATTTTTTAATATTATATCTCTGAAATCGCTTTAATTGTGCAAGCAGTACCTGCACAATATATATGTACACACACATATATTCTGTAAGCCAAAATTTCTAATAACTTTCGGAAATAAAAATGTTCTGTTGCTAATAGTTGACAACAGTATTCTCCACCTACTACTCCAGACTCAAAATATATCATAGATATTACAAAAATATATTTTTGATTAAAAAAAGTATTACTCAAGAATTATTGCTATTGTTAATAGTAAATATTCTGTTCAAAAATAATGATATGAAGTAAGCAAACAGAAAGTATCTTACATTGTAGTTTCACATGATTTATTAAATATTAGAATGATTCATGACTATGATAATATTTACCACTCAATTTTATGGTTATGTTATAAGAAAATGTATTTTGTGATTTCACTTGGTCTTCTTAGTTGGCTTTCTTATAAAAAAAAAATATTTAATTATTTCACAATTGCCGAGAACATAACTGCCATCTGTAAAATGAGTTACACAATATCTATTGCATGGTGAAAAACGAACAAAAACATGTTAATATTTATCTGATTTTTTTTATTGTTGTCTCTACATTGCCATATAAATCAAGAACTAATAAACTACTCCGGCAAATTTAATATAAAATAATAATAATTTATAAATTTTGATGTGAAATATTAAATTACTTTTCTTAACAGATTTTTTTTGTTTTTGTTTAAATATTAGGTTTACTGCTTAATATCTAACATAAATAATGGGTCTTCAATTTACATGTATATTATAATTTTTTTTTTATTGTATAAATAGGAGAAAAATAGGAAGTAAAGATTAATTAAATTCATTAACACTATTGAAAATAACGTTGATATAGATTTTAGATAAGAAAACATATTCGTTCAAAAATTAGATTATGTTTGCCTTATTTATGACAGCATTTTTAATTTGTGATTTGTAAATTTATTAAGACATGTTATACATTCATAAAACTTACATTATATATCCGATGGTAACTTTCTGTATCAATCTAATCAACAAACTTTAAACACATATTTACAGGTTTTTATTTATTTATTATATAAAAGTATACATGTGTTTTAGTTGTTATTTTGATTAGTTTAGTTGTTTTGTTTGTATACATTTACTTTTAGTAGTATCATTTTCGGTATTATTTATTTTTATTTTTTGTAAATAGAATGTGAATGTGCTCTCTGAACACTATTATTAATGTCCTTAATTGTGACAGATTGTAATATTTCTGAATAAATAAATAACAAAAAGTGATTTTTTTTTTTAACGCGACTTCAATTATGTAGAATATTGACAAATTTATCTTACCAATATAAATATACCATTATATTGATAATTGAAATATGTTTTCATATTGTGTTATACATTTTTCTTTTGAACGTTTTATGGAATATCTTTTGAGCAGAATAGTTTTGTAAACTGTGTGTAATGTAAAATGTGAAATGACACGTAAAATATAAAAATTTAACTCAAGTCGACGGTAAGAAATTAAAGCTAAACTATATAGATTTCACAATCAAAGCCAAACTCAATCTTTTCAGTTTTCCTTTTTTGATGACGAAGCTCTTTACTTCGGATTTTCCCACTATTATTGATCATCCTCTATTACACTATATTTTTTACTGTAAGTGAAGGTAGTGCAATTATCTACTTCAGGAATGTTTATTTCAGTATAAATATTCGAAAAAAAAAAATGAATATGACAATTTCAAGAAAACAGCAATGCCAGTGTTAATCCAGAGTTTGTAATATTTCTGAACATTGATTCATCCTTTTATTAATGTTTGAACTATTGACAAAGTAATCCTCTGAAATCTCCAACAAATTGAACTCTCGACGATTATCATCAGGTTTTACTGAACAAAGCCACTCGACTTGACTCGAACTCTTCCGAGTTCAGCTGAAGAACCAGCCTGCATTGGGGTAGTTCTCGACCCAACGAAGCTGCAATCATGGACTGACTGCATCAGGAGCTGCACTATCGATCGGGGGCATAGCGCATCCAAGAACGAATCTGAAAGATCGACAGAACCCCAAGGTCGGGAGTTCTGAAAAAAATATTATGTAACGTTCGGAGAAAGTAACAAAAGGAAAAAAAAAAAGTTGCCACATGCGCCTCGACATGTGTTATATCCTAAATAGGTTTCTATTTTTGGACGAAAACAGTTGGTTCCAGCGTTATGAAAGTATAAGTGACTGTTTAGAATATTTTCTCGAAGTTAATTGGTAATAAAATAATCTCCATGTGTGAAGGTTCTTGCACAGCATACATACCTTAAAGCTGATATTTTAATTATTTTTTAAAATATTATTACGATATTTTTAGTGTGATAAATAAACTTTGTATTTTGAAATATTTAAATCTGCCATAAATTATTGCAATAAGTAACATAACCATTCTTGCCATAAAAAACTGAGCTTGGACGAATTCAAATCCTCGTGAGGTTATGAAATGAAGTCCAATGAAATATCGCAAAAATCATATCAACCAGTCTTGCTATTATAACCTAGTGAAATTGTTTCCATCAATATTTGTGGAGTAATTATTGATCAAATCTATATACATAAAAACGAATGTATGTCTGGCTGTCTGTTTGTCCTTTTTGCTTTACTAAACCATTCATCCGATCGCCATGAAACTTTGGGAAGTTGTTCCGTACACTCCTGGGAAGGTTTCTGGCATAGTACTTCTGTCTTACGATAATTCTATATATGTAAACAAAATAAAAATGTAAATGTTTTTTGTTCAAAGCTGCAAAAAATGTGTTGCTATAAACTGTAGAGCTAAAACGGCTTTAACGATTTTAAAGAAACTTGGCTAAAGTCTTCCCCTTGAAACCTTTTTAATTTATTATAACATACTTTCCCGAAAACAAGCTGAAAAAATGTTACGATGAATTAAATATTTTATTTGCCGATAACTAAAAAAGTACACAATTTTTTTATGGATTATAGGCATATTCATATGAAATATTTCTGAATTGCTGACAAAATAAAAAAACAAACAAAAAAACATCGAAATCGGACGGTTCGTTGCAGAGTTATAGAGTTTTAAACATTTACTGTTTTCTCTTCAGAAAAGGCCATTTCCTTTTGCTTCCTCACTACCGAACGTAGGCAAGCATTTTTTTTTTCTTTTTATTGAATAATCGAAAATTTTATAATTACTATAGTAATTGTAATTATTATTTGAAGAAGTTATAAGATTCTCCTTATGTAGGTCAGTACTATTATACGTTTTATATATTAACTTTTTATTTTAGTTTTATAAGTTCAACTCAGACTGTTTCTGATGATTATGAATGACGGCGTATTCACTCAGATGATTACGAATGTTCAAGTTGAATTCTGAGAAAAAAATCACTAGAATTAGTTTAAATTGAAGCCATTTTACAGATAAATTTGTTTCCCAACTTTTTAAAAAATGACAGATTTCCTTTGCTATTAATCTACTCATATGTGCTTTTTATTTTCTTTCTTTTCCATTTTTTTCAGGCTAAGCCACAGCAGCGCGTGTCCGGGTAAAGCTAGTAATAACATAAAAATAATTTAGTTTTTTATTAATTATACTATTATTATTCGTTCCTTTACATCGACGGAAATAAAATAAATCTAAAATACTTGCTTATGAAAATGCAATTATAAATTTATACTTTGTAGTTGTAGATATTAAAAAAAATATTTATATTTTAATGAAATATACATTAAACATTGTTTTAAAGCCGGTATACTATCACTAGCAGAAGGAAAATATGCAAGAAAAAAAATAGATATAATTAAACATTTTTTTTCTAATGAATTCATTGTAAGTACTTATAGAAGGCAACACTGTCATCGGATTAAAAAAAAAAAAGGTTAAATATATATTTGAAAAAACATTTTTTTTTTTTTTAAATGAATATCTGAAAATAAAAGTCAGAAGGTATACGTATAATATATCGTTGGAATGCTGAGAATATAAAGAAAACAATATATAATGTAGAAAGTTATAGAAGGTAACGAAAGGTGACAACAAAAATATAAATAATAATTTCTAAAAACTAATATTATTTAAAATCACGTGTTTTCAAGGAAAGTAAATGAAATTTTCTTACTAAATGTAAACTTTTTAGAAAATTAAATTAGTGAATAATTTGATGAATTTTCCCTTTGTGATATTCCAACAGTATCTACTACTATTTCATTGTCATTGTGTGAAAGAAGAAGTGAAATATAAAAATATTTCATAGATACGTTTATTACCTTAAATATATTTACTGTAGTTTAATAACTGTAGATCTGACATTATATTTAAATATTTAGGTATTTATCATCCGTTTATTCCGAAAAATCATCATGCAACCTTTAAGAAAATTAAATTAGTGAATAGTTTGATGAAATTTATTTATTTTTTCAATTCTTCCCATTCAAAAATTCCAACAGTATCCAATTACAATTAGTGTGACAACTTTTGACCTGTCTATGACAGACAATGCAAATCTCTTAATTCCGTTTTAGTAAACTTTGCAATGTAAAATAGCACTTAATAACTAATTGTCGTACAATTCATAATCAGCCGGTGATATAATAAATAGGACTCTTGTTATTTTAATGGTATTTTAGATTTATTAGCTGTAATCTTTCAGCTTTAGCTCGGTTAAAAATGTAATTAAAATTTTTTATAATAGCCCAACATAGCCAGAAAATAATTTCTATTCAAAGCTGAGTGGTAAGTGAAAGTTTTGTGTTGCGCGCAGCAGATTTTCTTTTATTGCTATTATATATTCTATGAAGAGATACCTTTGGCACTTAAACGTCTTGTTCTTGGATGTGGCTGAGTATATTACTTAATAAATAACTATTTTTTTTTAGTTCCAAAATAAATGTTGCAGTAATTACTTGCGTAGTATGACTAACTACATTAGTATTTACTGCAAGATTTATTTTGGTATAGGCAGGAGTACACAGTGAATAAGCGTCTCCGACGAGATTACACCATTGCTACTAATCTAGAGCAAACATAGTTCAGTAACCGCTAAACAGAAAAAAAAAATAAGAAACAAGAAATGCACACGAGTCTTGTGTTTGCCAGCCGTCAGATAATTGTGGTGCTATTATATCAAACGTCATCGCCTCACGCAAACATTACCCGTCTGATGTAAGCAAACTCTGTCGTATTGCTGTCAGCATTAGAGCGAAGAAAAATACAATCTCTGGCCTTCTTTTAATAATTAAAAAAATTTCTAGAGGTTTTTCCCCTGAATAAATTATTAAATATGATAATAATACATAAAATTTAATTATTTGAATATTCTAATTGAAACAGGTAATATAATTTAATGAAGTAAACACGAGGCATTTGAATAAATCAAATTAATTATTAACATCTCATCAACCCATCGGTTAAATTTTAATATCAATCCATCCAGAACTCCACTGCATTATTCTGTATATGGCTCCAATTCCATCGCTTATACAGTGTACTTCACAATACTCATACGATACTCATTTTTTAAAAAAAATGTTAATGAATTATATTTTTTATTTTAACTATATTAAATTTTAACTTTATTCTTCACCCATACCTGTCATAAGTAATGATAATTAGCGGATCTGCTGTCGGTAAGAGGTAGTGGCTTGATCGGCGTGAGAAAGAGGAAAGCACAGCGGCATCTCTTCCTGTCTCGATGTTAGTATATTTTTTAGCTGAGAAATCCCTCATCCTAGTGTGTTAGTATGTCCATGGAAGTAATCGTGTATTTGTAGTGTGTCCGATTGTGGTCGTTAACTGTTGTCATTTGAAGGTCTTTATGTAAAGTAATGATTTCGGCGTATCATGAATAATATCTATATATCTTATAATGGATAATGACTAATATCTAATCAATAAAAGATGATTTTGGAACGAGACTATAATATGATAGAGATAGTATGACAGGGATAACATGATTTTACATATAATTTATATTATCATTCGCTTATAGCACTGTAAGCAGTTGCACACTTAGTCAAAGAACACAACCAAATCTTTTGTTCTTCAATTCGGTTGTGTTGTTTGACTAAGTGTGCAAGTGGGTGAACTGCTATCAGCGAATGAAAATTTAAATTATATTATACCTGAAGATGCCTGAAGAGGCGAAAATTTGAATAAATTTGAAATAAGGTAATTATTTATCGAGACTGAAAAGGCATTTTTCTCCAAAAAAAAAATTAATTTTAGTTTCTAGCTGATGATCCAAGCATTAAATGATTTTTTATCAAGTTTCCACCTCTCTGTAATGCAATCGTGGATCTAGGATTTAATTAATTTTGTGGGGGATGGTTAAATCTGTAATAATTCTGGGAGAAAAAGAGGAAAATGGTTCATTACCTATATGAAATTATGTTTAAGTGGTCCTTGAAAGAAGAAAAGAAAAAAACTGTAATCACAAGAACAATAATCTTTTGGGGATAATGTTTTTATATTTTTTCTTTTTATATATTTTTTCAGTTTATATCAGCAACAATCCAATTCCTCAGACGGGCACTATACACTACCTCGGACTAATATTCGACAGAATGATGACCTGGGGCCCACACGTCAAAATGAAAAGAAAGACTTTGAACAAGAGACTGAAAATATTATACTCACTGTTTTCTAAATCAAAATTGAAAATTAGACAAAAACTAAATACATACACTTACACACATACACTTCAGCAAAAAAGACTCACTTACAAAAACTACAATCCTTTCAATCTAAAATTTTAAGACTAATAACTGCAGCTCTCAGGTATGTCAACAACAAGACTTTACATACCGACCTAAGACAACCAACCATTGACCAGCACGTACTCTCTACTCCCGATTTCATCTGAAACTACACGGACATCACAATGGACGTATCAACGACATGGCCACGACTGAAATGCTCATCAGGAGGCGACTGAAAAGGAGCTGGATGAGAGATCTCCTTTCCTGATTTTAGAATGTAAACAGGCCAGGGAAGAGTTGCTGCTGGGCTCCATTCTTCGTCATGCCTATCAAGTCATTTTCTACCTGACCACAAATCTGCTAATTGTCACTACCATGACAGGTGCGCATGAAAAATTGAAGACAAAAAAAAAAATATTTTTTTCTAGCAACATCCTTACATTTCGTAGCTGGATATACATTATAATTATAATGTAAAAAGAAAATACATTACGATTGTTTAATTAATTAGATTGGGTCACTTACATATACAAATAATAATATCAATGAAAAAAAATGTTTTCCAATGGAGGGCAGGCTAAAAGATTTCTAAGGACGTCGGCTGAAAATTATTATAATTCTTGTGTTGAAACGATCCATTTTTCAATAATATACTGAAAAATAAAAGTAATAAAATTCATTTCAGCAAGCTCTGAAGGGGATAAATAAAATTAAAAGATAAGAGTTGTTATGAAAAGGGTGCTTAAAAAATTACCTTTTTGCCCTGAACAAGGGTTGCCACTTAAACATAAAATTTAGTCCTCAATCCAAGGCTTCATCTAGCGGAATTAAAGGATAAGAGCTCGCCCTTTTCCCAAAAATACAAGAATATTTTTTTTATATTGGTACATATTTGCTTCTGAGTAATCTGAGTCAAATATATTATCAATATTTCAACAATAGCAATATGTTCTTTGCAAATTACAAGAAAGTGCTTCAGTTACTAAATGGCGGCATATGTGAAGTATAAATATAAAGAAATTAATCTCTAAAAGTATTATTGCTCGTGTAATTACCATTAAAAAAACCAGCCACCCCTTCAATTTAATCCAAGTAATGCATAGCTAATTCCGTTCTTCTATTCAAATTCAAGGCCAAAGTTGAAGTAATTATTTCAATTTATTTTCTCAATGTTATGAACAGTTATTACAAAATGCATGGTATAAGTTTAGGTTTTCTTCGACGAACAATTTAACGTTCTTTAATTACTTAAAGAGTGAGTTTTTCGCTCGAATGAAAATAAACTCTAAATATCTAGGTTTTTTAGCCGTAAAAAGTTATCCCAATATCTTGGAAAACTGTTGGTTCTAGGTTCGTCTTAGCATTTTCGATTTTTTTCATATTTAAACCCTTATATACCAGTTAAAAAATAAAAACTTTTCATACATTTTTCATCTGCATATTCCGACATATTCGATCCTGAATTCATTCAAATCTTCTCCTGCTATGAGTACACTTTCTAGGCCCTGAATTTAATGTAGGCTTATAATTTATTTTTTATACACGCCAGCCGACTGATACAATGGATATTTAAAAAAATAATACAATTAATTTTATTTTTTTCATTTCTTGACGAAATTGATTATAAAGCCATAATAGATCTTATAAAAAATGAATAATTTTAGATATGTGACATTAAATATTTTTACCGGATATTTTATATTATTGTTTAGTCGAATAATAATGGTTATAAATTCTTACTCTTAAGGTACCAGTTCAATTGTTGATACATAAATTATGAATCATTGATATTAAAAAGTCTAAATAAAAATTCAATAATAATAAATTGTATATAATAACATCACAAAATAAAAAAATAAAAAACAGTGCTAACTCACTTTGCGAGGGAGAACTAAATTTGGTGCGGGAATAATGGTTGCTGAAATTTTGATTATGAAAATGTCCTTTATATTTATTTTTTTCTATTCAGTTCGAAATTACTTTGTCGATATTCAATCACAACCTGTGGTTCATTTTTTTAACTTCGATTTTCTATTAAAGATATTTTAAGTTTACGATTCAAATGTATTATTTAAGTTGACAAAGTAATGAATTAATCCCTTGAAAACCACCTCTAAATAATGTTTGAATATTTTGTGAATTGGATGCCTTCTACTAAATTTTGTTCATTTATTTATTTAATTTTTTTGTGAATCTTATTATAAAAATTTTACTGAGGTCGTATGCAAATAAAATGCGGAGACCAATTTATTATTCTCATTGTATTCTAATTGTAAGCGTCGTTGACCTGTCAAAGAAAAGTTGTTTTTCACCGAATTTGATTTTACAAGTCAGTCAGTATGTACAAAGATCCTTTCTAGAAATTTATAAAAATTAAGTTCTTTAAAATAATTTATAAACTTCACCATCACCTTGGAATATATTCTTGTTGGTTCCATAGTTCCAAATCTGAACCTTCATTAGGTAGTTGATTTGAAAATTTTCTGATCCCTAAAGACAAGCTTGTAAGGCATCCTCTTGGAGCCAAGGCCACGGATGGTTCGGCAACTAATAGGTCTTCACCACCTACCGTTGAAGATTGTTTTACCGCCCTACAAAACCCAAATCGCTCCGTCTCGACCCTAATCTAGCCAATTAGGGTATATCAGTTATCATCAATTAAATCGGTAGAGAGAAAGGGCGCCCAAATTCGAATAATCCAGAGAGTAGTGTTTATCTTGAGAAGGGAATGGCAGGGTAATTAATTCTGAAATAAACAAATTAATTTTATCTTAATCGATTTAATATTTCAGGTATATATTTATGAAAATACATTGTTTTTAAAATGTAATAAGTTAATAAGTTTCTGTATTATTTTTTTTTTATTGTAAATAGAGTGTGAGTGTGCTTTCTCTGAACACTATTATAAATGTCCTTGATGTGACAGAATGTAATATTTCTAAATAAACAAATATATTAGAATATAAAAAAAAAAATTTAACGTCGTCATAACCGAAAATACACTATAATTATAATTTGTTAATGATCAATTGCATTCTGATTCCCAACGCAGATCCATAGATATATTTGAAAATAATTTTATTAAAATTTTGAAAATTTTCAATCCCCTTTTTTTTTGTCCTCGTGTTATTTAACTATTATCATTATGATTTTTTTCCTGTTTACTATTAATCTATTTTATGATACAAGTTCTTGATTTTACATCCCAATAAAATTAAAAATAGATTGAATAAATATTACACCTTGACTGAAGAATACATATGAAATATGGTATTTCAAAACACTATGACTCCAGACTAGGTTCTCTGAATTCACAAAATCACTTACTAAATTAAAAAATGGAATTCGTCTTATATTAAATCATGAAAAATCATGGCAAATAACATTTACTCTTCGACGAAAAACATACCCACCAGTTTATATCGGCGACAAGCAAAACCCTCAGACGGACACAGTACGTTATCTCGGGCTAATATTCGACAGAGAGATGTCCTCGAGCCCACAAGTCAAAATGAAACGAAAGACTGAACAAGCGACTGACAATACTATACTCGCTTTTTTCCAAATCAAAATTTAAAATCAGACAAAAACTAAATACATACACTTACCTACTCATACCCACACATACGCATCACAATTTTACGGTTCTGCAAAAAATGCTTCCAAGAACTACAATCATTTCAATCCAAAATTTTAAGACTAATAACAACAGATCTTTGGTACGTAAACAACAAAACTTTATATACCGACTTACGACAAACAACTATCTACTAACATATACATACTCTCTATTTCCCATTTTATCTTAAACTACATGAAAATCACAATAGACTTATTAACGACATGGCCACAGCTGACATGCCCATCAGGAGGCGACTGAAGAGGAGCTAAACCAACGTACGACGTAAACCAAGACCAGGGAGAGGTGCTACTGGCACATTCTTCCTCATGTCTAAGATGCCAACTTTATTAACAATA
The DNA here is from genome assembly GCA_928085145.1 of Nezara viridula. NCBI lineage: Eukaryota > Metazoa > Arthropoda > Insecta > Hemiptera > Pentatomidae > Nezara > Nezara viridula. Next base: position 101,681,100 of record OV725080.1, on the reverse strand, counting down.
ACACTACATCTGAAAAAGAAATGTATCTATAATCGTGTTAAGTTTATGCACTGATGCATGTTTTAGATTGATGAATTTATTACTTGAAGAGAAGCAAAGAAATGGATTCTACTCAACCAGTTCTCCTGAAAGAGAAAAGTCAGAAATATTTTTAACATCATGATTTATCAGCCGGTTTTCCTTCTTCCTATGTAAGATTTATTTTAAATATGGAATAAACGTTTCCACAGTTTATTGAAATTTTCTAACAATGACAATAACAGGTCATAAAATGCTTAGTAATGTATTTTGTTTTATTTAGGTGAATAAATAAAGATCTGTCCAAGCTTTGTTGGAAGAAATGTTTCTAAGTTACGGTGGCATTGAATATATGTGAATAGAAATCGGGAAAACGGGAACAATAAACCAAGGTCGTATTCAAAGGATATGATAATTTAATTGCTTAAACGGAAAACTAGTTATAATACCATAAAATCAAGGTACAGAAACCGTAAATAGGTTGCATTAATATTTTTGTGAATGTATAATTTTTTTCACATTTTTTTACTAATTGCATAAATATGTTAAACCCCTTTTCACAATCGTTGACCAAGTACTCCACCTAAATAATATTGGACCCTTCAGTAGTTGTAATGGTTCAAACATTTTTTATAATTATTTAAAATATAGTATCATTATTTAAGGAGAGGATAATGCAATGTACTCTTAACCACAGCTTCGAGTCCGACTGTGGCAGATAATTTATTTATTCTAATATATGAACATTGAGTTGATTCGGTCGGAAGACCTTTCGAAGGCACGTTCGGCCTCCATTCAGTAGGTAATTTGTCATTTATTAATTTAAAAGAAAATTTCTGGAGGTTGAGCTTGATTTTGACCAATTTTATATCACCTCGTTGTATAACCGTGGTGAAAAAAAGTATTACGCTTCCTTTACCTTGCACTAAAATTTTTAAAATAATTATGTAAAATAGGTCCTTTGGCCAGAATTGGTTATTTTCCAAACAGCTGAAGGACCATTAAGCCATTCCATAACGCTTTTTCAGGAATCGTTAATGATGGACACATGTTTGAAGAGTAATATCGTCGGTTTACTGCAAAAATCATTAAATACATGTTTGATGGAACTGAACTTTTAAGAACATTTTTGTGAATTTATCTGCAATGTCACATACACTTTTATTTATCAAATATAGATACAAACATAATTTTCTGATTTTACATGAAAAAATTCATCAAAATTCTTAGAAATCAAATGTTATTAAATGTTACTTATTATGAAGGACAATTTAGCTGTGCTACAATTTCAAAGGATTTTTAATCTATATTTAATGTATTTGTTTACTTTACATTATTTATTTATTTGAACATTAACGATTCAGTGTGGTATAAAATAATTATTTTATTGCAACATTTTTTTCCTTCATTTTTTTTATGAAGAAAACTATAAATTTATAACATAACACAAGGAAATAAATAATGATATATTTATTTATTTTTAAAAATAAATCTAATGTTGATTAAATGTTTAAAAAACTATTCTTTAATTAATTGTTTTGTAGCAACTATTTAAATAAAGAACGGCTGAATATTTCCGATTTTGATGAGCATTATAATATGTTCGTTTATGTTCGTTGTGAGTCTTCAGGATGGGATGAAGAAGTCATTTATAAAAAGCTCAATAGCTTGTAGCGAATTATCGGTAGATATTTGGGATTGGATTGGGCCATCTTGAGCTTAGTACCCATCAGGAATAACTGCCGAACAACAATTTCACAGTTTACTGCCGTCGTTCCTGTTATATAGCTACAGTGTCCTAAAGTGATACTTCTGAGCTTAAGCGCTTCGGAAATAATTACCGCATACCTACTGACTTGGCGCAGTTCTTGAGGATTCGAAATCAAATTATGGTATAATATGTAATTCAAATATTAGTGATTTAACTAATTATAATAATTGACATATCTTAGTAGCTAACCGTAGGAGAAGGTAATACGAACAACATCACAGGAAAATGGAGAGGTCCACGTCGGAATGAATCATATCATAAATCCTTGGAAACGCAAATGATATCGCTGTCTTTGGAAGTAATCACGAGGACATTGAGAGACTCGCTAAGACTTTGATAAGAGAGGCAGAACAGATAAATGAAGACAAAACCAAATATATGATAATAAGCCGAAATCCCAATAACAGGAACTGCGAAGAAGGAAAATCATTCCCGAGAGTAGAAAAATTCAAAATACCTCAGCTCCACAATAACCTCAATGGATGATCAACGGGCAGAAATAGCCCAGTGTATAACTAACGAAAACAGAGCTTTCTTCTCCCTTTCAAAGATATTGAAATCCCGAAAAATTTAAAGAAATATCAAATTAAGGGTGTACAATGCTATGATAAAGCTGGTTCTAATATATGGCTTTGAGACCTGGACACTAAACAGCACGCTAGAAAAAAAGTGATGAAAGATTTGAGAGAAAAATCCTCCACACGATAACCGGAGCGAACTGGGATCAGAGGACTAACACATCGACAATCCAATAAAGAACTACTTATAGAAACTGGTCAGTCAATAACCCGTGTTATGAAGGCACAGGGGTTTAGATGGGCGAGGTATGTAGCTTGCAACAATGAATGCCTCAATAGAAGGCAAAGTATCACGAAGAAGGCCAAAAATCAGATGGATAGATAGAACTGCAAAGATGCAATAGAGTTGCGTGCAGATAACTGGAAAGAAATAGCCCAAGAAAGGCAGAGATGGAGCAGGCTTGTTAAGGCGGCAAAAGATCTACTTGGTCTGCTCACAGAAAAAAAAAGTAGCTAACCGTTTAAATAACATTGACAAATAACGTTTTCACCAGAACAGTTTTTGTTTTAATATATTTAATTTCATCTTAACTATTTATTTGCTCGTGAAAAAATATGATTACGTATTTCATATTACTTTAAACAGAGCCTTTGGGCTTAGATTACGATTATTATTATTTATTTATTAATTTTACTATACAAAAATAACTGTATAGTAAAATTAATAATTATTATTAACCATATTTAGTGTTATATTTTTTTGAATAAGAGAAGTAGATAATTTTTTTTTATGGGTATGATAATTTGCTGATAACAGTTATTAAACTTTTATTTCTGTATTGTTCTATTTGAATGGCGAATATTTTTTTTTACCCTTTCCTCATCCGTTTTTTAATTTATTTTAGTTTTTAAACTATATTACACAGTCGAATATTCATATTAGTTTCTCATTATGTAATCGGTCTAATGACCAGAATTAATCACTATTTTGTTATAATTGTAATTATTAAGGAACTTAGTCCCAGAATAAAGTTGATTTTTCTGTTCTGTAACTTATGCTTACTCTATAAAACATATTGATACTTACTTATTAGTAGAGTCATGCAAAATGTCCAATCACTCACCTGAAATATAAAAAAAAAATTAAGAATTATTATTAATAACGAAATGATATTATTTTGGTAACAATTTCTTAATCTTTTATTGTTTGATTGATAAATGGCTTTTGGTTCATTGACTTCTATTGGAATGCACCATCCAATTCGGCAGTAGAACGATGTCATACATCAACTTCGAATTTTAATATATAATTTTATTTTTAGTTTCTAAAACTATAAATTAAACAAACGACATTAATTGATGACAATTATACTATTTTACGAATATATATTTTTAATAAAATGAATAAATGTGTTTTTTAAATTAAGAAATATTAATGCCTATTGAGAACCAGTAAAAAATGCGATGAAATTCCAAGTTATATTAAAATAATATGATAATAAATAAAATGTTGAAATGAAAAATAAAATTATTATTAAAAACAAGAAACATCATATAAAGACGAAACGTTTAGAATTTTAAAATCTATTTTATCCTCACAGGGAAGAAATGCCACAGGACTAAAATTTGTTATCAGTCATAAAAAAAACTTTATGTTTGCTCCATGTGTTAGTAAATAACCTTCTCCCACATAAAATTCCAATCTTGTTCTCTCAAAAACTACGAAAAGTTCATTTCTAGTCTAATTCCTTAATCATGAAACGAATTAGTATTATTATATTTTTGAAAATTTATGATAAACAAATATAAGATACATGTCCACATACATAAGATATCTGTGAATTAATATAATTTTATGTTTAAATATTTTAACGGTTCATTTTGAAAAAAAAGTCTGAGCTTCAAGACGACAATGGATTATTATTACTTAAAATCCTTTTCGTAGAGGTTATAGATTTAAAACAAATGTCTAAAGAGCTAAGAGATAAAACAAAGGAATAAAAAAAAAACTAAAGTGATGGGAAATTTTTGACGAAACAATCTCTAAATAACAACTTGACAAAAAAACAATCTCACATCAAAAATAAAATTTTTAAAAACAATCCTAATCTATTGGGAGTCCTTGAAAATTCTTTGTATATTTTCCTTACACTGGATTTTTATTTTAATTTATATATATATATATATATATATATATATATATATATATATATATATATATATATATATATATATATATATATATATATATATATATATATTTGTAACTATTAGTATTTTCAATCACTCTGTTACTCTACTCTATTAATGAGTAAGTAAACATGATTTTAATTCATGCAACATAAATTAGCACAAAGAAGACAAATAAAGGAAAAATATGAAATAGTTGTGCAGAAAAAATACCTTAAATAGTTGTTAATGAATTATATAATATATTATTTAAAAAAATAATAATAATAATTAATCCAAATAAACAGTTAATTACGAAATTATAAAAAAACTAAACTATACTTTGCAATTGAATTGCAGATTCTGTAAATAATTCTAATATATTTTTTCATAAAACGGTTAAATATAAAATTAATATTTTTAAAATAGATTGTTCCGATAACATCCGCAGCCTAAACGTTAGTAAAGATGAAAGTATTCGGTTTGAGGTTATCATAATTTTCGTTTAAGTGATATTTGGCAAAATAAAATCCATTATATTTAAAGTATTTAATACCTAGATGCCTTTACGTTTTATTTCAACCTTATTAATGTTAGACTATGGTCTGATTCAAGTGAAGTGCGAATTTAAATTAGATAAATTAATCTGTTGGTTAAATTGCTTTATCAATTTTATTAATATTTTATTCATTTTTACTAATAAAATAAAAATGAAATTCATATCTTAATGGCTTGTTGAGCAGACCAAAAAGGAATTACTCGATTGACAAAACGCGATGTTCTGTAGAATCGTTTCGACTTTTTAACACTAAAATTACAGTTTTAGGAACGCACCTTAATATATGAAATGAAAATATATTTTATTATTCGGGGACTGTTGTCCCGTTAGAACAAATTATAATTTATTTGTTTATATACGGCAATGCATATGGCCGATCACTACATATTTCATCGACACCGTCAGTAAATGTGTCTATAGTAAATAGATTAACTTTGATTATTTGTTTCGGCACCACTAATTTGATAATGAGCTTTTCTAACGTAAAACAACTTAAAATGAACCTGAAGAAGTTTTCTCTTCGAAATAACAAGAAAATATAAAACCTTAAATTCTTTTAAAAAAAAATGAAAGGGAATAATAATACTGATCAATTTTGAATACAACTAACCTTTCATCAAAACCGTTTATAGCTAATAAAATATGTCTCATAAATATATGAGTAGTATATGATAAGATCTAGCAGGCATTTGTGTAGTAATTGAAATTGCGGTGGGAGTGGCCTTAGGCCCTGATTGGATTTGAGAATCAACAGGTTTCACTAGTCAATAAGCCTGCCTTGTTTGTAAACTACTTCAACTGGTCTACCTGTAGGCATTCCTATGCGTCTTAATTTTGGGTAGAACTCTTAAAATAGTTCGTCAAATTGTTATAGTTGTAGGCCATTACAGAATTGCCATCAAACTAACATTGCAACCTTGTACATCTTACAATAATTCACTGACGTTTTTGGCGTTGATGCCCGAACTCATCAACTGCCCATTTATTCGAAAGCCGAACTTCACATTAGGAACACTCCAATGGTCAGAAAAACAAAGCATAATCATTGTTTTTGTCTTAAACGTAGAGTATATGTTCCTATATGTTCTATTAAGCTTACCATAATTATTCAATAGGTTTAAACAATAGGTTACCGAGTACTAGGCATCCATGTTGGTTATATAAGTTTTCTTCATTTATATATCTTCTCCGTTATAAATAACTTTGGAATCTTGTATCAAATCAACACTTTTTTAGTTATGAATATTTCATGAAGTGAAAGATATGTATTTGTTTTACAGAGATGGTATGTTCCATTCTCAGATAAATACGTATTCTCCTTTATTCGGAAAAAGATTATTCTCGTAAGTTTTTCCATGAGACTTCGTCTTCAAGTAAGTGGGGGAACTATACTTGATTCGGGCTATCCACTGTTTGTGGCCGATCCGGTCGGATTTTGGGCACAAATCAAAATATACTTCCAGATAACGCCAATAAAATAATCATTTTAATAAAAGAAATAAAATTAAAATTAAGTAAAAAGTTAATAAAAGAGGTATGATAATAATAATCTTCTTTATTTTATCCTATATATTTTTTCTTTTTATTCCTTTTTCTTTATATATACCTACTTTTGTTTACCTATGCATCTTTTATATAATTAAGTTTTGATCAATTGTTTTCTTCTTTTTATTTCTCTATTATATAGTTTATTTATTTACATATTTAGGATTTTTTATTATTATATATTTGTAAATTCTGTTATACATATTTTCTGTAGTATTTATCTTTTTATCCTACCAACTTAATATTTTAATATTAGTATTATTTTACTAATCGGGCCTAGATGACCTAGATGTTCCTTCAATATCAAAACAACCAACAAACGCTATATAAGCGTCTAGTATTGCATGAAACCTCGACAAATTACCGTGCTTCTATTCCTTTTTTTTTTAAAATTAATATTTAAGTATATACGGAAATATTTCTAACACAAGCTTGTTCCCTCTGACCTGAGAAGGTATAAACAGAAGACTGTTGAAATACTGTTTACAAAGAGTTTGAATTGGCGATATTTGAAAAACGTGTGAATGTGCCTTAATGGAACCAATTTAAAATATCACGATTGTAAAATATAAGTTTCAATAGAGAGAGGGGATTAAGATTTATTTTCCTGGATAAGATTTTAAGATCGCAAAGGTTCATTATTATAAATAATAAACAGAAAATTAAAATCAAATTGAAAATTTTTGTAATATGCTTATCAAGATTTTATAGTCACATTGCACATAATATTTCGTTGTAGAGTTTGTATTCTTCACGTATAAATGAGTGTTAAATAATAAATAACTTACGTAATATTTGCTATTTTACGCATTAATGTAATATAATAAATTAGAAAAGGCTACTTGAACAGCACAAAAGCACATTAAACCCAACAATAAGCAGTAAAAATGATGAAAAGGTCTTAAAGGCTGGCTCTGCTATATTAAGGCAGTTGGGTAATTTAAATTCCACGAAATAACATATTTCATGCTTGATAGTAATCTCTGACGGGAGAGACGTGACATGGCGGTGATGTGTGAATCAGCCTTTAAATGGCTGAATCAACTTGCCCTCATCTATTTGAACTGAACAGATTGGATGTATTTAATCATGAAACCTTTGAGGCTTCGTCGCTAAAGGGTTTGTTCTAAAATAGATGGCTTCTTCCAAATTTATATTTTCTATTATCCTTTAACATTTAGTTTTATCGTATAGAATAAATTGATTTATAGTCGAAAACGACGATTTTAAATGTACTTCATCGATACTTTAATTTTACAATAGTAAAACCAAGATAATTATAAAACGCTACACAAAAAAAAAAAATCTGGTGATGAACGCGCATTCAAATAAATTACTGTCCTAAAACGCAGGAAAGATTGAAATGTATGAGGATTCATGATACATATTGTCAGTATATTGCATTAAGTCATTAAATGACATTACATGAAATCTACTGAGTACTTTCTTCCACTTAAAGTAACTATATATATATATATATATAATAGCCACTTTTTCCGATAATCCAACTACTTGTACTATATATATATATATATATATACACTTATACTTGTACTATATATCATATATATATATGACACATGGTTCTATTTTAATGTTCTTTTGTCGTTTTAATTGTAAATGTATTAAACCTAGCAGACATTGTAGATGTCATATACAATTAATTTAGCTTTATTTGCAATTAACAAGAAGCAAAGGGACAAATCCATTGTGTTGATTGCTTATTTTTGATTCTTATTATGCTGCCGTCTTGTTTAAATTCCATTACTTTGTTCCAGTATCCAGTATCCAGTATATTAGATCAATTTTCACAGATACATTCAGCTTTCTAGAGTTTATATTATGGCTCTTGATGTTAACAATAAAGAATATATAATATAAATAACAAAGTAGTGAAATTGAAACAATAAGATAGGATTATTCAGCCTCTGAAAATGACGTCGCACACAACGGCTTCTTATTTGTAAATAATACTGATTTAAATAGATATTACATCTACAATGCCTGCAAGGTTAAATCAGTTTAAAATTAAGAAGATAAAAACACTGGTAATTTGAAACATTTATCATTTTAATAAAAAATTGGTTTGTTCAAACACTTTTTCACACAACTATATGTATATATATATATATATATATATATATATATATATGTATATATATATTATATATATATATATATGTGTGTGTATTTTTTTAATTTTGGTTGGCACTACAGACCATGAAGATCTTTGGCCGCGAGATGTGGTCTCCTTGCAGATGTATGTTGCTTGCGAGAGCTCAGATAGCCCGGAGGTCACCCAACCTCACGTTGCTACGAACCATGGTTTCCATGGTGCGGCGGTAGGCCACCCGTAGCTCCATAGCCGTTCTCTTTGGGGCCAATCTGGCAATGTCCTTCTCACCGACTTTCTCGGGTTCAAGGACAGTGACAAATCGGTCTAGATCCATGGATTATGGCTGCTCGGAGTCAGCATGCGCACGAGGACCTATATTTCTTTCCCAGTAACAGACCGTCCATGGACCGAACCTCAGGGGGGCTACTAATATCCTGGTAAACCACACCCCGATTCCCGATTTAAGTACACGGAGTAGCGTCATCAGTCCTAGGCCCAGTCGGTGTAAGTTGCCTCCAGTAGGCTGAGGGGTCTCACATACCCGGGGGAGGGAGAGACTCGGGCAGCATGGCTTTCCCTGGTGGACGGTCACCCAAATCAGGCCGTCATCCATCCAAGTACAAACCACGCTCGACATTGCTTAACTTTGATTACCTATTGGAAGCGCCTCAGCCCGTACGACTACCCCAGCCCCTTTATATATATATATATATATATATATATATATATATATATATATATATATATATATATATATATATATATATATATATATATATTATATATATTATATATTAAAATTATGTTAACAGAGATGAATACGAAAACAAGCACCGAAAACTATTCAAGCTTTCAAGCTGAAATTTCCCCTAAGTGTCTAAAATAAAGTAATTTTTCAAAATTAAAATTAATTTATTTAATTTAAATAACAGAATTAAATTTATAGTTTAAATACGTTCAACAATATTCTAGTAACAGAATAAATAATTTATAAATATTATTAAAAATAATGTAAATACTCCTTACATTACTGACTTGTTTTGAATAAAAATTTCACTTGAAATTTAAAATGTAGAATATTTTATTAATGATAAAAACTGTACTGACGTTGGTGGCAATATATCAATTGTTAAAGTAACATTATACAACTGTTATCATACAAACGCCTGAAGTCCATAATTTCTAGATACATATTTTATGTTTATCACCTGGACGTGAGTGAGATAAGAAAATATATATATGATAATGTTAGTATTTGAAATTCAACACTTTAAATTACGGTTAAAATATATGGTGAGGAAAATAGGACAGGTGTGACTGTTTTAGCACCGTGGCTATTTCCGAACTCTTCCGCTAATGGATTTATTTATTTTTGAACAATTGTCAGGAAATGGGTCGAGGCGATGAATGGGTCCAAGAGGCAACTGATTTGTTTTGTGTTGCTGCTTTTGTAGCATTGCCGGCTCGTTTGTTTTAACTTATGTTAATAGTTTCCAACTTAAACTTCAACTGAATTTCAGGATATATTTAAGGTTTTATTTATTTAACATATCCGTGATATGTTTTTATATTTCACTTCTTCATTCACACAAGTACAATGAAATAGTATCTTAAACAGTAGCATTGCCTTGAATCCTCGGATTTTAAATACTTTTTGAAAAAAAAAAAATGTTAAAAGTTTACATTTAGTAAGATAATTGTGTTGAAATCGCGAGTGAAAACACGCGATTTACGTTAAATAATATTGGTTTTTAAAAATTATTATTTATATTTTTGTCGTCAGTTTCCGTTACCTTCTACAACTGTCTATATTATATATTGTTTTTTTTTCTCCGCTTTCCAACGGTATATTATACGTACACCTTCTGACTATTATTTCCGAATATTCATTTTCAACCTGCATAAGTATTTCTCTTTTATTTCTTCTAGACCTTAACCCAGAAAAATCCTCCGAATTTCACCAGAACCTTACGTATCATCCAAATCTTCTTGCACAATCCCTATCAAGCACCACTCATCCCTATAATCCTCCAAGAAGGTTGAAACGGCAGTGGCCTAGCGACCTTTTGTAGATTCTATATATTGGAGTTCTGATAATGGCCAGATTCTCCACTCAAGACATGAGTGTATGTGGCTAAAGTGCTCTCGATCAATCTCCGCTGGCTTTAGTAACAGTGATGTGGTTGAGAAAGTAGCGCAGTTCCCTCGCCTGGAGTTCCCTCGCCTGATTGTATATAGGTATGCATGTGTTTTTTTGCTTAGTTTTAATTTTCTTATTTCTATGTTATTTTATTTATTGTATATACATTTTGATTATTATTTATTGTTATTTTGCATCTATTTATTTTATATTTTTTGTGAATATACTGTGAATGTTATCCTACCTCACTATAACTAATGTCCTTGTTGTAATACTCAATAAATAAAAAAATAAAATAAAAAAAATTATAAAACTCTTCCAAAAGTTATATTTAGAATTTTTCCATATATTCTAACAATGATAAATAGTTATTATTTATTACTTAAGAGGAAGACATGATGATGGGATTTCATAAAGGGATAATTCATCATATTTTTCACTAATTTAATTTTCTAAAATGTTACATGACAATTTTTCGAAATAAACGGACATTGGACACCTATTTATTTAAATATAATATCAGATCTAGAGTTATTAAACCACAGTGAATATATTTAAAGTTATAAACATATGCTTTATGCATCCACGAATTGATTATATATTTTACTTCTTTCACACAAGTACAATGAAATAGTTTTTTAACAACCCTTCCGGGAGGATATTGACCGGATAACTCTTTGAGACAAAAGAACGAACAATATTAGTAATATAAATAATGAAAAAATAGTAATAATAGTCACAGGCGGATCTACTGGGGGAGGGGGGCTTTCGGGCTGAAGCTCCTCCCAAAACGGTAAAATACAACCATGTTTTATAGAAAAAAATATTAAAAACTATCTCTTAAAGTATTATTGTTCGTGTAATTACATCTAATAGGACTTCAAGAATCACTTAAACACCATTTCCTATAGGTAGTTAATTTCTTTCTGTTTTTTAAAAATTAATTATCGTTATATATTTGAAAAAAAAATCTTTCGGGCTGAAGCCTCCCCCTCCAAAATTAAATCCTGCATACGCTACTGATAATAATTATAGCTATTTAACTTCCATTTCCATTCTGATGTTCTGTAGTATTCTCTACTGTTATGTTCTGAAGTAGTCTTCTGGGAGGCGTTTCTCTAAAATAAATGAGATTATAACCGTCGACAATATGTTACACATTTACAGAAAAATTATTTTGAAAATTGCGTTACTGAAATGTTGAAACATCTATGAAATGTTGTTTACTTGTAATTAAACCATAAAACATTTTTAAAAAATGAAAAGGATGCGAACATATTATTTAGTTATTTTTATTGCTATCCTGTGCGGAACCCAATCTTGGGGTTTGGCTAGTTTTTTCTGAGTCAACCTATGTAGTATGAAAAGAACATAATGCATGGGACGTCAATGCTAGGCTTACGAGTACATAATCAGTCGGCAACAGACAGCCCTAGCTCGTTAGGTTAAATCCTAAGGGTTATTAAACAGCCAGGAAATTTCTGGAGGATTAGCAGTTAATATGCCACTTAGGAGGGTGGCATGGCCCAGGATTTGGTTACATTAAAGGATTAGTTATGGATCAGCTTCGGAACTATCGTTTATAACACTATCATGGGGGAAAGGCATGGAAACTTACGTTAAAATAATAATTATTTATTGAATAATATAACATTTTATCACTTGGACAATGGTTTAAGGAGGTATGCTCACAGCCACACTATCTGTATAAAAAAATATAAAATAAACAGAAGCAAAATAACAACTAAATAATAATCAAAAAGTATATAAATTTAATAAAATAAAATAACTTAAAGATAAGTAAATACAAAAAAAAACAAAAAAAAAATAGCTGCCATAACTATATAAATTATTCACAATCAGACGAGAGAACTCCAAGGCAGGCTTGTCGCTCCAACTATGGAGGGAAAACCAGTAATCCAGGAGATCTCTGGGCTACTCTTTCAACCACGGCACTCTTAATAAAGTCAGTCGATGTGGTAACAAAAAAATTAATTAATCCATGAAAATATTTTTTTTTTAAGAGAATCACATCTACACCTATTTCATAAATGTAAACTAATAAGTTATTTTTGTAACCCAACCCTATATAAAGACTATACATGATCGGAAATAAACGATTGATAGTAAAAGATACCGATTAGTTCACCGTTTTATTCTGGGATCGAAACTTCGAAATAGGGCAACACAAACCAAAACATAGTTCTTTTCATACATGGATCATTGACTAATCAAAAACGTTCTTTATGAGTGGGAAAAAATAATCATCCATCACTTACACAAATAGTATGTGATTTCAAATACAGATACCATGCGGTCATTTATGGTCCTGTTCATACAATTTTATGACAAATTATAATCAAATTCTCATCGATGAAAGATGGCTGGACGAGAGATTAAGGTTAATTCTGTTTAGGTTTCCCGCAATGGACATTCTAAGCACTGCTTATATCTCTAAAGTAGTTTCTGAGTGGCTTCCACTGAAATTTTCCTCAAACCAATGCCAATGTAGATAAATATATAAAAGCTTAGATTACGACAATTTATCAAAAAGAGATAATTTTTAGCTTGCTTAGAATTTTCTTAAGCAGTCATCTTCCCGATCTATATACAATCCAGTAACTTCTTCGATACATTTTTTATTTCCTGGTTTTTAGACTGTGGCCAAGAGGTTGCATGATAGAAAAATTGCAAGACTATCACCCCTTAGTTCTTTTTTATTTTTTTAATGAAGTTTTTTTTTTTACCAAAAAAAGGGAAAGCAATATCATTATAATATACATATATATTACATAATATCATTAATTCAATATTTATATTCTAATCATTTATATTCAAATTATATTTCTGTCTATGTGTTTACTCCTTATATCTTAATTTAATATATTATCGTTTTGTTGCAAAACATCATGGTGCACAGTATATAAAATTAAATTAGAAATGAAGACATGCCCAACGGTTGTATGAACCGTTCTAGAAATTTTGAAGTAAATAAAGAAAATCTGGAGAAAATGCTGAGGAGTGCTTTAGTTGACGGCCCGAAAAAAAATCCTCCAAGAACATCAAGTGCTCAAGTTTACATTTTTTTTTTATTTACATCTAAATTCGTATTTAAGAGTTTTAAAGGACACTAAAAACGAATATAACTTGTGTTTTTTTATAACAAAAATTTACATGACCAACTTTACTGGAAGCATATTTTTATATTTTTTTGTGGTATGGTATTATATTATAATCCATTTAATATAAAGCCAAGTTTGTTTTTTTTATTGTGCAAAAAAAAAAAAAAGATTTATATTTAATAACCTACGAATCCGGGCAAATCAAAGGCAAAAAGAAATATAAAAGCTTTTTGAAAATATTTTTTTGTCGGCACAGACCTTTCTTTTGTCTGTATTTGATATATAAAAGGGTTAGTGTAATTTTGATGCACTTTTAAACTCATAAAATTCACAAAATCTTACTCAACAGTTTAACCTCATCAAAGATGTAATTACAAAATTTTGACGTTCTGGAATAAACCTACGATATGCAGATATCTTTTAAACTTTGAAATTACTTTAACATAAAATGAATGTTATTTATTTAATTAGATTTATTACTCCAGTATTTCCTGATCTAGCGGCCTAACCCGTGTCCTACCATGGTAATCGGATGTGGTCAGCAGCTATTTGCTGTGGTAAGTCCCCTGGATTGCTTGATCAACACTGCTCTTGCGTAGGACATTCTCCTGCAACATGTCACCTGAATACTGTTGCCTAACCGTATCTACGGAATTTCATTTTAATTTATATCTGCTGCTTTATTTATTTTATTAAAAAGAATAATATTAAAATTTCTTCTAAACATTAATACTAAACGAATTAAATAATAAATCACCTTGAAATGTCGTTTTATATATATTATCTCATTATTATTATTTTAACTTATGAAGTAATTTCATGTGTTGTCTTAAATACTGAAGTAAAAGAGAATGTGTTTAAAAACATCATTTACAATATTTCAATACTTTTCGCTTTCATCCCTGGAGTAATCAAACAAAATTACATAAGTTGGAAACAATGTTTTAATATTTTAAGTGATGAAGAGAAATGGAACTAACAGTTACGAGGTATCACTAGCGGATCCAGGATTTATTTTGGGAGGGCATCAGCCCGAAAGCTTTTTTGTTTTTTAATATAATGAATAAACTCCAATAAATCCCATCAAATTACCTTTACTCTTCGTCGTAAACCTATGACTTCCTGTCCTACAGTATCCTTTAACAATACCCCACTTATCCCTGTTGACCAAATCCGATACCTAGGACTCCACCTTGACAAACGACTCACTTGGAACCCCCATACCAGACTGAAACGACTAGAAACCGCCCGACGTTTCCGACTACTCCAGCACTTACTAGACAAACGCTCTAAACTGCCAACTATTTACAAAACACTCCCAAAAGAAGAAGAATATATTACTGTAATAAGGCCTATTTGTACTTACGGATCGAGCTTATGGGCATCTATACATCATCTAATGTATATAATCCGCATACAATCCAAAATCCTTCGTAAAATCCTTAATTCTCCCTACTTTGTCACAAATAAAATCATCCATAATGACCTTAATGTACCATAAGTTTCCGACATATGGTATTTAGCTCAATCCAGATACCTGTCCTTTTATAATAAACTTCTGAACCATCCGAACCCTCTCGTTTCCAACCTTGCTTCCTCTTCTATTCCTGATAACCCTCCGAGGCGTCTAAAAAGGCGTCGGGACCTTCTAATATAGAAATATAATTGGAGTGCTACCAATGGGTAGTTTCTCCTCATGTTGTACATGTCATATTACTTGTTCATATTTACTTGTTGTATTATTATTAATTACAGTTGTAAATTTGGTTAATAAAAAAAAAAATATATATATATAATGGAAATTACTTAGGAAGAAAATGAAAGAGACTAATTGCCTCTACCAAATGGTGTTAAAATGATTCCTGAAGTCCTATTAAATGTAATTACACCAAAATAAAACTTTTAGAGATACTTTTTTAATATATTTTTTTTTCATAAGACATTGTAATAGTTAACCATTTTGAGGGGGGTTTCAGCCCGAAACAGAGACATCCCATGACGTAGCCGTTTGTTTGTTATTTGTTAGCTAGTGTAAAACTGCACTGGTCATCAACGCCATTTTTTACTTTTAATTTATTTATTAATTAATTTTATATATAAATTATATATATACACACACATATACATATATTCACAATACAGATACATGATGACGTAGCCGTGACTCTTCTTACATGGCGTAGCTCCGTCCACACAAATTTCCTTTAACGCTAATTATCTTTGCAAACATTCATCAGAAAAATTCGAGACTTTTTGCGTTTTTATTTTAATGATGTAATCTTCAATGACGAATAAAAATTGACAATTCATGTAAGTAGCCCATTATTATGATGGTACAACAGTTCCGAATCGACTTGATGTAAATTTGAAATCCAATCCAAACCAAAGTCTAGAGATTTAGATCTATACTGGGTCATTACCGCCGTGAACCACAACGATATCAGCTAGCGGGTCACCTGCATCAATCATAGGCAGGTCAAGGAATAGGTTCTGTCGAAACTGCAGGAGTGACGCATCCATTGTCTAAGTTGATAACTGAGCGACACAAGGCACTGGTTGACGGAGCGAAGTGTAGTGAGTCACAGCCTTCGTCAGAGCACCTTCGGAGAAAAATATTATGCAACGAAATGGACAGTGAAGGTTCAAATCATTCAACTTATTATAAGTAATTGCAAATAGAAAATTGATTACTTCTAGGAATGAAGAATTGAATAAAAAGAAACATTGTGACTGAGAAAAGATACCTCGAAACAGGATAAATATACATACATCCAAACCATTTTACATCCTTGCGAACTATCGCTACTTTTTCGTGGACAGTCATGTCCTCCATTATTTAGTATTCATAGTGAAGATTGCATCCTCCAATTTGTGAAAACTTCAGCATAACGTAGATGTCAATAAGCAACGAAATTACGAAAAAGAGGATGGAAGTCAAGGTGTAAGGGTAGGTATAGATAGATCTAAAATATTATAAATATAAAGAAATTTTAACACAATGTATCGACATTTATCTTTGTTATTTTGAATTTAGATATATCTTGATATAAATATTACGATTGGGGTC
The DNA here is from genome assembly GCA_928085145.1 of Nezara viridula. Classification (NCBI taxonomy): domain Eukaryota; kingdom Metazoa; phylum Arthropoda; class Insecta; order Hemiptera; family Pentatomidae; genus Nezara; species Nezara viridula. The sequence continues at coordinate 101,664,075 of OV725080.1, read as the reverse complement.
TCAAAAACTTGTATACCCCTCCCTCCTCCAAAAAAATAAATAAATACATTAATAACAAAATCGTCTCAATGATGAACGAGCACATGAAACTATCACTTAATAGTTCTCTAATGTTTTTAATATATTATTTTAATAATAAGTGTTAATACCAATGTATAGGTTTTAGTAATTTAAGCAATATTGATTATCTTCCATCCATTTAAATTAATAATTAATATTAATAAGTTAAGGGATTAAGGGTAAAAGTTCTGATTCATTAACACTTGTCAATAAAAAAAGGAAAATAAAAACATACAACTAGGAAATAGATAAAAAATTAATTAAATTTCTCAAACATTAAAATTAATTTTAATGTTTGAGAAATTTAATTAATTTTTTCATACTAGAATGAAACGGCAGGAAACCGCTCGACGTTTCCGATTACTTCACCACTTACAAACGCTCTAAACTTCCAATTAATTACAAAAGACTCATATACATGACTATAATAAGGCCTATTTGGACTTAAGGAGTTAAGCTATAAGGCTCCAATAAACCATTCCTCTCGTATCCAATCCTTACAATCCAAAATCCTTCGTAAAATCCTCAATGCTCCCTACTTTATTAAAAATAAAATCATCCATAATGACCTTAATGTTTCTTATGCTTCAGATCTGGGCCAATCCAGATACCTATCCTTCCATAATAAACTTCAGAATCATCCCAGCCCTCTCGTTTCTAACCTTGCTTCCTCTTCATTTCCTGATAACCCTCCGAGGCGTCTGAAAAGAAGTTGGCCCGTGATCTCCTAATGTAGACACATCATTAAAGTACTACCATGGGTAGTTACTCAACAAGTGTTTTCACGTCATTACATCCATATGTTCAAATTTTCTAAATGTATTTCTTTAATACAGTTGTAAATATCATTAAGAAATAATAAAAAAATAATTTTTTTATCTAGTTATATGTTTTGTATTTAATTTTTTTTAATGACAAATATTAATGAATTGTTACCTTAACCCTTAATCCCTTAACTTAATCCCTCAACTTGACTTTCCTACCCTTCAATTAACGATTGAAAACATCGAGCCCAGAAATATCGACATTTGATATGTTGATTTTCTATTTCAATATACCCGGGATTTTTTTTTTTTTAAACTAGAGTTAATTGCGTTTCTGAGTTACTAATGGATATAAAGAGTTAGTGACAGAACGGTATAAGTAAATGTCTACTTTGTACTGACAGATAAAATACAACAGGGATAGAATCATCAACTTAAAAAAAAATATAGTGACACTTGTACACCACTTGTTTACCAAAATTTAGGCTTCAATCGATAGCATTTTTCGTATCGCAGCCACGAAAAAAAGTGTAGTAGAATAGAAAATGCAATATCTTTAAAGAGGAAGAAATTACTATTAGAATACCAAAACTAATGGACTGTATCTGTGTTAATAATTGTCCGATTTTTAAAATTGTTTTATTTTATTTTGTAGTTAATTTAGTACTATATCTAATCATCATGGTCAATATAAAAAAAAACGCTGCAAATTATTTCACAATGGTTTATTATTTCCAAACAATTATACATCTAAAGTAACATTACCTTCCAAGTTACAAAGAAAAATAAACAAAAGGTGATTCCAATTATTGGACTAAACTTCTTTTTTAATCATTAGTAATATGCTTAAAAAAAAAAAAAAAATAGCATTACTTCAGTAACACATTCAAAATTTAAAAACCAAACCAAGGATATAACATTTGGAGTAGAACATATAAAAAAACAGGAGACCATATCTTTGCTCCTAATTGTCCGATTTTAACGATTTTTTTAGAAACTTTCGTAAACTTTTAAAAAAACATATCAATACAATATCAACAAAAAAGTAAAAACTTTTCGAGTTATTCGGAATTTAATTTTACCATCCCTCGTAACTTTTTTTTCCAGCTTCTTTTCGTTGAAGTATGTTATATAGATAAATTTAAAGGGCGTCGAGAAAATGACTTTAACGAAGTTTCATTGAAATCTGTACATTCGTTTAGGAGCTACAGTCTATAGCAACGCAGGTTTTTCGGCCCCCATTTTGAAAGTTAAAGGCGGAGAGTAATGTCGATGAAGGAGGATCATCCTCGGGTGACCTCTGATTTTATATAAAAATTTGAAAAAATCGGTCCAGTATATATATATAGAATATCTTCAAAATGAGTGGTCAATCATTGGATTAGATGAAGAATTGACGAAGTTACGGCGTACCGACAAAAAAAATCTTTTAGAAATAATATATAGGATAAGTTCATATTATAACAAACAGGGCTTTCTTCTTTCTTTCAAAATCATAAGCATTCCGAAAAAATATCAAGAAATTTAAAATTAAGGGTGTACAATGGTATGAAACCTGGACACTACCAAGCACCGTAGAAATAAGTGTTGAAAAACTCGAGATGAAAATCTTTTTCACATTTTAACCGGAGCAACCTGGAATCAGAGTACTATAACATGAAGGACTAGCAAAGAACTGCTTACTGAAATAGGCATATCAATGTATAATATGAAGGCAACGGGGCATTTTTTTAGACATTAAATAATTTTTTAGAGGTAATGAGGACAGGACCAGCAATTCGGAGCAATCGTCAGGAAACCTCTACAGAAAAATAAATGCCGCAATAGTAGGCCAGAGACCATGTGGAAGGCCAATAAACAAATGGATAGATCCAATCAACAAAGATGCTGCAGAGTTGCATGCAAGAAACTGGAAAGAAGTAGCCCAAGATAGGCAGAAGTGGAAAAGGATTGTTAAGGCGGCAAAAGATCTACAACGTCTGCAAAGCCAACAGAAAAAAATATAGCAATAACTGACATTTGAAATATTAGTGTAGATTATTTTTAATAACTACCGCTTATTATTATTATTGACTTAGTATTGAACTAAACCATATTGATATACTTTCTTGTTGTAATAGAGTGTATAACTAATAATAAGGCTATCATGTTAGATCTGCGTTTAAGAACTTTTATTGTGTAGTTCTCAAGTTGGGACGTGGGTCCCTGAGTGTTCGGTTCTGAACGTAGTGGGTTCTAATCCCACTTGGGTTGGTTATTTTTCATTTCTCGCTGGGCTCAGGAACAAATCTTGGGATTCCCATTTATGGTAAGTACGAGGCGGCAATCTCAAGATAGTCGTAAAGAGTTGGCAAAAAGATCCATATTGCCCATTAGTTCCTCCATCAATATCAGTACAAATGCCAGTATTCCTTAGTAAATAATTCATCTATCAATAGTTAGTTAAGAGACATTAAAATCCTGTAATGATCAATTCATTGAAGTTTTTGTCTTTCTTCTTGGTTATTTGTTCTCGTTATTAATTTATACGTTGTTGTTAGAATATAGAAGCTACCTTAAGAATTCTTTACTTCTTTTTTGCAGCGTTCCATTTTTCAGTTTTTCGTATATATTGGTTAAGACAGTTCGATTAATTTTACAGTCTATAGGGAGAAGACTACGCAATCTATTATCATTCACATGGGTATTTCCAATAATTCTCAAAGACTGATCAATATGATGTATTATCTTTATGTTAATCTAACAAATGTAAACTGATAGATTTGAAATATGGCGTAGAAAGGAGATTAAGTGAGATATGATTTATAATTCGTCATTATCCTTAGAAATCTGGAATAGAAATTCAGACTTTGTATTGACTCGCGGTGTAGTGTTTATATTACAAGTTTCAAAACGTAATTTAATTCAATGTAATTTTATCTATGACCCTTAGGAGGGGTTGAGGTAACAATCAAATAAATAATAATATTATTTGCACTTACTCTTCCTAATTAATATTGAATATGTATATTTATTTCTAAGTAAACTCCTGGCAGAGGGATTACATTTTTATCATGAAACGTGTCAAATTCGCATATTGTACAACAGTATTTTTTTTTTTAAATGAACGTACTGTTCATTCATAACTATGCAAAATACATTTTAAAATTTAAAAAAGGACAAATAATCCATGTAATGAGTTTTTCAAGGCTTCGTACTTTAACGATCCAAGGTAATGAATGAATTGAGTAAGTTTGCAAACTACTTCAGTTATCTTTCTATTCTGTTATAGATTACAATTTTTTTTGCCAAGTCTAGGGTTTGCTTTTGATCCGGGAAGTTGATGATTGGGTAATCATTCTAACCCACGATTATGAATCGCTGCCTTTTTCTAGATTGGAAATAAATCCTTGACTCACGAGGAAGTTAGTATATATTGTCTAAAATTTGTTAAGTAGTTAAATTTCTTCAATCTTTGTTTAGTAAATTTTTCTTAGCTGAACCACACATTTTATTATTATATTAAGTATTTTTTCTTTAGAATCGACTGGTTATTTTTTTTTTTTTTTTTTTTTTAGCTTGAATGTTTGTTCATAAGATATCAATAGTACATAGTGTAAAATTAAAATATTCTACTTAAATGTTACAAAATCAGTTAATAATTTCATATAATGTTTGAAAATTGAAACTATATAGCACTATTTAGATTGTATAAAACGTTTTCAAATAAAAAGTATTTGGAAGTGTGGTGAGAGAAAAATTCACATTAAGGCTAAATTATATTGTTTAGATATAAAACGCCGACGTTTCGGCCGAACCTCGGGGCTATATATAAAGCAAGGTACAAAAATCATACAATAAAAATGAAAGACTGGTAAAAAAAAAGTAGTATTGAATGGCGATACATGAAAGTTTGAAATAATATGTGATATTGTCGGTAAAAAAAGAAAAACCGTTAATTAAAAAAATATATATGCCAAATTTGAATTCTGAGATAGATAAGATTATTTTTGTCTTATGGTTTCACAGATGAGACAAATTTAAATGCGATAAATGAACCTCTTATCTACTTGTCTAACTGATACATCCAAAACTGAAATTATGATTTCTTTAATTTATTTAAGCCAAACGAAACTTCAAACCTCGTTTTCTATAAATTAAAAATTAGGAAATCAGTGTTACCGCCTTAAGACTGACAGATATGGAATTACGTACATACATCTTCATTGTATGAATCCTGTATTTTTTTTTAAACTCCAACGAAGGTTTTCAATTTAGGCCAAAACGTTGGCAAACATTAAGGCAACATAATTTAACTATGTGCTTCTTTCTGACCGCACTCAACAACATTTTTTTTCTTCTATTGCATCTACGGTCAACTCTATCTCCAACTTTAGTTTCAGTTTTCTAAACCGGACTGTCGCTTTTTTATTCAACTTATTCTCACTTAATTTGCGAATAAGATTCAAGTCAAGCCCATACAAAAAACTAAAAATGTTCTCTTCAATTATTTTATCGTCATTGGTCACGACCCTTTACATATCTGAAATACTTATAATATATACACACAGAATCCTCTTCAAGACTACTTTATCCAACTCCGATTTAGTTTATCTAAGATTAATTTTACCTGATACTTTTGGAGTATTTACATAGCTGTCTCCCTTCAGGCTTCCGATCAATGCCCGCATCAGAACCACCGCTTGGACACAGATATCCTTCATCTCTTCGTCCAGGTCCGCCCTCGAACATATTTTCATTAACTTCATAATAACAACATCCAGGCGATGCATGATATCCGACATCTCGATAGTAACTGATGGTGGATATTAAAGGCGTTTACAGCACTGCCTGATGACTAATCCTCCATGACGAGCAAAACAAACATTGGAAGATTACATTTTAATGGAGGCGATATTGACATAGGTCTGTTACATGTTATAAAGTTAATCTTCCTGTATTATATCATTATATTTTTTTGTTGATTTAAAAAAAAAAATAGTAGTATCGACATCATAATCATTTATCATGAGACGAAAATCGGATCTCTTTAAAATGCAAAACTTTTAAAATCAAAGCATATTAAAAAGGTATTTTGAACAATTGATTTCCTTCTAGAATACAAAATATTCAAATTAGTCAAACAACTAAGTGAAGAAAAAATAAATCAAAAAATAAATCGATCTAAACTGTTCATCAATATCAATAATTTTTTATTGATTATTTGTTTATTGATAAATATTACAATCTGTCTCAATAAAGGACATTTATAATACAGTTCTGAGAGCACATTCACACCATATTTACAAATTAAAAAAAAAGAAAAGCTAATTTCAAATAATATAAAGCTATAAAAGAACAAAATAAAATATAAATAATAGTAATAATAGAATGAAAATAAATGAATAAAATAGAATTAAAATTATCTTAAAAAAAAAATTAATGAAAATAAACATCTTAGATGCAGGCATACCTATAATATCAATAATTACATGTACAATTTAAAAAACTATTTTTGCAGTAAATAGACGTTTATATTGGATAGCTAACATTATGTTTCGGCAAATAGGAACAGAGCTATAACCATAAGTGTCAATGAACTTGCAAACTGTAGGCAGTTAAGCTAGTACAACTTCGCAAACAAATACAAAGCGCAGTAACAAACTTTTAAACATATTGGTGTCAACATACACATTATTCCTATAACATTTAATTTTTCCAAAGACAATCATATATTCTTTGAACTAGATCATGTTGCCGATAAAAAACAGTTTATATTTAAATTACAGAGAGAAATAAATAAAAATAACGTTTATTCAAAAGTAGTGGAAGATAACTTTGAGTATTTTAAAATATTTCGTAAATATTATTGAGTATTTTAAAATTAGTATATTCGTGGAAAAAAATATATATGTATATATTACAATGTTTTTTTATAATTCGATCTTTATATATTATAACTTAAGATATGTAATTTCATGACCTATTATCCGACTATAGTTCATATCTTATGTATCTTATGTATCTTGTATATATAACTTTCTATTATAAATAAGGTTTCTCCGCCCTCCACTCCAAAAAAAAAACAACCCTAATTCTAATTCTTGGATTATTAGTCCGTTGTTCAGACCCATTTTTATGAAATTATTATTATCTGCCTGAAATTTCATAAATAGCTTTATCTCATCGTAACCTACAAATATTTTATTTATGAAAATTCTCGGAATTGGAGACGTTTTCAATCTGGCGATCGTAAAACTTTGTTCATTTAATTTGTTGGTTATTTAACGTAAATAACCATTTGCTTTTCACTTGAATCGTAAGACAGATTGATTATTAGCTCGAAAGAAAAAGGTGACCTTCAAAAATAAGAGCCTACACCCCCAAAATGCCATAATAACGAGGAAGTCGAACGGCCCAATATTTTTGTAGGCCACATTTTTTCTTGATTTTTGATCAAATTATCTTACGATTCAAGTCTTATATACAAGTTTTTAGTACCTAATTAAATAGAAAAAGTTTGCCGATCTCTAGATTGAAAAGGCCCCAATTACAAAAGTTTTGGTAAGTAAAATAGTTGTAGGTTATGATGAGATGAAGCTATTAACGAAGTTTCTATGTGACTATATGATTAAAATAATATATTTAAATAAAAATCAAATAATATATGTAAAAGGAAATTCAGTAACTATACGCCAATAATGAATATAATCAGCAATAATAAATGCAGTATCCTGTTTCATATTTCAGAATCGCAATACGAACAGCTGATATAAAATGTTATCAGTTAGATAGCTAAAGTTTCCAACGTGATTCACCGTCGGTTGTAATTGTTTAACGATCATGTATAATAATAAATTATTGTCATTCCGATCAATCAGAACTGTTGATAACATTATCTGAGTTACAGAAGGAACCGTTGTAAAGATTATTTTTCTTAATCTCGTTTTCTATTCTATTTAGGTTGTATTATGTTTTTTTTTCTTCAGGTTTGCTTTTTCTTTCTATTTTTTTTTTCCTCATTACAATCATATTTATTCTTGAAAAGATTTTATTTTTAGTTATTTAGATATTATTGAAGTTATTGTATATACTGTTAGAATTTTTGTTAATGTAGTTTTCGGCCAGATATGCGTTGATGTTTTTTGTTGGGAGATCTTGTTCAGAAGGTCATGTATGTATCTACATATAAATATATAGTATTATTATTATTTTTTTTTTTACGTGAAGTAGAACATTTGTAGATCTTTGTAGATTTTTTACACTTCATCATTGGCAGCTTCTCAAAGATATACGCAACTTGTGCGAATTATATTTATTGTTTGTCTACGTTGTAGATCTTCATCAGGGCATTGGAAGTTTCATAAGGAGTTTGGAGGAAGCGAGACAACCTTTACAAGAGGTTACTAGACAACCCTAATGAAGAACTTGACGTTGGTTCAAAACGTAGGTAAACAATAAATATAATTCTTACAAATAATGTTGCTTTTGACCCCATCCTCCTTCTTTCTCTGACTATCTTCTTAATTTAGTTGGACAATTTTCAAAGCTTTGTGTTGCAAAATAAGTTAATCTCAATAGATAAAAAAAAATTGGAAAAACATTTTATGTTTTATTTATTAATGTACAGCTAACCCGAATTCATTCGTAGAGTTAGCTCAAATCAAAATGATTTGCGGATTGGCTCTGTTTGTTCTAAGGTACAGATCAGATATAATGATAGATGATATTACTTTTTTTTTATATAACCAAATAATTAACAACATATGTTTGATAAATATCTGTGGTCCCAGTGCATAGAGTGTAAACATCATATGGGAAAACGCAATTGAAAGTTTCGAATTTTCAAGTTTCAACGCATGATTCGGTAAGGAATTTTCATCTCTGTAATAGTCACATAACTTAGCCCATAAGACACAAAGAAAGAGAGAAAAATTAGCTTTCTAGTGACACCCATAAAAAATCACAAAAGTGCAAAACGGTATAGAGCACGACAAAACTCCTTACAAACATAAATAAAAAACAAAATCTCCAAAAAACTTGAAATAAAAAGATTTAAGTAATCACATTGTAAAAAAAATATATATGAATTAAGTTATACTATAGTTTTCCTCTATTTTTCCTTGAAAGGAAAACTAAGTCTGAAGAACTTAAATTGTTTAGCAGGGCGCAAGGCTACTGTCAGACTTGACAGACTCAACTACGGAGGAGCACATAAATCCTTCAAGGTAGAATGTTCTCTGACAGGTAACGGAATAGTGCACCAGTTTGAATCGGTTTGGTTTTGAAAACTATTTATCAAATTGAAAAAATTTAATATATATTTAAATAAAAATGTATACAGGAAATCAATTAACTGGACTTAAAAGTAAATTTGGATTTGGATGGGAACATTGTAAAATGGGTGTTTTTGAGGACTCATTTTTTCAAACATTATTAACAATATTAATTTTTTTTTTTTTTATGGAAAGAAATAAACCTATTTACTATCCAAGCAAAAGTTTCTGTGGATAAGATGTTTGTTTGTTTCGATGTCTAGGCGCAAAACATCCAGGTCATCAGCGTTCGATCATAACACTACTTTTTAACTGTTTAGGTGGGTGGTACCAAAAAATAAAAATAAAAAAGTATAAAAAATAAAAAAATTAATAGAATAAAATAAATAAATGATGATAATAATAGACACTTATAGATAATACGATAGAATAGACAAATAAATGAACTAAACAATAAATAGCAATAAAATCAATAAATGAATTGAAATTAATACATCAATGAACCTTAAAAAATAAAATAAATAAATCCGTAAAGGATCATTAGTTATAAAGTTGTCATATATGTTTTATAATTTTTTCATTGTCTAGGAACTTCATAACTTTGGTAAGGATTTCTTTTTGATTTCCCCAGGGATGCTGATATATTCTGGGGTATTCCGAGATCTTTTAACCTTCTGGTGCAAAAAGGGCACTCTTCCAAAATATGTTTTATAGTTAATGATAGGTCACACTTTTGACATCTGGGGATAAGATCTTTTGTTATGAGGTGAAGGTGTATCAGTCTATGTCTATGTCCGATCCTCAGCCGCGTGAGGACGACCTCTTCTCTACGACTGCTGAGTCTGGAGCTGGTCCACGGTTGCATTTCTTTCTGTGGGTGAGATGTTTTATGCGTAGCTGTTCCACGTCATCACACCGTAGCAGACTATAAGCTTTAGGAAGGTAGATAGGTTCGAATCCTCCACTATTTTTTTAAAGTAGATGTCTATAATCGGAACGTCATTCATTCAGCCCCGTGAGTATATATTTAGGATTATAAGAAATGAAATGAAAAATAATTTTTTCTAGGACTGAAGTCACCTTAGAATAATAGTAGAGTTCAAAAAATATATTCATTAGTCTGGCATGGAGATATCATACAAATATATACAAAAAATACAAAGGGAAATATAAATACCTACAAAAAGTACTAAGGAAAAACACAAATATATATAAGAAAAACTGCGATAGAAAAAAATGTGAATAAATAAAAATAAGAAATGCTTGGGGCCGGACTATCGTGCATTTACCTTCGCCAATCACAGAGAGGAAACAGATTCCTTGACCTTGGCAATTGATAGAGATCATGAACCGAAGCTATATTTATAACAAATCATATTCTATCATTTGACAGGGAAACATGTTATGATAAACAAAACATAATCATAATCTTACTCCTTAGACAAATATTATGAATAAATGATGAACAAATATTAACCATGGCAATACTACTAGGTTTAACTTCAACTAATTTATACTAGACAACGTGGGAAGAGATGGTTTAATAAGCCTACAGGAATCTGATATAAAGAAAAAAAATGGTTGTTTGGTGTTAGATCTACTCTTATAGAAGTTGTAGACAAGAAAGAAATTTTCGAATAGTAGTGACTCTCTAGTGTATTGTATAAGTAAGGACTCATAGCCTTTACCTGAGTATTAAGTATAATTAATAAGTTGCTACATATGGCGGTTAGGCATAAAAAAGCTAAAAATCGGCCTTACCAGAGGAATATGCGTAGAAGTGGAATCGCTTCAGAAAGTAGATAGTTTCAAATACCTCGGCTCGTCGGCAACGGCAATAACTGACCAACGTACAACAAGCTCAGAGCAAAAATAAAGCTTTATTTTCTGATTCAAGGGGAAATCCAAAAAAATCTGAAATGATAATGCCGCACAATGATAATGCCAATGCGGTATAGACTGCGAGACTTGGACGCTAATCAGTACTATAGAAATGAATATTGAAATATTTGAGAGGAAAATAATCTGCACGATAATCAGGGATCAGAGTATTAACAAGTGGAGGAGGATCAAGAAAGAACTGCTTACAGAAATCGAACAATAAATACTTCATGGCATGCAGGCACAGGCGGATCTATGGGAGGGGGGGCTTTCGGGCTGAAGCCTCCCCCCAAAATGGTAAAATATACCATTTTTTACAGAAAAAAATATTAAAAACCATATCTTAAAGTATTCTTGTTTCTATAATTACATCTAATAGGACATCAGGAACCACTTAAACACCATTTCATATACGTAGTTAATTTCTTTATTTTTTTTTCAAATTAATTATCGTTATATGTATATGAAAAAAAAAAATCTCTCGGGCTGAAACCCTCCCCCTTCAAATTCAAATCCTGATTCCGCTAATGCATGAAGGTGAGATCAAGATGGTTAGGGTATTTAGATCGAAGCAATGCATCAGCTTTGCTATATATATAACGCGATACATCATGTTATATAAGAATGAATTCCACAATAGTAGGCAAACGACCAGGCCAAAAAATAGAAAACCATAACCAGATGAAAAGACCGAATCAACAAGGATACTGCACAGTTGCATCCAGAAGACTGAAAATAATATCCTAAGAGAGGCAGAGTTGGAGAAGGCTGATAAAAAGATCCACAAGAATCTGTAAACGCAACTAAAAAAGAAAACAAATATAAAATAACGTATCTCGTAAATAAAGGGAAATATTTAGAAGCTTGATAGTATACACCAAGCTGTACAAAAAAGTTTACATAAGCAATTACCACACTTCAATTAGAAAAATAGAAAATTTTAGATTTTTGTTTTTTTTTTATGTGAGTCACTTTTTTGTGAAATAGGAAGAAAAAAAATTAAACTTTATGTTAAAAATTAAACTAAATGTTAGCTTCCCCTATATCTGCTACCCTTACCGTTTGCTTTCCAGATCTAAGTGAAACTCCTAGATGAACACACCTTTAAGTCTCTTATTTTATTCTTCCAATTTTACTTACTTATTTATCTAATTTTGGTTTCCTTTTTCTTTTCTTTCTCCACATTCCTTTATGTCTATTATTTCATATTATATCCTTTTTCTTTTTCTTTCAATCTCTCCGGTAGATTTTGTAGAACTATATTCACATTTTCATTTATTATATATTACACTACAACAATTGTTATCATCTATTCACTTCAGTTTAGGATCTTGTTACTCAGCTTACTTTCTTCATATTTTATTGTACTTACTGTTTATAATTTTAATAAGCTTATTCACATAGTTTATAAATTATGTCAAAACATTATGTAACTGCCCTAATTCTCTATTTTTTTGTATCTTGTCCGTTTCTAGCACTGATGAAGATCTGCAAATTCGGGTCGAAACGTCGGCTTTCAATAAAATAGTTTTACCACTATTTAGCCTATTTATGATCGCAACCCCGGACCATCTTCTTCCTTTAAAAAAATTAAACATTATTTGATTGAGTAACTCAACATTGCTCCATAGTAAACCAGACAAAATTTTCTTTAAACAAAAGTAGAGTTTGTCATTGTTAAAACTATTTAAAGAGGACAACTGGGCTGACTAACATAGCTAAGTACCGTTTAAAAAATGTCATAAACTTTGTTTTATCATCCTTAATAATGACAACCTTTACTTTTGTTTAAAGTAAATTTTGTCTAGATTATTATGGAGCAATATTTAATTATTAAAATCAAATATTTTTTTCAAGTTATCGCTTCCTATTAAACAAAAATGTGACTCGCTAAAAAAAAAAAAACACACACAAATCTTAAATTTCCTACTACTGAAAATTGGCCAGTTGTTAATTTAAACTTTTTTGTAGATATTGATGTCTACGATGAAATCTTAAATATTACCCTTTACTTACTGGGTACCCTAAACATGCTTCTCTTTAAGTTTTCATATAAATTTTAATAAAATAAAAAAAAATCGTTTCATCATTTTCTCCTCTATCTATTCACTAACTACATCATTTAGATCAGTGATGAAGCGAAATAGTTGCACTGCTATTTAAAATTAACCTTCTGTTCTAACGGAACAGTCTCGATTGCTTTTACCAATCATACTCTTGCCCCAGTCGGTGTTGAGAAAGCGTAACCGTTTGATAAGTGTGGCGGCAATTGACGCGTGAAGACTGTTGGGGTTCTAAAAATTAAATTTATTTAGTTAATTGATGCGATTTGTATGCCAACCATCTTTTGAGAAAGAGCCAATTAGTACTGTGTTAGGCAAGATTTAATATAGCTTTATTCATACAGTGTCGCTTATTTTTATTTATGAAACCATAAGCACTAAATTGATTCAAAATTAACATTATCTATATTAAACATTAATCAATCTTATTATTTTATTCAATCTCTTTGGTTAAATTAGTAGTTGGTTAAGATTTTTTTTTCAGTGAACCAGTAAGTAACTGAGAAGGTTAATAATTATGTTCTTCTTTTTCTATAATCAACAAATATAAATGTATATTATTCCTATATAGTAGGAAGTATTGCATCGGTCAATTTCGACTGTTTTATATAGATAACATTTTATTAAACGATTGTAGATAAAATTAATAAAGATATCGAGCATTGTGGAGATGAAATCATGAAACGATAATTAACAAAAATAATCTTACTAGTAGGTATATAAGTAATATGAAATAAAACATTAAATAGCAATTAATATACTTATTTTCACTTTATCGATAAAATAAAAATTACTTCAATCAAAGAGAATAGAAATTACAATAAATAGTACATTATGCATCTCTCATTCATTGAAAAACTTTTACGTGTATTTTGAAGGTTTCTTTGCATGAAATTTCCTTTTCCATAATTATAATTCTAATAACAACTTTAGTCACTCTAATTAATTTGAATTCTTCCTTTATGTCTTAAGATATTATTTATTGAATTCAATAAATCAACCAACAAGTAGTTCAAGAGGTATTCCATGTACGCACATGTGAAAACCTTAACGTTATGACAGTTTAAATATGATTTTTTCATATTCATAGAAATATTATTCAGTGATGTTGTTCATTTTCATAGTTGTAATCCGATAGTTTTATTTTTAATATAAATTATTATAAATTTGGCAGCTTGACTGTACAAACAAAGGAATATATTTTTAAAAAAACTTAAATATAATTTTTTAGTTTAAAAATGATTTATTCTTAAGAAATGGTACTTTTGAAATATGGAATTAAAATTAATTTTTGTTTAAAAAAATGAAATTAAGTAATGTAGAAAATTATAATGTTTAAGTCAAATATCCTACTTCACATTCCAAATATTGGCTTACTTACCGATGATATAACACCAATTTAATAGCTCTATTTCTTAGATGAATATATTTTTCTAAATGCACTGAGAGTTGGAGAATTAAAATTATTTATAACATTCAACTTTGGTTAAAAACTTACAGGTGAAATTCCCAAATAAAATCTTCGACTCCTTTTGGTGGCTACAGAAGAATACTCAAGCAGATCCAAAGGTATTCCAGATGCAACCAAACACTCCAAATGTAAAATAAACACACTAGTCACGACGCGATCCGTACACGAATATACGAACTCACAACCTCCACACGAGAACGCCGTAGCACAACTGAACGTCACAGGTGCGATACCCGTCCTTGTCCGGGTCCCCCCACTTCCAGCCTTCTTCTTGGCGGGAGCCGGCGGTCGATCTGTCTAATCGATTACTGTTCCGATACAGGAAAAAGAAGACAATCCACCGCCGTAGTGAAGATGAAAGGGTGTGGGGTTCGACGACCCCGGCCGCCGATCGGATATACGTCGGCTCGAAACAAATCGGTTGTGGCACGATTCTCCCCGTCGATGCGTGTTACGAGGATGTTAGGCATCAGCTGTTCGGAAGGTGGTCGGGTGTCTTGGTATTAGCTGCTTCTGGGTTGGGGTGGCATAAGGATCTCTCACTTTAATTGGTCAAAAACAAAGAGATACATATGAAAATAAAATATTATGCTATTTATAAAAATAGACAGTTCCCGGCGTTCGTTCCAATGGGCCTTAGGAACCGAGGACAATTTTTTATTTATTTTTATTGAAGGAAGTTAGTGGACTGTTGAACATATGAGTGATATTACGATACCAGTAAAGTAGTCTAAATAAATTTTTGTTATGAAAAATCGAGTTATATCCGTTTTTAGTGCGCTTTAAAATTATTTAATATGAATTTTCATATAAATAAAAAAATACATACTTTAACACGATTTTCTTGTAGAATCTTTTTCTATACCGTCTATTAAACTCCTGCATTCATAACTTCCCAGGATATTTTTCTAATTTAACGTTGGAACAGCCATCGGAAGGCTGAATTAGTACTCTTCTAAACCATGTCGACAACTTTCAAGTTTCATTGTTTTGTGAGCTAGAAATAATGAGAAAATTCTCGAACATTTTTTTATATTTTATAATTTGTTTACGGAGGGGGAGAGGAGTGTCGGTTTTGAAGCATTTCGTGTAGCATCTGGAACTCCAATAATTTAAACAAATACCTAATAATTTTCGTGTAGTCGCCATATTATGAGTACATGTTAAAACAAATGGGACTAATTGACGCAGACTGATGCGGGAAAACATTTATTTTGCGAGAAACTAAGTTATCTAGAAATCCGGACAAAAGAAAAGTAACAAAAAAAAAATTAAAAAAAGATGTCGTGATTATATTAATTTGTTTTTTGTTGGGGGGAGGGGGAGGGTTGGAGGAGGGCTATTAAGATCCACTGGAACGAACTCCTGTACTCGTGCCTAATATTTTCAATTTAGTATCACCAATGAAATTATACTTAAATCGGTGACCCACTGACCGTAATATTCGTGAATAAAGATGATCGTCTCATGTTTGAATTTTTAAAGTCAAACTGAGAATAATGAAATTTAATTTAGTAAAATAATAATGAAATGCAGAATATGCAACTAAAAATAATTTTTAATTTTTACTGCTAACCCTTCGAGGTGTCTAAAAAGAAGATGGCCTTGGGACATTCCAATATAGAGCTTCAATTTTAGTTCTACCAATGGATAGTTTCCCTTCATGTTGCACATGTCATATTACCAATGTCACATTTACTTGTATTTTTCATGTAATACTGTCGTAAATTTCATTAAAATAAAAAAAAAAAAGTTTACTGCTAAGCCAAAATTATGGGCTTATTTGACAGGCAATGTTACAAATCTTTGACTCAAATTGTACGAATTCATATATGTAGATATATAAATTTAAACTTTTTTTTTATTTATATGATATTTACAACTGTATACAAAAAATACATCTGGTAAATTCGCACATGGATATAATGACATGGAACACATGTTGAGAAACTACCCATTGGTAGCACTCTAATAATATGTCTATATTAGAAGATCACGTGGCCATCTTCTTTTCAGACTCCTCGGAGGGTTATCAGAAATCGAATAGGAAGCAAGGCTAGAGACAAGAGGGTGGGGATGGTTATGAAGTTTATTATGGAAGGACAGATATCTGGATTGGGCCAAATATGATACACAAGGAACATTAAGGTCATTATGGATAATTTTATTTGCAACAAAGTTAGGAGCATTGAGGATTTTACGAAGGATTTTGGATTGTAAGGATTGTATGCGAGAGGAATTTGAAGGTTTAGTGGAGCCCCATAGCTCAACTGCGTAAGTCCAAATAGGCCTTATTATAGTCATGTAAATGAGTCTTTTATAATTGATTGGATGGTTAGAGCGTTTGTCTAGTAAGTGTTGAAGTAGTCGGAAACGTCGAGCTGTTTCTTGTCGTTTCAGTCTGGTATGAGGATTCCAAGTTAGACGTTTGTCCAGATGGAGTCCTAGGTATAAAACCAAAATTTAAATTATGAAAATAACTGTCATAAGTTGAACACTAGATGTCAATAAACAGCCTAAATACATTATAAAAAAAATTGAATTAGACCCGAAAAAAACATGCTGGATGCCATTGCCGAACAACTAAAAGGTCGTTTAAAATCTACAACCATTACTGCTGATTATCACAATCAATGATTGTGTCATTTAATCCGTTTTTTTATGTTATTCGTGGTGAAATTTAGCTTGATTTTCCGTCAAATTATCAAATGCTTCTTACTAATATGGAATATATTATTAGAAAACGCAATACTTAAGAATGTATAGCACTAATTTTTTTTTTTCAGAAAACTGTAGCAATATGCTTTTAAATACGTCCATAAATAATTTATGCTTGCAATAAGAATAGATGTTATTAAAGCATCTCCTATTCTTATAGGTATAACATTTTATGACTTAAAGACGCGTACTTCTTCCTCGAGCAATTTAACAAGAATACTGTCTGAAAATATATTTGCTTTCGGCAAATATTATATATGACCTTAGAAGATCATAGAACGTCCTGCAGTCGTAAAACCGACAACCACCCTACTTGTCCCTACCTGTCCTAGGGCCTTTGCTTGAATTTTCTATGAAAGAACGGAAAAATTTATTTAAAAGGTAAAATGTGTAACACTTTTTTTAATTTCACAAATGTTTCCATGATCTTTTGAAGAAGTGCTCAAGTAAACAGTAGATAATGATTGAGGTTGTCAGCGTTTCATTTATGTTATATAAATATATTGTGTATTTGCACAGAAGATCCCACAAGTGGCCTCAGGTTGTGCTATCAAAATCTTTGATTTGGACCCGTGAGAAATGGAGGTCCCCTATATTTGCTATTAATGGTTTCTGTAGGATATTCCCGGAACACTTTCAGGCGTTTTTAAAAGATCTGCTGAGATAAGTAATGCCAATGATCCTACATAATGTGCTAAGCTTACTGTTGCAAAAATCTGTTCCGCATCGTAAGAACCATGCTCCAGTTCTCTTCTCATCTCAATGTAAGCTTAGAAAGCTTTTGCAAGTATTAATTTAGAATATGCTCCTTGGATTCACAAGAGTTTAGAAAATTCATATTAATAGTTTAATATTGAAAAATTAAAAACAGCGTTTCAGCCCTGTCCCAATAAAAATTCTTCTTAAGATATAACAACATTATGCATGTTTTAAAGAAGTATCTTGTATAAATTATTTGATGGATGGCATTAATTATATTCATAGAATATATTTAATCCTTCAAATAGTTTCTGGTGATACAAATCTTGTTATATTCTGTATATTAGTAAATTTTATCAGGTGTAATGGTATGAATAACAAGTGAGAAAGTGCTGGTTGTGCTAAAAAGCAATGGTAAATAACTTAGTCGTTTTGGAAGGAAACTGAAAGCCAAGAAAGGCACTCTCACACCAGGTCAAGGCACAGTCATGTCTTTGGAACTTGACGTGTTGAAATGGAAATATCCGATGGTTGACAGTAAATGTGAGGCAGAAGCCCAATAAGTTGATTGAATATTAAACTATACTGTTCATTAATGTCATGGGCCACATACATCTTATTGTCTCTGAGAAGCGTTTGTTTAAATTTAACGTACTCATGCCTCATTACATAGAACACACCACAATACCAACATTGCAATAGTACACATATCTAACACAGGACTCATATCTAATATTTCAAAAACTCTTAAATTATAAATCTACATTCAAATCAACGTTAATTTAATGTTTAAATTAATCAAATTAGTTCTACATTATATTCTAATTTATTATTTCTGTCATTCGATAAAATATGGGCTCTAATTAAAAAAAAAAAAGAAATAAAATAGCTATAGTGCGACCATACATTGATGGCCGAGCCGAGGAAGAGTGGGAGAACTTAAATCGAATGGTAGAATGGAGTGGGGAGGGATTTTAATTTACGGTAGCATAGTAAATCTGAATAATTGGATTTGTGTACTTAAGAAGTGAACTTTTTTAAAAAAAGCGTACTAAAAATAATCTGGGTTTCATTTACATTTTGAAACTTTTTCTGAGAATATTTTTAAGAATGATTAAACCGAATAGATATATTGTTCCTGTTTATTCAACTTAATATTCAATATAAATTCAATGAAAACCAGGGGTATATCAGAGAAGGGCACGCTTCCCTTTAGGCCACGCTTCAATTCGAAAAGTTGAGAAATTTATACAAACTAAAAAAATTATGGTAACACATTTTATCCAAAGAGTTGTTACTAAAATTTAAAGCGAGTACCCATTTTCTTTCAAGAAAAAAAATATCTACGTATATGAAGATAGAAATTGTTGAATAAATTTCCAAAATTTTAAGTTATTAAACAACGACAAAGGAAAATTTAGTTTAAAAATATTGAACATTACTAAATATCCTAAAATTGGATATGATTTTTCGGAGAGGTAAAAATAAAATTTTAATAAATCAAAAGGCAAAATATATAATTTTAAGAAATAAATAATCATAAAAATAACATACATAAAAAAGCATACTGACACATGAAGTTGTTGCTTTTATACACACTAATTCGCATTGGACAGCTCAACTTCCTTCTTCAACCGGAAGCAGGTGGCATTGGCATGGAACAGGTGAATTCATAATTAAGAAGTGCATTATTTGTCTGTTATAATTTTATATATTCTTTCAGCGAAGTCATAAGCAGCCCATATTTAATATTTCACAACGATAATAAAATATTTTTTTTAAATGGTAATTAATCATGAATGATTTGGCCGATTTATGTCCTTCTGTGCCAGACATTATCATTTGGATCACGGAAGAAAGCCAAACTAATCCCAGTGGTTCGCTTTGGAAGGAATGGAGGGCCCTTGCAGGCAGCCTATTGATAATCCCGTTATTCTGTTCAAGGGCCATCCCTTCATGATTTATGACTGTCCTAAAGACCTAAGGCGCCTATGTTTCTTTACCTGAGGCAGGCTGCCTATCGGCTAATTTACATATATATATTTCTAAGTAAAGATTATCGTGGTACCGTATTGGTAGTGATTAAAGCCTGAGTTAAAAGCTCCCGACAACGGGACGCGAACTCGTAACTATTTTTTTTATATATGACTTCGGTTATCAGGTTGCCGGGCAATGTGCAATGCAGTGTACACCCATTAGCACGCTCGGAGATGCAGGACGTCCACAAAGACAGCAAAGATATTCATTCATAATTTCTAATATACGACGTCTGGTTGGAACTCAATCATCCCTTATACAGACACTATAGATTACTATTAACGCATGCTAGATTAAATACCCATGGGACGAATGCGTAAAATATGGCTTGTGTCGAATGTTTGTTCTAAGAAAAAACATTTGGTAAATCCTTGATTTTGGACATACATTGTGTATGAAACAGGCATGTGTAATACAAATTCAGGGCTACAAAATATTTACATTCTTTCTCTCTTTATTCTTTGTACTTCATAAATTATTCCAGGGCTGAGATCGGAGAAAATTCATTAAGTTTCTCTAAAAAGATCCTCTAGAGTTTTATTTTACAGAAGAATACTAATGAACCCTAGAGGCAAAGAAACAAAACAAGTAATTTGAATTTTGTTCTAGTAAACTAATCTTTAATATTAGTGAATGGTGTGATTATTAATCTGAGATAGAAAAAATACAAGGTGAAAATGTATTAAATAATTCAACTTTAGGAAGTTTATTTCGAATTTTAAATTTTGAGAGGAAAAGTAATTGGTTTGAGTGAAATATGAGTTTCACATAAATTATGTTTTCAATTAAATCACTAAACATTTTCTTTGAGAGTATAACCTAAAATATTTTGCACGGGAAAGAGAGATAAGCTATAAAAAGAGATGGAGGGATGTGGGTCAGAGGCTGCATTCATTAGCCGCCAGCAACTGAATAACAAGCGGCTATGGCTGTATAAACCTTTGCGAATAATCCCTAACCGGGTCACAGCTACAGCCAGCCATTTGTCTTCGTCAGCGGCTACAGGTGGCCGCCCGCTCCCAGCTCTGCGTCTTCGAAGGCAATAAACTAATTAGCTTAGCGGAGTCTTTTAGTTTTATATAGAAACAAGCTTTGTGTTCAAGTGGCTTGTGTTCAGTAGAATAGGAAAGCTTTGTGTTCAAGTGGTTTGTGTTCAGTAGGATAGGAAAGCTTTGTGTTCAAGTGGAACACGAAAAAAATCATGAAAAACAAATATCTCCTCATTTGACATTATTGATACCATCCTGTGTCCTCCGATTTGCTTTAAGATAAAGTAAGCTGATTTTTAATGAGTTGATTTGTGGACGACATGAATGTGTAAGTAGTGTAAATGGATTGTAAGTAGTGTTGCCTAAATGCGAGAAGGAGACGAGTATGATCTTGGAAACTCAGTCTTGGTCATGCGCAAGAGTCTCGCAACAGTCTTGCAGTTACTTATTGCCTTATTATTGTAAAAGGTATTACCGTATTTTTTTAGATAGAAGAAGAAACCTAACTAAGCCCGAATGTAAAATTAGAGGAGTTAAATGCAAAAGTTTTTTTTTTTATCTTACTCTCCAAAATGTTTATTGAAATAATTACATATATAGTATACAATAATACAATATATACATGCAATAATTAAATGCAAAAGTGTATTGGTTATACCAATTATTAACATATAGTAACTAAAATTATCGAGTATTAGTAACTATTTTGTCTTAATTTTTATTTCAAAAATGTTTTTATTTTATTTAAAAAGATTCTTTTTACCAGTAATGGTCTTGGTCTGTCAAAGTGCAAGACCAATACCGGTTATGAGCAACTCTAACTGTAAGTCTATGTGAAATACTGTAATTTTTAATAATATGGACATTGATGCCCAGTATAGGGTGGCGAAATTTTAGCAAAATTTTTTAGTTAGTCAAATATTTTTGTGGGTTTTTAATTCTGAGAGTTTTCAGACGCGCAACAAGAGAAAAAAACGGAACTAAAGAATTGTGTGGTATGATCTACAATTTTGCTTCAGCTCACACTGTTTTTTTGGGAAGAGGAGAGCAATAAAATAATAAGGGCAGATTCATGTCTACCTGTCTGTAGTGAAATCTTTTTTTTATTTATTTTTTTTACTTTCTTTATTGAATATTAATACATTCTGCCACATTGAAGGGCATTAATATTAAGGCTACATGATTCATTCACACAATATGTACATACAATTAATATTTCAATAATAAAGAAAAAGAAATATAAAAAAATAAAATTAGTAAATTGATATGTTTGTGAGTGTGAAATCTTAACATTGAAAAAAAAAACATAATAGTAATACTTAACCGTAATACTACCGTTACATAATTAGTAATACTACCGTTAATCCGATTTTAATGATGTTTTTAGCGAGTGTGTAGGTTTATAGAATAGCATAAAAAACAAAAAACAGACTACTAAGATGGTATATTTTACGTTTCGTAAAATGAGATAGTTCCGATTTTATGATATGTTGGATGCGACAGGTGGCTGATGGTAAATATAAGTATTTTACGTCGTTAAACTTCCGAATAACTTTGAAAAATCGTAAAAATATAGTTTTTATTTATTTCGTTAATTATAACCTCCAAGGATCATAATAAAGGTGATTCAGTACTGTTTAATTTTTCAACAAAATTATGCCAACCTTTTTTCCTTAGACCAAGTACTTTTTTAATTATAGAAGATCTCATTTCTGAAAGATAAACCCAAAAAGAAGATTTAAAATTTTGATGTTCATTTAAGTCTAACATAATTCTATGTGAATCTAATTTTTATATATATTTTTACTTGAACTTACAAGTTTTGGAAGCATAATTAATTTTTATTTATAGATTTTCTTGGAACATGTCAATAATGATTTGAGCTATGTATTACAGAATGTTTAATATTTTTTCATCGCTTATGAATACATATTTACTCTTGGAATGATGTGTCAATTGCCACGGACTCGATGAGTCTAATTTAGAAGGAGGTGGCACTGCCGTAAAGGTCATGGGATCGCTCGCCACCGGTGCATCCAACAATATCACAGCCTGGTCCTCATCCAATCTTCCCAGTCGCTGTCATTATAACTATTATTTTTTCTAAATTTTCCCTCATATCTATTATTAGTGATATTTTAATGATATTGCAAGGTAATGTCGTTTCTGAGCATGCCACCATTTGATTGCCATCTGGCAGCTCATTTTGTACATCTATATCATGGCAAAGACATTCCAAGAGGATCGCCAAGAAGTACTGCTGAGCCAGGTTTACACACCAAAAAGGTCTTTTTGCTTGTATGGAGGATCGTTCCCGGCGTTGCTTATTTTGAAGTGCTGAAACCTGGTAAAATTGTGAATGCAGACCTTTATTGTGAACAATTGGATCGCGTTAATCAATCTTTAGTTGAACGGGGCCTAATCCCAGACAAATTTTCCAAATTTCACCAAAACCTCATTCATCATCCAAATCAGTGTAGCACAATCCCTATCTAGCTCCAGCCATCTACCTACAATCCTCCCCGGAGGTTAAAACGGCAGTGACCCCGCTACCTTCTGTAAATGTTTATATATTGGAGTTCTGGCAATGGCCAGATTCTCCGCTCAAGACATGAGCGCCTGTTGCTGTAGTGACTACCATCAGTTTCCACTGTTTTCAAATAACAGTGATGTGGCTGAGAGAGAAACACTGGGATCTCCTGGAGTCCTGCCTTGGCTTCCACATCGGGAGATAAAGCATGACTCAGAGTCCCCTGGGTGAATGTAAATATTGTATATAGGTGTGAATGTGTTTTATTTACTTTAATTTCATTTAGCTTTTATCTATTATTTCATTTTCTTTTACACAGGCATATCAATTTACTTATTTTATTTTTCTATATTTCTTTTTCTTTATTATATTAATCTTAGTTATTATTTGTATATACATATTGTGTGAATGATTCATGTAGCCTTCATATTAATGCCCTTTAATGTGGCAGAATGTATTAATATTCAATAATAATAAAAAAAAAAAAAAGTTGAAAGGAGGCAGCGATTGTCAACATAAAAGGCGTTATTCTGCAACACGGAAATGCTAGATCGCACTGCATAAGACAAAGTCTGGGAAAAATTAATGAATTGGGGTGGAAGGTACTGCCTCTCCCACTGTTAGAAGTTAATGTAAGAAAAGGAAATTTCCTTGATATTGATTTTATTCATATTATTGATATATAATCTATCAGAGCTTGGGCCTCCCTCTTGGTCTTGTTCTATGACTGAGTGGTTCTTCGTTAGGTGTTGGATGGCTTCTTGCCACTTGTCCTACTCGTTGTAACCTCTTTGCTTTCATATCGATTGCTTCGTTTTGGAGTTTATTTCCTCCTTTGTCTCTTATCTCACAATCGGCCGACTATCACCATGAGAACTTAATTTTAAAATCTTTCAACCTATCTCTAGAGGACCCAGCAACAGACCATATCTCACAGTCATTCATCTCTATGATTTGTTTATTCATAGTTTCAGTTTTCGTGAGATCTTTATCCTTAGGTTTCAGTCTGGGACTAAAGTCCACTAATATGTTCAAACTTTATGCACATTAGTCTTGCTCGACAACTACTAAGTGGCACTAAAAATGTATTGTTTTGTATTACTTCAAAATGTTGCGACAAATTGCCGGAAATACAAATGAATATGTTTAAATAAAAAACTGAAATAAATAGGACAGACTGAGATAATGAAAATCAATTAACACTATTATCATTTCCCCAATCGCGACAGAACGTAATATTTTTTTCAATAATAAATAGCCTTACAAAAAAAATGAATTTTACATGAAAGAAATTATAGAAATTTGCACCACTGAAAATTGACTTGCAAACAAAATTTAATACAGAACTTCAAACATCAACATTTTCCAGGTAATGGCTTCAGTTCTTAAAAAATGATACATTGAAATATCAATTCAAGAACAGCTTTTGTAATACTCGAGAAATATTGACAAAATAAACTAAAAAGGAAATTCCAACGGAGTTATTTAACATGAAAACGGAAGTCACTGTGCCTCAGATTGAAATAGAACACAAATAAAAACTATATCAACCGCATTAGGTTATCGGTACACTTGTGTTTTGTTCCGCTCGTGAACCGACCATTCTCAGCGAATCCTATTTTTAATTTCAAAAATACTCCGGCTGTCAACGCGAAACCAACAAGCATTCATTTGCGATTTTGCACTATAGTTGTACGTTTCTGTTAATCATATATTATGAATAATAATAATAATAAGACTTAGCGAACCCGAAGGTTCGATGCCGACACCACCAATCGCTTCTTACACACCTCCCTCCACCGTTCGCCGTCCAAACCCAGTCCCTTCAGATCGGCTTTTAATGCAATCTTCCACCTTCGCTTCGGTCCTACCCCTCGGACGCTTTACCACTCGGCACAGCAATATTAACCCTTTAGGAATTTCTCTCGTTTACTAACCCATCAACATATTACAAGCCAATTTGATTCGCCGAGATCTGAAATTACCTCAATTAATAATTACCGGATACAGCTCACGCAAAGCGGCGTAGTGTAACCCGTCTGAACTCCCGGTAATCATCCTTCTTCGGTCCGATATTCTACGCAATACTTTAATTTTCAAAAACCTTTAAGACGCTCACACCCTTAATGTAAGCGGCCCAGTTTCGCATCCATAAAGAACTAAGGCAAATAACTACTTTTTTAGATTCTATTTTTAAGTTTCGGAACAAGAGGCGCGAACTAAGGTTGTTTTGTCACAAAAAATAACAAGCATTCCGCCATCAGTCTAACCTTAAACTCTTCTTCAATTTCATTTTTTCTAGTTAACGAAGAACTAGATACCTAAATTTATCTACCTGTTCAAACAAATTACCATGCTATATCGATATCAGCAGTAGTATCGCCATTTTTGCACTAGACCATATATTTTGTTTTATCCACGTTTATTTCGAGTCCTAGCATATATTATGAAATAAAAATATATTATAAATTGATCCCAAAGAATACGTTTCATTTGATAACCTCTGATAAGTGTAAAAAAACATATACTCTCACTCTCTACAAAGCTCGCGAAGTGTATACGCATCTTTAGATGATTTAAGAGAATAGCGAACCATAATTATGGATAAAATAAGATAATACAGCACATATGGGTAAATATTATAGCCAAAGAATCATTAACAAATTTTAAATAACAAAGTTTCATCAACAGTTATTTTATAATAATGCTTTTATTTTAGAAATCGGTATAAATGAATTGCGAGGATAGTTCTGATGATGGGGAAAAGATCTCAAAATTCTAGAATAATTAAGATGTAATAAACACATTTTTTTTATTATTTATTTAATGCAATTTACAACTGTATAAAAAATGCAACCAGTAAAAATGCATACATTAGAAATAGTAACATGAACAGACTTGAAGAGATACTGTCCAGTGGTAGCACTCCCTATTTAATTCTAGGTAAAAAGATCATCTTCTTTTCAGACGTCTAGGGGGATTATCAGGAATCGAGGAAGAATAAAGACTGGAAACAAGTGGATTCGGATTGGAGTTAATCATGAAAGGATAGGTACCTGGCTCGGGCTAAATCAGAAGCAAATGGAACATTAAGTACTTTATGGATGGTTTTATTTGTGACAAAATATGGAGCATTAAGGATTTTGGATTGTAAGGACTGGATACGATAGGAATTCGATGGTTTGGCAGAGCCCCAAAACTCAACTCCGTATGTCCATATAGGTCATATTATGGTTAAGTAGATGAGTCTTTTGTAATTAATTGATAGTTTAAAGCGTTTGTCAATAAGTGTTGGAACAGTCGGAAACGTTGAGTCGAAAATAAGTTAAACATATAATATGAATTAAAAATATATTATAAATTGATCCCTCTCTGCTGAACTCGCGAAGTGTATACACACCTTTCAATGGTTTGAGATAGTGACCTCCAAACTTTTAGGTCCTAGGCCATATGGAGACCTCCACTAAGTCCCGCAGACCAGGGCTTATGATGAAAAAAAAAATATGTTATTCTACAAATGATACTTCTGTTGTGAAATAAGCTTTCTGAGAGAGAAAAAAAAAAAACATGCAATTTATGTTGTAATAGCTTCCTGTATGTGTAATTTGATACATTTCATATCTTTTAAATAGTTTTTAAAACTTCACTATGTAATCCAAGAAACGTTAGTGGGCCGTATTTTGGGGACCAGTACGGTTTTAGATCCGACCCAACTAAATACAAATACTGTACTGTTTATCAACCTAGCAAGATATAGATTAAGCCATATAAGTGAATTAGCAGACCGGGGAGGATTCATTTTGTATTCGCCGGACATCTAGAGGCGAGAGTCCCCCCGTCCAGAATAACAAAACCGCCCCCTGACATTGGACCTTAATAGAACGTGATCCGAATCCGGAGTCAGGTGTGAATTTACACCGAGCCCTAGCGGTAACCGGTGTGCTTTTCCTACGGTGTATACCCTTAGATAAATATTCAGGCTACGTACGCTGACGGGTACTGGGGTCGTTGGAATTCTATAATTATCCTTTTCCAAGGAAGTATTTTTTTTTTCTCCTAAGGATCGGAGGATGTTCTGCAAGATTTAACAAGTCTGCACACCGCTTAGTTGAATGACAGTTCGTTTTGGCAAGTTCGCAAGAATAATATCCCGGCTCTTCAACAGCTCCATGACTTCTTCAAACTCTATTTGTAATCCCCGTCTCGTGTGAGAACCACGAGTTAAGTAATTGCTCTATATATTTGTAATTTGAGCCATTCTGATAGAAATGAATCAGTTCCTTAATCTTGTTCCTCAGTTGATGCGGTTACTAATAAATCATTATACAATCGTTTGGATAGCTGAAGAAATGAATTTATCGAAATGTATATTTACTTGTAATACTTTATCTGCGACTGTTATGAATCTCAATTAAAACTATAAGAATTTAAAATGATTATACTTAAATCATGAATAAATTATTATTTCATACTTTGTCTGTACATATTGATAGACATCTCAATTTTCTATCTAATTCTATTCTATTCACTCTATCTTAATTTTACTATTTATTTCCATTTCTTATATAACTTCATATTTTTCTGTTTTCCATTTTATTCTAAGATTCCCTTTACAATACTTATGTCACCTTTTTTGACTATGTTTACTTCATCATTCCACACTTTGTACCTGTTATTATTATTTGTCTCTTGTTCTTACTATTGTCATTATTCTAACAACTTCATTTTACTGTAATTTTTATATTTCTCATACCTTGTTATCTGGTTCTTTTCTTGCCTGATGATGGCCTGAACTTCAGTCGAAACGTCGCTATGTAAAATAAATATTATCATTTATTTTTGCCTTCCTTTTTGACTGACCACCCCAACTATTCTTCTCTTCATTATCCACGACAGTCAACCATTTACCAATTTTAAATCATAAATATTGTATTTATCCACTCATTCCAATTAATTATTTATTATGGTGTAATTTCTCATTTCTGTTGAAATATCAATAATTTAGTTATTCGTAACAACTATATTTTTTAATTGTAATAAAAAATATAATATATTTTTAGTCCGGAGGAATAATAATAATAATGATAGATTCGGGAAAAGAAATTATTTAAAAATAAAAATTAACTTCGGCTACTTGAATTAACAGCTTCTTATGCATAGCTGATTATCCATCACCCAAAGAAATGCAATTTCAATATTTTTCTATGATCTGTAATTAACTAATTTTATAATTATTTTTTTAAATAAATGATTAACCTAAATAATTATTTCACAAACATAGTAATATTTATAAGTACACAAACTTCTTAGATTTATTTTGGGGAGTTGGTCGGGGGTGCGGCCAATATATAATACTGTATGTTATAATACAATTTTTCTTGGATTTGAAAATTAGAATTTTTTGAATTGTGAATTTAAAATCCAATAAAATATTATTATAGATATATCGTGTTATATATTGACCGCACCCCCTACCGACTCCTCAAATTATAATCACGCTCAACCATTAGTCCAGTCAATGAAAGATTATAGTAGCAAATGGCGGGGTCACATTTCGGACTTAAAAGACATTTTTTTGACTAATAAGGAGATAAACATTCTAAAATTCCCCTCACTTCTAGGTGGTGAGCGAGATGTGTGTGGGGGGGGGGGTAGGGAAGGGCTACTAGGAGGTCACTTTTTTCAGGTTTCCGCTTATATCAGGAAAACTATCCATCGCATCAACAAAGACGTATTAAACAAAATTAAAGCTGATAAAATTTGCAATATGATTGATTATATACCTTTTTTTTGCTATATCGCTTAGTTTCCGAGATATCGGTCCTCAACTATCGCCAATTAGTAAACAAAAAAATTACCTCATGCTTTTTACTGTATTTGACTAGCTAACTCTTTATTGTTTCGTTCTAGGATTATGTTGTGGAGAAGAAAGTTTTTAATAATTACCGTTTTTTCAAGAATATATATTATTTTACTAGTGTATCTCCAACGATTCAAAAAATAGGTCAATTATAACTTTATATGTTAATTCCGAGAATTCGCAGAAAAAAAAATTATAATACACGTTATTATATTACTCTAACTCTCTAAAATATAGAACATATGCAGCACTCTATATTACTACGGAGCATAACCATCCTTATTAACTACTCTTAGCTTTGAAAAACAATGGAAATTTGTATTTTTCCCCTAATATTCGCAATAAATAAAATAATTGATCTACTGCCATTTATATGAGTGACTATTAATAAAAAGTAAAATTTTTATTTATTTATTTAAAGGAAATATAGCTTCCCTTGTAATGCTATAAAAGTATTTACGATTGGAAGAGAGCTGGCTGGTCCACCATAAAAAGGTTCTGTAATAATGAAAGGGTGGGAAGGGAATAAGGAAGAGAAGGGCCTGGCATATTGCTTTATCAGGTTACAATATTGAGCTCTTACCTGAACCCGCGGGTAACTCAATTTGTAATGCCGTATATCCCTGGGACTCTGTCCGGGGCAAGTTTTTACGATGCATCTACCATTGGGTTATCGAGAAGTTATATTGGATGGTATTAAAAGAGCTGAAAATAACAGGAAGTAAAATCCTATAATACAGACTTTATTATTATTTTCTTCCTGTTTATTATATTTCCTATTTTTGTCAATGCTTAATAAAATAATTATATGTGAGATTGAAGAAAAATAAACAATATTAGCAATAACGTTTTCTTGATCATTAATAGACCTCGGTACAACTTTGAAACGAGTCCATGAAAATATCCAAAGCAATTTTTTTTTAATATTATAATTAACTGTATACGGTACTTTGGACTCTACTTAGACAAAAGACTTACATAGAACATAGAATTCTAAATCAAAAAGACAAGAACTGACAAGACGATATAACCAACTCTCGCACCTTCTGGACTACAGATCCTCACTTAACTTACGAAACAAGCGACTGATCTACAACACCATACTGAGACAAATTTGGACATAGGGAGCAGAACTTTTGGGTTCGGCAAAACAAATACACATTAATAAAATACAAATAACACTCTACATAATGACTTAAACATTCCAACATTCAAATCGTACATCCACGACAAATACACTTTATTTCATTCTTCTACTCTCAATCATCCAAACCCACTCGATCTGTCTCTTTCTTCCTCTCTGTTACCTGATCGGCGCAGACTAAAAAGAAAATGGCCAAGGGATCTATTCCTACAATAATAACAGAATTAAGTTAATCAAGCAAACTTGCAGTTAATGCCTAATTCATTAGATTTGCTGGGTGCGCTGGAGTGCAGATGCAAATGGCTTAAAATATTAAAATAAAATAAAAATTATAATTATAAATAATTAAGAAGAAAAGTTTTTTATGAATACAATAGTGATTAAAAATGAGTGATAGGTGATATATTAAACAATAATATAAAAAGTAAATACAATAATAATTTTGAGTTAACTCGATAGATAAACTAAACATATATTGTCAACATAATAAAATTAGATATGAATGATGATATAATAATATATTGTAACGTAATTTTACAGTGTTGGCTGGACCACAAAACATCGTTGTACTGATGTTTTTAAAACAAATTATTCCTGGAAATCATACTGGAGTACTGATTGGAGTGGGAGGAGAAGATTTTGGACTTGAGCCCCCAAAATAATTAAAAATTATATTTTTTTCCTTGAATCGTACGTAACCTTTACTAAATACTTATAAAATCACATTATATATTCTCTTTTAAATTATATTAGATGTACAGTGTTTTTCTCCTCTACCCCACCTTTTCGTCTACGGAGTTTTTCTCAGGCCAGGGGAGTGGGCGGAGGATTAATGACATTAAAATAGCTCCTGGCACCGGGACTCGAACTCACAATCTTCAGTTTAACAGGTTTCAAAGTATTAACAGCCTTGCAAAGTACATGGATTCTACGGGTTTTGTTTTTTTTCACAAAGAAGTTATATTAAAATAATTTTAACTGATTAAATTATTTTTTTTTATGAATCAATTTATAGAATTTTAACCCATGCTACCATTCGTAACCCATAACTGACCATTCGTTATACCTTTTGTTTACAATCGCAGAAAAATTAGTTCTAAAATTTCAATATTTTTGAAAATTGTTATGTTAAAGCGAGCATATCACTTCCAAACAATATGTATTTACAGTTAAACTCGTTGAACATTTTTTTTCCAAAGTAAATATATATTTGATCAAGTTTTCATTATTAAAACTCCATGAAATGAATAATAATTAATGAGTTGATGGAGCAGAATACATAATAAAAATGATTTGTTACCAAAAGACTAAAATCATACCTATATATTAACATAAACTATTCTTGCTTGATAGGTGGTAAAATATGATAGTAAGTACATAGACTTGAGAGCTATAAAACTACCTAAGAGAGGAGGAAGCGAAAACAGGTGTAGGTCTACCTGATTGGAACGAGACTATACACAGCTCGAGGACTATATAAGGCGAGGTCTGCCCAGGAGTCTGCGTTCAAGAGTAGGTAGTATCTTAGAGAGATTAGCAGGATTGAGTCAGTCTTTTAGATAAACAATTTTATAAGACAAAGGCTCTATTATTTCAAAGTGTTTGTAAGTCTTGATTTTATAATTTTTTAATAAAAAATGTTTCCTTATGTCCGAGTTTTTGTAAGACAAACATACTAGTCATAAGTTGCATTTATTTATTTTAGTTTCAGTTTTCTTAGCTTTTTGCTCAATGACGGATCTAGGAGTGGAATGGAGTCCTCAATCCTCCTCCTTTCCAAAAAAAAATCCTGGATCTGCTACTAGTTTGGCTGATACATCTTTATTCAGACCGTAGATACTCAGAAAGTACTTATTATTTCTTGGATTATCGTCAAGGGGTCAGGACCAAACCGTAGATAAACGAGAGAAAAGAGCATAGAGTATAATATTGTAGATTTGGATTTTTACGGTTTTATAAGACAAATTTTTTATTGGAGGGCCTATTAATGATGCCATGGATTCGCTAAACTTAATTGTTAGTCAATTCAATGTTTTATAAAATTCAAAATTATTATCATAATTAACATAATTAGGTTATGCATTTTTTTATAATTTATTTTTTTTTAAACTGTAAGTACAGTTAATTACATTTGTTTGTACACCCTAATAATCACAATATTTCCGAAAATCATCAATTATTATATTAATTATTAAAAACTATTGAAACTTAATTAAGTTTTAAGAATTGAAAATGAAGGTCCATTATTGAACAAAACATATGTTGACTGTTATTTTTTTTTCGAGAAAAAATGGTATATGATTCGAGGACAACACTTAAAAAAATTGTCCTGTAATATGAAAGTTTACAATAAAATAAATTAATTTTTAATTTTCATTGGAATTTATCTATAATCTGGAATTTCATTGGAAAAATCTATAAATTGATTCATAAAAAAAACTTTTAATCAGTTATAATTATTTTAATATATATTTTTGTGAATAAATAAATTTGATGAATTATTCTTTAAAAAATACTTAAGAAATGCAAATTTCATTTGATTCTGTGAAAAAAAAGGCGGTTTCGGAAATTAACTTATTTTCACATTTTTTTTAATACTTAGGTTCATTAAAAAAAAAAAGTAATTGTACCATAGGATTCATTGGATGTTTTTACAAAGGAAATCGATTTATGTAAAAATCTATTAGGAAAGTTTGGAAATAAGCTACTCATTTTATTTTGATTTTAAACAAATTCATTTGAAATGTTTATCAGGCCCGAATTGAAATAGTTCATTTATTAATCACAGTCAGGTAAAATTCCACTTTCGATAAGGATTGAAATTCATCTCATACATATTGTAATGAATGCACAGCGCAAATTTCAAGATAATATATTTTATATTGCGTGTTCGGCATAATCCTAATTATTTTACATGTTTACATATATTTACATGTCTAAAAGCATACTTGATAGTTAACAAACTCTACATTCTTTTGTTTTATTTGGTCTCTTTTTTTTTTCTTCCTCTTTTTGTTATTCATACTTTTTTTCTTTTCCTTTTCGTCTATAGTCCTAAGATATTGATTGATGAACTCGACCTAGATGATTGATGGACGATCTAAATCTAACGAACCACGGACGCCTTAGCCATAGATCAATCGTTATGTGTATTACGTTCTAAATGAGCCAGAAAGGAAAGGCTTATGATTCCTAACAACTTGTTACTACGTAGTTATCTATACTTAAAATTATGAAGTAATCTATTCAAAATTTCCATTGATCCAGAATTAAATTGAAATATTATATGCACTTTTCAATCTACAGTAATGACTATTACTTTTTCGAGATATTTTCCTTTAATGTGGTCTTCCTTAACCTAAATGTCTTTGACATTTTTATTACATAACGCTATGTTCAAGGATTTCCCTCTGAGGTTCCATGTTATTTGATTTTTTGAGTGCATGATCTTCCAACAGTACAACCACTTTGTTCTTCACCACTACATTTCTACCCATAGTAAGTCAACCCAGAAGTTTTGTACAAGGGTTAATGGCAAAAATGGCTCTCCCCTTTTTTCATATCACTTACCTATATATGTAATATATAGTAAGGGTAAATATTGCGAACGTAAAAATTATTGAATCTGAGTTTTGAATGGAAATACCCGTTTTTCAGTCCAAATAACCAAGACCCAAAAATTTTCTGTGTGTGTGTGTGTATGTAAGTGAACAGGCTAGCTAAAAAACGAAAAGCCGTACGAAACTGAAGTGTGAGGTTTTTATAATCATTGGATGTTACAGCAACTTTTCGTCAGGAATCGGCAAACCGGAAGTGGTACTTTATCTAATCGATTTTACACATTTTTACGATTTTCTTAAAACGGCTCAAACAATTTTGATTAAACTCACTATATCAGTGTATTATTAAGCACTTTTTAATATAATGTAGGTTTTAATCTCATTGATGTTCTCTAACAGGGCTTAAATGGCTAATTTTCAATATTAGCTTCCTTTAAAGTACTTTTAATTTTTTATGGTCTACGTGTCATGTAGGCATTGGTGGTAATGAAATGGCTGACAGAGCAGCAAAAGAAGCTCTTACCCTTTCAGAACGTGGTAAAGCCTTCTTGACTGCGTCCGAACAGGCGCGACCCCAGAAACGGACATTGTAAACACGGAAAGTTGTCCTTACACGACTAAGAATAGGTCATAGCAGGCTTACGCACCTTCACATAATAAAAGTGTGGAGAGAGAATAACAGTGGCCCATATCTTCGATAGTTTTGCCTTTTACATTAGACAATTAAACATATGAGGAATACCAGCAAATACACCGGATACTTTGGGAAATGATGAAAACATCCTAGGCAAAACCATATGTTTTGCCGAAGAAGAAATCTCAACAAATATCTGAACCTCTCACACAGCACTCTTTTTTTCCTTTTACCATTTTATTTTCCTTTTCATTTTTTCTTTTTCACCTAACATGCGAACTTTAAATAACTAAACTTTGATAACAATAAACAACTTTTAACCTTAACCTGCATTTTAATTTTTTTAAATTTATTCAATTCTTAATATTTATAACCAAAGGATATAATAATGTATAATTTTAATTAACGGCGTTGATGACCAACAGGTTCTACGCCTTTACTACACAACCAACCAACCAATCAACCAAGTGCCTTTATTTTTTTTTATTTGAAATAATTAACCATTTCACATTAATCTTTGATACAAAAAATAGTTACATATATTATATGAAGGAATTTAATAATTAACTAAACGAGATATAAGAGTTTTTAACGGATAATAGTTGTAATAGAAGACCCATAGGAATATGATCGCGTCCGAGCTCACTCCAGCTCGCCCGTTGGAGTACATACCTAACATGTGCTTAATATAATACGGACTCTGACGACATTATGTACATATGCATATGCAGTTCTCATAAATGCTATCGTTGGTATTATTTAATATTTAATTGTATAGAATACAGCGACATAAAAATTAAAATTTGTCTAATTAACGGTATTTATACAAATAAAAATACCCTACAAATGAAATGTAAATAAATATAGCGTCTATAATTTTTACGTTCACTTCTCCTTTGTCCGAAAATATCTATTTCTGCTGAGAAGAGCGTGTTAAGTAAAAGTCGTATGATGCGGCCACTAACTTTTTAGTTAGTTTTAATTAATAAAAGTGATTAAACTTAATATAACTAATTTGATACATAAGTGAATAATAATTTCTGATGAAATTGATTTCCTATAATTTTATTAGTTTAATTTATTTTGTTTGATTCATTCAACTTACTTTTTTATGATACACTTCCAAACTATGGATGATGAAAGCGAATTGAAATTATTAGAAGTATTGGTGACATACGTCTGAGGCTTGGTAGAAGAAATTTAGGTCACAATTTAATCAAATGAATTTTTAAAAAATAAATAATTTATAACCTTCTAAAAAACGTAGTAAGGTTCTGGTGAAATTTGGAGAATTTTTCTGGATAAGGTCTAGGACAAATGGGATGTTAAGGTCATGATGTAGGGTTTTGTTGGATACATAGAAAGGAGCATCGACTATTGTTCGAAGGACTTTAGACTGGAAGGATTGGATGCGCTTGATGTTAGAAAATTTTGCTGATCCCCACAGTTCTAGTCCGTAAGTCCAAATAGGTTTCAGTATTGTCTTGTAGATCAGTAGCTTGTTTTCAATGGAAAGTTTAGATTTTCTGCTTAGTAGTCGGTATAGTTGGCCGTATCGTCGGTTGAGTTCTTGTCTTTTGAGTCTAGTATGCGGGTTCCAAGTTAGTCTTCGGTCTAAATGAAAGCCAAGATACCGGACTGTGTCTGAATAAGGAAGCTGGATGGAATTAAAGAGTACTGGTGGACAGGAATTGCGTCGGAGTGTAAAGGTAATATGTTGGCATTTAGATTCATTAACTTTAATGCGCCAGTTATTACACCAGTGCTAATCAATGTATTTGAGTTTAAGGATGTATTCATCGACTTCGATTAATCTATTTTTTGGCTGATGGTAGGGATATATAGAATGACAGGAACAAACAATGCCTTTGAAAAAAAAGTTAGAATCTCATTAATATTTCCTTAATTTACAATAAAGAAAGTTAAGAGGAGACTGACTTAAAAGTTTAAAAAAACAATCATCCTTAATTTTTTATTTCTGAATGCCATAGGATGGATCTAAAATACTCTTAGTGAATTGTGGAAAGAGAAGTTGAAATGCAAATTGAATCCAGGTTTGGACTAGTGTTGTCGACAACTAGAAACAAATATATTTATTTAATTTTACATGGTGAATGAGGGTAATAAAAATTTTAATCATGAATATAAATCAGGAGACATTGTCATAATTGTGTTTTACACTCATATATATAATGTTTCGTTATTAATGTGCATTATTTCTTTTAATTATCACTATCCATAACACCTTTAGGGCAAGTTGTTCCAACTTAGTAAAGCTTATATTAAGCGTTATCAAGGATTAAACCAAGTTTAATCTTGATCGGTCGACCTTAGAAAACTTGGTTTAATCTTATGACACGCAAAACGCTTAATCTGAGCTTTACTGAGTTGGAGCAACTGGCCCTTTTTCAAATACACCTGTTTCCGTTTTTTTTTTGTATTCATTTTTTGTTTTAAATAATCGTAATTTAACTTGAATAAAGTTTATATTATCGGTAATAAATTTATCTTCCCATAAGAACAGATCGAATGTAATTTCCAATAATTATACCTATTTCGAGGACAAATAAATCGACCTACCGCGGCCGGAATGCAAGTTATGAACGGTATAAATTAATATCTGAAGCCACAAAAATTCATTATTGGATTCCAAAAAGATGTGCTATAACTCCATTTGTGAAGGCAATGCAGTATTCATTTATCCAATATGTCCAAATATGAGAATTTCTCAAACTCCTGTAAAAATAAAGTAGTATATAAATTTTTGGACTTTATGGAAATGAACTTTATATAAATGGAAACCTGGCTGGAGCCTTCGAAAATCACAAAAATTGTTATAACTTTTACATGGCTCTTCACTTATTTACATGAAAATTAGCTTGCATTTCAGGCCGTATAATACTTTTTAAAAATCCAGGCACAATCCAGATACCCGCAAATATATTAGGCTTGGGGATAAAATATAAAATTATATGGGGAGTTTTATTTATTTACTAATAAAATTTAAAAATTATTGTTATGGTTTTGAAGAAAAATAATTTATTGAATATTTAATAGTTGACCGTTGCATTATAAAGGAAGGAGATGGTCTGGTGTGTTCAGCTAGGAGTTTCACTTAGAACTGGAGTTTCACTTAGAACACACCTCCCTGAAGAAGACCTGCTAAGTCGGGTCGAAACGTTGGCTTTTAATAAAATAGTTTTACCACTAATTAGCCT
Organism: Nezara viridula; assembly: GCA_928085145.1. Taxonomy (NCBI): domain Eukaryota; kingdom Metazoa; phylum Arthropoda; class Insecta; order Hemiptera; family Pentatomidae; genus Nezara; species Nezara viridula. The sequence continues at coordinate 101,626,192 of OV725080.1, read as the reverse complement.
ACTTATGACAGCCACACCGGACCATCTCCTTCCTTTAAAAATAATGTATCTTTGCAATGGTTATAGTAACATTTAATTAAAAAGAAAAGCTGAGGAGTAAGGAATATTTTAGTAAACGGCATGAAAAAAAATTGAGTCCAAAAATTTTTATTTTGTGATTTCAAGACAAACTCGTATTTAAGGATTTAAGTGGACCCTAAAAACGAATTTAAATTGTTTTTTATGATAAAAATTTAGTTGAGCTACTCTAATGGAAGGACCTTTGGGTTTTTGTACTATTATTATTTGATATTATACATTATCATTCGTTTAATACAATTAGCAATGTGTTTTCGTTTTTTACACAAAAACAGATAGATTGATATATAATAACTTATAACTCCATGCAAAGCAGTCAGAAAAAAATCAAAGGTTTCTTGCCAATTCCTCGGACATGGGTCTAATATTTTTTGATCAAGTATCACACAAAAAATTTCATTAAAACTTGACGTGAACCTACGTCCTTAACTTCCTTATATTAGTTTGGCCCTTTACCTTGGTCTATTACTGAAGGTCGAGTTGTGGAACAGTGGAGACTAGTAAGGGGGCGAATGGAGGAGTGAGGATAGGTTTTATTTGCTGACTTAGGCATCTAATACTTTCTTATTATTTAAAGAAAGAAACATACCGGTAGTTTTCGATGAGTCCTGTATATTTTTCATTTGCTTACCGTTAATTGATTTTAAATTGTATTTAGAAATATTAAACGCGATTTAAATCTTTAATAATATAGCATGTACTTCAATTATATATGTATAAGAAATACATGTAACTAAAGAACATTTACAGAACATTCACTATCTTAACAAAAAGCAAAACTGGCTAACTACGACCAATCTAATCCCCTGAAACCATATCATGTCATATCACTCAGTTTGACTGCGTCCAATATTCTTAATATAACTCGATTAACATCTCAATCTCACGCAGTCGGGAATGTACTTAAGATACCCGGAAGGCTGCGACTCCTGTGGAATACTAAAGGCCTGCAATGGCTACGTCAATTTCCCATTGGCTTACAAGGAAGTAAGGAGTACCGTGAATGATAATATGATGACTATGATCTATTGATGGATTCGAAAATTAAGATGTATGGCCATAATGCTCTTCTATGTTTAAATGCGTGTAGGAATTTTATTTGTATAATTTTTTTTTAAAATTAAATAAAGAACTATTTATACAATATTCATATACTTGATCGTACTCTTAATATAATATATATATTTTTTCTCTTCATAGTTCTATCCACACCTGTCAGAGTATTGACAATAAGCAGATGTGATCTCATTGTGAAGAAAATTGTAATTTAAGGCATGAGGAAGATTAGTACCCAGCAGTCTTGGTCTTGGTCTACTTCATAATTTAGGAAAGGAGATCTCTCATCCAGCTCCTCTTTAGTCGCCTCCTGCTGTGCATATCAGCTTTGGCCATGTTGTTAAGTCCGTTGTGATGTTCGTGTAGTCTAAGATGAAATCGGGTGTAAAGAGTAGGTTTGTGTTGGTTGTTGTAAGTCGGTATGTAAAGTTTTGTTGTTAACGTATCAGGGAGCTGCTGTTACGACTATCTATTTATTATATCAAACAACCAACTAATTAATATATTTAATATGATATTAATTTTAAATAATAATTTAATTGATCGGAAAATCCAGAATAATTAACGAGCCAAAATTCAGTGTCAAATTAAATTTTTATTACATGACATTTAAGAATAAAATCATATAATTAGTAGACTAATAAATATAAATTAAATCTTAATATTATTAAGCAGCTGTGGACTCCTCTTATCCATAGGACTAGACATTTTGTATTTTATTTCTTTCTTCGGTCAGCATTACACCTGATAGATTATCTAACCTGATTGATCTTTTATCATCTTAACAAGCCTTCTCTATCCTTGCTTGTATTGGGTTTTTTATATCAAGTCATCTGGATACAACTCTGTGGCATCTCTCTACTTCGATGTTTCCATCTGCTTTTTGGGCTTCCTCGTGGTCTTTTGTAGACTGTTGAGGCATCTATTGACATTTATTGTTGTGAAGAGGCATCCAGATGGATTGCTCTGATGTACATAGCCAGCCCATCGTAATTTACCCATCTTCATATCACGAACTATTGATATAATAAGTACTACAAAAAGAAATTCTTCCTATGAAGGTATTGTGTTTCCGATTGGTTCTAACAACCACAATTTTAAAATATGAATTCAGATGCAGCCATTAACTCAGAAATAGTTTATACTCTCAGTTTTAGGCAATTTTTAGAAACCCGTATGCCATATTGGATTCACCGTTTTGTATTAAAAACTGTGGCTTTTGGTAATGATTCAGGGTCACACAAATTCTGGTGCGTTAGGTTTCATATTAATTACTTATAGAACCATTTGCTGATTCTAAAAAAGCTGTAGGTTGATATTTGTATTTTAATTTTAAATAATATGTACATGCCTTTCTAATTTATTAATTTTTTTTTTATAGTAAATATATTGTCATTCTATTAATATATCTTTGTTTGTTTGCACACCATCTCGTTACCCTTAAGGGACCACGTCCCAGAATATAATAAATATATATATATATATATATATATATATATATATATATATATATATATATATATATATATATATAGAGAGAGAGAGAGAGAGAGAGAGATAGAGAGTGATTTGATATAGTATAATACTTATTGTGAAATAAAACACACTGAATTATTACCATAATTTCTAATACTTTGTATTTCATAAAATTCATTTAATGACATCTATTTATCACTAAAAATTAATTTATTAGGATTATTCAACTTGTTTTAATGAATAAGTGTCCATTATTTCAACGGTAAGCTAAAATGTTCAGAATTTTGAAATAAATCGCATAATTCTCTAAGACTGGAATTAATTAGTGTACTAGGTGTAATTCATTTTCATTTCCTCCTGCCAGAACATTCCCAGACCTACATAAATAGCCTTTGTTTACTCTTAATGACCCTTCGAGAAATTTATCTGTTTATTTTGAAAACCTCCAGAACAAACGAGTCCGTCCTAATGTAATGAAATATAAAAGAAGGGAGCGAAATTTACGAGAAACCAAAGTTATACATTTCACAAATAAGATTTTATTTCCATTAGAATTTTATTGTTATTTTAATCAGAATATTATCGATAGGTAAAATAATTTAAATCGTGAAAACTATAAATGTTATGTGTTAATAGTGACTCTGCTAAAACAGGAGACTTAGTTTTTTGCATTCAACACTCAAAAAAACGGTTGACATTGAAAGATTCAAAACAAAAACACGTATATATATTTTTCCGTTGTTCTGTTATACAAATCTGTAATTTTTGTATTTATTTTTTAACTGAAAGGTTGGGTGAACGCACCAGTTATGGACATAAAGCCCAGTGAAGGACAAGTTGGACTTTAAATGTGAATAATAAGCTTCCTTATTGATTTCAAGGTTCAAATTTTTTTCTAGATTGAAGAAAAATGCCCTCCTGTATGAATAAAGTTCCCAAAAGAAAATTTTAAAATGCTTATCGTTGTTGTTTCTATAGTACACTTGAGATCAGTGTATTTCACACCTTCCTATTAACAGTTTTACTAAGTGTAAATTGAACATCCATCTTATCTTTATCGTTATCTTTATAGTTAAACAACGATTTTAGAATTCTCCTGAGGTATGTCCATCGGTGGTACCGACCCCTGTTCATTATTAGAACAATTGATGTTCGGGGTACCCATCACTAGTGAAATAAGTTTTTTTTTTTAAATGGAGATTATACCTGCATAACGGAATAGTTTTCAATTTTAAAGTGTTAACTAGAAAAAGGAAGACCCTAGAGATTTTAAACGTCAAACGGAGAAGTTTATAACTATAATAATTACGGCGGCATAAGCCAAAAAAGACAAAAAATTCCTTAGCTATGTCCATCACAGGTGCACTTACCCTAAAGAATTGTTGATTTTCTTTTTCAACAGGTAAGATTTTCTCACTAATTTAGTATTTTTATTTTATTTGAGATTAATAATTACCTCCTGAATTTTTTTCTATAAACCTTTTTTTTCCTATTTTATTTTAGAATGAAATTTTAAGGGGAGAAAGAAAAGGATCCAGGATTTTAGCAATAGTGATCAAAATTTTGAAAAATGTTTTGGGAATTATTCTTAGTTAATATTTATCATGATTAGTTAATTCCAAAGCGGGGTGGCCGAGCGGGCTAACGCTGGTGTACAGTACTGTCGTTGCCCGTCAACCAGATTTATGAGAAAATTTGAATACAAAAAATATCGAGTTCGCGTCTCGGTAGCGAGAGGGTCTTTTAACTCTGGCGTTAATCCCCCCTTACTCCCCTGACCCGGGAAAACCTCTGTATAGCCGAAAAGACGAGGAAGGAAAAAAAAAAAAATATATTACTAAATTCCATATCTGTTTATACTTGATTGTTATTAATTAAGGATTTTTTTAGCTCATGCTAATTAATGACATGGTAAAACTCAGTCATGTAACTTACATCGATTATGAAGAATTTTAGTTTTTTTTTTTTTAGTCTCTTTCTAATTCGTTTCTATATACATGCATATTTCTATAGCCACACAATATTTGAGTTGGTATTTAATAAATTTAATTATTATTAATTTAATTAATTAACTGGTATTTTATTGCTCAATATTTAGGATTTATACAGAATGTTTAGTCGAGTTTACAAAGAAATTAATGAATTCGTATTCTATCCAAAATCCATACTTGCCAAAATTTTATTAGTATTTAATATTATTTTTAAGTTTTTCAAATCAATGAATAATTTAATAGGGTTAAGTAAGCCCTTTTCATTTTTTCTTATAAGAGGAGTGAGTGGCTACAGTCAGTGGGTCGCCCATTATCAATTTTGTTTTTCAGTGATATAACAACACGAAAAATATTGGACACGTTTACTGGCTTTCCTTCCAATGGACATTGGAAGCTGAAAATTTTTTAAAAATAAAATTTCAAGTATAATTTAATTTTTTTTTGCCTTTGCTTAGCCCGAATTTTTAGATTAGTAAAAGAAAAAAATATTGACTATTGTATTAAATGAGCCATAAAATATCATAAATTACAAAACCCAAATAGTAAATATATATCTACCAGTAAAGCAGGTCAAGTATTTTTTTTTTTTTTTAAGAAGCAAGTTAAATTCATTTTAAGGATCTTTTTAAGGTTCTTAAACAGGAATTTTTATATAAATACAAACATAAGAACTTGATTTTTTTCCAGCCGTCAACTATAACATTCATAACTCCTGAGGTTTTCATCAAATTCAACAATAATATAACCATTGAAATGTTGAATCACCGTTCTTCTAAACCATCAATAACTTTCGGATTTCATTTCTTTTTAAGCTAGAAGTTAAGGAATACTTCTAACCCATTGTTATTTTATGTCTGATTTGTTTTCGAAGGCCGGGTTTATACTATTGCGTGTGGCATAAAGACGCCTAAATCCTTATTAATTATTCGATTTCTAAAAAAGATCATATTCAAGAGTTTTTTGACCATTTCTTCATATTTATATTATAATATAATTTAAATCAACAAATTTACATATATTACATTGCCAGAAACCTAATACTCACCATTTGTTTGTATCAGACATCCAAAATAAATATGTCAGAGTAATAGAAGACAAAAGAGGAGCAGCATGAGGGCATGAGGAGTCTCTCCCTATCTGAACCACTTAACTTGTAACGGAACCAAAACAAATTCTGGCAAGTATCCAACCGATTGCTTCATCATAAACAAACTCATTTTCATCATCTTCTCTGTCTTTATAATTTTGATTTAGGGATATCATTTATATACCACAATTTTAATGTACCCTCTACCCATGTATACCTATGTCCACTTGCGGATCCAGGATATAATTTTTTTGGGAGGGCTTCATCCCGAAAGATTTTTTTTGGTATATATAACGATAACTAATATTAAAAAAAACAAACTAACTACCTATATGACATGGTGTTTAATTGGTTCTTGAAGTCCTATTAAATGTAATTACACGAACAATAATACTTTAAGAGATATTTTTAAATATTTTTTTCTATAAAACATGGTTAAATTTTACCATTTGGTGGGGAGGGAACCCCCCGTACATCCGTCTGTGCCTATGCCTATCGCTGTGCATTACGATACTCGCATGTATAGCTTAATCCAAGCATATCTTTGATGAACCATCTACTCTACCTATCTACATAAAGAGATTAATGAATTGTTTTATTTGATTTATTTTTGGAGTCTCCAGGCGCTCCTACGTCTATCGTTGGTATGTCAAGTTGAAGCAGCTCTATCCAGTCTTCCGACGACAATACTTCCTAGGTGTATTCCTTTTTCGAACCTTTTCAACCAAAACCACCTCCTACACTCTCGATTTGTTAACTCCTTGTCCCTCTGTCCATTCGGTCAACACGAGATCCCAGCCCTCAAACCTGTTTATTCCTTCTCATAGAACTGTTTCCTTTGTCATGCTTGCTACCTTGTCTTGGAATTCCAGACCAACCTCTCCATCCAATGACTGCCTCGCCTACATGCATATCTCGTTCGACCTGTTCGTAGCCCAAACTTATCCATGAGATCACTTCCTTAACACATTCCTCCCACATCCAGCTCTGCCTCATACAGACCTTGAGCCGAAATAGGCTTTATATTGTTTATCATCTACTAGCTGTACCGATTATTATTCAAAAGTAGAGATAGAATGAAATCCCATTTTAATTACAAAACCTCTTTTCGTATGTCCTATAATTTCTGTAGTTTCAGTTTCTAAGACTTGGTTATCATAAAAAATAGCCTTTATCAACACATTATCTAGTGTTATAGAACTTGGTGTGTAGCAGCATTCAGCTACGGATTTTTTTTTTTATTTCTCTTGTTTATAGAATTAGGCACTGGTGGACGATCCACGGGAATGGGTGGAGGGAACTTCAACTGGAAAATGTTGTTTTTTTTCATTGTTCCATGTTTGTTTCTGTGAAGTTGCGAGCTGAATACTTGAATAATCACAATATTTATTTATTTTTTATAATTATGAGGTATACACCAGCTACTAAACGGCATGAAAACAAATCCTCACGAAAAATTATGTTGAAAAAATTATATTTTGGATTTCAAAACAAATTCGTAGCTAAAAGTTTTAATGAACCCTAAAAAACGATTCTGTATCGGTTTTCATGACAAAAATTTACTTGGCTTAATTTACTGGTTGTTATTTTGGGTTTTTGTAATTTATTATGCGTTAGAATTCGTTTAATACAATACAATACAATAAGAAACACGTTTTCTTATTCTACATAATAATAATAACAACAAATCGATTGAAATTAATGCAGAGCAAAGTCAGAAAACAGTAGAAAAAAAAATAAATTTTTTTTTGACTCATAGGGCACATTGGCGAAAGCCCTCGGACATGGATCTAATATTTTTTGATCTAGTATAACAAAAAAAAAAAAGTTTCATTGAAATCGGTGATTCCATGTCCATAACTTCCCGTTGTAAGTAATTACCGTCACTAAAAGAAAAAAAAAACTCAAATTGAAATGTAGATCCAGTATTGGGCTAAATTACTATTACATATGATTACCTCTTAATATTAATAGTATTTTATTAAAATAATATTGATTTATTCGGTGATTCCTGTGTATAATTTCACTTCTTCCTAAACTTTTTCCAGTTGACCAAAAGCTTTTCGCGTCATTTCAAGACACATAGATGATTGTTAAGAAGAACCGAAAAGAACCTTCGATTCATTTATTTTAAATCTAGTAATTATTAATATATTATTATTAATTACCTTGCAATTTCTCGCATCGATGAGTATCTAGTTTAAGAGTTGCAAGGACGGAAAGGTTCAATGACTTGTGGCAAACGGTCGTTAAATAAACGTTTAGCATCACGGGCTTCATGCATATTTGATAGGTGGATTGTTCTTGATGGGAGTGTACATACACGAATCCAATTTACAGGGTATATAACGGATGAGGAATCCAATTTACACTCCAACTGACGGGGCTAAGTCCGCACCTCGGGATTTCCTATGAGGATATGAATGTCCTATAATCCAAATGAGGTTATTAAAATTTCACGGCGTAATCAGCAAGGAGGGAAGGTTGCAATTTGCTATTAAAATATATTTTATATCATTATTACCAGAAATATTTAAATGAAGTGAATGAAAATGAAAAAATAATTTTATTCTGGGACTAAAGTCCCCTAAGAATAATAATAACATGGTACAAAACATTGGTCCATTAGTCTGGTTCGACAGAATACTAAGAGGTCATTTGAATGCTAATTTCAATTGTTATCGCAATCTTACCTGAACAACAATAGTAAACACTGCAACACTAGTACATTTTATATGGTTTACACCTATACAAAGAAAAAGTAAATAAATAAATTAAATTAAATTAAATGAAACTTGTCGATTAATTGTTAGAGAGAAGTCGTAATTACAGAAATCGATAAGTATTACATAGATACGGAAGTTTGAAAATGAAGTAGGTGGTAGAATAAGAGTTGTTTGAAGGAATTTAAGGTTGAGGATTGCCGTATGAGGATGGGTAAAGAATTCCATAAGGAGGTGGCACGAATGACGAAGGATTTATTGAAGGATGTAGTTTTATGAGAAGGAATATATAAGTCAGTAGGTTGAGATCAGGTATTAATGGAATGGATAGAGGAACGTAGAGTGAAGAGTTCCATGATGTAGGGAGGATTTGTGGTTCTTAGGACTTGGAAGAGGAAACCACCACGAAGGAATTGTCGTCGGGAAGTAGGATAAAAGCCACTTCAACTCGGTATACCAATGAGTAACATGAGAATGCCTGGGAATTCCAAAGATGAATCGTATAAAACAGTTCATAAATCTGATTGTATTTAGTGTTATTTTAATTTATATTTATAAATTATAGATAAAGGTATTTCTAGTTCTGCTCGTAAGTATTATGTGAACATAAATACAAATAAGCGTATACAAATCAACCAACATGAAAGAATTAAACAAAATTAATAAATAAGAAATCCCTGGATGCAATCAAGTATTAACACATATTTTGTTTACTTCCAAGCAGGGGTGACCAAAAGGGGGTTTGATGGCGCAAGTTGCGCCATTAATATTTTTGAGGGAGGCATCTTTTGGCGAGTTTTTGGATTTTGAGGGTGGTACATTTCGGTAGGTTATGAACTTTTGGAATAAAATTTTTCATACTAAGGGACGAGGAGAAACATGGAGCAGCAAGTATTATTGCATGTGAACTACGATTTATCTAATCCCACCTTCGCTTGCTCCGTTTTTAAGTAAAGGTGAGCTATAATATATCTTGGGAGTGAGGAGGGACAGGCCTCAACTTATTAAGCATTGGTTTAAACTAGTGTTGCCCAAATGCGAGACCAAGGTCTTGGTCTTGCAAACTCTGTCTTGGTCATGGTCTTGGTCTTGCGCAAGACTCCAGCAACGGTCTTGTAGTTACTTATTAGCTCATTACTATAGAGATATTACTGTAATTTTTTAGATAGGAGAAACCTAACTAAGCCCGAATGAAAAATTAGAGGAGTTTAATACAAAAGTATATTGGTTTTACCAATTATTAACATATAATAACTAAGATTATCAAGTATTAGTAACTATTTTGCCTTAATTTTTATTTAAATAATCGATTTTTTTTACCAGTCCTGTTCTTGGTCTTGCAACAGTTAGACGCCCTTGGTCTTGGTCTTGCAAAGTGCAAGACCAAGACCGATTTTGGGCAACACTAGTTTAAACTTATTGAAAAAGGAAGTTTTATGAAATCGGGGAATCTGTACTAAGGTAGGTAAGAAAAAAAAAGATTAGGAATTGGCTGTCTCAAATAGTTTTTGGTCATTACTTTCTATTCAACATTACAAACTTGAAAAAAAAATATAGATAAAGAGAAACATAAAACTTAAATTTATTTCATCGCTGCCCATATGAACTTTTATTTTTATTGAATTTGAGATACCTTAGGTTTCGCGCATCATTTATTAGTTTAATTATGTGTATCTGTACATAAACAAAGTTACCAATGAAAAAAATAATAATCCTGTTACCAAAACTTGCGGTATTCGGCTGGACATCGTAACAATAGGCAAGTGAGTCTACTGATAACCATATCTAGCCCCTTCCGTTTCCTACGGGGACACTATTTCCGCTTTGACGGTTCGCCAACCGCTCTACCTGATATTTCTTTCTCTCATAGGTAAATAAATGCTTATATATTCCAAAAAGGGATACATATTAATAACTACAACACGGATTAATTTTAAGGGATAATTTAAAATGTTTAGTTTTATGCATGCACACTATAAATCTTAAAATTCGAGAAACGAAGGATTAACTCTAGTGCCATTGGGCTTTATAAATTTTGCACCTCTTATAAACCTGATCTACCTTTGTAGATCTAAAAGATATTTGTTAATCAAGCAGTAAATAAATATTTATAAAATTCGGAAGGCTGCAAATAAGTTTCACTGAAATGTACTTCAGAAGGGAGGTAACATTACATAGTATGGATTTTTATTGGCAATTAGTTTACATTTGAGTATAAAACAAAAATGTTGAATCTTGTTTGGTTTGTCATTTCATGATATTTCTCTAAATTGTTAGCTGAATAAATTATTTTATTTTTTATCTAACAATAAGTATTTTTATAATCAATTTATTTAAATTATCTACTCTAATTATATAAATTGCCATGAAAAAAATGGTGGAAAGATTTAGTAAAATAATAAATCGTAAGTAATCACTTTCCAAGTATCAAATTGGAAACAAAAATTTACCCGATGGGAAAACGTCAGTGTTTTTAGTTTAAATATTTTATTTTTAAATATTTGCCCATAAATTTTTTTAAATTTTTAAATGATAAAGTTATCGAGGTTATAATTTAATGATTTAATCTCGTAAGGTAGTGATTAAATTAATTAAAACCATCAGTGACATCAGTTGACCAATATGCTGTTTAACGTTTCGAAATAATTACATCGTGTCTTTTTTTCTCCAAAGGATCTTATATATATATAGGACAGATTCTTTTTAATTATTAATTTTTTTTTTATTCAATTCAATCATAATAATTTTAAAGATTATATTTTTGAGTTTGAGAGAAAAATCCCCCGCACGATAAACGAAGCGATCTTGGATCAAATTATTAAACACATGAATGAGAAAGACCAATAAAGAGTTGCTTGCAGCAACTGCTCATCAATATCTTACGATGTGAAGACAAAGAGGTTAAGATAGGCGGAGCATGCAGCTAGGAACAATCCATCTGAAAGCATTTACTCAACAATGAATGCCTCAATAGTAGACAAATACCACGTGGTAGACCAAAACATAGATGGATAGATAGAATCAACAAAGATGCCATAGAGCTGCATGCAGATAACTGAAAAGAAATAACACAAGAGAGGCTGAATTAAAGAAGGCTGATTAAGACCACAAAATACATAAGAGCACTGTAATGCCAACAGTAAAATATAAATATAATTTTAAGTCGTTTGATATCTGCAATTTTTTGTTTCCTTCTGATATTCGAATATATGTTTAAATATACTTCTTACTGATAAATACTTTAAGGTAAGTCACAGCAATGCATATACATCCCTCTTTTTCCAGTCTGCCTGTATGTTTCTAAAGGTATTATCCTAGGTCCTACCACGTATGCCGATGACACATGTATCCTATCAGTTAATAACGACCCATCAATTGCATCCCAAACTCTTCAATCACAAACCTTGCAGGATGGTGTCAAAAATGGAGAATTAATAAATTCGAATAAATCTCATCAAATCACCTTTACCCTTCGTCGTAAGCCAATGAACTCCTATCCTGCAGTATCCTTTAACAATACCTCACTTATCCCTGTTGAATGAATTCGTTACCTATGATTCCATCTGCACAAACGTCTCATTTGGAATCCACATACGTTAAACGCTCTAACCCTAATTACAAAAGACTGATATACATGACTATAATAAGGCCTATTTGGACTTACGGAGTTGAGCTATGGAGCTCCACCAAACTATCAAGTTCCTCTCGTATCCAATCCTTACAATCCAAAATCTTTCACAAAATTCTCAATGCTCTTTACTTTGTTACAAATAAAAACATCCATAAGGACCTTAATGTTCCTTATGTTTCTGACCTTGTCCATTCCAGATACCTATTCTTCCGCAATAAACTTCATAACCATCCCTACCCTTTTGTTTCTAACTTTGCTTCCTCTTCAATCCCTAATAACCCTCCGAGGCGTCTGAAAAGAAGATGGCCCCGTGATCTCCTAATGTAGACATGCTATTACGGTGCTACCAGTGGATAGTTTTTCAACAAGTGTTTCATCTCATTATATCCATTGAAAAAATTTACTAGGTGTATTTTTTTATAAAGTTGCAAATATAATAAATAATAAAAAAAGTGTGTTGCGTGGTCTGAGGAGAGAAAACATAAGCACGCGGAGCTCATGAGGAGCATATGGGAGAAGAGAAGGCAGATGAAGAGGAAGCATTAACTCCATGATATACCATTGGGTCTTTAAGGCCTGTTCGTGAAAAAAAAAAAAAAAGTATATACTTAACTTTTTTTTAATTTATAAAATTATTCATCTACGTAATCTTGTTTTGCTGTCAATTCCAGAATTGTCCACAGGTTAACGTTTCACCTTTACGTTGAAAACTTAAGACTTAGTGTTTTGTTTGTTCCATTTATATCCTGAAAATTTTGGAAGACTTGGTTATTTTGCATCAGTGGATCTTGAAACATATATTTCCGTTGAAAATTTGGATGCAAAATTTTTCTTGAAATGGTCATGTAATACCTTTCCCGTACATTACATTTTCTTGTTCTTTATCCACGATTTAACTAATTATACATAATTTATTTACAGCCATTTTTTTTAACATCAAATAAATACTAAAAATTCTCCAAAAAAAAAAAATAGTAATAAAAACTTTAGGTATAATTGGCAAAGGAGCTGAGCCGATGGACACGATGTCCTTAAACATTAACCCAGATAGTGGAGGAACAGCCGGTCAACAGGAAGCCTTTCGGGTATGGCAGTCTTCCAAACTAATGAATAACTCAGCTCTGGTATTTTAGAATCTTATTATCACTGCCAGATGTAACCTTAGCTTTTGCCATTCACAACAATGTCAAGCTGGGAACCTTTGTTTCGGCGTATTATAATATGTCATTATTACGCTGACAAAATATGTGAAACGCCGGGACAGGGAAGGGATGGAGATTTCTGCCTCCGTCTCCCAAGTATTTTATGAAGGAGAACCAGCCCTTTCAATAATTATCTGTACATATATATATATATGTCATATATATATATATATGTCATATATATATGTCATATATATATATATATGTGTGTGTGTGTAAGTAAAATCTTATTATTGAGTCACTCCTTTATGTATGATCCCCATTCTCCCATTCTCCCATCATCCTCAGATCCATTGAACAGTGTAGTCATATTATGCTAACCTTCACCTCTCCAATATTTCTATATGTCACCTGTACAAACGATAATGTTGAAAAAAGAATATGCAGAAAGCGATCCTTGGAAGTATTTAACGAACATTGAGAAACACGCTAGGACTCCGATTAGAGAAGCATAGCAAATCGGCCTAAAAGTAAATGAAGACAAAACAAAATACGTGATAATAAGCACAATAATTCCTCTCCAATAACAGGAGAATGAAGGAAAATCGTTTCGGAGAGTAGACAAATTCAAATACCTCGGCTCCACAAAAACTTCAATGAATGACCTTTGAAAAAAGAGTGGTGCATAACAAGCGCAAACAGAGCTTTCTTCTCCCTTTCAAAGGTAATGAAATCCTTAAAAATCTCAAATTAAGATAGTACAAAGCTATATATAATAAAGCCAGTTCTAATATATGTCTGTGATGCCTAGACACTAAATAGCGCCCTAGAAAAAAGTAATGAAAGTTATGAGAGAAAAACCTCCGCACAAATAAACGGAGCGATCTGGTATCAGAGTACTAACACATCGATAATAAAGAGCTGCTTAAAGAAACTAGTCAATCGATATCTCATGATATGATGGTACGGAGGTTAAGATGCAGCTCGGAGCAATCCATGTGGAAACTTCTACACGACAATAAATGCCTCTTTATAAGGCAAAAGACCACTTGGAAGGTAAAAAAACAGATGGATAGATAGAATCGACAAAGGTGCTATAGAGCTGCATGCAAATAAATGGAAAGAAATAGCCCAAGATAGGCAGAAATAGAAAAGGCTTGTTAAGGCAGGAAAAGATCTACATGGTCAGTAATACAAACGGAAAAAAATAGATATATTTTTTGGGATTCTCTTTACATGACGTGTGTTGGTGTAAGTTCTCTGAAATCGTGGGAGGTATCTTCTCCTGAAAAGCTCCACTATTGATCCGTAATTCTCTATGAGGGTGGATCTCTCCTGATAGGGGAGCTGTATCCGTGTCCAATTTGCCATGTATCTTCCTTCAAGAATTTTATGTTAACAATAAATCGTTATTATAAAATGGTAAAAAATATATAACGATAATGGCACAAGTCTTTTGGGTGAGGGACTGTATATTTTTTACTTTCACTTACGTATATATGTAATTGTTAACGCTGCATACGTGTAGATCTATATTTTTTTCTCTCATCATATTTACCCTTTTAAATGTTAATGAAGGAAATGTTTATTTATTTTTTTTGGTAAAAATAGTGGGACAATTGTCCCTAAAATGTATTTAAGTTTATGTATTTTTATATTTAGGCTTATTTTGCGATGTGTTATCGCGTTGTATACAAACCAGCCCGGCACTAATACCCTGTCTTAGGGATTAAGACATCAAAATACGGCCGAAGTCAGTCTGGAAGTAGCCTTTGTCGAGATAGTAGTGGACGACTACCCCCACCATTCCAGACTCACTTCACCTCACCTGCGCCATTTAAAGATCCCAGCTGTATCATCGCGATTCATCGATCAGCACATCGATACGCATATAGATCACCCACCATCGACTGCTTTGACAGCTGAACATCAGGTAACTAACCTCTTTGGAAATATAGCCTCCAATTTGGGATATTTTCGTTCACTTCTCTCACCGTTACCACAGACATTTTTCTCTCTTGTTTTATTTTTTAATTTTAGAAATTGATTTCTTTTTGTTTTATTAATAATTATTAATTTGGGTTTATGTTCACTGAGTATTATATTTTGTGTTTTATTCATTTCAGTGAAATTAATGCCACTCTTTATTTGTTTTTTTAACTATTGTATATATTTTTTATCTCAATAAATTTGTAAGCGTTCAAAAGGGGATTTTTTATTTTTACTTATTGAAATATTTCTATTTTTTAATATTTTCTTGTGCATGCACATTTTTTATATTTTACAGGTGTCATTTTATTTACTCCTTTTTTCCCTCTATCCCAACGTTTTAATTTTATTCAAATTTTCACCACCTTTGAGGAACCTCACCGGGGAAAGATCTGTACTTCGATTTTGAAGTACCCCTATAGTAAGGGTAAGTATTGCGATCGTGACATTTTTTTTTCTCCAAGTCGTTTGACGAAAATGAAAAAAGCAAAAAAATTAAGTTCATTATTATTGGATTCTGATAACTCTTTGGCAAAGTTACGACTTCAGTTAATGAAAATCTCTATTCATAGCATCATTAACTGGGCTTGCTAAGGAGCATTATGTCACAACACCAATTTAACAATCTATTAAAAAAAATTCTAAATGTCATAAACGTTTCAAAACTGTGGTTTTTAAGTGAAGATAAAAGAATGGTTATGTGGCAGTGAAACAGTTAATAAGTATACAGATTGCTCTGTATGATTTATAAAAAAATTAAGTAAATTGAACTAAATACTAAAAAAAAATTTTCTAGTAATACTTTTGAAATAGTTTTGTTGATTTTTTCAGCGAATTTCATCTCTTTTGTCCCGTTTTACAATCGCATTATAATTATACCCCATTATAATTATATTTTTTCAGCAAAGTTTTTATTTTTATTTTTTTTATTTGTATTTGCCTCTACCCTAGAGGGTCATTGGCAGTAATTCTTGATTTTTATATTTTGTTGTAGCGTCTTGTTTCTAATAAATATTGAAAGAGAATGATGACATCTTCCTCCTCATCTCCCAAAATATCTTTCAATGTCGTCGAAAGCTTTAATTTTTTTTTTTTTTTTCATATTGGGAACACTCTAATATGAAGCAGCAAAGTTAAAAAAATTAAACGAACAATATATTAAATATATCTTTCAGATTATTACAGTATATCATATTTATAAACTATTTTATTTTATAAATAAATCGGTCGTAAAATCGATCCTGATATTAGAATTTATCATTATCTTTTGGTTAAATTTATTTTTCTCCATATAGAATTAGTTACAAATATTTTAATAAAATACTTCAGCACCAGATTTATCTCCAAAGTTATGTTCTGATTTTATTTTTTTATTCTAATGGATTTTTCGTGATTCATTTGTTTAAAATAATGTTGATTATTCCTTATGATGATTAATTTGTATGATAAAAATTACATCTCATTAAAAATCTCCAATCAATAAGTATGACATTGATTGAATTTATAATATTTTATCAAAAATTAAATTAAAAAATTCAATTGAAAATTGAAAACTTTACCTTTTAGGATCTCTATTTTGAATAGAGTTAACGTCGATATTAATAAAAATTTGTACATAGTTACTTCTACGAGAATCAAATACATTAAACCCAATAAAATTCTATTCTATTCTCAGTTGGTTCAACGTTAATGTAACAGTAATTTTACTAAAAATTTTTAATCAGCTTTTACTTTTTTATTTATTCTCAAAATTTATCAATTATGACATTGCTTCTTAACATGGTAGTATTTTAATTTTTAAGGATGGTTTAATATATATTTTTTTTATAATAATTAAATATATATAAAAAAAAAACTTTACATCTGGATTTATATGAAGTATGTCGAAATGCTGTTAAAACACTGTCAATGACAAATTGAGTAAAAATATATTGACAATGATATAAGGTGTAAGTACAACATAACTAAAAAAAAAAAAAATTTTTGAGTGTCAGTAACACTTCATTCATAGACTATTACTTTAGCCAAATCAATATAGCGAAAAGTTTAAATATTATTATTGCTTAAAATATAGCATCTTTCCAATGGCCCGAACATTCAAATTTGGTAAAGTTATTCACGACTAATACAAATTTAATCTTGATTTAGGAAATCGTGTAAACAAATTAACGATTAAGTGAGAAAATTTTTAATTTTTTCTTTCTGTTGAAAATTTTAGTGCGAGGTTTATTGTTTGGGGTGCTGGATCCCATTATGAAATCTTTTTTTCATTATTATTAAAAAAAATAATAAAGTTAATTTTATTTCTTATCGATATCAAAATTTTGTATCTGTTACAAAATAAACTGTGAAGAAAAAAAAAATAGATACATATATATAGTAATTTTGATGTGAATTTAATTTCCTTTCCATTTATTAATTCATTGTTTATGTAAATACTTATGTTTCAGATTTTCATTTCGGAAAATTGACCTTTTCACATGTTCAATTGATCTCTAGTTATGTGATTCAGCCAGATTAGTGTCACAATAATTACTTAGAAATGAACAAAAAATAAACAACGCAAAAATTACTTTGAAATCGAAAAAAAAAGAGTTCTTCCTCAATTTCTTGTTTTTTGCACGAACATTACTTGTTGCACCTACTCGTTTTTAGAACTTATCAGTGGCTAAAGCTTATTAGAACTCTTGGATATATATTTTTTATTATTGTACTTATAAAAAATAAATGTACAAACATATGTATATGGTTTTTGTAAATGCCGGTTATAGGTTTAAATGTTAAGGGAAAATATTTTTAAAAGTTTGAAATTTTTTTCATCTCTTTTAAGTCTCATTTGAATGAGTCCGTCGTTTAATTATTGTCCGGGATTTAATTCTATACTTGACATTTTTGGAAATAGAATTTTAAAAAAATTGAAATCGGTAACCCACTGACTGTCACTTCCTCTTGTAAGTTAAAAAATATTGAAATTTACAGCTGTATGAGTTAACAAATACAACAAATAAATTTAAATTGATAATACTTTTAAATTAGTAAGATTTTACTCGTATCATTCAGATTGCCTGTCTATCTGCTTTAGTAAAATAGGATAGATCGCTTAAATAAATTACAATGCATATAAAGAAAGGGTGTATTTCATATCATGTGTACATCTGAATTTTAAACGGTAGTAGTTAGATACACGTCTCTTCAGATTAACTAAGTAATAATGATAGGCCAATAGTAAAAATATGTAGTTAATGTCATCGTTTAATATTAAATTAAAAGTTGTACTATATTCAAATTTAAAATTATGCTCTATCGCCTTGAGTGCTGAGGGGGACCGCAAAGAAAGTTGGTTTGTCTAATGGAAGAAGCTGAAGCTCACCAGTAAGGACCACAAGAAAGTGCGAATATGTTAAAAGATGCGAGCCCTTGCTTTATAGGGTGCTTTGTTGAGTGTCCTCAGGAGGACTTTGGGACATAATGCTTAGGAGGATCTTTCTGAAATATATCCCTTGCAAAGCCAGCAATTTTTATATTCCTTTATGATGGTTTTCAAACATTTAGAAGCGTCTTATAGAACATCATTTATTAAAATGATTTAAATTACTAAATTAACATTATAAAATTAAATAGATCATAAATTTTAACTAAGCTATCTACTAAAAAAGTAATACTCTTTCTTTAACAATTATTTTTGTTGTTATTGTAATGTGTTTAGTCACTTTTAAGTAAATAAAACAACATATATTTTTACATTAAATTGGTGTTTTTTTTTCTTTCAAACATTAAATTGAACCTGTCATTTATTTGTTGACAATTAGAAAGTGAACTGACATTGTTAATTAATAGCATGTTAATTAATCAATTAAACCTCCATATTATTATAGTTTTAATATCCAATGAATAACCGGCTCTGCAATACAATGTCCTGATTGAGTTTTCATCTTTCTTTCAAGAACACTGAAATCATAAAAAATCTCAAATAATGTATCTACAAATATTATGTTAAAATACAAAAGAGCACCCTTGGGAGAAGAATTGTAAGATTTCTGGGCAAGATCCAGCGGACTAAAACGAAGCAATCTAGGATCAGAGTCCTAACTAGGATTGTCGCGATATAGGGCAGGTTCCGATATTCCTTATCGAATCTAAAATAGTGATATCGTCAATATTGAATGATAACGATATTAAAATTGTTGAGATACTGAACAAACATATTGTCAGTTTAATAAAAAAAAAATTGATGAACTCTAACTTTTTGAAATCGGAAAATTGTGTGCTTGTATTTATATTTAATATATAAGGGCACTTGATGTATAATAGTTTGTGTCATTGCACTTTTTCATAGATCTCGTCATTTTTCATGGATAAATAAGATCGAAATTCACAAAAACGTTCTTTAAAGTTCATCTCCATCAAAAATTTACTTAGCAACTTTTTGAAATATTGAAGGAAGTTAGTCGACTGTATTACATATCACAGAAGATAAATAATCAGGAAGCAGTCATCTTTGAGATTTTTCATTGTTGCCAACGTTTCAAAC
This sequence comes from Nezara viridula, assembly GCA_928085145.1. NCBI lineage: Eukaryota > Metazoa > Arthropoda > Insecta > Hemiptera > Pentatomidae > Nezara > Nezara viridula. The sequence continues at coordinate 101,606,488 of OV725080.1, read as the reverse complement.
CTATGTGGGTCATCATCAGGGCGTGTTTGGGTTGAACGTAGGAATCAATAAAACATATTAGAAATGACTTTCTAATTACTTATGCTAACTTTTTTGTAATAAGTTAAACAACAACAAACAACTGTTTTCTCGTATATATATTAACTCCATTTTGTAATATTTCGAGATATTTAAGGATTAGTATTTCAATGGTTTAAAAATATTGTTTTTATGTTAATACACTCATTTTATGTTTTTTAAATAATAAATTTATAATGTAAAAAAAAAATATCGAAATCCGATATATTAGTTTTTTCATTCGATATTACGATAATATCGAATCATTTCCTTCGATATCGATATTATAGAAACATCCCTAGTCCTAACGCTTGGAGGAGAGAGACCAATAAAGAACTGCTTATAGAAACTGGTCTGTATATCGATAACTATCGTCTGATATGAATGCGAGGAGGTTAAGATGGGCGGGGATGTCTCTCGAAGCAATCAGTCAGGACGCCTCTACAACAATGAATGACATTACAGTCATCAAGATAACAATTGGGAGGACAAAAAGCAGGCAAAATCAACAAAATGCTACAGAGTGAAAAGTAGTAGCTTAAGGGAGACTGGTTCAGGCGGACAAAGATCTCCAACTTCGGTGAAGCCGAAAAAAAAGTACTTTATAGTTTAATATTATTCCATTTAATACATAGAATTGTTTAAATATTTGTTGCTGTTATCAAATATTTAATGAATGTTTAAGTGTTTGCCGGTGAATGATATCGGTATTTATATCTTGAAGAGTGGGTGGCGAGGTTACGAGGAAGAGTTATTTATCACCGACCTTATGAACTTTCAAGTCTCACTTTATATAGCGCTTCTGTCCTCTGACTTTATTTGAACCTTTGAACTCGATTTTGAAATATTTTAAGGATTATTATCATATAATAAATTAAAGTTATGATGTTTAACGCTACGTTGAGATGATTTTACACATGGATGATCATATATTACTAATTCGAATACATTATTCAAACATCTTTGACATTTTTTTTTCTACGTTAATAAGTTTTACAATTACGATTTTCCTTGAAATAAATTAAATTAACAAAATAATATATACCTTTGCAATTTTATTTTAAGTAGAAAAGTGACAGTGAATATGCCATAAACCTACTGTGAATATGCCAAAACTTATGTTAATATAAATCAGTAAAAAATTCACCAAGAGCCAGTTAGGTCATAACTGGAAAAATTCCGACCACATAGACTCCATGATATCCAATTGTATACTCATATGCGATTGGATGTCACAGAGCAATGTGGTGTTCATTTTGCTTTATCTTCTGTTCTGATGATGACTAAATTAGCGAAACGTTGACGGGTCTGCAGTACGAATACAAATCTGTGTAATTGAAATTTTCCCAACTAATACTGAAGTATTAATATAACATAAAATATGAGGAGTCGGTCGGGATGTGCGGTCAAATAAATACTGTATATTAAAATAGTATTTTATTGTTTACGCCTGTATTTTAATATATATACTGACTTTAGCACCAGTGACACGGTTGAGAGAGTAGAGCAGGGATCTCTTGAAGTCTTGTTTTTCCTTCTATAGTTGAGGGAGAAGCCTGGCGTGGGGTTCCCTGCCTTATTGTATATAGGTATGACTGTGTTTTTATGTTTTTAATTTACTCATCTTTAGGTTATTTTATTTTTTATTGTACACAGTTTTACTTATTAATTAATATTAATGATTATTATTTTACTTTTGTTAATTTTATATTTTCTATATATATGGTATGAATGTGTTCATATATCACTTTAATTATTGTCCACGTGACAGATTGTTATATTTCTAAATATATATATATAAGCAGGGGAGGGTTGAAAAAAAAAAAAAAATAAATAAAATAAAAAATAAAATTATATATATATATATATATATATATATAAATATATATATATACATATATATAATATTTATCTGACTGCACCTCCCGACCGACTCCTCATCACGGCTCTCGAACTCATAATCACGGACAAACATCTCTATATCATTAAAACATAAAATAGTATAGAAAATGTAATTTTATGTACCAGTAAATGAATAAATATGAATCAAAATTATGTTGTGTAAATAAATTAAATATTGAAAACGTCGAACGAAAATGGAAAGTAAAAAAAAAATCACTTAAAAATGTATTTTAAAATTAAATATCGTTTATTATATCTATTTTTAGCAATACAAATAATAATATTTAATAATTATATTTTAAGCAAAATTGTGTTTTTTTTTTATTTCTTTTCAAGTCAATAAGTAATAGGATCATTTATTATAACTTTGAGGTCGGAAATTAAAAACTGATTTTTTTTTCCAAACTATCCCATCCATTCAAATTTGTTAAACGATCTATGAAATATTTGAAAAATTAATTTAAATTTCAAATGCGCTTACCTCGTAACACCTCATTACATACCATGTCAAAAGACTAATTTGCAAAACCGTTATATCACGGAGCAGTTGATTCGCCCTTGTCACGGTTTTGTCAAACCGTAACAGTTACGAAATAGTTGAAAGGACCTGCTGTCACGGTGAATCGTCATTTATAACAATTATTCATTGTCCCATTTAGTTACGTTAGATACGGCGATATAAATAAAATGATTCATTGGTACTTTAATTTTTTTTTAAACTTTTATTTCAACTAGTCTAGAGAGTTTAATTTTAAGACAACTGGCTTTTAAGGGAACTGTTATAAACTTTTAAATTCAGCGCTGAGCTCATTGATGGCCTCGAATATCCAACAGAACATTCTTAAAATCATCGATGGAATTCAGTGCATTTCATCATTGATTGAATCACCTTTTGGAGTCAATGGATCCGCTGGATCTAACTTAGGTGTTGCTTTTCTCAATTTACTTGACATGTTTATATCCAACTTGCTTTTTATTTTTATTTTTAAATTAAATAGTTCAGTAGGTTATGTCATGTAACCTTCCAGGAGTGATAACCTTTTGCTAGGAAGTCGTTCCATAACTCAGTATAAATCTCTGTCCATCAGTGCTGGATATAATTGATTGACTTGAGTCCATCAAGTCCAAGACTTACCAATTCAATTCGAAAAATAATACAAAAAATAAAATATTTAGTCGATTGTGATCAATTAATTTGAATAATTTATAAAATTCTTGAAAAAAAAAATTAATTTGTTAATAACAACGACCAATTCTTCTATTTTTAAATAATACTGTACGATAGCCGAAAATTTAGAGAAAAAAATTGTAGAATAACAAACGAAAAAAAGTTAAATATTAATAATAAATAAATAAAATATATCCTAGATATATTGCTTCATTTGTATTTATATGTATTTAAAAAAATATTTTTCAATCTTTTTACAGATCGTTACATCTGTGAAGTAAACCATCTATGTAGGTTAATTTAAAAAATGGAAAGATCGTAATTTTTTTATTTATGTTCAATTGCTCGTTGAAGGCACATATACTAATACTAATGCAATTATTCTACGTTTATAACAATAATAATTAAATGTTTGGCAAAACCAAAAGTTTCCACTATCTTACCAACTACATCAAAATTCGATTACTATGTCTCTGTCGACCGATAGAATGTTTATCTTTCGTTTTAACTTTGATTGTGGTTCGAAATAATTAGTTTGAAAGTTCATCTGCACGTAAAAAATAAAAATCTTCAAAAGGAGCTTAAAATAGATTGCCTTTTCAATTACCCTTAGTTAAGTGATTTTGAACTACACATAATATTTTTCACCAGGGAGTGGTATTTATCTCTTCCTAATTATTATATCCTCACCTCCCAGTGGATATCTTAACAGAGATGTGATCAGGACATTAATAGGTGAGGAAGAAATAGTCTAAAAAGAGATTAAATACAACTCCTGAACAAAATAGCCTAAACAGATGAAACGGCCAACGCAAGAAGCTTAAAAGCAACGGGGAAGTTATAAAAAAAAAGAAGAAGAAAGAATTCAAAATAGGTAAATTAAGAGCGTTTTTTTTAAAAATTTACTTTAGACATTATTATACAATTATCCTCTTAATGTTTTATTTAGAATAATAGTAATTCAAATTAATGAGTGAGGTTTGGGAATTAGGTGAAACGACATTTGTTTTATTAAATTGCATCATTGTCTTTATATAGATAATTTACTAATTTTTCGTGCTAAGTAAAACGAATTACAAATATAAATATATATATATATATATATATATATATATATATATATATATATATATATATATAATATCGGATAGATATTATATATTTTATATATATATTTTATATATATATATATATATATACACATTTATGTATGTAACATTTGAATATAGGGAACTAATAATAACTTATAACAATGTATCGTAACCTAATTAAAAAATAAATCATCCTTTGTTAAATGAAAAAAATCGATTTTTGAAACCTGCACAAAAAAGCTCAATATTTTGGAAGCTAAATAGTTAACAGTTAAACAGTTAAACAGTTAAATAAATACAATCTGGATGACAATTTTCTGAGAATATCTACAATTCACAAAACGTACATGTTTAAGTTTTAGCTTCAAATGCCTAATGTTTAAGACATTTTTGGCCAATACGTTGTCGGAATCGTTGGCACGTCGAATCCCTTCAAGGGGTTATTGAACTTTATTAGTAATGCTAAGGGTAGGGGAGAGTGCCTGGAATAGATCTATATAAATTTATTGATCTTCTCTAAGCCGCTTTAAGCTTCGTGGGACTTAGAAAGCCTTATAGTGAAACAGCTTCAGGAATAATACTTTTAATCCAGAAAAAAAAATTGAAGAATAAAACATAACTCGGAAACAATACAATAAAGAAAGAATTTTTTAAGACCGTGGTTCATTTTTTTTTTTAAACACCATTAAATTCAATATCTCCGAAATATGATTTAATCAACTATGAATTATTAACAAGTAGATTTTTTCTCGGGATGTAACGGAATGAATTAATATGATCCACAGTTTCATGTTGTTTTCCACGTGAATGATTTTGTTTAAATTTATAAATGAATTTAATGGGTTTAGAGTATCGGTGAGTATTATCTAAAACTTAAATGGCCAATAAAAAAACATAGAATGATACGCCAATTAAGACCATGCCTGCCGGAGAACTTAAAGGTTACTTCTTACGGCTTTCAAAATAGTTTTCCAGATAGAAGTGCTGAATGTCTCATTTGTAATACAACTGAACCCGAAGATTTATACCATTCTCTGTTGCATTACCCTACATATATAGCTTTTAGACGTCAGTATTTAAATGAATATATTGATGGTAATTGTGACGATAAAGATCAAATAGTACAATTATTAGATATAGAAAACAAATATAAATTCAATGATTTATGTAGAAAGTTGTTTAAAATTAAGAAACCTCTTTTTTTTTTTTTGTTCAAGAATAAATAGTTTCATCTATTCTTAATGTTAATTAAGTTTAAGGTTACATGTAAATATAATATTAGGACTAAGCATTACATTTTATATTGGTAAAGAAAGATCGTTTTGTTTATATTTATATGAAATACACTAATTTTATTTTGTATATCATATTATACCTTATTTTGTATATCATATTATACCTTATTTTTATATCATATTATACCTTATTTGTATATCATATTATACCTTGTATGTCTTATTATACCTTTGTATATCATATTTTGTATATCATATTATTATTATACGTTTACCCATGGCTACCTAATGAGAGACCTGGAACCACCATTTTGTAAAACATGCAACACATCACTTACAATGAAACACATTGTAACAACTTGCAGACTATACTCTGACACCAGAACAAAACATAATATACCTTCCAACATATCTGAAGCACTTTCAGATGACGAAGAAAAGATACAAAAAGTGTTTGAATTTATAAAAGACATTAAATTTGTACACCTAATTTGATTACATCTAAAGCCGCTAATGACCCGATCGGGTAGATGCGGAATGTAAAAATAAATAAATAAAATAAAATATTATACTATATATGGTTTTTACTATTAATGTAGTTAATTACGTATCATATGTATGTATATTCTTATAAATGTATGTGTATAAAACTCCATTTGTATGGGTTCGCTCGAAAACAAATAAAAAATTAATTATTATAATATGATTTTAATGTATACTCTACTAAATTCAGAATTAAGTTATATAACATAAACTATCTGTTTTTATTTAATTTTGCTTTGTAGCGTTCTTATGGGTCTTTCAGTTGACAGAATGACTAACTCCAATTTCAACATTTTTTATTGTTAATTTGCTTTCAACTTGAATCATGAGATAATTTGATAAAAAAAATCGATAATAAAGGTACAAAAATATTGGCTGTTAGTGTCCCCAACATGCCAAAATTATGAGGTCAAACAGCCCAATATTTGCGTAGGCTATATTTTTTTATGATTTTGTGATAAAATAATCTTACGGTTCAAGTGGAAAGCAAATGAGTATTTTTGAGTTTTTTAGTCCCTAAGTTAATGAATCAATTTAATGATAAAACGCCCCATTTCTGAGAATTTTCGTAGATAAACAATTTGTAGGTTACGATGTGATGAAACCATACGCGAAGTTTTTGGTGGATATTAATAGGTCATTAATAGGTCAATAATATATAAATAGGTCACTCCCACGTACTCACATTCATAGACCACGTTATGTGTTATGTTATTTTATAGATTGAGGGGCTTTATATCAAAGAGGCGGATGTCTGTCATTTTCAGTAGTTGAGGAACAGTCCTTTTGCAAAACCAATTCTAGTGCTTTTTTTTTTTCCATAATTCAATCAAAATATTCATATAAAAATAAAAATCATCAAATCTCATTTAAATTGATGATTTATATGAATTTTTTTTTTATTCTATTTTCTAATAATGACATGTGTTGATGAATTTGAAAGCACTTAATAATTATAAGCAGTTTCACTTACAGACTGAGAGTTCAATAGCTCTATTGCAGTCCTTACCTGAAAAAAAAAATCTGAATTATAAACAGAAAGGAAAATACTTAAAAAATATACAACAATAATGATACTGTCCGTAATAGCTTTGAGTTCAAAGTATTAACAAGGTTGTTTAGACATTTTTTCATGCACGGAAATAGAAAATGAAATATGCTGAGAATTAAATTATATGATAAGAGGATTTATTATTTTTCTTCGAGCTAACAATATGCAAATCTATTCTAAATATTCAGATTATATTGAATTTTCACTATATAGTGTTTAAATAAATACAGAAAATTAGCAATAATATTATTAATCAGAAGTAATAAAATAATTAATAACCCTGAGAACAGTGATAGTTCACTCACTGCCTTAACAATGCAAGTCAAGTTATGGGCTGATGATCTATGCCATGTGCTGGTGCCCATATGCCATATGTCGACATTTCCACTATAGCTCATTATGACACTATGTTGCAGGATACAATGATGTTTATTACAATAAATATATACTTTAATAATCTATTCGGTTATTTCTCAATTATATTTTATATAACTAAGAATATTCTTTTCGCATAATTATTTTACACTCTGTATTTAAAAAAAATGATACTAAAAACAGAGTAAAGGATGCTTTTTTTGGAAGTTTCAAAAATTAATTTTTGTAGTAGCGTGTTAAACGATTTCTTTTATAGTAATAATGATATAAAAACTCTATTCTAGTAGTAGAAATAAATAAAATGTAATTCAGTATGCTTATGTAATTAAGATGATGTGTATATGTTTTTAGAAAAACAATTATTTAATTAAAAAAAGAAACATGATTATAAATAAAATTTAAATAGAATATTATAACTATACAAATTATTTGTATAATTTAATATAAACAGAGTTTAGCTTTATTTATTCTTCGCACCTTGTCTGGAGATCTAATTTTATAAAAAAAATCTTTTGTAATTTATAGCTTTTTTTTTTTTTTTTTTTAAATTCCTACTTGAATGTTATGATATTTCGAGACCTAGACCCTAACCATGACACTTAGATGAGAGTGTTGAAAGATTTGAGAAATCTGAAATTAGAAGTGATCTCAGATCAGAATAATAACGCATGGATAAAGAACAATATAAAAAGCTGCTAACAGAAGCTAGTAAATCAATATCTCATGATATTAAGGCAAGGAGGATATGATGGACTACTACTCAACAACGAATTCCTCAATAGTAGACAAAAGACCACGTGGAAGGCCAGAAAATAGATGGATATGTAGAATTAACGAAGATGCAATAGAGCATTGGAAAGAAACGACCCGAGATAGGCAGAGATGGAGGATGCTGGTTAAGGCGACAAAAGATCTACAAGGTCTGTGATAAGTATAGAAAAAGAAAACTTAGATGTTTTTTTTTTGCGATTATTTTCTTTTCCTCTTCAGCATATAATATTTCTCAGTTTTGGGTTTGTCCGCGAATAACATTGCCCAATGGCTAAACATATTTTCTGACCGTTGACTAAACTTATTCTGGGACCAGCCCAATAAAGGAGCATTATATGAGCTTTTCAGTTGACGGAATGACTAACTCCAATTTCTTTCATTCATTCATGTATGGCACAACATCCCGTCACCGAGACTGGGCCTCCTCCAAGAGCCTCCGCCAGTTGGCTCTATCTTCTGCTGCAGCTCTCCAGTTCCGCACACCAAGCAGGGTTCTCGCATCATAGGCCACGTTGTCCAACCATCTCGTCCTCGGCCTTCCTACCCGTCTTACGAGGTGCAGCTCCTCCATCATTATTTTTTTGGTATTTCAAGGGTGCTCATTCTGGCCACATGCCCTGCCCACCTTAGTCTGGCCAGTTTAATATACGTGACTACGTCGATGTCTGCATAGAGAGAACTGAGCTCCCTATTTTTTCTTTTCCTCCAGACATCACCCTCCTTTACTGGACCATAAATCCTTCTGAGGACTCCTCGCTCAAAGACACTCAGCTTCATCTCATCCCTTTTGGTCATCGTCCAAGCCTCTGAGCCATATGTCAAAACAGGCCGAACAAGGATCTTGTATATGATCAGCTTGGTCTTCTTTGAGAGGTACCTACTTCTTAAGTGTCGGCCAAGTCCAAAGACACATCTATTGGCAGCCGTGATCCTTCTTTGTATTTCTTGAGCCATGTCATTCTTGCTATTGATTTCAGACCCAAGGTATATAAAACTTTTCACTCTCTCAAACTTAAAAGAACCTACCTCAAATGGAGAGTTCAGATCAACCTCACCGCCAACTCTCATATACTTAGTTTTCCTCTCGTTGACTTCTAGACCAAGTGGTCTTGCAGCTGCTTCAAGACTTATAAACGCTTCTCTGAGAGCCCGTTCAGACCTACCTACTATGTCAATATCATCAGCAAAACCAAGAAGCTGTGTCAGGCGATTGAAGATTATATCTTTGGTCTGAATACCGGAGTCTCTTACAGCTTTCTCCTCTGCCAAATTGAACAATAGACAGGCGAGGGCATCCCCTTGCCTAACCCCACTGCTCACTTTAAACTCTTCGGAGTCGTCAGAACCGACGCGTATTCTGCATCTCGAGCTGTCCATGGTCATCTTGATTAGGCGTACGAGCTTCTGAGGGATGCTTAGCTCCTCCAAGGCACAGTATAGTTGCGTTCTATCAACGCCCAATTTCTTTACATTTTTGATTATTAATTTTTCTAGTGGTAAAATTTATAAATTCATTCACAGTTCTATATTTCAACACTGCTGTTACCAGTTAGTCATTCTGTTGACTTATGAAGACTCATATGTTGAAAAAGAGGACTAAGCACCACCGAAACGTCCAAGTAGAAAAAAAAAACATTATAAATTACAATTATTTGTTTTATTTAATTATACAGACATGGCGCGAAGAGGAGATACATTTTTTTTTTTTTTACAAAATCTCAACAGTATGGACTAATAAATTGATTTATTATATTGTATCGATTCTGGCGTCAGAAATTCTGCTTGTCCTTGTAAAGTGGATACCCTTAATTATGGTTAGGAATGACACTGGCGGTTTAGCGTAAATGCTGTCAACACACTGTTTAATCGTTACTTATGCTATTATCAACAGCTGCTAACAGAAACTGGTAAATTAAGTACGAAACAGTAGAACCTCTATTATCCGACTGATCAATGACCATGATTAGCCGGATTAACCATCCCTAGTCCGGTTACTGAAGTAGTACGGATAATCGAAACAATACAACATTAAGTAAATATGCAACTAATTACAAATAATCACGTACGGTATATTTTTTTAAAATTTAAACGTTTAACCATTGTAATGTTGTCATTTGTAGGTTATTACAATGTTTGAAATATTATATGTATATTTTTTCTAAATCCTCGGGTTTCTTATTTAATGATCATAATGAGACGATGACACAATGAGACGATAATAGAGGTGATTAGAAATAACCGAAAATTTTACAGGAATGTCGTTGAGTACCAACACGAATCAAATTTTAGCTCGAAACAACCCAATTCAGAATCGTTAACAAAAAAAAAAATTAAAAGAATCATTAATTTTAATAATAAAATTTAAATTGTAAATAAACAACAATTTACTTTATTACATTTACTCAATCAAGTATAAAATTCTACTAATAATTAATTGAATTAGCTTTGAATAGTCAAGAAACTGTGTTAATTTCTGTAAAATTTATATTTAAAATTTCTTGTGATTTAAGTTTTTTTAATTCTCATTTTTATTCATGAACTGAAAATTTTTCAAGTCCATCCAATTTTCTGTAAAACAAATAAATAAAGGTGTTCCGGATAATAGATAGTTCGGTTGATTGACTTTCGGATAATCGACGCTCTGCTATAGTACCGAAACCCAGACTTCCTCCATGGATTGTAGTGGTTAGGAATTTTACTTGAGTTAATTTTCAAAAAAATCTTTAGAAAGTAATTCCCTAGGCTCACTGTTCTCATGTCATTAAATTAAATCTATTAACATCAAAAATAGGTCAGTTTATCTTTATAATTGGATTATAAAAGATTCACCATAAGTTCAGTTCCTTTTTATATTGTAAAAAATCAATATAAAAAAAAACTGTTAAAATAACTTTGTTTACTTAACTATACATTTACGTTACTAACAGTCGAGAAAATATTCATGAACGTTACTCTCCCCTTGCTATGATTTCTTGTCATTAAATGTTAATTATAATATTAAATTTTATTTATTTTACATAACCTTTACACAAAGTGACGGAGGTGACTAAACTAAAGTCTCTTAAAATCACTGCACAATGGTTTATTACTTTCAAATAATTATATATATATATATATATATATATATATATATATATATATAATATTTTTTCTAATTGTGAAGAGAATCTCATTCTATGTATAAGAAAAGAAGGAATCGAAACGTTATCAAATAGAATGGAATAAACTCCAAAATTTGTGTAGTTTATTGAATTGTCTATTAAATTACCTAATACCCGAAAAAAATAGCTTATCAATATATATAATGTATGGAATTCCACTCACCCATCTATTCTTTCTGCTTCAAACCCCATGAGTACAATTAAATGTTAATCATTGTTGTAAAAATCGTTTTTATATATGTAAAATTTATGTATAAAATAACTATTAATACATAATATTAAAAAAAAAAAAACTAAACAACAGAACGCTACTTTCCACAGGAACATTTGCAATAAATAACATTGCAAAAATAAATAAAACAAGAGTATAAAGTTCGAAAAGCCATATCTCTGTTGATACTAGTCCCATTTCGATAATTTTTTTAATACAATTATCTTTTTAATCATTACACAGATAATCTATATACTTATGTACTTTTTGAGTAATTCACAGAAAACATTTTGTTTCCTTCTTAACTTTTTTTCCTGTTTTTTTTTTTTTTCTTTCGGAAATCGTATGTATTATACATGTATGCATTTTAAAGATTTTAAGGGGAAAATTTAACGCGTTTCATCAATATTTTAGAGCACAGTATCGCAGTAGAAAAACAAGTCTTTCGGTCGTAATTTTGAAACGATACGATAGTTAATGATATTGAGTTTCGTTTCAAGTTGGAATCATTCGAAGGTAGCCTGTAACTTTTATTAATATATATATATAAACTTAACTATTTAATTGGGAATAAGGTCACTTAATTATTATTTAATAAACTATTGAATGTTCATTTCTTCTGTTTATTGACGTTTCGATCCCGGTATTTTCTTTTTATTAGTCAACCATGGGATCCTCTTCAAAGCTAGAATTTTAAAAAATAGAGCTTCGATCAGGCCAGGGACACACCGAGTAGCTTAATATATGTGCTAGTGGACGGTGCTGAGACTGTGTGTGTCCCTGGCCTGATCGAAGCTCTATTTTTTAAAATTCTAGCTTTGAAGAGGATCCCATGGTTGACTAATAAAAAGAAAATACCGGAATCGAAACGTCAATAAACAGAACAAATAAACATTCAATAGTTTATTGAATAATTAATATATATATATATATATATATATATATACATATTTGTATACTGTCCAATAATCTTAAAGAAATGCTGCGAACCGCGGAGGGAACGATTTTTAAAAATTCAATTAAAATTAAAAAAAAATGAATGGAGAGTTGCAAGATTTATTATAAATTAACTAAACAAAATGACCACGATTTATAATGTATAATATATAATTTATAATATATTAAAAAAAGTTGTAAATAATTCCCTTTTACATTTTCTGTCGTACCTCAGTCAAAAAAACAAAAGTTTTTCTTTTCTTCTTTTTTTTTGCTATTCTTTTATTTCTTAGGACTATTAAACCAAAAATTGTTTTCAAAGATGCTTATATATCTATATTATGCAATAATAATAAATAATAATACTAAATAATACTAAATATTAATAAACAAAGCATCTGGTTTGAAGATATAGCAAGTCAAGTTCAACTCTTTAAATAAGTAACTAATATATTATAATATTAATACTCATAGGTATTAATGGTATTAATTGATATGACTTTGAGTCATCCATAAACCAAGCATTGCCTATTTTTGTCCGTGTATCGTGTTTAATTTATTTCAGTCTTTATAAATAGTTCAATTTACAGTTATACAGACAATAATTTGGTTTCGCCTACTGAAAACATGAGTAATATTTGCGATGGTCTTATTATGTTTGAATAAGAGCTGAATGTCAATGAAAGGCTTTGGGTAATAAATATACTAAATTAAAGGTCTCGATGATTGGCCCGTTATTTCAGTGATTCAATAAATGTACCGCCTGGGGGTGAGGTGGCGCGTGGCTTATGTTCGATAACCCCCAACTCCGACAGACTGAGATTTCCAGTTGTTATAATATCCTCTTTTCATCAAAATACTTACGAATATGTTTCAAAGATTAGTTAAGCGATTTTGGGTAAAGTTTTGTTGCTGATAATAATTTCTAAGATGTGGAATGTTCATATCAAGAGTTAACCAGACATGACATATTACAAGACTCAAGACTCCGAAGCTATTTGACATATTCATCAATATAGACTGGGCGTTGAAAAAGCAACAAAATAAAATCCCAAATCATCTTAAAACTACAGAATGAGCTACGGAATACTGGGATGTCTATCCCATCCCCCATAATCGATAATGCATAGCTCCCTTCTCAAGAAATTTTATTATTCTCCTCTTCTTAAAAGTAGTAAAAGCGAAAGTATAATTAGAATAATTGTTCTTTGGTTGAATGTTGAACTCCATAGAAACATGGTTGTATTCGAAACCCCGTTAAAATAAGCCTCCTCAAAAATTCAAAATTCTATAATAATATGCATCCCTCAAACATTTTGATGGAGAAACTTGCTCTTCTAGGCACCTCTGATCGGGTGATCAGACATCTTTTTTTTGTTCTTTCCTTCATTGCCATTTAGGCTACCTGGATTTTTTCGGAATCGGGAGAGAGGGCGGGGGAATTATGCCTAGTTAAAAGACCCACCGGGCACCGGGATTTGAACTCATAATTACGCGTCAGCCCCATCCTCCATCCCACCCCTGATGATGGCCTGTCAACCTGATAACCGAAGTAATAGAAGAAAAAAATAAGTAAGAGTTCGCGAACCGGTGGGGGGATTTTAACTTTGGCAATTATCATCCGTCCTCACCCAATGGTGATCCGGGAAAACCTCGTATAGCCTAAAAGGCGAGGAAAGAGTTTTTTCCTCTTAATTAATTATTTAATTAAGAGTATTCACTTTATGATATAAGGCTGCGTATGCCGCAGGAGGGTCACCTGTAATAATAATAAATTCCTATGAAATAATTATCTGCCACAACCGAATACGAAGCAGGAACCCGCGGAATAGGAGCACAGTGCTTTACTTCAGTGAGTATGGCACTGACCTCAGTAGATATCCTGTTCAAGATAAGAACTAACACACACAGGTGTAGTATGTATGTTTAACATACACATTGTGACATGGTTTAGGACCAGGTCCAGTTAGTTCAAATTTTTCATAGGAACCAACAGCAACAATTGTATTTACTTCTCATAAGTGAACATATTACCAATTAAAAAATGATTATAAAACAATTAATTTAAAATTTGTTAATAATAGTTTACAATAATCCAAAAATTAAATAGGCTGCTTACTGCTGAGAGGAACACATTTTTTTTAAAAATATATATACAATCAAACTTGGCGAGTTCTTTACCAACTAAAATTAATATATTTATTAGACAAGGAAAGGTACAAAGGGTTTAATTTGTGGGTTGCTGACGTAAACTGAGCTTCTGTATCAAGCCTATGATTTTCCTATAGAGGGCAGCACCGGACGGACGATCTCTAAAACGTCGGTACAACATACTAAATATTTTATAGGAAAAGAGGAATAAAAGTTATACCTTAAATGAAAAAAAAAAAAACAGCTAAAAATACTTGAAAAATGTTCAAAGGACCTTAGATGAAATAATACCGGGAGCTGGAGGATCCTGTTAACAAAGGACTCAAGTGCCCAATAGCTCTTTTCCAGGAACCTTCCATGCCATCGGTCAAAAGGAATTTCCTCCAGTGGAGTTTATCTTAAACAATTGACTTCTTTATTCAACAGATAAATTTTAAATAAGCATAGACCTAAAATTATTATGTCTATAGAACCGAGGTATAAAGGAAGTTTAATTGTTTTATTTAATTGTTCAATTGTACTCTTACATCTACTTCAATTAACATCGCATAGAGAGTTCTGCTTTAACGATTCTGCTTTAAAATTTGAACCTCAGTGTCGAGTAGCCAATGAATAAAAGAAGTACACGAAACAACATTTTTAAACAATTAAGTTAAATATGAAACGGCAAAATTGGTCCAGATACGAAAACTACAAACTTTTCAGATAGGAACATTCAGAAGTATAACTAAAGCTCCATGGTACGTCTCAAACATTGTTTTATATAAAGACCTTCACATACCAACAGTTAATGGAACCCACTATAAAAGATTTCACAATAATTTACATGGATATACCAACGCACTCATACACGATATGGCTACAATTAACATGCCTAAGAACAAGATTTAGGCTGCTCAAAAGAACCTGAATGAGTGAACTCCTCTAATAGTATAATAAAATCAAGATAGGAAGGGATGCCGCTGGACACTCCTCTCCCTCGTACTAATCAATCCTACTACTTAATAGTAGTATATAATAGTAGTACACGGATATATATATAAATAATAATTTATTCCAGACAGCTGACTCGCTGAGTGTTAGTACTTCTGACAGGTATGGGTGTAGAAATTAAGTTAAAGAAAAATAAGCTAAATACTAGAATCTTTCAATAGAATTTTAATCTGAATAAATTTAACTTTTTTTAAAAATTTATTTTATAATAATGGTGATTTTCCCGGGTGTTTGACATTAAATATAAGTGTTTCTTTGTAAGCTTAAAGAAATGAACAACAGAGCTATAAAATGAAAAACCAATTGCTATACAATTTAAAAATGATAATTTGTTTGGGTTTTAAGTTAATAAATTATTAATATTTATCACAGAGAGAATAGCCTTATTTTCATAAAAGGGTGCTGCCCAATTATATTGGGTTGCTACAAACATATCATACTTATGAATCATTATAGAACTTTTTTTTAAACTAATATACAAATATATTGTATTAACATTATATATGAGCATAGTATGCAATATTATATATATATATATATATATATATATATATATATATATATATATATATATATATATATATATATATATATATATATGTATTATTTTAATATTTCCTTTTTTTAATTTCTTTTTTGACAATTTTTTTCTTACGTGCAACTTTCTTGTATATTTCAGATAATTTCAAGAAAAATATTTTAAGATTTTTTCAATAATAAATTCTGGGTTTAGTGTAGAAGTTTAACTTTTATTTATACAAGAAAAAAAACTAAGTGATAAATAAGCTGTAATTTAGCTTAGATTACAGGTATAATTATCATGAATTACTTGCCTCAACATCATGTCAAGAACCTTTTGAAAAATAGACATTTTTTTTATTTATTTTGCGAAATGAATAGTTTTAACAAAGCTTCTGAGTGAAAATTTTTAAAAATGAAATGAAGGAAATTTTCATGGGAACAAATATTTAATTCCAAAATAATAATAATAAAAAAAGTTTTAATCATATCGGAACTTATTAAAATGAAATGTTACCTTTCATAACATTTAATTGTAAATGTAAAATTAAAAGCCGTTGAGCTGTAAGAAATTGTTTTATCAAAACTCAAACAGTATGAAAATCTGAAATCGCCTTTAAAATGTCTATCTGTGAAATTCACAAAGTGTTTGAAATAGGCCTTGTTTTAGGCATCTCGAATTGAGGTGATATGAATATTTGTAATATAAAATAATAATGAATTTATAAAAAAAAAAAATGATTTCAATTAAAAAAAAAAAATAATAATAACAATTTTCAAAGCTGCAATGGAAATATGAGCAGTAATATATATGCATATAAGAAAAATATATATAAGCTCACTTCAGAATTATTTGGTTGTTTGAACTTACACAGACCAACACCAGACAAGAGTTGGGGGAGGGGGTGAGCAGCAAATGAGATTAACATGTTAGAGGGGTAGTTTGGAGGGGGGACTCTGCCAAAGGCTTTTAGCTGCTGCGTCTCCCGATCCTGCGAGCTCTCAGGAAAATTACGACAATGATATTTTAACAAATCCTGAATACATTAGGTTTTTAGCCTGAAAACTACGAGCATATACGAAATACACAATATATATTAATATATTTTCATTATTTGGAACACATAGAATTTTAAAAAAAAAATCTTTGTTAATATAAGAATTATTTTTATGCTAACAATTAATAGTTATATGGTAGTTAAGAATTTATATCTCGTTACTGAGCAGACACTACAATAATCTTTAGGTGAGTTATAATAATCGTAACTATAATATTCACTTTAATTGTATATAGGTGTGAATGTATTTCATCTATTTTAATTTCATTTATTTTGTACTATTATTTCATTTTTTTCATATATATATATATGTCCTCAGGAGTGGCACAGGGCTCCAGCATATCTCCTCTCCTTTTTAGTTCATATATTAACGACCTTCATAAATCAATCCTTCACTGTTCACATCACCTTTATGCCGATGATTCCCAAATTTACCTCTCCTTCGCTCCCTCTGAATGGCATGATGCGTTTGCCAAAATACAAGAAGACCTAAATCGGATTTGTGCCTGGGCAAGTGAAAATGGATTAAGGTTAAACGTTGCTAAAACCCAAGCCATTGTCCTCGGTTCCAAACCCCTTCTCAGATCAAATACCAACATTCCTCTCCTGTACCTGAATGACCAACCCATCACCTTCAACACTTCAGTTAAAAACTTAGGTGTTATCATAGATCAAACCCTCTCCTGGAATCACCATATTTCCCTCATATCCCGACGTTCAATTTCCATCCTGAAACTCTTCCATCGCTTCCGCCATCTCCTACCCATATCCACACGTAGACTCCTAGTATCCGCCCTCATCTTCCCCCACATTGACTACGGCTGTGTAGTGTACGGTGGCCTCTCATCGGAACTTGGAGTCAGACTGAAAAGAATAATGAATGGCTTAGTACGATTTGTCAATGGGACCCCGAGACGTTCTCATGTTTCCCACTACTACGCCGAGTCAGGGTGGCTCTTCCGCTCCTTCAGAAGACAGTACTTCCTAGGTACATTCCTTTACCAAATAATCTATAATCATCGTCCGTCCTACGCATTCAATCTCCTTCAATTCAAGTCATCTATCCACTCCCTCTCCACAAGATCTCGTCCTTCCGACCTTTATACCCCTTTCCACAAATCGGCCTCATTTCAACACTCCTTTATTGTCCGATCCACCACATTTTGGAATTCCATCCCACTTAAAATCCGCCATGCACCATCCTTATCCACATTTAAAACCCTCCTTTTCCAATTCCTCCTTACAATTCAATCAGACGCTGGGTAGCCTATATTGTATTATTATACTATTGTTGCATTGTATGTATGTATATGTGTATGTATGTATATGTATATATATATTAATATATGTATATTGTATATATACTATTGTACTATTATTGTATTCTCACTATTATTGTATTATTGGGTGTATATATTGTGTATGTACGATTACACTATTATTGTATTTCGATTATACTATTATGTTCTACGAACATACTACTATTACTATAACATCTTTATTATTATTTGTCGCTCATTTATAATTTCATAGCGTATTGTGTATAGCAACTATTTTGCAGTATTAGGACATTATTTCTCATATTATGGCTTCCGATATCTGCACAGTTATGTAAACACTTCTTTTATCCCTTATTTTTTAGTTGTTTTTTTTGTTTGTTTGTTTGTTTTTGTTTATTGTAATATACATTTTGGCCAGATGTAATGTTTAATTTTATGTACAATATTGTTATTCTCAAGGGACGTAGTCCCAGAATAAAGTTGATTCTTCTATCTATCTATCTATCTATATATATATATATATATATATATATATATATATATATATTAATTTTCTACAATTCTTTATTATTATTATTTATATTTTAGTTATCATTGGTACGTACATATTGTGTGACTGTTTAATGTAGCCCTAATGTTAATGCCCTCAAATGTGGCAGAATGTATTGATTTTCAAGTAATTAAAAAAAAATATATTCACTTTATTATAAATTTTATATTTAATATGTTATTTTATTTTGTCATATATATACGGAGGGTCCTATAGGATAATATCTATATCAATTGCTGAGTTTATTCTTCTAATTTTTTTTTTTTTTTTTTTAAATAATCCTTGGAAAGCAGACTTTTTTTTTTTAAATAATTATATTTATAGGTTATAAATATTCAGGAAGCGGTCATTTGAAAGGTTTTTTATTAGTGTTTAATTTTTAATACTAAACCATCAAATTCCTCTCGTATCCAATCTTTACAATCCAAAATCCTTCGTAAAATCCTCAATGCTCCTTACTTTGTCATAAATAAAATAATCCATAAAGACCTCAATGTTCCATATGTTTCCGATTTGGCCAAATCCAGATACCTATCCTTCCATAATAAACTTCCTAACCATCCAAATCCTCTTGTTTCTAACCTTGCTTCCTCTTCGATTCCTGATAACCCTCCGAGGTGTCTGAAAAGAAGATGGCCTCGTGATCTCCTCATGTAGACAAATTATTAGAGTGCTACCAATGGGTAGTTTCTCAACAAGTATGTTTCATGTGATAATACTCCTATGTACACATTTAATTGATGTATTCATACTAATACAGTTGTAAATATCATAATAAAAGTTTAAAAAAAAAATTTAATATTTTTTGTACGATGTTGTTATTCTTAAGGGACTTTGTCCCAGAATAAAGTAATTTTCTACCAATCTATCTAATAATATCAAAATAGTTTTTTTTCCATTTTTAAATGGTAATGAGTTAAATTATAGTTTTTCTTAACCCAAGGAGTACAGAAACAGCTCCCACGCATCTCTCACACCGCGTAGTTGATGCGCTGGTTTTTGCACATTAACAAAAAACAAATAACATCAAGCGTTCTAATAGTAATAGCATCTAAAAGATATCTGGTGTGTCCACTCACAGGACTTTCCTACCTATTTCAGAAAATTTTCTATATCTTTACATATGTTCATGAAGAAACAAAAAAAAAAAACTAGATTTATTATCCTGAAAATTGATTAAAGAAAAGATTTGAGTACGATTTATTTGATAAACTAAAGCAATGTAAACCGGCTTAAGGTAGATCAGTGTAAAAATTTCAATACTCTCTAATATTGCTGATAAAAAACACTTTTTGCCATAGCTTAATATTGTCAAACAATAATTTTTGTTAAAAGTGGAGGAAATAGTGGAGCTTGTGTGATACGGGCAATAGATTTTCTTACTTTCACTTAGTCATCTTTTTTCTCTCATTCACCACTTTCTGAGACCAGGATATGAACCCCTAATCCTACATTGGAAATTGAATAGCTGTAACTTCGTTAATAATTGTCCAAAATGAACAATTTTTATATAGTTTTGTAGGGAATTTCTCTATCTTTCAAAAACGGGCGTATAGATCCGTTGAAAACTGCACATCGGGAATTTGACTCGATTGCAATTCTTTCCTTACCTAGTATAGGTAGGAAAGTAAAAATTTGTATTTTTGCTAATTTGCCAACCTCTCACTTAAGCTCCTTACTTCTTGCGCGCAAGTCTCGAGAACTGACCTTACACCTTCCTTCTTAATGAAGGGACGAAAGTTCACCTATTGAAGGCGGGCTACGAGAAGAGAGACGCCCGGACCAGGCCGTGCTAAAAATACTCCCCTTGGTGGGGTCAGGGCCACCTGCATTCTCCCTGCACTACCTGCGCTCCTCTCCGCTCTGTCGGTCATCTGGGGTCGTCAACAATCCTCCCGGCTACTTTTCCCCCCATTAAATATTAATATTTTTTCTTTATATTTTGATATTTTATTATTATTGATCAATCGGAGCGATAGGTGGGAGGAGAGTTGGTATAAAACAAAGAACAATATTTTTTTTTATTTCTTATTGACATTTACAACTGTATTACATAAATAAATCTAGTAAATTTGGACATAATAGATATAATGACATGAATACACTTGCTGAGTAACTACCCAATGGTAGCACTCTAATGATATGACTACATTAGGAGATCACGGGGCCATCTTCTTTTCAGACGCCTCGGAGGGTTATCAGGAATTGAAGAGGAAGCAAGGTTAGAAACGAGAGGGTTGGGATGATTCTGAAGTTTATTATGGAAGGATAGGTATCTGGATTGGGCCAGATCTGAAACATAAGGAACATTAAGATCTTTATGGATAATTTTATCAGTGACAAAGTAAGGAGCATTGAGGATTTTACGAAAGATTTTAGATTGTAAGGATTGGATGCGAGAGGAATTCGATGGTTTAGTGGAGCCGCATAGCTCAACTCCGTAAGTCCAAATAGGTCTTAGTATAGTCAAGTATATGAGTCTTTTGTAATTAATCGGAACTTTAGAGCGTTTGTCTAGTAAGTGCTGAAGTAATCGGAAACGTCGAGCGGTTTATTGTCGTTCCAGTCTAGTATGAGGATTCCAAGTTAATCACTTGTCCAGGTGGAGTCCTAGGTATCGGATTTGCTCAACAGGGATAAGTGGAGTATTGTTAAAGGAAACTGTAGGACAGGCAGTCGTTGGTTTACGACGAAGGTAATTTGATGGGATTTATTGGAGTTTATTTTAATTCTCCAGTTTTGACACCATTCTTCAAGATTTATGATGTGTGATTGAAGCATTTGGGATGCAATTGATGGATCATTATTTACTGATAGGATACATGTGTCATCGACATATGTGGTGTTGAGATAGGTAGGGATGTCAGCTGTATAAACTGTATAGAGGATAGGACCTAGGATACTACCTTGAGGAACACCAGAGGACTGGGAAGAGCAATACTAAAGTGTTGTTTTGAATTGATGAGCGAGTTGTTTGCATTTTCTTGATATAAGCTATTACTGATCGGTTCAGATTCTTAAATTAACAATTTGCATTAGAATTTTCGTTTAGAGGTACATTCTGCTAAAGTGACATGTTTACAAATGTTTATTAATATGCCATCTGACGTAAGTAGCTGCTTAATTTTCAGTAGGTTCATATAGGGACCGGGTTTACACATTTTTAAAACACCACAGTCGCAATCAAACAGAAGCAAAACAAACAGACTGGGGTTTTTTTAGTTTCTGTTGTTTTCAAAGCAAATTAGCGGACCTAGGGGTTATATTTTATCATATTGTATCATTTGGCTTTCATTTGAGATGCTTAGGACCATTCCAGTAGTCCTCGAACTGAAGAAATATATAACTTAGTTTAAGTCATTACTATTAAAAAAAAAAAAAACTACTTTCATGTTTATACATATCCTGGTTTTTCAATAATATATGTATTGAATATGTGTACTAGTAAAAATGAATTCATGTGAATAATAAATAAATTCTCTAACTTCTTATAAATTATAAGATCCCTAACAAAAAGTTATAAAATCTCAATAAATAACAGAATTAACTACAAATAATAATATTAAAAAGAAGTTGAAAGAATAATTAAAATTGGCCAATGAAAAGAAAGATTAAAAAAATAATCATCTAATTCATCATCGCAACAGGTATTATGTTCCGTGGTACAGACCCCATTTTATCAAACTATTAACTATCCGCCTGAAACTTCGTAAATAACTTCATCTCACCGTAACCAAAAAATATTTTATTTACGGAAATTCTCGGAATTGAGGCGTTTGCATATAGAGATTGGCAAACTTTGTCTTTTTAAGGTAGGTAATAAAAACTCATGAATACTCATTTGCTTTCCACTTGAACCGCAAGGTAATATGATCACAAAATCGAAAAAAAAGGTGGACTACAAAAATATTGGGCCATTTGGCGTGACCTAGACCCCCAAAACGTCAAAATAACGAGGTTATATAGGCCGAACGGCCCAATATTTTTGTATGCCACCATTTTTTCTATTTTATGATCATATTATCTTACAATTCAAGTGAAAAGCAAATGGGTATTCATGAGTTTTTAGTACCTAATTAAATAGACAAAGTTTGCTGATCTCAATTTTGAAAACGCCCACATTTCGAGAATGTTTGCAAATAAAATATTTGTAGGCTAAGATGAGATGAAGCTATTTACGAAGTATCAGACGGATGTTAATAATTTGATAAAAAGGGATCTGTACCACGGACTAATACATGAGCCTTTCGGTTGAAAGAATGACTAACTCTAATTTCAACATTTAAAGTCATTTTAGTGATATTTCTAATTGTGAATTGTAATATCTGTACAGACAGAGAGAAAGTTGATTCCAGAGTATGTGATTGCTATTTTGAAATATAAAACTGTGAATAAAGGTATAAACGTTCCTACTAGAAATTTCACTAAAATTAACAATAAAAAATGTTGAAATTGGAGTTAGTCATTCTGTCAACTTTTTTTTTTTTTGTTCTTTCCTACCTCCGCCTTTCAAGGCTACACGGGATTTTCCCGGGCCGGAGGGTGAGGGCGTAGAATTTAAAATCCCCTTTGGCCGGGACGCGAACTTGTACTTTTTAAATCTTCTCAAATCTGTAATCCGGTTGCCAGACAACTCGCGGTGCTGTGGGCACGCTTTAGCCCATTCGGCCACCCCGCCCTCATCTCATTCTGTCAACTGAAATACACATATTATATCCAGCCATATGAACGCTACAATGCATAATTAAACAAAAACAGATCTTAAGCAACACAAACGCTAACCCTAACTTTGTTTTGTAAAACTTTGTTTTGTGCTGGAAAACGTTCTGTTTTTTTCTATTATCTTCTGCCTAGCAACTTCTGGCATACGTTGGCAGTTGGAGGAGAGGGTTGTTTAGAGGTACAAACAACGCTATTCTACTCATAGTGGGAAAATCAAAATTAATCCAATAAACCTAGAAATAAATTTCAACTCGCTCCGGTCGGATTCCAACATGTGGAGCTAGACTCGAAAATATTAAAGAAGGTAGCGCAACAAGGAAAAAGAGGCATCTGATTGATTTGCCACAAACACAAGCCAAGATAAACACCTATTTTAAATATTATATGCTCTTGTTTCCGATGGTTTGATAAATGTGTAAACGTGGCTTTACGGAACTCAGAGAGACATACGCCATGACATATGAGAAAAAAGAATACGTTAATGTATCATTTGTATAGCTCTTTTAAGTAGGTTATGAGTAGATTAGTCCATGAATAATGAATAACCTTTCGATTTTTGTTTCAACATGTGATGCACTAGCAAAAAAAAAATGTATTCGTTACGATTCATGGAAATCATATTCGTGAAGCTGAACGAGAGGGAAAAGTAAAAAGAAAATCTTTTCTCCGAAAGGGCCTGTAAGCTGTTCGTAGGAATGGATTGGTAAAAATGAATTCGTAAAAAAACAATAGAATGGTTCATTAATATTTTTTTTACAAATCATTCGTTTTGCAGCTGTAATTTCATTAACGTATACAAATAAATCTCATGCTATTTTAGCGATTTCTTTTTGTTTATTAATCTCAATAATGAACCATTATAATCGAACGAAAAATTAAAAAACTTAATCCCCTCTCCAAATTTGAGGTTTTACTTTTCAGGATATGTAAAATTTGAAAACCGAATATAATTTTTTTGTCCGTCCGCCGTCCGCGCATTTTATCCGAAACTTCTGGACCGTTTTTTTTATTCAAATTTGGATTTAAAATCCTGATGATCCTCCTTCATCGACATTACTATCCGCCTTTTTCTTTCAAGATGGTGACCGAAAAAACTGCGTTGCTATAGACTGTAGCGCCTAAGCGAATGTACCGATTTCAATAAAACTAGGCCAAAGTCTTCTTCTTGATGCCCTTTAAATTTATTTATGTAATATACTTACAACCGAAAAGAAGCTGGAAAAAAACTTACGAGGCATGGTAAAAGTCGATTCCGAATAACTCAAAAAGTATACACTTTTTTGTTTTTATTGTGATAAGATTATTCAAAGGTATTTAAATTTCCTAAAAAATTTAAGAAAGTCTCATCGAAACCAGAGCACTTTCAGTAAAGATACTGGTGATTTTAAAATACTGTTTGTTTATTATTTTCAATAATGAACCATTGAAATGGAACAAAAAATTCAAAAACTTAAGCCCCTCTTAAAATGGTTATTTAAAAGTTTACAAAATTTCCTAAAAAAAAAATCTGGTTGCGCGCATCACACGAATTTCACTTACTACAGTCTTCTTAGCAGAAATAAGTATTATCTGACAAAGGGTAAGTGAAATTCATTGTGGGTATTTTTATTTTTTTTTAAACCCTTATGTAGACAAATATTAACTTTTATATCGCTGTATTCAATTTAATATTAAATAATATCAACGATACCATTTATGAAAACCGCATATGTATATGTACATAATATTGTCGGAGTCCGTATTATATTAAGCTCATGTTACTATGGAAGCCTATTCTAATCTTTCGGGCGAGCTCGGGTGAACTCGGTCACGCTTGTAATAAATAAATTCCTTTGATTCTTCGATTACAACTATTATCCGTTACGATATTTTATTTCTCCTTAAGTTAATCATCAAATTCTTTCATATTTTATATTTAACAATTTTTTATATTAAAGATTATTCTGAAATGGTTAATTATTTCAAATAAATGAAATTAAAGGTACTTTAGAGGAAGATCATATTGAAAATTAGCCATTTAATCACTGCCAGAGAACACCAATGAGAATAAAACCTAAATTATATTAAAAACTGCTTAATAATACTCTAATATAGTGAAATAAAAATATTTTAGTATGATTTAAAGAAAATAATAAATAGAACGGAAATCGAAATTCAACTGATACAGAAAATGACTTATTTTTGCACAAAAATTGCTCAAGGAAAGAATCAAAGAGGGTGAACATGTCTTTTCTTGCTCTTTTGTTTTATTTTACAAGATCTGTGATACAATTTATTAAAAATTTAATTATGGAAACCTATCGATCACAAAGGAACGAATTATTCGTTTAATAATTAATCTTAAAGTTTAAAGTTAAACTTTAAAGAATAGCTAAATTTATGAATCCTGTAAATATTTATTAAATAAATCGGAAGTTCCAACTTTTGCAATGGATATGTAAAAATCAAACAAACATAAATATTATCTTACCTATTTTTAATATTTTTCTTATTACATCCAACACTTTATTACGAACATCTAAACATGGAACGTAAACGTTCAAATAAAAAATAATGAATATGCTGGAAAATAAAGATTTTTTCTCCCACGAATCTATGTATGAATACACCTATTTCTAATCGAAGTGGTAAATATAAGTCTTGTAATAAGCATACCGATTTTTTTAAGTTTAAAAAAAATATTAACGAATTTAGTATATAACACGTCTAATATTTATAATTATATAGTTTAAACTAAGGCTTTAGGTTTTTTATTTTTTCTTAACATCTCAAAGAATAAGTGATAAACTTGACTTATGATAAAAACTCCTCATTACTGCCTTCAACCCAATGCCGGTTTGATATGGATGGGAAGAAAATAAATAAACAAATGATCCAAATTACTAATGCATAAAACAGTGGTTTGTTCTAAGAAGTAGAAATGCGCTTCTTATTACGCATTTCGCATGAATCAATTCCATTAATCATGACAAAAATAAATTTATCAAAAATTCGACATGAGGTACGCTTCGACTTAAAATATATTCTCCTTTAAACTAAATCACGTTTGTTAAATTAATTTATTGAGAAGAAATATTTAAAATCGTCACTTTCATTCCGATTTTTTTCCCTTCTAATTTGCTTTATTTCAACTTTTTGGGGATTCAATGGCCCTATTTACTCCAAATAGAAAAGAAAGAAAATTTTATCCTAAAGTTTAACAAAGTACACGAGATTTATTTGGTGGATTTGTCACGAAACAAGTTTTAATCCACTCACACCGGATTGGAACCGTCGATATTTGGGCGCAAGAACGCTAAGCTATTCCTTAACATTTACGTCCATCACGGCTTCAGATTCGTTGGTAATATCTTAATTACATAAAATATCGCTAAATTTTATCAAACTTGACTATTTGTAGCAGACTATTGACTATTGACAACTTGACTATTTGTACTATTTGTAGTAGAATAGAAAATAATTTTGTTCTGGGACAAAGTCCCTTTAGAATAACAAAAAAGTGCAAAATTAAAATATTATATCTGGTCTAAATAAAACAATAACAAAAAAAGAATAAGTAAAGAAAATATTTGTTAAACATGCTACGTACAAAATAAAAAAAATCTATATACAAAACACTTGAAACCATGCCAAGACACTTAAAACTATGTACAGTTGTAAAACATAAATATATACTTTTAGAAAAAAATACATTACATTTTTCTTAGCAACAAACTCAGTGTTTCTGTAGAAAAAAAAAGAAAAAAGAAGACGAATCTGACAGTAAGTATTTAAGTAATGAATTATATGTAAATATATCATTCTATTATTATTAAACACTTTATTCAGAAATATTACAATTTGTCACAGTTTAAGGACACTTATAATAGAGTTCAGAGATTGCATTCATACCGTATATACAAAAATATAAATAAATAAAGTAATAACAAAAGAATAAGAAAAAAGAACAAAAGAGTAAAGAAAAAAAAATATATATATACACATAAGTAAATAAAAATAGAAATATATCATTATGTGAATCATTTTGAATAATATGTAATTTTACATAAAATGTTAGCGGGGAGTATCTGACTGTTTTTGAGACAGAAATAGGAATAGGAGGATTTGAAATGTAGATAGGGAGGGAGAATGCCGAATTTTGATAGGAAGGGAATTCCAGTAATCATACAAGGAATTAGTACTCAAGCAAACGCGCTGAGGTCAAGTTAGATGAAAATTTCACGCTTCTCAACGACTGATTAGAAATATAAATATTCTTCTCTCTAAGCTTAAAATAAACAATGGATTGTGTTTGAAATCAGAATCCTCAATCTTTTAAAATCGATCAACATCTGTTTAAAAAATCAGCTTGGATTTCCATATTCAAATGAACCCTGGCGTACGGGCGGTACA
The DNA here is from genome assembly GCA_928085145.1 of Nezara viridula. Classification (NCBI taxonomy): domain Eukaryota; kingdom Metazoa; phylum Arthropoda; class Insecta; order Hemiptera; family Pentatomidae; genus Nezara; species Nezara viridula. The sequence goes on along the minus strand of OV725080.1, from coordinate 101,578,322 downwards.
CCTTCATGGAAATCACTGATAAATAAATATTTTCAACAACTCGGCCGCTGTGAAACGCTTCGTTAAAGCTTCGTTTATTTGAATGTACAATTTATTTCTATCTTCCGATGCATTATTCAATAAAGGAAGTTGAATTCCAACTTTCCTTACATTTGATAAATGAATACTCGATCACTTTATTCATGATAAGTGGGCAATAGAAATTCCATAGAAGTGATGAATGCATATAGTTTCAAAACAAAAAAACTTCTTTGATAGAGTTATAGTGTATTCAAGGTGTACGGGACGTTTTCTTACAATATATTTATATAATACCATATCGTATCCCGCTAAGTTTTAGTGTGTTCTTACTTGGCATACGATTCAGTTCCTTTTTCCTTTATATAAATTAAATTTAGCCCAAAAAGAAAATTTGAAATATCTGCAATTAAAGTTGATGGATAGGCTATCTTGCAAAGAAAAACATCTTGAGAACTTGAAGAAATGTTTAAGACAATAAACATTGAAAAGATAGGGCGATTAATCTAGCTTTTATTTTCGGTGAAACTACTTATAACTCGGTTCCCAAGACATAGATATGGAAGACTCTTGAAAGTTAAAAAGATTCCAATAGGGATGATAAGGAACGTGAGGACAGCATTTCGACATGTCACATGGATGACAAAGTCACAAAAAAAAAAAAAAACTGATAGAATTTGTTATATATTTTGTTGGTAAAGAGTATTTAATGATTTCTGTATAATTATTTATTCCATTAACTTATATTATATGATTTATTATCATATCTTGTCTTTGGAGGTTTTGTTAAAAGAAACGTGCTGCGTGAATTTGTTACCCTAAAATTGTAGAAAAAAAATTGTTTAGCAATTTATAAAAAAATACATCAATTTGATTAATTGATTCGCATTTTATGTCAATTTAAGTATTTGATTTAATTTATGGGAAAAGATTAAATCTGAAGGTCTGGAAAAAAGAAATAATAAAAAATCTGTATTTTTAATAATATGCCGAAAAAAATTCGACAGCCGGCCAAATTCCTATGAATTCCTTTGAAAACGGTTCGTTGGTTTAAGATAGCGAGGATCCTTGGAACGATGGTTTAACAACTACGATTTTTTTTTAAACTCAAAGGATAGAGAAGAATAAGTTTACTTTTTAATCACATGCATTAAGTTTCTTCTTAAATTGAATAGCTAAAATAGAAAATTATTTAAAAAAAAAATATTTTAACCATTACTAAATTATCATTTGTTTAAAAAGTATATATTCCTTTTGGTTAACGACAACAAAGTTTTGCATGCTGTATTTTTAAACTTCGAGTAGAGTTCATGTATAGCCATCATCCAGCTCCTGACTCCCAGGATATCCCTTGAATCTCCTGCCACACCGTCTGACCACCTTAGTTTTGGCTTTCCTCTTCTTCTTGAGCCGTTTTCATTTTCAATATAATATGTAAAAATAATTTAATGAACATTAATTTTTTTTTTTTTTTTCTTAACCCCATATGATGTGGTGTTGAGAACAGAATGGTAGTACGAGGCTTGAACATGACCTGTTGTACTGCACAGAGTGCATTTTAAGGGAGGATGGGGAATTGAGAGTAAGTACTGTGGTTATTCATAGTTGTGGTTAGTCCTAGTGAAGGGGCTCACTAGTGTCCTGTAAATGTCAATTTTTCATTAAACATTAACATTAAATAATTTAGTTCAAGATTTTATTCTTCGGGAACTTCGGTCTTTTCCAAATTCTATTCAACATCTCTGCTAATAAATACATATTTTTATAGTTTGAAAAAGTAATGGAATTTCGAGCTGATTATTAAAAAATATTATTGTAATTATATGTTATATGCATTTTATAATTATTCAATATTATTGTACTATGCAATATTTAACTTAATATTGTGGATTTGAAAATACGAATAAGTAATTTCTTTCTTCAAGCAGTGTATCGTTTGGAATAGCTGTTCTCGATTATAAAAAAAAAATCGTACCAAACATGCAAAATGTTAGTTAAAATAATAATGATAATGTTGAACAATTTTTGTTGTAATTGAAACATACCTTTATAAGTTATAAGGGATCACAGAAATGAAATCATGAAAATTACGCTTACGTCTTTATGCTCTCAGCTATTAAATCCTTTTTATATTATATTCCTTTAAAATTCCCTGCTATATCCATTCCTCAAGAAGTTTCTTTGTCTTTCATCAAGCATCTCTTATTTCTCATTTTCTCAAATAGAAATACTTTTTTTTGAAGTGGAAAAGTTCTTTAGGCGCGTTTTGCACATTTTTTTTTTGTGGATGGTGAATTAGATAAAGCCGTCATATTTCCGATGTGTGACGCTCGAGTAAAGTCGACTGGAGTCGACTAATTGAAGTATTCACACCTATGGATTAAAATATGTCAAAAACTAAAAATCAGACGTGCATATTGTTAGCGAGGAAAATGTTTATCATTCCACCCTCTCTGTAATAAACTATTATTCAAAATTGTGTCTTAACGGGATGCCGTGTTAGAGAGATGAAAAGGGGAAAATAGTGTCGAAGAACAAATTATAACGAGGTTTATTGAAAATATGGATTGAAATAACTCAGAAACTAAAAACGGATCTGCATCCTGTAAGCTAGGGATATGTTCAACATTCCATCTTCCTTATAATGAACTATTATTTATAATTTATATTTCATATTATTAATCTCGCCTGGTTGTTGTTTCCCCTTCTGTCTTGCGGTATAAAGCACACACCGTAGTTTTTTTTTTTTTTTAAAATCATTTTCTTGTTAAATAGAAAATGATTTTGGAGATCATTTATTCCATGATATCCGCCCATCAATACTTTCTTTTTTTAATTATCTAGTTATTTAACTTTTCCATTTCATAAAAATATTCATAATTCTGGGTCAGTAGTTACAATGGAAATGGTAAACGTATGATTGTAAGGGCGTAGGAGAAGAGTAACTTATTTTTCTTTCTCTTACGTTAATATCATTGTTATAGACTCATTTTCTCGGAAACTAGTGTACCGATTTTGTTGCTTCTTTTCTCTATATCTCTATCTTTATATTTTGTTTTGTAGGATTTTGACTACTTATGCCTATCACACAAATTAGATGCTCCATGCGCAATAGCTGCTGCACAATAAATGAAAAACATGTTCTTCTATAAACTGTAGCGCGAAAACGGCTCTAACGATTTTGATGAAACTTTCCTTTAATATTCTAATAAATGGCCTTTCAATTTTTGTACATAGACAAAATCCCCGAAACAAAATTGGAAAAGGTTATAAAGAAAAGAAAAATGTTTTGTGATCTAACTCTCTATATATATTCTATGGTAAAATTTATAATAAAACTTTTGAAAGGCAATAAAATTACCAACGAACCAAAAAAAAAATAAAAAAATATCATAGGCCAGTGTTTCAACTGCCTCCCGCAGTGCCACATCCTACACCCTGAAGACGACTTGCAAAGTGGGTCGAAACGTCGGTAAAAATTAAAATAATTAATATATTTTATTTTTTTATTTATTTGACCGCACCCTCGACTAACTCCTTCTCATAAAAAAAAAAATCATTGGAATTGAACCAGTATTAGCGATGATACAGCTTATTCTATTTTCTACATATGTTTTAATTTATTACTTCCCTACCTATACTAGGTAAGGAAAGTGTTGCGATCGGGTCAAATTTCCGATATGCGTTTTTCGACGGATCAATACGTTTCATAGCCCCCTGACTCCGAAAAACACATTTTTTCTAATTCAAATATCAAATCAGTTTTATTTTGGAAGACTGGTGGGAGAAGATGGAAGAAGACTGATTCTAAGGAATATCTTGCATGTACTGGAAGAAAAACTTTATCCATTGAATTTAACAGTATTTTGTTTCCGATGGCTCATAAACAAATTTAATTCTTAGTGCGAAAATTTTATATTAATATTTCATTGAGTAGGGTGAATGCGAGAGACTATACAGTTAAATCCCGTGCTCAAATTCTGCTCCTGATGTGGCTGTGTAATTTACATATTTTGTCGTTTCAATCGCGTATCAAATCTTTGCGCTGGAGACCACTCTGAGGCACAGTCAGTCTTCATAAAACTTTTATTTTTATTATAATGTTTAAAGAAAAGAGTGACGCTAAGATCATCTCAGAGTAAATTGCTAAAATTACACTGCATAGACTTTTATAAGGTAATAAACTTTATATCTTCTTCCTTTTACTTTTTATATCTAAGCAGTTATTCTTTCAATTTTTATTAAAAAATTTATTATTTTTTTTATTAATTTGCTCTTTATTGTTTGTGGTTTCGTGATCTCTTTTTTTATTTTTCTTATTTTTATCATTAAATGCATATCAATGAAATGATTGTTAGAAATTTCTTTAATAATAATTTGTTACAGTTTTTAATTTTTCATTTTTAATAAGGATACTTTTACTTTTCGAAGACAACTCTTGACCATTTTCAGGTAGATTCATTGAAACGAAATGTCTTAAATATTTAATACTACTCGTTTATCATTAAATTGCATCATTAATTCTTCAATCTTCAATGCGCCTTACTTCGTTACAAATAAAATTATCTATAATGACCTTAATGTTTCAGATTTGGACCAATCCAGATACCTATCCTCAGTGTTGTCCAACAAGACGTGACTGTTGCAAGAGCAAGACCAAGACTGGTAAAAAAAAAATCGTTTTCGTTTATAAAAAATACAGCATAATAGTTTCTAATACTTGACTATTTTAGTTACAATATGTAATTGAATAAGAATTGGTATAACCAATACTTTTGCATTTAAAGCTTTCAGTTTTTCATAAGGGCATAGTTAGCTTTCCCACTATCTGAAAAATTAAAGTAATATCTCTATAGTAAAAGGCTAATAGGTAACTGTGAGACTCTTGCACAAGACCAAGACTGAGTACGCAAGACTAAGACGAGTCTTGGGTATTTTCTAACCTTGGGTCGTTTCTAACCTTCCTTTCTCTTCAATTCCTGATAAACCTCCCCTTCCCTCCAGGCTTCTGAAAAGAAGATGTCCCCGTGATCTAATGTAGGCACAATAATAGAGCGCTACCAGTGGGTACAAATTTAAAGATGTATCTCTTTAATACATTTGTAAATATCATGAATACATAAAAAAAAAAAATCAATATAACCATTGTCTTTAATTTATAAAGTTATGTACTATACATACCATACTACTTTATTCTCAAATATATCTACGTTCTAGAAATTGTCTATCTAGAAACTTTTAGCATTAACTTTTCTTCAGGAATGTCATTGAATATGACATTCTTTCACCTTTAATATAAAATAAATTTTTACTCGCTTTATTAAAATTCATAAAACGGTTGCTCAACATTCCAATTAGAGACAAGCTTAATATCGTCAAGACAAAGTTTAATATCGTTTTTATAAGGCATTTTTGTATACAACTCATCTAAATCTTTCTCCTCAATTTGCATTGTCTTGAGTTTAATAGGCACTCTTGATTATCTAAAAATTGCGTACCAAATGATCATAGTACAAAAATAATAAACGATCAAACATTTATTTTAAGACAGCCTTATTTAAAAATAACATGAAAGTATAAAAAAAAAAAAAAAAAAATAGAAGTCACGAATTATGAAATTTAATTACAAGATTTTCGCCCTTATTTTTTGAAGTGAATACTTCGTTAGGTTCGTTTTGCACTTTTTTTGTGGTGTGTGAATTAGAATAATAATTTCCGAAGTGTAACGCTCGGGTAAAATCGGCTGGAGTTAACTAATTGAAGTGTTTTTGCATATGGATTAAAATATGTCAAAAACTAAAAATTGGACCTGCATACTGTTAGCGAGGGAAATGTTTATCATATTATCCTCTTTGTAATGGGCTATTATTCAAAATTGTATCTTAACGCGACGCCGTGTCGAAACGCGAAAAGAGAAAAATAGTGTCGAAAACCAAATGATAACTAGTTTTATAGAAGATATGGATAAAAATATCTCTGAAACTAAAAATCGGACCTGCATACTGTATGCGAAGAAAATGTTCAGCATTTCACCCATTATAAAATGAGCTATTATTTATAATTTATATTTCATATTATTAATCTCGCCTTATTGATGTTTGCACTTCTATCGTGTGGTCTAAAGCACGATTCTTAGTTTTTTTTCTCTCTTGAATAACTAAAAAAAATGCATTATATAAACAAATAGTTATCCAAAATCATTTCTACAATTATTAATTATGGAGGAAGATATACTGTACATTAGATACAATAATTCAATGGAATTAAGTTATGGTCACAATTCATAAGCACTCATTCTTTGTGTTTATATATGAAATTAGAAACATATATACATATATATTTAAGTAAAATATAATTTCCAATTATACTAAATAGTATACTTTTATTATTTCAATTATTATTACGATTTTTAAAAAAAATTTAATATTGATTCCGTCAACAGATGATAGAAAGAATTTCCATTAGTCAACTTTATTACTTTATAATTAATACAGAACTTTTAAACGTTTAATATTAATAAAGACAAAATGCTCTGCCTGGTGACAGGGTTGTGCCCTTGAACTCCGAGAGGATTTCAGCCACCAATTCATTTACAGTTTATTATCAGTTTATGCAGGATTTTAGAATGCATTTATGGTATTATAAGAAATATTCATTTCTTTAATCTTTTTTAAATGAATTCTATATAATATTTTAGATATTAGACGAATAAATATTCATGTACATCAGTCTGGTTAGGTTTCGACGTATATATTTTTACTGATTAAATTTAATTTATGTGGTCTACGATACTTACAATATAAACCTAGATTGTGATCCCACATAAATTATACATTAATCAAAGTCGCAATAATACATTTTAAGTATTATAATTAATAATAATATAAATATTGTTTTCTGCCTCGCAAATGGATATATTTAGACACATTTTAATTCATAGATAGGCTGATTAGCTTATCATAAAAATAACTATAATAATTAATAGGATTCAGCATAATCCAGTAGTCTTTTGACGCATTTCGAAGGGTTCTCTCTTGTTTTATGAAAGACCGTAACAAAACCAAAAATTTGCAGAGATGATAAATTTGTTAATAAAACATAATTTTCAACACTCCACTTCTTGATTTTGGAATTTTTATTTAAATTTGATAACTTAATCGAATGAATCCTTTGGGATCCCTAAACTAGGTTATTTAGAAGACACAAAGGTAATTATTTTAAGTTCTCCTTCTTTACCTTTGAGTGTCGGCCGTGTTTGGATAGATACACTTTAACAATATTCATGAACCTTAAACGGACCCAACAGATATTACAAGAGGTTGTGAAAAATAATTTCCTAACTATGAATTCGCTTACCGTTAATTAATTATATTTCTAAAATTCATTACGGAATCACAATAAAAAAACATATTATGGTGCAAAAATTTAATACATTGACATAGAAATTGGGCGTTTTTTAAAAATAAAAACAAAAAATTATATCTACTATCATAATTCCTTGATCATATTTTAATTATAATATATTCCATTAATCTTGAAGTTTCTTGTAATAAGTGTTTAAATTAAATTACAATTTTGATATATAATTTTTATGTTAAGCTTATTTATAAAAAAAAAATTTAAACAAGAGTCAATTATTTGTAGTAATAAAATGTTTTGTCAATTTGTTTTTGACTTTGATTAAATAAGTGAAATTATGAAGTCAACTTTAGGATAGACTAGTAGTATTTTCATATATGGAAAATCGAAAGAATTTATTTATTTATTTACAAGAATAGAAATAATATAATTCAATTCATAATAACTTTAATAAATTTCCCTATATATATATTCGATAATAACAACTAATAATTTTAATTTATTTTTCTAAAGGTGCATAATAATTTTATTGTAATAGTTTTTTATTTTTTATTTAGAAGATTTTCTATTAGTTATTAAATCAGTAATGAATTTTTCCGTGGGATTTTCGTAAACTATATGCATCTTCATGGACGTGTGATCTAAAATTGAATAACATTTATCAATTTTATTTATATTTGCTGTTTTAAAGTACTATTATAATAACATATTTTCTAATTATTCTAAATAATCAAGTTGTTTTATAATGCTTCAAAAATTTAGAAATAAAAAATTGGATAATAACTTCTAATAATTTTTAATTAGCTCAAAAAGTTACAGAAAAAAAGGAAGATTTAAAAAAAAATAAACAAGAGATTCAGCAATAAATAAATATTGAATAAACAATTTAAAATAAGATACATTAAAATATTTTATCATTGTACCTGTAATCATTGATCTGCAAGACTAAAATTTAAAACATATGTCTAATCAACTAATGCAATAGACTAATCAACTTGACATACCTATGAGCATAGTCCACGAAATGTAACTAAAATGATAAACATAATTTACACAACTACCTACTACGACAAAGTCCGACAGACTACTGGGCGACCTGGCGTCGTTGGGGTCCGGATCGGCCTGTCTCGGCTGACTCCGGCTAAGATCGGTTCGCCCTCCGTCCTGATAAGCCCTTCGTGGCATAACCCAAGTCTGTAACGGTTAAATGCGGTGGGACTTAGAATACTTGACTAGATGGTCTTACGGTTGACGAGCTAGGTACTAAACGGTCTTGGTCGTAACAAGATTTTTAAAGCCATTAAATCTTTAAATAGTTGGTATATTATGCTCAAACATATCGACTATAAATATTTTCGTAGTGGAAAATAACATAATCAGCACTAAGCTGTGCTATTTCTGATTAACATAGATTTTCAAGAAAGCTTTCTATTATATTTGCCTCCAGAAGTTTTATATTCTGATTGTTTCAGAAATAACAAAGATACTAATTTTTCTTTAACACGGATAAGCATTCACGAAAAAATTAATAATATTGGAAATGCTAATTGTTATTCTCTGAATTGTTTTGTTATTATCAAAAGTGTACGTATGACACGGTTTCATTGCTGCGCAAGTATGACACACAAAATCGTAAAGCGTCCCACATTTTTTTAACACCTTATACCGCCAAGCGTTAAAGAGGAACCGATTATGTTGAGGATGACATTAAAAAGTTTCGCGACGAGTAGCATGGGCGTGCAATGTGTTAATTACAGCATAGGAAAAAATCGCTAAAAGGATAATCAGTCCTAATCCAATCAGAAAAGTCCAAGAACAAGAATTAAAGATTAATTGGAGGATTATGTTCGGTAGATCCTCTATATTTTCATATTTATTGGGAATTTGAGGAATGATTGATATGTGAGATCTGTAAGAAGTGTAGCTTTGAGCATTTTTCGTTTGGGCTCATTAAACCTTAATATTATTATCGGAAATGTTGGTTGAATAAATTAAATCGACTGAGCTAGGGGCGATTGAAGTGCGCAGGTTTGATTTCAATTTCGGGGGAAGGAAAAAAATAAAATAAATGTAATGAGAAGATTTAGCTCATATATATCCTTTTTATTTATTTATTATTTATATATTTTCTCTCTCTCTCTCTCTCACTCTCTCTTTGTATATATACAGATCGATTGATTGATTGTTTATTGTCCTAAGGCGAAAGGCCCTTTCTTACAGACAAAAATATAACATTTTCAATTATACAGTTTTCATTTCAATATACATTTTACCTTGCATTATACATTATACAATTTATTCAATTTATTTTTAATGTTAGTAAATTAATATGATACGGTTGTTAGTATGTATACAATTGACAAACAAAATAATATAGTATGAACAAAGAAAGAGAAAAAAAAGAAGGAAAACATGAGATTATCGGAGTTGCTACAGCGCTGTAAAACTAAAAACATTAAAAAAAAAAGAAAGAGGGAGAGAGAGAGAGAGAGAGAGAGAGAGAGAGAGAGAGAGAGAGAGAGAGAGAGAGAGAGAGAGAGAGAGAGAGAGAGAGAGAGAGAGAGAGAGAGAGAGAGAGAGAGAGAGAGAGAGAGAGAGAGAGAGAGAGAGAGGTTTCCGTCTTCATTCAAATTAATTTTTTTTCTCATATTTCAAAATTATTTAATAACAAGATTCAATAATTTAAAAACACTCACAGACATCTGATTGATTTGAGCTACCATTGTGGTTATAAATGTTTCGTGTGCCTAAATTTCTTCTGAGGCAATTATCTCGATTGAATGAAAGATATGTTATCATAACGTATTTTATTTGAAAAAGTAAAACTACTACGCATTTTTGTGAACGATTCCTTTTTTATCAATTATTACATTAGCATTACCAGTGATATCGAAGCATTACCTATGATATATTGTTCCAATTTTTTAATTTAATGTTTGTTTTCATTCTTTTAGATAAAATTTAAGGTGTATTTTAATGACATTATATTGATATAATTTTTCATCTTATTTGATTGGTTATTGTTAGCCATAAAAATTCTTTTATATTAAGTAAACTTGGCTGTATTAAAAAAAACAAAAAAAACAAAGAATTCCTAGACTCATTCATTTTAACTTTACCAAGCAATGGAATTACAATAATTACTAATATTATAGATACTTTTATAATTATTATTTTTATACAAGCAATGCAAGGTTCTTTTTATCAGTGAATTATCAGGACTGATGTTAACTTGCTGCCTGTAATGGTGAGATTAGATAATGGCGAGCAGTAAAGTCGTGCGGGTCGACAGTGGTTGGTTTTGAAGGCGCAATCTACTCCACGTCCAATCTTCCCTTAATTTGGACCGATAGTTATTTTATTTCTCATAATTTTTTTCCTTGTTTCAGCTTTCTTCATTATCTATCGATTGATTTAACATTTTTACCTTAAGAAATATTAACTACAATACCTGATACATAGTTTTACCGAGGAAATTTTGGTCAAATCAATAAAGAAACAACTATTTTTTGTGACTATCGATTAGTATTATACTACCGACACTTGTTAAAAAACTATCTATGTTTGGAAACTTTTTTGCTCTTAGTACGCGGTATTGGCCCATTGTTATCAAGTTATTAAAATCAGTGATTGGTTTTATCTTATTTTAAACACCAATTTATTTATTTAAGAAAATTCTTTGAAACGAAGCGTTTCTAATTCGGAGATTGCTAAACTTCGTGGGATTAGAAACTAAAAACTCATAAACAACCATTTGCTTTCCACTTGAACTGTATGATAGTGTGCTCACGAAATCGAGGAAAGGGGTGAAATACAAAAATATTGTGTGGTTTAGCCCATGTAACCTCGTTATTTTGATATGTTAGAAGTTGAAGTTACCCCAAATAGTCCGATATTTCTGTAGGCAACCATTTGTTTCGATTTTTTTATATCAAATGTTCTTTTAGATTCAAGTAGAAAGCAAATGGTATGGTATGATCATGACTTTTTAGTACCTCATTAAATTAATTTGTTTAATGAGAAATTTATACTAGTCATGTGGCGGAGTGTGAGGCGCTGGGATCTCCTGAAGTCTTTCCTTTCCTTTCAACAGTGGGATTTGGCTCGGAGATCTTAAGTGAAGGAATTTTGTAAATTGTATAAAAACGTGTATGTTTTTAAGTAGTTATTTTGATAAGTTTCGTTTCTTTTTGTGTATATACATTCACTTTTTGTATTATTACTTTGCTGTTTATTTATTGTACCTAGAGCGCAAAAGACCCACTCACTATTACTATTGTCCTTAGATGTGACGGAAAATATTTGTCAATAAAGAATTGAAATGAGAAAACGCTTCATTTCTGATAATTTCCGTTAAAAAAAAAAAGTGTACATTACGAAAAGATGAAGATAAGACGAAGTTTCAGATGGGTGTTAATAGTAACTTCAGTATTATTATTTAATAATAACTTTAAGGATTAAATTAATTATTGAAATCTGGTTCAGGTAGCTGGCAGACATAGTTGAGGTTTATTCTGTTGTAAGGCAGCGAAGTAGTAACCATATCAAAGGGTCTGTGGGAAGAGCATTGCCTTCATCAAAGGGAACTTGTTTCTACGAAACTATCTCAAAAGATAGCGGCTTCTTTCAGAATATTTTCTAGGTGAAATTTAGGAAGTGAATTTTCTTCAAAAATGTTTCTAGGCCGATGAGATACATTTTACGTGGAGGCTAATGTAATTCTGTTCAACCAATTTATCTCGCTTTTTAAATTTTTCAATAGCTAAATGTATTATATAGGATAATAGTAGAACCAGTTATATTAGTGATTAAATAAGTTTTATTTTAATATAGCTTTCAAGAGTAGATACTTTTAATAGTTATTTTGTTAGCTTATTACGGTTTTTATATGTTTTAAAATATTAGCATTTTTTACTATGTAATCCTATGCAAGAGAAGTATATGCGCAAAGCGTACAATCTCTACTTTAAAATTTAAAAAATATTCAGTTATGCAGGGATAATCTCCTTAAAATAAAAAATCTTTATGCACTAGATGGACACTCCAAACTTCAATTATTCTAGTAATGGACAGGGGATTGGTACCAGTACCAGTAATGGACATACCCCAAAAAAATTCTAAATTTTTATTTAACTATAAAGATAAGATTACATAAATGTTCAACTTTCTCTTAGCAAAACTGTTAGCAGGAAGGTATGAAACACACTGATCTAAAGACACTATAGAAACAACAATGATATTTGTTTTAAAATTTTCTTTTGCGCACTTTGTTCATACAGTTGAATAGTTTGTTGTTCTTCTTCAATCTATATAAAAACTGGAACATTTAAATAAAAAATAAAGCTTATTATTTACATTTAATGTCCTACCTGTCCATCATTGGGCTCCCTTTCCATAACTGGTGCGTTCACCCTATTTGGTTAATATATATTTTTTTTTCATATCATCTATCATTATATTATAAATAACTATAAAAGGTATATTTTTAAATTTATATTATTTTTTTCCAAAAATCTTCAAGGAGAAATATATATTTCTTCAGTATATATTTTGTATACTTCAAATAATGTACTACCCATAAATAGACAGATCTAAAGATTGTCAATATGTATGAGAGTTGAATATAAATGATTTGGAGTATAAAAAGAGTTTTATATATTTCTCCTTAATGGTATAATTTTGCATTTTCTTATCTCCTTTTTATTTTCTAGAAAAGAATTTAACAAAGAGAGTATACAGCTTTGGAATTCTCTTATTAAAGAGAGGTTATTAATAATTTCTTAGAATTGAATACCTTATCGGAAGAAAAAAAATCGAAGAAAATATTAACTAGATAATATCTCATTATTTTTTTAATCTGATATTATTATTTTATCACTCAAGTAACTGTCTTAATTTAATTTAATTAAAATATCATTTTATCATTTTTCTTTTTATAATTTATATTAAAATTTATCCCATTCATAGTTTCTTATGTCTTGATCTCAGAATATTCACTTCCTAAATTTAATAAATAGGCTTCAACATTTTTATGGAGTAAAAATATTTTCCATTTTTGTATTTGTAATAATAAATCAAAATTATCTCAATAAGAATGTCATTCTATTACAATATTGCCTTTTAATTAGATACCAATTGATCGAAATTTAATTATAAAGTTGAATTTTCATTATAATTGAGTTACCAGGGGAGGCGAACTGACCCTAACCGATGATACCCGATAACAAACGATTTTTGCCGAATCGCCGGTTACCCCTTCCATTCTTTAACACACTTTAATTCAAGAGTGAATATATTTGTTAATTACTATCAACTAAGTTACATGTTTGCTTAGATGCTTATATCGGCTAATAACATTAAAATACTGAATTACAACATGTCTGTCAAGAGATATCGGATTTTGAGGCGGGAGGTTGGCTGCCCTGGTCCGAATGGCTAGGTCAAACTGAATGGTCTCTGGTTAATGAATGAACTCATTCTGTCTCTCTCTGCCGAGGGTTCTATTAGCTGGTCTGTACTAATTGTTACCAAAGAGTCGAATACATCCAATTATCCTTTGTTATTTAAATAATTTATTATTATTGATAATAAATCATAAAATCATCAACTTCTTATATTTGAAATAAGCTTTTTTTCTCCCTTCAAATCTGACAATAAGCAGATTTGTTGTAGTTAACTTGGAAAATGTAATCCTAAGCATGAGGAAGAATGACACCCAGAAGCACCTCTTCTTGGTCTTTAGTTGCTTCTTTAATTCAGAGAAGTAGATCTCTCATCCAGCTCCTTTTCAGTTACCTTCTGATGGACATGTTAGTTATAGCCATCACTTATATGTATATTTTTGTGGCTTTATTGTTTTATATAAAGCCGGACGTATATATGTGTTCATCGATAGTTGGTTGTCGAACGTCGGTAAATAAACTTTTATTATTTACGTATCAGAGAGCTGCTGTTATTAGTCTTAAAATTTTGGATTGAAAATATTATAATTTTTGCTGAGCCGTAAAACTATGAGGCGTATGTCCATATGGGATTGAATGGGTATATGTATTATTTTAAATTTGTATGTGTTAGTTTTTATATGATTTTAAATTTTGATTTGAAAATTTACTTTTTGATTGATATATAGTTATTTTGCTTCTGTTTATTTTATATATTTTTGCACGTATTGTGTGAATGTTTTCTTACCTCCCTTTAACCAACGTCCTAGTGACAGATTTTTATATTATTAAATAAATAAAAAAATATTTGAAAAAAGGGAGTATAATGTTCCACTCGCTTGTTCAAACCAATTATTTTTAATTTTATTTGTTGGTTTGTAAGTTTTGAATTTAGATAATAAAAACGAATTCCTCAATGTAAATTTATAGATTGATTTGTACTAATTTTACTAATTCAATGTCATAAACTATTTTAAAATTGTTAATGAATAATAATTATGAAAGAAATGCATTATGTTATTAGAATAACTTTTTAAATATTGTGTGAGGAAAAATGGCATAGACATGTGAAAAAAATATTAAATTCTTCCTTTAATAGTAAAATAAATATTAACAGCGATTAGCAGACTCCAGAACTGATGCCCAATTTTATGATTAATGAATGAACTTCCCGAATTCTGAAAAAAAAAAATCATACTTCAACTACTTATCAATATATTACAAAATAACGCACTCATGTTGGGGTTTTATTTATTCATCTTTTTGGAACTTTCGTGATGCAGAATTTGTTGTTATAATTTTAAATAGTTGTTTGATTTAAAGATCTTATCTGTTATCTATTTCTTTACTTACTTTTTCAATTTGGTTGCTGAAATAGACAAAGTGGTGTATGGTTGCGAGTCGTTGGAAAACTAGGTGAGCTGTAGATCCCGTGAATGCTAGAAAAAAATCCTCTGGTTTGACCAAGTAAAGGCATATTACGAAGCCCGAAGTCCGAACTTAGTCAGAACTTTCTTAAATTTATATTACGCAAGCCGGCAGTTATTAAACAAGGCAGAGATTCGAAAGGTAAAATGAGTGCTGACTTTCGGTAATGCCGTAACCAGTCCTTGCAACTGGTTGGTATCCATTTATAGCTGATGGGAAATGGAACCCGGTAAATCAGAAAAGGCTACTCCATTTGAGCAAGACCGCTTCCATTGATGGCGAGCTGTGGTGGTTCACAGGAAGTTGTATGTCATTAGGAATATGTGCTTCTGCAGAATTGATATTTGTCGGTATTTCCTGTATGTTTACAGGAACTTACCATCATTAATGAAAGGAATGGTGAGGAATGAAAAGAGAAGTTAATTTTCATCTCGTTTTTTTTATCACAGTATTGGATTGTTATATTAATTAAAATTTATAGGACATCTCTTGTGCATCCAAACTTTTTACATACTTCATCAAGTTTTCAGTTTCGTAGAAGTTTTCCAGTTTCTTAACTATATGCGTTTTTATGAATCAAAAACTATGTTTCACATCCACATTCAGAACAATCTCTGCCAACATAACTCACCGATTTCTGTCATTGGCTTTTACTCTCATTTCCACCATGTTGCTATATCTGCCTCATCCTATTCTTTCTTTGTAGTCCTGCTGAACAGTCTGTCCCTGGTTCTTTGCTTTTCTTCTATCGTCCAAACGGTGCACCTGGCCGAGCCATTTTTGATGTTTCTCATCTAAAACATTTTTTACTGGCCTTATTTTTAGGATTTCTCTGATTCTTTCGTTCTTCCAATAATCCTTTTTTTTTTACCCAGGACATATGTAAAGAAACCTCATTTCTGTGGCAGTTATCTTCCTCATATACCTGCTGAAGACAGTCCAACTCTCTGCACTATATTGAAGAACAGGTAGGAATATTGTATTAAATAAAACTGTTTTTGTTTCTTTCTCAAGAGTAAAATACACTATTTGCTGTTCTGATTCTATCCAAAACCTATTGTTCCATTCTTCCTTCGCTGATGAAAACCACGTATATGAATTAGTAGTTATCCACCTTCTCTAGCGACTTATTATAACAGGGCTGCCCATCCTCCCAAGATCGATGACGCATGTACTAACCCCCCTCTCAAGAAATTTTGTTCCTCTCCTCTTCTTAAAAACAGTGCATGCCAAATTAAAATAAGAAAAATCGTAGATCATAAGCCATTAGATTTGCTTTGGTCTCGTCCATGTTTTTCTCATTGGTCTCTGGTTTAAAAATTTTCACTCCGAAATTTCATAATTCCGATAAGTGGCCTCCTCAAAAATTCCATACCTCGTCATAATGTACCTACCTCAAAACTTTTGATGCCGCCACTTGAGCCATGAAACCCTCATTTTGGCAACCCTGTGTTATATCATGTAGTGTGAATGATGTCTTCCATATTCCGGCCAATTAACATTACGTTGCTTTTTAGAGGGTTAATTAATGTACTTTCTCTAAAGGCCTTTTAAGCCAATTCATTGACAAATTTTCTTGAATGTCAGTGATAAAAAAATCGTCATCTGCTACTGTCTCCAAGTCAAAATCCATAGTGTCCGAATTCAACGCGAGATGTAATGATTTTCTTGTTCTATGGTACTTACCTTTAATATTTTTTTTCCCACATGCAATTCGTCTTTTAGGCTATTCAAAGGTTTTTCCTGGATCAGGGATGAGGACGATGGGATTATGTCAGATTTAAAAATCCTCTCTGCACCGGGATATAAATTCGTAATCTTAGGTTCATTAGTTTGCCTATCAACGCGTATTTCACACATGCGGTAGCCCTCTCGGTCACCTGTTTTATGTTTTCAATCTGTCCATGGAATATTGTTTAATGTTTATTGCATCTAGTATTCTCTAGGACATTTGATGGCGGTTGCATATGCAAAGGATGTGGTTACCTTCCACATTAGTTTTTTTTATATCTCAGTTACTATATAATGCAATTATATACTTCAGTTATTATCATGAACAATCTAATGTAGCCCTGGTCATTGTTGCGACGACACAAACCACTTCGCAATTCCTATATTATTGCATGGATTGTGGGAAAAGATCTTTTTATTTAAATGAAGGTGCGCACATAATAACTAAACTTAGAAATGGGCCATTTGTTCACCGAAGATTGGCTATTTAACTACAGATAGGAGAAGCATGGAAGGAATTAAGCCTATCCTTCGACTTACAATTACCCTTTAGATTATTTCAAGATAATGCGCAACCTCAATATTTTTTTTGTTTCTGTTTTTTCTGCAAAGAGGAAAATAAATATGGTAGTATTGGAAGGAAATAATTGCTGAGAACCTTTAATGAAATTATCAGTTTTTTCAACGAAATCGTTTTGGAAATTAAAACAAACTAAGGTATTCTTTGTGTTTATATTCAGGTAACCTTTCAGAATGGTTTGGAGATTGAAAAATTTAGACCACCTTCTTCTTTGTAAAACTGTAATTATTCTCCCTTTGTTATTCTATTCTTTCCTTATCTAAAATAGATTAGTTAGATTATGATTTCTAGCTTCATCGTTAACAATTAACTAGAAGAGGTCACGAATGTTTAGCAGTTAATTTTCTCATGGAGTAAAAATAAATTTTCAATTAAAAAAAAATGTCTCCCTTTGTTAAAATATAAACATTAAAAGTAAAATTTTAATAATTTAAAGTCGAATCAACCGATACATACGAAAATTGTCAGGATTTTGCAATCCTAAAGACTACACGAATTGACACAGACACGACATCCGTAAGCGAAGTAGAAACAAAGATATAAAATAACGGTTTTAATTATTTAATTATTATTTTTAAATAATTTAATTATTATTTATAATTGTTTTATAAACTTTAATTATTTCAAAGTTTTATTTATTCATACCTTATATCTTCATACCAGACTAAAACGACAAGAAACCGCTCGACGTTTCCGATTACTTCAGCACTTACTAAAAAAACGCTCTAAACTTCCAATTAATTACAAAACACATATATACATGACTATAGTGAGGCCTATTTGGAATTCCTCTCGTATCCAATCCTTACAATCCAAAATCCTCAGTGCTCCCTACTTTGTTACAATAAAACCATCCATAATGAGCTTAGTGTTTTTTATGTTTCAGATCTGGTCCAATCCAGTTACATATCCTTCCATAATAAACTTAAGAATCATCCAAACCCTCTCGTTTCTAACCTTGCATCCTGTTCAATTCCTGATAACCCTCCAAGGCGTCTGAAAAGAAGATGGCCTCCTGATCTCCTAATGTAGACAGATTATTAGAGTGCTACCATTGGGTAGTTACTCAACAAGTGTTTTCACGTCATTGTATCCATATGCTCAAATTTACTAAATGTATTTCTTTAACACGGTTGTAAATATCATTAATAAAAAAAAAATAAAAAAAAAATTTTTATAAATCTAATTCTAACCGTTGTTGTTATTGGTCGAAAATGCAGTAATTAAGCTTACGGTTAATGTAATGTTGAATTCATAGAATTCCTGAGTAGCTCTGAAAGTTATATGAAACGGCCGAAAAAAAAACTATTTTGAGAAAACCAAGTCCTGATATTTATGTATCTTCGTTTTAGTAAAAAAAAAAAAAAAAACACATTTAAGTGTTGCGTTCAAAACTAATCCAAATGATTTCTTCGTAGAACTGATATATATATATATATATATATATATATATATATATATTTTTTTTTTTTTTTTTTTTTTTTTTCTCTCCTCTACTAACATTCGAACGAATATGACAGAATCCCTGACTTTGACCTGGTACATGACCTAAATACATTGACAGTTGAACAAAACTGTTTAAATGTAATTTTAAGCAGTACTGAACACCCACATAAGTACAGCTGGTATTCAAATTTATTTATGGAGTCTACTGAAGAATTCAGGATGCCAAACGTGGACTCATTTATCCTATATATATATATATCCGTGTACTACTATTATAAACTACTATTAAGTAGTAGGGTTGATTGGTATGAGGGAGAGGAGTTTCCAGCGGCATCCCTTCCTATCTTGATTTTATTATGCTATCCGAGGAGTTCGCTTATTCAGGTTCCTTTGAGCATCCTAAATCGTGTTCTTAGGCATGTTAATTGTTAATTATATATATATCTTTTTATTATTGTACTAAGCCTTTAGGTAACCGTAGGAGGAATAGTCTGAAGCATACCTGGAATTATTGTCTTCTGACATTGCAGATTTGGCGTTCAGCGGAGGCAGGTAAAGAACAAACAAACATAGAGGAAGCCGGTTTCTCAGTGAAAACTTTCCTACCGTGGCTATTAAAACGACTGCTTTCGCTTAATGATGGAGAAATATCCGACGAAAATGGTCCCCACCGCACTCGAAAATAACTCGTAGCCGTTAATGGCCCGTGGTTTATTAGACGAGAACATTGCAACATTTGGACAGGTACGTGTATAGAGTACATTGTAAGAGTTATAACGAACTCCTCCAACCCATTTACATACAATCAACCCCAAGAACAAACTTCCTTCAACGAACCCGTTTCCAGGTCTCATGGGAAACTTGTTCTGACATCCAAGTTTGCCTAAATTACTATAGTTAATATTGTGTTGGCATCAGCATTACAGTTTGTTTCACCAAATAAGTAAAATGACACATTACCTTAGCAGCTCAGGTAGATACGTTTGAAGTTCGTCAAGTCACAGAATATAAATGATAATAGTATCCAGTTTCGTATTAATTATAAATAAAAATATTCAGTTTCACACGGGACTGCATTTTTATCATACCCTCTGATGAAGACCTGAATAATTGGGTCGCAACGTTGGTTTAAAATAAAATAGTTTTACACTATTTTAATTTTTTTTTTATGAAAACCACCTCGAACCACCTCTTTCCTCAATGAATAATAATAGTCTTAATATTCATAATTGGAATAACATCTTTTTCAATATTCCATTAAAAAAAAAAGTTTCTTATAGTAGATTGTTTCTTTATGTTATATATACAAATAATCTTTTGAGTCTGAGTTAATAGACCCACCCAACTTGTTGGTCTATGGCCGAAAGGAAGATAATTGTTCCAACTGACACACATTTATTTTTACAATTGATGGCATAAATATATCTAAAGCATATTTACTCATTAAATACCTTGCAACTACGACGTACGAATGGATGATTCTTAAATTTTATTATTTTCGAGTTATCCTAATTTTTAGTTCAGAAAAACGTAATAATTTGAAATTCGAGACCAATAAAGTTCACTTCAGTACAGTGATATATAACATTTTATTTAATAATTATTTTTTCGTCTAAATTTTATAATATATATATATATATATTTAAACATTTCTTTCACAGTATATATTCTAGTAGGTATGAACGAAAATCATCATCATTGGTTGAATAATTTAATTAATTTATGGAGATAATTTATAAATATAAGTTTTAGTGAATTTATAATTCCATCAGTACGTATTTCTAGTAGTTTATTTGTCGAAAAGCAACTATCATGAAATTTAATATTTTTTTACCTTTGATGTATATTGAAAAAATTGATGAAAATCATTCGTGTATCAATAATTTTAAACATTTTTTTTTTTAAATGGGAGCAGGAGAAAGTCAATCATAGACGTATTAAATCATTTCATTTCACTTTCAGGCTTAGATATGACAGGAAGTTTCATATTCAACTTTTTATGATGCTAATTGGTGATGGTGCGAAAAACGATTTCGGTTTTCCCACTGAAAATGCATTATATCATATACTTAGGTTGTGTGTTAATAAGATTTTAAAGTAGGTTTTCAGTATCCTTCGTAAGTGCTATGGAATGATATAGTCAAGTAATAAAAATTATAGCAGAAAATAAAATTTATTAATTAATATTATCTATTTTTTTATATCTAAATATCGTAGGATTATTAGCAATGAACTGTTATGAATCTTATTTAAGTTGATTTGTTTTATTTAAAGGCGATTCATGTGTGAGAGGTGCTATAATGAAAAGATTCTTCATAGAAACGGAAACACAATTTTAAATAATAAAAAAACTTTCAATATCAGAATTAAAGTTAATTTGCATTTATACTTATACCAGATATACCATTAACTAAAAATGCAATTTTATTAAATTCTTGAAAAAGGCAAATAATTTTATGTTTCAATGAAAAAAATCTCTACTTAAATTTTATATTCCATGGTAAAGTCCGTTTTTTATCAAATTATTAACATATACCTAAAACTTCGTCTTATCTAACCTACAAATGTTTTATCTACGAAAATTCTCCGAAACGGGACATTTTCTAATTAAATTAATGAGGTACTAAATACTCATAAATAACCATTTGCTTTCCACTTGAATCGTACGATAATTTGATCACAAAATCGAGTATAAAGGGGGCCTGAAAAATTTTGGGCCGTTTGGCGTGACCTCAATCCTCAGCATGTCAAAATAACGAGGTTTTAGGCCAAACAGCCTAATATTTCAGTTGGTCACCTTTATACTCGATTTTGTGATCAAATTATCATACAATTCAAGTTGAAAGCAAACGGGTATTTATGAGTATTCAGTACTTAATTAAATTAATTAATTTAATTAGAAAACGCTCTATTTCTGAGAATTTTCAATGATATAAAATTTGTAGGTTGGATAAGATAAAGCTCTTCATGAAGTTTTAGGCATATGTTAATAATTTGATAAAAAGAGGTCTGTACCATGGACTATTAGGTATTTTTTTATTTCATTTTTTAAATAAACGTTATAATAATTAATATTGTCAATCTCTTATTACAGGAATTAATTTTATTATTTGATTCCATGTCCTAATCCAATAATTGTGATTCCAAGGACAGCTTTGCTAAGAGCCAATAGTTCTGTTGTAGGTTGTTTCAGTTTCCGATTAAGTAACTGGAATGTGAAGGTTCCGCGGTAAGATTAAGATCGTATTTAATTAAGTTACAATAAAAAGGAAATGGGGAAATAAACATAAACAGTTTATTCTTTTCAAACATAATTAAATCTAATTGAATGTAAAAAATTGTAAAGCAAAATATAATTCAATATAACGTATTTTAGTGATTTCATTCCACTATAATAATGCAATGTATAATGCCACTAACACTATCTTATATAATATTATAGATGCAATACTTATGCAATCATCATAATTATTTCATATCAAATAAAATATATAAGAATAAGCAAGAAGCCGAAGTTGAAGAAACTATTAGTCATGGAACACTAAATCCTATCATCATAAATCGAGCCTTTCAGATAACAGAATGACTTGCCCCATTTTTTTTTTTTTAAGTTCTTTATTAAGATATACTACAAACTATCACATTTAAGGACACTGGTAATAGTGATAAAGAGTAGCTCATTCACACTATGCAGAATAAAGAAATATAAATAAACAGCATAATAATAATACTAAAAATAAATGTATATAAACTAAAAGATACTAAACTAAACAAAAAGAAACTAAAGTAATCAAAATAACTAATTAAATACTCACACGATTTAATACAATATTATATTCATTCACTAAAGCTCTCCCAGCCAAGCCTTTCCCCTCATTCGGTGAAGGAAAAGCAGGACTCTAGGAGATCCCAGCGTCTTTCACTCAGTTGCATCACTGGTATTCAAGACCAGTGGAGGCTGACCAGAAGCGCTATAACCATACTTATATGATATGGATAGGGATACATATATGACTTGAGTGGATAATCTAACCATTGCCAGAACTCCAATATATTCTTTTAACAAATCTCAGGGCCACTGCCGCTTCAACCTTCGAGGAGGATTGTAGGGATGAGTAGTGCTAGAGAGGGATTGTGCAATTGGATTTGGATGATATGTAAGGTTTTGACGGAGTTTTGAAAACTTTTCAGAGATAAGGTCTAAGACAAATGGTATATTAAAGTCATGGTGTAGGGTTTGGTTCTTTTTTTTTTTTTTTTTTAGGATTTTGGACTGATAGGATTGATGTTAGCAAATTTTGCTGTCCCCCACAGGATACTGGACCTGTGGGGGACAGCAAAATTAGGTCCTAATAGATTTCAGTATTGGCTTGTAGATCAGTAGTTTGTTGTCTATTGAAACTTTAGATTTTCTGTTCAGTAGTTTATATATCTGGCCATATCGTTGGTTGAGTTCTTGTCTTTTAAGTCTAGTATGCGGGTTCCATGTTAGCCTTCGGTCTAAGAGAAATCCAAGATACCGAACTGTGTTTAATGAGTAAGGAAGCTGGATGGAATTAAAGTGCACCGGTGGACAGGAATTGCGTCGGAGAGTAAATGTAATTAGTTTTCATTTCGACTCATTGACTTGAGTGTGCCATTCATCGCAACAGAGCTCAATCAGGGAGAGGTGCCTTTGTAGAATTAAGGATGCTATTCCAGGATCAGAGTTGGATGATAAAATTTCAGTGTCATCAGAAAATGTTGAAAGGAAGGTATCGGAATGAGCAGGGATGTCAGCGATAAACTTACCTAAGACGCTGACCTGTGGAACACCGGCTTTAATTGGCTAGATATCGGAAATACTGTTCCACACCGTACTCGAAAGGAGCGGTCAGAGAGGAAGAACCGAAGAATTGGGAATAAGGACTGAGGAAGATGGATATTACCTAACCCATTTGGACGTACTAGAAAAGATTTAACGATAATTTTAACTGATATACTAACTCACTCATATAAGGTATGAGAAGAAACTTATACAATTAAGAAGCTGGATGAGGGTCTTCTCGCTTACCTAAAAATATTAAATTCAAGATGCAATTGGGTACTCGTCTACCCCTTCCCTCTCCCATCAATGCCTTACCACTTTGATTCTTCTCTAAAGCAGGCTCATTAGTTGTAAGTATTTCTGACAGGTGTGGATGAAAAAAATAAGTTAAACAAATTCATTTCTATTATTATTGTAACCAATTTTTCCTTCTTTTTTTTTTTTATAACCAACGGCAGTAGTTAGAAATAGTTTCATGGAAGAAAGAAAGTCCTTGCAGTAAGTGGTCTCTGCAATAGACCGAAGTTGACCCCTTTACTGCCAGCTCAGAGCATCTGACACTCGGAGGAGCAAATATCCAGGAAGCAGGTTACGGCTATGGAGGTCACGAAGGAAAGTGCCATCGGAGCGTGACTGCGTCTGTCAGCAACTTCATAGCCATTTATATATATATAATGTAATAAATGGGAACCGTATTAACTCGGTACAAGTCTTAATTTAATATATTACTTGTTTATTGATAAACCTGAATTCATTGGTAGAGATTTTTTCGGTAATCTATTCAGTAGGTTCTTTTCAAAAATTGTTGAAAGAATTAAGAGTAGGCTAATTGGTCTATAGGATGATGTATTATTGGAAGGCTTGCCTGGATGCAGGAAAATGATGATGGTGGAATGTTTCCATAAGAGAGAGAAGTGGGTAATTCGCAGGATACAATTATATATATATATATATATATATATATATATATATATAGATTAGAAATTTGATGGCTTTGGTTGGTAGTTATCGAAGGATCTGTGGGGTTAGTCTTAAATTAAAAGAGCCAACACAATATTATGTCTGTTGCAATCGGTTATAATTATTGATTAGTTTATCAATTGTACATACAAAAATAGACCTATCCATTTACCAATAAATGCTGTCAATAATCAATACCTTTTATTTTGCACACATAATTTATTTCAGTTTCGGAATAGACTGAAATATCGCTCGTAAATTTATCCATTTTCGTAACTTATTTAATTAATGTGATATAAAATTAAAGTAGATTAAGATACAATATCTATAAGAGGAACTATTTCTTAACATCCTGTTACGAGGAACTGCTACTGGTCAGGCTCAAACTCCATCAATCACTGCTACCGGCTAGCGACATCTAATCGGAGCATTTGTAACCTTCGTTGGCAGCTGCCTCTCAAATGTCACAGTAGCTCCTCCCCCTCTGTCGTTGGGGATAGAGTACCAGCGGTTTGAGGAATAAACTGTTATGGCATGTCGTGTCTATCCCACCCTCCTCTTCAGGTTTGAGTTAATGAGGAACGACAACAGAAGGTCTCCTTACTAGTAATTCGCTCAAAAGTATATTTATCGGGACATTACTTATTTTACTTACAAGAATAATTGATTTAATCCGACCAATAATCTAATAACCAGTGAATGCGTTAGGAAGGATCCGACTCTAATTCAAAGAACAAATCATTAATTAAAATTAAATTAGGACCCGGCAAAAACAATGGATTAAATAACTTAATGGCTATAAAAGGAAAATTTTTAATAAAAATTAAAATAAAATAATAATTATTATAGACCATCTAACATATTTAATTTCAAAACATTAAAATTTATTTAAGATATTTAATAATTATGTGTTGTGTATTTTTGTTGTAATGTTGTAAGCTGTAAAAATGGTTGCCTGTTAAAAAATCAAAAATCACAATATGAATTCGGAATTCGTTTTTATTCCTAAATTCCTTGTTAGTCAAGAAGGTCTCACATTTTGCAAATTATCCGTTGAACAATGAAATTTTCGGTCGTCTATGGTGTAATCCAACCAAAATATGTCTAATTTAATAAAAATATAAAGCTTGGTGCTCACTATGCATTTCCATATGAGATTTTTGTTATGATTGTCGATTTGTTAGAAAATTTGTTTGAATAATGGTTTCCACTTCTGGACGTGACTTTTTTCTTTATGGAGTTTGCAATTATTTTTTGGAATTCTAAGGATTTTATTTTCTGAATGTAAATTCTTTGAGCAGTGATTTTTTTAGTGTGAGCAGTTTGTAGTCCTTGCAAACAACGATAACCAGAAAAATATAATATATTCATGTTATATATTTATACAGTAGAATATATTTATATATATTCTAATTAAAAATATGACCTTTTGCACTAACAATATAGCGATATTGCGAATTGAAGCCCGTGAAATTGCTATTTAAAATTAAGCGATATTAAGAAGAATTGAAAGGTTACCTTAAGTTTAAAAACAATTAGAACGTGAAAAATGGCTGTTGAATTAAACTGTACAATAAAAAATACTTTCAGGCGTTTGAATCGTTTTCACAATTCTTATTTATTATTAATACATAAACATAAAAAATTAACTTTGCGATCTGCAAATTTCTTAGCAATGAGCAAATTTTTTGGCAGCTTCACAGCTTTCCATCACAATCCAGGAAATAGTTTATTGCCGAGGTCACAATTTTTAAAAAACTATAATATACTATTAGTATACAGCAATTTTATCTTTTTTTAAACACTATTGTTCGTATATTCTTCTGGTAAGGGTTCACCGGATCATTAATTTTCAGGTGGTATAGCCAGTACCCCTATATAAATTAAAAAGGAGATGGAAAGTACATTCTTTGACAGGAAGACAATCGCTGCGGCTAATTCGCTCCAAGACCGTGGGAGCATACATATTGCTCTGCTAAACCTGCTATACAGGAGGTAGGGTAGCGGTGAGAGAAAGCTGATGTGTGCATTAGCATAGGTTAGGATCCTCTCCAGGCACCCAGCAACCCGGAATATGTTAAACGGGCCTTTACGGTAGTGGGATCTTCTGATTATCAGCTCTTTGCTCCTCATTCATCACTGGTGTGATAATCTATGTCATAAGTGCCTGATAGTGAAATATTGATTAATTTATTAATTGTTACATGCTTGGGTAATTATTCTTTTCTAAATTAGAATCGAACCGGCGAACAGAAAAAGCAAAAGCATCCTTTATGAAAGAATGACCCATAAATAAAAAAATTAAGATAAGTAACTATTGGTCATTGATCTTTGTACATTTACTTATGCTAAACCGAATCGGTAAGTCATGATATGTATATATATATATATATATATATATACAAATTATATATTGTCTAAACTGTATATATTGACAAATTATATATTGTCTAAACTGTTCCCTAGTATCACAATCATTAAAAAAACTGATTATATATATATATATATATATATATATATAGATATGAATCAGTTTTTTTAATGATTGTGATACTAGGGAACAGTTTAGACAATATATAATTTATTTTATAATTGACATTTTGGTTATTTAGTAAGAATTCGAAGGAATCTTTAATTACATAAGTATTAATTTGTATTAGGACCAGGGGATCATAGGCCAGGAGGGGATTTCAGACATAATTTGCAAGAGAACAGTTCATGTAGACATTGGTCCGATTTAATAAACAAAATTAGGAAATTTAAGATATGCGATTTTTAAAATCTCATTTTTCGTAGATTCGAAGCGATAACTAAAAAAAAGAACTTTAAGTTAATTATCATTTGCATGGTCTTAAACGATATTACGTAAACTTTTCTTTAAATTAAATTAAAATTCGTATATGTTAAACTATTTTGAGGGATTTATGTTGTTAAATTACTGTATGTTCATTTGTTTCATAAAAAAAGTTTATTATTCCAGGTTTTAAAGTGTTTTATCAGTTTCCAGAAGGATTACAGATTTCACACATTTCGTTAAAAACCCTTGTTTAATAAGATTTGAAACCATAATAATTAATTTTAGGTTTGTAACAGAACAAGATGAGATTATCTTCCCCTCCCAGCTTAGCAAGTGAAAAATTGAGGATGAAAAATTCTATCTTTAAATTTTGTCTTACAACTCTAACTCTAATATTTATTTACGCTTTGATTAAAATATTTCAAGTAATGAGCAGATTTCGATTTTTTTTTTGGAAATGTCATATTATATTATCATAAATTCATATTGACTCTTTATCTTCTGGAATACAAGAAAATTTGAAGAAACGTTTGTCTATTTCACTATGCTCCAGTTAGTAATTGTCTAAAATAGTGTTTTAATTTTAGCTATAATAACTTATCTATATCCCTATTAAAAAAAACACATATCTTGTTTTTCTGTGGGGAACTAGATCTGGATCTAAATAAACTTTTTTGTTGCAATGACGTGGTCCTCATATCCTGATATATATATATATATATATGATAGAATAATGCGTATATTTTGGGATAATTATGTATTACTCTATAATATTATAACATTGAGCGTCATAGAAACGTTCAAACTTATTCGTCCATCTTATAGAAAAAGTTGCTTTAACTAGATTAAGGATAGGACATACAAACCTGACACATTCCTATTTGATAAGCAAACATCCTTCACCCAAATGCTAACATTGCTACGATACTCTCGCAATCAACCACATTCTCTA
Organism: Nezara viridula; assembly: GCA_928085145.1. NCBI lineage: Eukaryota > Metazoa > Arthropoda > Insecta > Hemiptera > Pentatomidae > Nezara > Nezara viridula. Next base: position 101,549,804 of record OV725080.1, on the reverse strand, counting down.
AGAGTGCCCTTATTACGTATTGATTCAAACCAAATTGGTACTCATACCAAAATTATCAGTAGTTAAAGTAAAGCAGTCTAGAAGTTATATTATAGGTGATATATTTTCTAATATAACGATTTGCTAAACAAAAATGAAATTTTAGTTTTATTATTTTTTTTTTTTTTTTGCTTAGTAATTTATTGTTGAAATTATTGAAATGGAGATTAGATTAATGACCACGGGACTCAGTAAGTCCGTTACCACGGCCCATTTGCTACTCTTAGTTGTCTCAATGTGTTTAGAGGCTAAACACAAAAAAATCTTATATAAAATCGGAAGCTAACAATAGCACATCCTACTTCATATTTTAATTTTGAAGAATCCGTATGCATCATATTATATTTTGAGCGTTTCTCCAAAATATCAATAAATAGATTGTAGACTTCAATAAGTGGTCGCATATCTTTTTGACAACTAGCCTTTGAGTTCTCTATAAATAGAGCGGTGTGGATCCATCGGAAAATTATTATGTCATATTCAAAACAGTTTTGTTTTTGTTCTGAAATATTTTTGAGAAAGGTTTCTAAGACGTTTTCCTAAGGTATATTATCCGCTTCCTCTCAACTGAATATTGCTTTATTTAATGAATATTATATGTTTTGCTATTCAAACAAGTCCTCAATTTGTCTTTATTTATACATTTTTTCTATATTATTTTTATATTTTTGTATCTCTTGACAATACATTTTAGATCCCGTGTCAGAGATCAAAACTTAATAAAACACGTATTTACAATGGAATGTATTACTAATTTCTCCTAAACAATATTAAATTATATTTTAATGAAAAACGTTCATTTAAAATCTTTTAAAAGAGACTTATCAAATAACTTTTCCTTGAGGCTTGATAAAGGAACGAATTCTTACAATTTTAAATTAAAACAAACATAATTGATGTATATTTCCTTTTTTTATATTCCTAATAATAATTAAAAGAATATAGGACATCATATTTATTAAGTTAATTTAAACCCTAATTAACAACAACAATTTATTTGTACATGGTATGAAGGATAAAGGAGCGACTGAAATGGTTCTCTTGTATTGGACCCATAATAACAGAATCAGAAGCTGGAATAACGTATTTTAAATAATTTAAGGACTGTTTTGTATGGTGACTCTGCACTCATATCATTTGGACTTGAAGAACCCGTTTTTTGAAATTTATTGGACATCTTGTAAATAGCAAATACGTTTGCCTGTTAGACTGTTATCCCCTGGACTTGATGATGATAGTTGAGTAGACGAGCGATCATCAAGCACAACCCTGCCATATAACGACCTACGTTGTTGGAAACGTTCCAAGGAGAGAAGATATTGCAGAAATATTGAGCTAAGGATGGGCCAATAATGCTGGCGTTGGCAGTTTGTGCATCCGAGGTCCTTCCTCACTCGTCCCTACGATTTGTATGCATCACTGAGAAGTGCATGGAGGGAGGGGAGAGAGGCTTATGGTCTGATGTCCCCAAAATTATTTTTAATTAATCTTGAAATTTACAACTGTATAAATTAAATATAAATCTAGTAAATATGTACACAGAAATACAATATTTTGGAAAGAATTGTAAAGAATCTACCCATTGGTAGCACTTTAATAAAGTATCTAAATTAGGAGATGACGGGGCCATCATCTTTTCGGATGCTTCGGGGTGTTATCAAGGATCGAAGAGAAAGCAAAGTTAGACACGAAAGTATTAGGATGGTTCTGAAGTTTATTGCGGAAAGATAGGTTTCTGGATTGGGCCAAATCGGAATCATATGGAACATTAAGATCCTTATAAATGATTTCTTTTATGACAAAGTAAGGAAAGGAAGGAAGTTGCCCTCAATATAGGAAATGATTTTTTTTTCATTGATAAATGAAATTTTTACATTAAAAAAAAGTCTGGTGTGTCCACTCACACCACTTTTCTACCTATTTCAGAAAAGTTTTTATATCTTTACATATGTTCATGAAGAAACAACAGAGAATTGAACTACATCTATTTTCCTGAAAATTGATCAAACAAAATATTTGAGTACAATTTATTAGATAAACTAAGGCAATGAAACCGGCTTAAGATAGATCAGTGTAAAAATTTCAATACTCACTAACATTGCTGATCAAAAACTTTTTGCTATAGCTTAGTATTGTCAAACAATAATTTCTGTTAAAAGTAGAGGGAATAGTGAAGATTGTGTGATGCGGACTACAGTGAACTCGTAATTTTTCATTGGAAATTGAATAGCTGTAACATCGTTAATAATTGTCCAAAATGAACGATTTTTATATGGCTTTGTAGGGGATTTCATTACCTTTCAAACGATAGGCTAAACGACGTGTTTTTCTTTATAACTTTTTTTTCTGATTTTTTTCGGGAATTTAGTCCATATACGAAAATTGAAAGGACGATGATTAGAACATTATAGGAAAGTTTAATCAAAATCGTTAGAGCCGTTTTTGCGCTAAAGTCTATAGAAAAACGTGTTTTTCATTTATTGCGCGCAAGCTATTGCGCATGGAGCACCGAATTTCTGTCACAGGCATCGATAGTCAAAACCCTACAAAATAAAAAAAGGAGCAACGAAATCGGTTCAGTAGTTCCCGAGAAAATCTTGGCACAGACAGACAGACAGACCAATGGCTAAAAATGTGTTTTTCGGACTCAGGGGGCTGTGAAACGTATAGATCCGTCGAAAACCCCCAGTCGGAAATTTGACCCGCTTGCAATACTTTCCTTACCTAATATAGGCAGGAAAGGAAAAAAAGTATACTTTTCTTTTAAAGTTATAACGCATGTATTTCAGCTTCTAAATCTACAGCTACAGGAAGAGAATAATATATAACAAAATTATCTCTAACAGAGTAATTGTTTCTGTACAGATAGATTTTTATAAATTAATTTATTTATCTTTTGACAAGCCTTCGTGACCTCTTAAACATTATTTTTAAGTCAAACAAAAAAAAAAAAAAAAACCTAGCCACCAAATTTAGTCCTGGATCTACCATTGGTGTGCATTACCTTAAACCGTTAACAGTAAATAATTATTTATAAATTATAAACAAAAATTACAGTAAAATTTGAGAACGTAAGGTATTTTTTTTTTAACTTAGTTACTAAGAACTATTAAAATTATTAAAGAACTATTATAATAGTGTTCAGAGAGCACATTCCTAGTCTAAGTACAATAAATTTAACAGAAAAATAATAATACTAATATGAACAAAAAGAAACGAAAATATCCGATCCGGGCTGTTTTACGTTTAATAATTATATTGAACATTTTAATTCAGTCCCAAAACTTGAACGTATGAATGTGACGTCACAATGAAGGCATGTTTAATAAATCAATTAATATAATAAAAAAAATTCAAGCCGTGTTTTAAAACTAATTTATCCACAATTTTAATGTTTAGTTCCTAATCAGAAAGAGATGGTGAGATATGAAAAAAAAAATAATAATAATAAATATCACAGAAACGGTTTCACATTCAACTTTTAATTTAAATAAAAATCCCGAAAAAAACAAAATAAAACCTAAATCTAAGGGGGAAAACCACAATCTGCCAACCATACCCGTCGAAGAGTTTATGGGAGATATCTTACTTCAAGGTAGGTCTCTTTGATAAAGGTTTCAAAATTCTGGATGAAAAGTGTAGATTTGATATGAGCCTCTAAGATTTCGCAAATTCTGACGATCACATACTTTCGGAAACATTCAATATAGTTTAATAAATATGACCGAATCTAATTAATTACTATATCTCGGTAGATTCCAGAGTCAAAGAAATGTCGAAGGAAGGTTTTTTATGTCTGAACTTGCATTTTTGTTCTTGTCTATGTGAAAAGAAGTACAGTCGTGAATTCTTTAAACTTTTTTATTGAGAAATATTACAATCTATCTCAGTTAAGGACATTTTTAAAAGAGTTCAGAGAATACATTCACACGGGTACAGTCGTAAATAAAATAAACTAAACTAAAACCTTGAGATATCAATGAAGAAATTTACGATAGGTCAAGAAAATAACAAGAAAATTCATTTTTTTTAATTTACTTATTTATTCATAAATTAATAGCTAAAAACTGTACAATTTAACAGGTAATTCACAAAACTGCAAATGTGTATAAAACATTGCTGGTTGTAATAGTATCTTTTTAGGTTGGCTGAAGTGGTTGTTTTCCATTTCAATTTCCCGCATTTGACGTGGTCGTCACATAATTTCCTGTGTCGTATTATTTGCTGCAAATCTGTTTGGTGGTACGTCCTTTCGAATGGTGAAGTTATCTCAATCGTCAATTTACTCTCATTCGACAGCTTTTTTCAGTGAATAAGTCATATATTCTAAAAATAAGATACCTATACTGAGAGAGAATTATATTCAAGTATTATTTTTAAAACATTATTAAAGTTCTTGCAGTATATATTATGTTCTAAATTGTGTCTAAACCTTAAATAATTAATTTTGATTTGAGATATTAAATTATTTTAAATAAATAACTATTTTAATGATAAAAAGAAGCATTTGATCTCACATCAAATAATTAAGAGAAAGAGATAAATTAATAAAATAATAATATAATATATTATAAATAATATAAAATAAAATAGATAAATTAATTAATTAATTTCTTTAATTAAAAAATAATTAATTTTTAAAAGAAATAGAGTTATTAAAATGTAAAATAATATCGGCAAATTTCAAACATGTATTATTATGTATATACACCATGATATTCAAAAATTATTATTATCAAACACTATGGAAGTTATATTGAAAATTATGTTAAAATATTTCTTAAAAAGGAAGTGGACAAAATAATATTAACTAACCTATTAACAAAAACTTACACTTTTTTTCATAGTTAATTTTAACAATTACAATATATATATTATTATTTATTAATGTTTTTAAAGGAAGGAGATGGTCCGGAGTGGCGGTCCTAAATAGGCTGAATAGTGGCAAAACTATTTTATTAAAAGCTAACTTTTCCTGCTATGATTTTATTGTTATTATCTACTTTATTAAAAGCCCTGAAGAAGACCTGCAAAGTCGGGTCGAAACGTTTGCTTTCAATAAAATAGTTTTGCCACTATTTAATCTATTTATGACCGCACCGACCATCTCCTTCCTTTATAATACAACGGTCAAATATTAAACATTCAATATCAATGTTTTTATCTGATAGTTTATAATAAAAAATAATTATTTTTTCATGTATAGTTCGTTGCTTTTTTATTATTATTTGAAAACCATTGTATTAAAAAAAAAAAGATTCTCACTTTTAATTTATTGCACGGTATTGTCCTATAAAAACATGATTATAGGTAATGTATCTTATAATTTTATAAATAACGTAAGTACCAAATTATAACAGCATTTTAAATTATCAAACTGTGACTGTGAATGAATCATCATAAGTGTATGTTGTAGATGAACAATTGAGATTCATTCCGATTCAATTTCAATTAAATTATAAATATTTTTTAGTTATATCTCGGATTTATGTCTGATTAATTATTTCAGAATATAGCATCACAATAATTATTCTTTATTATTTACGAGACTATAGAGGTTTCTTCTACATTGAACCAGGTTTTATTTCTTTGCTGACAACTCAGAATTTTTCTCTATAGGGTTTATAATTTTGAAAAGGATCCATACTGCCTAATGAGGATTACTGAGTTAATTTAAATTAACAAAAGAAATAGAAATAGCGTTACAGAAAAGAACTGGGAGATAGCTTCAACAATTACTAATTTATGGTCAACCACAAACACCTCTGCACGTCATATAGCAACCGCAACCACGTAAATCCTTATAAACATTTATATGTTCCAACAGCCAAGAACAAATTCACTTCTGATTCATCTTTTATTAAATTTAAGGTTTTTATTTTTTGTTAATATCTTGTAAATAATATAAAATTGCAGTTCACTGACGAATTTTCGATTCTTGAAACACTTACATATGTTCCGTTAAACATGTTTTTGATCTTGTTACATCAAACTATTTGACTAATAAAATACATTATAAAATGATAAAGTAAATTAAACAAAATTAGATTATTAATAAATATTATGAATCCAATTATATAAATGTTGTAAGCCATAAAGATGACTGACTCCAACTATATAATGGAATTTCAAGTTTTGAAGATGTATGAGAATTTTATCATTGGTTAAAAATTATTTAAGTTTGATTAATATTTTGTTTTATAGTTAAATTATATAAACAAAGTTTTAAAAGCATTATTGTGTGTGATTCAGCGCTGTGTAATAAAGAAAATTACGAAAAGTATGTTTTCTACAAAGTTTCGGAGTTTACATATAAAGTTATAATTGTTCTATCTTTTGAATGATTAAAGATAGATAGTAAAAATAATATACATTGTTTAAAAAAATTTAATGCTAAACAACTCTCTTCCTCGTGATTTTTTTGTAAAATAAAATGAAAATAATGAAGAGAAGGATGTTGGGGTGATCAGTCATAATAAAAATGGCAAAAATAAATAATAATATTTATTTTAAAATAAAATAAAATAGGTATATTAAAACATTATATTATATATTATATATTAATAATTTTTAATATTTATATAAAAATATTTTAATATTTATATATTAAAATAAATAATATTTATTTTTATTGCCATTTTTATTATGACTGATCACCCCAACCATTCTTGTCTTCATTATTCACTACAGTCAACCATCAACCCACAATTGTAAAATGAAAATAAGTTAGCTAGTCAAATTTATTAGGTAAAAAAATATGGGGTAATTAATGAATTACGAGGACGGGTATCTTTGAAGCTATAGAAATATTATATAACCATTTATGTTATAAATTTTTCCAGCTTTTATTTTAAATAGAACATGATTATTTATAATTTCACTGTTATAAGCGAAAAAACGAAAAAAAGAAGGAACTTTTTGAATTGTAAATTCAAATCTTTGAATTGAAAACCACGGGAATTGGGTAACTGACTATTATTTCATATCTTAAAACAGTAAAATTTGAATTTAAAGTGTTGGTAGCTTTCTATATCTATAGGCTCTCTCTATATATAAGTTTTCTAGCTATAATGGGCCCTCGATCTGGCCACCATTTTGTATTCCAGCGACTTTATGCGGGAAGACGTGCATTTTTCTCATCAGGCCTGGACATGGTCAATTAATAAGAACAAACCTCAGTAAATAATCACGTTTTTTTGCCACGGACTCCCGGACTATTGTGTATCCATTGCTAATGGATCATATCGTTTCAACTGTAAGTTGGTCATATCTTTTCAACTCTAAGTTTAACCTAAGTGTGAGAAGTACTTAATCTTCAGTTATATTAACTGACTATCTGAGGACACCGTATATAATTTTTTTTTTCTTCTGATATTTTCTTCACTCATTCACTCATTACCGAATCGCTAAAATCGACTACTATAAAACGTTTTTAGAAGATAAAGGCATTTATAGAAAGGCACGCTCCATAAATCTGATATTTGAAGTTACATAAGGTAACCGAGCCAGTTCCACAAATGATTACCCAACAGCAATCCGACAATGGCCAAGGGCACTTTGCATTGTAGATGACAAAGGTTGTGGGAGTGCACCTGATGCCAGGAAGCAGGAAGTGGAGTTTACAATACTACTCTTTCGTCAGCCGGCAGGAATACCGATCCTTTGGAAATTTGACTGCGCATGATCACTGCAAGTAGAATGTTTTTTTGGTTTTTTAATTTTATTTATAAAGAGATTCTTAAAGAATCCTAATATTATTAAAGGTCGTATCTTACTACATGGGGAGGAAGTAAAACATAATCGATTGTTACAGAAAGTAATAATTGTTTAATAACCGATACTTTACCAAATTTCGAATTCTCTAGATACTTTTCAACTTGAAGACGATGTGTCGGGATTCATTTCGCTTTGAGGAGGTGTCATATTTAATCTTAAATAAATATTAATAATAAAGACTTCACGAAAATGAAGACTCGATGCCGATACCAGCAATCGATGTCTACATACTTCCATCCATCGATTGCTATTGCGAATTGATATGAATATGTTTTACAAATAAATTAATATTTTGAAAACCAAAATCCAATGTGTCTATCATAAGCAATCCTGGTATTGATTGCAGACAAGTGATCATATCCAATATATTCCTTGGAAGAAGAGTTGTACATCCATTTTACAAATCATTTGATTTGACACTCCATGATTTTTTAGTTATACTTTCAAGAGTGAGCGTCACGATTGTGTTGGCTACAAGCCAGTCAGTTGTGAGCATACTTGCTAACGAGGTAGCTCGCTGTGTGAAAGCGAGTGATATGCCTCCAACGAAACTAGTGAGATTAGATTCCAAGAGTTAGTTCGTAGCTATTGAATTAGCTAACGAGTCGTTAATAAGCTTGTCTAATGTGATCAGCATTTTAAGCTTTCGTTTAATGTTCGCTTGAAAAGATTTCGATCTTATATTGAGATCATCCCTACACTTATAGTTAACGAATCGGAGGCAGTGAAGACTTTAGAAGTAATGTATTTATTCATAATTTTACAAATGGCATCTAAAATACAGAATAATATAATATGGATATATGAGTTGACTCCATCAGTTCACTCCAGATCTCCTACAGTAAGAGACATCAAGAGAATAAACTACATGAGTGATTTGGTCTTAGAAGGATGGGGGTTATATTCTCAGGAATAGTAGGGGGGATGAATCAATTCTGGACGGTCTAGGAAGCGTGTGAATGAAGTTAAGAATTGATATCCTTATCTTTTAGAGTTGATATGAAGTCTGTGAGAAAGTGCTGTTGAAAACGGTTATTGTTCCCTAAGTCTTGATAAGTGTCTTCTGTCCAGTCAGTACATTCTAGATAACTATTTCTGAGCTATCAGAGATAGCTTGACCTGGCTATCTAGGGCTTTGATAAAGGTCAATGAATGATTAAATGATTAAATTAAATAAAAGTTAATATTAATAGTTGTTACGGATTAAGTCCATTCCGTAACTTATGAATGAGCTCATTCCCAAGATGTGTTGCGTCGCTATAGTGACCACTACGTTGGCGCTTCAATCAATGAATAGAACAAACAGTCGTGACCCCCAACACTACAACCAGTACCAGGTATCAAGTCGCAGGTACGGCATTGACATTGGTGACAGAGGCTCAGACACGTTACCCCGCTGCGAGCAAATCGATTTCACACTCTCTCTTCATCGCCGGAGCCCGGCTGGTACTGTTACGTTCCGCTTATAAATATGACGGACTTATTAACGGTTAGAACAGTAGCTTCATAAGAACAGTGAAGCATTTCCTTATAATCAGTCACGTGGATAGATTATACAACAGTACCGACATTTCTATCACTATTAAAGCGTGCTCTTTGTTCAGCTTTCTTCTGCAGAGTTTTGAAATCTGTTTCATTGTCCATTGTACGAGGGGAATTAGAGAGAAACAGAAATTGTCAAGTTGACTTTCTATAAATTTGTCAACAACGGGAATTTTTTTTTTCAATTATACCTTTGATTCGCAATAGTGGAGTTTGTTTACCTTTCTTTTTTTTTTTTATAAATACTATCGGATTTTTTATTGAGGCTGGAAGTAGATGGTTGGTGGGATGGAGAAGTAATTCTCTGATCACCTCTAATGAATTATTAAATCAAAAGTAAATAAATGGAATGGTTTCTTTCTTTCTTTCTTTTTATTTATGCACATTTAAAGATTTTTATTTTTTTTATGACTTGGAATTTCTAAGAATTAAAGGATTTTGGTACTGTTTCTAAAGATGGGACACAATAGTTATTTGATCGGTCATTGTTTCAAGCTAATAAATTTATATTTTTATACGGGATAAGTTTTATGCAATAAATTTTTATCAAAAATATTAATTTTTAAAATTTAACTGGAAGATGCATCTTTTCCGCCTTTCATGACTCTGTTCGTTGGAAATACTCTCAACAGCTACATTTTTTTTTCAGTTTTATAAACAGATTTTCCTCTGTCCTTCAACTCTGAAGGAGCACTTTATATTGGAGGAAATAATCACCTGCAATATAATTTACGTTTGTAAATTTGCTTTGCCCAAAATATTCAACTAACAAAATTGTATTGATTTTTTTACAAATATCAATCAGAGGATCCACTTTTCAACAATTGAAAGGGTAACATTTACCTGTCCCACACGAAATCCCGGGGCAACGGAGCATATCCACGAAAAGAGCTGATGTCTCTCTGAAAACGGGACGTCTGGTCACGTTAAGCATTAGATAAAAAAGAGAAAAAAGGATAGAAAATAAATCTGTTTGAAGAGATTTATTTATTTCTCTGTTTTTCTACATCCCAAAAAGGGCAGTCAAAATTATCTCCGATGTAATCTTAAAGTAATTAATAAGGGGTTACTAAATAATTGACTGTGGAGGATTAAAATATAATTTTTAATTTAATTAATTCTTAATTTCTTAATTAATTGAAATATGTAATTCATCTTTATTTATTTCGCATCCTTAATTATCTTATTCGAATTTTCTAAATAATAAACAAAGGTTTTACTTTTTTTTCCCCCATACCTTTCTTGCCTTTTCGGTTATACGGGTTTTCTTCTAGTCCCGGCGAGAGGACGGGGGATTAATGATTTTAAACATGATCTATCAAAACTATCAATAGACATTAGATTGTCAACCTCTAAAGTTAGAGCTCAGGTGATTAGTATACACGAAACTTATCATGAATCTCCTGATTCAGAACCAACATCCTGCCACGATCGGTGGATAATCGGAAACGTAGATTGCATCGACCTGTGCATGAGAGAAGGAGCCAGAGAGAAAGTGGTGTACCATGATGCGGAGATCACGACTTAGCAGTGATCGCTTGCATCCGACCCGAGCGCTGTAGTGTGCGCTGCAGGGTTATTTATTGCGATGGCTCTCCAGTGCGCTGTTGCGCAAGGTATTGTTATAGGCTGTATAAGGGAAAGCCAAATGTTCACTCACATCCGACATCCAATAATTGACCATTTATACCAATTATTGTTTTGTATGAGTATAGTGTACATTATATTGCGACAGCATCCGGTTTTCACTTCGACATCTACATGATGGGTCGTTATTTATACTTCTTCCATTTAACTGTTTTCATGGAGGTCATAAAATAATATAATAAATTTCAGTCCTATGCTCCCCGTGTCAGTTTTGACAATAAGTCAACTAGGGTGAACGCACCAGTTATGAACAGGGAAGCCAGTGATGGACAGGTTGAAATTTATATGTATATAATAAGCTTTATTGTTGATTTAAAGGCTTCATACTTTCTATACTAAATAGAAACACGGGCGGATCTACGGGGGGGAGGGGCTTTCGGGCTGAAGGCCCCCCCAAAATGGAAAAATATAACCATGTTATATGGGAAAAAAAAATTAAAAAATACCTCTTAAAGTATTATTCTTCGAGTAATTACATTGAATAGTACTTAAGGAATAACTTAAACACCATTTCATATAGGTAGTTAGTTTCTTTCTGTTTTTCCAAAGTAATTATCGTTATTTTTATGAAAAAAAAAGGTTTCGGGCTCAAGCCCCTCCCAAAATTAAATCCTGGATCCGCTAGTGAATAGATACTAAATATATCGTGGCAGGATGTTGGTTCCGAATCAGGAGAGTGGCAAGTTTCGTGGATACTAATCACTTGAGCTCTAACTTGCAATTTTTCAATGAGGTCTATTGATAGTTTTGATAGATCATTTTTAAAATCATGATTCCTCCGTCCTCTTCCCGGGCCTAGAAAAAAACATTATAACCGAAAAGGCAAGAAAGGTATAGGAAAAGAAGTAAAACCTTTGTGTATTATTTAGAGAATTCGAATCAGATAATTAGGGATGCGAAATAAAAAAAGTTGAATTATATATTTCAATTAATTAAGAAATTAAGAATTAATTAAATTAAAAAATATATTTTAAACTAAATAGAAATGTACTCAATTGAGAACTATAGGAACAAAGTTCCCAAAATAAAATTTTAAAATTCCTACCATTGTTGTTTTTATAGTGCTCTTGAGATCAGTGTGTTTCATGCCCTTCTACTAACAGTTTTGCTAAGAGTTAGTTGCATATTTTCGTTATCTTATTTTATAGTTAAACAAAAATTCAGAATTTTCTGGGGTATGCCCACCACTGGTACCGACCCCCTGTCTATTACTGAAACAATTGAAGTTTAAAGTGTCCATCGCTAGTGAAAAGAGGTGTTTTTTTTGTGTTTTTTTTTTTTTAAATGGAGATTATATATATTTTTTTATTTTGTTCTTTTTTTGTCGTATTCTTTTATTATTACTTTATTTATTTATATTTCTGTATATACGGTATAAATGTAAATCTCTGAACTCTATTATAAGTGTTCTTAAGTGAAACAGATTGTAATATTTCTCAATAAAATGTTTTTAAAAAAATGGAGATTATACCATAACTGAATATTTTTTCAATTTTATAGTTCCAAAAAAAAAAAATTTTCTTCGCGATGTCCATCACTGGTGCGTCTACCCTACAGTTTTTTTTTCTGTTTATTTTAATAGAAACATAAATCTTTTACTAGTCTAGTATAGACCATTTGCTATTAAGTCCATTTATTTTATATATATCATTTCATATGTAACAATGTTTTGGAAAAATGAACAAGAAAATGAACTATAATATTTCAATGATTGACTCAATACCACATTTTTTTTTTTAAATTACCAGTATTGTATTATCGCATATGAAGTTGACAAAATATGAGCCTGACATCTAAATTTAGGACAGTTTTGTATTAAATACAAAACAATTATAAGCGTAGGAAGTTGGGCTTATAATAAATGAGTTTGAAGATTCTATCTAATTTAATATGCAAGCCGGCACTAAATTTATTTCAGGTGCTTTGGAAGACAATTTAGATTACTTGTATAAATTATTACATTTTTAATAATTCGGACGGTAGAGATTTAACATGGGAAGTAAGCCATGATTTATGAATTCTGTAAATGTACATTTGTGTGTCTCAAAGGCAGTTTTAATATGGACGTATAGATTATGTTTTTCAATTGAAAGTTAAGAGCGTTCGTTTATGCTTCATTATCACGATGAGTCCATAAGATCTCCTTAACAACATGAAATCCAAGATCTCAGATCTCTTTTACAGGGATATCGAATGATATACGGCAAGTAAACGTAGGTTTATGATAAAGTGAGTATATAATTCTCTTTGATGTATACCATTTTTTATCGCATACTACAATTAAAGCAGTGTAAACAATTTACCAATCTAGATTTATCCCACCCAAGAGAACGAACTAATGATGAGAAGCAAAAAAACGATGTAACTTCTCTATCTAAAACTTTAAGGCGCTTCCTCAACACACTCTTCCATCGTTACCCTTGGATAATAATTCTGTACTTATTGTGAAGAATTAGCGAAATTATTAATCATAAAAAAGCGAGGTGACAGTATTAATGCTTCAGGAAATTGATAAATATTTCTCTTTAAAATGCCGTTTTCTTTATTGTAAAAATGTTGAAGAATGAATAAATACAAATAAATTACGGGCTCAAATCAATGTCATATTTAGTTTCTCAAATAAAAAAAATACAAAGTCCAAAGCAGTTAAAAGAACTAAAGATAATTGAAAATGGATGATTTTTCTATTACTCTGCAAATAGTCTTCGAATTTGAACCAAATGAAACGTGCTATAATCGAAATATGGATGTATCAAGAAAAAAACAAAAAGTTTACATATTCATAAGAAATATAATAAAATGATATTCGATTAAATTGATATGGGATCATTTAGGTTGCAATGCGCACATTATTTAGAAATTTGATAATAATCAAAAATGTGCATCATATGAAATTGACTACACATGGAAGCGAAAACGAAATTTCTTTATTGATATAAAAATATTAAACGGGAATGTAAATTTTCGATTATAAAAACAAAAATGTTCTATACCTTTAAAAAACTATAATTAAAAAAAATAAATTAAATTTGATCAAAATTTTTATCTGGAATTCTTAAAAATCATTTGATGATTTTTACATAAAGCAATTTTTATTTTTGATCATAGGTGATAAAAATCATATCCTGGTCATTACTTTTGGACAAAAAAATTACAATTAACAATAGTAATAATTCTTGAGTAATACTTTTTTAAATCAGAAATGTAATTGTTTTCCCTAATCCATAATCCCTATGACATATTTTGTGTGTGAAGTAGTACGTGGAGATTTAGTAATATGGCACAGAACTATTATTCCGAATTTCCTTATAATATATATATATATATTAGATATATAGTGCAGATATATAGTGCGCAATTAAAGTGATTTCGTGTATAAAACGAAAGTGTGTAAATTAATAACGTAAACATACATATTAATATTTTATTTTATTTGTTTGTAAAAGATGATTTTTATTTTCTGATAATTTTTTTTTTATCACAATTTAATTATTATTATGTATGTAATACCGTACCACTCAATGATTGGTCATTATTTTTAATCGAATAAATAAACATCAAAGATGGATTTAAATTTTGATTTATAAATCAGACACGATTTTTTTTTTATTATTATTTCTCAGTGGTATTTACAACTGTATAAAAGAAACTCATTTAGTAAATTTGAACATATGGATATAATGACGTGAAAACACTTGTTGAGTAACTACCCAATGGTAGCACTCTAATGATATGTCTACATTAGAAGATCACGCGGCCATCTTCTTTTCAGACGCCTCGGAGGGTTATCAGGAATTGAAGAGAAAGCAATGGTAGAAAAGAAAGGTTTGGGATGATTCTGAAGTTTATTATGGAAGGATAGGTATCTGGATCGGGCCAGATCTGAAACATAAGAAACATTAAGGGCATTATGGATGGTTTTATTTGGAACAAAGTAGGGAGCATTGAGGATTTTACGAAAGATTTTGGATTGTAAGGATTGGATGCGAGAGGAATTCGGTGGTTTAGTAGAGCCCCATAGCTCAACTCCGTAAGGCCTGATTGTAGTCATTTATATGAGTCTTCTGTAATTAATTGGAAGTTTAGAGCGTTTGTCTAGTAAGTGCTGAAGTAATAGGAAACATCGAGCGGTTTCTTGTCGTTTCAGTCTGGTATGATAACACGATTTTTAAATTAAAAATCAAATATGATTATTATTAAATGATTTTTTAAACAAAATAATTATAGATTTCAAACCCTGGAAGTGATGAAGCTAGAGAAATGTCTGAGAAGACATTTTCCCGATATATATTCCAATTTCTAAATAATTATTCCTTCACGACTTATCAGCGGTGAGATTTAGGTATAATGATTTTGATTATTTGAGACATTGTTTCATAAGAGAGAAAGCCGATATTATTCTTACTATCATTTATAGCCGATTCTTAAATCCGGGAAGGATTGTCCCATAACAGTAGTTTTGCAATTACGCCTACGAGGGGGGAGGGAGGAACAGTTACGAGGGGTCTGGTTTCTAGCAGGAACAGTTCTACAATGTTAAACCATGACCTCACCAACAATTGCGGGGGATTCTCTCCCATCTGTACTCCTACTGCAACCTCCTAGCGTTTAATATATATATATATATATATATATATATATATATATATATATATATATATATATATATATATATACATTTGATGATGTATAACTAATATAACTAACATTTGATGATCATTACGACTAAATAGATCTAGTGTAGTATCATCCGTAAACGCAGATTCGAGAGGATCCGAGGGGGTTATCGCACTCCTAAAAAAACTAGAGAGGGGACGATAATATCGTTTCTCTCTTCCCTCTTCCCAATATTTCTAAGAACAGAAATAAAATAAAAATCAATAACAAATAATCTACATGATTGAATAACAAATTTAAATATAAGTAAATTGCTGCTACTTGCTAGACGACACGACAATTCTCACAAAACATCAAGACCCTACACAGGCCTCACTAACACTACATCACTTACTTAAATTACAAGATTGGTTCACACTATGGAAAATTCTACTTAATCATGACAAATTGAAACATACAACATTTAGTCTTCGAAAAAATACCTGCCCTCCAGTTTATATTGACAACAATCAAATTCCTCAAACGGACACGGTACTTTACCTTAGACTCACCTTCGACAGAAGGATGGCATGGGGCCCGCATGTTAAAATGAAACGTAAGACACTTAACAAACGGCTCAAACTACTTTACTCTCTTTTTTCTAAATCTTCAAAACTAAAACTAAAACAGAAACTGAATACATGTACATACTTACTTAAGCCCATATGGACATACTCATCACAGATATATGGCATCCCTAAAAAGACCCACCTACAAAAACTTCAACAAACTCATAACAAAAGCACCTTGGCACGTAACTAACAAAACTCTACATACTGACCTCCACTTTCCAACAGTTGACCAACATATAACGATACTTCATCAACGATTTAACATAAATTTAAATGGGCATAATAACAGACTATTCACATGGCCACAGCTGACATACCTTAGAACATGAGGAGGAGACTAAAAAGGTGTTGGATGAGGGATCTCCTTCCTTAAACAACTTAAGGAATTGGAAGAGGTACTGCTGAGTACTTTCCTTCCCCATACCTTTCATGTCATTATTTCATGTATCGCCATCACATTTGCTGATAGTCAACAAAAATTTGACCGACGCAAAATCGTTTTTTATAGAAAAAAAATATAATTATATTTAAATATAAAGTATTATTTAATTTAAGCTAAAATTAATTAATAAAATAGGAAATGCAGGTCAGATGGCTAAGGCCTTAGAAGTAGATACTCAAATATTTTACCACATCCTATATCCCTATTATTAAAATTGTAGTTTACATTCAAAGATAATTATATTTAGCAACATATCCTAGGATTTTGTGATTAATTAATAAACTTTGCACACTTCCATTTTAAAATAAGATATAAAAGTATTTTATTAAATTTCCCGCGACAAATTTGTAGCATCGGAGAATTGAGAGTTCATTTCACTGCTCCAACCTTTAAAGAAAAATAAAAATATGTAATCTATTCAATCGATTTGTTATCATATTTTTAAATAAATCCATACATTGATAAAAAAATTGTTTTTATATAGTATTATATTGTCCGTTTTACATTGATTAATTTGATTATGTTAATTAGCACTCATAATTCTGTATACTTAATATAAGCTTCCGAGACTTGTTTTGGGGGTCCATCGCTCTCGAACCAGAATGAAAAGTCATAAGCACAGACATTATCCAATTTTATTCGGATAAGTAATTTAATTTTATGTGGCTAAAAAAAAAAAAAAACAATATTGAAGAGGAAGTTAAGTCTAGATTGAAGCCGAGAAATATTGTTATTTTTCTGTTGCAGAAGTACTTAGCTGTCGGTTGTCCCTATATGTGTCTTCTAGACCCGTAATTATTGTTATTTAGTTTACTCTGTTTATATAGTTGATGTTCTTGATATTTGAACGTACTTACTGTTTATAATTTCAATACGTCTATTCACCTTGTTTATGTAATTATTATTTAACTTCCACAATTTTCTATATCCTTTCTTGTCCGTTCTAGCATTGAAGAAGACCTGCAAAGTCGGGCCGAAACGTTGGCTTGAAATAAAATAGTTTTCCCACTATTTTAGTCTTTTTATGACCACCGCCCAGGACTATCTTCTTCCTCTAAATAATTAAATATTCACTAATTCTAGCTATATTAATGAATTAATTAAGCTATATTAATGAGGCCACAGAGACGTCACTGAATAGGAACTGAACCTGTAGTTCTGGCCAGATCCTCCTTACGCAGCGGCCCGAAAGTAAAGTTCACATAAGGAACCAGAACTTTCCCCACCGGGAACAAGAAAGCAGGAGTAATGAGGCGAGGACAATCGATGGCCATTCTGGAAGCAGCCGACGGTGTAACTACCGGACTACTGTGGATTCGGGAGGTCCCAGGTAGGAGATGTTGCGGAGGAAAATAAGTTTCCTCGTGACCTCGATGAAATACACTTACACGGTGGGCCAGACCCCCTTACCGTGCACCCCCCCACATCCCTATAAATTGCATATCGTTGTGTTCCTTGTGACAATTCATTAAAAAAAAGCCAATGTTCCCACAAAAAAAAGTGAACGAACTGCCCCAAAATGGCGTCCAAACATGGCGGATTGACGACTTTGACTTTAGTTAGTTTTTTTGTTACTGAGAATCAGCATTTGGCTTAATTTCATTATAGTTGGTCTTTTATTAAAGCTGGATAGTCAGAGAATAATAAAACATGAAAAAATATTAAAAACTAATTGGCTTAGGCATTAAAAAAAATCGGTAAAGTCAATTTTTTTTACAAAAAAATTTTCGAGTTGAAAATCAAGCGTCGTTTGTAATTAAACGGTCAAAAATAATGCAAAACGTGCTGAAATAAAACATCTGGAGAATACATTTCTCTTTCTAAAACACTGATTACTTTTTAAAATATTTGAAGTAGTTCCGTATAAAATGTACTTAAGCGGCAGAAAAGCGCTACTGGCGTGGGTGCCTACAGGCCTCTACCACACCACTCAGTACTCATAAATGGCTTAGTTATAGTGCTATAATAACGTTTTTGTTATATTTTATTGATTATATTAACGAACAAATATTAATACAATAATTTAATTGTAAAAAATTATTTTTTTTTTAATTTATTATTTTTGTTTTTATTTTTCATTATTATTTTTTTTTAAATTTAACTTCATTTATTCTATACGGAGGTCGCTTAAGAAGACCTCTATTATAAAAATTATAAAATTATAATAATAAAACTTAATTCAAAAATACTTTGCAGAATATCTTGATTTTTTTATTTAATATTTGCAATTTAACATTTTGTTTTATATATTTACTGATTCTTAGAGGTAATTTAAATTGTATATACTTCCCTGGAAATGAGTTATATTAATATCTGTTTTATAAACTAAAGTAATATATACCTAATCTGAACTACTTTTAATGAATAGGTGCTATTATATATCGCTTATATCGCTATTAAAAAAAAACATTTTTATTTCCTTTATTTTATTCGAAAGTTGGACCATATCATAAAAAATAGGAACTTTTAATATTAAAATACATTATTCCCTCTGCACTAATGAAATATGGAAAGGACGAAGCTATAAGTTCTTCCATGTAACTGGAACTGATTGTTAGTATTTGGTCTCAAAATGAGGGAAAACGCGGAATTGAACCCAAAAATTGGAAAAATACATTAAGCGATCGACAGTGCCAAAATTTCGGAAAAGAAAACAAGGATCAGTATCCATTATATGGCTAAACGAATATATAGTAGACAATTGAACAGAATATTTCAAGATTCTGCTAAATGGGGGTAAAAATGCTTGATCAGTTTGGATGATATTAAGCAGGTTTATTATGGTGAAGACCATTTCATCAGCAAGAAAGATTTGTTCTAGGCAATTCTGAAGTCAGCTGGTCTGGAAGAAGTAACCCGAAATGCTGTGCGTACAAATGCTACAAATGTATTAGAAAATTATATGAAAGGACTGTAGTTTTATCCCTTTACAGGAAATGAGATACTAGGAAATGATATTCGAGATTCCTTACTGTTTATAGTACCAAAGAAAGTCTACTCAAGAATCGTATAAGCTAAAATTAGAAATATTGTTGATTGCCTAAGCTATATGGATTGAGAAACTCAAGTTGCACATTGGAGCATAAGTTGCAAATTGGGACTGTCTTCACTTTAAGGTAGGTTATAGAGAAGTCCACAGAGAAAGAAAAATGGTTCTCTATCTGCTTAGTGCCTCACACTTTGGATTGATCGAATATCTACTAGTCTTTCACAAAAGCTCGTTTTCCTTTCAGATTCATTCAAAAATCTTTTGCAATTGCACTAAAGAGGAGCAGAGCTATTTCCTTTTATCAATAGACCTCTGTATAACCTGCTTCAAAGTGAAGATAGTCCCAATGTACAACTTCAATAGCAATCTAAAATAAAGTGGTTCACACCATTATCAACCTCGTTTACTTCCTCCAGACCTGCTTGCCAATTGCTTAGAGCAAATCTTTCTTGCTGATAAAGTGTTCTTCACCATAATAAACCTGCTTAACATCATCCAAACCCAGCATTTTTACCCTCTTTTAGCAGCATCTTGAAATATTCTGTTCATCTGTCTACTATATATTTAGTACGTTTAGCCATATAATGGATACTGATCCTTGTTTTCTTTTCCGAAATTTTTGCACTTCCTTTGTCGTTCGCTTAATGTATCTTTCCAATTTTTGGGTTCAATTTCGCGTTTTCCCTCATTTTGAGACCAAATACTAACAATCAGTTCCAGTTACCTAGAAGAACTTATAGCTTCGCCCTATCCATATTTCTTTTGTGCAGAGGGAATAATGTACTTTAATATTAAAAGTTCCTATTTTTTATGATATGGTCCAACTTTCGAATAAAATAAAGGAAATAAAAATGTTTTTTTTAATAGCGATATAAGCGATATATAATAGCACCTATTCATTAAAAGTAGTTCAGATTAGGTATATATTACTTTAGTTTATAAAACAGATATTAATATAACTCATTTCCAGGGAAGTATATACAATTTAAATTACCTCTAAGAATCAGTAAATATATAAAACAAAATGTTTTTTTTTTTTTTTTTAAACTTTTATTATGATATTTACAACTGTATTAGTATCAATACATCAAGTAAATTTGTACAGAGAAATATTATTACATGAAACACGCTTGTTGAGAAACTACCCACTGGTAGCACTCTAATAATTTGTCTACATGAGAAGATCACGAGGCCATTTTCTTTTCAGACGCCTCGGAGGGTTATCAGGAATCGAAGAGGAAGCAAGGTTAGAAACAAGAGGATTTGGATGGTTATGAAGTTTATTATGGAAGGATAGGTATCTGGATTTGGCCAAATCGGAAACATATGGAACATTGAGGTCTTTATGGATTATTTTATTAGTGACAAAGTAAGGAGCATTGAGGATTTTACGAAGGATTTTGGATTGTAAGGATTGGATGCGAGAGGAATTCGATGGTTTAGTGGAGCCCCATAGCTCAACTCCGTAAGTCCAAATAGGTCTTATTATAGTCAAGTATATGAGTCTTTTGTAATTAAGGGGAAGTTTAGAGCGTTTGTCTAGTAAGTGTTGGAGTAGTCGGAAACGTCGAGCGGTTTCTTGTCGTTTCAGTCTGGTATGAGGATTCCAAGTTAGACGTTTGTCCAAATGAAGTCCAAGGTATCGGATTTGTTCAACAGGGATAAGTGGGGTATTATTGAAGGATACTGTGGGACATGAGGTCATAGGTTTACGTCGAAGGGTAAAGGTGATTTGATGGGATTTATTAGAATTTATTTTAATCCTCCAGTTTTGACACCATTCTTCAAGGCTTTTGATGTGTGATTGAAGAGTTTGGGATGCAATGGTTGGGTCATTATTAACGGATAGGACACATGTATCATCGGCATACGTGGTAATAACAGTGTTAGGATGGGTTGGGATGTCAGCTGTATAAACTGTGTAAAGGATAGGACCAAGGATACTACCTTGAGGAACTCCGGCAGATTGAGAAAAGAGGGATGAATAGGTATTATTGTGATTTACTTTGAAGTGCCTATCAGTAAGATAGGAACTGATGATAAGAAAATATGTAGGGGGAAGGAATTTACGGAGTTTGTAAAGCAATCCCGGATGCCAGACTCGATCAAACGCCTGTTCAACGTCGAGAAAAACTCCAGTGCAATACATTCCGCGCTCCAATGCAGAGGAGACTACGTCTACCACACGATGACATTGCTGGATAGTGGAATGGGATGTGCGGAATCCAAATTGGTGATCAGGGATTATGTGGTTAGAATCTAGGATGGGATACAGGCGTTTTAAGATGAGCTTCTCCAGGATTTTGCCCATGATGGGTAAAAGAGAGATAGGACGGTAAGAGGATGGGTATTCTGGTGGCTTTTTGGGTTTATGTATCATTTTGACTACAGATAGTTTCCAAGGGTCAGGAAAATATGTGGAACGGAGTACGGCGTTATAAATGTAAGTAAGGAATAGAATGGCTTTTCGAGGAAGTAGCTTAAGAATGTGGGAAGTGATTAGGTCGTGGCCAGGAGCTTTGCGGGAGGGTAATCTTTGAATAATATTGGATATTTCTGAAGGATGAAATGCTTTAGGAGGAGGAGTCATTTGAAGTGGGATATCCAGTTCTGTTTCAATACATTCAAGCTGATTTGGATTAAGGATATCAGGATGTGGATTAAAAGTTTTGAAGAGGTGATGAGCAAAAATTTGGGATTTTTCTTCATCAGATTTGGACCAAGTTTGATCTTCAGTAAGAAGTGGATGATTAAAGTCTTTGAATTTCAGGAGCCGTTTAGTCGTCGTCCACAATGATTTGTCGGTAGGTGTAAGTTTTTCAGTAAAATTTAGTAAATTTTGAATTTTATATTTTCTAATTTCTGATTTTAGTTTGTTAGTCAGTTGGGTATAATGAGTTTTATCTGTTGGATATCTAGTTCTATGCCACTTCGATCTTGCTCTGCGTTTTTCCTGTAATAAGATACGAATATGCTGTGGCAAGTTAGTCTTTTGTAAATTGTTAATCTTACTGTTAAAGGTGTTACTGTTTATACTGTCTGTTATTGATGTTGTAAGTTTATCTATGGCACCATTAATGTCTTCTTTTGTCTTGAGCGGAATTTTCAAGTCAAGTTTGTTTTCCAAGTCATCACGAAAGTTGTCCCAGTGTACTCGTCCTGTAATCAATTTAGGAGATGATGGTTTAGGAGCATAGCTTGAATGTAGTGAAAGCAGCACTGGACTATGGTCTGAAGAAAGGTCATCGAGTGATTTGATTATGGTTCGTGAGGAGGAGATCTGGGACGTTATAAATATATCTAGGATATCGGGACGTTTTTTGAGTGATGTTGGCCAATAAGTAGGACTCATGGGCGAGAGGATTGAATAACTGTTGGAAGATGAGATACGTGAAAGGATGTTACCGCGGGAGTTGGATGTTCGACAACCCCATCGTTGGTGTTTAGCATTGTAGTCTCCTCCAGCAATAAAGCGCGATCCGAGGGATTGAAATAAGGATTCAAGGAGGTTATAGGAGATGGAATTACCAGGAGGACAGTATACAGCTGAGAATGTGAGATGGAAAGGGCGAGTTGAAAGGACTATAGAAGTTGATTGAATGGCATCAGTTGGAGTGGAAGGAATAAGGGAGTGGGATAAAGATTTATGGATAAGGATGCAGGAACCAGCGTGGGAAGTGTTATCTGGGTGGTCAGATCTGTAAGTGATGTAGTCATGAAACAAAATGTTAAATTGCAAATATTAAATAAAAAAATCAAGATATTCTGCAAAGTATTTTTGAATTAAGTTTTATTATTATAATTTTATAATTTTTATAATAGAGGTCTTCTTAAGCGACCTCCGTATAGAATAAATGAAGTTAAATTAAAAAAAAAATAATAATGAAAAATAAAAACAAAAATAATAAATTTAAAAAAAAATAATTTTTTACAATTAAATTATTGTATTAATATTTGTTCGTTAATATAATCAATAAAATATAAGAAAAACCTTATTATAGCGCTATAACTAAGCCATTTATGAGTACTGAGTGGTGTGGTAGAGGCCTGTAGGCACCCACGCCAGTAGCGCTTTTCTGCCGCTTAAGTACATTTTATACGGAACTACTTCAAATATTTTAAAAAGTAATCAGTGTTTTAGAAAGAGAAATGTATTCTCCAGATGTTTTATTTCAGCACGTTTTGCATTATTTTTGACCGTTTAATTACAAACGACGCTTGATTTTCAAGTCGAAAATTTTTTCGTAAAAAAAATTGACTTTACCGATTTTTTTTAATGCCTAAGCCAATTAATTTTTTAATATTTTTTCATGTTTTATTATTCTCTGACTATCCAGCTTTAATAAAAGACCAACTATAATGAAATTAAGCCAAATGCTGATTCTCAGTAACAAAAAAACTAACTAAAGTCAAAGTCGTCAATCCGCCATGTTTGGACGCCATTTTGGGGCAGTTCGTTCACTTTTTTTTGTGGGAACATTGGCTTTTTTTTAATAAATTGTCACAAGGAACACAACGATATGCAATTTATAGGGATGTGGGGGGGGGGGGTGCACGGTAAGGGGGTCTGGCCCACAGACTAACTTGCGCTAAATCCAAAGTAAAGTCATGAGTCATTGCAGAGGCAGCGTGGCAAATAGCATGGGAAAGGTTTCCATAAAGCGTCCTTTACAATGGGAAACAATGGAGAGGATGCTGCTCTGGGATTTACGAAGGCTAATTAACAATAAGGAAGGGCATCAATAATTAATATTCATGTCTTGTTTTGGAGGTAATTCTATGATATCATACTATCATCACCTTGTAAAGTAAAAATGGAGTATGTGGACCAGTACGTCAGATCGATTATTCTACCACATCGTAATTTTCGAATCATTTTATTAAAAATAAATAAATAGTTATTATTTGAAGGCGCACAGTCAAAAAAGTGGTACGGACAATAACTTTAATTTATATATTGATTTTATGTCTCAAACTATCAAATGATAAAAAAAAATAAAAATAAAATAAATATAAAACACAAACAACAACAAAATACTAAGTAGAAGTTATTAGTACGTGGTACAGAAACCTTTTTATAAAATTATTAACATTCGCCTGAAACTTCGTAAATAGCTTCATCTCATCTAAACTTACAAATATTTTATTTACGAATATTCTCGGAATTTGGACGTTTTCAATCTGGAGGTCGGCAAACTCTGTATATTTAATGAGGTACTAAAAACTCATGAATTCCAATTAGCTTTTGTCTTTAATTTAATATGATAATAACTTAATATGTGGGCAAAATCGAAAAAAAGTGGCCTAAAAATATATTGGTCCGTTTATCGTGACCTCCACCTCGAAAAAGTTAAAATAACAAGGTTATATAGGCCAAACGCCTCAATGTGTATCTGTAGGCCACATTTTTTTTCCGATTTTGTGATCATATTATCTTTGGATTCAATTGGATAGCAAATGGGTATTCATGGGTTTTTAGTACCTAATTAAATAAACAAAGTTTGCCGATCTTCACATTAAAAACGTCCCAATTCGTAAAGATTTCGTAATGTTTGTAGATTATGATGAGATGAAACTATTTATGAAGTTTCAGGCGTATGTTAATAATTTGATAAAATGGTGTCAGTTCCACGGACTATATTGTTTCTAGGTCCAAATTCAAGAACATCGTGTGAACTTTACTCCACATGTTTATTTTATATGTCCAACTATAACTATGACCGTTGACTTGAACGTATGGTACAAAGCAAATGTGTTTGAGACCATTTATTTGTTATTAATTTTTATCAGTGTTTATAAATGTTTAGCGTTATTTTAATTTCATTATTCCATTTGTGTATTTTTGTATTTTATAGTTCAAAACGAAATATAGACGGTTGAAGTATATCGTTGTTTCATATCGAATGATAAAAGAAAATTGACATAATAAATGAAAATAAATAGTGAATTGTGAGTAAATTAATATTATAAGAATTTAATCACATTATTTTACAGAAGGGCAAATATTCATGGAAATCTATTGTACTAATATAATACTTCAGGACACAAAAATATATCAATCTTCAGGAAGTCGGATAGCTTTAGAGTTCTTTTTTTTCTCCCATAACCTGTAAAAATATATTCAACTCATGATATTTTTCCTTTGATTTAATCTGATCAGATAAAGTAGTAGTTTTTTTCATACCTGTTTGCAGAACAGAATGAAAATAATAAGTTGGGAAATAGCTGTCCTTGCATGTGTAGTTGTTGAATGGTATTGAAGTTGCAAATTGTAAAGTAACCTGCTTCTAGAAATTTTTTTTAAATGAATTATTAAATGAATTAAATATGAAACTTAATTTGTTTTTTGTATTTTTTATCAATGTTTGTTTTCAAGGCGCAAAACATATGTTTCCAATTCTTAATCCATGACTACCCAAAGATTTAATTTAATTTAAACAAAAACTGATATAATACTATAATAACTTATTACAAGACATAATATAGAGTATTATAGTTTATTAGCATGGTAGCATATATGTATGTATATAATAGTCATATAATTAAAATGCCTCCTGTAAAAAAAATAATTAAAAAATAAATAGGATAATAAAATATTACTTGTACATTTTTCCAGATGGAAATAAAAAAAAAAAAAAAAACAGATGTGAAATTATTATATTATTTCCTTGGTGATAGACTTTGTAGGTTGCGAATAAACAAAATACAATATATTCCTGTTCTGTAAAATAACTCTAAATATTACTCCAGTAAAAGTTATTCAAATGCTCAAATGGTGTATTCATACCTTTACATTTCAGCCCTACTAACCAAGATAATGTGACAAGGGAAGGAAGTTATGCGAAACATTATGCTAAACCTTGGAACTTACTCCTTCAAGTTGGAAAACATATTCCTTTCTAAGTTCACTTGGAATTCGCAGAAACTCCGGACAAGTCTACTCAATGTAGTTTACTAGTTAAAATAATCTTAATTACCTTTGGAAATATTGTTTTGAAATTAGTTAAACAACCTCTCACTAATTATTTAACTATCTATAACTTTTGATAATTAATTATAAATCGGAAATAATTACATAAATAAAAATTTCAGGTCTGTTCTATTGGGTTGAGTATGAATTCAGTTTCTCAATAGATTGTAATCACCATGTAAAAATACTTTTGAAATAATGTTATCGGTGTTTTTGAAATCCTTTTTGTGTTATTGTCAAAGATTTTTTTTTTTTGTCTTGTCATGTACCGAACTCCCCGAGGTTATTTCTGTTGACTGTCAGTTCTACGCAGCAGGAGATCTTCAGTTAAAATTTTTTGTTGGTCCCCATGTGTGATGTGGGTATGACCAATCAGGTTAACACACTTTCTTATAATTTTGAGCTCGATTTTTTCTTCGTCAAAAAATAAAAAATCTCCATCAATATCAATAATTTATATTATAGTCACTGAATAAAAATTGTAGATTTGTTATTGTGATGAACGAAAGAAGAGTAAATTTTATTCTGGGAAATTTAGTCCCCTAAGAATACAGTGCTACAGTGAACAATGAAATGATATTTGTCTGTCATTAGAAAATAATTTAGAATAAATTAATTTACATAGTTATCTAATCCTAAATTTAAAATGAAGAAAAAGCAATAGTAGACATATGAAATTATACATATATACATATGAGATCACATATTTGTATACATGAGCAATATACATGTTATTTAGATATCTGTAAGATAACAATAAAATGAGATTGGCAGCTCTAAATTACGAAAATATCATTTCTACATATACTCGGAAGATTGATTAGTGAGGAAATGGAAAAATGGTGTTTAATTAAATGAATTCAAGGATGATTATTTGCGTATGGAGTTCTAAAACAGTGCAGTACGTATAACAAAGGAGTTTTTAAATGAAACAGTTCTATGAGAAAGAATAAAGAGAGTTGTGATGGAATGTCGTTTTGAACGAATGGACAGAGGAACAAGGAGTAAACAAATCGAGAAGGTAAGAGAGTTTTTTGGTCTTGAAGTTTCGAAAAAGAATACACCATAGAAAGAATACACAAGAATTATTAACATCCGCCTGAAACTTCGTGAATAGCTTTATCTCATAACCTACAACTATTTTATTTACGAAAACTCTTGGAATTGGGACGTTTTCAATCTGGAGGTCGAAAAACTTAGTCTATTTAATTAGGTACAAAAAGTTCGTATATACCCATTTGCTTTCCACTTGGATGGTAAGATAATTTGATCATAAAATCCAGAAAAAAAAGGTGGCATAGAAAAATATTGAGCCCTTTGGCCTATACATACTACTTCGTTATTTTAACATTTTTTGGGTATAGGTCATATCAAACGGCCCAATATTTTAGCATGCCACCTTTTTTCTCGATTTTGTGATCAAATTATCTTTCGATGCAAGTGGAAAGCAAACGGGTATTTATGAGTTTTTAGTACATAATTAAATAGATAAAGTTTGACAATCTCCAGATTGAAAACGTCCCATTTCCGAGAATTTTCGTTAATAAAATATTTTTAGGTTACGAAGAGATGAAACTATTTACGAAGTTTCATGCGGATGTTAATAATTTGATAAAAAAGGGATTTGTAACACGTACTATAATGATGTTTCTTACAATAACGGTTCGAAAATAGATTTATTAAATTAAGTAAAAATTCATTTATTTATTAGGCAATATCAAATATTGTAATGAAACATTCAGAGTTTTTCAATTTTTTTTCTATTTAGTTGTTTTGATAGAATTTAATTTTGAATCTGTTTCGTGCCTGCATCGTAGGTATTTAATATTTATTTTAATTTTAAATAAGATGGATATGGATATACATGGTTGCAATACAGAGATAACATTCTGGATTTGTTTAGAAATGTAAAAAAATTATTTAAAAAACACATTTATTTACCTTATACTTTACTTATTTATTTATTTACTCAGTACTCGATCAGGGCCCTAGACACTAACCAGCAACACAGAAAGGATTATTCAATGATTTGAGATCAAAAATCTCCGCATGATAACCGAAGCGAAGTGCTTACAGAAACTCATCAATCAATATCTTATGATATGAAAACTAAGGAGATCACGATGGGAGGGCATATAGCTCGAAGATCGAATAAACCAAGATGTAATACGGTATGGACTTCAGTGGAAGTCTTTAGCCAACAATTAAAAAAAAACAACGGAGCAGTTCCAGTAGCAGATGACTGGAAAGAAATAGTACAAGATAAACAAAATAGATAAGAAAAAACTCTGCAGGGTCCGTAATGCCAACAGAAAAAAATACTTTCCGATTACTAAATAATAATACTTTTTTCCGACAACAGACTTACAGATTGTCAGTGCTTCTGACAGGTGTTGATAAAGAAATGAATTAAAAAAAAAAATTGACAATTTGAGATGGTGCATTAAAATGTCGTCCTGGTATATAACCATTATTAGAATCATTTTTCTGTCAAAGGGTAATAGCTTGAGTTGATATAAAAATTATTTTTTAAGTACATCATAAATTTGAACTGACATTTCATCATGGAACATCAGCCTCCTATTAGTATAATGTATAATATATTGTATGTGTATGTATATTGTATTGTATGTGTATATATTGTAAATTCATTTTAAAATATTATTAACTTTTAAATCATCTGTCAGAGTATGAGCGAACAATGCTGCCAAGAAAGATGACGCTACCGATACAGTCTTATCCGCAGACAAAATCAGTTTGACGACTCACAATGGTTATGACAGCACTAGTTAGGACAGAGATATAGTACAAGATACTGCAACTTGCCTTGGCAGTAGTCGGCTACTAGTTGTTAATAGATACTAGATATCCAAGCCTTGGCATGGATACCCAACGATATCTATATCTTGAGGTGAAGGTTTCGTCTTCCAAGTACCTAGTAGTGTCATACTTGTTTATTGAATTATTATTTTTGATGATTGATACACACATACAACATATATTGTATTGTAAAAATAAGCACTTCCCATTTTAAATAAACATTTGAATACATGATTACTGAGTGGATTTATTAAATTATTAAATTTTATTTTGAGTTATTACGTTATACGTTAATAACATTATTTGAGGCGATCGGTCGGTAAAACGTGGTATCTAGAATTTTTCGGTAATTCAAGTTCTTAGCAACACTGAATTTTTGGCTTGCTGACTTCAGATAAATACTATTTACTACGATTAATTGAAAAGTTATGATATTTTTTAAGAATTATAAAAGTTATAAGAAATGATAGAAGTGAGGGCTAATTTTAAGTTTATATAATTTTTTTTATTAATTAGATGTGTTTTCAGGCAATTATGTTTATTAGAATACATTCCGTATTACGAGAAAACCAAAAATAAAAACTTTGCAAAAGTTGATTGTAGTCATTTTTGCTGAAAACTTTGGTATTTTTGGGTAACTGGGTATACAATCATATCATTCCTTTACACAACTTGAGATGAATCTCAAAATTTTTCCTAATTAACCTCAACTTAAATGGACTTAAAGTTTATCGAAGTTGGAAGTTTTTTTTTAAGTTTTTTTTTTTAATTTAGTACAGTTAAAAAAAAATCGCAAATAATTTATGACTTTTTTTTAAACATAACTCAGCTGAGATTCTTCGCTCAATAGTCATCTTTAAATGGTTTTAACAATGACAAACTATGCTTTCCTTTGAAGTAAATTTTTTTTAGTTTACTGAGGAGCAGTTGTCTATTATATAAATAAAATGTTTTTTTAATTATCGCTTCCTATTCAACAAAAAACGTGACTTGCATAAAAAACACAAATCTTTAATTTTCCACTTTTCTGCTGCAAAATGGACAATTGTTGATATGAACTTTTTTGTAGTTATTGATGTATTTTCTTTTGAACGTTTCCCTTGACTTATGGGACACCCTGTCTATATTTTTTCTTTTACCATATTTTACGACGGATCGCCTCATTCCTAAGTTGGCTTTTTTCAACTCAACTATTTTCATCTTATCCTCCATCTGAAAAATGCAGTTGTAATTAATACATTTTTTTAAAGTGATTTGAATGTTTTCACGAAAGGTAATGATAAGAAATATGTGAAGGCATCACATTGGAAGACATGAGAGACATGAGAGAAAGGTAGCGAATATTCTCGTTCTTTGTTACAACAAAATGTCATAGCGAAGATTGGAATGGTGCAGAGATCTATTCCTAACCTAAAGGTTACATAATATACATATTCCATCAAAAGGAATATGGAACTTATGTCACGTCGGAGATCAAGATACCCTTCATATGATCGTAGCCTCTATATTTTGTATTTGTTTTACCAGTGGTGGGTATACGTATCGGAAAAAAAAGAGTAAATTTTTCCTCCCAAAATAACAATTGAGAAAAAAATACATCTATTTAAAGTACCATAGTACCAGTAATTGTAAATAAAACCGTACTAAATTGAATTAAAAATCATATAAATATTAGCATTTTTTATACAATACGAAGGAGTTGATACTTATGAAGAGCAAAGATTAATATCAAAACCTTTGATTTTGTAGAAAACTTTTTAATAAAAACCATGCGGTTGAATTTATAAAATTATATACAGCAGTTGTAAAACTATACACGGAAAACGAATAATCCTGAAAAACATTTATGACTATTTCAGACGATAGTCAATTCTTTAAATTTTATGGATCTCATAAAAACCTGCTGGGAATAAATAATGAGCATAAAGATAAAATGCTAATTCAATTGCATCTCCAAACCAGTTCTATCATTTACACGGTCGGTAAACGTCTGAATTTTCTTCATTATCTAATAGATTATTACTTTAACGGCTCCATGTTGATTTTTTTTTTTTATTATTTGGGTAATACAAATTTTATGTTTACTCAGAATAACTAATAAAATTTAATAATAATATTAAACTATGGTGATCTGCAATTTTCATCTATTAATTTTTTTTTTATTTATGGAGATCAGTGACGGTTTATCTTACAACTTACAACACTCACTACAGCCCGAGAATTAAATGTACCCGTTAATTTCAAATATCTCAGATTTTGCTGCATCCTGTGATTTTTTAATTAGTAAACCTAGTTGATTTCTTGTAAGAGTACACTTGGTAATTTTTATATAGGATGTCCCACAAATAAAGGGAAATAAATAAGGGCTGATAATAAACATCAAGAAATATAAAAAATTTTATATAAACTATAGTCCGATTTTCCACAGAAAAGTAAAGAATTTTATGGGTTTTTTTTTTTTAAGCAAGCCCCTTTTTTTGTTGAACAGGAAACACTAATTTAAAAAAATTTTGATTAAGGAAATTAACAATTGCTTAATAGTGAACTAGACAACATTAAATGCAAGTAGAGTTTTTCTTTGTTAAAAGCATTTAAACAGAAATTTTACGAGGCTACACTATGTTAGAATCTATTTTTAATAAGATCACTGATTACTCGCTACATAATTTGATTAGATATTTTATCACCCCAAAGTACCCATGTTCTTAACAAAAATAACCACGATAGTTTATTAAAAAGTTTTAATTTATTTATTTTTGTTTCTGAGGACATTATTAACGGTAATACGGGAGTTCATTCACACCAAGTGTACAATAAAGGAAAATAATATAAATGGAACAACAGCAAAGTAATTATGCTAAAAATAAATAAATATAAATAAACAAAAGAAACTTAAACCAATAAAAATAATAACTTAAATATAAGCATACTTCATATATGGGATGAATTGTAATAAATTTATCACAGAAACTCATTTTTTATTAATAAAACAAAATGCTAAAAAATAATGTTTTTTTAAACATTTAACATTTTCAGTCGTAATACATTAGTGTTTTCATCCAGATTGTGAATTGATCCCTATTGTGTTTAGTGACTAAATAAATGTTCCTGGTGCTAATAATTACGTTTTGATAAAAATAATTCAAGAAATTGGTGGATTCATTATTTTATTTTATTTATTTTTTGTAAATGTTAATTTACAATAATAAATTATTAAATTAAATTCATATTAACGTTCAGTTGGTAATGGAAGCGTAAATCTAGTTAAAATCGGATGCTTTTTTTAAACCAAGGAACAAGCTTTACTTTCGTAGAGCTTTTGTATATAATAAAATAATAAAAAAGTACTTTTATTATCTGATTGCCTCATCTACATACCATATACATCTACATACCGAAACAAATGCTAACTATCGAATATGAAAATCACAACTCTTACGTCTTTATCAATGCAACCCAAACAACGAGGATATTTTAATTATCGCACTAATATGTGATTGTATGAATGTTTGAAGATTTTGTATTCGCTCTTCAAAAATATTTAATTTCAGGTATATAAGTACGATTTGATAACAGTATTTATTCTCCCAACAATTGTTCTTTAGTTTATTGTGATGTTCCGGGATCATCTTCAGACAATATCTTATCCTAATATCATCACATTTTTTTATAAGATTTGTCATAATTATTTTTCTATTTTATACTCTACAGTATTTGACTAGACTCTCCGTAGAGGAGTCCACAATATAATTTGAGGAATGAAATATAATAATATAAAAAAAAAATTACGATAAATCTAAAAAAATAAGATGATATTAGGATGAGATACTGTTTGAAGATGGGATGAGAAAGTGGGCCCCGAAACATCATAATAAAATAAAGAAAAATTGTTGGGAGAATAAATACTGTTATCAAATCTTACTTATATACCTCAGAAAAAAAAGTATCTCTCTTAGGACATAAGAAGTTATTTGATTTCAGTTACAGTCGCTAGAGTGCAGGATTCAAAATGTTTAATATTTTCATATTCGACGGTTGGCAGGCGTGCCCATCTCACCCAAGGTCAATGGTGCAAGAACCTACCTCCCCCTCCTCCCAAGATATTTTATTCCTCACCTTTTCTTAAAAACTTAGTGAGCTAAGATAGAATTAGAAAAATATTATATCATATACAATTACACTTGCTACGGTATGCTCCACGTTTTTCCCCTTGTCCCTTAGTCCGAAAATTCGTGACCACGTCGATATTCGCCTACCTCAAAAATTAAAAAACTCGTCAAAATATGCCTCCCTCAAAAATTTTTATGGCGCAAATTGCGCTGCCGAACCCCCTTCTGGGCAACCCTGATAGCATTTTTATCGATTAGGTGATCAGATTTTTTATCTATATACATTTTACAATCTTATCTCATAAACCTAATGAACCACAATGTGAGTCGGAACATGGCCGATTAAAAATTAAATCAGGATCAAGAAATGTAAGGTTTACTATTTTTTTTAATTAATCGATTTATAGTAGATAGGTACACTTTAATTATATAATTAATTAATACGAGAAAATATAACAAAAGAAAATACCCCCGATTGACAAGACTACCTAATTAGATTTTTAAAGCAAGAACGTCCCCAAAGCAAATACTTCGCCTAAACGATACCCCTCCCCCAACCAATGATCGAGTTACTTAGTTCAACCAGAGCAAACAATGGAGGCTTCTTCTCCCTCTAATTCATCAAATTACAAAAAATCTTGACAATGGATAAGCTTACAGAATTACTGATTGAAAATAACGCAAATAAAGCGCGTGTTTACAAAAAAAAAACTTCCACAAAAAATTTAATTTTACATTTTGAGATACGACAGAAATCTTTCACACGATAACCACTACAACCTAATATTTCTCGTGCAGAAGGACATAGGATAAATTATTGAAAAGGGAGTTTCTGAAAGTACGTGCATCGCACATCATTTAAATTACAATAAAAAGATTAATGCACAGCATGAAAAAAATTCCAAATAAAGTTTATTAATAAAATATTTATTTTTTAGATTAATAAACTATTATTTATTAATCTAACAGAACCAGAAGACTATCTGCAGCGCAAGACTCAAATTTTCAACAAAGAGCCGACAGCCATCTTATAGTAGTAAGTGATGACTTCATAAAGACATACATAAAATATGCTGCATTTACTATTAAATCAAATGAAGCATGTGAAGCATGCAACTGCCTTCTACAATAACTGACACAATGCCTCATTTTTTGTCGAAACAAGAAACAAATCATTGAATACATTTATTGATGAATTCAGGGAAGACATTAGCGTAGAGAATCTATTGAAAACAGATACAACGGAAAAATTAAATCAGCTGTATTATATCATATGAGGATGTTCATTGAACTGTTAAGTGGTGTAGTTAATCACAGATGTTGATACATATTTACACTGTTATATATTTAATAATTTTAGAATATTTTTTAAAAAAGTATTACTGAAAAAGTTGTTTTAATTATTATATATAATGTTTACTCATCAGTTATTAGTCATATAATGTTTTACGTGTTGTTAATATTATGTTTGAACACAGTACTATACTCAAAATCTAACATACCTATATATATTTATTTGTACACAAATTTCTTTATAAAAATAAAATAAATAATTCATTATTTATTAATCTAAGTAATGTACCAAATAATTAATGTATAAACCTGTAAAAAATTATTATAATGGAAAATCTTTAAATATGCCAACTCACCGCTATCAAAACAGCTGTCCCTTAGAATTTTGCTTTTATGTTGTTCACTTCTAAGTTATCTCAGACAATTATTAAAAAGCCCGTTAAGGTTGAATTTATTTTAAAATATTCAGAGAAAATAATATAACATTTATATATCGTTAAATTAATTATTAGTTTTATTAAAAACAGATAGAAGTCACTTATGTTAGTTACATGGTATCCAATTAAAATGAAAAATATTACGTGACTGATTTCTATGGAATATTATGGGCTTGAACTAGGTATATGTCTAAATTTCATGACTTTTGGAAACTGAACATACTACTTTTATTTATATATATATATTATGATGTTCCCACAGGTTCCGGTAAAGTTTAAAATTTGTATACCTGATCTTCATTTCAAATTTCTACGCAATTGTAAAAATATTACTTAACAATCAACCGAAAATTTTGATGAATTCAGTTTGTAACATTTAAAGAAGGTTTGTTTCTATGTATTAAACATATATTTTTAGGATGAAATCTTAATTTCAATATGTAAAGTTTATTTATTGTTCACTCCGACAATCAAACCAGTACCGTTTATTATTAAAACGGACTCTGAATTTTCGATGTTAGCCCTGAATGTTATTTGCCTTCTTATATTGTTTGTATTTTTATCGACTATAAACTCATGTTTGACGTCATTTTCCACAAAAAAAAACTATTTCGATATTTTGACTTTCGTCCGGCTGGATAGACTTGGACGGCCCACTGTGCGCTGATAGGAAGTTAATGAATATTATGATCATGCGAGTAACTCGTTTATTTGACGTCTTTACGTGAGCTCATGTTGCAACTATATACATAACATGTACTATCTTGTTTAATATTAAATATAAGACTTTACGTTTTAATAAAAATTCTAAAAATATTTCACGATTTCGTGAATGTTTGATGGTTAAACAGGTGCCAGGTGCACGGCAATCACGTTGCAGAGGTTGTGTAAACCACATTCGTGATAGTCGCTTGACCTCTTTCAGTTCTGCATCTCCAATGCACCTGGGCATAACTGATGGGTCCACGAATTAGTGTTGTTGGTTGTTCGATGTTACTGGATTTTCGCCTACATAAATTAAAATATAATTCAACTATAAATTTATATCAGATTTATTTAAATTTGTATCCCAAACAGTCATGGATCTCTGAGATATAACGTTCATTATCCAGGTAAGGAGTGAACTAGTCCCAAGTTCGAAGCTCCGGATCGGGAATGCATCAAGTGTTTTATTGCGCGAGATATAAATTAAATTTACTATTAACATTGGCAGGTGAAATAAGATTTTTAGGCCCCGAACGTTTGTGCTACAGACGACTTCTTAAGGTATATATCTTTTTTTAATTTAAAGTTTAATATTTCCGGATAGTTAACGAGCATCCGTACAAATTATGCATAAAGGACTCTGGAACGAATGGTTCCCAATGGACTAGTGTTGCCCAAAATCGGTATTGGTCTTGCACTTCACAAGACCAAGACCAAGGCCAGGAAAAGTAAAAAAAATCGACTTTTTAAATATAAATTAAGGCAAAATAGTTACTAATACTTGACAATTTTAGTTACTATATGTTAATAATTGGTATAACCAATTTATTTTTGCATTTAACTCCTCTAATTTTTCATTCCTGATTAGTTAGGGTTCTCCTAACTAGCCTTAGGTTTCTCCAAGACTCATCTCGGTCTCGCATTTGGGCAACGCTACAATGAACTATTTAGAAAAAAAAAAAAAAACCATTCTGCATTAAATATAATAATATTGACTTGAAGAAAAAACTTCATAAAAATCTAATAGAAACAAGAAGAAATAGTGGAATTCCCTAAAAAATTGAATTAATTTTTGATGCTATAGGTGCTACGTTTGAGTCATCGATATTCACTATTTAAGGACAGAAATGATTTGTTGAATCATACGAATCGATTCTGGGCAAATCAGATGAATAACTTTGTATTGTTGGGAAGTTCGTTGGGAGGGTAGCAGTCAAAGTGAAAAAATAAAACTTTTCTTTATGCCAACGATTCGGCCTAAGGTTTAGACCTCCGTTTGGTTTGAGAAAAGAAAAATATAAAAAAAACACGACATATTACAAATATATTAGCAAGAAAATAACAAGATACAAAAAAAAGAACGTTATCTGCTAATCTACTAATCAGATGATAGCATATTTTTTAATAAAACATTTTATTAATTTTTAAATTGTTTTAACACAATGTTTTTTCATATTCTGTTATCTTCTTGCTTATACGCTTGTAGTATGATTCGTTTAGTTATTATTTTGTAACTTCTCAATCCTGAAACATAGACCGAAATGTTGATATTAAAATAATTTTTTTTATTTATTCACTACTGCGGCAACCTCCAACCACCTCTCCTAAAGTATTTACTATTTATACCTTCCTTCACCATTATGAATAACATTCTTATACGAATAAAACTATTTTTTTCTGTTCTGAAACAGTTTGGGAGCAGGGTTGCTTAGTAAATAATGTACTTTCTATTATTCTGCAGGTCCCGTGTTCGTGTGCAACGGTGGTGGATAATTATTAATTCTGATACATTAGACGAGGATCGATCCACTATAAAGTGGGTATTCCACCAACTTTTATTTTATTTTATTTATTTTTTGGTCTCCTCTTCCTTGCCTTTTAAGCTTTACGGGGTTTTCCCGGGCAATGCTGTGTTATGCACAAGCTTAGCCCGCTCGACCACCCCGTATCCTACTACATAATGGGTTGTGAAAAAAGTTGTGGGGGATTAGAAATGGGATTTGGTGGGAGGTGTTCCAGCAGCCAATCACATTAAAGGATTCTCCCAGGTTTTCCCAGGTTTCTCCCGTTATAATTAATTAGGAAGAAA
The DNA here is from genome assembly GCA_928085145.1 of Nezara viridula. Taxonomy (NCBI): domain Eukaryota; kingdom Metazoa; phylum Arthropoda; class Insecta; order Hemiptera; family Pentatomidae; genus Nezara; species Nezara viridula. The sequence goes on along the minus strand of OV725080.1, from coordinate 101,511,718 downwards.
ACGTGGATGTTGAGCTTAATCTCGGCCCAATCACCTCTTTGAATAACCGTTGACCTTCAAACAAACAGTACAACCTTACAAAGTACTCAGCCCAAGACACTCCATGGGTTGTATGTTTAGCTTTTTTTAATAATCAGCGCTGTGAACAAAGTGATATTGAGTTGTATAAGATGAATATCCTAGCAGAAAGCGAGGAAACATCAATGTTCAGATCAATTAATGTTCCAAAATTAACTTACAAACAATGGTACATTAATTGATATGAACATTTAAGTTCTAATACACTCATCATTTTTTTTCTAATAAAATCCAACCGAATTCCATTTATTCAGAGAAAAAATAATTCATTCTTTAATAAATTCGAAGTAAAATTTTAATTTCTCGAGTTTATTAATTCAATTCCAAGCGTTTCTTCGAATAGGTCCCTGGAAAAAATAATTTAAGCCATCAGATGTCATTTTTAATAAAAAGAATATCATTAAAGATTTTTTTGTCTCATTACTAAAAACTGGCTTTATCATACTTTATTTTCCAACTAAAAATTCATGAGACGACTTACTATTTACAATGCTGAGGTCTTTTATACTTCGCTGCCGCAAAACATTTTCAATAAAAACGTATGATTTTGGTTCAATATTTTGTTTATTATATTCAATAATGAACCATTGTGGAATAAAAATTCCAAAACTTAACCCTCTCTCAAAATTTGAGGTTTTACGTATGTAGAATACGTAGAATTTATAATAGGATGCGTAGAATTCGAAAAACGTATAAAAGATTTTGCTTGTCCGTCCGCCGTCCGAGCATTTTCTCCGAAACTTCTGGACTGATTTTTCCCAAATTTCGATTTAAAATTAGAAGTCACCTGAGGATGATCCTCCTTCATCGACATTTCTATCCGCCTTTTCAAGATGGCGGCCGAAAAACCTGCGTTGCTACAGACTGTAGCGCCTAAACGAATGTACCAAGTTCAATGAAACTTCGCTTAGTAAAGGTTACCGTAAAGAAACCATAGTGATCTAAATTAAAGTTCACCTTTGAGTATCAATTAAGAAGAAAGAAGTAATGGTTTGTAAAAAATTACTGTTAAAAATTGTTTATATTTTTATCATTATTGTTATAAAGTCTTCTTATCGATGCCCTTTAAATTTATCTATTTATCTATCTAGCAAAAAAAGTTACAATGGATGGTAAAATTAGATTACTAATAACTAAAAAAAAATACACTTTTTTGTCGATATTGTATATGGTTATTTAAAAGTTTACGGAATCGTTAAAAACAGACGATTAGGAGCAAAGATATGGTCTCTAGATCTTTTTTATATGTTATACTGCAAAGGCTATATCCTTTGTTTTGGTTTTTGATTTTTTGAATGTGTTACTGAAGTAATGTTAATTTTGCTAGGATATTACTAATGATTAAAAAAAAAACTTTAAGAATTGGAATTTCCTTTTATTTCTTTTTCTTTGTCACTAGGAAGGTAATGTTACTTTAGATGGATAATTCTTTGGAAATAATAAACCATTGTGAAATAATTTGCAGCGTTTTTTTAACTGTTACCGATTGGGTTGATTATTTATGTACGTTTTGCGGTACATAAATAAACCGTTCCAGCGAGTTTGTTTGTACACGTTTTCAATTTTTACTTATTTTTTTTTTTGTGGAAGGAGGTCCAGGAATTTCGATTTCGATAGTTAAATATAAATATGGATATATCCATAAATCGTTTTTATTTTTTTTAATATCTCTATTCTGAACACATAGACAATACCATATATATATTACAAATAACAAACCAAAAATAATATGAATTTGATTTATTCACAGTAGAGGACTTAAAAAAAGTCATTGAATCGTAAAGGCTTGCCCATATCCAAAATGAAGCTTTGAAGGCCGCTGTATACAAATCTGACCATATTTGAGTTGCAAGGTTGCAAAGTCAACATTACTTTCCCATTTCAGATTCGAAAAATTGTACTAATCGATTTATAATTGCCTGCAGTTGATGGAATTGATAATCACCAGTTTGAAATCGTTTCAAATATATCTGCATGAAATGGACAAGGTTTCGCTACATTCATTTACTTCTAATGAATGAGATATATCCATGTTAATATATTGGATCCTCATTGTAACAGGAAATAAGAGGAAGAAATGGAAACCATTAGCCCTATTGAAAAAAAAAAATTGTATTAAACGTATTCCAAAGATAGTAAAGTTTCGTTATAGAGAACCACACATCATATTTTACACTAGTCACTAGAGACCAGTTGTGATGGTGTATTAACTAGTGCGTAATATTTCGTAAAAAATGTTATAAGATATTTATTTCATGTTGATATAATTCAGAAAAATAATATATTTATTTTTAATTTCTTCCACTCATGTCACTGCTTCACTGACCTTGACCCGTGTATATATATATATATATATATATATATATATATATATATATAAATATATATATATATATATATATATATATATATATATATATATATATATATATTGCAGGTACCGCGTGCAAAATTAAAGTGATTTCAGAAATATAATATTACAAAATGTGTACAATAATACCTAATACATACAGATTAATATTTTATTTATATTGTGTGTAAAAGGTTATTTTTATCCTCTGATCAAAAGTTTTTTTTTTCGCAATTTAATCATTAATATTTATGTAAAACCGTATCACTCACTGAGTCATCATTATTTTTAATCGATTCAATAAATCAGGCATGATTTTAAAATTAAAAATCAAATATAATAATTAATACTGGATTTTGTTTAAAAAAAATTATCGATTTCAAATCCTGGTTGTAATTGACAAAGGATAAAAAAAAATGTATTCCTCCTTCTTATAATGGATCAAATTTATTTGTATTCTTAGTATATTGTCATTTATGCAACAAACATTTTTTCCGATTAGATCTAATTTTAATATAGCTAACAAAAACCTGAATAAACGAATTGTTTCGGACGGTCCAAGAAGTAATATAGTTATTTACGACTTATTAATATACGGCTTTTTGAAATTTTTGTGTGTTATATTAAGTAAATGACTACGAAACATGGGATTGGGCCCCTTCTTAAATTGTTGGGGAAGATAGTTTATTCCTTTTAAAATTATATATTCATGTAATTCTTTGCTGAGTTTATATTATCTTTGCCTCTATCGCGACCGATTATCTGGTTATTTAATTTATTTATTTATTTCGCTCGGTTTAGCTCAGATATTTCATTTATGATATTTGATATAGTTAGCCTGACCGTTAGCTAATTTTAAAAATGTAGATTCAAGACTGTCCAAGATTTAATATTGAATGAAAAACACTGGATATGTCACCAAGTCTTCAATAAAGAAAACTGGAATGATTACGGAAAAAACTCTGAAAAAATCTACGAATTCTTAAAAATAGTCAAATTGTATAATAGAGAGTAAACGAAACGTGTTGCCAATGACCCAGCATGCTAGAGAAAAAAACAAAAAAACAAAACAAATAAATTTAGAAAAAAGTAATTATCAGGAAACTGATACCCAAGGATTGTTCACACATATATGCCTCTCAGCAACAACTTCCATTAACATTTTTATGTATTTATTTACGAAACATTATCAAGTTATAATTTTTGTATAAACGTACGCATTTTTCATATAAACGACTGTTTTTTAAATGGAAAGAGTTTTGATTCCACTAAGTATTTTTAAAATAATATATATATTTTTTTTTTGAAAATTCGATTGATTACTTTTTTAGTGTTTTAATTAGAATATTTTACTATTTTTTTTTACGGGAGATATATTATATTTAGCGGTTAGTACGTACAACTTATTGTACTCATTTCACGGCTGGGAGCGGTACTTCCCGCCTGAGGCTGGTACGTGTAGCTTTGTCGAGGTACCCAGAAGTCGGTCCACCGTAATAATGGGTACCGTTGCTGGGTCAGGGATCCTCCCCCCCAAAAATTGAAGTCTCCGTAAAGAAAGTTCCAGAACTAATCTAATCCCACGTGCTTGCTCCATTATTTATTTTGAAGAGAAATGAATATATATATTTTTAAAACGAGATGATAACGTTCAAAGGTTTTTTGAAGGGAGTCAATAGTCTGATATACATACACGTTTTAAGGTCTTATGAGCCTAAATAAATGAATTTTATAAAATGTGGCGACTTGGCATTCTTAGAACTTATCAGTCTACTTAACTACAATTGTATTATTTTCGATAGAACTCAAAGGATAATTCGTGGTTGCCTTAATACAGAATCGTAACGGATGCAAGGAATAAAGAAACCATATTGATCTGAATTAATGTTAACCTTTTAGTAGCAATTTTGAAGAAAAAAGTAATGCTGTGTAAAAATTTACAGTTTAAAATTGTTTATATTTTTTATCATTTGTTATTACTACCCTCCAATCCAGAGTCGAATGTGAGCTTCTTCCAACAGCTTTATCTTTTGCAATTACCACCTAGTTCCAAACAGGCCCCTTCTGAGGAGAGCAGCCTTACAGTTTGAAGAGTCCACAAATTTTTATATTTTATATTATCATTATAGGCCGCAGTAAGGTTAGGCAGAGCTAATGGAGCCCGTAACAATTTTTAATATTCTCCTGTTGCTATTTTTGTTTATCACTAAATACCCACACCCCTATACATATAATCAACTTATTCTTTTAATTTTCGTTATATGAATAATTCTATAGCTAGAATAATAAACATCGCTCAAAAACGTTTGGAGGACGCAGCTACGCCACGAAGGCCATATGCGGCCTAGGGGCCGCAGGATTCCCACCTATGCAATAGTCTGTATGTATTAAATATATTTACATAAAATTTTTGTTGCATGTATTGCAAAGTACGTAGTTGGGTTTTAGTGGTAAATTTAATATTTAGGAAAATTCCCTCTGGGATTCTTGGAGATCGTTCCTCCCAGCAGCAACAAAACCCATTGTAGCCTCTGTCGTCCTTTTCTTTAGTACCACGGGGTTGTTTCAACAACAGTTTTCTTGATGGGTCTTCAATGCCGAGGTGTCTGTCCACTTCAATCTTGCGAAACTCGTTACCAGGACTATATCGGACTCCTTATTCATAATGTACTGCTTCTGTTTTTTTCTCCTTCTTCATTCTCCTCCCACCAACATACCAATATAGGTAGGTCTTTCGAAAACTAGGAATTCATGCTCACGGACCCAGGAAATAGTCCAGGCCTCATATTCATAAAGAAAGAATAATACATATATATATATATATATATATATATATATATATATATATATATATATATATATATATATATATATATACATATATACATATATAATACATACATATATATATATATAATCAGAATTATAATCAAATTCATATAAATTAAAATAATACGTATAGGTTATAATTAAATTATATTATATTATTGACAACAGATCTATAATTGGTTAACTTGACTAAACTAAACTTAATTTAAATTATACCTTACAGTATTACCATACATGCATATTACTTATTCATTTTAATTACAAGAAACTGTTAGGTTTATAAAAGAGACTAAATAAAACGAAACATCATTATTTTCTCGCTAGTAATTAAATACAAGAATACAAGTAAGAAATTCTAATTACTCCTATGTCACAGAATCATTAAATTCACTTCTTCTATTCAGAAACCTAAAGTATGATTTAATATACATTCAGCCTTTATAGATAAGAGCCTTCCCAATTAATTTAACGACAGAAAAATGATTTAAGGATGTCGAAAAAAAAATTTTAATGTTCAGCTAAAATTTGTAGCTGCTTAACAATTTTTTCTTTTATTTTTTTATATATTTATTATTATTATTATATTTTTAATGGGTTGTATCGGTAGGTAAATGTATAGACGATTGTTCATTGTGGGGAAACAAAAGCTTTAATGAGTCATTATGTTTCTGTAAGTTGATTTTGCTGTTGAAGATATTCTCCCATTTTTGTGTTTTTTTCGGAATCGTCCTAAAAAAAATAATGTAGTAAAATATAAAATGATGTTACATATCCTTGAATAAAATATCTAATACCATAAAATATATTCCTGGCTTAAAGAGATAAAATGATGATTGAATCACAAGTCATGGTGTAATACTTTGCATCTTATTGTCAAGAAAACCAAGTAATAATTAATGTTTAAAAATTTTTTTTTCAACAATTCCGTTTAAATAACGGAATAGGTCTTTTTTAATTATTTTGTTTTAATCCAGGTTCTCTTTTTCAAACGTGATTAGAATAAAATAAAATAAATTTTGTAAAATTAGTACAGTCTTTACTAAAGGTTTTGAGTTATCCATAAAATTAATATTTTCATATAGTTCGAGCCATAAAAATTTAGAAAAATCTTCTTTTTTTAAAAAATATGTTTTAAATAGATTTAAAGTTGTTACTCTTTATTATTAATTGAGAGAAAGAGTTGAAAAAATCGTTACAAGTAAAAACATATTATAAATTAAACAAGGATTAGTCCTTAAATTATACTAATTTTTTTCATCTAATTATTATTATATTATTTTACCTAAATGAGGCAGATTGTTGTGCGCATGCATGTAGACACTAATCGCTTATATCAGTTTATATTAATAGTGATAAAACTATTTAATGATATTTCGTTCATAATTATACTGAAATTAAATCGGTTACTGCAGAAATGAACCATTTAATTTTTTTTTCTTTCTTGAAATGTTTTAAGTGAATTTTTTCCAGTATTTTTTTTTGGACTGAAGTGAACTATGTACCCAAAACTACTGGTAACTCAGAACAGGTAAAAATAAAGTTTCGTTTATTTAAATAAATGATTCAGTTATGGGCTGTTAACTTTAGGAATCATTCTTTATGTTGGGAATAAAAGTTTATTTATCTATTGTATTTTTATTATTTATTTACAATAAATTCATCAGCTTATTTTTTACACGATATTTCAATATAAATTAAATAATGAATTTCTACTATTCAATAAAATATCTATTTTTTCGGAGAATTGATTATTTAAATTCACCTGATTTATTTTCATTTAAATCTTACCGGATGATTATAATATATCTCAAAGAATTTTTTATAATTTAATAATATTGCTAAAGATTTTTTTTATTTTAATAAAACAAATATCGTTTTTTTTTCTGAAGAACAATAATTAAATTAATAAGTGAGTTTATAAATTTTTGGCTTTATTTTTTTTTAAACGAAACATGGCCTCCGTTGAATCCTCTACATCACAATGTTATAACAGGTCTCATTAAAATTCACATTGCAGGAACAGTTGCATTGTTACCATCTGAAAACACTTGCAGGTTATTTTTTGTTATATTCCGTTATATTGTTCTGTATTTGTTTATTTAAATGATATTTTGTTCATTAATTGTTAATTGTCTATTATGATATGTTTTAATTATTATTTGAATATAATATTTAACAGTTAGGGATTTTTAATTAATTTAATTTTTACTTTCACTTACGTATGTATGTAATATATAGTAAGGGTAAGTATTGCGATCGAGAAAATTTTTGAATCTGAGTTTTCAAGGGAAATAGACGTTTTCAGGTACCCTGAGTCGAAATGACCAAGTCCCGAAAAATGGTCTGTGTGTCGGTGTGTTTGTATGTTAGCAGTCTAGCTCAAAAACGAAAAGTCCTATGAAACTGATATTACGTATTTAAAATAGGTATATGCCTTAGATGTGACGGCAACATTTCCCTTAAAATCGGCTAACCGGAAGTGCCACTTTATATCAACGCTGAAACACATTTTCACAATTTTCTCAAAAACGGCTCTAACGATTTTGATTAAACTCGGTGTATCATTGTATAATTAAGTGGTCTTTAATATCAATTAGGTCTTATCCCCATTCATGTCACTTTACAGGGCTTAAATGCCCAATGTTCATATACGTCTTCCTCTAAAGTACCTTTAATATGGTTTATTTTAAAAAGTTAATCATTTCACATTATTCAAATTAATGAAAAAGTGCTAAATATAACTTTTGAAAGAATTTGATAAGTTAATAAAGGAGAAAAAAAAAATGCTGAAAAACCTGTGTTGCTATAGACTGTAGCGCCTAAACGAATGTACCGATTTCAATGCAACTTCGCTATTTTCAGTCATTTTCTCGACACCCTTTAAATTTATCTATATAACATACTTCAACGAAAAGAAGCTGGAAAAAAGTTACGAGGGATGGTAAAATTAAATTCCGAATAACTCAAAAAGTATACACTTTTTTGGCGATATTGTACATGGTTATTTAAAAGTTTACGGAATTTCCTATAAAAAAAATATCGTTAATATAATCAGACTATTAGGAACAAATATATGGTTTCTAGTTTGTTTCCCTGAAGAGGCGAAAATTTAGATAAATTTAAAATATACTTTTTTAATTGTTGAGACTATAAAAACCTTTTTTCTACAGATATTTAATAAAGTATCTTTCCTAAGAACGTTTTTCATAAGAAATAAGTACCTAAATTTATACCTTTATTCTCAGTTCTATATTTCAACATTGCAATCACCACCTCCGGAATCAACTTACTCATATTCTGCATACATAACTTTTTCAACTAAAAATATCACTAAAATGACATCACTTAAAAATATTGAAATTGGAGTTAGTCATTCTGAAGTTTATAAAAGCAAAGAAAGTTGTGTGGTTTATAAAAGCAGATGGAGTGACTAGATTTTATTGCCTTTTGTCGATATATTAAATAGACATTCTGTAATTACAGTGGCCTTAATGAATTGTTATCTGTAAGGTTTACGCTTTACCTCCGTTTAAAATGCACTTCAAAAAAATTTATAATAGCCCAGCATTGCCAGAAAATAATTTCTATTCATAGTAGATCGGTAAGTGAAAGTTGTATGTTGCGCGCACCAGATTTTTTTTTCTACTAATAAAAACATAATTTTGTTTTTATGTTACATGTTAAAAAAAAACTCAAGTTTTTTAAAATAAAATATCTTACCTAAACTAATTTTAATCAATCCAATGCAATTCATTTTTCTAGAGCAATAGATTTCAATTATGCTTAACATTTGTACATGATTATTAATCACATTAAAAATGGTCACTAAAACTATCAAACATTTATATCAAATCATGAGAAATTATTTAGAATAAAAATCTTTTATTAATTAGAATTTACAAATGACGAAACGGTTACAATATGTACATTTATATCTTATGGTACTAAAGTATCTTTTATCAAATTATGACTTCGCGTTAAAATTAATGTGGAATTTTATATTTGTTAATTGTTTTAATATTATATATTGTTATAAATTATAATAATAATTGTAATTATTGAAAGGATCGATTGCTACATTGTGTAAGTTAATAACTATAGAATATTTATCAGCGACTGCTATAGTCAATGAGTTTTTATAGCGTTATGTTGAAATATTATCATTTTTATTTTACTTATTTTATTTAAAGTATTTGAAAAAATAAATGTTATTTAAAAAATACTCAATGAAACTAAATACTACACACATAATCAGGTTGTCAGTTACAAGTTTCATAGTGACTGTTGTTTATTTTTATTTATCATATTCTTTTACATTTTTTTTTAACTTATCGGTAAATGTTTTTCCAATCATCAGAGTTATATTCACTATTGTTAGGTCCAATTTTTTCGTATTTTACTACACATTATTAATTTGAAAATTATAATTTTTTTTTTTTTTTGTTCACCTCTCTTTATCGACTTATAAAATTTTTCTATTGTTAAACATATTGAGGAGCGACATACATGTAAAAAAAAATAATAAAGAAATGAAAAAATAATCATGTTAACTTTTGGAATCTTCAAAAAATATTGTTTAAATGATAAAAAATATTAAATAAAACATGGTATGACGTGGCATCACTTTTAATTTACATATATATTTATTTGTGATATTTAAGATTACAGATTCTTTGATGCATAAGATGTCTGGTTGGAGTTTTTTTTTTTTTTTTTTTTTGCAAAAAGCTTTTATTTAATCAGGGGAAGTCTATGGACTACATCATTTTTTTTCTTTAAACTTTATTTATTACAGTTTATCAATAAGAGATTAAGTTTTTAGTACTCCCACAATTATATTTTTGCAGTAAAAAATCTTTTTAAAATGAAGATGTATTTATTTAATATACAATATGACGTTTTGGCATTCATTAGCCATGTACCAATAATTTAAAATAAAATAAAAGCCACAAATAAACATCTTTAAAAATACACAATATACTTCGTATTGTGCTACTTATTATGGTGATATTTGTTTTTCAAAGTTCTGATCACAAATTTATTTGTTTTCATTTTCTAGGTTTCATTAGATTATTTAGCCATTTATTTACTTCGATAAATACCATCTTTTCTTACTTTGTTTTTCTTTATCATTTGATTTATTTTGGCGAATTTTCATTTCATCTTCATAAATCAAGTACAACCACTTTGAACACATAGCTTAGTAAAAATGAATGACCAAAATAAGATAATTTGTCATAAATTTAAATTTTATTGGATTAGATATGTTGGATATATTCGTAAATTGGATATAAATTTATTTGTGATATGTAAGATTACAGATTCTTTGATGCATAAGGTGTCTGATTGGAGTTTTTTTTTTTTTTGCAAAAAGCTTTAATTTAATCAGGGGAAGTCTCAAAAACTACATATATTTTTTTCTTTAAACTTTATTTGTTACATTTAATCAATAAGAGGTTAAGTTTTTAAAAATACCACAGTACTCCCACAATTAAAAAATCTGTTTAACACGAAGATGTTTTTATTTAATATACAATATGAAGTTTTGGTATTTATTAGCCATGTACCAATAATTTAAAATAAAATAACAGCCACAAATCAACATCTTTAAAAGTATACAATATACTTCAAAGTCATGATCACAAATTTATTTGTTTTCATTTCCTGAGATTTATTAGATTATTTAGCCATTTATTTATTTCGATAAATACCAGCTTTTCTATCTTTGTTTTTCTTTACTATTTGATTTTTTTTGGCGAATTTTCATTTCTTCTTCATAAATCAAGTCCAACCAAAGACTTTAAACACGTAGCTTAGTAAAAATGAATGACCAAAATAAGATAATTTGTCATAAATTTAAATTTTATTGGATTAGGTATGTTGGATATATTCGTAAATTGGATATAAATTTATTTGTGATATGTAAGATTACAGATTCTTTGATGCATAAGGTGTCTGATTAGAGTTTTTTTTTGCAAAAAGCTTTTATTTAATCAGGGGAAGTCTACGGACTACATATATTTTTTTCTTTAAACTTTATTTATTACATTTAATCAATAAGAGATTAAGTTTTTAAAAATACGACAGTACTCCCACAATTATATTTTTGCAGTAAACAATTTTTTTAACAAGAAGATGTTTTTATTTAATATACAATATGACGGTTTGGCATTTATTAGCCATGTACCAATAATTTAAAATAAAATAACAGCCACATATCAACATCTTTAAAAGTATACAATATATTTCGTATTGGGCTACTTGTTATTTTGTTTTTTTTTTTTTTCAAAGTCATGATAACAAATTTATTTGTTTTCATTTTCTAAGATTTATTAGATTATTTAGCCATTTATTTACTTCAATACATACCAGCTTTCCTTACTTTAAGTTGATTTTTTTGGTAAATTTTCCTTCCTTCTTCATAAATCAAATCTAATCACTTTGAATACATAGCTTCACTTTGACTTACGTAGCTTAGTAAAAATGAATGACCAAAATAAGATAATTTCCCATAAATTTGATTAGATTAGATACGTATCCATTTTTATTTGACAGACAGACAGACAGACATACCTGCTATCGGCCTGTAGAAGCCGGGCACCCCTCCTACCCCGGGACAGACTAGACGCACCTTCCTCCGCATCGCCACAAGCACTGAGGGCAAGAGGCTACCTGCTCCACGCTCTGTTAACTCCACCGATAGTGGGGGTCTTTGTCCGTCCGTATGTCTGCGCTCTATTGTACCTCCACAACAGTACCTCATCATTGTGGATTGTGGTACCTCTTGGTCGAGGTGTTTAGCCGTGATTGATGATGCGTCAATGGGGATGATCGCTGGATGATCAGTGTTAGGTCGATTAGGCTGGTCATATAGTTCACATATTTCAAACAATATCACAAGTTTATTATGTACGGAACTGAGATGACAATATTTTGTTGAAGATCTTTAGGCGCACTTGGCCCTTTTTTTGTGTGTGGTAAATGAGACTGACCCGTCAATCTCGGATATGTAACGCTCATTCGTGTAAAGTGGGCTCGATTTAATTTTTTTTTTTTTTCATTTGGATTACAATATCTCAGAAATTGAAATTCTGCATACTGTAAGCGACGAAAATTCTCATAACAATAGAATAGAAAATAATTTTATTCTGGGACGAAGTCCCTTTTTTATAATAACAAAAAAGTACAAAATTAAAATATTATATCTGACAAAATAAACACAAACATAAACAGTAAAAATAAAGATAAGAAAAGAAATAAGTAAAGAAAATATCAGTTATACATACTATATACAAAATAAAAAAATAAAAAAATCTATATATAAAACTCTTGAAACCATGTCAAGACATTTAAAATTATGTAAAATGGTAAAACATGAATATACACTTTTAGAAAAAATAAAAAATCCATTACATTCTTCATAACAGTAAACTCTGTGTTTCTGCTGAAAAAAAAAAAGAAAGTCGAATCTGATAGTAAGTATTTAAGTGATGACCTATATGTAAATACATCATTATGGATAATATGTAATTTTACATAAAAGATTAGCGGGTATCAGACTGTTTTTGGGACAGGAATTGGAATAGGAGGGTTTTGAATATAGATAGGGATGAAGAATGTCGAATTTTGATAGGAAGTTAACAATTAACTGTTAAAAATTAACAGAGCGAGCGATAAAGGAGTTTTGGAACGAGGCAGATCTGTGAGAAGGAATGTAAAGGTCGGAAGGTCGAGATCTTGTGGAAAGGGAGTGAACTGAGGACTTGAATTGGAGAAGGATGTAGGCGTAAGAAGGATGATGATTGTTGATGATTTGATAGAGGAACGTACCTAGGAAATATTGTATTCGATTGGAGGGAAAGAGCCACTTTAATTCAGTGTAGGGTGAGAGAGATGGGAGTATCTAGGGGCACCAATTAAAAATCTCACGCAACTGTTCATTAGTCTTTTCAGTCTGTCACGGAGCTCGATCGAGAGTCCATCATACAACACACAGCTGTAGGTGGCGGAAGCGATGGAATAGTTTGAGGGTAGAAATTGTACGTCGGGAGATGTGAGAAATATGGGGATTCCTGGAGAGGGTTTGATTAATGAATAGTCCTAAAGTTTTTACAGAGGAGTAGAAGGAGATTGGCTGGTCACCAAGGTTTAGTATGGGAAGGTATCGGTATAGGATCTAAGGATGGGCTTGGAACCAATGACAATAGCCTGAGTTTTTGCAGCATTTAACCTTGATCAGTTTAAGTTTCCCCAGTCCCTTAAACAATTATTTCATCTTTTTTTATAATGAGCTACTATTAAAAATTGTATCATGAAGCGGCGCCGCACAGTGGTCGGAAAAGGCACAAAACGGCAAAAACCCAGGGAAACTTTCAATTTAAATCACGGGCGGATCTACGGAGGGGGGGGGTGGACTTTCAGGCTGAAGCCCCCTTCCCCAAAATGGTAAAATATAACCATGTTTTATCGAAAAAGATATTAAAAAAGTATCTCTTAAAGTATTATTGTTCGTGTAATTACATTTAAAAGAGCTTTAGGGATCACTTAAACACCATTTCATATAGGTAGTTAGTTTCTTTCTTTTTTTCCAAAGTAATTATCGTTATTTTTATGAAGAAAACAACTTTCGGGCTTAAGCCCCTCCCAAAAATAAATCCTGGATCCGCTAGTGATTTAAGTAAGATATATGAAAAACGGAATCTATTATAGCATGTCGGGCATTCTGAATTAATATACAATAAAACCATTTGTGTAAGACCAATTGCTATTATTACTGTTATTTTTTTCAAAAATAAGTAAAATATATTTTGCATGTAATATGTTGTAAAAATAAAAATTTATTGTATAAGGTTATTGACCTAATCAATTATAAAAATCTATTACCTATATTACTATCAAGAGGACATGGTGGTAAGAGAAGAAGATCAAATCAGCCTTCAACTAAATGAAGATAATACCAAATACATGGAAGTTAGCTGAAAACAATAACCCAGTATCAAACAAGTCACGAAATTGTTTGAATTTCTTTTCAACCTTTTCCTTCGAAATTTCTTTCATTTTTTTTTTGTTTCTATACTTTTCTTCCAGTTTTCTATGACGGAAAGGAATAAATTATATTAGGTATAAATTTATTTAGATGCAGGTAGGAATTTTGTTTTTCTCCTTTCTTGACTGAATTTGCCAGATAATTACCTAAACCTCAAATTACCGAAATTGATTTCTGTATTAATCATTAGTAGAGGGTTCAAAGAACATTTTGATTATAGTAAGACCTTGGCGGTCGTTGGCGAGAGGTACTTTCCGATCGAAACCCGAAATTCCAGGATCCTTTGAGTGATAACTTATCCAATAAAAATAAGAAATGTTTAAATTTATTAAGAAATAACTGTTTTAAGAATTTATTTACTTATTTGACTCATATCAACAAATTAACAACAAAAAATATGTTAAGAATTCACCGAAAACTCCTAAAATATATTTAATGATTTATAACAAGTTGCATTATTAATATGGTGTAAACTGGCCTTTTATTTATATTTCATTGAAAATCTTGGAAACCGATATTTTTATTCGTGCCTAAACTATAGGAATGTATGGGTTAACTAAGTCAGACATTAAAAACATAGAAATTTGAATTATCAAAGCACCTTGAAAATAGGGGTTTTTGCCGCTCTCAGACCACTGTGTGCCGTATTAGAGGCGAAAAAAACATAACAATTAGTGCCAAAAAGCCAAATAATAACGGCTGTTTTGAAGATTTGGTATAAAATATCCCAAAATATAAATACCATGGAGAATTCAGAAACCAATTTGTGGTAGTCAATATAGGTATTTGTATAGATTTTTTTTAAATATCTAGAAAAAGAAGAAATTATGTGTTACTATTTAATTTTCTGTTGCACTTACTACAGTGTCGATAAATTACTGACTCTTGTTACAGATGTAATATTTAAAAAAATGAGTTTTTGTTAGGTATTTAAAAAATAGATTTAAAAGAATCTCTACTTTTAAGAATAAAAAGTATTTCTCGCATATATATTTTTTTTATCATAAGCCTATTGTATCATTTTTAGAGTATGATAAAAACGACGATAAGTCAGAGCAAAGTTTTCTAGAGTAATTTACACACAATTGTAATTCTATATATTGTAAATGTGAAACCTATTGGGCCTACAGACTGGAACTGTGGTTGTCAACCATTAACAGATTTAGGATTTAATCTGGATCCCAAAAGCATTTGTTTTCATGTGTATAACGATTATTACTTTGAAAGAAGAAGAAAGGAACTAACTACCTATATGAAATTGTGTTTAAGTGATTCTTGAAGTCCTATTAAATGTAATTACACGAACAATAATAATTTTAGAGATAATTTTATATATTTATTTCATAACACATGGTTATATTTTACGATTTCGAGAGGGCTTCAGCCCGAAAGCCCCTCTTCTCTCTTCCCTCGTAGATCCGCCTGTGGGGGACAACTATATTTTCTAACATCAAACGCATCCAATCCTTTCAGTCCAAAGCCCTTCGAACAATAGTCGATGCTTCGTTCCGTGTATGGTTACATAGAAATAAAGCCCTACACCATGACATTAACACCCCATTTATCCTAGAAAAATCCTCCAAATTCCATCAGAACCTTACATATCATTCTAATATGATTTTTATAAAATACTTGTAAATGATGTATTATTACAGATATGTTCTTAAGCTTTCTTTTTCGAGAAACATTTTTAAGAACACGATCAAAGCGAAAATATTTAATATTTCACGTATACTCTTTGTTCTGTTTTCAACTATCTCCTCTTGTCAATTTTAGTCTGGATATTTCTATTTTTATATTAAGATGTTATATCAATTGGTTTTGCTTATTCCATTTTAAATATTTATTTATGTTGTTTTTTTCGTTCAAATGTCTCAGTAGCGTTGAGAGTTTAGTTAAAATAATATTAAGAAAAATTTGATGTGCTTGTTATTAACACAGTTTGTTTTCGTATCTGCTTTTAGTATAAATGTGATAATGTTTAACACTCATGCCAAAACTAAATGTTTTATATAAATAGCACTTATGAATGATGCTGATCAAAATCGTGACATTGATTATTAAAGTCATTGATGATTTTCGTTTCTTTGTTTTTAGTTTTGATTAAGTATAAGTGGAAGAAATCCAAAATGGCTTTCGCAATCGAGAATTTTTGTTCTCATAAACATTCGGATATGCGTTATTCAATCGTGTGCCGCAATCGATTTATAGGTTACGTAAATGATATATGGTAATTTAGTCGCCCGTTGGCAAAAACAATCTAAATTTTAGTGCTATGTTTTTATCTGGATTAACCTCTAAGAATTTCCTTAGATAAAAAAAAAATGGAAAATACTTGTAAACCTTTAATAATAAAGCTTCAAATATCCCATAATACTGCGAAAGTCAGTAAATCTTTGTAACTGTTTATATACATTCGGTTCGATCCGCATCAAAACATTCTCTTTTCTTACTCAGTACATATGTATACTTAGGCTGCAAAATACATGGGATTCTGGTTTCTTTCATTGTTACCAACCTCCAATCGATATCTTTCATGTAATTTGTATTTGTTAACATTGAAACGTCATCCCTCTTTTAGTTCATTTGTGCAATGAACAGTGATTAAATACTTTTTTAGCTATTTTTTAAACATAATTTACATTTAAACCAAACCTTTCCTTAAGGAATACTATTGAGCAATAACCAAGTGCCCGATCAATGTAAGTGTAATGTCATATTTCTTGTCTCTCTTCAATTTCTTTCCTATAGGGACAATTTTGGGTCGACAACAGAAAAAATAAGAATATTTTCTTCATCCTTGATCTCTCCATCAATATTGAGTATATATGACTCAAACACCTCTCCATGGATCAGCCAGGTATGTGCATGACAACTTGAATATTATAGAAATTGTCCAAAGAAGTTCTGAGAAATAATAAAAATAGTGATGTTTTTAATTTTTATTTTATTGTAAAATTAAATATGAATTAAGTAAATTCATAAAGATCAAGAAGGATCCAACATTCGGAAGATTCAGATATGATTAGGGATACTTGCCGGACCATGATTCGCGGCTTGGGGGGTTTGTGACCCATAGACGCCGACTACAAGGGGGTTGGGGGGAGGGTCTTGAGACTCCCTCCTCCCCGAATGCTGCCGCGATGAGGACTCAGTACCCCCAACAAATTGCTGTAGTATGAACTTCATGAACATATCGATTGTTTACATTCCAATTCTATTGCAAAGGACTGTATCTATCTACTAGCAGATATAGTAGAATTTGTTTTACGATATTATATTTTTGATTTATAAACTCACATAAACTGTAAAAGAAATCATTTATTAAAATACTTTATTGTTTTAGTTTAAAATATTTGGTGTGACAACACCTTTTTTTCATCAGAAAGGGTGTTAACGCCGCATACGCACATGTCTTTAATTTTTTCATTATTATTTTTCTCACAATTTATCCCTTTTTTAGTGTTAACAATAAAATATTTATTTTTTTTTTTTTGGTAAAAACTGAGGGACAATTGTCTCAGAAATATATTTAAGTTTATATTAATTGTATATTTGGCTTCGCTTGCGATGTGTTATCGCGTTTGTGTATACACACCAGCACGGCAGTAATACCCAGTCTTAGGGATTAAGACACAAATACTGCGGGGTCCTCAGTCCCTAAGTAACCTTTATTGACAATAGACGTGTAGTGGACGTCTACCCCCACCAGTCCAGACTCACTTCACCTCGACTCACCAGTCTAGCGCCATTTTCGAAGATCAGCTGTTGGGCGCAGCTGAGTAATCGATCGAGATCGATACCACCCCACCATCGATTACTTGACAGCTAGATATCGGAAGGTAACAGGTTGGAAGCAGAACCTCCAACTTGGCTCATTTTGTTTTATATTCTCACCATCACCAAGACATTTAAATATTAATTTGAATTGTTTTCTTCGCTAAATTAATTATTCTTTTTGGACAGTTATTTTTTTTTCTCTTGTTTTACCTATAATTTTGAAGTTGAGTTTATTTATATTTTGTTATTGATGGTTAATTTTGTTTTATTTTCACTGGATATTGTATTTATCTTTTATTTTTCTCGTAACTTTCCAGTATTGTTCATTTCAACTTTTGTATAAATTTATAAATCTTTTATCTCAATAAATTGTAAACGTTCAAAAGGGGATTTTTTATTTTCCATTTTTTATTTATTGAAATATTTTTATTTTTTAATATTATTTTCTTGTGCATGCATTTTTCACGTTTTACAGATCTCATTTTTATTCACTCTTTTTTTCCCTTCTTTCCCAACATTTTTAATTTTACTCGAATTTTCCCCACCATTGAGGAAACGCACCGGGGAAAGATTTGTACTTCGATTTTGCAGTACCCCTGGCCCCAACAAAGGGTTTGAAACAACTCAATATCTGCCATAGATGGTAATATAGGTATACATTACCTATGTTTGCATATAGGTATATATTATATATTGTATACGATCAAATAGGATATACCCCAAACAATATCACCAGCTTTCTATCCCGTGATCTTACAGTTTATCCCCCCTCCCTCACCCCTTCCTTCCCAATATTTTTTATAAGTTGGCCCTTATGTTCAAATTGAGAAAGCTGTGAGGATTGGAAGATCCTGGACGGATGAACAGAAGCAGTGGCAAATTAATGCGTGATCCTAAGTAGCCAAGGTGCAAAAAAAAAAAGAAAAAAAAAATGAAAAGAAAAAAAGGTGGTATTTAACGAGTTTTTTCTAGGAGTTAACCAAATTTATTTTGGAATTAAATTTGAAAATGTCATATTCGATTTTACCTATCGACAAACGTAAGCTCTGTACATTGAACCTGGGTGGAGTTGGTGTCCAGGCGATAAATAAGACTGGTTGTTTATTCAGGATTTAGTTTCATTTTATAGGACTTGACTTGACTGTGCGTAACAGGTCAGGGAACGGTCTATGACATTACATTTGATACTGGCTATAATATAGTGGTATGTACAACCTGCCGTACGCCAGTTATGGTATACCTGTATCGGTACTTGTGAGGCAGCGCTGCATTGCATAAGAAGATGTAATGGATGGAGAAAGTAGCTAGGATTTGGTAGTGTGAAAGTGATGAAGCGGGATCGAGGCGATATGAGAACAGATGTTGCTGATAAAGGCCTTATTGGTCGCTGATAACCGTGTGGACACA
This sequence comes from Nezara viridula, assembly GCA_928085145.1. Classification (NCBI taxonomy): domain Eukaryota; kingdom Metazoa; phylum Arthropoda; class Insecta; order Hemiptera; family Pentatomidae; genus Nezara; species Nezara viridula. The sequence continues at coordinate 101,492,228 of OV725080.1, read as the reverse complement.
GGTGACGCGAAGGCTCCGTTAGCTACCTAATTCCAACACGTGTCCTCTTATCAGGGCCTACGTTACCTCAAGCTTTGATTTCTGATTCGCTCACGATGGTTCCCTCCGTTTATTGATCATTCGATTAAGAACGAAGATATGGGTCTGAACCAGAGAACATAGAAGATGCACAGATTGCAATAGCCTCCCTGATTCACTCCAATGGACTCTATTCGCTCATTCCACTATCCATGATTATGGATAAAATAAATAATGCATGAATACATTTTTTATAATAATGTGTACTATTACACATCATGGACCATGGAATATAAACAGTACGAATAATACTATTTATAGTTATATTTACTCTGATTCTCCATGCTGATCTTCATTAGGAGTTTTCAAATGAATTTGCATTCGAATTCACAAGCAAAACTGGCCAATCTCCCTAACAACTGACTTATAATCAGTCTCTCCTACTGAATTATAAGCAGGATAATTATACAATTTCTTTACAACACAAAGTTTTCGTAAAAGGATCATTGATCGAGTCTCTTGTGAATTACTTTCTGTTCGTTTTTCTCCTACACATTTTATAGAAATCTTTCAAATGTTAATAACACCCACTCGCAAAATCAATCCTTAGCTGTGTGATATAGTATGAAGAATTAAATTTCAACTATATAACTTCTCATTTTACTATTAATTTTTACTAGTTGTTTGATCACAGTAATTTGGTGCGAGCCAAATATTACCCATTGATCTGTAAGTGAATTATGTTGCGCTGGTGATTGTGAAAATTGGTGTGGACTGTATGAGGTTGGATCACTGAAATTCGATACTTGATTAAATTAAACAAAATATTGAAAACATGATTATATTGCATATAATTGAATAAATAAAAGAAATAAATTTGTGCCTTTGTACAATTTTGTGGTTCTTTACAGATTAAGTACATATTGCTGATTGTGAAATTACAATTTTTAGTTTGATATTGTCATGTTAGAAGTGATTATTGCTTGGTTGAAATTGAATTGTCAATTTGGACTCACTTGCTGTCTGAAATTGAGCTTCATGGTTTTGGCCACCTCTTCTTCCTCCCCATACTTCCTCCACCAGGCTGTTCTCTTAAAGTTTAGCAACTCATATTTTCTTTCATTGTGATTTCTTAAGAGAGAGTACCTTACTGTGTGCACACTTCACCAAATGAACAGATTAACTTAACAGGAATGGTTTGCAGCAAAATGGGGGCCATAAAATGGTGGTGAAGTTCTGAATTGTACAATTGTTTATTCTTTTTTTGTGTTTGAGGGGTTGATCCCTGAAAACTAGTATTACAATTATTTATTTGGTTACAATAATTTACAATATCTTACGTCACGTGCGTTATAAAAAAAATACCGCTTCCGTTGTTACAAACGTTTTCGGTCACACATGGTTCTATATTTATATATATATATACATCTGAATTTGAAGTCGTTCTGATCAATGAAAAAAACTGCCGACAATATCGCCGATACAAATGCTAACTATCGAATATGAAAACATGAAAAAATTTTAATCCTGCACTCTAGCGATTGTAATTGTAATTAAATATTTTTAAAGAGCGAATACAAAATCTTTAAAGATTCAAAAAAGCACATATTTGTGTGAAAATTAAAACATTCTCTTTGTTTGAGCTAAATTGATAATGATATTAGAGTGGAGATTTTTATATTCGATTGTTTATTAAATTGTATCGACGTTATGAGGGTGTTCCAAAATGTATTGGAAAAAGATCAACATTGTTAATTCCAATACAACTTCAACTATAATTGATTTTTTACTGCTAGTTATGAACCTATCACTCTAATTTAATTAATTACTTTCTTTAATTTTACCAGAAGGATTTAAGTGATAAATAAATATTTTTCTGTGAATAGTTACAGGAGGAAAAAATGTCTTACAATTAGTATATGTTTTATTTAGTTTAAATTTAATCAAATTAGTAATCAGTCTAGAATTTTAAATACCCTGGTAATCTTCTATTAGCTTTGGAAAAAACTTCTTTTATAAATAAAAGATTCTATTCCAGAGTTTAAAGTAAATACCAATGATATAAACTTAGCATATTGAAGTGTGTATAACTACATATGACTTTGAATAATTAAATTTACAACCGCTAGGAAATGAGCTGGTAGTTAAGATATTTAGTATTCTCTTCATGTTGAGTTTATCCAGTCACTTGATAGGGGGACTACGCGCTTGTTTTGTTTTAGCAGTCTAGAACTTTACAACTATTACTTTTTTGATTTAACTGCTGACCTTGACTGCTCAATTAGCAGATGCAGAAATGAGCTTCCTACTATTTATCGTCGGCATTATGTAACGACTACATAAGGCAAATATAAGCTGCATAAGCCCTTACTGTAGGAGGTGAAATTTTAAAAATTACTATATTTATTTTAAAATAGCTATTCCCCTCCGAGGCGTCTGAAAAGAAGATGACCTCGAGATCTCCTTTTGTAAATACATTTTTAGAGGTACCAGTGGGTAGTTTCTCAACAAGTGAATTCATGCTATTATATTCTTTTGTTCACATTTACTGAATGTATTTTTACTTGTGATACAGATGTGAATATCATCAATAAAAAAAAAAAAAAAAAATAGCTATTCATTTTAAAAGTTAATATATAACTAGTGAAATGATGAGATTTGTCTTTTTTACTTATTTATTTACTTTTTATAGCTTTCCTAAAAAGGTGAATAGAAATCCACATTTATGACTTTTATATGCTCTAGACGATACCTCCTATACATTATTCACGAATTACGGGTTTCATGAAATTAAATAGAATTCCCCATTCGGAGTAAATTTTCTATACTATTTTTTTCACGAACTTGTTTCTGCTATTTTTATTTTAATTTATAATTTATGTCATATTTATATTTATAATTTTTTTAACACATATTTTTATGTTAGAGTTAATTCCGAACAAACAAAAAGTTGGATTTTTCCTATTAAGTTAGTGTTGTACAAAACGTCGTATGTGCAGCCTGCTACGATGGAAAAAAACAGAGAGCAGTTATACTAATAAATCATAAAGAAACAATTAGTTCTTACGCTCTGCTGTAAAACCTTCAGTTTTTACATATTGTCTTTTGCACTAACAGTAGTGAGTGGTATTAATGTTCAGTATGCACTGGAATTTTTTTTTAATCACGAATCATTAAATATGCAGTCTGTAAATGCAGAACTCTTTCACATTTTAGTATTAAATGTTGAGCGATTACTAAATTTTCAAAAACGGCTACTCCCAGATATTTTATTCTCAAAAGAAAAATGTTAGATATTTATAGCCTTGAAATATAGATATTTTTAGCCAATGAAATCGTTGAGGAAGCTAAACTGACCATACTTGACAGACTTTTTTTTTTCTAATCAACAACTGAAGTTAAAAGTAGTTTTAAATAAAGTCAAATTGATTATTTTCTCATTAAATTCTGATTGACTGCAATAAGGGAATGTGCAAAGGTAGGCAGAAAACAAACACGTATCATTATTTTCCTGTATTTAGAATATGCAGAATATCTTAAGATATTAATTAAATGCAAACTTTGGACCTATTATAATATTCATGAAAATCTTTTTTTTTTTTTTTTTTTTTTTTTTTTTTTTTTTTTTAAATTCTTTATTGAGTATTATAACAATCTGTCTGTTCGACATTGGTTATAGTGAGGTAGGATGACATTCACACCATATGTACAAAAAAATAAAATAAATAGAACAAAATAATAATCAAATGTATATACAATAGACAATAAAATAAAATAACCTAAAAAATAAGAAAATTAAAACTAAGGAAAAAAAAAATAATAACATGCATACCTATATACAATCAGGCGAGGGAACTCCAGGAGAACCCTGCGCTACTCTTCCAACCGCGTCACTGGTACTAAAGCCAGCGGAGATTGGTCGAGAGCACTTTAGCCACATACACACATGTCTTGAGTGAAGAATCTGGCCATTGCCAGAACTCCAATTTATATAATTTACAAAAGGTCGCGAGGCCACTGCCGTTTCAACCTTCTTGGAGGATTATAGGGATGGGAGATGCTTGATAGGGATTGTGCAAGAGGATTTGGGTGGTAAGTAAGGTTCTGGTGAAATTTGGAGAACTTTTCTGGGATAAGGTCTAGGACAAATGGGATGTTAAGGTCATGATGTAGGGTTTTGTTGGATACATAGAAAGGAGCATCGACTATTGTTCGAAGGACTTTAGACTGGAAGGATTGGATGCGCTTGATGTTAGAAAATTTTGCTGATCCCCACAGTTCTAGTCCGTAAGTCCAAATAGGTTTCAGTATTGTCTTGTAGATCAGTAGCTTGTTTTCAATGGAAAGTTTAGATTTTCTGCTTAGTAGTCGGTATAGTTGGCCGTATCGTCGGTTGAGTTCTTGTCTTTTGAGTCTAGTATGCGGGTTCCAAGTTAGTCTTCGGTCTAAATGAAAGCCAAGATACCGGACTGTGTCTGAATAAGGAAGCTGGATGGAATTAAAGAGTACTGGTGGACAGGAATTGCGTCGGAGTGTAAAAGTAATGTGTTGGCATTTAGATTCATTAACTTTAATGCGCCAGTTATTACACCAGTGCTCAATCAAGGTGAGATGACTTTGGAGATTTAAGGATGCTATTTCGGGATCAGAGTTGGATGATAAGATTGCGGTGTCGTCAGCGAATGTTGCAAGAAAAGTATCGGGATGAACAGGGATGTCAGCAGTAAAGAGGATGTAAAGCACGGGACCCAAGACGCTGCCTTGGGGAACACCGGCTTTAACGGAGTAGATATTGGAAAATTCTGTTCCACAGCGAACTCGAAAGGAGCGGTCAGAGAGGTAGGATCGGAGGACTAGGTACAAGGACTGAGGTAAATGGATTTTAAGCTTGGAGAGCAGTCCGGAGTGCCATACCCGGTCAAATGCCTGTGCAATGTCCAGAAAGGCACCCGAACAGTATTCCTTGTTTTCTAGGGCTGAGGAAATATGATCAACAACTCGGAGTCCTTGTTGAACAGTAGAATGTTGAGAGCGAAAACCAAACTGATGGGAAGGGATATTTTGGGATTCTATAATGGGTAGGATTCGTTTCAAAAGGATCTTTTCAAAAATTTTTGAAAGGATTGGGAGTAGGCTGATTGGTCTATAGGATGTTGAGCTATTGAGAGGTTTTCCTGGTTTTGGGAAAAGGATAATAGTGGAGTGTTTCCATAACAGAGGGAAGTGGGTGGTGCGTAGGATACAATTGTAGATATATGTAAGGAATATGACTGCTTTGGATGGAAGTTGTCGAAGGATTTGAGGTGTAAGGAGATCATGTCCAGGAGCTTTACGGAGGATTAGTTTTTTTAATTGAAATTTTACTTCGGAAGGATGAATAGCTTTTGGGGGCAAGGAAAGTGGGATTGGTGATGTAAGGAGTTCTTCTACTGTTAAGGTGTGGGCAGGATGGGATTCCGGATGTGAAATAAATGTATTGGATAGGTGAATGGCGAACTCCTCAGCTTTATCTTCGTCAGATGCTGCCCAGGAGCCATCACCTCGTCGGAGAGGATGGGAAATGCGGTGAGGATTTAGGATTTTTGTTGTGGTGTTCCATGTTTTGGAAAACCATGAAAATCTAAAGCCATAACATTTCATATTTTTTTTAAGAATAGTCACTATTACTGCTAGTAGTGCTAAGACGATCTCCTCATTACCTTTTAGGTCGAACAACTTCATTCCATGTTCCATTTTTTTAAATGAAGCCTGCATGTAAAACGACATCAGATATTGCGCAGTGAGGGCCGGAACCTAGAGGGAGTCGATGTTGCAGAACGGAAGGGAACCAATAATATTTGCATAATGGCTGCAATCGCACTAACACTTTTGGGTCGTACTGCCATGGCGTAGCCCCCTCTTGTCGATTCGGATTTCTGGGCCAGTCTTCCGGAAGAGGATTTGGTGAAATTAGCTGGATATAGGCCCTCTGAGGCAGTTTTCCGCTTTAGTGATCGCTGGGTTCATGGAACTGCAACCTCTGCTGTAACACGGTGGAATATGCTGTCCGTTCTGTTTTCAGATGAAACACCTTGTGGTGGATGGTCAGATCCAAAAGTAATTTTTTATAGTTGTACTATATAATTATATAACGAATCTTCTTGGCTTAAATATATTTTTTATAAAATATTTTGAAAATTGTTTCCAGTTGTGTCATACACCGTTGATCTAACTAATGATTTATTTTGATGCAGAACTAATTTCTGAAATATTCGTATGTTAAGAATGTTAATTTGTATGGTCAAAGATCTTAGAGGTCTATTTAAATAATTTTTACCAGCTAATTAAGGTTGCACATTAAATTGGATTGATTGATAGTCAATAATATTTTTGCTTTATTATTTTCAATAATGAAACATTGTGATCGACCAAAAAATTCAAAAACATAACCCCCTCTCAAAATTGTATTTATTTAGAATTCGAAAAACGAATAAAAATTTTTTTGTCCGTCCGCCGCCCGCCGTACGCGCATTTTCTCCGAAACTAGTAGACCGATTTTTTTTCAAATTTTGATATAAAATCAGAGGTCACCCGAGGATGATCCTCCTTCATCGACATTACTCTCCGCCTTTAACTTTCAAAATGGTGGCCGAAAAACCTGCGTTGCTATAGACTGTAGCTCCTAAACGAATGTACAGATTTCAATGAAACTTCGCTAAAGTCATTTTACTTCAACGAAAAGAAGCTGGAAAAAAAGTAACGAGGGATGGTAAAATTAAATTCCGAATAACTCGAAAAGTTTTTACCTTTTTGTCGATATTGTATTAGTTTTTTAAAAGTTTATGAAATTTCCTAAAAAAAAAAAAAAAAAAAAAATCGTTAAAATCGGACAATTAGGAGCAAAGATATGGTCTCCGGTTTTTTTAAACGTGTTCTACTCCAAATGTTATATCCTTAGTTTGGTTTTTAAATTTTAAATGCGTTACTGAACTAATGCTATTTTTTTTTTAGCATATTAATAATGATTAAAGAAAAACAGTTTAGTCCAATAATTGGAATCACATTTTGTTTTGTTTTTTCTTTGTAACTCGGAAGGTAATGTTACTTTAGATGTATTATTGTTTGGAGATAATAAACCATTGTGAAATCATTTGCAGCGCTTTTTTTGTTACAATAGCTATCGTAAGTTAATATTGTTCTTTTTCACCGCGAAAAATCAAACATGAGACCACATTTATAATTAGCAATATCCTTATTGTTTACAATATTCCAAACGAATCCTGTAGTCTCTCAAATAGCTGTCAATAATTTATCTGTCAACCAGGAGTTGACAATCCCCGCAAGGTCAATGGGTCATACCTCCTCCCTCCCAAGATATATTATTGCTCTCATCTTCAAGAGAATAAATAGTGTTGCCTAAAATCGGTCTTGGTCTTGCTCTTTACCAGTCAAAAAATAAAATAAAATAAAATAAAAAAATAATAATAATTAAGACAAAATAGTTACTAATATTTGAGGATTTTAGTTACAATATGTAAAGCATTGGTATAACCAATACACTTTTGCATTTAACTCTTCCAACTTTTCATTCGAGCTTAGTTAGGTTTCCCCTATCTGAAAAATTACAGTAATATCTCTATTGTAATAGGCTACTAGGTAAATGCAAGAAAATTGTGAGATTCTTACGCAAGACCAAGACTGAGTGTGCATAACCTCTGTGCCAGTGAAATGAAAATAATAAATTAACCCAGCGATTAAAGTTACATTACAATAAAAATTATTTCAGCTTAGAAAAGTAGAAATGATAAAAGTAGTACGAGTTTTTCTCTTGGGGACGTGGATCTTGTAGGATTACTTCTGACCTTCCATCGACCTTCTCTAATCTGCATCTACTTGATTTAGATTCAGTAGCCTAATGAATGAGGAAGGAAGACTTTATCTACGTTTATACAATTAGTGCTCTTGAAGGTCAGCGGATGATCAGGGGATTTCGAACTTAGCGTTGGATAAGGACTCCCCAAATAAGTGATGAAGAGGTGGTAAAGGACAGATGTTTGAACAGATGTCTCTCTTGGTAGCGTAAGAAGTAACGTTGCGCTAACGAAAAGACTTCATTAGATCAGAAAGCGGAACCAAGCCAGATGGCAGGATAATCCGTCTTAGCTTGAGGGAGCGTACGAGATGTACGTACTCCCACGGGACAGCGATGGAGTATGGGGTTCTTGTTGGATCTACCAGTGGAATAGATTAATTTAAAAAACAACACTCATTGTCTCATTATTTTACTATGTTAGTTTAAAAACGTTAAAGTTTTAAATGAATAACGAGTGGATGGCGAACAATTTAAATAAATTGACACTTCGCCACATGTGTCTATATCTAATTTATAAAAACACACATTATTCTAAACAGGATACAATTCACTTTTATCTTAGTTTCCAAACTAACTACAATCCAAAACCGGAAAACCTAATAATCGATGTTTTAATGATCCCCACATCTGATAATTTCTTTCGTTCAGCGACTGTTTTGGAGCTCCGTTTCGAAAATTTTTCACTACAATAGCAATAATTTATTACAAATATCAGCATATTTTAGCATGAAAATAGTTATTTATCTGAAACATAAGATTTTAAAAATACTTATTTTTAATAATTAACTTTTGTGATGAACCAAGAAACAAAATGTTTATCCCCTTCCACTCCACAAAACTTAGTGCTTTACGTTTCAAGATACTCAGAATCCAAAAAATAAATAAAAAACAATCCGCCCGGCCGCTATTCTCCGAAACTGTTGTAAATATAATTTTTAGAATTTACTTCAAATTCACAGGTCATTCTTTTTATTCCAAAACGATGGCCGATGCGAATTTATGTCGTTCATTTATGAAGATAGAGAATATATATATATATATAATGAAGCTTTGTAATAGTCACTACCGGATCCAGGATTAAGTTTTGGAAAGTTTCAGCCCGAAACCTCTCCATCCCCCTCCCGTAGATCCGTCTATGGTAACAGTTAGTTTTAGTAATTTTTGCTAAAAACATGAGTACTTTTAGGTGACAGAGAAAAAATCACATAATTTGCATTGCTTAAGACACTAGCGGATCCAGGTTTTAAATTTGGAGGAGCTACAGCCCGAAAGGTTTTTTTTTTCATATATCTAACGATAATTAATTTGAAAAAAAAAGAGAGAAACTAACTACCTATATGCCATGGCGTTTAAGTGATTCTTGAAGTCTAATTAAATGTAATTGCACGAACCATAATACTTTTAACAATAGTATTTTTTTTCTTCTATAAAACATGGTTATATTTTACCATTTTGGGGGAGAGGGGCTTCATCTGGAAATCTCCCTCTCGCCCCATAGATCCGCCTGTGTCTTAGGATAAATCTCTAATAAACTAATAAACTAATAAAGTCTAATAAACTTCAACTTCATTAATATGGGTAAAAAAAAAGGGAACAATTTATGATTTTAAAAAAACGCAACTTACCTTAATTTAGCAGATCAAAAGGCCTGTTTAGTTGTTTTTTAACAATGATAAGCTCTATTTTCATTTGAAGGAAATTTTGTCTTAATTTACTGCGAATTAATTGTTGATTACTTAAATTAAATATTTCTTTAGTTATAGATTTCTAATCAACAAAAACACGCCACTTAAAAAAACAACACAAAACTTGGATTTCCTACTTTTCTGTTGAAAATTGGCCCATGTTTAAATAGACTTTTTTGTAACTCTGAAGAGCTGCTATCATTGCTATAAAAATATCTATCTACTTATGGGACATCCTTTGTATATGCTTACATCAGTCAATGTTAAATAGCTCGAGATATGATTCACTAAAATATCAATTTATTACAATTTTCGAAAGATAACATACTGTTTCTATCCAATGCAGTGGTTACCCTGGTTGTTCCTATCCCAAAAACTATATCTTGATCCCCTCTTGCTTAAAACAATTACTTTTTAAAAAAATTTAATCCAACAAGTTAGTAAAAAATAATATTTAAATCATATGGCATACTAATTAAATAAAAACATTTTGAGGCATCTTTACTTAAAAAACAAACTGAGTAACTGAATGTTGAATTAAACACCGCAAACAATTGACCATCCAATCCATTTTGGACTGCTCTCTGTTGTGTGGGTTAGAAGTGGGAGCAATGTCATTAACTAAATTGGTTCAGTCCTAACAATTGCTTTTGTACTTGTCCAGAACTCACTTAAACATGTTTGTACTATTAATTCGTTATTATTTGTTAACTTATATTTTTTCCAAAAATAAAAAGATTTTACCATATCACTATAATTTAGTAAAAAAAAAAAAAAAATTTTTTTTCTTCATGGCTATAAATATACTTCATGTTATAGTTTTAGTTATTTTTATTGATAAATACTTACGTTTGTTATAGAAAAATAAACAAATATTCATCTTACAAATTAAAAGAAAAAAATCCAAAATTTTGTATTTTACTCGATAACATTTTTTGTTATAACATATTACTTTTTTTCAAAAAATAAAAAGATTTTTGCATATCACTATAATTTAGTAAATTTTTTTTTTTTTAATATAAACCTGTTCTTAAAATGTTAGTTGTTAAAATCTTAGTTGTCAGTATAATTTGGATAGTAGTTGATTCTACAATAAAGAGTGAAAAAATTTCAAGATATTTATTTTTACTGAACATCAAGTGTTAAAGCCAATTAATTTATTATTATTTTTTCATTGGTAAAAACAATTTTTTCATTTAATGAGAAATGTAATATTTTATTCTATTATTACAACTGTTCATTTTTGTTTGGTGAGGAAAATCATGTATGCTGTTCACCTATGTATGCAATGCTCAATAATTTGACCTCACATTAATTCTTCATAGAACACCTTTTCCTTGAAAATGAAACAACAAATGGTTTTAAATATTTACAAAGCTTTTGCATCAAAAACCTCTCTCTCTTTTCCCCCACCTTTGTCCTGACAAATAATTAAGATGTATGAAACAGAGAAAATTAGACATGTTTCTCGGCATTTTACAGTTTTAATTTCTAAACAGTGTTATAATTTTATTTTTGGCATTGCAATATTAAATTTATTTAGTGATACACCATATGGAAAGAGAAGTAGAGGGAGACCTACGTGCCACTAGAGAGAGAGAGTGTAATCCAAGACATATGGATAAAGTTGAACAAAATCCATGTAGGGGATAGAGAAACGTGGAAGGCAGAAGTTGAAAAAGCCAGAGGCTGCTCTATGTGGCTGTTGAATTGAGAAAATGAAAAAAAGAAAGAATATTAAATTTCTATTTTAGAATAGGATTTAAAAATTTAATTAGAACCTTACATATCAGCCAAATCCTCTTGCAGGATCCCTATCTAGCTCCACCCATCCCTACAATCCTTCTCAAAGGTTGAAGCTGCAGTGGCCCAGAGACTTTTTATAAATAAGCATATATCACAGTTCTGGCAATGGCTAGATTCTCCACTCAAGCCATGTATGGCTGTGGTTATAGCCTGCTCAGCCTCTACTGGTCTATGATACCATTGATGCGATTGAGTGAGAGGTGCTGGGATCTCCTAAAGTTTTGCTTTTCTCTCCATAAGTGGGAGGAAATACTTGGCTCAGAGTTCTCCCAAATGAATGAACTTAGTAAATATTGTGTAAGGTATGCCTTTATCCAAATTGTTATTTTGATTAGTTAAATTTATTTTTTTTAATATATATATGTCAGCATTATTATTGTATTTATTTTTATTTATTGTACATATGGTGTGGAAAAACCCCTCTATATTAATGTCCTTAGTTGTGACAAAATGAAAAATTATTAAAAAAAGAATTAAAAAAAAAAGGATATGATTTATATTACCAACCATCAATATTATCACAAAAGATGTTTATGAAATAATAAATTTAAAATAATTGTTCTTTATGCTTATACTTTATTATTATTATTATTTTAGAATATTGCCAAATTTTGAAACCTTAATACTATAGTTTAAACAAAATCTTTCTGTTTTTTTTTATTTGAATTCCTAAAATTACATCTTAAATTAATTATATAAGTTTATCAAATCTTTTTTATTCGATTTATATTACTATCTAGCTTAAATAATAATGGGAATTAAAGGAAAAATAATGCTTTTAGTGACAACATTTTTATATTTTTCTTGAAATGTGCTTAAATTCAGAAGCTGAGGTACATGAATTATAATTTAAAAATTCATCATATTGTGATTGTGTATTTCGCTCAGATCACTCACGGGAACAAATATGGATCAATGAAACAAAATTATTTTTCTACTTCAGGTCTAAAGTACCCCTTTTTAATCCATTAAAGTATGAGCTTAATGAGTGTTCTAATTTATCTCAGAAATAAATTTATGGAAGGGCAATGATAAAATACTCTTATCATTTGCACTATTTTGTGCCATCACCACATACAATTTTATGATAATAATGTTAAGTGTATTTTTATATATTATATTACATGATAGTCCTACTAGTTCTGTTAATGAAATAATGAAATATTTCTCAATAAAGATGCATGGCAGCTTCACTGTAGCTTACTGTGCAACATCCTATGCTTTGTTAAAACAGGCTAGATATCTTTGCGAAGTTTTATATGCTGGTTTGATCAATCACTTCACAGAGCTCGGAGTCAGGGATACAACCGCTTCCAAAATGAAAATAATGCCATAAAGCCTGCAGGTAGGTGCCTTGGTCAAGCCCAGATTAAAGAAATACTTATTGTTCAACAGTGACCTGTATGAAGCCCTGTCACATATCTAATGGTGCTGCTGTCCATCAAAAAGATTTATGCACTTCTCTTTGGACAGAATCCTTCTAGTAATGATTTATCCATAACAATATTTATTTGAAAATTTATCTAGGATTGTTTTATTTGTATATCATTTATCATGCCCAGATATATGCCCAGAAAGCATGAAATCTATGGCTTTGTTGAGTAACTTACTTACTTTGAGGGCTTCTACAACCAGGGGTTGTTTGAGGGGCTTAGCCTCCTCTGAGAGATTCTGCCATCCAGCTTGGTCTCTCATCGCCGCCTTCCAGTTCTGTTGGTGAATTATCATCCTGGAGCCTGCTGTCACATCGTCGATCCATCTCAACCTGGTTCTTGTTGTTCTTCTTATTTGGTCTAGCACTCCCTCCATAATTTTTCTGGGTATTCTCTCTTCAGCCATGTGTGCCACATGTTCTGCCCACCTTGTACAAAAATATGTAAATTTCTTTTCTCTTTGCGTCCAAATCACGTTTAATATATTTTATTTTTTAAGAGTATCATGTATAGTTTATGTAACAGTTAAATCAAATTCAGAAATCTTATTTTAAGATATTATAAATTAATCAATATAAATATTATCAACAAAAATATTATTAACTTTATTAGAATATATTAGATTCTTTAAAATATATTCAATTAAAAAATTATTAAGGATTTTTATCACCTTAAATTTATTTTTCCAATTAAATGCTGAATAAATTTAGATATTTCTCTAATCCGAAAAATTAAAAAAGAATTGATTCTGATAAAAAGTTAATTTGCTTGTAGAATACTACAAATATTTTTGAGCCTGAGACAGCAGATATGCCAGCGGTATATAGTTTTCAACTCTGCTAACAGGTAGTAGCACTCATCAACTTGTTGGGTTACAGTTAGTACACAGAAAATCCGGTAGGTGCCGTAAGCAGCTCAATAGTGCAAATATTTAAAAAATCTGATCACTTTAATGATATTTTTTTAAAATGTCTTGATATGGTATGTTTTTATATTATAGATGCATATTTCAATCTTAGTTATATTATAAATTGAAAAGTTTCATCATTGTATACATTTTCTTCTTTAATCTATTTTGGTCTATAATTAATGTGTATGTTTGTTTATCCTGATTCTGATACTGATACTATTTGGTTTTGAATACTGCTTCTGATTGTTAATTTAAGAAATCTACAACTAGGTGATCATCGTGACACTATTAGGAATTTTCATTTTTTATAGTTGTCTCAAGTTCAAGTAAATATCATTAGATATTTTAAAGCCATTTTAGTGGCTTATATTTCAGTTTATAAAACTAAAGGATTTAATATTAACCAGTAAAAAAATGTTTATTCAACAAGTAAACACTTATGAATATCTAATTTTTTTAATTATGTCTTAAAGTCATAGATATATAAAATTTTATCTTAGCCTAAAACTAAATGACTGGCTGGAGTCTAAAAATCAGAACAACAAACAAAGAACTTTTGACTAGTATGATCTTGAGGAAATAAAAAATCTGAACTTATTATGAGACCTAACAAAGTAATAGAACTTTAACTTTAACTTTCTATGGAACTTTAACAAATCAATTTTTTATAATATGAAATATGAATGTTACATACCTGTCAACAAATTATCTGATAAATTATTGGCATATCTGAATAATAGTTAATTCAGGTATAAATAATGCCCAATGAATGTATTAATGTATATAATGAAACAATAGTGATTAGATCAAGAAAGTTCCACAAATATTGAATACCTTTATTTAAAAAAACTATCGGCCAAACTAGTTAAAGCTACTTCACATTAGATATGTTATCCATGATTTTCCATCTTCATTTCTCATGATTGAGAAATAAATATTTTTTTGCCTGCAGGTATTTTGAATATGGACCATAGTTGTTTTAAAGTTACCCTATTCTTTCTTCATTTAATATTTTCATAAATTAGAATTTTTTTTTTTTTTGTTTATTATATTTACAACTGTATTAATAAATGAAATACAATTAGTGAATTTGATAACAGAAAATAATAACATGAAATCACTTGTTGGGAAACTGTCCTCTGGTAGAGCTCTAAAAAAAAAAAATGTATTTACAATAGGAGATCTCGAGGCCATCTTCTTTTCAGACGCCTCGGAGGGTTATCAAGGGTAGAAGGGGAAGCATGATTAGAGATGAGAGGATTTGGATGCTTCTGAAGTTTATTATGGAAGAATTGGTATCTGGATTGGGCCAAATCGCAAACATAAGGAACATTAAGGTCATTATGGGTTATTATTGGTGAAAAAGTAAGTAGCATTGAGAATTTTCAGAAGGATTTTGGATTTTAAGGATTGGATATGAGAGGAATTCAATGGCTTAGTGGAGCCCCAAAGCTCAACTCCAAATGTCCAAATAGGGCTTATTGTAGTCATGTATATGAGTCTTTTGTCATTAACTGGAAGCTTAGAGCGTTTGTCTAGTAAGTGTTGGAGTAGTCGGAAACGTCGAGCGCTTTCTTGTCGTTTCAGTCTGGTATGAGGATTCCATCTTAGATGTTTGTCCAAGTGGATTCCAAGGTATCGGATTTGTTCAAGAGGGATAAGTGTGGTATTATTAAAGGATACTGTAGGAAAGGAGGTCATAGGTTTACGGCGATATAAATTAGAAATGAAATCAATATTGGGTTTTTATTTAACTCTTAAATAGCTTAGGTCTTATGAAAAGCAATGCAGTAAACAATTTTTTTTTTTACTTCACATTAATTAATAAGAAGTTTAATCATGGTACTTCCACTGGGTGCAGACAATTAATTTCATCTTTTAGTTTATTTCTGTTTTTATTTAAACCCAAGATATATAAATATTACGTCTTATATTTTCTTCTTAGGTCATTATAAGTTAAAATAATCAGTATTTTTTGTGTATTTCTACCTTAAAATTTGAATATTCAATGTTTCTTAAATTTCAGTAAAAGGAGAAACAGGTAGGAAAAATAACAAATAAATATAAATTTATCAAAAGTTTTATTTTAATTATGAAGTGAAAATTTAAAAAAAAAAAAAAAAAAAAAAAAAAAAAAATAAAAAAAAAATATATATATATATATATATATATATATATATATATATATATATATATATATATATATATATATATATATATATATATATATATATATATATATATATATGTAACAACCAATTACACTTTTTCAGTAACAGGTCCAAGTAGTCCTGGTACTTAAATAATTAAATAAAATTGAAAATAGGTCATCGAGTAGCAAAAGGAACCTGGAATTTCTTTTTTTTACCAGTCTTGAAAATTTATACATACAATTTTAACAGACCACTGTTGTTTATTGGAATACACTTTCTGGCCAGGGTGAATGAGTGATGATTCATTATGTGGATTCTTGGTGATATAAAAATAAGCACACATGGTCTGGAATTGAATCACATTCGCTTTTAGATTGAGCGCACTGTAATTCACAAGGTCACTGCTCAAGGTTATTATTGCCTCCATCATAGAACTATTCCTGAACTAATGTTTAAGAAATATATGTTTTTCAAGAAATGCAAAAGATAAGCTTTATTTCTTCAGTGTGATAACACATGCTGAACTGACCCTGCCTTAAGTAGACAACTAACTGTCTTTATATGAATAAATGACTACACTTGTGTTCCTTGATTACAAAAGAAATGTCATTAAATGATATTGTATTTTTTGAAAATTTAAAGTATTATATCATATTTTATTATTCTGTATTGTTCTATTAATGTAAAACAAAAAGTTTAATCATATAAAATTAATAGATTCTACTTTTTTATGAAATTTTAAGGACCTTTATTTGAGGTCTTATGTATTTTTTTTAATTAGTGATTTAGTTGATATATGTACTGATATCAAAGTATTTTAGAATGAATTGGAATTTGTTATTAAAATTTTTGCTATTCTCTCTAGCCTATGTACAAATGGCATTTGTGAAGCATTAGATTACACTCTAGAACAAATTAAATCAACTTGATAGCATGTAGATATTTTGATGTAGAATCAAACCTTTATGAGCATATGATTGTTCTCTGAGGCCCTATACTATAACATAAATTTTATTTTTAGGATATTAAAATCCTTTTAGCTTAAATTGTAAGTAGGTATTTCACTGTAACTGATTGTACAATTTATAAGGTACTTCTTTCTTCTAGAAGGTTAATTGATAGAAAAAAAAACTATTAGGGAGAAGGAAACACAGCTATTTATTATGGCAATAATCCAGAAAATTGGCTCATGAATTGTTGTAGTGTTTTACTGATCAATTTAAAAATACCAGTAATATAGAGGTGAATTTTTTCAATTATTTATATTTTCTAAATTAAATCTTAGTAATTAGAAGGACTTTGATTTGACCTTGAAAGGTTTTAACATTTTTAATCAATTTAACAATTCTCGTTGGCTCTAGTTTGCTTTATTGTTCACAGTTTGTCATAAGTTTTATTTCGTACTTTTATTGAAAAATGTATTTTCTCCAAATTTAAAGTGCTTATATATTTGTAATTAATATAGTGTGATCTCAATATTTTCAACTAGTTTTATTAATAGATAGTTATAACTACAATAAACCGAATTTCCTCAATACGCAACAATGAAAGGTAATGTTTCACAAGCCATGGAAGAGTAGCCCTATAATTGCTATTTTCTGGTAGCTGGATCCGCGATTGGGTCGAGAGAACCGACACAGCCACAAAAGGTCATGAAATACCGCATCCATTTCCTCTGCTGTTGGTTCTCACGTTGTCAATGGCCAACGCTGCCCTACTCCCCTGAACTTTATAGATGCGGTATCCGTACCATCATCGCTTTTAATAACGCTCATAACATCGCTGGAGCAGATTGAATTGTTGTGTAAGATGTGGTGAAGCGATTTATTGTAAGATATATTTAAATTGTACATGTTGTTACATAATCATAAAGCATTTAAAGCTAGATTTAAAATGTATATCTTCGGTATACTGCAAAAATGAATGTGCTTATATTTAGTAGCTGTATGCGTTAAAATTTAAAAAGAGTACCTACATTTGGGGATTGTAGTATTTAGTTCAAGTCAATAGTCCGTGGTACAGACTTCTTTTTATCAAATTATTAACATCAGTCTGAAACTTCGTAAATAGTTTCATCTCATCGTAACCTACAACTATTTTATTTACGAAAACTCTTGGAATTGGGAAGTTTTCAATCTGGAGGGAGTCAAACTTTGTCTATTTAATTAGGTACTAAGAACTCGTAAATACACGTTTCCCTTCTACTTGGATCGTAAGATAATTTTATCACAAAGTCCAGAAAAAAAGGCAGCCTTAAAAAATATTGAGCCGTTTGGCCTGATCTACACTCCAAAATTTTTAAAAAATACGAGGTTATACAGGACAAACGGCCCAATATTTTTGTAAGCCACCTTTTTTTATCGATTTTTTGGTCAATTTATCTTTCGATCCAAGTAGAAAGCAAATGAATATTTACGAGTTTTTAGTACCTAATTAAATAGACACAATTAGGTCCTCTTCAAATTGAAAACGTCCTCATTCCAAAAGTTTTCGTAAATAAAATAGTTGTAGGTTACGATGAGATGAAACTATTTACGAAATTTCAGACGGATGTTAATAATTCGTTAAAAAGGGCTCTGTACCACGGACTACAATCACATATATAAGAAGCGACTTATGAACTGAAGATTTGTCTTCTGTACTTCAAAGCGGTCTCATGTGTCATTACGACGAGTTAAAATGGCTCTTTCCTTCTTCTCGCCGACAATATTTCCTTGGATCTTACCTATTCCAAACGACCAACACCCAGCACTCTTCCTACATTTACAATCCTAACCCGTGGTCCACTCCCAGAAAACAAGAACCCGTGTTTCCGACCTTTATACCCCTTCCCATAGAACTAAGATCCCTGTCTATCCCTTGTCCTCATTCAAATATCATCTCTACCAATTCCTTCTCACATCCCAAAATGACGCTAGTTGTTAAATTGTTTGAGTTTTAATTTTAATAACAAACTCAAAGTGCTTATGACATTCACTTTTTTATTTCCCCTGATTTCTGTTATTTTTCATTTCAATATTGCTTGTGTTTTGTTTAATCAAAGTGATTTTTACATATTTTAATTGAAGATATTGTATGTACTCTTTAATTTTGATTAATATAGTTTTTGGCCAGATGAGGTTTTTGGTTTGTTGTTCATAGAAATAGAAATAGAAAAATAACTTTATTCTGGGACACAGTCCCTTGAGAATAACAAATTAGAACAAAATTAAAATATACATAATTATTATTCTTAAGGGACCTTGTCTCAGAATAAAGTTAATTTTTTATTTCTATTTCTATATGACATGCATTAATATGTAACAGAAACAAACATGAACCAATGAAAAAAAAATATTATATTATTTTTTGGGGGCTTTCAGCCAGAAAGACATTTCTCTCTCCCCGTTGATTGGTAAATATTCGTACAGCATTCATCTTCGCCACACCTACCACCATTTTATTAAATGTTGATGTTTCTATCGGTCATGTTGCAAGTCTAAAATTGTTGGGATGCCTCAAATCCTTGATTGTTACACCATTGGTCACGTATTATGTCACTGTTTTAAACAATACTTTCTACTGAAAGTATTCTTTGGATGTTTGAGATTTTACCCCAGACAACATAGTGGATAGTTTGTAATTGAAGATGATTTGAACGCCTTTCAAGTAATCTGGATGAACAAAGATATCATCTATTCCAGAGGTCTCCAAACTAAGGCTCGCGAAAGTTTCTTTCATACATGGTAAAATTAAAAAAATGTGAACTTTATTAAATCGCTCAAACATGATATTACTGCAGCATTTATTAAATGAGTTATTTTCCTTAGAAATCTCATATTAGAACTTAATTGTAATTTATATAACAAGTTTTTTTTTTATCACAAGACACGGCCCACGGGACTTAGTTGAGGCCTCAATGCGATCCGCGGGGCTTACAATTACTTAGGTCAAAACGTTTGGAGACCCCTGATTTATTCAATTCATTTCGTTTTAATATTATATGAATTCTCCAAACCAATCTCTACTCCAAAGAAAATATGTATACTGAATATTTGATTGATAGTTGACTGTTGCATTATAAAGGAAGCAGATGGTCCGGGTTGGCGGTCATAAATAGGCTAAATAGTAGTAAAACTTTTATTTATTTATATTTTATTTTATGCAATTTGCACCTACGCAGCTGCACATCTAGCAAATTTGTTGTGTTTTTATTGTCTTGGTGTAATTGCTTGATTTTTTATGTTGATGTTTTTATTGATGTAGTAGGTCTCTTGGCCATTTTCTTCTTAATCTTCGTTGCTCAGGTAACAGGGAGCAGGAGATAGAAAGAACCGGAGTGATTTTGGGTTGAAGAATGAAATGTAGTGTATTTGTCGTGGATGTAGGATTTTACTGTTGGGTGTTGAAGTCGTTATGTATAGTAGTGTTTGAAATGTACCAAGTTGCGTTAACAATTTTTCGTAAAATTTTTTATTGTGCTGTTTGTATTTTGTTTATGTGTGTTTGCTTTGCTGAACCCCAAAGCTCTGCTCCAAATGTTCATATTGGTTTCAGTAAGGTGTTGTAGATAAGT
This sequence comes from Nezara viridula, assembly GCA_928085145.1. Lineage (NCBI taxonomy): Eukaryota > Metazoa > Arthropoda > Insecta > Hemiptera > Pentatomidae > Nezara > Nezara viridula. The sequence continues at coordinate 101,471,816 of OV725080.1, read as the reverse complement.
CGCTTGTTTCGTAAGTTAAGTGAAGATCTGAAAATGTGAAAGTTGGCTATATCGTCTAGTAAGTTCTTGTCTTTTTAATTTCGTATGTATGTTCCAAGTAAATCTTTCGTCTAAGTAGAGTCCAAGGTACCGTACATAGTTCTTTGAAGGCACTGGATTATTGGCAATCGTTATGGGTGGAGATGAGGCTTTCCTAAGAGAGAAACTGACGTGGGTGGATTTTTTACTATTAATTTTGATTCTCCAGTTTTCAAACCACTTTTCAAGATCATGAAGATGGTTTTGTAGGGCAATTGATGCGATTCTTCTGGGCTAGAACGGACAAGATACAAACAGATAGAGAATTGTGGAAAGTAAATAATACTTAGACCTGCCAAGTCGGGTTGACTTTTAATAAAATAGTTTTATCACTATTTAGCCTATTTATGATCACCACCCTGGACTGAATTGGACTGAAACTGGACCATCCTGCCTTTAAAATGTGTATACCTTCATGTTAAATTCTCCTGTAAACAATTAGACAAAGAAATGTCTATGTAAACAGTTATATTTTTCTGAGGAGACATGGATTATTTTATACTCGGTCTACTACTGAGATTATTGTTTGTATTAACCTAAAAATCTTTAGTTAAGATTCTTGAAAATTACATGTTTATTAAGAAATATTACAATCTGTCACGATTAAGAACATTTATAATAGTGTTCAGTGAGCACATTCACACTCAATGTACAATAAATAAGAATAAATTAAACAACAAAATAATATAACTAAAACTAAATAGTTAATAATCTAAAGGACTTTTTATGAACAGAATTATAAGGCCCATAAACTATTTTTTATCTAAACATTTTCACATTGATAATCTGGATCAGCCTCGTTCACAGATATCTTCTAAAGTAAATTTTCAGATTCTAAATTTATTTTAATTCTATTGTTGTGTGTCGTGCGGAGATTTACAATACATCTCCCCCGATGAAGCCATACCATCATTAAAAAAAACGGGATGTGGTAGTTTTGGGAGGTGTAGAGTTCATAAATTTGACAAGGATTTTATTTTTGTTTATTCTTATTCAGTTTTCATGATTTATTAAGAAATATTGGGTAATTTAATAAGATATTGGCGCACTTACTTATAAAACTTATGAATAAGGACGAAATTCACAAAAACGTTTTTAAAAGTTCATCTCTATCAAAAATGTGCTTAATGACTTTTTGTAAAAACTGACGAAATTTTCTTATGGGTAAACTTTTCTGAAATTGTCTCGTGTGAAAGAAACCGACCGGAAACGGCGAAGATTCTTCAAATAACTTCAAACTATTTTCTTCAATAAATAGGCAAAAAATAGACGTGTGGTTGCCGTCTTATGTTTTAATGGTGGCAACCCTTTAAAATTTGTAAAAAACATTTTAAACTAATCAATGATACTAGTGTTCTCCCAGTGGTCGTAATTTGATCATAATAATTATTAAAAACTTGAATAAAGCGTATAGGTATGAATTTGCGTGTTTTCAACAATTTTTCGCTGTTAAAATTTTTTTTTTGAAAAACTCATATACATGTGTTTGAAAAACTCTTCGTATGTGTGCTTACAATAAATACTAACAGATCCATTTGTGTGATTTTTGAGTTATTCGCAAATAAAATTCTGAGTCCTTCGTTACTTATTTTTCAGCCCCTTTTCGGGGTGTTAAATGGATGAATTTAGCCAAGTTTCATTAAAAACTTTGTAGCGGTTTTGGCGTCATTATCTATAGCGACACACGTTTTTCGGTTCCCATTTCGAAATGAAACGCCAGATGATTATGAAATGTATATAAAACAGTCCTGAATTTGATTGCAACGTTGTATAAAAAGTGCAAAGCGATCGGTGAAGAACCTTCGGAGATTAGTGGCTTTGAACAATCTTACATTTATATTTTTATTTATACACAGTTTTTCCAAACATTATATATATATATATATATATATATATATATATATATACACTAAAGCTCGGCAATAACTACTTAAAAAAAACAAAGAAATAAAGAAATAGTTTAATAGTTTGAGAAACAGAGGAGAAAAAGACACTGAATTCTTTTGTTTATACCTATTTATATAATGATTTGCACTAACGGATCCAGGATTTAATTTTTTTTTGAGGAGGGGGGGCTTCAGCACGAAAGTTTTTTTTTTCATAAAAATATAACGATAATTACTTTGAAAAAAAAGAAAGAAAATAACTGCCTATATGAAATGGTGTTTAAGTGATTCATTTTAAGTCCTTTTAAATGTAATTACACGAACAATAATACTTTAAGAGCTAATTTTTTAATATTTTTTTCCATAAAACATGGTTATATTTCACCAATTTGGGGGAAGGGGCTTCAACCCCAAAGTCACCCTCCCTCATAGATCCGCCCGTGATGATTTTTATAAATTATCTTGGTTTTCAGTTTTGTGTTTAGGTTTTGATGTGTTAAGAAGATATATTTTATAATATTTTCAGTAAAAATTCAAATCATCTCCTCTGCTTATATTAGGGTGATCCAGCAATGAGATGAAGTTGTTGTTATCTAATTTCCGCTAATGGGTTAAACTTTACGGTTTAATATTAAATAATGAAATTTACTATTTAATTATTTAAAAAAGCAGTACTCTCTCAATGGATTTATTTTATACAATTTAATTGTAATGCATATTATAATTAACATGAAATCCTTTTTAAAAATTTAGTTTTTGAGTGGAGTAGGCAACGATTGCTAGTAGTTTCGGCCTCATAAGATCTTTATTTTTTTAAAATATTAATAACAAATCAAATTTCAGTCGAGTCCTTTCACCGATAGAATAAAAAATTACCAAATTTCGAACCGATGCAACTTAATCAGTTGAAGAAATAGATCGCTTTGATCGATTGTTTTACCTGTACGCCACCGTATCGAGGATATCTAAGGTCAGAGAATAGTAACTGGATCTTGTCTTAAATAATCGAACTCCATCCCATGCTTCGTTAGGCGATTGTTTTCTGACAATCGAGTTGGACAGCATAAGTGGAACAGGGGCGCTCTGTCATTTGGAATAAGGGGTCTACTTTCCAACCCGAGAGCATTCATAAAGGTCACCTTTCTTAATTCCTTTCTTTTCACAATCGACTTTTCTAGAACGGATATAGCTGTTATTGAGTTATACTCTTCCTAAAAATAACTATCCAAATATAAGGATCAATATTGGCAAATAACGTTATTTTATGGCAAGCTAATGCATTAAAACTTGGAAATGATACCTAATAGATATATACTACCTAATATAATAGGTTTGATTATAAAAATCAAATTTATTATGTTATATTATCAAGATAATGTATTAGTTTCCCATACATTCTTAAAATTTTGGCCTTTTCCTCTTTCTTATATGTTTTTAGTTGTTTTCTTTTAGATTTTGAAATTTGAAAGCGATTTTTTTTAATCTTTAGAATATGAAATTTAAATATAAAGAAATAATTTAGTAATTATGAGGTAAAATAAAAACTTAGTGGATTTATAATCATTATTCCAAGGTTAAGGCAAAAAGTGCTTCCATTTTTCTTCAGTCCTTTTAGTATTCCTATGTTTACTGAAATTATGAACATTTGAAATGGACTATTTTTACATTATTAATCTACTCCATCTATTGTATAATTATCAAATTTGCTTTTGTGATGTGGCACCAGTTGTCAAAAATTTAATAATTGTCATATCCATTTAATATGTTTTTGGTGTTACATAGATGAAGTAGATTAATAATGTAAAAATAGTTCATTTGAAACGTGCATGATTTCAGTAAACATAGGAGTACTCCGTTGATGGGAAAATTATCCCGAAACGTAAGATATAACAGATGTAATTAAAAGGACTGAAGATAAATGGAACTATTTTTCGCCTTAACCTTGCAAAAATGTATAAACGTAGGCTTCCTAAAAAAAGAAAAAAAAAGAAGATAATCATTGTGTGATTATAGCAATAATTCATTAATGGTGATATTTATAAATTCTGTTTTATTATTTTGATATATAATTTTATATGTATATTTATAATTTTATTTATATTATAGATATCATTTTTGACATGAAAATGGCCATAATTGCCCGAAACTTCACCAAAATATAAAAATTAAATAAAGTTTTATGAAGTAAATAAGGGATGAATATATTCCCCTTGAAGTAATAAACTTTATGTGATAATGTATTAATTGTAAATTTCAGTTCTATTTCACGGATATTTTTTGTTTTTAAATATTTATTTACCAATCCTTCCATAATAAACTTCAGAGCCATCCGAATCCTCTCGTCTCTAACCTTGCTTCCTCTTCTAACTCTGATAACCCTCTGAAGCGTCTGAAAAGAAGATGGCCTCGAGATCTCCTATTGTAAATACATTTATTTTTAGAGTGCTACCAGTGGGTAGTTTCTCAACAAGTAATTTCATGTTATTATTTTCTGTTATCAAATTTACTAAGTGTATTTTATTTGTTAATATAGTTGTAAATATCATAAATAAAAAAAATATATTAACAAATAAAATTGTTTCGGTATTCAAATTACATTTTTGTTTTGTCTATTTATTTCAAATATTAACTTCTTCTTTTTATTATTTTTTTTCAGCGTTATTTCTTCGAGAAACTTATCTAAGGAAAGTGAGAAATCATATTTACTCGTACATGTTTACATCAATTGAGATGTAAATGCTTTTCTTCCTCTTAAAGTATCAAGATTAAGGTATAGTACAGAGAATAACAATACTAACCTGTTATTTTTATTCAACTGCTGAACAATCAATGTTTCATAATGAATGCAAATGAAAAAATGGATGAAGCTATTTTTGCTTCAAAGGTATCAACCAGAAGCACCTTTTCTCTTACATGACTCATTAATCTCACTTGACTGTTTAATAATAAATATGGCTAAATCCACCATATTATGAGGAAAAAATTAAAAAGGCGCTGGATCAGAGATATATAATTTAACGTTTGTCTATATATTCTCCTATTTTTTTCATTTAAATCTTTATTCTCACTAGTCATAAATGTGTAAACTAGTCACAAATGTGTCGTTGTTGAATTTGGTAATGTCATTTTAGGATTTGAAAAGACATATGGATATCAGCATCTCTTCTCGTTCTTTGTTTATTTACTTAATTTAAGACAGGAAATCTCTCATGTAGCTTCTGATGGGCGTGTTAACAATGTCCATGTCGTTTATAAATCTATTGTTGGGTCCGTGATGTTTAATATAAAACCGGGAGTATAGAATGATTTTATGTTGGTCGATAGTTGGTTGTCTTAAGCCGGTAAAGTTTTCTTGTTTGCGTACAAGAGATTTTTTTTTAATTTTCCCTTTGGTCAGTCGAATTTTCCCTTTTTCTCCTCAGATCGAATTTAAACATGTCTTCCGTCCAAATATATACAAAATAATATGTAAATACTTGTTTTATGTCTGTACTACTTATATTATTAAAAATAGATTAATAAGTGCTTAGATTAATAAAAATTGTCTCCCTTTTTTCCCCTCCCAACCTTGAAATTTCTTTAAAAAGGGAACTTTTTCACCAAAGTGGAAGACTTGGTTATGGTATTTCTTATTTATACAAGCTGTGGCGGATCCAGGAATTTTCTGATGTGGGGCTCACTTGCGGAAAAAGGTGAATTCCATACCCCAAATATATATATATATATATATATATATATATATATATATATATATATATATATATATATATATATATATATATATATGGAATTGGGTTGCATCTGAAAAAAGTGTGTATTTTTGTTTCGCCTAGTATTTTCCCATAAAATGGCGGTCAAAGTTTCTACTCGATAATTCACATCTATGAACTTAAAACACGATATTTTTGCATAATTTGTTCTACAAATTCAATTAAATATAGTTCTATATTTATATCGAAGTACTCTCGTAACTATAGTCCTTGATACAGAACCCTTTTTATCGAATTATTAACGTCCGCCTGAAACTTCGTGAATAGTTTCATCTCATCGTAACCTACAACTATTTTATTTACGAAAACTCTTGGAATTGGGACGTTTTCATTCCGGAGGGGGACAAACTTTGTCTATTTAATTAAGTACTAATACCCATTGACAGGAACTAAACCGACGATACGGACAACTATACCGGCTACTAAACAGAAAATCAAAATATTCCATTGAAAACAAGTTACTGATCTACAAGACAATACTGAAACCTATCTGGACTTACGGACTTAAACTGTGGGGAACAGCAAAATTTACTAACATCAAACTCATCCAATTCTTACAATCAAAAGTCCTTCGAACAATAGCCAATGCTCCTTTCTATGTAACCAACAAAACCCTACACCATGACCTTAATATAACATTTGTCCTAGACCTTATCCCAGCAAAATTCTCCAAATTCCACCAGAACCTTACCCATCATCCAAATCCCTTTGCAAAATCTCTATCCAGCACCACCCATCCATATAATCCTCCAAGGAGGTTATAACGGCAGTGGCCCCGCGATCTTTTATAGTTTGTAAATACTGGAGTTCTGGCAATGGCCAGATTCTCCACTCACGACATGTGTGTATGTGGCTAAAGCACTCTTGCTCAATCTCCACTGGGTTTAGCCCTAGTGACGCGGTTGAGAGAGGAGTGCAGGGAACTCCTCATACTCAGGGAAGTCATACTTTTCCCTCCACAGTTGGAGGGACAAGTCTGGTTTGGAGTTCTCTCGCCAAGTTGTAAATATTGTATATAGGTGTGCATGTGTTCTTTTTATTTATTTATTTTTAGGTTATTTTATTCTTGTTTATTGTATATATATTATTTTTCTGTATAATTTATTTTATTTACTGTACATAGAGTGTGAATGTGATCTGTGAACACTATTATTAATGTCCCTGAGACGGATTGTAATATATTTCAATAAATAAGCTATTAATACCCATTATATAAATGCCCATTTGATATCTACTTGGATCGCAAGATGAATTGATCACAAAATCTGAAAAAAGGTGGCCTACAAAAATATTGGACAGTTTCTCCCACATAACTTCGTTATTTTGAAAATTTTGGGGTGTAGGTCACGTCAAACGGCTCAATATTTTTGAAATCTACCTTTTTTCTCTACTTTGTGGTTTAATTACCTTACGATCAGGTAGAAAGCAAATGCGTATTTACGAGTTTTTAGTACATAATGAAATATACAAAGTTTGTCCCCCTCCAGATTGAAAACGCACCAATTCCAAGAGTTTTCGTAAATAAAATAGTTGTAGGTTATGATGAGATGAAACTATCTACGAAGTTTCAGGCGGTTAATATATGTAAATAATTTGATAAATAGGGGGCTGTACTACGGACTATTACTTTCAGCTACAATCTTCAAATATTTCACCAATAAATGAAGGATTTGTCTTGTAAATATTATTGATCTTAATCAAGAATTTTTTTTTAAATTTATTTATTTTATTTTATTTTATTTGGGATCTGATAAATTCTGATAATAATTTTTCTTGTCTTTTGTTGACAAATACTCATATTTTATATTTTCAAAACTTTTCAACATTAACCATAATCTATTTATTAATTTAAAAAAAAAAATCAAAATGTTCTAAAATCAAGTGTAGTTTTGGCAGATATAAAAGAGGCCTGAAGTTTAACGGAAAATCGTTGACAATCTTCCCGAACCAGGGAACCAAGAATTGGATGATGGTTCACTAAAAGCCTCAACGCAACGACCCAGATCCCGCGGGTAATTGGGAAGTGATGACGCAGCCCCTAATGCCCTGACCATCTCCTCTCATCCCCCTTTCTTGTTACCCAACCTTGTGTAATGACCACCCTTCTTATGCGGTCACGTTTTAATAACTCCTGGAATCCGCTGGCAGCCGGAGCACGGGGGGCCAAAAAACTGACCATGGAAGTCAGGAGGTGTTGCGTTGGGATAGGAGTCACACAAAAGGCGCGCATGTCTCTCTTAAATAAGAACGTGTTCTTAGAAGAAAAATGATTATATTTACGAAAATTTATATTCAAGGAAAGGTTATTCATATTATTCTAGCACTATGTAATTGTCTCTGGTTATCTCGGATTCGATGGGGGGGAGCCGAATTCTTCAGTTCGTGTTAAACGAAATTTCGTTTAACAAGTTAGTACAATAGTTTCTTTATACATATTTGTTATCAATTAGTTATTAAAAAAAATCATAATCAATACAAATATTTATCCTTTAATTTTAAATATCAGCGATAGGAGGAAAAAAATAACAATCAATAAAACGTATAAATTTAAAAAAAAAAAGGTTTTAGTCGGTTAAAGGTTTATATCCCTTTCTAGATATTCCAAAAAATTAAAAATCATAATATTTTAATCAATGACAAATAAAAAGAAACTGCTGGAAGATAGCTGGTCATGAAAATGAACAAATTGTTCGAAACGTCGACAAAGTTTTTTAAAAATAAATTTAAGTGTTAAAACATGTTTTCAGAAAAAAAATATTAAAAACTATCTCTTAAAGAATTCTTGTCCGTGTAATACATATGCATTTAATAGGACTTCGAGATCCACTTAAACACCCTTTCATATAAGTAGTTAATTTCTTTCTTTTTTTCTTCAAATTAATTATCGTTATAAGTATATGAAAAAAAAAATCTTTTTGGCTGAAGAGCTCCCCCCCCCCCAAATTTAAATCCTGAATCCGCTAGTACCTTACGAGAAACTGATCCTTGAAGATTACACCGAAAAAACTTGAAAACTTTGAAGATTTACATTCAGAAAAAAACACCATAAGTTTATTTATCACTATATTTTTTTTTAATTGTTACTTATCTTTTGTTTTTATATTGAATTCATTAATTATGTCTTTAAAACTAGTAGAGATGGGTGTATGGTTGGCTGTTGAAATTGATCAATAGAGATCAAAATGATAAGGATGTGTAGTAAAGAAAAAATAATGTTTATTTTGTTTGCGACGTTTCGACGTTTCTTAGCATGTGGTTCATCTTCAGGGTTATTTCTAGCTCTGATGACCCACATGCTTGGGTAGAATCGTCAGCTAACTCAATAAACTTTTTTTTTATTGCACTTCCTGACCATTTTCATCATTTCCTTTAAAACTATTAATATAAGTAAAATAACAGCGTTTTAAAAACTTCTATTTTAATTTCTTGATTCGTAGAACTATAATATTTCTGATGAACATCACCATCGTGAACTTGTGAATACATTTCATTGCTTTACGTTGTCAGCCTATCCCTACCTATTAAAATTAAGTTAATATTAAACATAACATGCAATTTTTACTTTTATTGTTCATCAAAAAGCAAGCCAGGATAAGAGATTCCTAATTGTGGGTTGATGGTTTACTTTAGTGAATAATTGGAGTGAAGAAGGGTTGGAGTGATCAGTAAAAAATATATATATATATATATTAAAAATAAATAATTTTATTTATTATTATAATTATATAATTATTTAATTTTAATATATATATATATTTTTTACTCATCACCTCAACCATTCTCTTCGATAAGAGATTCCATAATATTTAAGACATTTATCAAATAAATAAAACTAAGATATTCTTGTTGTTTGTTGAAAAGGATAGAACCTGTATTATGTAAGGAATAAGATATAAGCTAGAACAGGAAACTTAAATTGGAAAAGTTGGTTCTCAATTGATTGCCTGAATTGAATTTGAACTTTCCCTACTTTGCAACGTTGAATACGACAATCAAACCAAATTTAACAGGTTTCAGCAATGATAGGGGAGCATTCGTTTTTCCATAACACACACATATTTATACTTTAAACTTTTAATTTTTATTTACATAAGAAACATTCCTTAAATCAATAAAATGAAGTAGAATGGATTCAGTACCTAGCAATGCTGGATATTTTTCTTGCCAAAACTTGACATTTATATTATTTACTTATTTCCAACATAGAAAAATAATAAATTTTCTTCCGATATATGTTTCAGACTATTTCTCATTTATTAATTTTACAAATCTCTGCAATGTAACAATATTACAACCTTAGCTAATTAGATTTAAAAAAATCTGGAAAATCCTTGATTTTACTACATTTAATGAAGTATTCCTTAAATATGTAACTCACTGTCCAGGATATCCTTTCCAACCCAAACAGATCCATCTATGGACGATGACTAAGGCGTCCGTAAGATTTCTTATAGAAAATTATTTTTCAAATATCAAAATAAAGTAAATTAAAAGCATTTTTTCTGGTAGTTTCTACACTTTTTTTTTAAATCTTTCTGCCAAATTTGAGGTTTCAATCTTTTTTGGTTTTGAAAGAAATTTATAGTTAACAACGTAGAATCATGTTTGTATATATTGAAGTGTGTTCGTTTTAATCTAAGGGATATTTTATCTATGTAGTTCCAGAGCTTTCTCAGAAAACATGAAGATACCTATTCATTTCAGTATCTATTTATGAGAGAAAACAAACCTTACGTTCTTTGAAATTTAGTGGATTTTGGCCTTATAGAGACTGGTGAGGGTCCTTTAACAAAATGTTGGGACCTACTGGTTTAGGATAAGAATGGAATAAGTAGTATAAATGTAATATTGGTTATAAATGATATTAGTTTAATATTATATTAGTATAATATTATATTTATGTAATACATGATAAGCCTGTGTTACATATTTAAATGACAAAAATTGAACTCGCTAGGTATACAATTAATGCTTTATGTTCCTTAAAATACATTAAAAACAAAGTTGTTATAATAAATAATTGCTTTCCAATATCTCATAAAATATAATATATGATTAATGAAATCTCAAGACAATAAATAATTGTATTTATTTATTTTCAATCAGTTGCTGTATTATACTGCTGATAATTATCAATTAAACTATAATGATAAAATTAAAATAAGCTATTTAATAATGAAACGTTGACTTACCTTAAATTTTGTGCTAAGTGATATCTTGTACATTTTTACTTTATTTTAATTTTATAAGCTAGAGACACTCATTAGCATTAGTATAATAACAAAATAGTATCAATTATTAACACAATAAATACTATAAACGAAACTTGCGAAAGATTTATTATTTTAAAACCTTCTAAGCAAATGGACAAGTTTTTTTTAATATTTTATAGATGTTAATTATGTGCCTTAGATTAGGAGTAGAAAGAAGTATTCAAAATCTTAAAAATTGTTATAATAAGTTATTTACAATAAGTAGTTGTAATCTTTTATTTATAATGAGTTCATTAAAGATTTTCGATAAAATTATTATTCCAATAATATTATTGTTACACATTATTAAATATTTTTTTTTACCAAGCAATACAAAAATAAAATCGTGAACTTCTAAAAGTCATGAGGAGTTTTGGGTTTAATATTTTGTAAGTAAATATCGTTAGTAGGTAAACGGATTTGCAAGTAGAAGAATAGAACGAGATCACGTTTAACTCCCCGATTTTATCCTTTAATTAATTATTTAATTATGAGTTCCTGCTTTATAGGGGTGAGTGTGCCCTAGAAGGGTCTTGCGACCCCAAGGTTGATCCATGGCTAATATAATAGAATAATGAAGCATAGGAGCATACTGCCTTACTTATTGAGGTCGCACTCACAACATCAATATAAAACAAAAAAATAGGATTGTCATTGATGCATGATGGATTTTGCAGGCAATTAAATAACTAAATAAGTACCTGAAATATACAGACGCTGGCTAAGTATATGTTATGTAACAAGGTTTTAGTATTCTTTATACATTTTTGTTTCTTATGTTTTGAGTATGAAACAGCATTTCCATCACTTTTCACAAAGCATTGTAAGTAGGTATAATTTTGTTGTTTTTTTCTTAAGTTCTACCTTTTCTATTCATAACATTGTATTTTTTTGAAGTGTATTTTATTTTTTACTTATCTTCTACACACTCCTCTCTATGTGTATATATATATATATATATATATATATATATATATATATATATATGTATATATATATATTGGTTTTCTTTTTTTCTCTGCTTATCTATTGCGTCATAAAGAGAGTTTCATATATGTCACAATATTTGTCTATTTTTTCACAATATCTTCATGTGTTTTCACTTAAACGGCTTAAGGAACGTATGTAAATCATTTATTTACTCTAGTTACTTTTCGTTTTAATTTTGTTTTTTTTTAAAATATATTTTATCACTAAAATTGGTTACCTATAAAACTTATTTAGCGTTTCTTTCCAATTTTATTTAGTTATTAGTATGTTTTTGTTTTTTGTACCAATATTATAATATTGTTACCCTTGTACCCATCTGCTTTCCTTAATATACCCTCCAAAACTATGTATATACTCATTATGTTACTTAAGTTTTAGTTACTCTTCATTATTATATGTCATCTGGCCACATTTATTGTCAATTGGTGCAAACAACACCGTTATTCTTAAGGGACCTAGTCCCAGAATAAAGATGATTTTCTATTTCTAATTCTATTGCATTGTGAACATCTGATACTCAAACCCATGATAATTTTTATTGTAAATAATACATAAATTAAAGTAATAGACTGTCACAGATTCGAAATCAGATTTTAAGGTTTTTTTCTCTTTCGAAATTACTGGTTCTTCATGAATAGTAATAGGATTGAGTTATAATGTGAAAGCGAATACCTTTCTGCCATTGTATTTTGGGAGACGCCTACATTCTCTGTCGAAATAGTGACTTTTTCTTGTATTTGTTGAATCGGTAATAAGAATGTGAACTCACTAGTGATTTTAAAAAAACAATTTAAAGTTTGAGTGAACATTCAACTCTATGGACATATGAAAAGCTTACGAATAAATTATTAATATCACGTAATTTCTTTATTAAATTTTATTTTTTAATGTTTTGTTTGTATAGTGATTCTTGTTTTCATAAAAGAAATTTCCAAAACAAAAGTTCATGTTTCACATATACGTATAAATCAGTCAACGTATAAGAAAAATTCATATTTGTACCCGAGTTTTCTGTTGCCAAACTTATTTCACTTTTTTAAAAAATTTATTTTATTAAAATAAACTGAATAAATTTATATAAAATCAAAAAATTGGTTTCAAAACAGAAAATGATTTTTATTGGGGCTTAAAGTTTAAACTTTGATCTTGTGAATAGTACCCACGTAATTGGGCTAAATATTGATCTGCTAAACGAGACAAGTTCAATTGGTGAGGTTTTTCAATTGACCTTTTGCTACAGGCACGTTTTCATCTGACAAGTGATTTCCTCTGACCTCAAGTTTAACTGGTAAATAATCCCTAACTATATATATAAACTAAAAGTTTGTATAAAAGCTAGCTATATTTAATATTAGCTATATTTACCGCCCAATTAGTCTTCTACCTTCTCTATCTAAAGTATTCGAAAAAATTCTGTTTCGGCGTTTAAATTCACTTAAACTATTTGATGTCATTCCAAATTTCCAGTACGGGTTCAAAGAGCATCATTCGACTATTCAGCAATGTTACCGCCTTATAGATTGCATATCTTTCTCGCTAGAATCAAAATTGTACTGTCCTGGCGTTTTTCTTGACAGGCTTTTGATTGAATATGGCACGATGGTTTGTTACATAAATTAAAAACGATCATTCCTCCAACGTATTACTCAATTTTACTATCATATCTAAAAGATAGATTTTTCTGTGTGAAAATGGGGACTGCGTTTTCTGTCATCAAACAAATAAAAGCTGGAGTACCTCAAGGCAGTGTCTTGGGTCCAACACTTTTCAACATTTACTGTGCAGACATCCCCCAACATTCTAAAACACTGTTGGCTACATTTGCTGATGACTCGGCAATATTAACATCTAACAAGGATGCAGCAAAGGCTTCTCAGGTACTTCAAGAACACCTAGACGACATAGCTTGTTGGGCTAAAAGGTGGAGAATAAAAATGAACGAGTCTAAGAGTCAATTAGTTCCATTTACACTTAAACATAACTCTTGTCCTCCAGTGTTCTTTAATAATATTGCTCTACCACTTTCAAAAACTGTACGATATTTGGGTCTCCACTTGGACAAACGACTGACATGGACATACAACATAAAACAAAAAAGAAAAGAACTTAATCAGCGATACGGATTCCTTTCTAGGCTACTTGACAGACGTTCTAAATTATCTGTGACTAATAAATTAACTATTTACAAAGTCCCCATTAAACCACTATGAACATATGGGATCGAACTATGGGGAACAGCAAAGAATAAAAGTGTAAAAATCATTCAGTCATTCCAGTCAAAAGTCCTTCGGAAAATTGTAGACGCACCCTTTTACGTTGCAAATCTCACGTTACACACTGACCTTAACACTCCTTTCATCACGGCAACTGCCACTGACCGCTTTAATAATTTTCATGACAGACTGACTCTAAATTCCAATCCACTTACTCAAGCTCTATCTACTGCCACAAATCCATATAATCCGCCCAGAAGACTGCTGAGGCGGTGGCCAAGAGACTTATTGCATTGAGCTACTTGCTGCATTATCTTTTTTGTGAGTGTATTTGTTATTATGTTATAATGTATGTGTTATTTTACTACGTTTTTTTTTGTCTTTTTTTTTTTTTTTTTTGTCTTTTTGTTTTGTTATTCTTCTCCTTGATATCATATTTGCTGAATACCAAGGTAGATGGCAAATTTGTTGTGAGCCACAAATATGTACAACTAAGAAATAAATAAAATATTTAATAATCATTTAATCATCTTTGATTAAATAAATTTAAGCATCTTGGTACGTGGCTATCAAAACACTACGTAATTTCCAATTGCCATGTCCACATGAACTCTTTACAAACGATTTCATATTAACTTACACTGACAAACTAACAAACTAATAAGAGACAAGGCTTCAACTGCCAAACCCGACAAAACTAGGTGACTAAAAATGCGCTGGATGAGAGATCTCCTTACATAACAAACAATGGAATAATTGATTAGAGCCAGGGAATAGGTACTAGTGGGTGCTATCCTTTATCATGCCTGACATCTCAGTTTCATTATTTTTATCAGACCACATCTGGTGATTGTTAACAGTTTGTCGACAGGTGCAGATTAGTATTAGTAGTTTATAGATTAGATTAGTAAAGTTAAAAGAACAAAAACATGTTGGGTATTAAGTAAAATGTGATGAGCAAAGAAGCTATTTTTTTGAAAACCGTGTTATAATTCAGACTGGAAAATTAAAAATTGAACGTTAGGAGAGAATTTTTATTATAGAAGTAAAATGTTTTGCCATCTTCATTGCTATATATGTGAATATAGATACATTTGTTTTTAATATTTCATAACTATGTGTTGGCTTCGGTGGACACGTGGGGTTGGATGTATATATTCCGTGATACATACCCCTTTTTATCAAATTATTAACATCCGCCTGAAACTTCGTGAATAGCTTCATCTCATCGTATATTACAACTAATTTATAAACGAAAACTGTTGGAATTTGGGCGTTTTCAGTCTGGAGATCGGCGAACTTTGTCTATTTAATTAGGTACTAAAACTTTAATTTAATCCATTTTTTTCCACTTGGCTCGTAAGATAATTTTATTACAACATCGATAAAAAACGTAGCCTACAAAAATATTGGGCAGTTTGGCCTATATAACTACGTTATTTTGATAATTTGAGGGTGTAGGTCAGGCCAAACGACTCAATATTTTTTTAGGCTACTGTTTTTCTCGAATTTGGGCTCAAATTATCTTACGATTCAAGTATATATATGATATTTCCATTATCAAGATACACTGGCAGTAAAATACAGTTTTGTTTCATTCTTTATTTTACGAAAGTGTATTTAAGAGTTCGTACGAGTTTAACAACACTCACGATTTTTTTTTTTTTTGTCTTATTAACACGAGGTATTTAGTAAACGATTTCTGTATAAGTAAATCACTGACAGTACAGACAACCTATGTGTTGAACCTAATTGTCCTTTGTATGTTTATCCCGCAGATGAAACAGCAAAAATATTATTAATAAATATATATATTTTTTTAAATGAAAATATTTATTTCTCAACTCCTATCCTAATACAACGATTTGTAGAATCATAAGCACGTGTTTTGTCCCAGTGACG
Organism: Nezara viridula; assembly: GCA_928085145.1. Classification (NCBI taxonomy): domain Eukaryota; kingdom Metazoa; phylum Arthropoda; class Insecta; order Hemiptera; family Pentatomidae; genus Nezara; species Nezara viridula. Next base: position 101,455,725 of record OV725080.1, on the reverse strand, counting down.
AACCTTGAAGATCCAGCCAGCTTGTAATTCTCGTTCACCTTCACTTACCTTCATTATCACTTATAACAAAAAATTAATAATAGTTCATGGAATGCTCACTCGTACATCATTACCACCACCATCCATTGTGCTTCCGTAGTGAAAAAAAAAAATTAAGTGTTTTGTGTATTTTTAAAAAAAAATCCAAAAAGTAGCTACACCAAAAACTAGGGAGTGAATATATGAAATAATCATTTTTTTTTTATTCCTGAGTGATACTTACCAATATTTAATTTAAACAATCCATTTTGAGGAAAAAATTTTGATAAAATTTTATTTTAAATATGGGATATATTTTTTTCAAATAAGACAACTAAATAAAAAAACAATATTATAAATTATTTTATTTGTTATCATCTATAAGGTTTTTTTTCTGTACAATATTTAATATTTTTTATAAACTTTATGTAATGACTTCGAGAGGAGAATTGGAGTTAGGCGACACCTAGAAATAAAAATATTAAAAATCAGTTGATCCTAAAAGTTTAATGAAAAACATACTATATTAAAAATAAATAAATGATTATATTTTTGTGAAAATAGGGATTGCATATTGTTAACTGTAATATGGACCTTTCAAAGTTATTTTTGAATATAAACGTATTTTGTGTTTTAACCGCACAGAATGATGGTTAATTACTTTTATTGTTATAATAAAAAATTAACTACAAATTGTTTTTAATATAAAACTTCATTTCTGTAATAATTTTTTTATAGTTCTCAATAATGATAGGAAGACTATCGAGTTTATTAAAATGAGTGCGAAATCGGAAAATTGATAAATTACATTAATAGTCTTTTTTTTTTTTAACTGTGTATACTATAAAATCTTTAAAATATTCAAAAAACTTTGAAAAGTCCATAAATTATGTATTAATTAATATTCATCAAATGACGATAAGCAGACAATGGACTTGATGATTAGTTGGAATGGTTAGCAAACGAATCAAAAACCAAACAAACAAAAACAAGAGAATAAAAAAAAAACTTTATTGCATTCAAAAACGTCATATTCAAAACTCATGTTCAAAGCACTCACACACCAGGCGGATGCAATGGGTTATGTACAAAACAAATTCAGATCAAACAGGTTTTATTTGAATCACAAAAATACAAACTATTTGATTCAAATAAAGAGAATAAATGCTTATAAGATACATGGATAGGTATAAGGTAACTATGCAACAAAAGCTGTGCACCAGGACTTAAAAGAAAGCTTGAAAACTGTGCAACCAAAGCTATGATTATAGTGAGAATTAAAAAATAAAATAAAATAAAACAGACTTAAGTAATTCAGAAATATAATATAACTAAAGCTAAATATTAAAGGAAAGAGTAAAGAGGGTGAATTTGTAAAGCATGGTTGTGTTGAGGGATGTGCGAAGTAATAAGGAATAGGAAAGAGGTTGTAAACAATAAAATATTTTATTTTACATTAAAATTATTATTTTTTTTATAATGCTATTAACTAAAACTAATCAATATGATCTATTAATTAGATGGAAGAAAATAAGTACGTATTTCCAATATCAATTATAAATAAATATTAGGTTCTGGATTCCGTTAATTGTACGAGTTCTCAACAAAATTGCTACATAACTAATTTAAAATTAAAAATTTTTTTTTTTTTAATTACATTTTTTATTCCGAAACTGTCACAGACAAGAGAGATAATTAAGGTCCGGTATTATTTGTAATAAAAACATTGATATATGCAATATAATTTTCTCCCAAAATTATTATATTACACAGTATAATATTTTATCAAAAATAATCCTGACTTCTGTTGATAAATTTTCTAATGGAGTCTGATTTTATGTTACATATGTATTTTTTAATTAAATAATAATATTGCTGCGACAAAAATGTACATTTTTTATGTTGAGAACATTATTGTTTTAATTTTTATTTTATATTTCATTTATTATTATTTTTCAGAGGCTCAAGCATTAATCTGTTTCGACCCCAAAAACTCTAGATATCCAATGAAAAGAGAGGACCCAATCATGTAGTTTGAAAGGAAAAGAATATATTTCTTTTAACGTGATTCTAATTGTATTTGAAGATCTGTCTAAGTATAGAAAATGCATTTAATCGTGTTCCATTTTATATCTTCCATTCGTAAAACGGTTTCAGCACTTCGAAGCCTGTAATAATTATTGGGAAATATACTCCGAACTACTTTTATTTTAGTGAGAATGAAACATGATTTTTTTTTTTTTTTTTTTTTGTATTTTTAAAGCATATTCAATAAAGTCCAGTAATATAATACACATCTTGTCAAATATTAATTCACATAAAAATTACCAAGTTGTTAATTAAACAATAACAATTAAACAACCACTCTCTTAAATAAATTCACTTAATCGAAATATGGACAAATAAGTATTTTGAGCTTAACTGCATACAAATCAATATATTGGCCAAATATCCAACATAAAATTCGCGGAATAAATATATTTTCTAAAAAAGGATAAAAAAAATATTTCCTTAAGGATTTTCATATAAGCCGTGACCTTTATGATAGTAAATAAATTTAGTCTAGAAATATAATCTGTGAAATGACTTAAAAGATTTGTAATGGGTTGTGCGGAATAGTATGTCTCAAGCGCCTGCTTTTTTATATTATAGCAATTAACTATTTATAAATATTTTCTATTTTGATGAATATATTTTCTTAAATTCTCCTTGTATACAAACACGCATTACTAAATATCTATCAGTCAAGTAAAATTGAACATACTATAGTCATCAAGAAACAGTGATAAGGACTGATATTCTGATAAAATACCCTTAAAATAAAAACCAAAAAAAAAAAATGTTATAATTAGATCAGAATATCATAATGACGATATTAAAGGAAAATTTATAAACAAGAAAACATTAAATAAAATTAAATAAGATTACACTGCCCGAGCTTTATTAAAAATCAAATTGAATGAATTAATTTTATGTTGTTTTTTTTGTATTTTCTTTTTCAAAGGATGTAAATTAATGTTCTGTTTACTACATTGTTATATTTTCTATACGGTATATTTATTAGATTCATTAACATTTCTTATTGGTCACCCTTTCTGAATCTATTCATCACATTTTGTCTGAAATAATTTTAAATAACTTAATTTCCAATAATTTTTTGATGTAATGTGATAATTATAATTGAGTTTGTACGAAATTTATTATTAAATTCTCACCTGTTAAAAAAAAACATTGTTCGATTTGACTTGTCAATTTTTTTTTCTTGTGTATTCCTAATATTCCCGGTCTATTTGTCTTATTACGCACAGTAAATAAAACAATAATCCATTATTTAATTATTTGATTTAAAAACTTAGTTAAAAAAATAAACAAACTAAAAACCATTATTTTACTTCTAATATTCATAAATGGTATTATTGTTAAATACTTTAGCTTTTTTTACTATTTCCGTTGATTTTTATTTAATTTTAATTATTACATATTAATTGTATTTATTGTATCTACATACTGTTGCCCTATATTGAACATCTGTTTAATGAAAATAGACATACGGTCCGAAATGAAGAGCGATAGACGAAGACGTTATATAAGAAGTGTTAATGAATCTTTTAAAACCATACAAAAAGGTGGCACCTTATAAATAATTGTATTTTAGCACCATAAGTAGAAAATTTACAAAATCTAACTAGAACCATTATTTAAATTCATAATCATTATGATGAAAAATGAAATAAAACTATGTACAAATAATATAAAAATTCAGTGCATTTTGAAAATCATGCAGTGTTTATAAAAGTAATCAATAACATTTTTAAGAACACAGGCAATTAGTACATCGGTTTAAAAAAAATAATTATCCATGAATATTAAAATTAACCGAAGCTATTATTTATTTAATTCCAGCCTGAATAATAACCGCTGCCTTACCTAGCTAAACTGCATAATAAATCTAAAAATCTACTCCTATTAAATTATTTTAAAAGCCTTATACACATAATAATACATTTGCTTTTTATCACTATAATTTAGCCATATTTAATACAAAGCCAAATATTTCCTAGCACCAATAATAATACAAAGGGAAACAACACAAAAAAAAAAGCTTAGCTTTTATTTTTAAAGTATAATTAATCACTGTACACAAACTCTTATTTAACTAATTGTGTACTTTTTTAAAAAAAATTCTCATACATTTAAATCCGTCTTTTTACTGCACAGCAACCTATTATTTAATCTCTTATATTTCTATTAATAAAAAATATAGTCAAGTCCCCATTTACCAAATTTATTTAATATTCTGAAATCTTATGGAATAGAAATCATATATATTCATTTTATATAATAATCTAATGAATGAAAATACAAACGCGTTGAATAATTTGTATTTTTAAAACTTAACTGTAATATAATAATAATTTATAATTATATGAGATTTAATTTCCTTTCAATAATACTATATAATTTATTTTATAATAATACGCATAGGCTATAATATAATATGCATAGCTACGTTAGCAACACAATTTTTTATGTTTTTAATTTATTTTATTAATGAACTTTAAATTACAAATAGCCGAATTTTTATGAAAAGTATTATACCAATTCTGTTGTTTGCTTTAACGTAATAAGTAGCTATTGATATAAACTGCATATTTTGCATATGCTTATTTTTTTTTTTATTCAATTGCGTACAACCGATAATTTTTTGACAATTTTCGATTATAGCTTTTTAAAAAGTGAATTAAAAACGTTTGAGCGAAACTTAAGGTTAATGTTAGGACGAGGGAGGATATCAGAAGAGAATGAAGAGGAAGAGGGATACAACGGCAAGGAGGAGGACGAAGATGGAGAGGAAGTCTATGGATTGGGCCTGGTGGCAGGATGCCATGCAGTAGGCCACCGCTAGCACTGCGCTACCTTCTGCCTTCTCCAGCCGCCGCAGTCCTGAGGCCGCCTCCTTGATCTCCCTGCACGCCTCGTCCGCCCCGCTCGTACCGTCGTCCTGCAAGTCGTCGTAGAACACGTCGTCTTCCAGGCTGTCCCGCTCACCGTTCAGCTCCTTCGGTGGTTCCCTCTTCTTGCCCCAGGGATCCTCCTTGAAGGGGTTCTTCGGCCGCGGGGGCCCGATGGAACCTGGCCTCGTCAACTTCCTCTCTCGATAGCCGTGGTATATTGGTTGGTATTTGCTGTCTTTGGTCTTCTCCTTTGTACACGTCTGACAGTCGAAGTCGAAATTCAAATTCTTCGTCATTTCTTGCAGGATATCAGTCATGCTCTTTGTGTAGTCGGTCCCGGACAATTCTCGCAACTCACGATCGATCTGATCACTTGTAGCTCTTGTTTCAGCAGCGAGTTGTTCTAACAAGGCACATTCTGTTTCTGTTTTATCAGAAAAGAAACGTTGCTTTGCTTCCCCGTTTTCACCCTTTTTCGGACTCTTTCTGTTCTTCCTCATGTCGAGAACTCTTTGCGCTAAACGCATCTCTTCAGGTATGTCCGAATAACTGTGAGATTTTTCTTCCAAGTTATTGTTGACCGAATTGAGGTTATTATTGTTAATATAATTTCTGTTGATCAGACCGGAAAGATTGGCTGACATAGAGCGGACAGCCTTTTTCTTCGAATGATCTTTTCTCAAGTTTCTGAAAGCGAGGTCGTCAAGCACTAGGTCAGGTATGGATCCGGAAGTGATTGGCATTGGCTTGGCGTGGAGATAATCCGAGTTGGAAGCTGGAGAAATGGGACCGAGAGGTATACCGAAAGGTGGCTGAGGATCCAAGCACCTCAGGGCATTGTTGCTGTGCTGGACACTCCTAAACACGACGTCATCGTAAGTGACATCGGGCTCGCCGTGAGGAGGAATGTGGCCGATGAGGGGTGGTGGAGATAGGGTGGGTGAAACAAGAAGGTAGCTTCCAGCTTGTCCCATGATCTCTCTCACGTCTTGGCATGAAGGTTCTCTTTTGTTCAACCTCCTGTAAGCCATATCGTCTGTTGGTAAAGCCTCTCCGTTTATAGAAGACTCGTACGATTTTTCGTCATTAGCAAGCTTTTGGTAAATAGCTTCTAATTCATTCAAAGCTTCCTCCAAATTGGAAGAATGTTTCCTTGCTTCTAATACATCACTCGAAACACTACTGCTCCTTCTTGGCGTTCTTCTATCAACCTGAACAGGACCATGTGGAGGTTTCTTAGCATCCAAGTCGGAGACTTCAGACTTTTCAACCACTATTGAAAGAGGTCGCAGATCCTCCTTCTTACTAAAGGACTCAGAACTGACAGAACTCGTTGACTCAGTCCTTACGGGCCTAGGACTGACCGACCTCGCAGTTTCCATTCTGAGGCGAGCTAGATATTGCTCACTCACGCTCTTCTGACTAGATTGCCTCAGGCGGGCTTGTATTAAATGACTAGGTGCCGTGTACACGGGCGGGTAATACCTCGGTGGGTCGGCAAGGCTTTGAGGCCTCGGTTCTCTCCGGGGAGGTGGAGTTGGTGGCGCTCTCTTCCCGTTGATGTTGTCCGTCGAGGTACTCTTGAAAGTGGTCCTTCCCTGAGAAGCAGCCCTCTTGACTTGAGGACTCTGGGCAGGGCTCGGGGTGGCAGAGCGCGCTTTGGCTCTGAACTTGGTGTCGTAGTCCTTACTCTCTTGATAGACAATATTCGCTGTCCACTTGTTGACCTTGCTGTCGACGTCCCTTGACAGTCTTCGGTTGTGTCTCTCGGTCCTCGCAGCTCGTGACCGTCGCGGAAAGGACCCTGCCGAGTGAAGCGACGAGGTATAAGACGTGTAAGACCCTTCGTCAGAGCTAGAGTCTTGGGCTAGAAGTTCGCGGCTCGCTTCAACCTTAGCCTTAATCCTCTTTCTTCCTGAGAGTTCGGAGCTGTTGTTGCTCTTGACGGACTCGACGCTATCTTTAAGATTCTCTGTTCGTATCACAGGGTTGATATAAAAGGAATTCGTAACGTCTTTACTCCCTCTGTCTTTCTTCTTCCTTCCTAGAAAACCCCTCTTTTTGAGACTTTCGTCGTCATCAGAAGAACTATCAGAACCTTTCCTTCTGCGCCTGAAGATATCCCAGAATTTTTTCTTCTTTTTCTCCGACCCTTCTTCCGCATATGGCATCTTCCTAAACAGAAAAAGAAATTACTTGAGTGTGATTTGAAAAAAAAAAACTACTTTTTATTTTTTAATATTTAAGAATAATTATAGTTATGTCTTAATGTCTGTACACAGTACAGGACTATGTATTTCATTTTGAAATATTACTTTATAAATGCTTTGCATTCCCATCATGACTTATTATTATCGGAATGCCTAATGAAACAATATGTCCAAACATAATATCTAAAAATCTAATGGTACTGTACTAAAAAACTATAGAACGAAGAACAGATTATTATAGTTTTTGTTTGATGGATTTAACACTCTTCTGTTTTCCAACCAGAACAGAAGATAAGGAAAAAACAGTTCTAAAGAAATGAAGCCTTTCCGGTTTACTAAACTTGCATTAGATCTATACCATAATGTAGGACAAGAGTGGATCAGATAGCTTGTATCAAACCGATAGTAACAAACACTGACGCCAGTCCAAACACAAACATGACCTAGGGTTATATCGCGGGGCTTATCGTTCGCTGCTATCCCGAAGAGCCTTGTTGACGATAGGAGCAAGGACACAGCGGGCTAATTGCCGACCCCTTGTTTACCATCTCATAATGGCCGATTAACTAATTAATTTTTTAATACCAGCTAATGTCGCAGCAGTTCGGGTGGTCGCTCCGGCTAATTTTGTAACCTTATATTTCTTAACAAACATCCTCAAACTTGGTATAATTATTTATTTTTTTATTCTTTACAATAAATTAAGCCAATTTTCACCAACATTTTATTGTTACGCATTAATTTGACTTTTCGACCATACTAAGGGTCATTTTCAAAACTTGATTATTTCTCCGTTCTATGTTCATCATTAATGTTGTAATTAATATGTTCAGTGAAACATTAACTTGTCATTTTATATAGGGGCTTCGCCCACGTCATTTCTGGAGGGCCTGACACAGTCCCAGAACAATTTCCCTATTGTTAAAATATTAAATTGATCTAAAAATAAAGAATGTGTTAAAGAAGAGTTCCACTGTTTTTTATTGTGTTTGATTTTTTCTGATTTAATAAAAATCAATCATATTACATTATTGTTACCATATTTTTAAAAATAAATGTAGATTTCTTATATAACTTTGTTCATAAAAATAGTTATTTTTTAAATAACAAATTGTACTTCAAATTTCAAAGTTTATTTTGATAAAACTGAAATACCAAAATAAAACCCTCTTAAAGGAAAGAAGTTGTGAATGATAGATGGAGGAACGATGAGAATTCCTGTTTAGGAAAATAATAATTATTAGTGTAAGAAGTCCTTACTATTGCTAATTAATTCTACACTCAATAATCTTAGAAGAGATAATTCTCCCCTACTTATGGATACCATCACGTTTTTAAATTAATGATGCTATCTATAAAGCCGATGACCAGTATGCTTGTAAGATATACAACATGCGGAGTAGGCCATACATGGAGCGACTATTGCAAGATCTACGAAGTCCCACACGCACTTGGACCGCAACACCTCGTTGCAAATGGACTATCCATAGCTTGTAGCTGTTTTATCTTAGAGACAGATCGAAATGTGTGATGATTTCTCTCTTAGCTTTATCATCATCGATGAAGTCTCATCCTTTCCAAGAATCTTCTTTCCTTTTATAGCGGGAGAAAGTTGACTGCGGAAAGATGAGAAGTCGGAGACGTGAAAGATTTGAAAGCTACTTTGTAACGCATAAAATGGAATTGTGAGCCTAGAACTCATAAATATGTTAGTTTTTTTATACTAAGTTATTTCGCTCTTTTCACGAGGAACTTCCATTAAAAAAAGATTTAGAGAGAATGAATATTTAAAGGAGAAAACACTAAATTTTTACTGTTAGTTAATATTTGTGTATAGTGGATTCAAAACTAGATTTTAAAAATTTATTTTATTACCAAAGGTCAGCTGATGAATGAGTGCTTTCTCGTAATTTATTTTTTTTTTTTCATCAAATTTTATTGGGCTACCAGAATACCAATAACTTAAAATACAAAGTTACAAGTAATATGGGCAAAAAAGAAAAGCAAATATAGCTATAATGTTTTCAAAAATTGAGTAATTTTTAATTCTGATATAGTATTTTTTTTTTTTTTTTTGTTCTTCCCTACCTCGTCTTTTAGGCTATACGGGATTTTCCTGGGCAGGAGGGTGAGGGCGGTGAATTTAAAATCCCCTCCGGCACCGGGATGCGAACTCATACTTTTTTAATCTTCTCAAATCTCTTATCCGGTTGCCAGGCAACTCGCGGTGCAGTTTAGCCCATTCGGCCACCCCGCCCCCGATATTCTGATATAGTAAATAATTATTCTTCAAAATATAATCATTATATAAAACATGGACCACTTCAAGGACTTTTTGATTAGAAGGCATCGCCTTCTACCCAATGAGTTCAAAGTTAACCTTTCATTTGAAAGATTTACAAAAAAAAGAATAATACAAATTTTAATCGAAAAAAAGGTAGAGCGACCCATCCATGGCTAAAGATAAACAAATATTATCTTTATCATTGCATATAAAACTATTTAAATGACTGTATATTAAAAAAAAAATTCAAAACGAGTCATTAATTATTTTTTTAAGGATATAATTGTAGGATTCTTAACAACAAGTCTGAATCTCTAAAATATAGGTCAACACTTAACGTTGGGCAATCAATGGATTAATAGAAGATTAAAAACAAAGATATCACAGGTATTATTCAGATATTCTTCATTTTACGCCTTTTAGCTAAATACATCTAGAACTTTCGCCATTGTAGCTACAAATTCTTCAGTTCCAGATAACCAAATCAACCAAATATGTGTACGGATGTATTTTTTTTTTGTTTTTTTTTTTATTTCTTTATGACATTTACAACTGTATTACATAAATACATCAAGTAAATTTGGACATAATTGATATAATGACATGAATACACTTGCTGAGTAACTACCCAATGGTAGCACTCTAATGATATGACAATATTATGAGATCACGGGGCCATCTTCTTTTCAGACGCCTCGGAGGGTTATCAGGAATTGAAGAGGAAGCAAGGTTAGAAACGAGAGGGTTGGGATGATTCTGAAGTTTATTATGGAAGGATAGGTATCTGGATTGGGCCAGATCTGAAACATAAGGAACATTAAGATCTTTATGGATAATTTTATTAGTGACAAAGTAAGGAGCATTGAGGATTTTACGAAGGATTTTGGATTGTAAGGATTGGATGCGAGAGGAATTCGATGGTTTAGTGGAGCCCCATAGCTCAACTCCGTAAGTCCAAATAGGTCTTATTATAGTCAAGTATATAAGTCTTTTGTAATTAATGGGAAGTTTAGAGCGTTTGTCTAGTAAGAGCTATGGGGCTCCACTAAACCATCGAATTCCTCTCACATCCAATCCAAAATCCTTCGTAAAATCCTCAACGCTCCTTACTTTGTCACAAATAAAATCATCCATAAAGACCTTAATGTTCCATATGTTTCCGATTTGGCCCAATCCAGATACCTGTCCTTCCATAACAAACTGCAGAACCATCCGAATCCTCTCGTTTCAAACCTTGCTTCCTCCTCGATCCCTGATAACCCTCCGAGGCGTCTGAAAAGAAGATGGCCTCGGGATCTTCTAATATAGAACTTTAATTTGAGTTCTACCAATGGGTAGTTTCTCTTCATGTTTTACATGTCATGTTACCGATTTCACATTTACTTATTGTATTTTCAATGCAATACAGTTGTAAATTCAAAAAAAAACAAAAAAAAACGTAGGTATATGCCTTAGACGTGACTACAACTTTTTAATTAAGAAATAAATAAAAAATAGATGATTTTAAAGACAATCTGTTTTGGGGTTATATGTCCCAGCTACATATCAGAACTGCATGTATGTAAATCTAAAACCTAGTTTTACTAAACATAATGGCACTATAATTATAATAATTATTATTAATTATTAAAAGTTAAAATCCAATAGCGCTTCGATTGTCCTTAGAGGTACCTTAACTTAACTTTCACCCTGACTACAATGCACCAGGAGTAACGTCCTCGACACAGTACACGTTACATTACGTTCGATATTCCAATTCGTTACTGGAACAGGTTTATTTTACTTATGATGATTGGGCAATCGATTCGTTCTGTTGGCAAATCGATTGGCCTACTTGTATGCTAAAAATCGATTTTTGCACCTGCTTTCTGATTATTAGAAGGTCGTTGAATAAATCATGTGACGGAATTGATTTATTAGTATACTGGTTTTAATTTAATGTCTATTCTTAATAAATCTCTTTTCTTTTTTTCTTGTTTTTATCCGATTGATAAATTTTTAGAAAAATATAAAGTGAACTTTATGAAAATAGGTTACTTTTAAATACATCGAAAATACGTTGTGATATTTAATATAGGTCCTTCATTTACTGTCATTTTCAATAAATAATCATTTATTATTGTATTATATAAATTTATTATTATATTGTTTTACTTTATTTTTATATATTTTTAATACTTTTCGTGTGTGTACGAAGTTTCTGAAAACTTATGAAAAATATATGAACTCAAAAGATGTGGTAAACACTTGAAGAAGAGGATTATACACCCGCATTTAAATAATTTATTTTATTAAAATCCTATAAAAATGGATAAATAAAATAATATCAACTATTTTTAAGAACTTTATTTTAATTTTTTTTTTTTTTAAATAAAAACTACTTCATTTAAAAGTCGTCCTATAGGTTTTCGTCTTTCCGGGTTGACTTCCATATAGCATTCGCTTTTTTAGATCTTAATGGCCGACCCTATGACAGGGGTTATACATATATTTATTTGTTTCATATTAATATGTAACTAGGTAATATATTATAAATTATTGTCTTGGCCGCTATTGTTTTATTACTACCGTTACGTTTCATAAATTATATATTTAGATGAAAACGGAAAATATATTTTCAACATGAAGAAATATATCATAGATTTAGGTGATGCATGGAATAACGTTAAATAGAGACATTTTTTTTCCTCTTATCAAGGTTGTCATTTACTACAGAAATTATTTCGTCAATTTCCAAGACGTAAAATCTGTAAATTATTACGAAAACAAACATCATCAGCAAGTTAGTACTGAGGAAACTTTGCCAACAAGGAGAATAAGTTATTCGACAGGCGGACCGGCGTCTAAAATAATTTTTGGAAGGAGAGGTGGATCAGATTCCAGTCACTGGAACTGCTCCAGCTTGAGCCTACTACAGGCGCAGTTTCCAGCCTCGGTATTTATTTAGTTGTTTCTTATTTTCTCTAGGTTGTTTGTTTGGTGAGTCAGCACTGGACGATAAATCAGTCAGTGTCCGTCGATAGCCTGCCTCTTCGGAGAAGTCAGCTGGAGATGGTTTCGAAAGGCTGCGCTGATAAATATTAAAAAGGTGTTCTTGCTCATCGGGTTGCAATTGAACCATTGCTAATACATTAAAATTAAGAGAGAGTTATACTTAAGTAACCTAAAAAAGGAATTTGGAATTATCTATATTAAAAAAAAGTTTCAAGTAAAAAAACAACTACAAAACCATATAAACCAATACAAACAATATAAAAAATGCTACAGCAGCAAAATGTGGTTCAGCCATCAACACTTACTTGTCTACTTTGAACTTTTTTTGGAATGCTGATGTGAGATGTGCTTTACATGCTTATGTGGTTTTCGTTTATGTGGGATTTTAATACTTGAGTTAGGGAAACATTGACTAGTTAGCTATTGACGGATGTTAAAGGAGCTTAAGACTTTACATCAAATAAAAATATTCTTATAAAAATATTATAGGTCAAGATAATGGACAATTTTAAGTATAATTATGCATTAATAGAGCACCATTTTAAATATTTTTAGAATTAATAATTACTTTTTTTAAGTTTTACTAATCGTGATTAAAAAAAAAAAAAAAAGTTTTTTAAAGAATCCTAATTCATTTCAAGTCCGAAAGACACACTGACAGCTATTGGTCTGTCTGTCTGTATCTAGATTATCTCAGGAATGTGTGGACCTATTTTGTTACTGCTTTATTTTGTATGGATTTTTATTACAGACGGCGGTGAAAAAAAAATAGGGCACTCCGTGCACAATATGAAAAAAATATATTTTGTCACTGACTGTAGCGTAAAAAAATTTATAACAATTTTGATGAAATTTTGCTATAATCTTCCACTTCAAGCCCTTTCAATTATCATACGTGTAGTGGATTTCCGAGAAAATTTTGGAAAAAAACGTTATGAAGAAAAGAAAAATGCTTTGGGGACTTACCTATATCCATACGTGTATACAAAATAAACACACTGCAGACGAAAAATTCATTCACAGACTCATTTATAATTAAATTAAATTCCCTAGAAAAGAAAAACAAAAATTATCGAGATCGAAATAGTATTAGGAGAGATATAGCGTATTCTATTTTTTGCACGTTTTGGTACTTTCCAACCTAATATATTTCCCAGATACTATGCTTATATGCAATGTAAAAATATATATATATATCGAAAAAGCATATACATTGCCAAATTAAAAACAGTAATAGTTACAACACATAAAATCATAGAAAACTAAAAATCATGTTCGATTAGTTTAAGAGAAACAGCGCCTTAATCTAGTAATTTAGATCCAACTAGCTTGTGATAGTTTTTGAAAGTCGTCATTCGTAGTCAATTAAAGAAATCAGAAAGTGTATTAGAGGAAAGGTCACTGTTGTACACTTTGAATCGATTTTTACTTTCTATTATTATTATAGAAGGAGCAGGCATTTAGATCGTAATATATTTTTGTAGGCTGGATAAATATAGCGAATAAAAGTGTAGCCAATTTATTACTTTGGTAATTAATTACATGATAATAAACGTATAATGATGTTTCGTAATTACAGACAAACTATCAGCGACAGGCCTTATATCCCATAGAAAATCGTTTCATGAAATACAAAAGTTGAGGCCCAAACACATCTTTCAAGACGTTATAAGATTTAAAAGCTACACATTGAAAAGTTATAAAATATTAAACTATAATACAGAATTACTTTTACGCATGTCTCTAATCCATGAATAATAATATTTATCAATTAATTAATTACCGTTTTTTGTAAGACTTTTAATAACTTAATGCTAACTATACATTAAAAAATTCTCATATTACTGAGGAGAATTTGAAATAATTACTAATTCATAATTAATTTTTGAATTGAATAGATAATACGCAAGAAATTTTAACACGGAAAAATAATATTAAATAATAAAATCAGAAATGATGAATTAAGATTATGGTTAATATATGTAACTATTCACCCACACCATGAACTAAAAGTAGAAACAATAGACCAAATAATTAAAAAAAGTTTTCGAAATTTTATTCCAGTTATCAGCTGTTAAAAGGTGTAGCTTTTAACAAAGAACCCCGTTGACTGAAATTCAGACTTATGGAGGATATTCTTCTAAAATGAATCATATTATTTATTTTTCTTCTATAACATATTCTATTTATTTATTTATTTTATATATTTATTTGTTCACTATTTTTAATTGATATAATAATAGCTCTAAAATTAGTAAATTTGAATAGCTCATAATGGTATACGAGATCGAATAAACCCACAACTAACAATCACTGAAAACAACGAAAGAAAAACCTGAAAGGTAATTTTTTTCTATTAAATAAGTACGTCCATTAGTATTTATTTACACTGAAGATGAATTTTAATCTTTATCAAATAAATATTAAAGGGTTAATAGCAGGTCCAGTGAGTAAGGCAATGCAAGGCCGGGAAATTGAGTCGGGTATTTAGAGATATTTTTTTAGACTAATTAAAAAATACAGCTTTGTATTTTTTTTAAGTTATTTCACCTTACTTTAGTCAATTAATGCGCTCTCGCTCAATCTCGTCTAGCTTTAGCACCAGTGATCTGGTTGAGAGAGTAGCGCAGGGATCTCTTGGAGTCCTGCTTTTCCCTCTATAGTTCGAAGGACAAACCTGGCTTGTAGTTCCCGAGCCCGATTATAAATTGTTTATACCTGCATATGTCTGCGCATTTTCTTTTTAAATTTACTTACCTTCAAATTATTATATTTTTATTTATTATATATACTTTTTTTATTATTATTTAGTTATTATTATACTTCTGTTTATTTTACATTTTCTGAATGTATAGTGTGAATGTAGTCTTACCTCACTATAACTTATATCTATGTGACGGAATATTACATCATTCAAGAAAAGATAGATAAATAAAAAAATGACTTAAGTTAATATTATCAGAGCTGATATTTATTTCAGAATACGAGCTTGTCTTTCTTGAAAAATGCAAGTTCCGGCCTTGAGGCAATGGACTGATGAGAAGTTTGAATACGACCAAGGTCAAACAATTTACAAAGTCGGGAGCACGGGCGGTTCTACAGAGGGGGAGGGCTTTAGGGCTGAAGTCCCCTCCCCCCAAAATGGTAAAATATAACCATGCTTTATGGAAAAAAATATTATAAAAAATGTCTTTTAATGTATTATTGTTCGTGTAATCACATTTAAAAAGACTTAAGGAATCATTTAAAGGAAGCCCTCCCCCCAAAAAAAAATTAAATCCTAGATCCGCTAGTGGTCGGGAGGACTCTTTCATGAGACACCAAAACTCACAAAAAATAAGGCTCTTTATTAGAATGGAGGATAAACTCAATGTTTGACCGTAAATGACCAAATACTACCATGTTGGCTTGAATGACACAGGTTAATTTGGTGAATTCCGAAATAGTCTTAACAAAAATCAAATTTAGAAATTATATAAAACACACGGTGTCCATAACTGGTATTGCGTTAACACATAGCTGTCATTAATTATACGAATGATCGAATTGCAGTCAATACCGGGTATTAGCTACGGGTCGCTGAAAATAGCTACAATATCAAATATACTGGTACTGATATTTTATCTGCATTTTTTGATAAGATAAGGTTTTACATTACTCGACACTTTTTTCGCGAATGCATGGGGATTTAGAAATGTGCTTGTAAAATGTTTTTAGATATCTCCTTTCTGATTATAGTTATTATTTCACGGTCTAGCGTATGGATATAAACAAATAGATTTATAGGTCACGTGTGTCCTTAAATTATCTTTACTATGCAGTGTTTCAGTTGGTAAATATCTATCTTCAGCTAACAGCTCAGGCGTAAAAAAAAAAAATTGACATCATCTTAAGTTCCTTGGCTTATAAATAAATTCTTCAAATCTTGGACAATGTGGTTCAATTCTAGAACCAAACAGATGCTATATTTTCAAGTACTCAATTCGTGAAGTTTGGTATGAATTATAAAGATTAGTACTTTTTTCTAGCACAACCCTCAAAGGGACTTGTATTTAATACTTTTTAAGGAAGTACTGTTTCAAGACTAACTATAGTGCAGGAAAATGATTGGGCTGGGATCAGGATCAAGCTTTATAAGGGATGGGTTTGGCCACGGAGGGTATCTTGATCCCAGGATCGAAATACGGCTGTTGCATCAGAATAGATAAATACCTGCTACAGCTGGAACCTAACCCGGGACTGAGACCAAAATGGTAGAGTATGCCTCTTCTATTTTTTTTCTTACCCCTCCCTTTAAGTGAAGATTAGTATATATGCACACATTATTACTTGGCACTAAATATAATATGTACGTATGTTATCTCCCTCTATGATATCTAGAGCCGCATTGCTGCACCCGATGCAAATCGAAGCTGCAACTTCACATTTCCAGAGATCATAATGACCGCCATATATCTTACCAGAGCGGACCTGCTTAGGGTACCAACCAGGGAACAGAATGTTCTAGAATGATCCTAAACAAGTAGCTGGACTAACTCAGGAGCTTTCTCTACTATAAACTTCCTCGAGTCAACCCCAGGTGTCAACGCTACCCACCTTTCTGTCATTAATCAACCATTGAGGAAAGTAGGACTGATCAAGTGGTGCCTACATCTCGACAACAACATGCTTCACATGGAGGGAGTTTCCCAGAAGGGAGTTTCAATGCGCAAATTGCTCCATCAAAATTTTTGAGGGACCCACATTTCTACAGGTTTATGAAGTTCCGAAATAATCGGTATCGAACCTTCGGTTTCGCTAAGCCTTATTATTATTATAGGACGCGTTAATTTCAATATGTCAATGGATTAAACAATAACTAATAGATAAAAATTGTATAGAATTTTGTTTTATTTTTGTGTTATATATTATTGTTTAGTAGCATCAATGAAAATTTACTATGTTATGCCCTCCATTCTTTTTAAGTAGAGTTTTTATTCCAACTAACAAGTTCAACTAACAATTACATAATCACTGTCTATCAACTTTGTTTCTCATTTACCTTAATTAAATCTGGGGCGCCATTGAATAAGCTCCTAGTAGGCCTAAGTAAGCTCTTATAAATTATGACTGGTTTGAGCAGAGGCGAAGTTTTGGTCTGTTAATAAATGATGAAGCTTATATAACTTTGTTGGAACTTTTCTTGTTAAAGTAGGACGGCTCGAACCTCCTGTTATCTGTTACTTTTTTACTTAGTTCCTCATTCTTCTCAGAGCTACAACCGTCGAAGTGTTTTTTTTTTTATTTTTTTATTTTGCAGAGTAAATAAGTTTAGTTTCATTGAAATGCAGTGCGGGGTTCAATATTAATTAAGTATATTAAGGTACCGGTATTAGACATTTTAAGAGCAATTTTCAACATTAAAGTAAACTACAGCCACAGTTCTGACTGTGGATCGTTACAAATGGGTTTAATTGAAAGCAAAGTTAACCGTTTATATAATTTTTTTTCTTGCCAGTCTTCTTTTATACACTCTAACAACGTATATATGATCACTACTAGGGAATCTAGGATATAATTTTGGGGAGCTTCAGCCCGAAACCTTTTTTTTTATTTTTATACATAACTAATATACTTTGGAAGAAAAAGAACGAAAGTAACAACATATATTAAATGCTATTAAGTAGCTCTTGAAGTTCTATTAAATGAAATTACACGAACGATAATAAAATTAGAGATAATTTTTTTATATTTTTTTGGTAAGACATTGTTATATTTTACTATTTTGGAGGGAAGGAACTTCAGCCCAAAATGTGAGAACCACTGACAGATAACCAGGTTTTAAGGTCACAAAAATATCTTTTTAACCTAAAAAAATCTAAAAATAAATTTTGCACAGTCTTAAACAAAGAAATGACTACAAATGAATGAATGAAAGTTCCAAATTTATCTTTTCAAAAAAAATTGTAAGAAAACCTCCCTGAATCAAACACCTGAACTATCAATCGTCTATTATGGTATCACAATATTGTGGTATATATCTTGATATCACTTGAGGTTCATACATCACCATTTTAAGCGTTCTAGCTGCAAAGCTCTAATTTTGGCCATCTATAACGTTTATAAAGCTTATTATTTGTTAATGAGAGGAAATTTGTCTATTACTGGTACATTTACCAAACTAAAGTATTTTAGAGGATGTGGGAAAAACTGAATATAATTTTCGGATTAGCAATTAATTATAATTTAAAAAAATTAACTTAATTAATGACTCAGCCAGAAACTTTCTCATTATCAATTCTTCTACTCATGCATTCAAAGTACAAGCGATATTAGGAAAAGGAGTTTATTCTCATATGGAATTTCTACAAAATGTATTCAACACACTCTACACTTTATAACGGCTGTTGAAGTACCAAGCAATTACTTTGCCACTGTTATTTGTTTAGCAGTTAATCAATACGACTCAGCTATATGTAAATCCTTGCAAACCCAACCATTAAAATGGTTGATTGGGTAGGAACCTTTTTGGGTAGAAAAAGGAGCGCCAGATCCTGCGTTTTGTAGATCTCATGTTAATTAAGAGTGAAATATCTCTACAACTGGTTATAAGACATATTTCCACAAAACATATTTATATTTATTCAATTTATCCTAAAGTTTCTTTCTACATTACCCAAGGTGCCATAGGTTTATGCTTGTCCTCCTTTGTTCAATAATAAATAGGGATATTTTTTTTTTTTTTTTTTTTTTTTGACTTGATTCTTCAACTCACACCTGTCAGAAGTTCCGACAATCAGCGAGTGTGATGTCAAGATGAAGAGATTGGTCTTGGAATAGGCGTGAGGGAGAGGAGTACCCAGCGGCGTCCTTCCTGTCTTGAGCGTAATATTTCTAGTTAGTGGAGGAGATCCCTCATCCAGCTTCTTTTAAGCCTCCTTCGGGTGCTATCGGGCATGTTAGTTGTGGCCATGCCTCGAATCAATGAGTTTGTATGTCCGTGTAAGTTATTATGAAATCGTTTGTAGTATGTTCGTATGTGGTCGTTAACTGTTGGCATCTGTAAGTCTTTATGTAGAGTAATGTTACTGACGTACCAGGGAGCTTTGGTAATAGTCCTGAAAGTTTTAGATTGAAAAGTCTGTAATTTACGTATGTGAGTCTTTTTGGCTGTCCCATATATCTGTAAAGCGTAGGTCCAAATAGGCTTGAGTAGGTAAGTATATGTATTCAATTTCTGTCTAAGTTTTAATTTCGAATTTCTTGCAAGGAGTGAGTACAATAGGCGTAGTCTTAGGTTTAAAGTTTTTGTTTTGTTTTTGATATGTTGGCCCCATGTCATTCTTCTGTCAAAGGTCAGTCCAAGATATTGAACTTTGTCTGTCTGAGGAATTTGGATATTGTCAAGGTAAATAGGGGGGCAAGTTTCACGTCGAAGGGTAAAAGTGATATGTTGTGATTTGTCAAGGTTGAGTCGAATTTTCCAGAGTTTGCACCAGTCGTAGAAATTGTTTAGGTGATATTGTAAAGTCTGTGAGGCGTATGCTGAATTTTGATGTCTTGTCAAGATTGTTGTATCGTCTGCGTAAGTCGCGGTCAGAGTATAGAGAGGATCTGGAATATCATATGTGTAAATAATATACAACAGAGGAGCGAGTACTGACCCCTGAGGCACCCCTGCTAGGGCTGGTTTAATGGTAGATAGTTCTGTACCTTGGCAAACAGAGAAAAATCTGTCAGAAAGAAAAGATTGAAGAATAAGATAGTAGGTTGGAGGGAGTATAGTCTTAAGTTTGAAAAGAAGTCCCTGATGCCAGACTCTATCGAACGCTTGAGCAACATCCAGAAATACTCCTGTTGCATATAATTTGTGCTCTAGTGCTGTCGCAATGTAGTCTGTCACTCGGTGTAGCTGATGAATGGTTGAGTGGTGTGAACGAAATCCAAACTGATGTTCAGGTATTATGTTTTCAGTAGTCAGTATGTCAAGAAGTCGTTTGTAGAGAAGTTTCTCAAAGATTTTAGAGCATAATGGGAGCAAGCTGATGGGTCTGTATGATGAAGGAAAGTCAGTGTTTTTGTTAGGTTTGTGAATCATTTTTATGAATGAGTATTTCCATTGTAAGGGGAATTTAGTCGTTCTGAGTATTGCGTTATAAATTGATGTTAGGTATACTAGAGCTTTCCTTGGCATTTTCTGGAGCACTTGAGCATTTATCAGGTCATGACCGGGAGCTTTCTTTTTAGGTAACTGTCTGATTTGTTCTGCAACTTGAGTGGGAGTGAAGCAAAGTGGAGGTAATGACAGTTGTAAAGGAATGTCTAAAGTGTTTTGTACATGTCTTTCGTGATCAGTATTAGAGAAGTCAGTATGTGGTATGAAAACAGAAGAAAGATGGTTGGCAAAGAGCTCAGATTTTTCAAGGTCTGACACAGCCCAGGAACCATCTACGTTTCGGAGTGGTGATGACACCTCACAATGCTTTACAAGTTTCTTAGTCTGTCTCCATAAGCTTCCATCGTCAGTCGAAAGATTTTTGAGGTAATTGTCGTAGATCGTTCTTTTAAAATTCTGAATCTGTCGTTTAAGTTCATTGTTAAGTCTATTGAAAGTCCGTTTGTCAGATGGAAGTCGACCAGTCTGCCACACTTTGCGCGCTCTTCTCTTTGCTCTGATCAAGTCTCTAATGTACTGCGGATAGATTGGAAGAGACGTATTTCTGCTAGGTCTTGGTACAGATGATGACCATACAGCCTGTTGTAAGCTGATTGTGAACTTATCAACAGCTTTTTCGAGTTCCTCTTCGGTCTTAAGGGACATTGGGATTGATAGCGTCGAATTTAAGTAGTCGCTGTAAGCTTTCCAATCGATTATCCTATCTGTAAGTGTTGGTTTTTTTGATGCAGTACGAGGCTCATCGCATAGTACCAAACTGAGAAGAGAATGATCAGAACAAAGATCAGAGCTTGCAGTTACAGTATACGGCACTGTCCTGAGTCCTTTAGTAATGAAAAAGTCAAGTAAATCTGGTGTTTTCTGTCTTGAAGTTGGCCAGTAAGTAGGTGTATTAGGTGAGATCGTGTTTAATGAAAGCTGATCGATGGCAGACTTTAGATTTCTTCCTCTAGGAGTACAGAGTCGTGCTCCCCAGGACTGATGTTTGGCATTATAATCACCACCTGCAATAAAACACCGACCGAGATGTTGGAAAAAATTGTAAAACATTGCAGATGTTAGCACGTATCTCGGAGGGCAGTACACTGCAGCGAAGGTAATGGTATGGTGCTGGGTATACAGAGTAATTGCTGTGGATTGTATGTCAGGTGTAATGGGTAATTGTAAAGGGTTGTGTTTTAGTGATTGCTTAATCAGTATTGCCGTACCGCCATGTGCCGTCTTATCAGGGTGGTCAGTTCTATATATTTTGTAGCCTGGAATGTAAAATTTAGAATGTGGAGTCAAGTGTGTTTCAGTGATGAGAGCAATGTCAGTCCGTTTTTCATGTATGTACATGTCAAGTTCAGTCCTGTGTTGGTTTATACCATTTGCGTTCCAGAGAAGAACGGACATGGAGCCCACTGTCAGCCGATTAGTAGCCATAACTGGAGGATAAGGCTTGTGCAACGTGAGACAGTTCTTGGAGAAGGCTGAAAAGAGGCTGGATGAGGTTATTCAATCCACTTACCAAGTTGAAGAGCTGAGCTGAAGCCGGGTGATTGTAAGTCGGGAGTGGCGGTTGAGTAATGCCCTTTTTCATTTCTGGATGCTTTGGCTGGTGAAGGTGATTTTCTGGGACTTCTGAAGGAGAAGTTCGCAGTTTTGGTCCTGGATATTGGGAATCGGGTTTTGAAGAACCTGAATTTGCGGTATGCTGACTTTGCGGAAGAGAAGGAAACTCGTCTATACCTGGGGGTGCGCTAGTTTGTGCTTTTTGGGGACTTTGTATATTTTTACGGAGATTGCGTACTTCCCTCAGTTGTTTTAGAGTTGCACAACCTCTATAATTTGCTGGATGGGATCCGCTACAATTCGCGCATGTTGCTGCGGTCTCTCTTGTCTTTGTGCAGACGGTGCTATCATGTCCTTGGCCACATCTCACGCACTTCGGGGAGTGATTGCAGTAAGCCTTTGTGTGGCCATACTGCTGACAACGGGTGCACTGTGGAATCATTCTTTTCTTTCTTGGCTCTTCGATTTTCACTCTAGTATAATATAAAAATTTGATATCAAAAATTTTTTCATTAAATGTGGCTTTAGAGATATCGATAAAGAACATGGGAAGTGGATTTTTGTATCTGGAAATAACGTTCACAATACTTGTGGCATCGTAGCCTAGGCATTTTAATTCGTATTTTATGGTTTCAATTGGAGTAGCATGGTGTAAGTTTTTTAATACGATTCTTGGATTTCTATCTTCTATTAACTGATAGGTATGGAAATCGGCACCTACCTGTCTTAAGTTAGCTACTATACGTCTATATGTGTCAGAGTTTTCAGGATATACGGTTACTCCTCTTGATGTGGATTTTAGGTTAAAGCTGTTCAAACCTCCTACATTTTGGAGAAATGTGACCAGTTCGGTGTAGTTCTGTACATCATTCAAGTGGATAGGGGGCGGTTTTACAGAAACTGGTTGCTTAGTGGTAGCTTCAGACTCGTCACTAATGTTAGTTAAAACTTCAAAACTATTAGTGGTTACTGTTGCAACTTCACTTACCTTTTTAGCTTTTCTTGGGTCTCTGTTATTGTCCATTGAGCGTTTTCTTCCTGTAACGAGTTCCCAATTATTTTCAGTAGTTTGGTTTGAGTTTAAAGCGTCCACATTTTCTGTAGAACTGGCAGATATCGACGTCTCAGACATCGTTTGCGGTGAAACCGCTACACCGAGGTGTGGAGTTCCTATTTCTAGGAGCTAATTGGTTTCAACAACAGAATGCAACAAAAAGAAAAGTTTTCACTGTTAATTTACTCTAAGATTTTGTCAAAAAGATTTTCAAAGAAAAATTAACCTCACTTTTATCCGGGGATATTTTAATTTTCAGAAACGATATTTGATAAGTATCACACGCCAACTGTAATCTAAGTGACAATAACCAGAATTAAACTTGGACTGTGGGTTAAAATTTCCACACTATTTCGAAAATGGTACATTTAAGGCTGCTACACACACAGTGCGTTATTTCTCAGCGATACGATATCCCAGCTGCCGATATAGTTGTATTGCCGTCTATTGCATTATAGCAGTCACACAAACGATATCGTATCGTCGGGACAGGAACTTTTAATAGCTTTACAACATAAAGACCATTTAAGCATGAGGGTGCTCTATGAATGTCAGCGTATCATCTATATTCATAGATTTTGATCTTGCTGTAGAATATGATAAATACATAGCGATTACTTTTATAAAACCTAGACGAGGTGTGATGTATAATCTAAAAATATAAGTTATCTCAAAATCTGAATATATTAGAATAGCGAAGGTTATACCCTTTGATTTGGTTTTTGAATGTGTTACTAAAGTAATGGAATCACTTTTTATTTCTTTTTCTTTGTCACTAGGAAGATAATGTTACTTTCGATGTATAATTGTTACAAAATAATAAACCATTCTGAAATAATTTCCAGCGTTTTTTAATTGTAAAGGACACTATTATTTTTGTTGTAATTAAATCATTTATTGGCATTTGAGATTGAAATGTGAAGTTCCGTTACCCTACCACTGATACGGTAGGCTGCGGTTTGTGAGGTCAGCACCCTATGTAGCTATGTTCACTGAAGCTAGGAATTGCAGTCCTGTATGCAGTTATATAAATGCAATGAGATATAGACAATTAGATATACTTTTCCAACTGTCTAGGAAACAAAAGTGTATTAAAACGCCTGAACTGACATATTCCATAGAGAATGAAACCAATGTTTAATAAGCATAATAAATTTATATAGTTGATATAATTGAGTGAGAAGGGTTATGTAGTTCAATAAACATTGTAATATCACTCTAATTCAGTACTCTAAAGACTGATACAATCACTTATAGAATTACTTTACCCACAAAACAGGCAGGAGTTGGAAGTAATGTAGCATCCCAGCCACTGTTGTCTGGAAGTATCAGCGCCTCTGTATATACTATTAACTTTTTTTGTTTGATATAATTTAAAAAATCCCTTGATTATTAGACAACGAATATAATATCAATAGATAAAGTAGGCACACAAAAATTTGAGTAATGAAGTAAAACACTTAAATGATATGTTTTTAGTCTAGACCGATTACGGAATAAGGAATGGGTTGGGGATTTATTAAAAGGTCGTCAGTTAGGGCCGGATAAGAGGAGCTTGGTTAGTTTGTACAGGTGTGCCGGATGCCCAAGGGAAGGAAGAAGGAACCGCTAATGGAATCACTGCCGATTGGATAAGGCCCAGTGAGCAGGCTTGGACGGTACTAGAAACGGCTTGAGAGGATCCACGGGAAGCTAGCGAACCAGGTAAAGAACTTGCCAATAGTAACTTCGAATCGGATGGTATGTGGAATCAAGTTGATGAATAAGTAGTAAATTAACTTAAAACAATTTTCAATGTTTTGTTTGTCATTTAATTATTCGTAAAACATAAAATACTTCCAATCAATACCACTTTGATCCATTTATATAATGCCAGACTTCATTTATATAATCACATCGAATCAATCCGATATCGAAACATATTCATAGAGTGAATAGAGAACACAAATAGGGGACTTAAAATAAAAATCATACATGTGGGATTCGTAAACATGAGTTAAATAAATGAAGTATAGGATTTGCTGAGCCCAGTTAAACTCGTGATTTATTGTGTACATATCTGAAATGTAAATTTCATCATGATCAAACCAAATGCTGCAATATTGAAATTGAATATATTTATCTAATTTAGCAAACAATATAGTCATCATGGGAGAGGGAAGTATAAATGCATTTTGATTTTTTCTCCGTAGGAGAGACCTTAGGCACAGATTTTGTGGGGATGAGGAGGGCCCCTAAGAGAATATCGGTTCGTCCCCTCCCCGCCAATACAAAAATAAATAGCAATTAATTTACATGAAAGAATAAAATCTGCAAACTAAAATCATTCAAAGATAATTATGTGGTATATCCTAAATGTTATATTTTGTGTGTTTTAGCGGAGTGTAAATTGGTTGGTAGTTGGTGGTAAATCTGTTGCAATTTAATTGCTTAGATAATTTTATTTTGAAAAGAACACATGATTTGATGTCAACAAGTTTTTGGATAATTCAATGAATGAATTAAAACATTTATTTCGAATTGTATTTAAAATATAAAAATTATGTTTAGGAACATATCCTAGGATTTTATGACTTATTCGTGTGCACCATCCCATTTCATCAAATTTCCCGCGACATATTTGAAGCATCGGAGAATTGAGAGTTCATCTCACTGCCTAAAACCTTTAAATAAAAATACAAATATGTAATATATTCAATTGCTTTGTATGGCTATTTTCAAATACACCCATACGGAAAACAAAATCTAATATATAGACAGTATAAATTTGTTTATATATAGGATTATATTGTTTGTTTTACAATAATAACGTTGATTGATTTTGTTAAGTAACAGTCATAATTTTTATACATAGCATAAACTCTTTTGTTGGGACCTTCCCGTCCCCCTCCCCAACCAGAATGGTAAGCCTGCGCCAATGGTAGAAACACATGATTTAAGCATGAGAAATTTTAACATGAAACAAAAATAACATTTGTAACTTGTTATTTTTGTTGTAGCCGTAACCTGTAGTGTCCACCTTGAGGAAATAAAAATAAATCACACAACGACCTCGGAGATGTATTTCTTTAACTAGTCAGCAGCGGTTATTTTTATAGTTCGCCTCAACCGTTGATGGATAGCTTGCTCATTTTTTTTTTTGTGATTGAATGATGATAATTGCGTGAAGTAGAATTAATAGATTTCTTGAAAAATATGATACAGAGCAATTAAAAAAATCGAAGGAATATTAAAGTATGTAATCAATAAATATTATACTACAGAAAAAGAAAATAATAACTTATATATCTTGGTCAAAGAAAAATGAGAGAATGTAAAACAACAATACAGACGGTTTAAACAGATTATTGTTTAAAATATTTGGATTACTTAATTTTGTAAAAAAATTTCAATACTGCTCCGAAGTTTTCACATATCCTTAAATGGCTACTTATCTTGTAATTTTAATTATAAATAAAAAGAGTAAATGTAGGTAAATATAACTTTAAAAATAAAAAATGAGTTTTCTGTATAATTTATTTTATTTATTGTACATAGAGTGTGAATGTGATCTCTGAACACTATTATAAATGTCCTTGAGACATATTGTAATATTTTTCAATAAATAAGTTAGTGATAGCGAAATGGAAAGAATAAAACGTATAATTCGGTATGTAAGCCACTAAAGATAGTTAACGAATCTCAGACATTAAAAGAATCAATTTTATTCATAATTTCTGTGACATACGGCATCTGGCATACTGAATTATATTATTATTATTATTATTAATGGGTTTAAAAACAAAGTTAACTCTAGTTCAGGGATCCATAGTCTTGTCAATGAATGATTATAGAAGAAAATGGCGGGGACACAATGTTTGACTTCGGGATATTGTTTGGACTAGTAAGCAAATAAATAAAGTCCCCACTCCTAGAAGGTGAGCCAGATGGGGAAGGGAGTGCCTAGAAGATAACTTTTTTAGGGTTTTCGCTTATACCAGAAAAACTAAACCATTGTATCGACAAAGACGTTCTGTACAAAATTAAAGCTGATAAAATTGGAAGTTTGATTGATCATATATCCTTTTCCGCTACCTGCCTAAGTTTACGAGATATCAGTCCTCAACTATGGCTGATTTTAAAAACAAATATTTTGCCTTATGTTTATTGCTGTATTTCGGGTTTTCGCTATCAGGAGAATTATCCATCTCGTCGACAAAATTAAAACTGATAAAAGTTGCAATATGATTGATTATATAGTTTTTCTAGCTAGCTTGACTATTTTTCGAGATATCCGTCCTCAACTATCGCTAATTTGAAAAAAAAAAGTTTTACCTCATGTTTTTTTTACTGTATTTGACTAGCTAACTCTTGATTCCTTCCTTCTACGATTAAGTCATGGTGAAGAAAGCTTTTAGTAATTAAATCGTCTTCAAAAAAATATATTATTTTAACAGTATCAAAATCTCAAACGGTTCAAAAGTTAGATCAATTATAACCTTATACATCAATTCCCAGAATTTGAAGACAATTATCTATGTAGAGATTTAGAAGTGTAGAGAGTTATGGCAATATAATAACATATATCATAAAAATTGTTTACCTCCTTACTAGACAAACGATTACCTAAAGTAAAAAATTGTGTCCCCGGTATTTCCTTCTATAGCCCCTTTTCGAGCACTCATTGACTGTACAACTATGCCGCCTGGTAGTACCGTGTTTACAAGAATGTAACCACAAGAGTGATTTGTCTTAAGGACCATACCAAGGAATAGTTGGGAGGATGAAGGAAGTCTGAGGGTGGAAAAGGAAATTTTTCAACAAATGATATTCTTATTCTTTAAAATTAATATGAGGTCTGTGAAAATATCGGGTCTTTCGCCGAAATCTGTTACTGTTCTTAAGTCTTGATTAGAGGTGTTATTGTATCTTTCCAGTGCTTTAAGATAAATATTGTTAAGCTATCAGAGATAGCCTTATCTTTATGGGAATTCCCAATAATACCAATCGACCTCGTTAATAAGCTCTCTCTCTCTCTCTCTCTCTCTCTATATATATATATATATATATATATATATATATATATATATTTTTTTTTTTTTTTTTTTTTTTTTTTTTTTAATAGCCTGTTCATACAAGTCTTACAACATGTAGGCCTCCCCTAATTAAGGGGGTATTATGGTTTATCTAACTTCCCGCGGAGACCAGCCATAGTGGGAAGTAGGGCCGGGATTCGATGGTATGATCCTTTGCTTTACTAGTATACAGGTATACCACTCTGCTATATCGGTCCCCTTCAATAAGAATCTTAATCAATAATTTTAATATGGATTAAATTGATATAATTTCTTACAGATGAAGTCTAACGTATAATTGATGAATCCTTCCGATTTGGTTCTCCACAGCTTTCATTAGGCTGCCGTCATTTCTACTATATTAACATTTTCTTCATATTGCTTCGCTAGACGGGATGGTTATTTAGAGGAAAAATGTTTTTTTATTAAATGATCCTTAATTGTATAGGTGTAGATAACTTTTTTTTTACTTTAAACATTTATTTGCACCCGCCAACTTAGTGATGACAATCAGAAAATGAGCTGAAAATACAAGAAATAATATGTCAGGCACGCGGAAGGATAGTACTGAGCAGTACCTCTTACCGGACTTGTTTCAATTACTTCGGTTATTTAAGAAAGGAGATCCCTCATCCAACGCCTTTTTAGTCTCCTCCTCATATTCAGAGGTTTGGTAATGGGTCCTTATATGTTGGTCAACTTTTTGATGGCCAATGTCAGTATTTAGAGTTCTATTACCAAAGTATTAAGTCGCTTTTGTTATGAATCGCTATAATTTTGATTGGAAGGTTTTTGTAGGTGGGTGTTTTTAGTGATATTGTATATAGGTGATGAATATGTTCATATGGGAGGTTCATATTAATAGTTCATATGGGCAGGTGTGCCTATCTCCTTCCCCCTCCCACTCTCCAAAGGTCAATGGTGCAAGAACCTACTGCTCACCCCTTCTCCCATTCCCAAGATATTTGATTGCTCATATTTTCTTAAAAACAAAGCAAGCGAAGGTAGAATTAGAATATGCCCTCGGGCAGTGGAAGGAATTTATTACATGTATATATTGCATATTGTATACTATATATGTAATTGTTTCAATAAACATTTTGGAGGGTAAGAAAAAAAAAAAAGAAAAAAAGTAGAATTAGAAAAATAGTAGACCATAAGGAATTAGACTTGCTGCAGTCTGTTCCATATTTTCTCCTTGTCCCTTAGTATGAAACTTTTCATTCCAAAAATTTATAACCCCGTCGAAATGTGCACCCTCAAATATTTTAATGGCGCCATGAAACCTCCTTCTGGGTATCCCTGCTTATGGGTTTGAATAAGTATACATATCTATGAAGTTTCTGTCTTAGTTTCAGTTTACGAGATTTATACAAAAGAGGGTAAAGCAGTTTGAGTCGGTTATTAAGATAACTATTTTCATAATTACAGTGCAAGGGCACATAAATAATCATTTACATATACATACTTCCAATATTTAAGAATATACACACTATTTTTAATTATTTTCAAACTTATCGAGGTCGAACCCTGTAGTTCGGAGACTTTTAAAATTGATTATCATGGAGTTTCGATTTTTTTTTTCTTTTTTTTTCTCGAATAAGAAACCTGATGCATTATTAATAAATCGATTGCTCAAGTACTCTTAGTATATTAGCTAAGGCTTTCTAAGAATACGTAGAAGAGAATTTTATCGGAACTATAAACTTTGTAATAGTTTTATTTGTAAATCCTATGAAGTGCTTGGATAGATGATGAAATATTACGATTTTAGTAATTTATGTATAATAATTAATTAGCATACAATAATTATTTCACTTATTGTCATATAGTCATATATTAGGGAGGCTATATATTTTAAAAGAGCTAATTATAGTCTTTTAGTCGAAACATAAATAATTAATATAAGGAAAAGTATATAAATCACGCTTATAACGGTGTAATAAGCTATTTTTCTGTGTAGTAATAATATTCTCTAACTATTATATCATATTATATCCTTTATTTTATTTAAATTTTTCTACTTAAAATAAAAATAATTTTTTATTTGATTCATTATTTCTTCACCGATATTATATATTTTTTCTCCTTCATGAGGAACAAACAATGTATAATATATGAATACATGTCTAAACTACCCACCATAATATTAATTGTTTTTAGATGCGTCTCAAAAAGTTTTTAATTATATTCGACAAAAATACAGTTTATAATAAAATATACTTAAGCTGGAAATGAGGAATGGATCCAACACCAATCCAATATATATCTCGATTAGTGAATCATAAAAAAAAAGTTAATGTTAGTATATCTTTTTAAACGTATTTATTTATTTATTGAATAATATAACAATCTGTCAGTCAAATGTACAAATTTGATGTCCCTTTTTTTTACTTTTAATAAAATATTAGCAACTCCAAATCTTAGGAATGGAACCTGTTCTAAAGATGAAATGCAAGGCGATTTTTTTTTTAGTTTATATAGGCCAATGTAGCTATTTTTGTAAACATTTTTCATAAGATAAGGAGCAGAGATGAAAAAAAAATAATAATAAAAAATATATATATGCCTAAGTAATTTTATTTTATTATTATTATTTTTTTTTTTTATATAGTTTACGTTTTGGTTGAATTATTTTGGGCAGTAAATTCAAGAAGAACAGATAAATAAAATGCAAATAAATAACAGGTGGTTGCCAATAATAAATACAGTACGGTAACCATAGATTTTTATCGCATAAATAAATATACCCCAATGAAAATATATAAAAAGTGTGTACAATTCTTAAATAATTGTAAATATTTTCTGTTCAGTTAAGGAACCTAGGAATAGTACTATTCATTAATAAAACTGAACCATCACTAATAAGTTTCGATTATTTCTTTAAATACTATTAATGCCGACTTATAAAGACTTTTGATTCGACTGATCCGTTCGTCAAATATAATTTAATAGAAAGGACATGAAGACCTGAACATTGCAAGCCTACCTGACTGTACATAACAAAGAAAACGGATTTAACGCAGCATAACAAACGAGGAGGTTGTGACAAAGAGGTGCAAAAACCTGAGTAGGAAGCCTGAAGAGATTACAAAGAGGCACAAGTAAAAAACTTAACGCGACACTGGTTCGGACGGGGAAAGTAAGAACTTTTTGCAAGGGTAAAGGTGTCGGGGTGCTTTCAGAATCAATGGACATTGACTTCCTCCGAAGAGAATTAACATTTTACAAGGAAACGGTTAATTTATAAAGTGTAATATTGTGTACAAAGGGAAAAGGGGATGAGCAGTTTTTATAATGGATCTGTAATGAGTTGGAATATTGTAATCAAAGGCGTCAATCCCCACGGGACTATAAAGTCACTTCCTCCTTTTTCAAATGGCCCCATTCGTCCCTGGTCTCATAAGAGCATAAATTAACTTAAAATCTCAGGAATTTCCATTAACAAATGCATAAGAATAAATAAGCTCACTATTATTATTGTATCGGTCCCTTATTCCTTTATTTATGATCTCTTTCCTTTAAGCCGTGTTATTACAATTACTCAGTAATAATTGTCCTTAATTGCTCGCTCTGTCAGTTTCTGGAATTCCCTCCCTATCAAACTACGACATTCCCCATCCGTAACCACATTCAAAACCCTCTTATTCCAATTCCTATCCCAAGACAGTCAGATAGTTGCTAACCGTTTAACAACATTCATTTATTTTATGCCATTCATAGTCAAATATCAATGATATAAGGGAAATTAATTTTCTTATAGGGTAAAGATTTTCCTACTCTTGATGTCACTGAACGCTATTGGTAGTTTATAACTATTATCTTTTATACACCTCTAAATTCTTGCCTATTGTTACGTTGCCTATGATGATGATGCATTTACATATTAATCAACATTTAAATGATAACGTATTTATATATTAATCAGGCACTTTATATTATCAGGTTCAGCTTCCTGTTTTCTGAACAGAAACACAAAGCTTCTTTTAATGAAGAATTTAATATATTTTTCTTTTTTTTTTTTCTTTATTATTTCCTTAATAGTGTATACTGGTCAATCAGTGCAAATAGTTTTAAGTGTCTTGTCTTAGTGTTAATTGTTTTGTATATAGTTTCGTTTGTTTTGTATATAGAATGTTTACTTTATATTTTCTTTACATTATTTCTTTTTTTCTATTGATTTTATTTAGGGCAGATATAATCTTTTAATTTTTTTTATTCTCACGCGACTCTGTGTCTCAGAATACAGTTATTTTCTATCTATCTATCTACAATTCATGGCAAGCACGAGCATGCTAAAGTGAAGTTGTTCTTAGCTTGCGCATGTTTGTGTTTTATCAAACGGTGCTTGCGTAAAGCTATATTTGCGTTTCTGCTCAGTTTTTTAATTTAGCTTTTTATTTGAAAAATACAAATAATTTATAATTTTATATTATATTATATATCATTTTACATTTTATTTTTATATTTTCTTAATTAAATAAAAGTTAATATAAATTATTTACTAATTCATATCCAGTTTAATATCTTCTTGCAGCGAAAATTTAAGTATTATATTGGCAATATATAATTTAAGACAAGTCTTAAAGCCTAAAAAAAAATGAAATAATAAAAATAAAATAAATAAACAAATAAAAGCTGTTTAAAACAAAAATGTTCTCCGTAACAGAAGCACGATAAGACCTTCCCCACATCCGTATTATGATTTAATGTTTACCAAGAGTTTATGTGTTTTTGCATTTTTGGGGTTAGGAAAAATTATTTAAACATTTGTCGTTTTAAGTTCAATTAGTCTAGTCAATTTGCGTTCCTTTAATTATATCATTATTCCGTTATGTGGTATAGTGGGTTTTAAAACGAATATGTTCAATATCCTACATAAATCCCGTATAACTTTTTCACGTGCACTCACACTAAACACAATTTTTAAAAAAAGTAAAATGGACGCCAGCTTACGTATTGTCAATCGATTCAGTGAAGGAACTAACAACCAAAGATTTAGATTATAAAACCTACCACTAAACGGAATTCTCAGTATAAACTATGCTATTATAAATAGATTTGATGAGTTTCGCTGGTTTCTAAGTTCCATTTTAACAGTTCCTATCGAACTTTTTAGGATAAAAAATCTTAAAAAATTAGTTCTGAGGAACTGTTTCGTACTAAAGTTCTTTTTTATATTTATGGCAGAAGTTTAACTTTTGTTTATTTACTTTTGTTTATTCTAAAAAAAAAAGTACGTTAAATGAGAAATGAACCCCAACTTGTCTTAGATTAGAGTAGTACTTTAAACAAATTACTTGTTTCTAATGCGTCGTTTGTTTGAGTAGTTAAGAATAAAAAAAAAATTTAAATTATTTAATAAACATAAAGGATAATTATTTTTAGTCATCTTAAAAGTTATGTTGATTTCGCTATAAAGTCGATCTACTTAATAGCGAACTTTATAAAGATTTTATAGCGAAATAAACATAAGTTTTACGTATAAGAAAAAAAAAAAAAGAAATCGGAAATTCTTTACTTGGACCGTTGCAAGAAAAAGTTTTAGTATCCGAAATAAATCCACATCTCGAGAGTGGATTAAGTTTTTGAATTTTTTGTTCGATCACAATGGTTCATTATTGAATATAATAAACCAAAAATATTTAAAAAACACGATATCATTACTAATTGTGCTTTGATTTCGAGGAAACGTTATTCATTTTTTTAGGAAATTTAAATAGCTTTGAAGCATCTTATCACAATATCTACAAAAATTGTATATTTCTTGAGTTATTCGGAATCTAATTTTACCTACCCTCGTAACTTATTTTCCAGCTTCTCTGGTTGAAGTATGTTGTATAGATAAATTTAAATGACATCGAGAAGAAGATTTTAGCGAAGTTTCATTTAAACCGGTACATCCGTTTAGGCGCTACGGTCTATAGCAACGCAGGTTTTTTGGTCGCCATCTTGAAAGGAAAAGGCGAATAGAAATGTCGATGAAGGAGGATTATCCTCGGGTGATCTCTAATTTTATTAAATCCAAAATTGAAAATAATCGGTCCAGTAGTTCCGGAGATAATGAGCGGACGGCGGACGGACAAAAAAAATTGTATCCTTTTTTCGAATTCTACTTCTACTGAAACGCAAAACCTCAAATTTTGACAGGTGGTTAAGTTTTTGAATTTTTTGTTCGATCACAATGGTTCATTATTGAAAATAATTAACCAAAATTCAAGTCATCATTCTGATTAGAAATAAAAGTTAAAATTTTATTTCCAGCCCTGCAATTAAATAGCTCGAAATTTGTCCGCTCTGGAGAAATGTCCTCTAAGAGAAATTTAACTTAATGATATCCCCTCCTCCTCCCTCAATAATTGAGATAACAGGATACCCGCGATTCTAATGTTAATGTTTTATTTATTACCGACCTTTTTGCGATAATTCCAAGCGGTTGATGCGGTAGTATAACGTAATTGAGCAACAATAAACTCTTAGCTGGAGTAATGTATTTTCTAGCCGGAAAGTCGACATCTGCCACTAGCATGTTGCGCAAAGACATGACCTCATCCGGAACAGCGGGTACTTCAGAGAGGCCTTCACTAAACAGGAATATTTATAATGTCCTCCCTCCTGGTATAAAGGGGACAGAGAGGATCCTGGTAAATGTTCTTGAGGACTGGGCCCGATAAAGTAGCTGGGCTAAACATAACGGCATGTTTATGTCCTCAAAGCGATCCCCTTTCAAGAATAGGCCGGTTTCCTCAGTACTGTCAGTTTATGTATCTAATAGATAATATATCGTCGAGGAAGGGTAATAATAGCCACGTTACCTTCATCTCCTGGTTCCTTACTGTCTTTTTGTATCCTGCTCCAACTTAGAAATAATTTATTGCTCCTACACTGAAATCGCCTTTTAAAGTGTATGGTTAGAAAAAATAACTTTTTTAATAGCTAATTTTATGGAATCATAATTTCATCAACAAATCTGATTTGTAAAAAAAAAAAAAAATGCAGAGTCACTGTTTCACAACATTTACACCTAAACCCATAAAACACAATTAAGTAAATTTTAGACCAATCTATGATATGAGCCTTTTAGTTGGCGGAATGACTAACTCCAATTTCAACAATTTTGATTATTATTTCTACGGTTTTTTGTAGTGGAAAAATGTATACCTTCATTCACATTTCTTTATCTCAACACTGCAATCACCTACTCTGGAATCAACTTACTCACTTTCTTTATAGATATTATAAATTTTCTAACTAAAATTATCATTAAAGCGACTTTACTCAAAAATATTGAAAATGGAGTCAGACATTATCTCAACGTAATGGCTAATATAATAATAATGTTTTGGCGATGATAAAAGTTTAGAATAAAATCAGGTTCAATGAGAAAAGATAATATACTTGTTTGAATGCTTTTGGATTTTCCAAGGCCTTTTACATTTGACTTAATGCATTTCAGGGCTGAATGTTACCAACTTATACAAATTTATTCCATTAACTACTACGAACTGGCTGAGTGAACTTAAAGCCTCCTCAAACTGAAAATAGGTACTTACCTACAGTTTGGCTTTTATAGATCTTAGGAATAAATCTACTCTCTGTAACAATATCGTTCGGAGATCAGACGGAAGACATCAGCAGAAGTTAAAATAGAAAGATGTTATCGAACCGAAAGCTAACCTACCGTATTTCGGGAGGAAACAAAATGGCTACATCAAAGGACTCGAAAACAGTAACTTCTTATGTAGATAGCACTTTCTGAGAACTGAATTTCCAAACCCAAAAATAATTAAATCGTTTCGTTTTTTGATCTCGTTTAAGCTCAGCCAAGATAACAATTTTATAGTATCCTTAAGTGTATAAGTTTTCATAAATATGGATACTATTTTCTAGACCATTTCTAAACCGCAAAATATTTTTGGAAAAAAAATAATAAGGCTCTAGAATTTTGAGAACTTGTTATAATAATATTAATCTGTTACTTTAATTTTCATTGGGTAAAAAGTAAATTGGACATTAAAAAGATCACAACAATTCAAAATAATCTAGTTTATTTTTTTTTCCATTTATTAATAGTGTGGTAGCAATGGGGTAGTTTCTCTTCACGTTGTACATGTAATATTACCAATTCAAATTTACTTGATGTATTTTATGTAATAAAGTTGTAAATATTTATTTAAAAAAACTATTTATTAAATTAACTTTTTAATTAAATAAAAACAGATTATATTTAAAAAAAATTATATTAGAGAAAAAATTATAATACCAGATTTTATTTTATCTTAACAATTTCATTCCCACCTATAAAAATTACAGGATTGATTCAACCTATGGAAAATTCAACCTGATAATGATAAATCAACATTTACTGTTCGGGAAAACACCTGTCATCCAGTTTATATTGACAATCAAATTATTCAAAAGGACACGGTAGTTTATTTTGGACTTGCCAACGACAGAACGATAACATAACAAACAACTTAACTTTACCTTCTTTTTTCCATATTTTCAAAACTGAAACTGAATACATACACATACTTACTTAAACACATATGGACATACCCTGGATTACTTTCCCTCTTCTAGGAATACACGACTTCATTAATGATGATCTTCAGACATAATTTCGGAAAAATATTCTCAAGACAACAATTTTAGAAAACATTCATTTATAGAATATAAATACTAATACGAATTTCCTTTAATTTGAAATACTATATTTTAAAAACTATTTGTTTGTATTTTTAGGGTCTATCCGAGATCTAAAGTCCGTAGTATAGTAGTAGACACTGCCCACACAATACCGACGCCTCAGCTTATGCCCGACATAAATTCAAGTCATTTGTTATTTATGCCTGCTCTACTCTGTATCTATGGACTCTCTCGACATTCGTTTCATTTTATGTTCCATTGTCTCATGTTTGTTTTAGTCCTCCTTCGGTAGGTAGAATGATGGTCCGGTAAAGCCAGCAAAAACAAAATATATAAACCGAAAATGTTCATAAATCGTATGTTATAGAAACGAGGAGGAGGTCTTAAACATATGGTATCGTTTTAAATAATCATGATTCAGTAAATATGATTGAAAACTGAGTTAGAGCACCTTTTACTATAAAAGTATTGGTTAACCTACGAAATTACTATTAATAATTTTAATACAGCATTATAGTTTTTGATTATTATTATCTATTTCGCTTTAAAGTATGAATGTGGTCTTACCTCTGTATAACTATTGTCCAATTGATGAAATATTATATTACTCAATAAATTTTTTAAAAAATTGTTTAACATGCCAACAGTAATATTTTGTTTTCATGCCTGAATCATTTTTTTTTTTTCAAATTATGATAATCGCTTCGTATTGCTAGAAAAAAAACACATAACTAAGTATTTATGCGAAGATCATATTTCTATAATCATATTATTAACTATTAATGATAAAAATAAATATATCAATTTTTTTTTTGTGCGTTTGTAAGTGGTGTATATCTATTTTTGACAAAAAATTAGATAAATCTGACAATGAATGCAACCTGCTATGATTTTAACAACTCCAAAAAAAAACTTCTAAATTTTCATTATTTTCTCAATGAAATATTTACGTTCTTCATAAAATTACAAAAATAATTACTCTTGATAATTGAAAGTGGATTTACAACCCTTTCTGCAGTCATAAGGTTTACTTAAAACATTACACTATATAATTTCTCAACATCATATTCATATGATTTCGTTCACTCACTGAAATTTCGGTACTTTCTCTTTTTTGTAGAAACATAAAATTTAGCATTTTTTTTTTCTATTTACTCAAAGCAAATAAATGAGATTAACTCTAAAATTACAGATTATAATTCAATTGAAATTCCCTATTTAATACTTCATAATGCAATGCGCAATGAATGATTTTGAATTTTCGTTGAGTTTAAAACTATTATAAATCCATTTGAGGCTATGAAAAGTATATATTTCTTTTAACTAATAGAATAAAAATGCATTCGTCCCAGAATAAAATTATTTTCTATTCTATTCTAAAAACGATTACATTCTAAACTTAAATTAAATTAATATCTAAAAACACAAAATGAGTGTATTCAAATATACGAATATTCTTCAAACCAGTCAAATGCAAACTCTTAAATACATTTATATAATATTAAATAAACTTCAAATAAAATGACTGTTCTTCACGTTATATAATTTTCTTACAAAATTCTCATATATATTCTACTCAAAAGACTCATATAGTATAATCGTCCATAAAACTTGAAATATATCCAACTTAATTGATAGAGATGTCTCATTGTTTTAAATGAGAAGTATATGTTTCGTTGTTACATCATTCATCTGATAAAATATAATGAAATGGCGAACAGACTTTTAATCAATAATTATGTCAAGGAATACGATAAGGTTAACATAACATCATGTTTCATACATTATGTTTTAGCTTCTTTTCTCGGATTATGGGACCGACGAACAATGAAAAATAAAATTAAACGTTCAGCCTAACCCAGTTTAGTTCATCACATAAATCAATGTTAGATAAATGAATTACAGTAAAATAAAAAAAAGATAAATACATACAAAAAAGAATTTTTGTAAACAGTATTTATTCTCCCAAAACAATTATTCCTTATTATATTATGACGTTTTCGGATCTACTCTCACATCCCATCTTTATTATCGTTTTTTACATTTTTATACAATATAATATTTTTTATATAACTTTAAACAACAATAACAAAATGTTGCCAATCTTACCAGTATCTTCATCCTATGTCCTCTTATTTTTTTATAAGATTTGCCACATTATTTATTTTAATTTTTTGTCATATTTCATTCCAAAAATGTAATAACATAAAAACGTAAGATTCATTTTAGGAATGAAATATGACAATAAAAAATTAAAATAAATAATATGACAAATCTTATAAAAAAATAAGAGGACATGGGATGAAGATACTGGTAAGATTGGCAACATTTTGTTATTGTTGTTTAAAGTTATATAAAAAATATTATATTGTATAAAAATGTAAATAACGATAATATTATAATTTCTAGTCTGAAGATGGGATATGAGAGTAGATCCGAAACCTCATAGTATAATAAGGAATAATTGTTTTGGGGAATAAATACTGTTAACAAATATTCTTACTTATATTCCTCAGAAAATATGTATCTCCCTTAGGACTATTGAAGAAAAAAAAAGAGAAAGAAAAAATTAGAAGTTTATCTAAAATTCCAAACCAAAGCCTTGATGCAAATATCAGAACACATCACATTTCATCTCTCTCCTTTAGAATTATTGGTATATAAAAGTAATTTAAACTAATTAATTATAATTAGTTATAATTAAATAACTCCAATTAATTAATTTCAACACGATAATCTATAACATATATAATCCAAAAGGAAAGATCCCCTTTTCAGCATTCAGGAACGATAGATTATGACAAATGAGGCTTGAAAAGAAAGAAAATTTCATAGAGAAACGGCATTTAATTTTTTTTTGTCATCTCTCAATACATCTATACTAAATACTTGGATGGATGG
The DNA here is from genome assembly GCA_928085145.1 of Nezara viridula. NCBI lineage: Eukaryota > Metazoa > Arthropoda > Insecta > Hemiptera > Pentatomidae > Nezara > Nezara viridula. The sequence continues at coordinate 101,415,897 of OV725080.1, read as the reverse complement.
ATCGAGTCACATCATAACGGGTTCCATACAAAATTACTTATTTAACTATTTACCAGAATACTAAAGCTTTATCCGGGTAAAGCAGCAATGGAATTTAAACAGCTATGGCATCGTTCTCCCGATCAGTAGACCTTGGCTAAATGTCTGACAGATAAGATACAAGGTCGGCGAGTCTTGTCCTCCATCGCATTTTTCTATTTTGGAAATCGTTTACCCCGTTTTCCGTTCTTCCCACAAGTGGACATAAAAGAATTTCAAATCTAAAAAGGAGGTAGAAGTACTCCATTTGATATTCGGGGTATAAAAAATTTAACATTGAAATTCTTTCAATTTACCAATTTTCAATCAAAATTTAAAAAATACTGCAGCCTACAAAGATGAAAAATTAATATTATCATATTCGATGTTCAAAAATATCCTGATACTAGACTGAAACGACAAGAAACCGCTAGACGTTTCCGATTACTTCAGCACTTACTAGACAAACGCTCTAAACTTCCCATTCATTACAAAAGACTCATATACTTGACTATACTAAGACCTATTTGGACTTACGGAGTTGAGCTATGGGGCTCCACTAAACCATCGAATTCCTCTCGCACCCAATCCAAAATCCTTCGTGAAATCCTCAATGCTCCTTTTATTTGTCACTAATAAAATTATCCATAAAGATCTTAATGTTCCTTGTGTTTCAGATCTAGCCCAATCCAGATATCTATCCTTCCATAATAAACTTCAGAATCATCCCAACCCTCTCGTTTCTAACCTTGCTTCCTCTTCAATTCCTGATAACCCTCTGAGGCGTCTGAAAAGAAGATGGCCCTGTGATCTCCTAATGTAGACATATCATTAGAGTGCTACCATTGGGTAGTTACTCAGCAAGTGTATTCATGTCATTATATCTATTATGTCCAAATTTACTTGATGTATTTATGTAATACAGTTGTAAATGTCATTAAGAAATAAAAAAAAAATGTTTAAAAATAATTACATATTAAATTTAATCTCACAAAAACAGTAATTCTATCTTTTTTAAATAAATGATTCCCTTCTAAATACTTCTTTCTATCTACACCCTCATATGGAACGCCATAATAGAGATAATTATTATAATCTATAAGAAAATGTTATAACCTTTTATAATCTAAGCGAAAATATATGTAATAAATACCTTATTTAATTTAAAATAATATTTGATTAATTATATTGAGAATGTTACAAAAGATAATTTTATTGAAGTGAAAACTTATTTAGGCGCGTTTCGCTCTTTTTATGTTGAGAGTAAATTAGACTAAGCCTTCATATCTCCGATGTGTAACGCTCGGGTAAAGTCGGCTGGAGTCGACTAATTGAAGTGTTTTTGCATATGGATTAAAATACCTCAAAAATTAAGAATGGGATCTGCATATTGTCAGCGGGGGAAATGTTCATCATTTGATCCTATTAGTAATGAGCTATTATTCAAAACTGTGTCTTAACGCGAAGCCGGGTTAGAGAGGCTAAAAGGAAAAGAAAGTGTCGAAAACCAAATGATAACGAGTTTTATTAAAAATATGGATTAAAATATCTCAGATATTAAAAATCGAATATGCACACTGTAAACGAAGGAATCGTTCAGTATTTCATTTTCCTTTATAATGAGGTATTATTATAATAATCCCAATATAATTCATGTTTCATATTAATTGTCTCGCCTTGTTAATGTTTTCACTTCTATCGTGTGGTCTAGCACACACTTTTTGTTGTTTTTTTATTTATTTAATCATTTTTTTTGGGGGGGAGGGGAGAGAGAGGGGAAGGAGGCAAATAGAGGGAAAGCAGGAGAATAGAGGGAAACACATGAAATTTCTGGACTATTTCAATTAGAAAAGAATTTACAAAATTTAAATGTTATGGATTGTATGAATGTATTATTTTATTTTTAGAATAAAAATCAATAAGAATTTAACATAAAAGGTATTTCCGTTGGAATAATTTATGATTTAACATTGTATCTAAATACTAGAACCAGTTAAATCTATTTGATTGAAGACATACATTAATTTAAAAATGTTAAATAACTGTTACACTTGTAATAGATAGATCGGCATGAAAGTGAAATAGTTTCTTGGATCTTACCGTCACCGTATAATCTCCTGAGCGTGGAATATAGCCATTTGGCGCGCTGTTATAAGCGAATTAATTCTCTACACTTATTGTTAACGGCTTCACATAACGTCGTGGAACTTATTCTATTGTGCATTCATGACTTTCCTACTTTAATCGTTATTCAATAGAGTTAATGATAAACGATTTTCAATTATTTTGTTTAGATCATAGTCTACTATCCTATTACCTAATTATTTATGGTTTTTCTATTTATTTTCTTTACCTACGGCAAAAATTAATTTGTTGACATTGGTATTCCATTCTATCGGAAAAAAGTAAACATGTGTGCACCACAAAAGTTATCTTCTTCCGTTCAAAACCAGTCAACTCCTGGTCTCCTCTCTTATTTTCTACTCCTCTCTTACTATAGCTGTATAGTGTATTCTCGGAAGAACTCGAAACTAAACTTAAACGTCTAATGGATTGCTCAATCCACTTTATATTCGGGATCTCAAAGGATACGCATATTACCCAGTTTTACACTGAGTTGAATTGGCTTTATCCGTCCTACCGCCGTCAGTATTTCCTTGCTACCTTCCTATACCAGGCTATTAGAATTCGGGGACCCGCTTATATTCTACAGATCCTACAACTCCTTTCAATCCCCTCCCACCAGATCCCGTACGTCCGACCTCTATCCTCCTCCTCCTCACCTAACTGCTACGTTTGACAAATCCTTTTTAATTCAAGTTGTCTCCCTCTGGAACTCTATACCCTCAGATATTCAAAGTCAATATCCTCTTTCAAATCTCTTTTCTTCGTACACCTAATCCATCCCCAATCCGATTGATCACGAAATGCAGTTAAAAAACTGTAAGGATCTTGAACTATATCCAGATACTTTGATTATTTTATGATTCATTGATATTTTGTTTACTTAATTAATTTTTTCTGTTTATTTTATATTTTTTACACGTTTTTATAACTTTTTACTGTCTAAAATTTTATTGTATTCCTAATCGTACTGTAAATATTTAATTGCATTTCATTGACACACCAGAATATTAATATATGGTCTGTACTTGTAACTTGTTCTAAAGGGACATTAGTCCCAGAATAATAAAATTATTTTCGTTCATTCATTCACAAAATATTCAAAGAAAAACGAGAAAATTATTTATTTTTTTAAATGAATGATTTTGATGAACATTATAACATTTTTAAGTTTAACAGTTCTCTTACTACAAAAGACTCTATAATTATAGTTTACAACTGCTATTAGAAATTGGGTCAGACATTAAAACTGGAACATAAGCTTCCGGAGACCCCAACACAAAAACAGATTGCCGGGGAGGTAAAAATAGACTTATCGAACCATCTAGCCCGACTAACTTAGGGAAATTGCTAGATCCGCCAGTCCTAATAGAAATGTTTAATTAGGACAGAGAATATTTTTATATAATTTTTTTTTTAATAAGAGACTAAGGAATCAACCATAATCCGTTACAGCTGAACCCCACTTATAGGTATAATAATATAATAATATAATAAATTATAAATTTAAATATTTAACTTGGTTTAACGACAACTGATTTTATAAATCTGTAAGAATCACGTTGGTATTAGATAACAAAATACATTAATAAGAATAATATAAATAAATGAAAAAAACCTGTAAAAATTAATTAAATTACACATTATTATTTATGCGCTATCAAATAAAATTTGCAACCAACAATATAACTGTCTGTCCAATACCAGCTGGTGTTTACAAATGTTTTATTATTATTATTATTATTATAATTATCTTATATATTATTTCTTTAAGGTGTTTTTTTTTTTGTCGGCACGCCATAACTTCGTAAATTCTTCATTAAATCCAATGATTGACCACTCAGTTTGAAGATATTCTTCTTCTTCATATACGAAAAATAGTCCTATCCTCCTGAAATTTCTGTAAAAAAAGTTATGAAGGATAAGAAACTTGATATGCGAATAACTCAAAAAGTATGCATTTTGGTTTATTTTTTCTGAATAGTACCATATAAATACAAGATAATTAGAAAGATTACTAAATTAGCTACAAAACAAATAAAAAATCTAAAAAATCGGACTGTTATTAACAAAGATACAGTCCATTAGTTTTTTTATACTTAATAATTTCTTCCTCTTTAAAGACACTGCATTTATAAAGGAAGGAGATGGTCCGGAGTGACGGTCATAAATAGGCTGAATAGTGGCAAAACTATTTTATTAAAAGGCAAAAGCTTTATTATTTTTTAAAGGCATTTTTATCTTATATATTTTAATTATTTAGAAAATCCCATGATTGAGGCTTTATTTTGAATGTTACCTTTTCAGCCACCGTTTAGAAAAAGGCTCAAGCAAAGCAATTTGTACAAATATTTTGGTCTATTATGTTAAATGGAATATTGTAATCGACCAAGGGAAAATAAATAATTCCTCCCTTACATGATACATAGGATCTACTTGTTTCCATGTTGTTTTGCTAATTCCTTCACAAAAGAAAATTGTCTGCGAATTATACGCACGGGCCAACTAGTAATAATTAAAAATTCATAGCGCTCAATTTATTAAAATACTGGAAAAGGACCTAAACTCATCGTTGGAAACTAACGATGAAATTCAGAGTTCCTTTATTCATCATTTGAATCACCGATTGCTAAGATTTTGGTGTAGATGGTTATGCTGGATTTAATCCTATTATAAACACAGTATGGATGGTTCTTAACATTACTTATTTGTATCCAGTTTACTTTCTATCTATATTCAATTCTGTTTTGAAATTCAAAATTTCAGTAAATAGGTATTTCCTTATATATGTGGTCACCTTCCAGGAACGTTAACATTAAACTAAAATCCATCAGTAAGTTCTTAAAGTCAGTATAAATCACAGTATTTCGCTACTGTATTCAATAAATTAATACAATCGATTGATTGTTGATGTTGATTTTGAGCTGAGTTTAAGAAAGTGCCCATACATGTTATCATTAATATAAAACAATTCTATTCCCTAAGAAAATGTCTCATCGAACGCCTCAAGTGCTCAAGGTAATAAGTCTGGATACAGACGTCATATCGAGTTTTCCTTGAAGACGATCCTGACTCGAAAAAAAAACAAGAAAGAAAAAAACATCAATATCGTTATACCAACCGGCTAAATTAACAATAACATTATGGCATCATATGAAACGTCAAATATCACTATTTATTCCATCAATATCTTATAATATTGTTACTTTTTCTTTTTTATTTTGAAAACAAAAAATCTGGTGCGGTGCGCACACTAATGCTCGCGTCACACAAATTTCACTTACCATCCTCTTCTTGGCAAAAATAAGTATTCTCAGACAAAGAGGAAGTGAAAGTAAAAATTATAGACACTATATCTATTGATATTTAATTGTGGATATTTGTATAAGTTCAAATTTTAATAATTATATCTTTGTAGTCTATACAATTAAATATTAAATAATACCAGCAATAGCATTTATGAAAACCGCATATGTATATTTACATAACATTACCGGAGTCCGTATTATATTAAGCTCATGTTACGTAAAAAAGTCTGTTCTAATCTCGAGCGAGATAGGGCGCGCTGGTATTGCTTTGTTCCTCAATTACAACTATTCTCCGTTACGATCTCTTATTTCTCCTTTAGTTAATTATCAAATTCTATCATATCTAATATTTAACTATTTTGTATATTAGAGATCAATGTAAAATGGTCAATTGTAATAAAAAAAATAATAAATAATAAATAAAGGTACTTCAGAGGAAGCTAATATTGAAAATTGGCCATTTAAGCCCTGTTAGAGAACATCAATCAGAATAAAACCTAAATATTATTTAAAACTGCTTGATTTTACACTGATGTAATGAATTTAATCGTTTAAGCCGTTTTCGAGTCCATGATGTAAGGTGCCATTTCCGGTTAGTCGATTTTGACGAAAAGGTTGCTGTAATATATCCCTATATTATATCCATAGCATATAAAAGCCTCAATTATGCAATTTCATTTTCGTACGACTTTTCGCTTTTGAGCTAGACTGTTAACACACACACACAGACCATTTTGCGGGACTTATTTATTTCAACACAGGAGACTTCAAAACACGTATTTCCGTTGAAAACTGAGATTCGTAAAGTTTCACGATCGCAATACTTTCCTTTACTATATATTTTATATATAGGTAAGTGAAAGTAAAAAGTTAATAGATATCTACACACATAAAACCTAACTTATATAACGTTATATTCCCCCTATTTTATATTGACAAAAACAATAATTATATAAAAATATATAGTAAACGTTGTGTGATAGGAGACATCGAAGTCTAATTTGGCTATAGGATTCGGATGGTTCAGAAGTTTGTTATGGAAGGATAGTTATCTGGATTGAGCTAAATCGGAAACATATGGTACATTAAGGTCGTTCTGGATGATTTTATTTGTGACAAAGTAGGGAGCATTGAGGATTTTACGAAGGATTTTGGATTGTAGGGATTGGATACGAGAGGAATTTGATGGTTTAGTAGAGGCCCAAAGCTCGATCCCGTAAGTCCAAATAGGCCTTATTATTTTAATATATATGAGTCTTTTGTAAATAGTTGGAAGTTTAGAGCGTTTGTCTAGTAAGTGCTGCAGTAGTCGAGATTCGTAATAAACGTCGGGCGGTTTCTAATCGTTTCAGTCTGATATGGGTGTCATTTACCTTAATTAATCACTGTACTTAAAGAAAATTTTGTCTACCTTACAATGGTGAACTTAGAATTTAATTATCTTGAACAGATTTTGAGCAATATAATAATAATAATAATAATAATAATAACCTTTATTGACCTCAGTTATTGACAAAAGCCTCTCCCTAAGGAGGAATTTTAACGGAGTTGGCTACAGCAGAGAAAAATATGTTTAAATTATTACAATAATTTTTTTTTTATGTTTAAAATAAAAACAAAACAGATAAGATCTTTTTTATAAAATAACTATGTAAGGCCTAAGAAAAAAAAATTGAGCAATATTATTTAATCAATGAAACACAAAAACGGTCTTACCTCTTTTCCGTTTGGAATCGGATCCATGCTGCAAATGAACTCTTTTGTTGAGAATTGTGTCTAGAATAACTCTCTAAAGTTTGACCATTAAGAAATGAAATATCCTCTTGTACAGTAATTCAGTTTAATAACGTTTTATTATTATGTCTAATAGGCAGCTAAATTGTCATATTTTGAGTGAAAATTCAATATGAAAACGTAGGAAAAATTTAGTGGGCTCAAATCTTGGCTTCCACGGTCCACCAAAATCCTCCTTACGCCACTGTATATATAACCAGAGATATGATGGATGTACAAATGTAAAAAAAAAAAAAAAAAAAACTATCACTTCAAGTTCAGTTCAAGGAAGCTCGTCGAGTGCCAACGTCCCTCTGACGTGAACTATCTTTATTTAGATAGCTCCGGTATAATTTTAAACTTGAAAATACATAGCAAGATTTCATCCGATGTCAGTTTAATAAATATATATTTATGTAAATATATGTGTGTGTTAGTATATTTATATTCAAATGAAATTATCATTTGAACTTGTGATTTGTTTTGCTATCAGTACAGAAAGCCCCTCATCCAGCGTCCTTTTAATCCTCTGTAGGTGCTACAACCTGCTTTGAGTTGGTGTACTTAATGACGTTTTTAGCACACATTGGTGATATTTCTCTCGCTTAGAAGAATTTTCTTTTTTTGTAAATAATATTAATATATAGCAAGGGCGGACCTACGGGGGAGGAGGGCTTTCGGGATGAAGCCCCCAAAAATGGTAAAATGTAACCATGTTTTATGAAAAAAAAAATATTAAAAAATTATCTCTTAAAGTATTATTGTTCATGTAATCACATTTAAAAGGACTTCAGGAATCACTTAAACATCATTTCATGTAGGCAGTTCGTTTATTTCTTTTTTCCCAATGTTATTATCGTTATTTTTATATAAAAAAAAGCTTTCGGGCTGAAGACCCTCCCCCTCCCCAAAAATTAAATCCTGGATCTAGTGATATATAGTTATATATATTTGTTAGGTAATGGACCAAATCGATTACTTCCTTTCTTCTTGTTTGTTTGTTTCGATCTCTAGGCGCAAAACATCCAGGTCAACAGGGCTCGATCAACTAAATAACACTACTTTCATACTGTTTAGATGGTTTGTACAAATGATAAAAATAAATAAAGGATACAAAAAAAAAAAAAAAAAAAAAAAATGAATGATAGAATAAAATAAATAAATAAAGATAATAATAGACACTTATAGATAATAAGGTAGAATAGATAAATAAATAAGCTTTAGAAAAATAGCAATAAAATCAATAAACGAGTTGAAATTTATAGACAAATGAACTTTTAAAATTGAAAAAAAAAATTAGCAAAGGATCATTACTTATAAACTTGTCAAATATGTTTTTTAAGTCTTTCATAACCAAGGAACTTCATAACTAGATTTTCCAGGGATGCTGAATATTTTGGGGTATTCCGAGGTCTTTTAACCTTGCGTTGTAAAAAGGGCACTCTTCCAAAACATGTTTTATAGTTAAGAGACTCGTTACACTTTTGACATCTGGGGATAAGATCTTATGTTATGAGATGGAGGTGTGTCCTCTCTTCATGAAACATCGCACAATGGGATTTTGTAGGTTTTACATCTAAATATTCTCTCATAGTAATTTTATTTGGGATCGTACTTATGTAATTTGAGGTACTGAATCGAATGGTAAAGTAGGTGTAGTAATTAAAGTAACGTACAAATATATTTTATTTTCTTAGTTGTTTTTTCTAGTTGCTGTCCTAACCTAAACTAACTTCAAACCGATCAAGTCTAAAATTGATGAGCAAAATATTTTATAAACATCTGTTGACGCGCCATACAAACTGAGCCGGCCAATTCTTGAACAGATTAATTAAAATTATACCATTAAGACATTTCAAAACATTTTAAAGCAATTAAAGAAATTTGGGAATCCGGTCAATGATGCTAGTTTTGCCAGACTCGTCCCACTGTGTATCGGCGCCATTTTATTTTTCTCTTAGATGCAAGATAAAGCTTTTTACTGTATCTGTTCTTGGAGGGTGATGAATGTAAAAGGAATGCAGAGGTAAGGTTTCGGCTAAAGTTTAAAATAATACATTTGCTAGAGTTTTTTTTAATGATGAATGTTCCGATTTTTTTTTTCCGATTAATGAAAATTGGAAATTAAAAAATCATGGGCGAACTAAATAGAAAGAAAATATTCATTATGGGAAACCATCAGTTTTTTCATAACTTATATCAGTATTGTGATGTTTTTATACTGAAATATTTGCGATCGTACATGACTAACTGTTTAGACAACTGTATTGTTATCTAGATATAACTGTGGCAACATGATTATTACACTAACTTTTGAAGTAGTTTGAAAATATTTAGCGAAAAAGTCGCACTTACTGCCCTTTCGACTACTTCACCGATATATTTATTTTAAAATATCAAATAACAACCATCTACATATCTATAAAAAATAAAACTTCCTATATCGTATTTAACTATACCTAATGTTGTTTGTTAACTATATTATATTTGTATTTTTGTAGTCATTGTTTGCTGCAACCAGTTACTATATTTTTATTGAAATGAAGAATGTTTTTTGTATGGGTTACACTGTTTTCGGATAAAATAATCCCCTCTTTGAGATAAAATGAGTAGATTACAAACTTGAGGTCCGGGACGAATTCATTATTTAGAAATTTCATGATAATGATCTCATCAAGTTTTTCTTCGTCGGCCCAAGACTGCCACTGAAGTCCTATACTTCCCCTATTGTTATATTAAAGTATAATGGAGATATAAATGTACATTATTATTATTTATTTATTTAAAAAAATCTATTTTGGATTCTTCAACAAATTTGCACAATGCCTTAACGGTATCCCTATCTAGATCAGCCAACCCTTGGAGGAAAGCACTATTGTTTTGTTTGAGGGAGTGTTTCTTTCGGTATGTATCATATCTCTTGCATTTTAAAATAATGTGCAATGGGTCCTCGATGGAGTTACATGTCCAACATTTATCATTTTTCCAATTTAATTTAATGCCGCGATTTGTACGACCATGGTTAATTCTCAATCTTATAAGTAAGACTATTACTTTTCTGCTCAACTAAACACAAGTGTTAGAGAACCATGGGCGTAGAGAGACTTTAGTGAAATGATCTTTATCTTTCGATACAGGCATACCTTTCACTTATAAAGTGTTTTTTCTCCCATCAATAAATTTCCTGTAAAGGCAGTTTCGCATTTTCCGCCCTCCCAGAACTCCAGTTTGCTATCACATATCATCTCATTCATTACCATACAAACCCCCATGACCTGGAATCCATTGAACCTTAAATTTTTTATATGTTGAGCGATGAACTTCTTCTATTATTTTATTTATTAGGTACGATGAAATATGTTGTCGATATATTTTTTTGAGTGAACATACGGAAGCGGAATCAGTTAGAATTACGAATTTTGTATTCTTAGATTTTTTTGTTATTTTTATCTTTAGATGGGTCTGTATACATCTTTTGATATTTTTTATATTTTTCAGACAATATTTCGAGCGTTTTATGTTTTAGAACCGATGGTGGATAGTGTATTTTGAACAAATCTGATCGGAAAAGTTTGGGATTGGTTTTTATGATAATTTGTGATTTTGGTATGGGAGTAGTAATTTTTTTTAACATAATTTAAAAAAAAGATTTTTTTTTAATAAACTAGAATTTATTTGGTCAGATAAAGTACGTTCTTTTTTCCATTATCGTAATTCTAACTGAAGATATAAAAAAAATAATAACGTACCCTAAACCCTTCCAATTGCGCCACTGACTTGATTTAAATCAGTATCTATTTACATTTACAATTTTAATGAAGATTTAAAATCTTAATTTTACAATAATGAATTATAAAAACAAAAATCAATACACTCAAGAGGCATTTCTTAAGTTTAAATATATTTTTTTTAAATTGTATAAGTAAGCTAATTAGTTTATGAAATTACGTTATCAATTTAGGTCAAATAGCTTTTATATATTTTATGTCATTAAATTTCTTTTTACTAAATATTTAATCTTATACAATTTTTAAAAATCAGGTTTAACCCTTGTATTTTATTTTACAATTAACAATTTTTTTTCCAAAAATAAATAATCCTCAGTGCTCCATTAGATATCCTCATTAGGAGGGATTAACTGCCCTTGATGAGTGCGTTCCCTCTCGAGATAACCATCCTATCTTCAATTTGCAAATAATCCTTATCCTCTCTTATCTTGACCTTGTGGTGATCTCAGTTAACTACACACCACGAGGATATCTAGTAGTTTGGTATGTTGTTGACTCTCTACTTCTTGTTATTTATTTATGTTTTTCTAAAATGCAACAAGTCAATACAAATAACCTGTAGTTGCAAAGAATTCTTATTATTTTAAGGCTTCAATCGAATTTATTTTGAAATAACATATGATGTACAATTATTCTCAGAAATACTAATTATTATATCTGTTGCTACTAGGTAGGTATAGTATTGTCATCGAGTCGAATTTTCCACGTTCAATTTTTAACATATCTTTGAGTTTCAGAGGCACCTGTGTACCAAAATAGTGGAACAGCCAAAAAACGTTTCCGATTATAACCGACCCAAACGGCCTAAACGGGTCAAGCGAATTTGATGAAACTTAAATTTTATCTTATTTTTTTTTTAACTTTCATATATAATTGATTCTTAGGACACAGCAGGATTAAAATTTATCATGCATAGTGTACACTATTCGGTAAATTATAGATGTAATCACACCAAGGTAATTATATTTCTGCAAAAGAAAACCATTAACAACGGCCACGGTTAACGAAGTTAGAAAGTATTAACCTTTGTATCCATTTTTTTTCTAAGTTTGTTTAATTTCTCGGAATCATTTCATTGAGTGTTCATTCTAAAACTAGAAGGCTTCCCATCAGAAGGACAACTGGTCTCCTGAAATTCATCCCCTCGGGAGAAGGTTGCAAGGGAGGAAAAAATTATTAGTGGGTAGAATTCAATGTAAGATGAGTCATGATCATCACCCCAACGTAGGGGTGTGGAGATGTGGAGAATAGCTTGCAAAGGATAGGTTGTTGGGGTTTGGAGTAGATCTTTCATTTACCGGAATCGTTATGGAGTCTTACTGCACACCCTTTTAAATATGATACATATGACTGAGGACTTTTAAAACTATTAGAATACTATGAGGATTCGGAATATTGTAATTGCTATTAAGTTTAGACAGTACTTAAAACTTACTGATATAGTCCTCGCAATGTTGGGACAGGAACTCCATGGCAAGTGCCTGAGGCGGAAACAGTTCACTAAATCACAGAGCCATTGAGAACGAACGAACAATTGAACAATGAAGTCGAAGGACAAGATGAGGTGAACGATAATTTCCTACCTTTATGTAATTTGACCTTTTGTCAGGGCGATATGGCCTTCGGTACAGCCCCTAACAGGAATTCCGTCAAGGGCTTAAAGTACTGTGTAGAAATATTTTCGAAAAGAATAAAAAACACTTAATGTTGGATATTCACTATTTTTGTGTGGATATAAACTTATTTTCCAAGTATAATATCTTCTAAATCAATGTTCTAGCTGTATTTGATCAATTATCTTCTAAAATCAAGCTTTCGCTTATAAAAAAAAAATACTGAGGCTTGATTAACAAATGTGACAGATTCATGATAAATAGAACATTTTAGTAAAGAATTCATTAACTTGGAGGATAAGGGACGGAAAGGCAATTATTTTGAGGTAAAGCGAAGAACGGTAGATCTTAACGAGGAACGTTTTACGAAAAAGAAATAATTAATTGTAAAATAAAAAAAAAAAGTAACTAGAAAGAAAAAGAGAAAAAAGAAATAAATGAATAAAAATGAAAAGAAACATTTCGTTAGAACTTTTCTTGTATTCCTTCTTTAATTTTCTTTTTTAAGGTTTTCAGGTTCTTTGTTAGTTTAATTAATGAAGTATTCAAACGTATCCCATCTTAAAGGTCAACACCGAAAATCATTCCTGTTTTATTAATATTTGGTAAAATTTTATTATTTACCAACATCAATTCGATAGTTTATTAAATATAAAAATAACTTTGATTGCACAAATAGATTTTATTAAAACTAAATCTTAAGAAATTTAACAGTTCAGTTTTAAAACTCTTAAGGTAAGAACTACATACATGCATTAAGACTAAGAATACATTAAGAAAAATGTATTGACTTGTTGAGAACATGAATATTGGACTCAGATTTTTCGATTCTAGTTCAATTCAACTAACATCAAAATTTTCACTACATTATATTACTTCAATTATTTTTACTCTCGTGTAGCAAAATATTGTAGCAACAATAAATGTATACAAATTGAATTACTATTCTTTTTTCAAAGCGGTCCCTCCACGTCCAGTGAAGAAACAAAGGCCTCTGGCCATAAATGCAAAATAAGCATGCAGCATACAGAGCCCTTTACCTTAAAATGTCTTCAGGCAAAAAAAGGAACTTTGAAAATTGTATATATATCTAAAATTGTATTTATAGATTGTCTATGTATAATAAATAAAATCTTTGGGGGGGGAGAGAAAAAAATAATATATATATATATTTTTTCCCCTCTGTATTGAAATATGCACACACTGTGTTTCATTGTGTATTTAAATAATCCTTCAATATTTTATTAAATTTTCTAAGTAGATTATATAGAGTAAGCTCGATAAGATTACTTCCCCAATTATCTTCTGGTGTTACTAGGACGACATTTATCTATAATAAAAATTAATGAAGTTAGTTTAGTATTAAACAGAGTTGATTAAACAAAGTTGATATAATTAATTGGATATTTTGCAGTCCATCAATCATCCAAATTGAAAGCATCAAGTTTTTCTGAGGCGCGGCCTAATTTGCATGGGCACTTTCTTAAAGTTGACAGCGTTCCGGAGTCTTGTCCCCTTTTATTTGTTGCACCAGGAGGCCTTGGCTCGAGCATAAAATACATTCACGTCCTACCAAAAAGGCGACAGTTTGAATTCGTAAAAAAGCAGGAGCCTGTAAAACAGACTTGGTACACCGCGCTACCAAATATGGAACCGAAACTAAGATCGCAATCCACTATCATGTAAACGACAAGAAGCCCTTGAATTGAAGAGGTCGTTTCGAGTCTGTCGAAATCGGGACAGTCTTCGGTCTGCCACGGAGATTCGTCTGGAAAACTATTTTTTTTTTTTTTTCAAATCTGGCTCAATGCCACAGTATGGTGACATAAAAGCTGTAAATACTTTTGAAGAATATAGCGAAGTGAGAATGGTGACGTTATTAAGCTATGGTAAACTTTGATAGTTATTGATGATATTATTAAAGAAAAATAATAAATCGTCGTTTCATAACCTTAACTAATTAGGAACTGTGAATAATGTTTCTTTTATGAAATCAGATAATTGTGCGCTTGTTGTAAATATATTTGATAAATAAAAGGATTTGTGTCATTTTTAACCACTTACAGTGTTTTGGTAAAGATAAATAAAGTTTAAATTCACAACAACACTTTTAAAAGTTAACCTCCAAAATGCATTTAGCGACTTTTGCAATAAGTCAACGATATATATTATTATTTTTTTTTTTATTGTTTTATTTATTTGTTTTCGGGGAATGCCCCATACAAATAGAGTTGGCTATAATGATAACAATGAACAAATTAATATGAAAAACATTTACAACTTATATACAAAGTAAAATTCATTAGGATTCAGATACAACATCCTTTCCTGATGTCTGACTTTGTCTAAATATAAACAATGAAATATAATATAATACCCAACATAACACAATAATTCAAAATAATACGTCTGAATATAGCGAGCAATAAAATGACAAACAGTAATTAACAGCACTAGTAATAAAGATAAATACTGGCATAGTATACAATATATAACATATAAACATGTCAATAGTAAATAGAAAATGATACAATAAAACACGGTATGCATATAAATATATTTCATGCATGAATAATAAATACCACAAGCAAAACGAAATAAACAAACTTCAAAGTTTTGGAAAAATACATGTAATGTTATATAATGTAATATATATGCTATAAACATCGTATAGATATAGACAACTTAAAACGCCAGCAATCGTATTGTTTAACTCTACTATGGAAAATTTGGAGGGTTGGATCCTTTAAAAAATGTTAGACATGTTTAAACATAAGGAGTAAATAATATAGACAGCATGCAATGAACTTATTTAGTAGTTTAAAATTTATTTTATATTGTATATAAGTACTGCCTATATTTATAATTATATATTAAAATAACTTTAATTAATTAATATTATTAACGTTAATTTTGTGTTATATTTTTAGAATATTCAATTGTATTTATATAAATAATGCTAAATATATTAAATTAATTTAATTCATATATATTTCCGTAAATAATGTTTGAATCTACACATATATCGCTTTTAATTAATTTTCCTTTTAAAAAATTACTTACTCAACCAGATCTAGTATTTAGGTTTATTTTAGGATCCTGAATTAAAGTCTAAAATGAAAGTCACAACCATTGATTCTATTGATTAAACGATTAAATCGGGTTCTTAAAATTTTGTTAGATAAAAACATGAAGATCATTTTTCTTTTTTTTCGGAAAGATCTCTCATCCACTTCCTGTTTATTCATAATAATAGAAAACATAGTTTGCCTGCATACATAGTAAAGAGCTTCTGTTCCCAATCTTAAATTGAAAAAAAAAACATTTAGTTTTCGCAAGTGCTCCCTTTTTATTGGACGGAACAGTATAATTATATATGAAAAATACTAGTTTAAATATTAGTCGACATGAAAGTATAAATTAATTTTCAACATCATACAACATACAACATAACATCATAGCTGCGTATGCCCACAGTATATGATAACGGGTTGTATTATTTTTTATTATCAATGCAGTTAGTTCTGAAATAAATAAGGAAAAATGATGTCGAAAAAAAAAACAGACAAGATAACAGTTTTATTTTATCTACTGATATAGAAAGCGTTCAATTCCTTGCTGCTAAAACAATGCCTCAACATTTTACATTCCACCATCACTGAAACGTATTTGTAGTAAATAATGCAAAGGATGGAAATAGCAATTTAGATAATCAAATTAAAATTAGAATTTGAAAATAAGAATTTGAAACTGAAATTCTTTCTACTTAAAATTGTATCGAATACTATGAATTTTCTGCAGTCTATTCTCTTTTGGACTCGCGTGTAAGTCTGGTTCCTGATATTCCAAGGGAAAAGTCTCATTTAAAAGAAAAATTTTTTTTGTTAATATATTACTAATCATTACTTTATCTTTGTTTATTGTATATACTTTTTGATTAATATCTTGTTGCTATTTTGATTCTGTTCATTTAATATTTTCTATAAATGTAGTGTGCTTGTAGTGTTATCTCACTATAATTATTGTCCAGGTGACAGAATGTTATATTACTCAATAAATAAATATAAAACAAAAAAATATATTTTGTGTATGAAATAATTAGAAATTAGGATGTATAGTTATAACTGAGAATAGAAGCTCCTCCAAGAACATCATGGAAAAATCAGAAGAGGAAGGCTGATAATTGGGACACTAAATTACGTGTTATGGAACAAGCAGGTAAGTTGTCAAAAAAAAAAAAGACTATATCATTCCTTTTTGGAAAGCGTCACTCTATATGCTTCTGAAACGTGGATGAACACCGAAAAGGGTGAGACAAGGCTACTACAAATGGAAATGAATTTTTTGTGCATTTTCAAATTGCAGCTTGTTTTCAACAAAAATATCGGAAGAAATGTTCAGTAACAACTATGATCTACGACATAGAAACTAAAAGACTTAATTGGTATGGCCATTTACAGAAAATAACGCAGGACCGATGGCCAAAATTAACGTTTCTCTATAAACGAATTATATCAGAAGCATATTGTGATAGGATTAATGAATTTTAGGAGTGATTTATATTTTTGTAGAAATTCAATTTTGAAAGAACTTTCAAACCAGAGGAATGGCGTGGAAAATACCACCTTATGCGTAATCATACATAATTCTAATCCTACTTTCACTTGCATTTTTTTGTAAGAAAAGGAATACAATAAAATGCCAACTATTTGGCAACTATATGATGGAGATAGTTTCGTCTCCCTATAGGTCAAAAAAATATACTGAAGTATTCGGAATGCAGAAACTTGCAAATCATTTGCTCGGTGCTTTATAAAGTGAACTAATATTAAAATTGGAATCCTCAAAATAGATTACATTTTGCCAGAATAGTAATTAATGGCTTATAAGATTTCTTTCCCGAAATTTTATTAAATAAAGAGATAACTTAATATTGTCTTCTAATTAAATAACGGATAAATTGCTTATCCATATGATGTCTTTGGATATAAATAGGAAGAGCCCTGAAGATTTCAAAGTTTAAGGTTAATGATCCCATCATATATCGATCCGTCTGTGAACTTTACTTAACCTTTGCAGCCATCGATTATTAATAAATAACCAAGGAGAGACGTGTCAGGTATCAAATATGATGGCGTAGATGTTATCACTATTTTATGAATGAGAAGATATTTTAGTCTTAGAATTGAAAAAACAAAACAAAACAAAAAAAAAGATAGAGGTCAACATTACATGAAAGGGCAATCATTAGTTCCATGAGGAAATTGAAATGTATATATAGATGTATTTCACCTGATCTAGGTTTACTGCACAAAACGGAGTAAATCTGTAAATTGCAATTGGATCGTTCTATATGAAGTCACTAGAAACTTCAAGTTGTATGCCTCAGATTTGTATATTGATTATATTTATTGGTTATGTCTTGAATAATTATTATTTTTGAATTTTATATCTATCAACTCTTGTTGGATTTTTACATATTCATATATTTAAGAAAGGAATTCTAAAACACTTGAATTGAAAACTTGTTTATCTCCAGTATGCCACATAAAAAATCTTGATGATTGAAAATATTACAAAATAAATTACAACATTCAAAGTGATCATTCATACTTTCAATTAATTATTAGGCATTCACTAAAATAAATGTTCAACATTAAACGGAAAACTTTCCGATCTGCAGCAGACAACAGTAAAACTTTATCCAAAGCGATGAGCGATAAAGATTACGTTGGAGTTAGGCGGGCACAATGATGCTCCAGTTCTAGGTTGGAAACCCCTGCCATAAGTGGAGAATAGTTTTATCACTAGAGTTTGTAATAAGTTTAGTCAGGTCAATGGTAAAGGAAGTATTGAACCCGTACCTTAGTGATTCAGAGGCAAAACACTGATCATTTGAATGCTTCTGCGGCAATGTAATATTCCAGATAAGCTTTTATATATTTTATTTTATTTATTACTTACCATTTCTTTAAATATATTTATAGGATATATATATCCTATATGTTATAGGAAGTTGAACTATTACCTTGGTAATAGTACGATTGTATTTATATGACAGGGGCACGCATCAACAACGTTGGACAACCAAGGCTATGACCTCACAACTCACAGATGATGCCAGGTGGATCACGAACGCGTTCCTTTAGTTACCGCATAATGAAATTTATGGAAATATGGAAACTTTTACCGTGCAAGAAACTGGAAGAACGATCGCTGATGGCAGTTCGATGACCTTATTCAATAAGGCACTATCTTCCTACTATATGAGTTCGGCTGGCAGTTGTCCAGGGCAGCCTCCGTATCTGGCCGGCTGTATCATGGACTGCCCCTCTGTCGTCTCTTCCTTGACACGAGGTTTGGGTTTGGACGGGGCTTTATCTAGTTCTAACAACCGAACCCCGTTAGACCTTTCAATCTGTGCTTGAAAACAAGAAATAAACAAAGAAAACTCTATTTTCATTAATAACATCCTTACTAGGAACTACATAGCCACAACTGACATACCCATCAGAACGGAACTGAAAAGGGGCTAGATGGCAAATCTCATTTCTTGAATTTTTTTTTTATACTTGTATTTTTTATTTTTTTTTATTTAGAAACATAATAATCTGTCTCATGGACAATAATTATAGTGAGGTATTGACACCTTCACACCATATATACATAAAACATAAAATTAACAAAAGTAAAATAATAACTAAATAATAATCAAACAACTATGTACAATTAAAAATAAAAAAAACCTAAATATAAGTAAATTAAAAACTCAGCCATACCTATTCTCTTGAATTAAGGAGCAAATGATTACCCGGAAGAGTTGTTGCTGAGTACTGTCCTTCCTCATGCCTAAAATGTAATTTTCCAAATTCACTAGAAATACATATCTGCTTATTGTCAAGTTCATGACAAGTATGGACAAGATTCGAAGAAAAAAAAATTAAAAATATTTGTTTACACTTTTTGTTTTGTTTTTTTACCTGGATTCAATCAATAAAATTATTTAATGTTTTTAGAAGACATTTACCTCCAAACATATATATATTTTTTTATTGAGAAAAAAATATATTTTGCCTCAATTAAGGGCATTGAGTATTTGGTATGTATGAAACAACCATACCATATATACAATAAAATAAAAAGAATAAAAAATTATAACAAAAGAAAAGAAAAGAAAACTTGGAATAAATAAATCAAATATGAGACAACATTACATATATAAAAAAAAATGATTAAATAAAAAAAAGTTAAAAACACATTCATACTTATCCAAACATATGAGGCACTTAAAATATCGGTGGCTTGAAGTGAAAGATCGCATGTCAAAATCAAGGGTGCCCCTCGACGCATTAATCGCAATTACAGATCTGGTACTCCAGACCACTTCATAGGATTTAAGACTAACTTCAAATATACTTTAGCTTAAAATATTGATAGAAATAATAATGCTTTCAGAATTTAAATTCACTTACTAAACTTGTTTCCCCTACTATAAACATTAGCAGGTAATGTTCGATTGCGATTCTAATGTCTTAAACACACAATTCTTCATTGTATAAATACCTTTTTTTTTTTAGATTGTTGTAATAGTTTTGACATATATTTACTCAAAGTATTTAAATAAAAAAATAATCCCATATTTATACTCGAATAACATTTTAATTATTTAGTTGAAACAGAACTTGGCATTATTGTAAATGAAATACTTTAAAATACATTTGTTGTATTTTGTATCTTTACAAGTAAAATATAAAATAGATTGTTTGTAACTGTATTTTCTTTTCAAAACACAGAAAACAAAAAAAAAAAATTATTTACAAGATACTAAAATACCAAAAAAAAATTACTTATTTGACAAAATATAGAGTAGATTCACTTTAATTTATAGACTGATCTTCCACCAAAAAGTATTTTGTATTTGCATATTGTTTTTAGTTATTATTAAATACTTTTGGTATTTAGTAATTGAAATCCCTTTTCTGAAAATAACTTGAATACTCTGTAATTAAAATACAATGTATTTGAAAACACAAAAAACTTGGTATGATAATTAAAATACTTTTTTCCCAGGCTTGTGTTGAAAGATCCACATAAAATGTTAACAATTTTTACTTTTACTTACGTAAATGCGATTGAGAAAATTTTTGTATCAGAGTTTTCAACGGAAATACACGTTTTGAGGTACCCTGAGTCGAAATGACCAAGTCCCGAAAAATGGTCTGTGTCTGTGTGTTTGTATGTTAGCAGTCTAGCTCAAAAACGAAAAGTCGTTACGTATTATTATTACGCATTTAAGATATGTGTATGCCTTAGATGTGACAGCAACTTTTTCCTCAAAATCGGCTAACCGGAAGTGCCACTATTTTTTACATAGGCTCGATAATAAAAATAACCATAAAGATATAATATAAATTAAAATTATCATGTGACGAAATGGTTAAGAATAAAATATTTTAATGATGTGAAAAATTAGAGTTATTATATATGTCATGAGTTACGATTTTAAGATTAAGTTTACGAATGTGTTTTCTTTGTTGTTGACACATTGGGTAATTACAAAAATATATAGTTAACAATAATTGATATATAAATAAAAGGTTCGGGATTAATTGATAAAATATAAATAAATTTTAAAGAAGACCTGAGAGACACTCGGTGACCTCCGCCGCCACGTAGCTCCACCCTGGGGCCCCCGATGTTGCGAAGAGGAGACGAACACAGAAGAAGATGTACTGCCCCTCCGGGAACTGGGCACCGACTGAGGATCCCCAACGAGCTGGGGTATTTTTAGGAGCTTTGAATCACGGGAACAGAAATACTGGGCCCGCTAGGCCTATATGTAGGGGCCTTATCGCTTCCAACAGGACCTCGGGGGTCGGGAAATTCGTCTCTCGAAATGGGAAAATATCCCGAACAGTACCGAAACTCGCTTTCCATTTGGTAAAATTCCACATGTTTTTCCATAAAATGACAATTGCGCTCAAGTCGAAAGTTTTTTTGAAAATAAAATAAAAACAAAAATACATTGATAAAACATGATAAAAATACTGTAAAACTAGGGAAGTACCCTCTGTCCCCATTTTACAAATTATAGAACGGTTCATTTAACCGTACTACTCGTTGCTCAAATTGTATAACAGTAATTTTTTTTTCAATATAGTGCTCAATATATAAGATTCAATTCGTACAGTTAACGAATCGGAGGCAGAGAAAACTTTATAAGTAATGGTTTTATTCATAATGTTATAAATGGAATCTAAAATACAGAGTAATATACTGTGGATAATGGGTTGACTACATGAGTTCACTCAAGGTCTCCTACAGTGAAGAGTGTGACTTCAAGAATGTAACTACGTGAGTGATTTGTTCCTAGGAGCATGGGGTTTATGTACCCAAGAATAGTGAGGGGGTGAAGAGTGGGAGAAGTCCGAAGAGGACGGCAAAGGAAGTTATCAATAGTTAATATTCTTAAGATTTCTGTGAGAAAGTGCCCTTTTGCTGAAATCGGTTATTGTTCCCTTCGTCTTGATAATGGGTCTTCTGTCCAGTCGGTACATTCTAGATAAATATTTTTAAGCTATCAGAGATAGCTTGACCTGGCTATCAAGGGATTTGTGCTTTTATCCTTTGGTAAAAGTCATGAGAGAGGTCAATGCATGATTCACCAATTGGCATATTAAATAAAATAAAAGTTAAATTAATATTATTATTATTTTTTACGGATTAAGTCCATTCCGTAACTGTACGATAATACTTTGTAAGAGATAGTACATGCATTTTTTCCTACCATCGATGTAGGAATTTCAATACATTTATTTATTTTTTTTTAACTTAAATTTTTTTATATATATACTAGAAAGGTTTTATTATGAAATGAACTTATTCTATCTCTTTTTCGTTCTTTATTTCTCAAAGTGTATGTTCATAATCAACCCTTATATATAGTTTTGTTCATAGTTTTAAGTGATTTGTTCATAGTTTTAAGTGCTTTGTTCATATTTTTAAATGTTTTGTACATAGTTTTATCTGTATTGTATATAGCATGTTCGAGTAAAGTTTTCTTTACTTTTTAGTTAATTTTATCAGTTTTATTTATTGTTTCAAGCTTTTAGACCAATAGTATTCCATCATTTTGTACAATTTTCTTATTCTAAAGAGACTTAGTCCCAGAATAAAGTTTTTTCTCTATCTATCTATCTATCTATATAGGTTTAGAACAAAAAAAATTCAAGTCTTTATCCCAGAGTATAAATTTGTTGAGATTGACAAACAAAAAAAAAATACACATTTACTAAAATAGTTTTTATATAATAGAGTTAACCCCAGCATTTAATTTTATAGAGAGAGTAAAATAAAATTTGACAGTCACAAGACTTTTATATATATATATATATGTATATATATATATAACTGATGGAAGTTCGTCGACTGATCAACATATGAGCCTTCCAGTTGACAGAATGACTTACTCCAGTTTCAACATTTTTGTAATATTTCGAGTTGGAAAATTTAATATCTGTACGGACAGTGAGAAAGTTGATTCCGGAGATGTGTTTATACCTGTGAATAATAATCCGTGGTACAGACCTCTTTTTATCGAATTATTAAAATCTGTCTGAAAATTGGTAAATAGTTCCATGTCATCGTAACCTACAACTATTTCATTTACGAAAACTCTTGGAATTGGGGCATTTTTAATCTGGAGGAGGGGACTAACTTTTTCTATTTAATTAGATACTAAAAACTCGTAAATACTCATTTGCTTTCTATTTGGGTCGTAAGATAATTTGATCACGAAATCGAGAAAAAAAGTTGGTCTACAAAAATAGTGGGCCGTTTGTCCTATACAACCTCGTTATTTAGGAGTTTTGGGGGTGTAGGTCACGCAAAACGGCTCAATATTTTTGAAGGCCACCTTTTTTCTTGATTTTGTGCTCAAATGATCTTAAGATTGAAGTGGAAATGGATATTTATGAGTTTTCAGATTGAAAATGCCCTAATTCCGAAAATTTTCATAAATTAAATAGTTGTAGGTTACGATGAGATGAAACTATTTCCGAAGTTTCAGTCGGATGTTAATTCGATAAAAAGGAGTCTGTATCGCGGACTATAAAGGTATAGACTTTCCCACTAGAAATATCACTAAAACTAATAATAAAAATGTTTAAATTGGAGTTGGTCATTCTGTCGACTGAAAGTCGCATATAAATGGGTGATAGATAATCATGACTTTTTATTTTCAAACATTTTCTTATAATTGGAATTTTTGGTTCTATTCTTTTATTATTATGAGTGATAGATAATTATTATTCAATGAGTTATTCGAGTTTTTAATTATTTTTATTGTTTGTGTTTCAACTCATACAATAAGAAAAAACATGACTAACCTACACATAAGGGTTTAAAAAACTTACCTGTACATGAGTTTCGTTCTCATTTATCGACACAAAACACAGTAAGTGCATTAAAATGACAAAAACCATTTTATATATTAAATATAGTCTTAGAGTTCAAAATATTTTGATTTTAAAAAGTGAAAATTTATCTAAATAATCTTAATAGTATAATTTTATGAAATGTTAATAAATTTTTTATTGGAATAATAATATAATTAGAAAATAAAATTATTTATTTTAATAAAACTCACTTATTTATTAATAGTAGGAATAGGCTTAACATAAAGGTAAGGGCTGTAACAACCATTATCTAACCATTGTTTATTAAGAAATAAAATTTATTTTCCAATTTTTTAAGTATGGTTTTATTAATAAACAATATTTTAAGCACACTTTCTCAAATAAATTAAAATATATGATAATAAATTCAGTGTAATTTGTTCGTTCTATAATTACTAGTAGTTAATAATAATAAAAAAATAATTTAAAAAACGACACTACACAGGCGCCGGTTTAAAAGCAGTCCATTCCAGCGACTGGAGAAAGCAGGCTAAAAAGCCTCCAGGATGGACTAACTGAGACATTATTACCTTTCACTGCAGAGCAAAAACTCAATTGTGTCTGCTCTTCTAACTGCTGGAGTTGAAACAAAAAGTAGTTACGGGCGATTACGCAAGCCACTTTTCTGTCAAGCTAATTGCTTTACGACCTCTGACCCAAGCTGCAATCATACATCTATTGCTGCCTATAAATTAATTTATCACCACATCCTCAAGCTTTATATCCTCAAGCATACGCCATTGGCCTCAATCAACGTAAATAAACTAAACGGAAATGAATGAGGAATGTATGAAGTTTATGAACTAAAATAAAAAAGTATCGATGTCACTTTCATCTTTATGATATTGATTATTTACATATCATCTAATATTAGAATAACAATAAAATATCTTACGAAAACAAAGAAAAGTGGGCTTGTTTTCCTCACGATTTAACATGGTAAGTCTTAAAAACGAATCAATAATTTCTTTCACAGTCTAGAAAAGTGTAGATATATCTGAAGATAATAAAAATAAACCCATGAATGTAGGAAAGGTTCATTATTTTAAATGAACCAATGTAATCGATTAAAATAATTATTTTCTCTTTCTCATAATACGTTGCATTCACTTATTTTCTATATTATATTGCCATTGGTTTACTAATCAATTTACTACGCGAATTATTCTCACAAGCCTATTTCATATAGTGTATTTAATACATATGGTAAGTGAAAGGAAAAAATTAAAGCTTAATTTAGATTTAAAAGTAAAATTATCCCGTAACCAGATGCTTTCTGTTTCGGTAACCGTTTGATATGGAGAGTCAACTTTATAGTGGAATTGGCTTCAACAAAAGGATGACATGAAATAGGGACGAGATATCGAAGGCCCATAATCGATATTAATATAAATATCGATAGTAGATATTTTCATCGATATTATAAACATTTTTGAAATATGAACATCAATATAAATTGTTTTTTTAGCACTAGACGTATCAAAAAAGATGTTATTTTCCTCTTTAAATTATTTAATGGAAATATCAATTCTTTTACCCTCCTTAGTGAAATTAGTTTTCTAGTTCCAGTCCATCTTTATCATCCACAGTTTTTTATCGGAAATTTCTATTGAACCAATCATGCTTTTCATTCACCCATATTCAGGACCCAGCGAAGTGCTAATTTATTTGTACATCCTACATAGATTCATTTGAAAATTCGTGACTTTTGTATGTGAAGTTTCCACTTAACAAATTTTGGCAAATTGAGGCCTGCATGAGAGATCATCTTCCTTAAACAACTTAAGTATATAATCAACCTAAGGAAGAGGAGCAAGTTGGTACTGTTTTTTTCCCATGCCATTTACTGATTGTACACGTACGAAAGTTGACAGCTGCATATGGATATTTAAAAAATAAAATAAATTTACTTTAATATTTGAAAAGTTGAATACTTAGAAATATAAATTAATTTTGAGTAACAAATATCCAGATACTGATGCTAGACTGTAAGAAGTTTAACATTCTTTATACCATCTGACCAAATAAAAAATGGACAACAGTACAATAATCTTGTTTAACTATTTCATCAGATCGTACATGGGCCAAAATAAAAACAATAAATAAAAAAGGCTGTTTACGTTATAAGATCCATATTTAATATTTTTAACAGAGATCTACAGGAGTTCGCTCTTCGATTGCTATAAATAACTGTTTGGTTTTTACTCTGTTCAAAATAAAAATTGCTTCTTCTCGCGATTTTATCAAATTCAGTTGATTTGTCAAAATCTGTTTGTTTCTTCAAGCGACCATTCATAAACATGAGCTTAAGTCAATGACAAGCAAACTTGCTCGGGGCCATTACCCTAAACACAGAACTAAACAGCCTCACCCTAAGAAGACAGCTGACATATGGTACCCAAAGACAGCTACTAAATCAGTCTTTGAGCCACCACCAAATGGTACTCACTAGGAAACGATCAATTACAATGCTTTCTTTACACAACCCGCCTCTTATCCAAGTCCATAGATGTCTAGCTGCTATACTTCATATACCATGTCTACCTCAAACATTTTTCAATAATTATAATCCCGTGTCAAAATATAAGAAACCCTCCTAATGACAGTAAAAGAACAGATTGCGGGAAGATGATGGGTTAGAGGGCGAAGGGACGATCGATAAAAATAAAGAAGAGAACTAGAATAACATTTCCTACAATATTAGGAAAAAAAATTAATAAATCAAAATTAGTAATTATTAATCTACATGAAGGAATAAAAATGTAAATTAAAATCAATTACGAAAAGTCGACTAAATGGCTAAGCCATGACCTAGAAGTAAGTACGAAAGTATTTGACAACGCCCGATGTTCCAAATATTGAAATATTAATTTGTATTCAAAGATAATATGTTAATAATAATAAATAACTTGTACCTAATTATTTAGTATATATTCTACTATAATTTGTTGTCCGTGGTACTGACCCATGTTTATCAAATTATTAAATAAACTTTGTCTATTTAATTAGGTATTGAAAACTCGTCAATACCCATTTTTTTCCCACTTCAATCGTAAGTTGATTTGAGCCCAAAATCAAGAAGGGTGGACTTCAAAAATATTGAACCGTTCGGCGTGACCTACATCCAAAATGTCAAAATAATAAGGTTTTATAGGACAAACGGCCCAATATTTTTTTAGGCTACCTTTTTTTCTCAATTTCTTGATCATATTATCTTACGATCCAAGTGAAAAGCAAATGGGTATTTACGAGATTTTAGTACCTAATTAAATAGACAAAGTTTGCCAATCTGCAGATTGTAAAAACCCCAATTCCAAGAGCACTCGTAAATAAAATAGTTGTAGGTCACGATGAGATGAAGCTATTTACGAAGTTTCATGCGGATGTTAATAATTTGATAAAAAGGGGTCTGTGCCACGGACTATTAATATTTTATTGTTCGTTTTACAATAATTATTTTGATTATCACTTATAATTTTTATACATAATATCCTGCTTTTTTTTTTTTTACGGAAGCTCCATCACCCCCTCCCCCTCAACTAGTATGGATAGTCTGCCCTTACGGTTGACAGAACCGTTTATTTTTAGTAAAATTGAACTATTCGAAAAATAAACAGAATACTGAAGGGTCGGAATCTCGATTTATAGTTTTAATATATTTTATTTAATTAAACAAAAAAGGAATCGGTTAATTAAGTACGTCCTCTACTCAACCTTATAACAATTTAAATAAAAAATAAAGTTGGATCCAAACATAAAATGGGTTAATACATACACTAATAAAGCTGCTCATACCTGAAAAAATAATGTAATGCCTGCTCATTAGGCGGACGTTTTTTTTTTTCATTTATGTTTTTGTATAAAGACTGTAATCATCGCGTCAAAGCCGCTTTCATTTCAAGGATTTTTATCATGCTCGAAATTAGACCTTAAAAACCCAATTCAGAATAAATATTGTTATTAAGAACTTAGTGTTTCTTAAAATTCTGGTTCATGTCTCAATTAATAATAATATTATTAATATTTAATACAGCATTAATAATACATTTTATAAATAAATAATATTAATGTTAATACAGTTTTTCTACTAAATTGAAATCTAATAAAAGAATTTA
This sequence comes from Nezara viridula, assembly GCA_928085145.1. Taxonomy (NCBI): domain Eukaryota; kingdom Metazoa; phylum Arthropoda; class Insecta; order Hemiptera; family Pentatomidae; genus Nezara; species Nezara viridula. The sequence continues at coordinate 101,387,702 of OV725080.1, read as the reverse complement.
TTTTATCTTATTTCATTAAACTATTACATTTTTAAAAGAAATTCGAAGGAAGCTAGTACGAAAAATATTAATGAAAATAAAATAAAGTTCGTTGGTTTTGGAGCTTAAGCTGCCTTCAAAAAATACTTTACAGTATCTCAAGAAGAGGATTTTAATGCTCTTAATATTTCAAGTCTAATCATTCCACTATTACCTCAAAAATTAAAAAAGGTATCTAACGAATATATTTCAACTGGTACGTCTATCTAGAGATGAATTACAATTTAGGACCTAAGGCCTAACACTTGAGCAGTTAATTTTAATTTTCAATAAATATTGAAGTTCTGTTAATGGTCAGATTCTTCACTCACGACATGAGCGTATGTGGCTAAAGCGCTCTTGCCCAATCTTCACTGGATTTAGCTCCAATGACGCGGTTGAGAGAGTAGCGCAGGGATCTGTTGGAGTCATGCTTTTCCCTCCACAGTTGGAGGGACAAGTCTCGGAGTTCTCTCGCCTGATTGTAAATAGTGTATATAGGTACGTATGTGTTCTCTTTTATTTATTTATTTTTAGATTATTTTATTCTTATTTATTGTATATATGTATTATTTTTCTGCATAATTTATTTTTATGTATTGTACCTAGAGTGTGAATGTGATCTCTGAACACTTATTATAAATGTCCTTTGAGACAGATTGTAATATTTCTCAATAAACAAGTTCTAAAAAAAAAAAGAAAAGATCTTCAATAATCATCTTGATTTTATCTTGTATCAATAAACTATACTTTTATTACAATTAATTTAAAAAATAAATCTGTTCAATAAAATTGTTGTCGATTTTATTATTTTTGTTAGCTATCGGAAGAAAATGTAGTTATGCGTAACTTCTTTTTTAAAAACTAAATATGGACAATAATATCTAAATATTTCTTTTAAATATACAAAAATATATATACATAATAAAGATGATTTAATAATTTTTAAATGCACAAGACGTAAAATAAACTGTTTAAGAAGGATGTATCAGTCATAAGAAAATAAATCTGTAAATATAGATCCAGTGCTATTTATTAGTTTAACAAGGATTTTTTTAACTACAGAAGTGGTTCTGAGAAATGAGATAACTATCATTGCACTTCGGACCATTCATTTCATTCATTGCTACAACGAGAATGAATGTTGCAACCTTGACTCACTTGATGGCAAGTGATTTATTAGAATGCAATTCACGTAACAAGGATTTAAGATTGAAAGGAATCGTAGATCGTTAAGCACTAAGCGATTTATTTAATTTTATGAAGAGAATAAAATATTCATATGTATTCATTACCAACGGCGCTTGACATAGGGTCTTGAAGAAGTGTAGACGAACCGTGACGCCAGAGTTGAACCGAACAGGATCTAAGACCCACAGATGTCTGGTAATTAGAAAAAACTGTTACGACACGGCTGTGAGAGCATCTCACATCAAACTATTGCTTTCTCAATCCCGCCGCAACAGCATTGATCATTTCAACGAACGAGGCCATGGAATTTATGGGGTAATTGTTAGAGGTGTACTAGATGGATTCATAATGATTTATGATTGAATTACTATTTTTGATTCATGATGACAGTTTATATTGAAAAAAAAAGATAATTTAAATGTATTATTACCATCCCTATATGGTTAAGTAACTGTCCTCTTTTAAATGTTTTCTTTGTACCTTCTAACATCCCAAGAGAACGTCATTAATGTTAACTTTCTGTTAAAGTTAATATTCTATCTATAATCAATCTAATACTCAACAGGATATAGTCCGTGGTACAGACCCCTTTTCATTGAGTTATTAACATCCCCCTGAAACTTCGTAAATAATTTTATCTCATCGTAACCTACAACTATTTTATTTACGAAAACTCTTGCAATTGGGGTGTTTTCAATCTGGAGGGGGGCAAACTTTGTCTATTTAATTAGGCACTGAAAACTCGTAAATACCCATTTCCATTCTATCAATAGCGATCTCTTCGATTAATAGCGATCAGTCCTGATGAAGGCCTGAACTTCGGGTCGAAAAGTCGGCAAATGTTTAAAAAAAATAAATATTATTATTTATTTTGCCATTTTTATTTTTTGACTCATCACCCCAAGTGTACTTCTTCATTTGATTTCTACTTCGATCGTAAGATGATTTGATCACAAAATCAATAAAAAACGTGGTCTACAAATATATTGTGCTGTTTCCTACAGAACTAATTAAGGCATGCGGGGAAGCCGGAGTTTCTAAAATACATCGGTTGGTTAACAAGATCTGGGTGAACGAGAAATTACCTGAAGAATGGAAAGAATCTATTCTTATTCCGATTCACAAAAAGGGTCCGAGGACGGATTGTAATAACTATCGAGGAATTTCACTCCTTCCGGTATGTTATAAAATATTCACTTTAATCTTAACCAGTCGAATCACGGAATACGCCGAGGAAATTATCGGAGACTACCAATGCGGATTTAGACGGAATCGTTCGACAATTGATCAAATATTTTCTTTACGGCAAATATTAGAGAAAAAATTGGAGTATAACGGTATTGTTCACCAGCTGTATATAGATTTTAAAAAGGCTTACGATTCTATTGACCGCCAGAAACTGTATAATATTCTAATCGAGCAGGGGATTCCAAAAAAACTAGTAAATCTAGTCAGGATGTGCTTGACGGAGACACTCAATAAAGTTAGAATCGGTAATAATTTGTCCGAAAAATTTGAGGTTCGTTCGGGCTTAAAACAGGGGGATTCTCTTTCGCCTGTCCTGTTCAATTTGGCATTAGAACATGCCATTAGGGAGGTAATGCGAACCGAGAAAGGGTTGGATCTGGGCGGGACAACATCCGTGCTGGGCTATGCTGATGATCTGGTACTGTTAAGCGAAGACGTTGAAACTATAAAACTAAATACGACAACGTTAATGAAAGCCGGTAAAGAACTAGGACTCGAAATAAACGTGGATAAAACAAAATATATGGTTAGCTGCAAAAATGGCGATACTACTGGTGATATCGATATAGATGGTAATATGTTTGAACAGGTAGATAAATTTAGGTATCTAGGTTCTACGATAACTAGAAAAAACGAAATTGAAGAAGAGATTAAGGTTAGACTGAAGGCGGGGAATGCTTGTTATTTTTCTGTGACAAAACTACTTAGTTCGCGCCTCTTGTCCCGAAACTTAAAAATTAGAATCTATAAAACAATTATCTTGCCTACAGTTCTTTATGGATGCGAAACTTGGCCGCTTACATTAAGGGTATGAGCAGCGTCTTAAGGTTTTTGAAAATAAAGTATTGCGTAGAATATTCGGACCGAAGAAGGATGAGTTAACCGGAGAGTTCAGACGGTTACACAACGCCGAATTGCGTGAGCTGTATCCGGGTAATATAATTGAGGTAATTTCATCGCGGCGAATCAAATGGGCTTGTAAAGTTGTTGGGCTTAGTAACGAGAGAATTCCTAAAAGGTTAATATGTGCAGTGCCGAATGGTAAGCGTCCGAGGGGTAGACCGAAGCGAAGGTGGGAAGATTGCATTAAAGCCGATCTGAAGGGACTGGGTTTGGACGGCGAACGGTGGAGGGAGGTGTGTAACAAGCGATTGGTGGTGTCGGCATCGAACCTTCGGGTTCGCTAAGCCTTTTATTATTATTATGATCATTAGAATTTCTCAGCCATTGCTGCATATATTCATCCACACGGACTCAGTGAGACAAGTGTTGTAAATAAATAATTTAAACATTTTCTGACTATACTGGCACTTCCTAGTAGCAAAAGTTTCTGTTTTTCTTCTAGGCTGTTCTTGATCTGGAAATCCTAATTCCTTGCAAGTTTTAATAACCTCCTCTGGGAACAATCCATTGCTAGAAATTATGTGTAACACTCACAGGCGGATCTACCAGGGGGGGAGAGAGGGTTTCGGGCTAAAACCCCCAAAATGGTAAAATATAACCATGTTTTACAGAAAAAATATAAAAAAACTATCTCTTATTAAAGTATTTTTGTTCGTTTAATTACATTTAATAGACTTCAATAACCACTTAAACACCATTTCATATAGATAGTTAATTTCTTTTTTTTTTTAAATTAATTATTGTTATATGTATATGAAAAAAAATCTTTCGGGCTGTTGCTTCCCCCCCCCCCCAAAAAAAAAAATTAAATCCTGGATCCGCTAGTGGTAACACTTTTCCTTGTTTTAGGCTGTGAGGATGTTTCAGTCGCTCATAGATTTATTTTTGTCCACTTTTGAATATTGTCATCGTTGGAAACTATTAACTCAAATATTTTTCCCTTCCTTTCATATAATAATTTTTTTTTAATTTTCATATCTTAATGACAAATATAATTACAATTTAAACTTATATGAATAGAATTGTATTACAGGAAGAATGCCCCCAGTTTAAAATGAGAGAAATAAAAAAGGACTAGGAAAAACACTGAGAGAAATTCTTCAATGTAGTTAAGAGCAAGTTTGTAAAGTGTTAAATTTTTTTAAGTTAACAAAATACTATGTCAGGATATCAATTATAATGAAACGCCGATGATTCATAAGGGTAGAGGCAAGAAAGAGAGAAAAAATAGAATAGAAAATATAGTGGTCTAAAAATATCATTTTACAGAAAACGTCCTATAATTAATGTCAACTCTTATAACATCAGGATATAGTGAGATACCAAAAATAAAAAAAACTATTACAAAAACTATGAAAATCAGAAAATAAACTTTAAATATGTTGAAAAATCTATTTAAAAAAACGTTGAAAAATGTATATGAAAAAAAATCTTTCGAGCTGAAGATTTTTTTTCATATACCCCCCCCAAACAAAAAAAATTAAATCCTGGATCCACTAGTGGTAACACTTTACCTTGTTTTATGCTGTGAGGATGTTTCAGTCTCTCATAGATCTATTTTTGTCCACTTTTGAATATTGTCATCGTTGGTAAATCTCATCTCAAATATTTTTCCCTTCCTTTCGATTTTTAGAACAGTATATCTGATTTATTGTTTAACACTGTTTGGTCCGCGATTATAGGCTGATCCTTCTAGAGAATTTTTTTTTATCGAACAGGGTAGAAGTGAAAAAAAGGTTTTGAGATAATGGCTGCAATGAATTCGAGTACGGTAAGAATTAATGTAAACTTTCAAGAGGAACATAAAGCATATGTTCAAATTTTAAAGGGCTGATAAGATTACTTAATAGGGTCAGTGTGTTAAACAAATGGAAGAACTGGAGAAAGTTTAAACCCCTCAGCGGGAGTCTTGCCTGGTCGAGCCAGCGCCTTCCATTTGTAGCCTGGCGGCTCTGTCAACCGGGCCCCGTTCATTAATTTCCAATTCCCATTAGCTCATCTTATATATAGATAAGTGGGTACCGGACCCGCTCTTTTTGTAGGCCGCTCAGGACATCTATAAATTCAAAAATCCATACCGACAGACGGTTGTTATTTCCAATTAGTTTTGCATGACACGGCCACTCACGAAATCTCGAAATATATATAGTATTTTAATTTATTTAAAATAAAAATAAGTTTTTTAAAATTGTTATATCTTAAGGACAAATATAATTACAATTTAAACTTACATAAATAGAATTGAATTACTGGAAGAATGCCCCCAGTTTAAACCGAGAAAAAAAAAGGACTTGGAAAAACACTGAGAGAAATTTATCAAGTTAGTGAATAGCAAGTTTCTAAGCTGTTAAATTTTTTTAAGTTAACAATAACAGGACATCAATTATATTGAAACGCCAATGATCCTTAAGAGTAGAGCCGAGAAAGACAGAAAAAAATTGAATAGAAAATATAGTGCTATAAAAATATCATTTTACAGAAAATGACCTATAATTAATGTCAACTCTTATCACATCAGTATATAGTTTTTATTACATCAGTATATACAAAAACCTTTGAAAGTCAGAAAATAAACTTTGAATACATTAAAACATCTATTTTTTTTTCATGAGAATAGTTCATTTTCTTTTCTTTCTCTTTTAGATGATAGATAAAATTTATTCCGTTTGTTCTGTTTAAAACATTTTATTATAAAATTTTATACCGATTGCACCTACAATTAAAACTTTTTACTTTCACTTACGTAAATATGTAATATATAGTAAGGGTAAGTATTGCGATCGAGAAAATTTTTTAATCTGAGTTTTCAACGGAAATACACGTTTTGTGGTTCCGTGAGTCCAAATAACCAAGTCTCAAAAAAAGGTCTGTGTGTCTGTGTGTACGTGAACACTCTAGCTCGAAAACGAAAAGTCCTACGAAACTGATATTACGTATTTAAGATATATATATACCTCAGATGTGACAGCAAGCTTTTCCTTAAAATCGGCTAACCGGAAGGGCAATTTTATATCAACGCTGAAACACATTTCCACAATTTTCTCAACGATTTTGATTAAACTCGGTGTATCATTGTATAATGAAGTGTCTTTAATATCATTAGTCTTATCCATTGATGTCACTTTACAGAGCTTAAATGCCAATGTTCATATACGTTTCCTCTAAAGTACTTTAATATGGTTTATATTAAATTAATCATTTCACATTATTCAGAGTTACAAAAAAATGCTAAATATAACTTTTGAAAGAATTTGATAAGTTAATAAGGAGAAAAATGCAAAAAACCTGCGTTGCTATAGACTATAGCGCCTAAACGAATGTACCGATTTAGATGAAACTTCGCTAAATTTAATTTTCACGACACCCTTTAATTTATTTATATAACATACTTCAACGAAAAGAATCTGAAAAAAGTTACGAGGGATGTAAAATTAAATTCGAATAACTCAAATGTTACACTTTTTGCTTTTTAATTTTTTCGATCTGTCGTTTCTGGCATTATCATTTTTTTTTAATTCTTATTTATCATATTTATTTATATAATTATTATTTATATCATTATTACCTGATGTAATAAGAGTTGACATAAATTAAGAAATAAACGATAATCTGCGGTTAAATAAATGCATTCTGCAAATGTTGTGGCTTTTGAAATTGAATTAACCCTGTTTTGATGAATACTAAATTTTACATCAACCATTTTTTTTTTAAACTAATCATTCAGTGGTATAATAATTATAATATAAGTATGAAATAAAAAAAAAATAACATTTTATACAAGTAGAAAATTAGCTATAACTTATGTCAACTCTCGTCAAACCAGGTAATAATGAGATAAACAGTCACGATATAATAAATGTAATAAATAAGAATTTTAAAAAAATCCTCAGAACACCGGAAATGACATTTGTATGAAATTTAAAATCTATCTACTTTCTCCATTATAACCTATGTTGAAATTGAAGCACTCAACGAAAGATGATGAAGACTAAATTTTACAGAAAACAGAAGCACTAACTCGTATATTAAATGACAATTTTGTTTTATAATCAACTTTTTAATTATATTTACGGAATGTAATATTATTTATTATATAATATAAAACATATATTATATAAAAATAACATAATTATGATGTAAAAAAAAAATAGAATTTAAATAAAATATATATATATATTAATACTTTTAGTGGTCTAAAAATAATCATTTCCTAAAAGCAGTACATTAACTATAATTTAAGTCGTCTCATACCATATTAGGTAATATGATGACGATATGTAATCATAACAAAAATGCATATAAATATGATAGGGACGATAATTACAAAAAACTGGAATGACATTTTGAATAAATTTAAAATTCTCATCCAGTTTTTATTATTTTAGAGACTGAATTAATATTGCTTTATGAAGATTTTACAAGAAACGCCACCAGTAACTCGAAATGATTTTCTTTTTTATAATCAACCTTTCAATTTTATTTTCAAATGATAATAAAATTAATATTATTAATAAATCAAATTATTTTAAGAAAAAATAATATAATTCTGAAGTAGATAAAATGTGTATAAATAATTGTGTCTAATATCTGAAATAATAATGAAAAGTATTCATTAGTTAATGAGAATATTTGCAGTTATGTATAACTTTTTTGTTGCGAAAAAAAATGCTAGCTTTAAGGTTGAGGAAACCGTGAGAAATCTCGAAACTTTAAACTATAAATTATATTTATAGTTTAAAATGAATCTTAATCTCAATTTTTTCTGTAAGACACTAGTAAAATAATTCACTAATTATATTATTTAATTATAATATATTATATTACTGATTGAAAAAAGTTATTTCTATAAGATATGTATGAGAAAAGAAATCTTTAATCACTTACATATTAAAGATGGCTTGTACATTAGAGACATAGTATTACGTAAATCAAATGCACCAAGAACTTACCTGAAACAAAAACAAAAAAAATTAGATTAACTAAAATTATTTTATGTAGATTTATATTTTTAAAAAAATATTTTTACATATGCTGTTTGAAATGCAATGTTAAAAAATTATGCTCGGGATGTACTAACAAAAATTAAAATAAATAAATTCCAATATGTGCGATATTGGAAAAATCATTACAAACAAAGAAAAGGTATTTTGATTACGTTTGTGGTGGGAAGTGAAAGGTCGTTCAATGACACACCTAGGGTTTTCCTAATCGTTTCGGTTTTGGACAAACCTTCCAAATGGCGGTAAGATTTCCCCGCAGGAAATCTTAGCCTGGCATGTTTCTTTAAATGTTTAGAATTGTTAAGATTTTCCAACACCATGATTTTTTTAACTGCTTTAATAATTTAGGAGCTCATTATCAAAATGCAGTTTGTCTATTTCCATTTATAAATTTAATTTTGATTCTGACAAAAATATTGGCAACATTTATTTCGCAGTGAACAACAAACAAATCTCTGTAAATAAGTAAAAAAGGAGCAATATAGTACACGACACTTCAACCTTATCCTTCATATTACATTCATTAAAAAATAATTCTTAATGCTTGTTTTAAATTAATTTACATCAAACCACTGAAAGAAAACCTTTTATTGTGATTACTTGTTAATGATAAAATTTTGGAGTTGAACATCAAATATATTGATTTGATCAGATATATATATAACCAAAGATAATCAATAAATAGGAATTAAAGGATTCGGTCCAACGTTAAAAATTATTTACCCCAAACTATAAAATCGCCACTTACAACATCTGTGAAGTTAATCGGTCTATCAGACCTGAATTATTTCGTCGTGGAATCACCTATGGATAGACCTCGTAAAATGATTAATATATATTTTATTTTCGTTATCGTAAAATTTATTACCACTATAACAATTTAGTAAATAAGACGTTTCAATTTAACTACCAAGAATATAACACAGAAAATGATTCTGAGGTTATATTAATGAATATAACGACAAGTATTCGCATGCTTGATTTTCACAAATAAATGATAAGGACGCTCAAATTTCGGCGTTTTGGTTAAAATTTAAAGGATTGTAATTATGACATTATTTATTCCTCAACATGGTGTTACCGTTTACTAACTGATTCAGGATTTAATTTTGGAGGAAGGGGAGTTCAGCCCGAAAACTTTATTTTTTATACATAAACCACGATTATTATCTTCAAGAAAAAGAAACAAACTACCTATATCAAATGGTGTTAAAATGATTCCTGAATGATTCCTATTAAATAAAACCACATTAACAATAATACTTTTATAGATAAATTTTTAATATTTATTTCATAAGGCAGGATTATATCTTATCATTTTTTTTTGGGGGGGGGGAGGGAGAGGAGAGGGAGGCTTCAGCTCAGAAGCTCTCCTCCTAATATCGATCCGCCTGTGTTACCTTGCAAGTGTTGCTTTATTTTTATGGGTGGGTTCAAGATCTGATGAACAGACCATAAATGGATTATTAAGAAAGGTTAGGTTTTTCCGTCCAGTAAGACCTCGATCTCGGAGTAAAAGGTCCCGTTGGGTTTGCGGAAGTCACAATTCCCATCTAAATAAACGGAGATATGCCGATAAAATGTGAATACATAGTAGGAACAGAGGATCTTGGCCCATCTATTAAAAATGGAGCAATACTTGAACATTAGTATCCTTAATCAGCGCCGGCCTTAGATCTTTGGCGCCCTACAGACAATTATGTCATTCCTCCCCCTCCCCCTCCTTCCCAAAAAAATAATCTCTTATAAGCTATATAAAATAATATAACACTAATCTGTTATTAATAATAATTCTTAATAGTAATATTTAAATATTATATTTCAATATATCTATATTTCAATAGCTTTATTAACTGGATAAACTTAATCATTGAAATAATCTTTACAATTTATTTTTAAAATTCGCAAGTGGCGAGCTACCAGGGTTGCTCAGGTTGTCCTGCTCTCAATGTTTTAACTATACTTTACATAAAAGTAATGTTAAAACAAGAAAAAGTACAATGTATGGAAGATTGTACTAAGTTCAAAGAAGAGAATGAAGTTCAATAGATAGAAAGAAAAAAATTATATATAGAATTAAGTTTTTTATGATTGCATTTACCTTAAGAATCAAGGGATAAAGACGATTTAACTCATCGAGGAAACAAGGTAAGACTGAATAGAGAAGGCGGAAAAACTTAAGTCTGGTAGAGGAGGAACTAAATGTTGGGAAAACCAAAAAGTTAGTCCGATGGCGTAAAAGGACTATAGAAAGCAACATCTAATATTAATTAAAATACTATAAAAGATAAAGAATTTTATTTATTTAATGATACCTGATTATTTAATATTATTATTATTTAATGAAATCGTAAACTTTCAATACTATAACAGGTGCGGGTTCAAGAATCTGAACGCATTAAAATCTTTTTGTTTGACAAGCGTAACACCATTACTGTTGTCGACGATGTATGGCAAGTAGTTATTACAAACTCCTTAAAATCTTAAACACATCAAAGTTGCATCATTGTGACCGTAAAAGGCCAAAATCCCTGAATTTTTAAATGATGCCAATAAATTGATAGATTTAAAACTAAACACAGACCTAATTTATATTTATAACTAATAACTGCCGGAATGTTAAAGGACATCCCAAAAAGTAGGGCTAAGGTCAGACCAGAAGACCTTTAGATATGGCTATAGAAGGACAAGAACCTGCTGAGAGGTAGAGGACGGTATGGTAATGAAGATTAGATCCCAAACCAGAAGTCCTTGCCTCGCCCAGGTCGTGTGTTGTGTATTGCAAGGGTTATCGTTAATTCTGTGTTGTTCTTTACAAACGACTTATTGTTATTTAATGTTAGTGAGTACGATATTATCTTGCACTATCAGATCTCTGTTCGACGACTAAATTATATATAGTTCACTTCCTTATCATGCGTTTCTGTACAAGGATGTTTATCATTTAAAACAAGGTCTAAATCCACAGATCCCCTAGTATTTTTTTTAAAGCTATATTTTCAATTAATGTTAAATAAAAAAGAATCACTTCCAACAATAAATAAAATGGCATAATCAACTACATACCCTAGTATCAATATATACTACAGAATAGTATAAGTTTTATACTTTTGAGTTATGCGTAAATAAAGTTTTCTTTTCATCATAGCTTTTTCCTTACTTTTCTCAGGAAAAAATGATCTTCGAAATAATGGTTCAATTATTGGATTTGGTGAATGATTAAGAAAGATATCGACAAAAAATAAAATCTTTGAGATTGTTAGTGCAAAAGGTAGTATGTATTCTCTTTGCGCAAATGGAAACATTTGTCAGTCCGTAACTGCTATAAGTAGTATGATAAATAGAAACATAGTAGAAGAAAATAAAATAAGAAATTATACTAATAAATCATAAAAAAATAATAGGATTTTTGCACTAACAGTAGGGATATATAAAGATATTGCGAAGTGTGCGATGGTTGCCATAGAACCCATTTCTCTTTTTATTAGTTTTTCAAATAACCAAACACCATAAATCTCCTCGGATATTACAGTTATTAACTACAAGGATTCCTAAATTGTCTAAGATAGATCTTTTGAATAAAATATAAACCAGATATAAGAGGAAACAAATCGATTTATATTTCCGAAATGCAGTTGGGACTTCAGAACAATTATCCTTCGTTTACCTTTTCCATAGATTTTTAGTTTAAATAAAACGTATTAAGTATCTTACTGAACTATGGAAGCTAGGAAATTTTAAGAATGAATTATGGTTTATTCAGAAAAGGGTACATTTATGGACCTTAAACGGATTTTGTCCCATCTCGATCCATCCATATATCAACATCGGAATTTTGTAACATCCTGCATTTTTCAATGACGTTTAATAAACTGGTAGTAGGAATTTAAAGATAGAAATCTAATCTAATAGAAATGGAATCCGTCACTTCACTATGAAATCTCTTTTCGTTTATTAAGTAGGTTAATATGATGTAAATCATTCCTCTTGTAACTTTCGTCTTATTCCATATGTCCAAATTTTCTTTGCTTGCAGTGGATTCTATTTCTTGCTAATGTACCACCTTTTCAGTTATCAGATTCTCGACATTTCTTGACTGTAAATTACTTACAAATTAAACGAAGAAGCTTTTGGTGATAAATTCACATTACCTCATATATATGGATAAAAATAAGCAAAGTACATCAAGTTATGACGCGGGTAGCGATTACGACTTCACAGTTCGAGAACTGCCAAGGAGCGTGCTAACAAACAGAGACAGGTGTAGAGGTCCCCCAAAGCGACAAATGCCAGGCCCGAAATAACTGCGGTTCCGTAGCAGTGTCGCTATAAATAACTCTCCTGTCACCGTGATTCACTCTTCGGGGAAGAGACTATCGTCAATGTTGGACAATCTAGTCATCGTGGATACAACAAGGATCTGTTAATCGGAAAGGAGCAGTTCCTGGACGACGGCATTTGATCGGGATCCTAAGGGCAAGGGCTCATCAAGCAAGACAAAGGACGTCTTAAAAGGTTAAGGAATACAAAAGCTCGTAAGCGATCTCATTTGATTATCTAAGGTGGCTACAGTAGCAGTTACTAATAGGATTAATTTATAAAGAGTCTGTCTAAAAATCAAAAACCAAATAACCAACTTTTTAATTTTGAAAATGAAATATACTTTCTGAAAATATTATCTATGTATTTGTTTATATACGTTAATGAATTATTTCTGCGAATTTTATTCTCTAGATATAATATTTAAAAAAAGAATGAATAAGTTGCTTCAAACATTTTTTCATTGAAAAAGGTTTTCTTTAATTTCATTGTCGATGATGTTTTAAAATAATCGAGGCCATGAACAATTTCCTATTAAGCTAATCGGATACCTGTAAGGTTAAAGAAATAAATAATAAAAAAAAATATCTAAATGATTTATCAATGCTTTACTCAAGTTTTTCATGGAATATCTAATGCGGCATTACAATCGATTGTTACCTGAGAAATCTGGTTTACAAATATTTTGCAATCAAATCTAAACATGACACCCATGATTCAAATTACATAGCATTAATTTATATACAGGAAATGGTAGTGGAAAATTCCTTTTAACAAACTTAAATGGAACATATTAAGCATTAAATGCCTTCAGATGGATCCTCAGAATCATAGTTATTTTTACAATATAATTTCGTAAATGTATATATATATATACATTTCTTCTTCTATGTCTTTCTACTGCACAGGCTTCCGTTAAGATTGCGACTAGTTCAGTACATACACATTCTATGTGTGACTAGCACTGTTGAGAAGCGGTGTCCGTGAGCTCTGTCCACTTCTTTTTCCATATAACCCTGTCTTTAGCGTATATATATATATATATATATATATATATATATATATATATATATATATATATTATATATGAACTAGTTCGCAATCTTAACTATTACATTTTGAATTAATCTTTCTGTTATGTTTCACAACTGTATTTCTACCAGTTGAAGCTGTCAAAACATCGTTGTTTACTTTTAGATGCAGGTAGGATTCTGCAAAAACCACTTTGCGCCATCTTTTCTGTCTCATCTTTTCAAGAAGCCTTAAAAGACATGACGCCATAATGGTTTTGGGACCTTTAAAGTTTCCTGGATATACAAAAGCACAGTTTATTCTTTTGTTCAGCTATTTCTATTGTGACTAGGTTAGTATGAAAAAAAGCTCTAATAGTTGAACATATTAAATAAAGCAAAATTTAAAATTATTCGTTAATGTAATAAATGCGATTTTGCAATATAAAATAAAATTTTCTTTATTAATCTTTGTTGCTCTCTCTAAGCCAGTAAGATGTTTATATCGTCGGTATATTGTGAAAAGCCATCATAAGTGACATTTCATATCCTTAAATAATTAAGAAATCTGAAGAATTTTCCCTCCATGAAATCAGAAAATTGTGTGCTCGTTACATCTATATTTTTTTATTTTTTTTTTTTTTGTCTTTACATCTTCATCCGCACCTGTCATGGTAGTGACAATTAACAGATTTTCTGTTAAGTTGAAAATTACATGATAGGCATGACGAAGAATGGAGCCCAGCAGCACCTCTTCCCTGGTCTGTTTACATCCTAAAATCAGGAAAGGAGATCTCTCATCCAGCTCCTTTTCAGTCGCCTCCTGATGAACATTTCAGCCGTGGCCATGTCTTTGATCCATCCAAGTCCATTGTGATGTCCGTGTAGTTTTGGATAAAATCGGGAGTAAAGAGTATGTGCTGGTCAATGGTTGGTTGTCTTAGGTCGGTATGTAAAGACTTATTGTTGACGTACCAGGGAGCTGCAGTTATTAGTCTTAAAATTTTAGATTGAAAGGATTGTAGTTTTTGTAAGTGAGTCTTTTTTGCTGAACCGTAAATCTGTGAGGCGTATGTCCAAATGGGTTTGAGCATCTATATTTGATATTTGAAAATGCTTGAGCAATTTTTGTGCACTTACTGTGTTTTTCTATCGACGATTAAAGTAAAAATTCACAAAAACATATTTGATAGTTACTCTATATCAAAAATGCACTCACTGACTTAAGAAGAAACTGTTTAATAGATTGGTCCACGCATAAAGTCATAATAAACGTTTATCGGGTAATTAGTAAGTTGTATTAGAAATGATAATCCTACTTCTTATCTTCAGCAGTAAAACTTGACGATAAAGTAACCACACCGATAACTACGTAACAGCGACTAAACGACTGAGACCTAAATGGATAAATAGCTGTTAGGTAAGAAGACAGGTAAAGATCTAGTAGCAGCTATTACCTGTAATGAACGGTCTGGAGCGGGTCAACTGCATTGGCCAGGTATTCGGCCTTGTTAATGGCTTAATTAAAGCTTCACTATCTGCTTCACTGGATCCAATGAAATTTAAGTCTCTTTTTTGTTTATTGTAATTTTTAGACTTCCACTTAAAAACTTAACTTAAAAAAAAAATGTTTATTGAAATTTACAACTGCACTAAATAAATACAACTAGTAAATATGAGAAAATCAAGAGTAATGACATGAACAGACTTGTGGAGACACTACCCAATGATAAAACTCCCTAAATAATTCTAAGTAAGAAGATCACAAAGCCATCTTCTTTTCTGACGCCTAGGAGGATTATCAGAAATTGAGTAAGAAGCAAGGCTGGAAACAAGTGGATTCTGATGGGACTGGAGTTTATCATGAAAGGATATGTATCTTGCTTGGGTTAAATCAGCGACATATAGAACATTTAAGATCTTTATGAATGGTTTTATTTTTTATTAAGGATTGGATGCGATAGGTATTCGATGGTTTGGTGGAGCCCCAAATTTCAACTCCGTATGTCCATAGAGGTCTTATTATACTCATAAATGAGTCTTTTACAATTAATGGAAAGTTTAGAGCGTTTGTCTAGTAAATGTTGGAACAGACGGTAACGTCGAGCAGTTTTTTATCGTTTCAATCTTGTATGCGGATTTTAAGTAACACGTTTGTCCATTTGGAATCTGGAATCCTAGGTAACGGATTTGTTCAATAGGGACAAGTGGAATATCATTGAAAGATATTTTAGGACAAGAAGTTGTAAGATTTACGACGAAGGGTAAAGGTAATTTGATGGGATTTATTTTTATTCTCCAGTTTTGACACCATTCCTCAAGGTTTGTGATATGTGATTGGAGGGATTAGGGTGCAGTAAAAGGTTCATTATCAACAGATCTTTAAATGATGAATTAACTAAGGAGAGTAAAGACAAAGTGAATCATGATAGTATAGTATCAAACCGTTTTACAAATTCATTCAAAGAGTTCTAGTGCACAGACAAAAAACAACAAAATCTTTATATTTCATTTATTATTAATACAATAATTAGAGAAGGCAACAACATATATATATATAAAGTTAGAATTTTAAAAATAAATAAGGATTATCAAAAATAATTTTGGTTTTTACATATGTCAACTTTATTCAATCATCTATTTTGCTTTTATTACGATGATTTTTTCAGTGCAATGAGGGGAATATCATAATCAGGATTTATATTTATAGAGATCAATTTCACATTTGATAAAGTACTTAGGAAGGCACAGCATTTTTAATAATATTTATTTTGTTGCGATGTAAGAACAAGTTATTGGCACAGCTGAGGATGGTTTCATGGCGCGATCAAAATTTTTAGTGGGGCAAATTTCGACGGAGTTATAAATTTTGGGGCTAAGGAACAAGGGGAAAACATGGAACAATCACAGCAAGTGTACTTATATATGATCTACGATTTTTCAAATTCTGCTTTAGTTTGCCCTGTTTTTAAGAGAAGGTGAGCAATAAAATATATTGGAAGAAGAAGGGGAGTGGAGGTTCTTGCGCCATCGACTTGAGGGGAGGGAGAATCGACATCTCTGGCACAACTAACAGCCCCAAATTCCTGTCTGCTACCTACACTAAAGAAACAATTTATAAAAAAAAAAAAAGAACATAACTCTATATGAGCCTAAATTTACTAAATTGGAAAACTAGATCATGACAAATCACACATACACTTCGACGAGACACGTGTCCACCAGTTGACACCGGCGTCAACCGAATTTCTCAGACGGACATTGTACATTATCTTGGACTAACATGACCTGACCTACATGTCAAAATAAAATAAAGACTTTAAACAAGCGACTGGACATACTACACTCATTTATTTCCATATCAAAATTGAAAATCAGTCAAAAACTTAAGGCATACACCACCTTATGCCAGCAAAAAATTACTCACTTACAAAAAGTTTTAATTTAAAGTTTTAAGACTAATAACAGTAGGTTCACTTTACATTCCAAATTATGACAACCGACTATCGACCACCACAATTCTTTACTCCCGATTTCATATTAAACTGATCGGACGGAATAATATACTTATAAACAACCTGGCCACAACTAACAGTCTCGCTAGGAGACAACTGAAAAGGAGCTGGATGAAAGACCTCCTTACCTAAATTAAGGAAACAAATAAAGAGCAGGAAGAGGTGCTGCGGATTAATATAATTTTCATGCCTTTATCCAAATTGACAATAACAACATCTGCTTTTCGTCAAATTCATGGTGCGGATTAAGATTTGAAAGAAAATATATTTTTCTATAAATATATAAACAAATGTATATGTATTCCAATCTGAAAAGGTCTTTGTCGTCCTCAGTCGATTGCGCCAGCAAATGAGGCAACCACCAATAAACGAATTCAGGCAACCCATATAATCAATTCCAACAGTAATAATGGTTCCGAATTTGAATTTTATGATGGTAGACTCCTGATGCTATCACTGGGACACTACGGCTTGGCGATGACGTGGCTATAAAAGGTATAAAAGGACTGGTTATAGTTTGTGGGTCAATAGGACCTGAGTCACTCGTGTTGATTAAGTGAATTCTGTATGTCTCAGTGTCCTTCAGTTACGTGAGGAAATATCTCCATGAGATCTTGAAGCATTTGTAAACTATAACAAACATAATAATAAATAGTTCATCATTGCTAACGTGTCATCATCCACAGGATACGAAATCGAAAGGAAGCCGACGTTATATATATGCTCTCCGATCTTTATATATCATTTCTAAAAGGTGGTACGACGTATATATTGTTAAAACTTCAACAAATCTAATGGTTGAGAACCATCAGTTTGAAGATCATCTTCGTTGTCGGATGTGAGAAATAAGGACATCCCTCAGAAAAACAAGTTGTAAAGAAAAGGAATCTTAATTTGCCATTATAGTGTATATAGGTATGTATTGTGCATATAGGTATGTTTGTGTTCTTTTTTATTTATTTATTTATTTTTAGTTGATTTTATAATCATTTATTGTATATATACTGTTATCATTGTACATCGAGTGTGAATGTGATCTCCGAACACTATTATAAATGTCCTTTGAGACAGATTATAATATTCTCACAAAATAATAAAAAAATAAAAAATTGCCACTAAATAAAATAATATATAATTTGTGGTCGAACATACCCAATGATGATTAGGAAGGTTTACAAATTCTCTTCAAAATTAAAATAACCATCGAAACAGAATTACTTTTAATAATTAGAAAATTTTAAATATTTGTAATAATTAATGATTCTGTATACCGGAGGTAAACCCTTGTCCGTTTTTGTATTTGTTCTGAGATCCAATTTTCAATAGCTTTGAGGCATTCAAATTTGTTTCTTATTAACTAAATTTACTGAACAGAAAATCTAAACTTTCTGTTGAAAACAAATTACTGATATACAAGACAATACTGAAACCTATTTGGAATTACGGACTAGAACTGTGGGGAGCAGTAAAATTGACTAACATCAAACGCATCCAATCCTTTCCTTCTTAAGTCCTTCGAACAATAATCGATGCTCCTTTCTATGTAACCAACAAAACCATACATCATGATCTCAACGTCACATTTTTTCTTGACCTTATCTCAGAAAATTGTTCCAAATTTCACCAGAAACGTATCATCCAAATTCTCTTTCACATTCCCTATGATTCTCCAAGAAGGCAGTGGTCCCGTTAGAACTTGTAGTTTATAAATATTGGAGTTCTGGCAATAGCTAGATTCTCTACTTAAGACATCCGTGTATATGGCTAACATCAGTGATCAATTATCAATCACTAACTTTAGTACCACTGACGCGGTTGAGAGAGTAGCGCAGGGATTTCCTCGAGTTCTGCTATTAAGCTTTTTGCTCCTACTATGGAGGGACAAGTCTGACTTGGAGGTCAGGCTCGCCTGATTGTAAATAATGTGTATAGGTAAATATGTTTTTTTTTCTGTTTTTTTTAAATTTACATATCTTATTTAAGTTAAGTTATCTTATTTTATTTATTGTATATATTTCTTATTATTATTTAGTTGTTATTTTGCTTTTTTTTTTGTAAATATGTTGTGAATGTTACCTCCCTATAACTAATGTCCAAGTGACAGTATGTTATGTTATTCAATAAATAAAAAAAAAAATGGTGTCCATTATCTCCGGGGCTTAGCATTATTATGAATGTTTTCTGGATATTGTTTCCAATATATTTATAACACTTTATATGTAGTGGAAATTAATATATAATGTATTATATAGATGTTTTTTTTTTTTAGCCCATTGGATGGATTTATAATTTACCATTTTATTCATTCATTCAATATAAGTTGAAATAGACAGTGTAATTCCCAACCAGAATATCTTAAATTATTACTGAGTAAGACTTTTTATTTAATAGACAGATTAATATTTTTTTTAAATATATATAATCGATTTTTTCTTTCCAATAAATAAATACTCGTATGCATGAGGAAGGTTTAAAACTGTTATTGTACCACTGGCTCCATCGATGGATGTTCAATTGATTCAATTTAAGTTGAGTATGAGTGGGTAGAGATAGGAATAGACCTAGGGCAGGTATAAGGTGCTACGACACCTATTATTTATTGAAGATATATCGGCTGTCAGGTGGACCTTTCGAAGGAATTAGGATTATTGATGGATCATCTCTAAACCTCTTCCACTCGAGCGGGTCAAGAACCATCTTATTCCAAAATATTTAGGGTTCTTGACCGGAAGGCCTGTTTTTTTTTCTGGGTTTGAAGTGCTTTGACACTAAAAATAGTATTGTTGACCACTATTGTATCGAAAGTAAAAAGCTTAGATTTAGACAATTTATGATTATGCGGCCGTTTGGCTAGTGAAGGCGAACGCACTGATTATAGCCTTAACATAAAATTGATTTTTATTTATAGTGCATATAAAAATTAGATAATACTTAATTTCCCAGTTCTTCAAGGCGTTGTTCTTCATTTAATGTATTTCATTGCTACGCATAGTTTCTGTAAAGAGCAGTAGGGTAACATTTTATAAATTTCAATTTCAGCCGACTTTATTTATTAACAATTCCTGTCACGTGTGCCCATCCTCTCCCCAAGGTAGATGGCGCATGAACTTTCTCCCTCCCCAGATATTATATTTCTATCCACTTCTTAAAAACATTAGAAATAAAAGTATCGTAAACCTTATACTATTATCACCTTGTTATTTATAAACAACTCGAAACTTTTTAATTCGAAAATTCGTAATTCCGTTGAAATGAGTCCCTCTCAAAAATCCAAAATCCCATCAAAATTAACCCCTCTCAAAATTTTTGATGGCGTAAGTTGCGTGAAACCCCCTTGTTACTGTTGAATGCTGGATTTTAAATAAAATCTTTCTACATCAGAATCAGCTTTTATACTGTTATCAGACTCATAACAGTGTAAAAGAGATAAAACCTATAGAATCCGAATTCTTGCCATATTGAATATCGACAGTCAAACAGTAAAATCCTGTAAGTACAGTTTAATTAGAATGTGCAGATTTGAGCTTTGTCGATTAATCTTGTCTTCGGACATATTCATAAAAAGAAACTAAAATTGTTATTTGGAACATTACGTCTCCTTCTTAAACATGAAATAAAAATTGAACCGAATATCTTACTTTATAAAATATGAAATACGCAGTTTATTTCGTCGTATATATAATTTTATGTATTGCAGTGTGGATATCGATATTTTTAATTTTAAAAAATTATAAATAAAATATCAAATAGATTGAGAGTTTAAATGCATTCTATTTTCTCCATTTTTTTATTTACTTTTTTGTCTTTTGCATACACATTAGAAAATATAATTCTAAAATCATGATATTATATTATAACATAGTATATTTTATTGTGTTTCTTTTTTTCCTTATCCTTTTTTCTGTATTTGTACTTTTATATACTTGTATTCGTAAATCTGAATTGTATTTGAAATAGCTAATAAAATATCGATATTGTCCATTTTGAATGATTATTATATTCAGAATTTCAGAAATTATCCTAGTATCCGAAAACTGTGATGGATCGTCTTTTTGAGTGTCTTGGAATCGTACATATGTCATAATCGTAGGTTATGAAGTTGTAGCTTCATGTTTATACGAAGGATTTTAGATAACAGGGATCGGATTCGATTTTTTGGTGATCCAGAGTTTAAAACTGCACCTATTTACTTAAACACCTGATTTTATCATTTTTGTTTTAGTAAATATCATATCTCATTTGTCGAGTAAGTTTTAAAGTTTTTTTTTTATTATTGAACAATTTATGCTTGTATCAGTCTTGAATGGGTTAGAGCATGCAAAAAATAATAATATTTCATAAAAATATGAAATTCAGTACATGGCTCAAACAGAAGGTCACTTACTACAATTTTATTGTATGACTCTTTTATCATAGAAAGCTCATTTCACAACTGAAGTGTTTATAGATCAATTTTTTTTTTTTATCACAAGCCGTGGCTCCAGGGACAAAACGATCGGAGACAGCTATGTTAGAACGCTTTTCAAGATGTAATTAATATGATAGTGTTCCGGTTCTACACGGATATGAGATCAATTAAGAAAGTCGTTAAAGGATAGAGTTCTGTGAGTTTACCACGAATGTTTTACGAAGCTCTTCACTGTGATGTGGGCGGAACACATTTTCTTTCCACAATTCCTTTTTTGGGTTTTAAGAGAGGAGAGGAAACGCGGCTTATCTTCGGTTGTCCCCGGAGACTTTCAATGAAGAGCTTCCGCGAGTGACAATGGAGAGTGGAGAGACACACCTACCGACTCCTGAGCATTGTGTGTTAATTCCCCCGAGAGTGTTTACAGTGTTATTGCAATAACTGTGACGCGTGTGGTGGGTGTGAGGAGTCGCATCTTGTAAGGCCACCTACGCTGAGCCGTTTACGGGCTTTCCCCGGAGGAAATCGGCACAAGATGATTAACACTTTTAGAGATTATTAAAAACACAATAACATGAATCGGAAAATTGGAGCAAGTATAAAATACTACTGAAGGAGTGTTGTGGACACCAGGGGCGTAAGCTGCTTTTATAATAAGAGGTGGGATAGCAACACAGAATAAAGGAAAATGAAAGATAGATGAATTATTTCAAACTCTAAAATATCATATTTAGTAACTGATTGTTATTACGATTCATAATTATTTTTATAAGAAACACAAAGTATACATAGAACAACAATGTAAAAAAAAATATTTTCTTCGTAATCATTTATGGGCGACTTAAATTTTCTCACTAGAAATACCACAAAAACTAATAATCGAGGATGTTGAAATTGGAGTTATTCATTCTGTCAACTGAAGGGCTCTTATACGAATCAGTGTATTCAGACGCAATAATTAAAATTTTATATTGCATATTTGATGATAAATGATAAAAATCACTCTAAATTATGATTTCATATTTTCTTTACAAGTTTATTCAAAATTTAAACAAAAAATGTTATCAACTAATTGTTATTGCTAAATACAAATAGCTATTTCTGTTTTTATTAGTGTCTAATCAGAAGTCCGTATTCCTATATAGATAATATAGTTCTTAAAAAGTATTTTTATTTTTCGTTTCATATGCTTTAATTATTTTGGTTATAAAAAAAAAAATTTAATTTAATTTAAGATATTTGCCTAAATTTATTTTTTAGTTCAGAACGTTAGTTGGTGCACATTAGTGTAATCTATATTGATATATATTTTTAATACATATTTTATATGGCATATTTTGTGAGTTTGGATAGCATTAAAATTCGAGCTCTGATTATAACTTATAACCCTTCAAGATTTCAAAAACACGAAGTCATTCTCTAAAATTTAACTGTGCATAGATTTATGTGAATATTACAGTATTCTGCGTCATACCTGCAAATATAATATCTACAAGCGTATACTATTATTTAAAAAAAAAATGGAGAAGAAATCCGTGCCTCTAACCCGTAGCCAAATAATTATAAGATTCGCAAAATATATAAAATGAATCAAAAATAATAAAATTTAAAAAATGTTTAAATTGTAATCTATAATTTAAAAACAAGTAACAAAGAAATAAACATGATTAGACTATCTGCTAGATAGTTAGATACATTAAATACCAAACAGATTTTATTAGAAAGCTAATTGAGCTTCAGTAAACCGGACCGTATCTTCTTTGTTCAAGCAGCTACCGAGTTCCCCAGTCAGTCCGACAGTGTGGCGGTGGACCACATTCCACAACTAATCCCTTCAAGAAAAAATCTTGAGGAGGCTCTGTTGGAACGTCTAAAGCGAACCCTACAATGACATTCCGAGCCACTATTGACATTCTGATTGATCGTGAAAGTTCATGATTGATGTAGTGATGGACTTGACTGACGGATTTTCGGAAATTCAGAAATCAAAGCTTTAATCACAAGAAGTGGAGGGGAGACTGACGTGGAAGAACTACTAGGTAGGTTAGTTTACCAAGTCCTCATAACCATTCCTGATTTTTATTTAAAATAAATAAAAAAGTTTTTCGTATACCTAGTTTATATATTTATAAACGATCTTTAGCTGATTTTTTAAAAAATATTATTAATAATATTTAATATTTAAATATTAAATATTAATCAAGAAGGCAATACATATCAAAATATGGAAAACTACTTTTCAACAATTTACTTTAAAAAAAGTTGTGTATCCACACACAGTCCACCATAATCAATATCATAACTGATGTTCAACCCACTATGGATGACCAAAAACTAACTGTCCTTGTACTCTTAGACTTTTCCAAAGCCTTTGATACCATTAACCATTCCATTTTTTTTTTCAAAATTAAAATCATTATCCTTTTATAATAGTCACGTACACGACTACCCTAACAGTATACCATGTTCAAATTCCTACAGAACAGTACACAAATATTCTTACACCGGGCCTAAGTTCAATACTTTAATAATGTACTATCCTAAACACAAATGGACAATCCTCAGGGAATTCTCTTTCATAAGCTCCAAAAGCTGCACACTTTATCCAGTAGATTCAAACGAACCCAATTCCTTTTTTGCAAACCATCCTCCTTCTGTATTCACATCCGACCTCTTATCTTTTTCTTCTTATCTTCTTCCTTCACTGAAACTGTTAAATTGTTAAAACCCATTGTGAATTGTTAAAACCCACATATTCCCATTCCTCTATACAAATCAATCAGATGCTAACTAAGTATTTATTAGGCAAAAATGTTTTAATTTTCTTTATACATTATTATTTTTTCTTCTGTTCTGAGTATGAAACGGAATTCCCATCACCTTTCACAAACCAATTCATAAGATTGTATTTCTTTGAAATGTATTTTATTTTATTTAAAAGTTTTTTACTTTTTACATATCTTCTACAAAATCCTCTCTATGTGTGTACATATACATATTTTTTTCTCTTTTCGTAATATATCGCTTCATATTTATGTGTATTCACTTAAAATTCTTCAGGAACAGATGTAAATCATATATTTACTCTAGTTATTATTATTTTTGTATACTTTATCACTACAATTGTTTGTCTATAAAATTTATTTAGAGTTCCTTTCTAATTTCAATTAGTTATTTATATATTTTTGTTTTTTGTACCAATATTGTAGTTTTATATATCCCTGATTTATCCCTAGTTTATATATCCCTGCTTTCGTTAATATATTCTCAAAGCTATGTATATAATTATTTTATTAATAAAATTTTAGATATTCTTGATTATAATAGGTCTTCTAGCCAGATTTATTGTTAATTGATATGAACAATATTGTTATTCTTAAGAGACCTAGTCCCAGAATAAAGATGATTTTCTATTATATTCTATACTTTTCAGTTCTTTTTCCTTATTTCTCAACAAATTAAGTAATAAAAAGTCGGCTTATATTTTTTTTAATTTAGTCAAAACTATTTTTAGGCACCAGGAAGTTATTGTTATATCTCCATTTCTCTCTTGATGTCCAATACTATAAAGAATATTGTTCAAATAAACTTTTTTAATGAAAAACATTATTATTAATGGACAATGTACCAGAACCATACTGTCCGTCAACTCAACTAAAATGGTGTCAATCCGATTGATACGTTTATAATTCATTACAATTGAAACAATTCTTGTCAGTCATTTGACTGTCATTCATGACGTATCGTGTTAAGAGGCCCCCTTTAGGATTCGGTCAAATAAATTAGTGAAATATAATACAACTAAAAGACATTGATGAATACAATAAGTCAATTAGTCCTTTTTTAAACTTATTATATATTTACGGAACTTCTGGTTTCATTTTCCGATCATTATAAAGAAATTTGAGCCTCCTGCTATCAGGTGCGGCGCATGTGGTTTTGTTATAGAGCCTCTGTTTACGTTGGCAGAGCAGCTGCTCATGAGAAGGGGCGAAATGACGAGCCGACAGGCCCAATTAGTAGGCTTGTTTAGTATTTTTTATACTACCATAAAACTATAAACTATGTTTTATAGTAGCGGATTCGAGTCATTCGAGAATAATAAAATGAACTATGTAAATCATTATATCTAAATAATGATATAATAATTAATTATATGACGACAAATCATCACACAGTATAATCTCAATTAATGAGCTATATATTCATCGATCCTTGAAGATTTATTATAGATTCTAGTTTTTAATTTTGATTGTAAAAAAAAATATAGACTACAATTTCAGATTTATAAATCACAATATTGGAAAATATAACAATAGCTTTATCCTTAACTAAATCTATCAAAGTGGCGTCAAATATTTCATTTTTTTATAATATTCTGGCTTACTATAATATATTTTGTTTTACCTTAATTTATTTTCAAGCCTTTGAGCAATCCCTCAATATCCATTCGATTGCTTTCAACGACTTCCAATATCATATCCATATCCTAAGATTTAACATTTTAACTATATTTATATAACAGAACATTATTTCTTTAATTATTTGAACATAAGACATCTTTCGAGTTTTCCAAGATTAATTAAGTTGGATGAATGCCATTCCTATAGCTCTTGACATGCAAATATGTACATATAATTTTCGAACGATCAGTTCTGAATAAAAGGTATTAATAGCCTTGTAAAAAATCCTCAAATTGTATTTTTCCGCCACTTTTCCTATATAATAACATTCAGGATAAGAAGAAATAATAGCTTTGCTTTAGGATTGCCTTAAGAAAAAAAAAATTAACTTAATAAGACATTTAGTAAGATATTTATTGTACAATGACAGAGACATATATGAGCCAGTCAATTAACAGAATTACTAACTCCAATTTCAACATTATTGAGTAGTCATTTTAGTGATATTCCTAGTTGAAAAATTGTTAATATTTGTACAAACAGTGAGTAAGTTGATTCAAGAGTAGAGTAGGATTGCAGTGTTTAAATACAGAACTGTTAATAAAGGTACACATTTTATCATTATAATTATTACTAAAATTACTAATGAAAAATGTTGAAATGTTGGAGTTAGTCATTCTGTCAATTGAAAGGCTAATTTAATGTACCGAAAAAAGTGTACTTTTTAAGTTATTCGCAAATATAATTCTGCATTTATTGTAATTGTTTTTGTAGCTTCTTTCCGGGAAAGTATGTGGTACTCATAATTTAAAGAACTTAAAAAAAAAGTAAGTCATCCTCTCAACTAAAAGGCTCATATCTAGATAGGTTACGAAAATTTGAGATAAGCTTCGGGCGATACTTTACTTAACCAAAATATTGTGATCCAAAATATTTAGTAACGTCAGCATAAGTAAATATTATAAGCAACTTACTTTGCAGAAGGCAAAGTCTTCATCGGTGCCAGAGTAACAAACTGCCCGGATTGAAGCCACACTGCTTCGCTAAACCTATTAACCTGTTTGCAACCAACGCTGATATATTTAGATTTACTCATGCAAATATCAAACTTTATCTGATTCAAGTACTTAGATGGAAAAAAAAATGGAACTGAAAAAAGTTTTAATACTACCTACTAATCTTTTACAATTGTTATTTAATATTGTTGTATAGGTTAATGTAGTATAGAGTAAAAGCCTATAAATTAGAATTAGTTTCATCCTAAAACAGCTAAATAAGATAGGTTTAGACATTTTACAAACCATAGAAATCAAAAATATTTAAATGCGTTTTCTCTAAGCTAATCTTATTGTTTCATGTTTTTGATGAATATGAATAATGGTTATATTGAGAAAAGAGTTCGTTCAAACAATATCTACAGAGCATAAAAATAAATAAAAATTTTTTTTATTTATTTATTAGTTGTACATATTCCTGGCTCACAATAAATTTGCCATTTACCTCGGTATTCAGCAAATATGATATCAAAGAGAAGAAATGATAGCATGAAAAAAAAAAAAATAGTAATAACAAAACAAAAGACAAAAAAAAAAAAAATAATAGTAAAATAACACATACATAACACACAAAAAATATAATACAGCAAGTAGCTCAATGCAATAGTCTCTTCGCCACCGCCTCAGCAGTCTTCTTATACATTTTTTATTTATATTTTATTATTGAAATTTACAACTGTATAGATGATAAATACAACAAGTAAATATGAAACAAGTAACATGACATGTACAACATGAAGAGAAACTACCCATTAATAGCACTCCAATTATATTTTTATATTAGTAGGTCCAGCGACAATTTTCTTTTCAGACAACTCGGAGGGATATCAGGAATAGAAGAGGAAGCAAGGTTGGAAACAACAGGGTTCGGATGGTTCAGAAGTTTATTATGGAAGGATAGAGATCTGGATTGAGCTAAATCAGAAACATATGGTACATTAAGGTCGTTATGGATGAGTTTATTTGTATTGGACGGTTTTATTGACAAAGCAGGGAGCATTGAGGATTTTACGAAGGATTTTGGATTGTAGGAATTGGATACGAGAGGAATTTGATGGTTTAGTAGAGCCTCAAAGCTCGATCCCGTAAGTCTAAATACTCCTTATTACAGTAATATATATGAGTATTTTGTAAATAGTTGGAAATTTGGAGAGTTTGTCAAGTAAGTGCTGCAGTAGTCGAAAAGATCGCGCCGTTTCTAGTCGTTTCAGTCTGGTGTGTGGATTCCAATAAATAAGTAACTAAATAATAACCAAAAGAATATTATACAATAAAAATAAAATAAACTTACAGATAAGTAAAGTAAAAAAAAACAACAACAAGTTAAATAGTAAAATAATAATTATTATTTAGACAAATTATTAAGTGATATGGCAACAGCTGACATACCTCTGAATATGAGGAGGATACTACAAAGGCGTCGGATGAGAGATCTTTCTTAAACAACCGAAGTAATTCAAAGTCAGGAAACAGGTGCTGCTGAGTTCTGTCCTTTTCCATGCTTCTTGAAATGTCATTATTTCTCGTATTTCAGCACATTTCCAAATTGCCGACACGTTGACAGATGCAAATAGGTACTTAAAAAAAAATGGCAACTGTGAATTTTAGTATCGCAAACAGGTTATTGAAATTTGATAATTACTACCCAAATTATTATTTTTTATTAATTTTAATCGCCAGGGATTAAGGTGGCCAGGTGACAGACTCATTTAAATGTCATAATGAAGCTTCTTTTTTTTTTTCGAATCCCGGAAGCCCTATTAAAATTAAAATATAAATTGATTCAACCTCAAAACATCTCCGAATCAGTGGACATCAATTATGCAAAACAGCTGCTAACGCCAAAAAGTCGACTGCATTAATTATATTTCGGGAAGTTAAATGGGAAGGAACAAGAATAAGAAGCTGGAACATCTGTCGAATTTTGATTTATTGGCAAAATTAGGCAGGTGCGGAATTCAGCAACAGGAGCAGGTGGCTTTAAGTAGGAGTGCGTGGTTTCTGGGCATTAATTTAAAGATTTTAGGAATAACTTAGCCATCTTTAAAATATGTGAAAAATTAGGTTGTCGTTCAAATAAAATTATACAGTTATCACAGAATTAATTTGTAATTAATTGAGGGGACACAATTCTCTCTTCCTTCGATATATAAACCTCCATACATTTATATGTAAATATATGAACATATTGCAAAGGTAATTTGGTATACAGGGTGTTTCAGGGATAAGTAGCCAAACTGCAAAAATGAACCTCAAACAAGAAGAACATTTACTCAGAAGATAAGTCCGCAAACGCTTTGTTTAAGAGATATTCACGCCTAACGATTTTGGTTGTTATAAATTAATTAATAAAATGAAATAAATAAAACCTATTTGTTTGTTCTAACTACTTTATTAATTAATCTCTCTCCTTTTTTTTTCTCGAAAAATTGACACCCAAATGTGTCTTATAATAAATAAAATTAAAATATATTAACTGCGCCTTTTTTCTTGCACCTCTCAGATTTTTGGTAATGCCAAAAGAAAATATATTGAAGGCTTCAAATGTTTTAATAAAAATTTTGACGATTGCAATAATTTCCGTTACCATATATTTCATATATAGGTAAGTGAACGTAAAAAATAATCCGAATTAAAAGGACTTTGTTGAGCATTCTCTAAATTTAAAATTCCAAATTCCAGGAACTATATTCGGACTGTAATGGATTCTTTATCTTCCCTGACCTGCTAGTCAATTAATACCAATAATCCGAAAATCTATTGCTTCCGTGATTCTATGCCCCTTAAAATACGTCAGCTCCTAGTTTCCTCACTAATTTTTCCTTATTTCGATTATGCCTGCCTTGTATTTTTTTTTTTTTGTTCTTCCCTTTCTAGCCTTTTAGGCTATACGGGATTTTCCCGGGTCGGGGGGTGAGGGCGGAGAAATTTAAAATCCCCTCCGGCACCGGGACGCGAACTCGTACTTTTTATATCATCTCAAATCTCTGTTATCCGGTTGCCAACTAGCGGTGCTGTGCACTCGCTTTAACCAATTCGGCCACCCCGCCCCCCCAAGGCTGCCTTGTATACGGTGGACTGTCTGGTGGGCTTGAGATCAGATTAAAAAGGTTAATTGTTTCATTAGATTCATTTATGGAGTCCCCAGGCGCTCCCACGTCTTCAGTTGGTATGCCGAATTGAAGCAGCTCTATCCAGTCTTTCGACGGCAATACTTCCTAGGTGTATTCCTTTTTCGAACCTTTTCAACCAAAACCACCTCTTACATTCTCGATTTGTTAACTCCTTATTCCTCTGTCTATTCGTTCAACACGAGATCCCAGCCCTCAAACCTCTTTATTTCTTCTCATGGAACTGTTTTCTTTAAAAAATCCTTTATGATGCGTGCTACCTCGTTTTGGAATTCTCTGCCAACCTCCATACTCAAATCATCATCCTTGACCTCATTTAAACATAATTTATTTATTCATCTCCTCAGTAATCAATCTTTCGAATATGCGTACTTTTTTCAGATCTGTTTCAGATCTTTTATGTTACCTGACAGATAATTATATATCACCCACATTGTTTATGTGTACAAATACGTGAACTCGCATATCTGAATTTATCTATGATTTCATATATCGAACAGTGCCTTTTCTTTATTTTAACCTTAGATCTAGACAATCTTGCAATCTAATTTATTTTCAATGCCAGATAATTGCCATTAAATTATGCATTGTAGTTATTCTAAGGGGACTTATTCCCAGAATAAAATTTATTTGTCTTCTTCTTTCTTCTTCTTCTTCTTCTAGTACTGCATTGATGACTTCTGATAGGGAATCTACATATTGTCAATCTGTGTATTAAATATGGATGAATATATAAATAAATAGATTAAAATATATTTTACTGGAAGCAACAAATGTTCATATCTTGAAAGCAAACACCCACACAGCTGACCAAGCCCTCCAGCTGCGCTAGTTGCACGCACAGCAGGCTTTGCAGGTGCGAGATAACTGGAACATGCTACAGCCGCCGTACCATCAGCATCTGTTGTGGCGATAGGTGTACCTGGAATGGAGAACAGCTAGGTCAATTGACACTGCAGCAAGATGGTCTCTTCCTTTTGTCTTCCTCTTGTATGTACAAGACACCCTGACCATACTATGAATTGAACATCGGTGATTAAAAGAATACATCTGTTGCAATGAAAGTTGAAAGCGTTTTCCAACACTATCACCATAACTAGAGAGGCATTTTCGATTTTAGCATAATTTGAAGTTCAAACAGAGACGAAGGCATTACATAGTCAGAACTAATAATTTATGCGGGACTAACCGGCTATAAGAGGAACAGTTAGTAATGAGGTGGTTACTATTCCCAACTGTTGGCAGTTTAGTGGCAACTCACCCAGAGTAATGGGACAGCGAATTCAACAACCTCTTCGGCTCTTGTAGCTGGAGAATGCTATGATAAAATGCTTCACAGCATCAACATGGCGTCTAGTGAAACTTCAGAAATATAGTTTCTTACCAACTTCCATATATACTCTAACATTATACCTTCTAGAATTTTTCATATCGTATTATGCAATTAGTTAGTATCGTATTTTTTTATTTAGTTGAATCAAAAAAAGAACGAATTAATTATTTTTCTCACATTTAGTATACAGTATAATTTGGGTTTCTATGACTTTGGAATTATTGCCCTCAGAAAAAAAAAAAAATTTAATTAAAAAATATGTTAAAAAACAAAGGAAAAAAATGCATTCCTAGAGTAAATTAATCAATGAAGGAAATTTATTTGAACTTTTACGTGTAAAAACTTAAATATTGATGTTATTGTATGTTTCTCACCTCACGAAGACGTATTTCAAATCCATGTAACATTCACCTAACTTTTAAAAAATTGAAAATTAAGAGAATAGTTTTTTTTTTTTTTTTTTTGTACCAGAAGCTGACACTATTTGATTTGAAATGTTCCTATAGCTGACATATGAGAAAAAGGAGGCAAGGGATATTTCATATTGTTCAATTTAAGATTAACAAAAATTACGTTTAACTTATAATAAAACTTACTTCTTGCGTATCCTGACTTGTTGGCAATAGGAATTCTGTTTTTGGCGATAGGAAAACCTATTTTTGCTTTAATCCAAATCATTAGAATTTTTTTTTTTTTTAACGATACAGTAGTGAATGGTCCCATATTGAGTAAATCTCTTTGAATTTATGAGATTACAGGCCTGTCAACTACTGGCCCGATTATAAGGCTTCCGATTATAAGGCTCCAGTAGCTGACATCCAATTCCTTCATCAAGATAAGTTAAAAACAGACAAAATATAATTTAAAAACTCTCCAAAAACCAATTAACGAAAATTGTTGTATAAATCTGAGTAGTTACATGGTACTAATGGCAGTAGTTACAAGATAAAATGGCAAATCAAAGACATGGCAATCTTACTGAAAGATGATAGATCGTGGGGCACTAAGTGGATTGTGAGGGACCTTCCTAATTTGTCACTCATTATTTCAGTTGCGATTTCAGACAAGACTTAAGCAAAGCTGACCAGAATACAAGGAGAAAATACATGAACTAAAAATATATGAAATAGAGGTCTGCGAGGTCTTGAAATTTTATTATTCTCATTTTTCTAGGATGGTGTCAGGTATTGGTACACTGTCAGCTTTTACCCTATAAATGAAATAAGAACATTTAAAATCTTCCATTCAAAATGTACATTTCGTTGGGGTGATAAGTTTTCTAAATGAAAGGTATCAAACCAAGTGACAATGGGAATCATAGAACAGAACGTAGCAAGTTCACTTGTATGCGATATACATTTTTTAAAATTCTACTTTAGCTTTTATTTTTAAGAAGATTAGAGGAATAAAATATCTTGGATTGGGAGGGGAAAAGAGGGCGGTTCATGCCCCATGAACTAAGGGTGTTGGGCACCTCTGATTTTATCAATATTATTTTGATTTAAAATATAGTATAACATCAGTCTTATCTAAACCATTTATTGTTAAAAGTTGATTTTGGTATTAGATGGAGTGTTCAAGCGGGCAACTTGATAAACCGAAGTTTTTCGCTACAAAATAATTACAAGTACCCGTTCCATGGTCAAGGAGGCTTTTTAACTTTGACATAAATCCCCCGCCCTCCTCCCTAGCCCGGGAAAAACCCCGTATAACATAAAATGAGAGGAACGGATTGACCGAATAAAAAAAAAAGTTGATATTAGTGATATCTAAACTATCCTAACAAAACTGAATGGAAAGATACTTTAAACTTATCTTAAATTGAATCTAACCCTTTAAAAATTATTGAGCTCATGAAATAATTTTATACCTACAATGAAACAATTAAAAAAAGAAAGAAAAAGTACACTTTTTAAAAAAAAATATTTTTACGGGCTACTATAAAAACAGCTTATCTACAAACAGCTTGTCTTTCCCGATTTAATTTATATACATAAAATTACATCAAAAATTAACATAGAGAAAGAAACCTTTTTAAGAGAAGTCCTTCACTTTATAATATCTTTGATAAAGTGCATTCCTACTTAGAACCAACACGACATTGATCGACACTACATCATCCACCTTATCTCGAAGATACCCCACAGAAGCTCTTAAGCCCTACTCAACCGAAAGATACCAATACCTCAGGTGTAATACATATCAGGGGCAGCGAACCCAAAAATTGAACAATAACATCCCAGCAGCTACCGAGGGTCTGTTCAGTGTTACACCTATGGCCGTTCAACCTGAAGGAGTATTTTAGAATCGGTTTTGTTGACCCACAGGAGTTTTTTTGGCAAATCCTTTTTATATCCAAGGTATTATTAGCACATCTTGATCCTCAACAGGATAAACAACCCGATTTCTTTCATGGTTCGTATCCCAGCGGAAATAGACACGGGTATTTCGGACGGTAATAGCAAGGAGCTGTTGGATATAATTGGCGCTTAGCATTTCGTCAGTAGGACACTCAGTCAAAAGAGTGAAATAACTTGAAATCAAAACTTGTTTCCCCCAAGTACCTTCATTAATATTTTATATCTATTGATAAAACAAAACATTATTTCTCAACAATAATAATAAATTACATTTCACAATATGAATTTTAATTTTTTTTTTTTATCCCCAAAGATCAGTGGTTGAGATTTTCCAATTTTTCTTTATGGGTCTTATGAATTTTAGGGAAGTTATGAGGAGTTTAAAGGTATTAAAAATTTTTACCTGTTGAGTCGTTATTCTAGTGATGGGGCTCACTAGTTGTCTTGCGTCAGTCCAGTATAAATTTTTAACTATTTCGCACGAATATTTATAATAATTTAGTAGTTCTCAAATTAAATGAAACGGGTACGTCAAAAGACTGCTGCGAAACATTTTGAATTATTTAACATATGATTAAAGTATTAGATAAAAAAAAATCAAACAATTGTTTAAAAAATAATCAATATTACAAATCTATTAAATCTTTTTATAATTTTATTTTTATTTATTAACTTTCATGGTTTACTATATTATATAATTTAGAAAATAATAATAATAGGAGCGCACTGATTTTTTTAAAATATCAATGAACCTATTTTTTTGAAACCTACTCTGCAAGATAATTTTAATAGTCCTCATTTTTTTTCTTGCAAAAAAATTAATATTTTTCTTCCGAGAATTTCCAGTCTAATATTATTAATTTTTTCTCTCCACTTTTTAACATTTATATGCTGCAATGAAGGGCAAGGATGGAAGATTGCATGTTTATTTATTTTATAGACATTAAGATAGATAGATATTATTTTATAATAATTTGTATCCAAGATTAATATTTTTACATTTTATGTTTATTTATCCATAACTAAGATTATCATATCATATTATATTACATATTATTAATTTTTTATTAAGATATATTACAATCTGTCACATTTAAGAACAATAATAGCAGTGATACAGAATAGCTCATTCACACTATGCACAATAAATAAAAATAAATAAACAGCAAAATAATAATACTAAATATATATAAACTAAAAGATACTAAACTAAACTAATAAAAGTAACTACTTAAATATGTTACATATTATTAAGTATCATTTTGTATCACGACGTTGTTTTGTCTTTTTTTTTCTTTGTTTTTTCAATAATAAACTTTTGTAAATTACTGTAACTGTAAACCAGGATGATCATCGAAATTCCACATTACCACGTGCCATTATGTTTCAAAATGGCGTCCGAATCGGCGTTTTATATCTCTATCTTGGCCATTCATTGTACATAAGCAAAAAATAATAATTAATAAAATTCAGATGAAAACGTTCCTTATAGAACCAACAGATTTAATGTTAGTTTAATAAAATAAAATGACTATTGCATAATTTTTTGTTTACATATTAATCCGATCTTGTGAACGTTGTTTGTTTTCGCTAGGTAAATAATTTTCCGACTAATGTTTACAATAATATAAAATTTACTGTATGCCAAATACAACGCGGGTATCAAAAACTGTACAAATACCTTATGAACACAAGGTAAATACAAGTTTCAAAGATAATTCCAGAAACTAACGTTGATTCACTATTATATTTTGATGAATCAAGAAATAAATAATAGAAATTATAAAATTGAAAACAACAATGGTATTGAATATTAACATGAAGCCATTCCATAATGAAATTATATACACCACTACAGGATTGTTAAGCTAGTTTTATATGAAATTTATAAACATGAGTAAATGAAAATATGTGAAATTGTCACGTGAAAGTGGTACCTAAAGTTCTTTTTGCCGGATGGATTCAACACTTGAATTCAGAAATGGTGTAAACCGCTTCTCTATCAGAGAGTAACTTTTTATGAGCATAAATTAAAATATGTTTGATCATAGTCGAAATAACAAAGGGAGAATAAAACAATTAATTATATAAGTAGTAGGGCAATAAGCTTCCGGTGCTCGAGGTCCCAGGTTCGAATCTCGGCTCATGGCAGAAAAATTATTTATTCTGTTTCATTGCCCGTGGAGCGACCCTGGGGTAGTGAGACCCTCCTAGGGCACACCCAGCCTCTATAAAGTGGGTACCTTTAATTAAATAATTGATTAAGAGGAAAAATCTGGCGGTTGAGCATGATCCTGGCCCGATCCCCTCCCTGCACAACCGTAGGCCTTGAAACAGTGCTTTCCCTAAATAGTACTGAACCCAAGACCCTTCATGGGTTGTAGTGGTTCAGGTTTTTTTTTTTTTTTTTTTTGTGTTTAAAAATTAATTTATTGATATGTTCTCTCTCAACATAGTTTAAAGAGAAATTTTCATATAAAAATATTATTTCGTATATTGTACAAATTATATTATCTGAAGTGTTTTGATAGTAAACTTGTTTTGAATTTAAAAGACATTTCAATAACAAATGAGTTCCCTACTGCGATACAACTATCAGAAGGAAGAGGGTATCACGCCAACCAGGATGAAGAAGGCATTTGTAAGGCCCGGGAAGTCGCCCCTATCTCGAAGACCGGGAGTCGCAGTACCGCATTCGATAAAAAAAATAAAATACATATAAGGCCGTAACCTCAGCGTTTCGGTAAATAAGTTTATATGAATCGAAATTCTTCCCTGAACGGTTTTACATAATCAGATTCACTGGAGAAGATTGATTAGAAACTTAGACGTGAGAAGCGTTTAACTTATCTCTTTTTAAGATCAGACCTTTCTCCTAATTATGTGTGGGTGTACTGCAGGGTAGCTGTATAGCTCCCTTCCAATTTTATATTGTCACGAATACAATCAACCATTTTCAGAAGGACTTGTGATCGCTTTAAATACTCAGATCAGATAAAATCGTTAAAACATAGGCACACGTTACATTTGCTATCTATTCAACTTTCTAATTGAAATGTCGTGTATGACACATTACATTCTTGGCTTTGATATTTTTTAATACGTTTATTTAAAAAAAAAAAAATAACGAAGAAAGTCCAAAAATAAATAACAATAACGGTCATTTATAGAGCAAACAAAGAAGACGTTTCCAAAATGCCTCAATATACTACTTTAAAAAAAAATTATTTTATTTTTCACTAGTTGCTGTTGTTTTGGGTTATTGGGGCAAAAAACTGCTGATGGTTATCATTGTCTCAAATTTACACTGATTGATTTATTTTTTAATCTTAAAATTACTATTATAAAAGTAAATACGTTTTAAGAAGGAATAATATATATATATATAAGTGACTATCGATAGAAAGAAAAAAAAAATATATAGAGTAAATCGAAATTAAAGCAATATATCACAAATTTGTGAGAAAAAATAATTTAGTTCAGATTAATTGAATTAGGTGGGTGAAGAAATTGAGATCCCTAAAAATTACTCTTTTAATACCGACATAGCTTACAAAAAAAATAACCAGTCGGTTTGTACTTGGAGAAGCTATGGAGATATGAGAAATAAAAAAATAACAGAAAAAAAACAAGGAAAACGCGTAAAATACGCATAGTATGGTTATTATTTTAAAACAAACCTACATAAAGAATTTCAGTTGATTTGATTTAAAGTTGGTCGCAGAAGATCCCGTGAAGTAGTGTGGAAAAAATATATATGTATATACATTACACATCTCAAAACCCATAATCGTTTTCTAGGGTTTGTAATACTGATTTAAAATGTACTCTACCCATTTTCGAAGATCTTTGATATATTGCAATTGCATGTCATCTTGGAGAAAGTACAACAAAGCATGAAATTAGAAACTAATAATAATAAGCATGAAACTCAGAAACAAGATAAAATGAAATGAATCGGTAATGACTTAATTGGGACTATAATTCAATAATTAAAAACGTTATTTTTATTTATTTTTTTTATTGATAGAATTATATATTTTGAGCTAGTAAAGCACTGTGCAATATTTCACGTTTTTTTTTTAAGTTATTTAACGTAAGCGTTATTTTGCAAAATGAAGAATGCACAACACAAAAAAAAAAAGAGAAAAGAAGTAAAATCCTGACCAAGCAACACAAACTACAATACATCTAAGGAGCACAAACTACAATGTTAGTACTCTGAACGCCATGAATAGAGAAAGCCATCGAGTCCTTCCAGAGATACACTACATTTTAAATCTTATAAAAATACTTCATTGAGTTGGAAACAACGGCACATTTTATCTGGTCGCCTAGCCATATAGGCTTTAAAGGAAACGAAATGACTAATAGAGCAACAAAAGAAGCTCTTACCCTTCTAGGCCGCGGTAAAGCTTTTTTGACACCATCTGAACTTGCACGACCTCTAAGAGAAACCATACCCAAAGAATGGCAAAGACGGTGGGACAACAGCGTACCTAGTAAATTAAAGACAATAAAGAAAGAGGTGCAACCGTGGACCAGCTCCAGACGCAGCAGTCGTAGAGAAGAGGTCGTCCTCACGCGGCTGAGGATCGGACGGATTGACACTCCTTCACCTTATAACAAAAGATCTCATTCCCAGATGTCAAAAGTGTGACCAGTCATTAACCATAAAACATATTGTGGAAGTGTTCCTTTTTTACACCTTCAAGATTAAAAGATCGGAAAACCCCAAAATATATTAGCATCCATTGGAAACCAAGAAGAAGTTCTTACCAAAGTTATGAAGTCCCAAGACAATGAAAAAATAATAAAACATATATGACAAGTTTATAACTAATGATCCTTTGTAGATTTATTTATTATTTATTTTTTTAAAGTTCATTTATTGATTTATTTCAATTCAATTATTGATTTTATTGCTATTTTTTTAAAGTCTATTTATCTATTTATTCTATCTTATTATCTATAAGGGTCTATTATCATCTTTATTTATTTATTTTATTTTTTTGTAGCAACCACCTAAACAGTATAAAAATAGTGTTATTTAATTGATCGGCCGCTGATGACCTGGATGTTTTGCGCCTAGACATCGAAACGAACAAACATTACGCCATGAAAATACATTCGTTCCAAGGAAATGGCTATTTCTACTATTGCAGTTCTAAAAGGATCTTATGATAGCGCTCTTGTACAGCACAAAACCACACTAGTACCACAATGGATTGGACTTCATATAGAGACTTACGCAATGTGTAGTAGATCACACGTAAGATTTGAGAAAGCCATTACTTGACCATTCAAACCAAAATCCATTAATTATATGGTTCTTGGGATAGAGATCTACATTAAGCGCTGTAACTGGCCACATTAGTTCTTAATTACAATGACCCAATTAATGTATACGTTGCCCAAGTATGGGAGTCTGCGCAGAAACAGGCGTGTAGTAGCTTGAATAGGCTTTGGTACTCGTTTGCATAGGTGGAGCACATTTTTATCATCACAGACCGCAGTAAGGTTAGGCACTGATAATGGAGGCCATAATATTTTTTTTATATTTTACTATTGCTATTTTTATTTATAAATTAGTGAAGGAAGTTAGTCGACTGTTCTACATATTCTCAGGAGATAAATAATCAACAAGCAGTCAATTTTAAGATTTTTTTATTGTTGCCGACGTTTCAACCCAAACATATTAGGTCATCATCGGGGCATGTTTGCAGTCCGAAGGTGTTCAAGTACTCAAACATGGCCTGATGATTACCCACGTGTTTGGGTTTTCACGTCGGCAACAATAAAAAAATCTTAAAATTACTGCTTCCTGATTATTTATCTCTTGCAATTTTATTTATAAGCTATTAGAATTCAGCCTGTGGGTAGTTTCTCAACAAATCTCTTCATGTCATCATATTCATTTGTTCACATTTACTAGATGTATTTTTATATTAATACAGTTGTAAATGCTGTGAATCAAACACAAATACGATAAAAATCCTAAATCCTCCAGAAATGACGTAGGGGAAACTCTAAAATATCAGGACAACTTAATTTTCTCTGAAAAATTAATACGACACTGAATAATGGAAATTTACTGGAGGACTCAATAAGACTTGAAAATGGGCATAGTGATGGTCGAAACGCTGTCGTAATAAAATAGCTAATAAATAAAATGTTGGTGAATAATGGCCTAATTTATATAACAAATGAAACCTCAAGACACCAATTCTAGGAATAATGAACAGAACAAATATAATAAGTAAATACTCACCTATATACATACATTCAATTTAATTCCATTGATTTTCAATTTTTCCTGACATGAATGTTTTTTGTTGTAGGTTTTTTTTTTGTGGGCATTACAGACCCTATAGATCTATTGCCGCCTTAACAAGCCTGCTCCATCTCTGCCTGTCTTGTGCTATTTCTTTCCATTTATCTGCACGCAGCTCTGCTGCATCTTTGTTGATTCTATTTAGCTATCTGCTTTTTGGTCTTTCATGTGTAACTATTGAAGCATTCATTGTTACGTGGAAGCTTCCAGATGGATTGCATACGAGCTATATGTCCCGTCCATCTTAACCTCCGTGCCTTCTTATCAAGGATATTGATTGACAAGTTTCTGTAAGCAGTTCGGTATTGGTCTTTCTTCTCCATGTGTTAGTACTCTGATCCCAGATCGCTCCGGTTATCTTGCTGAGGATTTTTCTCTCACATCTTCACTCTTTTCTATAGTGCCGGTTAGTGTCCAATGTTTGTGCAATCTTAACGAGATTTTAGTACCTTTGATAAGGAGAAGAAAGCTCTGTTTGCGCTAATTATACGCTGGTCTATTTCTGTCCGTTGGACATTCATTGAAGTTATTGTGGAGCCGAGGTATTTGCACTTTTCTACTCTCGGGAATCATTTTCCTTCTACGCAGACCCAGTTGTCGGAATGGAATTCTGATTTAATATTGAATAATTAAATATTAATTTATTATAACACTAGGTTAATGGAAACATTGTTAAAACATTTGGAGCCTACATACGGCCTCGAGGCAGTAGGTTCTCCACCTATGAAATAGTGAATTAGGCTTATTTGTTAAATTATCTTGCCAGATTCAAATTTCCGTAAAAATAAAAATTATTCAAATTCGAAAAAAAGGAAATAATGCGTGTTAATTTTTTCTGTTGATAATAGAACCTAATTCTCCTTGATTTTCAATATCCTGTTTTTGTTTGAGTTATATCCAATATTTTTTTTTGTTTTTTTTTAATACAATAATGAAAGGGGAAATACCATTGTTGAATATCCAAGGTTGATTATGTAATAGCGCAAATTGGTTCCACGAGAATACACTTCAGATTCTGCAATTGTTACTTTAAAACATTTATTTATTTTTTTTTTTTTGTTTAAAATTTCCTCATTGTCTATTTTGCTTTTCTATCTCTTTTTCTGGCATTAGGAGGAATGTACAATGGTGTATTGTTTTCAAAGCAGGATTTGTAAAACATTTTAATAGAAAGAAAACTAGGAACTAAAAAAAATATTATAAATGTAATAATTTAACATTTATTTTTAGTTAATTTATTATTTATTCTGTGACATATCGTTAAACTAACTTGTTATATATAATTATATAACATTCAACCCCAAGTTTAAAAGCGCTTCAAAAATCACCTAGAATAAAAAATACTTAATCATTTTAGAATATAAGTAGGTATATAGCTTCTGGACATTTTGAAAAATAAATGATAAATTCTATTTCTTTTTTTATAAATTATAATCTATTTTATTATTTACATCTTACATTCTACTATTATATATTAAATGATTTTTTTTTTTTTCAAAACAACCTTACTTTTTTTCAAGAGTAAGGTGAGATAACCTCAAAACAAATTTAATATTATCTTATGTTAATATATTATTATTGAGAAGTAATT
The DNA here is from genome assembly GCA_928085145.1 of Nezara viridula. NCBI lineage: Eukaryota > Metazoa > Arthropoda > Insecta > Hemiptera > Pentatomidae > Nezara > Nezara viridula. Next base: position 101,345,882 of record OV725080.1, on the reverse strand, counting down.
AAGGAAATATAATGAATGTAATTTTTTTGTCCGAAACTATTTTATTTTATTATTTTAATCTGTTTTATTTATTTTATTTTGTATTTATAAGGATGGTTTTCCCAAGGAGATTAATAGCATTGTATCAAGTAATTTGAGTTAATCAACTACAGATATCATGAGAGGAAAAAAATCATTTTTTTTTTTCACTTTTAATATTTAATCCAGTGAATAAACTACCAAAAGATAATAAAATTAGAAATAACAATAAATTTCTAACTCAAAATATAAGAAAATATTTTTAGAATATTCACTTCTAAGCAAAAAACTACATATTGCCTCGGACGTAGGTACTAAGATATATTTAGGATGTAGGTAGTAAGATATATTGAAGGTCAACCTCACAGACATTTCAAGTGCTAATTTTATGGTTTCCAATAAAAGAAAAAAAACATAACGATTTGACCGCATTATGTAATCCCTGATTTATTGATTATCTATATATTTTTTAAATACTTCCATCTTAACATATTTTTATTGATAATGTCCCTGGTGTCCTATTTTGGAAATATGTCAAAATTCAAGTCATAATAAATTCGGAGAAAGATAAACTTCAAAGTGAACTGAAATATTTTAGGGTCTAAAACTCAAAACATTCCCAAGATGGTAGGGCCCCGGGCAAGTTGGATGGAGGCTGTTGAGGATCAAACAACCGATGATGTCAAGGATTCCGTGTCAAGGACTGTATGCTTAATAACACTTTGGTCTGCCACTGTCATCATGGAACCCCATTCATATAAATAATGTCATTGATAGCAATTCCTACAAGGTCGGTTGAGCGGTAAGGTGATATTACATTATGATGTGTGGCATGATATTCTGATGCGTGGCAGCAATCACTTTTGGAATAAAATGGCGAATCATTTTTGGAATAAAATGGCGAATCATTTTTTAATTCTAAGATTAATAGTTTCTAAATAATATTCGGAATGCATATATTTGAGAAAAATGATAATAAGATGAATGGATTAATAATGATCAGAGATTGAAACAGATTTATTTTTTTTTTTTTTTTTTTTTTTTTTTTTTTTTTTTTTTTTTTTTTTTTTTTTTTTTTTTTTTTTTTTTTTTTTTTTTTTTACAAATGAGTTCAATTTTTAGACCGGCCGCAAATTGAGCCCAGGCCAGGCGCAGCACAGGAGCAGCAGAGATATAACAGAGGGGAGACATAGCACCTAGTTCAGAGCCTTCTTCACAAATTTAATCTAGCTAAATTTGCATTTAGTTCCGAATGACTTGGACGCTGAGTTACTGTTACTTCACTTCGATTCTGAATCCGACTAAGAAAACAATATACAATGCTTGCCGTCACTATTATATAAAAAAAACAAAAGAGGAGAAACTTCAGAATTATTTGACAAAAAGAAACTCAAGTGGCTGCAAATTGAGAGTAGGGGAGGCGTAGGAGAGGGACAACAGAGGTGTGACAGAGGATTCAGTTCTGAGCTGCCCCAGTGAAGGCAGGGCTGTGATAGGGGCTTTCTTGTCCCTCTAACTGCTTGAAAAACAAAAAGAAATTTTGTGAATTTTTGAAATAAAGGTCACTTAGTATATTATCGAAGACATAGTTTTTGAATAATATGACAATCCGGTTGTATATCCATTTATTTTTACTTTTCAGATTTTTTCGGTACAATATTTCATTAAGTCATATTCAATTTTTATCAAGTCAAATTTTATTAACAAAAGGTTAAAAGTAAAAGTTTTTCCAAAACTGTAAAATAAAAGTTCTAACTTAAAAATTGTTTTACTTTTTTTTACACAAATAAATATCATAAAAAAGTATTTGTTAAACTTTTATTTATTCCCTCTAAAATAAAAGTTACAGATAAAAAAAATTACAAATTATAATAAAAGTTCATAATTATTAAACTCCTCAGTACTAATAAATTCTGATGATCGTGGAAAATATTTCAAAGCTAACTTAAAGAAAATTATACAATGCAAAGTTTTATTTTTTAATCAGAATTGTTTAATTAAAAAAGTAAAAGCTTTAATGTTATTATAATTTTTTCATTAAAACCTATTCAAGTAAATGGTTTATATCAACTATATATATACTGTTATAACATTTCAACCATTTCCAAATCAAATTCAAACTTTCCCAAGTCAAATTGAACATTTGCCATTTCAAATTCAACTTTCGAATTTTCGTAAATTTTGAAATACAGGACACTTACTATATTATCGAAGGTATAGTTTTTGTGAAATAAAAAGAAAAAAATATGATAACCCGGTTGCATATCCATTTATTTTTACTTTTCAGATGTTTTTGTTAAAATATTTCCATGTCATATTCAATTTTTTCCGAGTCAAATTCAACCTTTTCCAGGTTTCAACCTATTCGGATTTATTCGATATAAGGGTCTAGTATTATGTTATCGTGTGCCTAGTTTTTGAAAATAATCTCAATTTTAAAATTACGCCACTGCGTTTCGACTTCAGTTTATTTTCTGGACGTTTTTTAGATTTATTCGATATAAGGTTCTATTAATATGTTACCCGAGCCGTAGATTTCGAAAATGACCTGCATTTTTAGCCGCGTCACCGGTATTAGAGTTCAGTGGAGACTAAGAGAGGGCACTAAAGCCACAGACGCTCATGAATTATAAGAGTTAACTGTTTTATTCGACCATGACGCAGAATGTTAAAATTAGTGAGAAGACTAAATATCATTTGTCTTATTCAAAGTTACGAAAATAATAAAAATGGAGCTGTTAAAATTAACGTTATAACATATGTATAAATCCTTGAAGAGTACGAACGAAGAAAACTATGCAAAAGTATGTAATATCTTGCTTATCCTTGTGAAATCCTCTAGTCAAATATATTTTACTATTGGCTATTATCTTTATACCACGATACAGAACCTCAAAAGGATTATGATTTTAAGTTGCTACATGATGGGAATAATGTGAAGATGTGATAGTGATAGTGTAACCGAGTGCATCTATTCCTGACTAGACCTTCCCGTCCTATAGATACGGCCTATATAAATACCGAGGCCACATAGCGCCTGGCCTATGCTTGTCACCGTCGACTGCGAACGTGACTCTGTAACTTGTCACAGTTACAGAGCTCCTGATTAAGATTTCGGGTAAAGAATATTATCATAGTATTGTATATTGTATACCATGGGGGAGGGGAGTAAAAGTACTTTCTTTTGTATTCAGAAAGATTCTTCATCAATTTTTCTAATGTTTTATATAAAGTTTATACCAAGGGTATCCAGAAAGTGATGGGACAAGCTGCGCCATGAATATTTTTGAAAGTGCATATTTCTATTGTATTTTTGAATTGAAGTACCTTTCATATGAGAGAACAAGGAGAAAAATATGAATAGAAAATAGCATATGAACTTCAACTATATTAATTCTAATATCGCTTGTACGGTTTTTAAAATAGAAGTAAATAAAATATTTATGGATGGGTCGTTTGCATACATTTCAATCTTTACTAAATTCTGTCCAAGAACTACTTCGATTAGAGGATTGTTAACAGAGATATTAAAATATTTGTATACCCTACTCCGCGATTACAAGCATGAGTGCATACTTTTTCCTTAGAGACTTTAGAAACTTTCACCATATTCTGGCTATTTTTTTGTTTATCACACAGCCGGTTTGTGTATGCATTACAGTTTATTTTATGAATTAAAATATCAAATGATTTTTTTCTCCCTCGCCTTTTAGGCTATACGGAGTTTTCACGGTCAAAGTGAGAGGGCGGGAAATTAATGACAGAGTTAAAAATCCTCCTCTCGCTCCTCTGGCACCGGGACACGAATTCATAATTATTCCATCTAATAAACTTTGTGTGCCTGGTAATGGGTGTTTTGCACACGCATTATTCCGTTTGGCTATCCCTCCCTATAACTTCTTGACTTCTTTACTGATTAAATTATAAAAAAACGGTTGCACAATGTCTTGCCTCAACAAAGCTACAGTAAGACTAACGAAGAAAATACCGCTTTAGTTCTTGACGCTTAGCAAAATGCTTCATCAACTCGCGTAATTTCAGATCTTTGTCTAGATCTTTTACCATTCCGGAGGAATATAGAGTTTTATTTCACCAACTATCCAGATTATGTTCCGTTGCAGACATCTACGATTATTCTCGGTCAGAATATTTAAGATACCATAGTAAGTTTTATTTTAAGCTCTTAAATTTAAGAAACATACGTCGTATGCGAAATGGACTACGTTTTTTCCCGTATAAGGAAAGTCAGTGGATGTCACCAAGTAGATCGAATGGGATTTCGTGCAAACAGATCGAAATCCTCGTTTCTACTTTCTCTCCTGCGGGGGGTTGGACGTTCCTCGGTCAGTGAAACTGGTCCGAACGAAGGCCAAGGAGTCGTGTTTAGTATGAGCCCGGTATCGTATCCCGTCTTTTCTTAAAGAGGAAGAAAGCAATGCAGTACACAAACCTAGCGAGTGTAATTCTAAGTAATGTACTGTCTAGTGAAAAAATGTATTCGCATTGACATGACTTTTACAATCCGAGGAGGAAAAAAAAAAAAATGAATACGAAACCTTATAGAAGAACTAACCTTTAATAAGAATAGTTGGTATTTTTATGTGTTTTTTTAAATTTGATATTATAAACAAAGTAGGAATACAGACCGTAACCAGTGAAAAAGATTGCCCGGCTTCAGCCGTGATCTCTCCAAGAGCTTCATTCAAGTGGTGCGAATAATATACAATGGACACCCAATTATTTATGAATTTTAGCTAGTTAGTGCAGGAATTGCAGCAGGGAACGTTGCAGCTGGTGTTCAAGCAAAGAATGATTCTCCATTGCCCCATCTAGACCCACCTATTACTTACACATATGCGCTATGTTTGAAAGGTTAGTGTTATAAAGAGTAGCACAAAAAAAAAAAAACAACTAAGATTGCGGAGAAATATACGAATCTCTCATAGATATTGAAGTCTGCAACTCTGGAACTCAGGAACTCTGCAACAATGGTGAAGTGGGTGCTGACCACATGGACGGGTGCCTTTCCTTCGCAGATATAAGGAGGCGAAGTACCATTGACAATAGTTGTAGGAGACTACTAAACTTTACCGGGCTTTCATATCTTATGGCTAATAAACCTCCATAACGGAATAAAAAAAAAATAATAAAAAAAAATAAATAAATAAAAATAAAAATAAAACATGTTTTGCTTGCATCATTTCATGCAGAAATAACAGTGCAAAGGCAATTATAATTTATATTTTTATTATTACTATTACTTTTTAATAAGAAATTCTATTTTCAAGGGAGATTTCAATTTAATATGTCTCAACTGTACCGTAAAATAAATTTTGATACGTAATAAAAAAAAATAGATTAAATCTTTCAATTCAATTGATCAATTCACTGATTGACAATACTAATTATGGAGAGGTTTAAATAATACATTGAAATTTCATAAAATATATTCAAATTGGAAAAAAAAGGTAGGTAAAATCCAACAAATAAAGGCAATGACATTGTTACTTATTTCGCTGAACTTGTATGAAATAAGAACTGAAAAATAAAAATATTTGAGATTTGGATTTGGAGAATATATGTATAACCTTAAATTCATTAACTGTAGATTAATAACTCTAGATTAGCTATTACACTTAAGTAATTAGGTATCCAACTTTGAGAAACTTAAATTAGTAAATGTGGGTAGTTTTTATTACTTTAGTTTGGTTTAGTTTATATACATTCACTTTTAGTATTATTGTTTTTTTCTGTATTATTTATTGTTTATAGAGTGTGAACTAGCTCTCTGATTTGCCGATGCGCATTAACTTGTGCACCATACAATCGTAGACTAATTGTTTACTGATTCATATTGCCCTCTTGCAATAGCAATGATAGCAGTAAAATAATTGCAAATCTTAAGATTGAAACATTGATGTCAAGATATTGACAATGTAGAAAGATCGAACAAAAATGTGCAAATGAATAGGGAACCCATTTTACATTTGATCAGTTTTTAAATGCAAAATATTTTAATCCTTTCGTAATTATAATATGCTTTCAAGGAACATTCAAATATAATTTGAAGATAATGAAACAACGCGGATGGTCTTGACTGCGGAAAATGTTTAGAAATCCAAATATTATGAGTCTAAAATCAACTCTGTACTGATTTCACGTCGTTTTTGGCCTTCGTAGGAGAGAACGTCCGTTCACATAATTTTTTTAAACATTATTTATAGTAGCAAACATTAAAAAAAACACATTAAATCTTATAATTTGTAGAAAGTTAGCTATCTGATTTGCCTATGCGCATTTACTTATACACCGTGCAACCGTAGACTAATTTCCTAGGTATTTTGTCGCCAAGAGAAAGCAAGCTGAGACCTTTGCGGAAACTAAAAAAAAAAAAAGAACCGAGTAGCTATTATAGACGGCAGGGCGATGGAACCTCGCCGCAGATGCTCTATTACTTAGGCGGTTCGGATTTGATGAGGAAGTCGGGAGCGGGGAAATCACTCCCGATGGCCCTCTTCGTAACTGCCTCCAGTTGCGTAACTTGTGGAAACAGGACCTTTCGTCAGTGTCACGTCCCCGAAGGATAGGTTAGAAAGTATTGAAGGGAAAGGTCATTTAGCAAGTGGAAAGTTAGGTAGTAATAGTAGCTAGGTATTATAAGTGTGCAGTAAACATTTTATGTAAGAGTGGACTGTAGCATTGGAGCGCACGTTTAAAGAAGTGTTTATTGCTCATTAAATGCAAGCGGGTCTCAACTACAAAGCAGATGATTCACTCAACTGAAAAGTAATAGTCTAATTTATTTCAGCAGATTATATTTATTAATTTTCAGTATTGTACCTCTGTGCTAGTGTCTTCCACGAGTTAGAAATCCATCATTGATGCGAGAAACTCTTAGAAGATATGATATCAATCGTCTCGAACTAATTGGGTAAACTGGAAAGGGGGTAAACAGAAATATTTATAAAGTGCATAATTTCCCTCATAAGTTCCACCTCAGGACAATCTCAAATCAGTGCTGCGGCTAAGGTATAGTAATGATTTAAGAAAAAAACAAAAAACAGATACATATTTGATCAACGGTTTCAATTTCCTACTAAAGAGTTTTCTACACAGTTTTCCTTGTAAGTTTTATTATAAAATTTTGATTTTTTTTTTGCAGTTAGTTTTTCTGTTTTCTGTCACGTATCTTCAAAACTTCAATAAAAACGATCCCAAAAATCCTTACTGTGTGAACAAAAAGTAGCCAGTACCATCCATTACAAAGTGTAAATTTCTTGAAAATCGTTTGATATGTATTAAGAAAAAGTCCATTTCTTTGTTCAAACTTATTTTTAAATTTTTCATACTGACATTAGTTTTTTCCTCCTTTCTCGCATTTTAGACTATATATTTTTTTACCAGGCCAGAGGAGAAGGCAGGGGATTTACGCAAGAGTTAAAAGCCTTCCGGCACCAGGACCCAAACTCGTAGTTACTTATCATGTTAACATCGGTTTTTTTTAACAGACCAATGAAGGCCTGCTTAAAGTAACTTGTCAAAACATATCTCATGACATGAAGGCACGAAATTTAAGTTAGGATGTAGATCGTACTCGCGCCAGCTCCCTCAACCCCTTTTTTTCACAATAACTTATCCGGAATAATTTGCTCTCTTAATTTTTCCGGTTGAGGATTTTCAATTTCACAGCCGTTAGGATCCAATAGCCGCGGACATTCCCGTTTTCCTCCTTTCCTCGTATAATCGGGTACGGTATCGACTAGCGAGAACTCCTGACCTCGAATAGGACGAGGGCTAATGGAGGAGCAAGTTTGCTCCGAATTATCCGTTTGGATGAACAGCTTCTTCCACGCCAGGATGACTGGCTCCAGCGGCAACTTCAACCGTCATCTGGTCACTTAAGGCATGTCTGATGGATAGAGTTCAGTAGTTCAGCTCAATTTTTAAATTTTGGAATTTTTTTTGTGTAATTATATCAATTAATATTTGCTATCTAGTATCCATGAAATTATTCTTTGTCTGAAATAAAAAGTATGTTTATGCGTTTATATTTATTATTATATATCTAAGATGATTATAAAAAAAAGAAAGAAATTAAAGCTTGACAATAATTAGTGTAGTCATTTTTGCTGAAAACACGAGTACTTTTAGTTGTCAGAATGCTTTAAAAAAAAATCTTAAGTGGAGATAAATCTCGATTTTTTTCTAATAAAATTCGACTTAATTAATATGAACTTAAAGATTATTAAAGGAAGACATTTTTTTTTAATGTGAGGAATCTGTAGTATATTTGGAGAATGATGACAGCTCAAAAATATTCTTCAATTGGTTTTAAGAGCGACAAACGCTACTTTAATTTTAGGTTAATTTTGTCTAGTTTTCTAAAGAACAAAAAATTAATTATTTAATTTAAATATGTATATTTAGTTATAGCTTCTTATTAAACTAAAAACGTGACTTACATAAAAAAACACATAACTTAAATGTCCTATTACATATACCGAAATTCGATTTTTCTGTTGTTTTTTTTAAAGTAAAATTCTTATCTAAAACGAGGAAGAAATAAATAAAAACCTGATTGAAACCAAATAAATCATGCTATAATGAATTTTTTTTATTCTAAAAATATTATGGCAGCCGTAAGAAAGAGCACGTTAAAGTATCTAATATTTCTGAACAAAAGTATAACAATATTGTAAATTTCTATATAAAAACATTTACATATACCTACCCACCACTAAGAGAAATAAGTAGAATTTTTAAATTTAAAAAATTTCCTTACTTACGATTTTTTTTCACCGCCAATTTTGGAATTACTTCCTTATAAAAACTTTTACTTAAACCAATTGAATTGCTGTTTTTTTAATAGAAGTATTGTCTGACCCTTCACTTTGAATCTTCTTGCATTTTTCTTCAAGTGCTTCGTAATCCTAAAATTATATTTATCTCCAAACTACAAAGCCTTGAGCCTCCAACATAGAGACTTTCGTCAGTATGTATTTGGATGGATATATGAAATGTCAACTGCAATATTTGTTTCTGCATATATGTGATAATGTTTGTTCTACCCTGATGATGCGTTAATTGGCGAAACGGTGGCAAGATAACTATCCACCTGTATGTTGGGGACCCATGGCATTGCAGTTTTTTTTCATTTTCTAATTATGCCATGATCACCTTTTGTCTCTTTTCCAGCTTTATGCTTATTTTGTTTATTTATTTATTTTTTTTTTTTTGAGTGGGAGTAACTAAATATTTGTATTGAGGTATAATGCATTTTACCACACTTAAGGGTACTGAGTATTAAAGCTGTAAGGTACATTCATACCATATTTACAATATAATAAAAAAAAAAAATGAAATACAGACAATAATGCATATATAACATAGATAAAAACTGTAATAAAAACAAAGAAATATAGCTTGTAGTGAAATAATACAGAAAATTCTTAAGGAAAAAAAAATTAAATAAATAAATTGCTATGTTCCTGGCCTCGCGTTTCTACGGCGAGTAAGGGGTTCCAGGAATCGCATTTATTTGTATTTATATCGGTCCCAGAAGGGAACCGATCAACTTAAAATATATTAATGATGTATTTAAATGTTAGATACCACAGACCCCCTACTGTAGTATCCTAGATTGAACCATATACTCTTTATTGGATTTCCTTTCTAAAGGTATCATGTTTATAAATGTACTATTTGTTTCTATTACTAATTGGTGGCATGCAAGGTAGAATGTAAAAGTACTACGTTGGTTTACTAACTATTATATTTACAAGCTTAAATAAAACCAAAAATATCTATATACAAAATAATAACTAAACCTATATACATAATGAATAGTTGAGAATCATACTAGAGGAGAATGCTTGATGTTTGATTAAAGTTACGTGTTATATTTATTATATTAATTAATGATGTATGGTTGCCAACACAAATTTACATTAGCTATAACTAAATGCTTGTTACCACTTAGCTGGTCCTTCATAGTGTTTCTAGCTGTCATATCTGGATTCCCTGTCTCTGCTCTCCTTCAGCGTCTAGTCCGTCCATCTGCTCTCTCCGGCTGTCTTCATCTTCCTCCCTCGACTCCCCGCTTGAGTCCCCAGAAGAAGTCCTCTCAGCTCCAAGTTCCCAGAAGAAGTCCTCTCTCCTCCGAGTTCCAAAAAGAAGTGTCCAGTCCAAATTCTCTATCTCCCACCTTTTTTCATCCCCCTCTCTTTTGGCAGCCTTTTTCCTGATTGGCTGAATATTCTAAGCCTAAGGGATGACCACGCCCTCTCCCCCAGGCCAAGGTAAAGCCGCAGGTACAGACTTAGGTATTTCTGGTGGAAGGTGTGAAAAGGTCTTTCGGGATCCTGTTTAAACACTTGTCGGTCTTTGTCGGTGGTCCTTAAGGGTTTTTATTACCACTTACAAAAGGTTGTCCTAATGGGTTACCCTCCCTCAGGTACCCAACCGCCAGATGTTGGGTTTATACCTAAATATGTTTATATTTAGGTAATACCTAAATTACCTTCATGTTTATTTGTTTATACCTTTAAACTAATTATTCCACCGACGGTCTTTACAATACATAGCAAAATATTAATGATAATAAATTATTAGAAATGAGTAAATAGAAAAAACAAACAAACGAAAGCAAAACTAACAATGCTTATTTAGTAATATTACTAGTGAAATGGCCGTGTAACCACCGAGTTTTGTTTGGAATGGGCGTTATATACACCTTAGAGCTTTTTCTTTTGAATTTGTTATGTTTTTAAAACTTAATTTATTTAACTTAACACGTTGCATATTATTATATTTTAGTTATGCTAATTTGTTTTCTTTGTATTTTTACTAATCAGCTGTGCAATATAACCTTCCTTAGCTGTGTTAATAGAACCTTCTCTTTTCGTCAGTACGTATTTGGAGGGATTCGTGAGATGTCAATTGCAATATATATATATATATATATATATATATATATATATATATATATATATATATATATATATATATGTATATATATATATATATATATATATATATATATATATATTCCTGCATGGTTATGATCTTGTTTTTTCTGCCCTGATGATACCTGAATTGATGAAACGTTGGCAAGCTAACTATTCACCTGTATGTTGGTGACTCATCGCTTTGTGGTTTGGGTTTTGCTTATGTCTCTTTTCTAGTTGTATGCTTATTTTAGTAGTTGTATGTATCTTTTAGTACTTTAGTGTTTTCCCTGTTAAATATTTATAAAGTAACCTAATTCATTCGGAAGAGCCTAAAAATTGAGGTCTGTGAAAGTTTTAATTTAAATACTCTCATTTAGTGGGAGAGACTATAAGGAGATGGAGTATATTAACAGGCAAACGTTTGGTTACACAGCAAAGATTTATCATTGTTGGCTCAGCTTAGGTTAATTACCTACGAATTGTATAGTACACGAGTGCTTATTTTTTGGGTTTCTAAACCTGCTATCAAATCTCTACAGAACTTGGAGGACTAAGGGGAGATGGAACGGAGAAAAGGGTCGACCGTTAGCGATAAGCGTTAGAGAATTAGCGACAATTACTGGCGGGGTAATGAGGGGCCGGGTGTCGCTGAGCTGTGGAAAGTAGGCCACGCATGCTCTGTAGTTCGGGGTGGTCCCCCTGCACTCTCATCCATTTCTTGTAGTCCGGCTGTCGGCTATGAGAAAGTTGCGTGGGCGGCGAGGAATGTCTCAGGAAGATATGTCCGAGAGAGTTCAATGGAATCTCAACTGTCAGAGCGCTGTGCTTTACTGTGTGGCTCGAATCAAAACGTCATTATCGATTTATTATAAAACGAAATTGAACTTCATATGAATTGCCTTAAGTAAGGTTTGTTGACAACGTCCTAAATCAGTAGTCAACGTGAATCCGGCGATCTATTGGAGATAAGGTGGAATTTATAAGTTTCTTGACAATTTTAGTGTTTCATTATTATGTCAATCATTAGTGAAGGTTATTGTAATATTCTTTAGTGATTTGTGATATCTAGGTCCTTAGGTATTTCGTCATTTGTGATTATAAACGCCGGCAATAGGGAGGGTTAATGTTATTGCAACATGATCAGAGTAATCAATGGATTGAACAGATGTGGAGAATAGAATCCCATACAAAAATGAGTAGTTTAGTAATAAGTTTATAATGTAATTATTACCCATACGACTTATTCAACATTGAGATTTATTTTAAAATAAAATACGAAGAAATATCTGAAGGGATGTCCCTCTTGAAAAAAATGAATGGTGCGTCCACTATATTGCGCAACACTTTCGATTGAAAGGGTTCATTTCTTTCGATGTTGGATATTCTTGAGGAATCTTCAGTTTTAGTATAACCAAATTCAAAATAGACCTTAAGTAAAACTTTATACAAAGTTAGTATGTTATTTATAGATACTTTCGTTGACTATACATGAGGTTCTGTTTCAGACATATCTTGTTTGATGATCTATATTCTGCAATGCTATACATACGCAAAAAACATTATAGTAGACAAATCTTACAAAGGTTTTCGTAATATATATTATTTATATCTAAAAGAAACTAGAAGAGCGATCTTAATCTATTTTTAAAAATCAAATATAAGAACCGGTAAACCTGATTAATTATACAATAGGCTATTTCAATATACATTATAGCTATACTAATAGAAAAATATGCTAAAGCTGAGGAAGAAGCGACAGTCATGTTCGGCCCCTAATACAAAAGGCAGTGACAATAGACCGATAACAACAGAAGCGATAGGCGGGCCAGTGAACCCATTAGGTAGCCATCAAGTCAATAGCTGAGGTGTAAGCAGGATGATAACATATTTCTTAAGGCAGCCTTAAAGCCCGTGACGAAGCGGTAAGAATCACATCAAGTAATTCCAAAATTAAATTATAATTTACTATAAGACAATCAAATTCGTTCAGTAAAATATTCATTTTTGGGTAGATAGGAAAGTTTTATTATAGAAGGTTAACATGATTTTCTTTTGGTATTATCAATAAAAATTGAAGTACTTAGTTTAGTTAAGCTTCCATAAAAACGTTAAATTTAGGGAAATCAATCGAATCATTCGATACTTTAGAAGTATTCAGAAGTTCAATAAATTAAAAACATAAATAAATAAATGTATGTTGTCATTATTATTATAATTCTGTTTTCAATTTTTAAAGGAAATATAATCATCAAAAATTTCCTAAAAGGCGAGATATTTTGTAATTTCCTAATAGTAACCGCAAGTAACCAACCACCGAAATTTTGTTTCGAATAATGAATAATTAAATGTATTTATTAATATAATTTTTTTAAATAAATTTATTTTATTGAAAAATTTTACAAATGCCATTTGGCATCTTTGGAAATGTGATAGTCATTGGCGAACCTCTTCCGGGAGATTTCTACAATTAATCAATTATAATAATTATTATTTTATTTATGTTTATATATGTTTTTATATATATCCTTGACACATGCTCACATTAATTAGCTTACCTACACGTGTTATATTTTAAAAATATAATAAATTTAATTGTTTAAGTATTTGGCCCAAGTAATGCATGGGAATAACAATTGAACAAAAAAAAAAAAAAAATTACTGAGGAGCTTCAGCCAAGAGGGTTCTAGAGCATGTTTAGCCTTTTAAATAAAATTAAAAACTATAACATTATTAAGGTAATTTAGTTAGTTATTATAGTTATTTAGTCCACGAACCATAGGATTTTTCGAGTTAATAAATGAATACAAATATTATTTTATTGAAAATGTTATATGAGTTTCTATTTCTATGTTTTAATTACATGCACTTTATACATAATTAAATTATTGGGTTGGCAAATAAGTCCTTTCGGTTTTTCTGTTTATTTTTATGTCACTATGATACAATTCTTACCTGATGAATTGAATCCCTCAGGTGGATTGTTCATCCTGTTTGTAATATGTCAACAACTACATCTGTTACCTCATGCTTAAAATAACTCTGCATTGTATTTAGTATTGCACTGTGAATATGGAAGAAAATACCATTCATTATCGGCATATTTTGTTGATATTATTTTAAAAAGGTAAGCGTGCTGCAGAAGCTCATAGAAAGATTTGCAGTATTCATGGGGATGATGCCTTAATCGAACGCACCTGTCAAAATTGGTTTGCCTAATTTCATTCAGGAAATTTTGACATCAATGATGCTCAACGGTCTGGTCACCCACAAGAAATTGAAATGAGCAATGTTAAGGTTGATCAATATCTCACCCAATCAGTGCGAGAGATTACTATGGCCCTAAAATGTGTCGCACACAAGCATAGACAGCCATTTGTACAAGTTCGGCAATGTTTCCAAGGTTAATGTTTGGGTTCCTCACTCTCTAACCGAAGTCAATTTGGCAACACGCATTTCTGTTTGTGATTCACTACGAAAACGGCAACAAAACGACCCATTTTAGAAAAAGTTGGTAACAGGTAATAAAAAATGGATGTTTTACGATAATGCAGTCCGTCAAATAAATAAAGAAGAATGTAAAAACCCGGATTGCATCCAAAGAAGATAATGCTTTCCATATGGTGGGATTTCAAGGGAGTTATTTTATATGAGGTATTGCCATCAGGACAAACAATTGATTTCACTCTATACTGCTCACAATCAACAAAATTGGATCAATCAATTAAAAATAAACGCAGAGAACTGGCAAATCGGAAGGGTGTTGTGTTTCACCAAGACAACGCTAGGCCCCAAATCACATTGGTTACGTTGTCAAAAAACGATTTGATTCTGTGATTTGGTCAATTACTGCTTGCGATAAATATAAAATTTGACAACCATGAAGGACTGGTTCGTAGCATTGGAACGGAATGGACATCGTCTATATTTAGCTCTGTCTTGGGATCAGTGAGTGATTAAATTCTTTTCCTCTTTGGAGCTAAATTCTCGTGGCGATAAATAAAATGATTAATTGTTGGACAGAGCACACATTCCAGCAGTTATGGTCGGGTATTTCCGCTCTGGGTCCTTCTGGATAATTACAGAGGACAGACATCTTGATCAGAGTTCGGATCCCTCCGCCGCTATTCGCCAAGCAAGATGCTATTAAAATCCATTCACAAACCACTGTGAAAAACGTAAAAATCATTAAAGTCCTTTTTTTTTTTTAGTTTTTAATCATTTACAAATAAATTATTACATTAACTAATATTGTTATGTTCGTGGTGGTGTTGTTTGAGAGAGTGGATATATCTTCAACCATAGGAGCAGACTTTTGATTTGCCTTCAAAACCTGCTTTCCTCAATTAATAAATATAAACCGGGATAAGATGCTGCTGAGTATGTATTTTTTCAATACCTAAAAAAAAGTAACTCTCATTTATCATCGTTTGCTTATCGTCACTCTTATCTGTATCGGGTATGATTGAGGAAATGAAGATTTAAAAAAAAAAAAAAAAGAATAGTTACTTTAAATTAAAAATACTTTAAATTAAAATGGCATATGATTACTTAAGTAACCTTAGGTTTCTGAACACCCTAGATGTAGTTACATAAAATCATTTATATTCTTGAATGAACAAGAAAGCTATATTCATAATACTTGTTCTTGTCTATCCTGTTTGATCTTTTTTTCTGATCGAATAATACAAAAAAGTCATTAAATGTTTAGCTAATTTGCCATATAGTCTTTTTTAAATGGTTTTATTTTACGTCTTGTAAATGGATAAGCTTTCGGTGTCTTGCACCATATTTATTTCTTTAATCTTAACACTTACTGTTTAAAAAAAAAAATCAATAATTTGAACAATGTTCTTTGTCTGGCTACATTACATGGATTATTAAAAAAAACAAATAAAATATAATAAAACGGTCTTTGTTTTCAGTTTAAAATTACTATACTATAAACTTGGTGAAATATGCGTTTAGAAGAGCGTCACATATTTTGTAGGACTCTCTATTTAAAGACAAGAACAGCATTTGCTTATAACGAAAATTTCGCTTTATTGACGCCGAATAGACCAATTTACAGCTCGTATTTGTTCATCAGGAAAACTTCGATGGATTCTAAAACAAGCATTATTGCCAATTATATTAGTACTTTTGGAATTAAAGAACGATGGTTTTTGACGGAGATATGAGCAAAAACATAAAATAATACAGAATGTGGTTCTAGTTGGCCATCTTTGACCCTCCATTTTGGATGGAAGCGGACATGGAATTTTAGGGGACTTTTCGTGGTTTGTTCAACATTCAATAAGGAACTAATGCCCACTTTTACAGCCAAATATGAATTTTCATGATATCAAACCTAGTTCATCCTATCAAAGGAACACTTGAATGGAATCGCGTGAAAGTTCAAACTATTGGTTGAGAAAAGATATAGAGTTCTTCTTAAACAACTCATTCAGTTCCATATACTGACTCTTCAGGTTCTATTGAACCTTATTTAAACATAAAGACACCAATAACGAAAATCAGATTGGTAGCTCAAATAAGTCTGATGGGACAGAGGCATATATCAAGAATCTATTTTGACAAAAAAAGCCATTAAATTCAAAACAGAAGGAAAAAAAAAGTAAAGACGCTTTTTCATATCCTCAGCAATGAGGGGACGGGGTGGCCGAATGGGCTAAAGCGTGTGCACTGCACCACGAGTTGCCTGGCAACCGGATAAGAGATTTGAGAAGATTAAAATAGTATGAGTTCGCAAACCAGATGCAAGTGAAGAGAAGAGCAAGCTGTGTGCACAGCACAGAAAAATAATGTAATAGCCAAAAAATGCAGCAGTGGGTTGTTATGTAACAGTAACATCCCACTGCTGCAAATACCCATATTGCCTTCAGGCAGGGGAGGGTTGAAAATTAAATAAGTATGAGTTCGCATCCCGGTGTCGGAGGGGATTTTAAATTCCTCGCTCTCACCCTTCGTCCCAGGAAAATCCCGTATAGCCTAAAAGGCGAGGTAGGAAGAAAAAAAAATATCCTCAGCAATCTTCAATGACATTAGAAAGAAGATTATAGGTACCACAGAGCTATCTACAAATTGTGTTTCAGCCACCTTAAGAGTAGAAGACATAACAAGTTTCAATAAACTATATCACTATTCCTATAGAATCGCTGAAGAGAAACCCTAAAGAAGTCTCAAAACGGCAAAAGTTATATTTGTTTATTCATTGTATCATATAATTTTGTTTTTCATTGTATTATTATTTGTATTGTGTTAGTATAAATATTTATAGTATTGTGCTCGTGCTGAAAATGTAAATATATATACATTAGTGTTGCCCAAAATCGGTCTTGGTCTCTGCCTAACTGTTGCAAGATTAAGACCAGGACTGGTAAAAAAATCGATTCTTTAAATAAAAATTAAGGCAAAATTAGTTACTAATACTCGACAAATTTAGGTACTACATATTATTAATTGGTATAACACACTTTTGCATTAAACTTCTCTAATTTTTCATTCGGGTTTAGTTAAGTTTCGCC
The DNA here is from genome assembly GCA_928085145.1 of Nezara viridula. Taxonomy (NCBI): domain Eukaryota; kingdom Metazoa; phylum Arthropoda; class Insecta; order Hemiptera; family Pentatomidae; genus Nezara; species Nezara viridula. The sequence continues at coordinate 101,328,391 of OV725080.1, read as the reverse complement.
TATCTAAAAACTTATAGTAATATCTCTATAGTAATAAGCTAATAAGTAACTACAAGACTGTTGCGAGACTCTTGCGCAAGACCAAGACTGAATTTGCAAGACCAAGACTCGTCTCGGTCTCTTATTTGGGCAACACTAATGTACACACTTTCTGTTTAAGTTTTAAAGTTTTTGTCAAATCCGTGATATAAAGTAGCAATAAAATATTATAATTATTATGATTAAAAAATAAAAATATTTAATATTACCATTACAGCGACATAATGAACCTCTGCCTCGGTAGACACTCACACTAGTACTGCTGACCTCAACCCCAGTGCAGTTCACCTGATAATTGATAATGCTGATAAGGTCGATAGTCACATCGGGGACAAAGACGATTCATTAGCTGGTGATAGGCTCACGTAGCCGAGCGTGATACTGGGGCCGCTGTATACACCAACAAAAAGCTGTATGCCCTCCGCCTAACTGTCTATACGCTCTGTGTATATAAGGTTATTCGTTGTAATCTTTTGTTTGTGTATACACTACAGCAAAAATGATCGGCGACTTCATTAATTTTATTTTGATCAAAATTAAAATTCCGACTGCTCCAACACTTACTAGACATACGCTCTTAACTTCCAATTAATTACAAAAGACTTATCTACATAATTACAATAAGACGGATATGGATATATGGGCATACGGAGTTGAGCTTTGGTGCTGCACCAAACCATCGAATTCTACGATAGGAATACGATAGTCCAATGCTTACAATCCAAAATCCTTAATGCTCCATCCTTTGTCACAAATAAAACCATTCATAAAGACTTTAATGTACCATATGCCGCTGATTTAGTCCCAGCCAGATATCTATCCTTTCATAATAAACTTCGATCCGATCCAAATACCCTTGTTTCCACTCTTGCTTCTTCCTCGATTCCTGATAATCCTCCTAGGCGTCTGAAAAGAAGATGGTCTCGTGATCTTCTTACCTAGAATTATTTAGGGAGTGCTACCACTGGGTCGTATCTCTTCAAGCCTATTCATGTCATTATTTCTAATTTGTGCGTAGTTACTCTTAGAAACTTTGTTTTTTGAGTTTTCCAAAGAAAATGTGTTGGTGTTTATTTTGTCTTCTTGTATTCTTGATACTTGCTTTACCTGTCAGCAGAAGATCTTTAGGCCACTGCCTTTTTTATCGTCGTTGAGGCTCACCAGATAACAGAAGATAGAGATAGAACGAGTGGATTTTGATGATTGAGAGTAAAACCATGAAATGTTGTGTATGTAGAATTTACTTTTGATATGTTCATGTCTGTGTGTATAGTGAGATTTGAAATAAACCAAGGAGCACTGACGATTTTACGAAGTATTTTGATTGGGTCGTTTGAATTTTGTTTATGTGTGTGTGTTTTGCGGAACCCCAAAGTTCTGCTCCGTATGTCCAAATAGGTCTTAGTATGGTGGTATAGATTAGTCGCTTGTTTAGTAAGTTGAGTGGAGATCTGTAGTCCAAAAGATGTGACAGTTGTTTGTATCGTCTGGTCAGTTCTTGTTTTTTTTAATTCAGTGCAAATAATAATAGTGCATTTTTTGTCCAAATATAGTTCGAGATATCGTTCATGAGTTTTTGAGGGAATTGGCTTGTTGTCTTATATCACAGCAGGACACGAGATCTTCCTCAGGGAGAAGCTAACATGAGTTGACTAGCATTGATTTTAATTCTCCATTTGTGATTGTATTTAAGTAGTTAATTTGATTAGTTCAGTTTATTATAGTTTATATACAGTTACTTGTATTATTATTATTTTGTTGTTTAATTTAATTTATTTATTATATGTAGAGTGTGAGCAAGTTTCTCTTTTAACACTATTGCAGGTGCCTTTGGATGTGAAAGATTGTAATATTTTTCAATAAAGAATTGATGTATAAAAAAAAAAATTGCTGTTTAATTTATTTTTTATTTATTGTACATAAGAGTGAGTTCTCTAAACACTATTATAAATGTCACAGGCTTATTAAATTTGCTCATTAATTCTTTCCGTAGTAAATTTTATATTCATATATTATATATTATATTCAGCAATTTTAAAAGGAATGTAGCAATAAATTGTTGTTAATTTTTTTGTCATATTATGTTTCATATTTTTGTTTAAATATAATTAAATATAGAGACTTCAGAAATTTTAAAAGTGACGCAGCAATAAATTGTTAATGATGTATGTAAATATAAGACTTCTAAAACATTCACAACTGTTCGTTCCTATCCCGGAAGAATCATTTTTCCTTTCCTCTTTGCTAGCTAAGCCCTCCAGAAGTTAAAATAAAAGATAATTGTCAATCTTGGTTCACATTCCAACAGTTATGGCCGGATATTTCTGGCTCGTGGCATCCGGATAATTTTAGTGGATGGTTTGATCCTACCCTGGTTTTACTCAACACTAGTATTTCCAAGATATAATCAATAATGTACCAAAACCATATAAATAAATAAATAGGTCTACTGATCATAGGTTTTTTTGTCATTTTGTCTAAAATCATATCCAAAGTACACTTCGCTCATATTTTAGACAAAATGTTCATTCTCCGCTTTTCACATTTAGTTTATAGAGAGTAGTGGAAATCGTGTTTTGTTCTATCTATAAACTCTTAAAACAACATATCTTCGCTACTTTTTTGTATTAATGGATACTCGTTTTTTTAAATGAATACGCATTCTATAAAAAAAGGGGGTTTCAACTGCTGAGAAAAGGCGAACGAGTGAACTCTTAAACTCAGCGGTAACTATCATTGTTTGTTCCTAAACTCCTTATGGATAAAATTGATGGATATCAGCGCATTTCTTTATTAATCGAGTGAACCATCATGTGGCTCAGTGGCTTTTGGGAGCCAAGATATAACCTCAGAGTGAAAACGAAATAACTGATATGAAATGAAAATACTGAATTTAAAGAAAATTTTTACTTTTGTACATTTAATCAAATAAATAGAGAAAATCATAAAACATTGGTCGATGAAAATAAAACTTCTAAATTTAATATATTTTCCCTAAAAATTGTGTGATAGTAGTTATATTATTTCAAACGTTTTAATTTATAATTAATTAAACGATTTATAATTAATTGAAGAACAAAGTTTTCCGTTATTATTTTCCATTTTATATAAATCCAATGTTTTCAGGAACTTATTTTTTTTAACATTATTTTCAAGATCTATTATTTTGTACTGAATAATTCTCTATAATTTATATAAATAATAATGATCGGTTATTACTGAAATCATTTACATCCGGGCTCAGTAAATGAAACTCAAAAATTGAGGAAATGGTTGTACTGTGGGCGTTTGAGATCGTGCCCTCTTTAACAAATGATACGGATTCATATTCAAGAAAAAAATGCCCCATTTCCCTCTCCTCCCCAAAAAAACTTTTATAGATAATATTGAAATATATATTGTAAAATTAAGCGGCAGGCAAAGAGCACATATATTAAAGCTTAAAATATATTTGTTTATGTTAAAAAAGAATTTCACATGAAATTTGCCATTTTCTAAATTGTTTGCTACTCCATAGTTCCGGCCCTGAAGTGACAAATTAATTTTTATAATGTTCCGTTGAGTCCGATGTATTCTGATAACATCTTAAGGTGCCTGTTCCTTAAGTTTTTGAGAACATTTAGCAAATTATAAATATTAATATTAAATAATAATTTGATAAGTTTGTTTCCAGATTTTAATTATGTGGATAATAGACGTAAAAAAGGTTACAACTTTTTACTTCCTACTATAAGCAGGTACGATAGTTCGATCTTCTAATGTAAAAATTAACTTTTATTATCAACACCAGATTAAAGTAACGAATGTGTAATGGTCCGTGTCATACCATGGCATACCATTTTTTTTTTTCTATATCAAATTATTAAAATATCTGCCTAAAACTCCGTGAAAGGCTTTATCTCATCGTAACCTAAACATTTGTTATCAATAAAAATTCTCAGAAATAGGGTCTTTTCTCATTAAATAAATGAAGGAGGAACGAAAATTTCATAAATGCCCAATTGATTCCCACTTATAACATAATTTTACAACGAAATCGATAGAAAAAGGTAGCCCACAAAAATATTGGGTCGTTTGACCAACATAACCTCGTTATTTTTCCCATCGTACCCTACAACTATTACGAAAACTCTCGGAATTGGGGCATTTTTAATCTGGAGGTCGGCAAACTTTGTTTATTTAATTATGTACTAAAAGCTCGTAAATACCCATTTGCTTTCCACTTGGATCGTAAGATAATTTTATGAAGAAATCGATGAAAAAGATGGTCGCCAAAAATATTGGGTCGTGTGGCCCAAATATCCTCGTTATTATGACATTTTGGAGGTAGAGGTCACACTGAACGACCGAATATTTTTGTATTTCACCTTATATTCCATACATCATTAACAATTTATAGCTACGATCCCTTTATAATTTTCAAAGTCTCTATATTTAAATTAAAAAAACAAAACAATATAACAAAAAAAGCAACAACAATTTATTGCTACATTCCTTTACAAATTGCTGAATATTATATATATAATATATGAATAAAAAATTTACTTCGGAAAGAATTAATGAGCAAATTTAATAAGCCTATGACATTTATAATAGTGTTAAGGGAACTCACTCTTATGTACAATAAATAAATAAAAAAATTAAACAGCAATTTTTTTTCATACATCAATTCTTTATTGAAAAATATTACAATCTTTCACATCCAAAGGCACTTGCAATAGTGTTAAAAGAGAACCTTGTTCACACTCTACATAATCAAATTATCTTACGATTCTAGTGGAAAGCAAATAGGCGTTCATGACTTTTTAGTATTAAATTAAATAGACAAAATTTGCCGATCTCTAGATTAAAAACGGCCCAATTTCGAGAATTTTCTAAGAAGAAAAAACTGTAGATTACGATGAGATGAAGCTATTCACGAGGTTTTAGGCGGACGTTAATAATTTGGTAAAAAGGGGTCTGTACCACGGACAACGTTGAAAAGGTTCACATTCGCTACTTTAACATGGCGTCGACGATATTACTAATTAATTAATTAATTTATTAAATCTAAACAACATCTTATGTCAATTTTCATATTTAAATAATCAAATACTATTAATATATATATATATATATATATATATATATATATATATATATATATAAATACGAACTTTTATTTGAGTAACAATTAATACATAATAATAATCTATCATTGGTGGATAATCTTTTTTTAAAAAAAAGAAAATGGAGCCGGAATGAAATAGAAGATCACGAAAAGATATGAAAGGGAAACGATTTTCCTTCTAGAAGGAGAAATATGAAAACTCAGGCCAAGTTTACTTAAGAGATTTCCTTCCCTAGAAAACTTTCTGAGCACCTGCAACTTCTCACTGATCCATTCGGATGGAATACAGGCAGCAGCTATTGCTTCTGAATCCAAAATAGCATATTCTTTCCGTTCGATGATGCAACATCCATATTTATGTGTTTGAACATTGATGAGTTCTGTTTAAAAATAAAATAAACAAATAAAAATAGTAAGTTGAAGAAAGACATGGTCCGAGGGTGGCGGTAATATAAAAAAACAAATTAAACTATTTTCAGTGGTAAGTGTAGAAATTATTTTATTAAGCTGACTTTTCAACCCAACTATTCAGGTCTTACAGACACAAAGGTTTTATAGGAGGAAAATTATAGGAGTTACAAGGTATATTTTTTTTTGCCTAGAAAAATTTATTTGCGCCTGTCAACTTATTGTTGACTATCAGCAAATGCGATGGCGACACATGAAAAAATGACATGATAGGCATGGGGAAGGAAAGTACTCAGCAGTACCTCTTCCCTAACTTGTTCCAATAACTTAAGATGTTCAAGGAAGTAGATCTCTCATCTTTTTAGTCTTTTTAGTCTCCTCCTCATGTTCTGACGTATGTCAGCTGTGATATTTATTGAAAAAGAAAAAAAATCTTCGTATGTTATGAAAATATCTTGTAACTCCTACAGTTTTCTATGGCCTAAGCATGCTTTTCTTTTTAGTCCGATGAATACCTGCATAGTTCGAAACGTTAGCCTAAAAAAAATAGTTTTTTCTATTTCTTTTTTATGGCCGCCAACTCGAACCATCTTTTCCTCAATATAATACTGTAAACTATTGAGTACTCAAAAATATTAAGTATTTTATAATGGTTTTATTTAGCAATCATTGCCATGAAGATCTAGAACCAAATGGAAATTGCGATAGTTTCCGGTCTTTTGCAAATATTAAACAAAAAACCTGAAGCACTACAACCCATGAACGGTTTTGAGTTCAGTACGTTGTTAGGAAGTACTATTTCAAGGCCAAAGGTTGTGCAGAGAGGTGATTGGACCAGGATCACGCTCAACCGCCAGGTTCCTCCCTTAATCTTTTATGTCGATTAAAAATGCTCACTTTATAGAGGGTCGATCAACTGCTGACGTCAGCCGCATTTGAACTTAGCAGGTCAGTGCCTAACTCACTGAGGTACTACCCTCTATTATTAAATAATATCACCATAAATTATTCATAAAAGGAATCTGGGAAATAATATCCCGTTGTTAAATGAAGATGTGCATGCACCCAAAGACATTTGTTATGAGCAGGCACAGACAATGCCCCATCACCATACATTGCCCCCACAGTATTATGATGTTAGGAGACCACAATTAGCTCTAATATACTTACGGGTTGAAACAACAACTACACCCAGCAGTCATTAGCCTGTTTGCCTGCAGCTTATACAGTCCTGCAAAAGTTACACTATTACAATTCCGCATAACTAGAGGAATATAAAGCCATATTCTGGTCCTTAATCCATAATCCATTCTTGAATAAGAACATTGTTAATAAATTAGGAAAGGAAAATCTCCAAATCTCACTCAAACCAAAAATGAAAAATAAATAAATAACTTTCATCGGATTTTTACAAAACTAATTCTCAGCTATAAAAACCGACAAAGAAAAAATAACGCACATCAGTTTACTCATGATAACGATTGCGTAAATATTAAAATAGGAATTACAAGAAAAATATTGTTTTTTACTAATATGGCTACATGAGAAATGATACAAACTTTGTAGGTACAGTTTATTTTTATCGACAAATGAATTTTTGAAATACCTTCACTTATGACACTACTTATTATTTATTTTTAACACACGGCCTTGGCCTGTAGAATCATCGAATTTCAAAAAACGGTGTGGTAAAAATGTAAGATATAATAAAATTCTAATTGTTTGTCATGAAAAACATTAGAAGAGCTTTTTGATTACCAAAAAATGTTTTTTTATTTTTTTCATTAATTTACTTGTTTTATGAAATTGCTAGATGAAAAAATACTGTTCGTATCATTGGTGTATGTTGAAATTGTAAATTAAATAATAGATGACGATATTATGTTTCTTTATCGGAATGATAGAGCCCTGTCTGTTACTATTTTGTATTCATAATGTGTACTAAGAAATCCAATATTTTTCATATGAAGAGAAGAATAGTTGGGGTGGTCAGTCAAAAAAGAAGGCAAAAATAAATAATATTTATTTTTACATATGCCGACGTTTCTATGTTTTACATTTTATTCTAAGATTCCCATTGTAACACTTATGTCACCCTTTTTGATTATGCCTACTTCATCATTCCACACTTTGTAACGGTTATTATTATTTATCTCTTAGTTCTTAGTCATTATTCTAACAATTTCATTTTACTTTATATTTATTTATTTTATTTATTTATTTTTTATTATTTTTATTTTTTTTAATTTTTTTTTTACCATCACTACTTATGTTTCTCATACCTTGTTATCTGGTTATTTTCTTAGCCCTGATGAAGGCCTGAACTTCAGGTCGAAACGTCGGCATATGTAAAAATAAATATTATCATTTATTTTTGCCTTCTTTTTTGACTGACCACCCCAACTGTTCTTCTCTTCATTATCCACGACAGTCAACCATTTACCAATTTTTTTTCATATGAATTTGAATTAAAATTATAGATCAATAAAAAAAAAATTATATTTCCGATTATAAGCATAACCCGATTATGCCAATAAAAAGAAAATTATTTTTATCAAACATACATTTTTTTTAGTGGAATTGATGGCTTAAATATTGAGTTTTTATTTTATTTTGATATTGCTAACCGAATTTTCGGCCAAATCATTGCAGAACCACAATAAAAAGAGATTTTTATAGAATGGTAGAAAAAAAATAATACTTATTTTATTTTTTTAAAGATGTAAATATCGATTTCGTGTAATTTTAGAATAAGATAATAACTACGTTAAGTTTCGAATGAAAATGGAAAGACTGGAAATATGTACAGAATCAAAAGAAAAAAATATACACAGCTCTAATTAGATCAGGAAAAAATTAGAAATGAAAACCACTGACCAACGACAAGAACCCTGGTCGGAAAAACCACAACAAACTTTTTTCTGTTCAGAATGATTAATTTTCTCTCTTCTTCAACGATAATGAATTACAATTATGTAGCTCATGAATGTAAATCTATCTATAACGATAAATTACAACGAATTTTACTGTTCTTTTTTTTTTTTTTTTTTTTTTAAAGAACAAAATTATATAATTATATAATATAATTCTTCAAGGACAATTCAATTTGCTATTGAAGGTTGAACAACAGCTATTACTATCATGGTTGCCAAAATAAAGTCGTATTATAACAATATTTTTTTTAATTTATTTAATAAACAAAAATTATTTGATGTAGGACCGTATTACATGTTAATTGGATTTTCAATAATTAGATTTCAAATCTGTTTAAGGATAAACAGATAAACAAAATAATTTCGCGTGAAGTTTTTAGCTACAATAATCTTTAAAAAAAATCAGGTCTTGAACAGAAAGATTAAATCTGGCTTCAAAAGTACATAAACAAAAAGTTACACATTATTTGGCTAATGCTGAAAGAAAAGACGCAATCTAACTGTACCAAATTTTAGTGACAACTCGTCATCGAACATATACTAGGATATTTTTAACTTCATAGCAATTTTTTTTTTTTTTTGCAATTTATTTATTTATTTAGAAATATAACAATCTGTCAACTGGACAATAATTATAGTGATATATGAACAGATTCGTACCATATATACAGAAAATATAGAATTAACAAAAGTAAAATAATAATAAAAAAACTATGTACAATAATAAATAAAATAACCTAAAGATAAGTAAATTAAAAACATAAAAACACAGTCATACCTATATACAAACAGACAGAAAACCCCAAGCCACACTTTCCCCCACAACTCACAGCAAATTAAGAATAAATGAACGAAACGAAGTACATTGATTAGAAATGTAACATTATAAAAAAATAAATCAATAAAAATTGAAGAGACGACAATTTTTTGAAAAATATTCACAAACCAATAATCAAGTTTATTTAAATTAGCAATCATTTTTTTCTTCTATAGTGAAACAGTCACAAATAGTGTAGATTGAATTAAAAAATAATCTGAAGGTCAATAATCATAAGATTGAAAACAAAAGCCATTTTTTTTTTTATTTTGAATCTTTGTATAATTGAAAATTGTTCATGCTCCAGTATTAATTAATTATGTTATCACAATATCAATAATTTTGGTGTAAATATATTAAAAACAAATCCTGTGTAAATCAAAATAACAAATATCTAATTGCAACTAACAGATTTCTTAATGAAGTACGAATAACTCCAAATAAGATATGAAACTGAAAAAAAAAATTGAAAATGTTTATTTGTTATTGAATTTTCGTTGCAAGTTAAAACGGAATAGAATAATAGTTGTTATTCAAATACTAAAATGTAAAACCTTTGTCAAATTTTCCAACAGAAAACTTCAAGGAGATTTCTATTTTTTGGTATTGAAATAAACAGCTGACGACGCTATTTTCCAAGGTCAAGTGTACTTTTACGTCCATTGTTCGGGCTATTTAGAATAAACAGTCCATTATCATCAAACTTCGGAAAGTCTAGTTAAGAATTTAAATAAATAAAGTGTGATTAAATATATATTATTTTTATACGAGAGCAGAATATTTAGAAATTTTAAAATCTTGAGATTTATTTTATCCAAGTTATTTTAAAAATGTTGATTAATATATTAACTCTTTAGGAGTAATTTACTACTTATCGATGGTTAGCAATGACAAACCTTTTATCTGCAAATATTTTTTTAATTTATGATACTTACAACTGTATTATAATATTAAATATAATAATTACAACTGTATTATAATATTAAATATAATAATTACAACTGTATTATAATATTAAATATAATAATTACAACTGTATTATAATTATAAATACAAGAAGTACATCTGAACACAGAAATATAATCGCATAAAAACGCTTGTTGAGAAACTACACACTGGTAGCACTCTAATAATAAGTCTACATAAGGAGTCACGCGGCCATCTCCTTTTCACACGCCTCGGAGGATTATCAGGAATCGAAGAGGAAGCAAGGTTAAAAACAAGAGGATTCTGATGATTATGAATTTTATTATGGATGGATAAGTATCTGATTTGGGCCAAATCGGACAAGCATATGAAACATTAAGGTTTTTATGGATTATTTTATTTGTGACAAAGTAAGGAGCATTGAGGATTTTACGAAGGATTTTGGATTGGATATGAGAGGAATTCGATGGTTTAGTTGAAAGTAATTCATGATTTTTATTGTCTTAAACAATTGCAAAGATAGATAATGCATGCAGAACAATATAAATATTGGGTAAAGGAGACATAAGTCGTGTTTAAGCACTACAATGATTTTTTTAAATTTCTTCGAACGCTTAAGTTTTAGCAGATAAATTAGATTTTGTATTACACGCCATCGTTACATAGTTTTCGATTGAATTTATAGCTACAACAATTTGATTCTAAAGGCTTATAGATTAACTATTTAAATATAACATAACAATTTAGTCATTTATAGGGAATTAAATATTTACTCAAATTGTCGTGTAATTAATAACAGTTATGTGGCAGTAACTGTTATCTCTAAAGTTTAAATAGCAGTTACATAATTTTATAAACTGGTTATTATCCGAATCGTTGATATATTGTTCAGATTTTCTTAAAAGATTTTATGAAACAATCGAAGCTAAAATATGAAATAAATAAGTTTAAAAATACATGATTACATGTTATCAAACCAAATAAATAGAAAGCCAAAAGATAACACAGACAGGTGCCACTCAAATCTCACCTTTCTGAATATCTTTTAAGTGATTAACGATTTGTCTCTATTGATAATTTTGATGTTACTATTATTGTTTTTATTAATAAACACTAAAAAGTAAAACCAATTATTGCACTTACCCCATCAAAAAACCTGCATCTGAATATTCCCCCCAAATCTGAGCCTGTGAGTCCCAAATTGACCGCACTCTGCAAACGAAAATGTATTATTAATAAATGTATATACATAAATAATATAAACATAATTAAAATTAATATGTGCTTCTAAAGAGAAAGTTCGTTAGTTTATCCTAAGGAATATATTGTGATCAAAGATAGTTCTCAATGAGCAAAACTCAAGAATATTATTGAAATACTTATGCAACCATCTTTTGAAATACAAATTTAAAAATTAAAAAATTGATGGCTATTTTTAAAACATTAAAAATGAATAATGATGGATGATATATGATTTATTACTCAATTATTTTTTCATCTGCGCTTCGATTGAATATTCTTAATTAAAAATTCTTAAAATAATCTCTTTAATTAAAATAAAAATAAAATAATCAAACACAATTTTGAAGAAATTTAAAACGGTAATGGAAATCTCTGAGGTAGATAGTTGGCCGAAAATTGGTGACGATTTTTTTTCTTTTATCAAATAACAAAGAGATGCTACAAAATTTTTTCAAGGTGAGCAAAAATTAAAAAAAATTCAAGTCTCTAAACAATGTTTTATTTTTATGAAACAGAACGGCAATGTTTTACTAAAGTACTACTTTTACCAAATAATACTAAATCATAAAATTAGAAAAATAAATAAATAACACATAGTTATGGCCCGGCCACATGTGGCTAAATTTGACTATTTTACATATTTATAAGCTCAAAAGGCATACTTCAAAATTGAATTTATTTGTTAAATAAATTAGACGTAATTTTTTATGTGAATCAGTGGAATAATTCTACATACAATTACAAGAGGTCTGGCTCCATCAAATACATAATTACATAAAGAAGAATCAATAATAAAATACTACACAAATATAGAAATGAATCGGAGTTATATATTTTTTTTTCATCAGAAAAGATAAAATAAATACATAAATTAAGATGAAAGAAAAGAAAATACAGCTGTAACAATTTAAATAGATATGCAATAAAGGAATTTAAAAAATAGCAATAATATATTCCTATTACTGGTATTATAATATACCGATAATACAATATCTGATATACCATATACAATACAATATAGCAAAATGCGTCAATTGCATGATCAGTTTCTTAGTCGAAGATTACAGGGTGTCTTGTGGTTAACATAAAAATTAATACTCTAGGCATTTAATGGTGTATAAAAACGATTTGATTTTAAGGCTTTCCACTGTGAAATAAAATACATCGTTTAACTGTACCGGTTTTCTATTGTTAATAAATTAACTTGAGGATTGAATTGCTGTCTTCACTAATACATTTCTGTTATTTTTTATGTTAATGAATATTTAACCTGTTGTTAATCATGTTTCTAGCTACCAATTATTTATATAACGATAAAATTATGTTTCATATTAAATAAAGTAAAAGAACTTAGTTTTTAAATAATAATGTATTTAGGCTTCGAAGTATTGAAATCGATTTTATTTTCAGTAGAAACTCACTCCGGAAGTACTAAGTAAGAAAAATATACTACAACGGAGGGAATCGCTATAAGAATCATTTTATTTGTAAGACTCGTCTACAGATACATTTGGAATCTTCCTTAAAACAATGATTAAATCTTGGCAAGCTTGTTAGAAAACAAATCTACTACGGACGGAATATTTTGTGTAAAATTAGGTAAATTTTCAAACGACAAAAAAATCGTTTACATTAGTTTTAGTAAAAAGCCCCTTTAATAAATAATATTCATTATTTGGTCATAAATAGTGGTCATAAATATTCATTGAGTGACAAACAATTCGTTTGAACAAAACGTTATTTTGGAATGCATGTTTGTCAATTATAAATATATCTGAGTTGAATTAATATCCTCAACATGCTTATATTACTATTAAAACTATAAAAAAAGCTTTTAAATTATTACGGAAATCATAAATATCAAAATGTAACTAATGAAAACACTCATTTATTATGAAATAAAAAAAAAGAAAATTCGTTCATTTTAAGTAATTATACTTCACTATTTCATATAAATATATATATATATATATATATATATATATATATATATATATATATTACTTTTCGGTGGCGTATTATACTGAATATTATCATATTTTTAATGCATGTGCATATAGTGAATATTATATTACTTGTGGAGACATATTAATGCGGGCGTACTTACAGATATTGTAGGTTATTATTTTATTACATGTTATTTTTTATTTACTGACTCATATGATTAAATATGCGGATATTGTAATAGCGGCGGTCATTCCAAACCCAGACGGCAGATTAGACAGTACGGCGCTACCCACACCATCTCCAAAACTATTCATTACGTCATCCGCTATTCTCAGACATGACGGAACTGTCCAGGAAAAAACAAATATTATGTATATAAGCGTCTGATGAATCAGTGATATATAAATATGAGTTCCATCTCATCTGTCCGAGCAGGAAAACCAGACAGAGTTGACTGTAGACTATATTGGCTGCGACTAATAGCGACTACCATTAACTTGGAGGTGTTTGTGTAAAGTCGCTCTTCTTAATTGATATAAAAAATGATGAAGTAAATAACTCATGTCTCGGCTCGTGATAAGATTGAATTTATATTATTATTTGCATTAACAGTTTTATGAAAAAATACAATGAAGAACAGAAAACTTGTGAGAGGCGGCCTCTATGGACTGCTATATGCAGTTATATTGTTATTTAAAGTGTTGTTGTTATTTATATTTCTTATTGCTATATATATATATATATATTAATAAGAAACAGGCCAAAAAAGAGGCAACACCAAATATATTTATATTTCTTATTATACGAGAGTGGTTATAAAATTATCAGTGTTCAGATTATAAACATTTAATAATAAGAAATATAAATAACAACAACAACACTTTAAATAACAAGATGAATGCAGATAGCAGTCCATAACGGCCGCGTAACTCACAAGTACTTTATACGAAGTAATTTTACCGATTGAAATTTCTTCAGTTTAAAAATCCAAATTTCTGCTAAATGGGAAAGAAATTAGCTAATTTCTGATATTTAATACAAAATACAGTTATATATACATATATACACACAGGGCGTCCCGTACACAGAGGGAAATATTTAAAAAATTGCCCAACTTCCAACAGAAAAGTAGGATTAGAGTTCTTTTAAGCGCCACATTTTTCATTAAATAGGAAGTAACAACTTAAAAAATATTTGATTTAAGTAGCCAAACATTGCTTCATAGCAAACTAGAGAAAATTTTCTTTATGCGAAAGTAGAAATTGTAATTGTTAAAGATTTGTAGAGAGAACTATTGGACGGACAACACAGCTAAGTTCCGTTTAAAAAAACGACATAAATTATTTGTGATTTTTTATTTTATTTTTTTATCGTATTTTAATTGTACTACATTTATCCCACTTTTCGAAATACTTCCTCGTATAACAAGCTTTACGTCCATATTAATTATGTGGATGTTTATCAAGAAAAGTTTTGAGGTTCATTTAAAGTTGTGTAAAGAACCTTTTACAATCACCAAATGGTCACACGGAAGTAATAGGAATAAGTCATTTTAGGAATAGAGAATGACAGTATCCATCAGTATTTTTTCCTGGTTTGATTCAGTTATCCTAGTTAAGGAAGATCTTTCAAGAGACTCTTTATATGAAATTCAACTGCTGGAAGGTATAGTAAATAAGGTAGTATAGATTGCGCACGCTTTAAAGCCAAACACATATGATAGCTCATAAGGGACGATTAATTCACGGCGAATGTATGGAATAAATCTACAAGTTGGTTACTTGCCGAAAAGATCTTCCTATCTCAGTTCATCAATACATCATTTGATTTTAACTCAACAAGGTTGCACAAGGTGGATTTACGAATTAATATGTTTGGTAAAGTGACTTTGGGAGATTGGAAGAACTTCTTTGGTACAAGCCAAAGCTATTAGCCATTACCTGTCGGTCTGTGGCTAATGATAGTACGTGAGTGGGAGATAGGTGAAGGTAATGTCTGTACCGGAGTAGGTCACCAATAGCCAAGGCAGCTTTTCTTCCTCCGCTTCAAGTTGGAAATTACCTAATATTACGTCTACCTTATCATTACCTTTGTTATGGACAAGGACCTAGCGAAAACGTAACGCTATATTATTATACTTGGCTATGTTTCTTAAGATTTTTTGGGGATTCTTAAAATTGTATCTTCATTTTGGTTATGAATTTTTTGACTTCGGGTAAAATTTGGAATGAATTATTGATAATCATTCAATTCTACCACCCCTCAAAAACAAGTGTTCCGGATAATTCTCAGAAGGCTTGCCCAAAAGGAGGTTCTATGACGCAAGTTGTGCCATCAAAATTTTTGAGGAGAGGGACACATTTTGACAGAGTTTTGGATGTTTGAGGGGGATACATTTCAACGGATTAATGAATTTTCGGAATGAAAAGATTCAAACCAAAAGACGAGGAAGTATGGAACAGTCTATCATAATTCTACCTTTGCTTGCATTGTTTTTAAAAAGAGGTGAGCAATAAAATATCTTAGGAGAGAAGAGATGCGCCATTGAACTTGGAGGGGATAGACATATCTCATGATCAGTTTGCCGCCATTGCAAATTCTGATCCGCTAACATCCACCTTCTTGTATAGTCTTTGGTCAAGAAACAGTTATCCCCCACCATGTACTGGACTCCTACGTTA